>CM019063.1:424112625-425437625 GCA_009667805.1 Leptobrachium leishanense
GCAGGAGGACATGAGACGTTCAGAGACATCTTCCTCCAAGACCAGAGAAAAGAAAGACATAGTAGAAGAGGGAGCAGGGAGTGAGGGAGTCAGTGGGGTAGAATGGTTAAAGGAGGAGGAGGGCAGTGAATGCAGCAACATTGTTTGTTTTATATGTAAATGCATATATTGCCTCTGCCATAGAACAGAATAAAATATTTGTCAATTTCTTATTTTTATGTATTAATGGTCATGTTTGGTATCATTGTAAAGGCCAGACTCTGACCTTTCCAATGCAACCTCACTTAACCTTGTGCGGTGTACAATTCAGAGTTGCAGGTTCCCCTGTCTCTCCTCACTGCAGCACCACATTCTAGGTTGTGAATGAAACAATGCGTTGCTTCAACAGACACACTTGCTGGCAGAGTGGGAAATGAAGTTAGTTATTGCAGCATCACTGTGCACTTTATAATTGTAAACTGAATAATAGTGCCGTGCTAGCAAAGAGAAAAATATTAATATATATTTTATTTTTACTTAAATCTAACTTGGTTATATTTAGTATCACTGACTGGAAAGTCTATAAGCTGACCTTTCCAATGATACCTCATATGTCCCTCTAGCCCAGTGTTTCCCAAACCTGTCCTCAGGACCCTCCTCCTCGCCAGGTTTTCCAGATATCTGAAGCACAGCACAGGTAATATGATTTGCTGCTCAGTGATTGCAGGATTCAGTCTGCATTTCCCCAAGGTGATCTGCAAAATCTGGCCTGGTTGAGGGTCCTGAGGACAGGTTTGGGAAACACTGCTCTAGCCCTTAGGGCTCCAGAGATACAGTGGTCATAAATTATTGCAAATTTAAAAAAAAAAATACATATACAGTTGTGTTCAAAATTATTCAACCCCCACTGAAATTGAGTGTTTTGGCCAGTTTGACATTGATTTTGATCATTCAGTCATCTTGCTTACAATTAAATCAAAGATGCACGTGTAGGTCAGACAAATATAACATAACATTTATAATGAAATAACCACAAATGTCTTTTCTGTGCTCACATCATTATCAGTTTTATTTAACCCCCAAGTGACATTCAATCTTAGTACTTAGTACAACATCCTTTTACAGTTATAACAGCTTTTAAACGTGAAGCATAGCTTGACACAAGTGTCTTGCAGCGATCTACGGGTATCTTCGCCCATTCGTCATGGGCAAAAGCCTCCAGTTCAGTCACATTCTTAGGCTTGCGCACTGCAACTGCTTTCTTTAAGTACCACCAGAGGTTCTCAATCGGATTTAAGTCAGGTGACTGCGATGGCCACTCCAAAATGTTCCAGCCTTTAATCTGCAACCATGCTCTAGTGGACTTGGAGGTATGCTTGGGATCATTGTCCTGTTGAAAGGTCCAACGTCTCCCAAGCCTCAGGTTTGTGACGGACTGCATCACATTGTCATCCAATATCTCCTGGTACTGAAGAGAATTCATGGTACCTTGCACATGCTGAAGCTTCCCTGTACCTGCAGAAGCAAAACAGCCCCAAAGCATGATTGACCCCCCGCCATGCTTCACAGTAGGCAAGGTGTTCTTTTCTTCATAGGCCTTGTTCTTCCTCCTCCAAACATAGCGTTGATCCATGGGCTCAAACAGTTCTAATTTTGTTTCATCAGTCCACAGAACACTATCCCAAAACTTCTGTGGTTTGTCCACATGACTTTTGGCATACTGCATTCGACTCTTCTTATTCTTTGGAGATAGCAAGGGGGTGCGCCTGGGAGTTCTGGCATGGAGGCTGTTATAACAGAGGCCTTCATTACGCAGTGTGCGCCTTATTGTCTGAGCTGAAACTTCAGTACCCACATCTGACCAATCTTTTCTCAGTTCCTCAGCAGTCACACGGGGACTTTTCTCCACTCTACGCTTCAGGTAACGCACAGCAGTCGAAGTCAGCATCTTCTTTCTGCCACGACCAGGTAGCGTTTCAACAGTGCCCTTTGCCTTGAATTTGCGAATGATGCTTCCTATAGTCTCTCTTGGTATGTTTAACATCTTTGCAATCTTTATAGCCATTGCCCTTCCTGTGAAGAGTAATCACCTCTTCTCTTGTCTTCCTGGACCATTCTCTTGACTTCACCATGTTTGTAACCACACCAGTAAATGTCTAGAAGGAGCTGAGTATCACAGTCATTTTAAAGCTGCCTAATTGGTGCTTATTATGCTTTATTGCTGCTCCGTGACATCCACAGGTGTTTTCAATACCTGATTGAAAACACTTGAATGAACCTCTGTTCTTCAGAGTGGTAGTCTTTAAGGGGTTGAATAATTGTGTCAATGAAGAATTCACAAAAGAAACATTTACTACTGTATTACAAAACCAATTGATGTCATTTTAGTTGCATATGGTTCTTTAAAAAGTCCTTGTAGGATTTCATTCTGAATACAATTACAAATGTACACTAAATTCCCTAAAACCCTTTACAGCATTGGGGGTTGAATAATTTTGAACACAACTGTATATATATTTTTTACACACAGGAGCAAGGCGCCCCTTGTGGCAGGCGCCTGTAGGCACATACCTACTCTGCCTAATTATAAATCCGGCCCTGCAGCTCTCTGAATAGCCGAATGGCCAGGAAAGGTAACCGTACGCTGAATTTCACTGTTGGGTTACCTTTCGGACACAATTCGGATCTCTTTGAATAACCCTGATAGAGCAACCCTTGCAAAGTTCAGAATCCAAATACGCACTTTGCCAGAGAGATTGAGGATACAAGAAAGTGGATTTTGGAACACAATCTTTCCCAAGATGGGAAGTAATCACCACACGTAATGTTGGATTAGAGGGAAAATTTGATAAAAAGTGAGGAAATAGCTTTTCTATTTTTAAAAGGCCTTGCAATTGTAAACATAACCCCTGCATTATATAAACGCTATAAGTCAAGTCCAAAGCTCTTACATCTGAAAGTTGTTTAAGAGGAAATTAAACACAAAGTATGACTAATTTTATAGAAAGCTGATTTAAAGCCAGGAGACAGTTATCCAGCCACAATCCTAGGATTGGAAGAAGTATCTTAGTATTGTTATATTTGGATTTAGATGACTTTTCAATTTGATTACTTGCACCAGTTAACAAGTAATAAAATGTCTTCCTAATGGAAATAAAAGCATCTCAGCTACTGATCAGTGTGTTGCACTGAGAAATGTATATCCCACATCTCATTGGTTGTTGGCCACCTGGTCCACCAAGGAAAAGGTAAGATGTTGGGATCTTGTTGCAATGATTCACGCAAGGCTTCCCAAGGGCTTATTGTGAAACATAGAAACATCAGTTAATTTGATTTAATATTGTTAAACTCTGTCTTTATTAATCTTAGATTAATAAACATATTTAGGAATAAAAATAATCTTTTTTCATTTTTTAAACAGGTTATACACTCACCGGCAACTTTATTAGGTACACCTTGCTAGTACCAGATAAAACTCACATTTGCCTTCAGAACTGCCTTAATTGTTTGTGGCATAGATTCAACATGTTATTGGAAACATTCCTCAGAGACTTCAGACCATATTGACATGACAGCATCACACAGTTGCTGCAGATTTGTCGGCTGCACATCCATTTGCACAATGCAAATCACCCGTTCTGCTACATCATCCTAAAGGTGCTCTATTCGATTTAGATCTGGTGAATGTGGAGGCCATTGGAGCACAAAGAACTTATTGTCATATTCAAGAAACCAGTTTGAGATGATCTGAGCTTTGTGACATGGTGCATAATCCTGCTGGAAGTAGCCATCAGAAGATGGGTACACTGTGTTCGTAAAGGGATGGACATGGTCAGCAACAATGCTTATATAAAAAATAATTCAAGCATACAGCAGTATTCATCAATTGGGATTTTATTCAATCACCAGAAATAGAACAACAACGTTTTGACCTGCAACCAGGTCTTTGTCAAGTCATACTGCTGTATGCTGTTATTTTTTGATATTTGACTGGGTCTTTGAAGTGTTGACATTCCTGTGGCAGCTCTAAGGTAGGTGCTAAAAATCCTGACCCTACGATCTGAATGTCGCAGCTGAAATAGAGACTCATCAGACAGGCAAAACGGTCCAATTTTAGTGAGCCTGTGCGAATTGTAGACTCAGTTTTCTGTTCTTAGTTGACAGAGGTGGCACCCAATCTGCTTCAAGGTTAGACATGTTGTGTGTTCAGAGATTGTATTCTGCATACCTTGGTTGTAACAAGTGGTTAGTTGAGTTACTGTTTCCTTTCTATCATCTCGAACCAGTCTACCCATTCTCATCTGACCTGTGACATCAACAAGGCATTTTCATCAACACTACTGCCGCTCACTGGATATTTCCTCTTTTTCGGACCATTCTCTGTAAACCCTAGATATGGTTGTGCGTGAAAATCCCAGTAGATCAGAAGTTTTTGAAATACTCAGACCAGTCCATCTGGCACCAACAGCCATGCCATGTTCAACGTTGCTTAAGGATAATGTCAGACGAACGCAGTCTGAGCGCACTCTGCGTGCGTGCATAACAGACAGACGTACTGACGGAAGATACTGTAGACACCACACGGTCTGTTTTTTTTAACGAATGTAAAAAAAATGGAAATATGGGAATCAAAATTAATTAAAATTATTAACCCCTTAGTGACGGGCGGTTTTACACAAATCCATCCTTTAGTGACCGCTGCTGTTTTTACGTTTCTGCACTGTTAGTGTTTAGGTCAAATTTTCCTCTTACTCGTTTCTGCAACTCACACATATTATACACCGTTTTTCCCGCCATTGAATGGACTTTCTAAAAATACCATTATTTCCATCATATCGAATAATTTACTATAAAAAAAATATGAAATATGATGAAAAAATGGTAAAAACACACTTTTTTCTAATTTAATCCTCAAAATCTACAACCACCAAAAAAGGCCCCGGCTAAATAGTTTCAAAATTTTGTCCCGAGAATAGAAATACCCAATTTTTACATGTTTTTGCTTTTTAACCCCTTCACTGCTGAGCCAGTCCACCTATGTGTGCTGCGCTCATTCTGACCGTTTTGTGCTAATTATTTTTAGATGACAGCCTAGGTCCTATTTAAGTAAACCCCCCAGACAAAATGTTAAAAAAAAAAAACATTTTTTTTTTTTTTTTTTTTATTATTGTTTATTTTTTTAAAAATTTTGTTTTTTTATTTTTAAACCAAACCTGGTCATGTTTGGTATCATTGGAAAGGCCATGATCAGGCCTTTCCAATGATGTTAAATATGACCATCCAAATGATCCCCCTATCTCCACATGGCAGCTAGGGGATTAACAGGCCCACTGACATCCTCACACATATGGTGAGGTTGTCAGTGGGTGGGGGGGACCTCCAAGATGTCAGCCCCCTCCAGGTTCGATTTGCGTTTTGGCACCGATTAGTGCCGAATCGCGATCTCTCAGCAAAAATGTTAATCCAAACGAGCCCCCCCTCCCCTTCCTGAATTTTCACTACCGGCACCTGCCGATGACGTCATCACGCAGCGTGATGATGTCATTGGATCCGCAGCCCCCAGGAAATGGCGAGGCAAGCCTCCAGCTTGCCATAAATGCCGAGGGAACAAGCGAAGGAGGTGAGTATCGGCGGGAGGGAGGTTAGAAGCCCGCTGACGTACTATGTACATCCGCGGGTCTAAGGGAGACCCGTGGGCAGGACGTACATAGTACGTCAGCGGTCGGGAAGGGGTTAAAGGAATGCCAAATTCAATGAGAGTCGAGCCGTAAAAATTAAAATGCACATGACTTCCATCCTTCAGTCATTACCTTTTTTTAACCCGAAAGAACAATACAATACCTAAGCATAACTTTATAGGAACAATTGATTATTTAACCCACATCATTTATACATCATCAGCCCACCCCCTCTTTATTTAACCAATGGCAGTCAAACCACCATTACCAATGACAGTATACACAGATCAGCTACCCAATTACTGACTGGTGGCGTTAATAAAATTAATTGTATCATAACAATGGCACCTGTCAGTGGTGGATGTGGGCATGAACAGAACAGTTATTTCTGGATTTCATTGGTTGGAAGCAAGGAAAATAGGCAAGTGAAAATATGTGATTGACTTTGACAAGGACCAAATAGTGATAGCTGGACGAATGGGTCAGAGCATCTCCAAAATGGTAAGTCTTGAGGGGTGTTCCCAGTTGCAGTGGTGAGTACCTACTAGGGATGAGCCGAACACCCGTGTTCGGTTCGCATTCAAACTCGAATAATTTCAAAAGTTTGAGTTCGGACGCGAACACGATCCGAACTCAATGCAAGTCAATGGGACCCGAACGTTCGATTTTTAGAGTGCCCTCCAAGAGGTCAGCGGTCGGGAAGGGGGTTAAATGACAGGTACAGTCAGCCAGACCAAAAAAAACTTCTGAGCGTCAACATGATGGACGTCGCAAATGCGCTGTGTCTGACGTTGCCTCATCACGTGCACAGGCAGCTGTGCGGACACGGTGCACTCTGAGCGTCTGTCGTAGCACTTTTACGTCGAGGCCTAAATGGCGTCTGTTGCCACCTGTGTGGTGCGTGCACACGTACTTCGTGTGTTGGTCTCTATTGATCACAAAATCAATGCTACGACGGACTTAAACTGCGTGGCGACACGGACTGCGTTCTTCTGGCTCTAGCCTAAATCCCCTTTCTTCCCCATTCTGCTGTTTGGTTTGTACTTCAGCAAGTTGTCTTCACCACCTCTAGAAGCCTACATGCATTTAGTTGCTGCCATGTAATTAGCTGATTAGCAAATTGTGTTAACAAGCAATTGAACAGGTGTACCTAATATAGTGGCCGGTAAGTGTATGGCCATTGGAAACTCATTTACATAGTTATATAGTTACATAGGGTGAAAAAAGATATGCGTCCATCAGGTTCAGCCTTTAACGAAAGAGAAGATTGTATCGGATAGACGCTCTGGAAACAAAATATAGAATAAAGTCTGTGCCTTTTAGGTAAAAGTTAAAAATCAAGGGCCCTGTTACATTCTTAACGATAACGTTAGCTCTCAACTGTGTGAGCGTTAACGTTCGGGTAAGTGGCCCTAGCACTGGCTAACCATATTGCATTCTGAACGTTAATGGGTTAAAAAACCCGTTAGCGATTTGGATCTTGTTCTTTTCAGCATGAGCTTACTGTGTTTTGCACTCCCTATGCTTAACATGGGGAGTGCAAAGTGTTAATTAGCGTTAGGATTACAAAGTCCTAAAGCTAATTACGTTCCGCTGCGGTTAACTCAAATGTTACCACAGCTAGGAGCTGGTGCTACTGATACCGTATCTGCAGAATCAGTTAGCACCAGCTAAAAAACCCACTAAAAATCAAATACTCACTTCTCATCCCGCAGCGAGAATGACGGCCCGATCCGCTTCTTCTTGCAGAGTGAGACTGGGGAAAAAACTCTCCCTCCGCGACCACTCTGCCAACCTGCTGGATCTCGCGAGAGGCGAGATCCTGCAGGTCATGTGAACGGCAGTGGGAAGCCTCAATGGAATCCTATGGACACCATTGAGCGAATGCTCGCAGCGGCGCTTAGCACTGCCTCGAGCATCCCGAGGCTTGGCGCCACCTTACGGGGCAGGCTGCTGGAATAAAGCCTGCCCCGTAATATCACGCTAAAACGCGGACGCTAAGGAGAAACCTGCAGCACAGGTTTTCCTCCTTAACGTCCCCTTTTTAGTGTGAAAAATGGGCCGAAGATTGTAAATGGTCATTATCCATCTTTAGGTATGTGAACCATTTTCAGTATTTAATCTCATCCATACACTGTGTATAAAAGTATCGGTACCCTTGTAGTAAAATCTTGTACGAAGGAAATTCTCTATGTAGGCCTTTTATTTAGAAAATTCTCCTATTTGGATTTCACAAGTTTTGAAAAGCTATGTAAATGATATTCTTGCAATGTACTTAATATATACATTCTATTGTCAGCTGCATCATGATTTTATTTAAATATATGTAGGCAGATAATAGTTAATTACAATTACTTTAAGTGCTTCTTTTACTATAATGTATTTATTAAAGCTTTTTTTTAAAAAAAGAAAAAAAAACATTAAAATAACCCATTTGATATCTATACACTGCATTTAACAATTTTAAGTCTTTGAAAATGCCACCATGCAAGGTAAGATTGAATAACATGCAGCCTACAATTCCATCTGTATCTCCATGGAGTGTCTACACATTCATAAGAAAGGGTTAAATATATATTTAAGCTTGTTTATTAAAGCTTTTAAATGTATTTATGTACTGTTGCTTACCATAATTTATTATGAACAGGACCACAGAAAACTGACACAATTTTGACCTGAAAATTCTCAACATACAGAACGTATTTAGCACAAATTAAATGCATTGGTTAATAATTACAGTATTCATAACAGCTATACTATACATCATGTTGAATTTTCACGGATTTATATGAAATTGTAACGATTAACTCACTGGGCATTAATAATTCTGTTTAACAAAATGTATTTTTCCCCCCAACGAAAAGCGGCTTCTGAGATAATACGCAGCGGTAGTCTCAAAGCTTCTCAGATGCAAAATTGTCAAAACCTGCTTGTTTTGTGGATAACATGGATTTGAATGTCAGGTTTTTTGATATCAAGATTATTAGTTCAGCAAGAAGTTGGGAAGTATATGCTTTCAAAGTGTCATTTATTTTCCTGCTTAACAAGACATAACTTAAATACAAATGTTATTGCCCGGATAGCTAGCTGTCCCGTCAGTTTTCTTGACTTCCTTCATTTAACCCCTTAGTGACTGGGCGGTTTTACACAAATCCATCCTTTAGTGACCGCTGCTGTTTTTATGTTTCTGCGTTGTTCATGTTTAGGTCATATTTTCCTCTTACTCGTTAATTCAACCAACACATATTATACACCGTTTTTCCCGCCATTAAATGGACTTTCTAAAAATACCATTATTTCCATCATATCCTATAATTTACTATAAAATAAATATGAAATATGATGAACAAAATGGTAAAAACACACTTTTTCGTAATTTAATCCCCAAAATCTACAACCACCAAAAAAGACCCCGGCTAAATAGTTTCAAAATTTTGTCCCGAGAATAAAAATACCCAATTTTTACATGTTTTTGCTTTTTAACCCCTTCACTGCTGAGCCAGTTCACCTATGTGCGCTGCGCTCATTCTGACCATTTTGTGCTAATTGTTTTTAGATGACAGCCTAGGTACTAATTAACTAAACCCCCCCAGACAAAAAAACTTTAAAAAAAAGCATTTTTTTATTTTTTTATTTATTTTGTTTTTAAACCAAACCTGGTCATGATCAGGCCTTACCAATGATGTCAAATGCAACCATCTAGCTGCCACGGATCGAGAGATAAGGGGATCCAAAGGATGCCCCTATCTCTACATGGCAGCTAGAGGGTTAACTGGCCCACTGACATCCTCACACATATGGTGAGGTTGTCAGTGGGTGGGGAGTGACCTGGAGGCTTGGCTGACATCCAAGATGTCAGCCCCCTCCAGGTTCGAATCATGTTTTGGTGCTGATTTGGCAGCAGAAATGTTAATGCTATAAACCACTGAAAAGGGGAGACTCTCCCCTTTCCAGCGGTGCAAAAAGCATCACTGTGCGTTGTACGGTTGGGGAGATAGAGGGCTCCAAAGCAGCCCCCTCCCCTTCCTGAATTTTTACTACCGGTGCTTGCCGATGACGTCATCACGCAGCGCTATGACATCATCGAATCCACCGGCCCCCAGGAAATGGCGAGGCAAGCTTCCAGTTTGCCATAACCGCCGAGGGGAACGAGCGAGGAAGGCGATTATCGGCAGGAGGGAGGTTAGAAGCCCGATGACGTACTATGTACGTCCGCGGGTCTAAGGGAGACCCGTGGGCAGGACGTACATAGTACGTCAGCGGTCGGGAAGGGGTTAAAGGAATGCCAAATTCAATGAGAGTCGAGCCGTAAAAATTAAAATGCACATGACTTCCATCCTTCAGTCATTACCTTTTTTTAACCCGAAAGAAACAATACATATACCAATTTAAGGCCATAACTTTATTAGGAACAATTGATTATTTAACCCAACATCATTTATACATCATCAGCCCACCCCCTCTTTATTTAACCAATGGCAGTCAAACCACCATTACCAATGACAGTATACACAGATCAGCTACCCAATTACTGACTGGTGGCGTTAATAAAATTAATTGTATCATAACAATGGCACCTGTCAGGGGGTGGGATGTTTTGGGCATGAACGGAACAGTTATTTCTTGGATTTCATTGGTTGGAAGCAAGAAAAATAGGCAAGTGAAAAGATGTGATTGACTTTGACAAGGACCAAATAGTGATAGCTGGACGAATGGGTCAGAGCATCTCCAAAACGGTAAGTCTTGAGGGGTGTTCCCAGTGTGCAGTGGTGAGTACCTACTAGGGATGAGCCGAACACCCCGTGTTCGGTTCACATTCAAACTCGAACAATTTCAAAAGTTCAAGTTCGGACGCGAACACGATCCGAACTCAATGCAAGTCAATGGGACCCGAACGTTCGATTTTTAGAGTGCCCTCCAAGAGGGCATATATGCTAGATATTTGCCATAAAATGTGTATGGGGGTCCGGGTAGTGCCCGGGGGGACAGGAAACAAGGACAAAAAGTTAAAAAAAAAGTTTTTAAAGGAACAGTGAGTTTTCCATGAAATAAAGGTTAAGAATAAAAACAAAAAATTCCTTCAAATATCGTGCCTAGGAGGTCCCCATAACCTGCCCGTGAAGTGGCGGATTTGTAGGATGTATAGAAACATTTAAAAACAAAAAAATTACATTTCAAATGACGGTAAATGGTTTTCCTTCAATCTATTCATAAACAACTCCTTGGGGCGGCAGCCTGTATGAAGAGAGGAGACGTTTTAGGACACACGGAACAAGTTTAGTGATTTTTGGGCTAAATTGTGGTGAAACTTATGCAGGCTTTGGATGAAAGTAACAGCAGGTGCATTAAAATTGAACCTTTCATGCCAGCTAGTGCCTTCACACCGTAACCCCTGTGAGGTATTGTAGAAGAGTGCAGGGGTGGACCCTGCCGTCAAATAATACAATGATATGAATCTGGTACACGCGTCAGTGCACCCAAATATTGGGCCTTTGGTGCCAGCTAGTGCCTTCACACCGTAACCCCTCTGTGGTGTTGTGGAAGAGTGCAGGGTTGGACCCTGCAGTCAAATATTAAAATGATATGAATATGGTACAGGCGTCAGTGCACCCAAATATTTTGCCTTTGGTGGCAGCGAGTGCCTTCACACCGTAACCCCTCTGTGATATTGTGGAAGAGTGCAGTGGTGGACCCTGCGGTCCAATATTAAAATGATACGAATCTGGTATAGGCGTCAGTGGCAGTGCACCCAAATATTGTGCCTTTGGTGGCAGCAAGTGCCTTCACACCGTAACCCCTCTGTGGTATTATGGAAGAGTGCAGTGGTGGACCCTGCGGTCCAATATTTTGCTGAACTGTGGTATAACTCACTGATACACACTGATAACAGGCTGTGCCAAGACAGATTCTAATTTGCTGAACTGTGGTATAACTCACTGATACATACTGATAACAGGCTGTGCCAAGACAGATTCTAATTTGCTGAACTGTGGTATAACTCACTGATACACTCTGATAACAGGCTGTGGCAAGACAGATTCTAATTTGCTGAACTGTGGTATAACTCACTGATACACACTGATAACAGGCTGTGCCAATACAGATTCAAATTTGCTGAACTCTGGTAGAACTCACTGATACACACTGTCCCTGATAGCCTGGCAGTGCCAAAACAGATTCAAATTCCCAGAAATCTCCTACAACTCACTGAAACACCCTGACAGAACAATCTCCTCTCCTCTCTGATTCACTCCTGCAAACACACACGCTGGGGCTGCAGGCAGGGAAGCCTTATATAGTGTGCTGCGGGACTTAGCTCTGTGAGCCCATCATTGGGCAAAATTTGCCCAATCAGGACTCTGAGCCGTGATTGGCATAGTCTTGCACCTGTCTTGCACCTGACCTGTGGTCAGGTGCAAGGCTGTAGCCAATTACAAGCTTCAGGCCAGTGGAAAAGTGCATTGTGGTCCATTGTGGTGCATTGTGGGTGAACACGCGGAAATGTTCGTAGTTCGATGAACAGCCGAACGGGCGATGTTCGAATCGAACTCCGAACAGTTCCGAACCGAACGCTCATCCCTAGTACCTACCAAGGTGGTGCAATAAAGGACAACCGGTGAATCAACTGAAACGGTTCGTGGAGGAGATACTGGTTCCTATCACGGTCTGGTGTGCAGGTTTCTGTGCGAGGAATGGAGCGAGGCAAGGATGGGCACAGAGGATTGAGGTAACACGGAGGATTGCAGGAACAGCACTTGGCTATGACATGGGGACAGGTTGATGCAGGACTTGGCTTGAGACATTGGAACATTATGATGCAGGACTTGGCTTGAGACACGGGAACAGGCTATATGCTATAAACCAGCAAGGGAATCAGCTACCTGAATTTAGCAGCAAGAGGATCCTGGATGAGCAAGGGCATTGGATCAGCGGCTGGCCCACAGGACACATAAACATAGCACACCCAAAATTGAGCAAATGTTGGAGCAAGGCAGTCTGTAAACTCCACCCTTATGTAGTAGTTCCTAGAGCTCATTATTGGGAGCACCTGTGGTCTAGCAACCTCGACCGGATTACCCAGGCAGCAGGATGGAGGCAATTCAGTAAAGCCAGTGGCTCAGGACAAATCCAGGGGTGGAATACACAGTCATGAAAGGTGCTACCCGGCATTCAAGTGCAGCTGCACCAGCTGCGGCCTATCTGCGGTGGTGCCAATGTGTGCCGTGAGATCTGCAATCAGTCATTCATCTGCGCGGTCAGGAAAAGAAAAAATGGGATTACCTTAGGAATGTCCCTTCACCACGTCAGATTTTTCCAAAGCTTTGCAAAATGAAGTGAAAGAATTGTCACATTAGCCCCAGTACCCGTCTCGATCTCTCTGTTCAAACAATATGGCTATGGCTTTAGTTCTATTATGAAGCTTATGAAATATTGTCTAGTGCAAATAAAAAACCTCTGCTAATGTGTTTAAATATGCTGTTATACTTCATCTTAATATGCATTTCACTTCATTTTAGACCTATAATTAGTGATTATATGATATAATCTAATTCAATGGGATCCTCGATGTAAATGGTAGGGTGGGTGGTCACAGAATTTGTCTGTTTTGTAACCACTGAGACTGCACCTGCCCAATGAATAAAGAAGTTCCCTGGGTGACAGGCCCCCGTCCATCACAAAGACAAAGGACACAAAAGACATTTAAACAAAGACTTGAAAGGGTTTCTAATCAGAGAAGTGATTTAAAATCTGTTCTCTGCCTGCGAGGATTATTCACTAAAAATTATCTATTCACTACAGCAGCACGATCAGACCTGACAGCCTACACACAATTATAAAAGATGGTCGCGTTACTTTCCAAATTGTGCTTTTCCGTAATAAGCCAGGGGTAATTATTACAACAGGTCTGCCCTCTTCAAGACCTTTAAAAAAATTAAAACATGTGTCTTTAGATAATGCATATTTTCTTCTATGCACCTCTAAATTGACGCTGATTATTATATTCAAACTTTATCCGTGTTTCTTCACACTTTTTAAGATACAAAGTGACAATATTGCAATGACATATGCAGTGTTATTTGCTTAATATAAGTATTTAACTTTGTAATTAAAAGGAATTTAAAGCAGTTCCTGAAAGGAATATTATTTGGTTCACTATACTCAATTCGGAGATATCACAGAATGCCTCTTGCTTCTTTTATGTGTTTCTTTGAAGACCAGATGAACAATATTTGTAAAAATAAGTAAATGCAACCATTGTTTGTCAGTGCTATTAACATGTTTCCAGGTACAATATTCTAAATTTAGTGTAAATTTTGCTCACTGTTGTGAAAATAATGGTCAGGAGGGAGTTGGATCTTTCTGCCCCGTCATTTGCTGGGCATTTTTTTCATGTCTTTAGTGGTATGACACAGGTACTATATGTTTTTTTTTTAAAATACTGACAAAACTGTCACGATGCTCTTTGGAACAGCACCTAAACTACATAAATTACAAAATCCCCATCTACGTGTCAGGACAAAATCAAATGGCACGCTGACCACAGTCACTTCTCTCAAATATCTAGGTATGTGGTTAGACCCAAATCTATCCTTTGGCCCCCACATCCAAAAACTCTCATCTTTAACTTTACCCCAAACTAGGTGCCCTGTACAGAAACAAATCCTGCCTGAGCCCCGCGGTAAGAAAGCAGATTGTACAACAAATGCTTATGCCGGCTATTGAATACAGAGATGTTGTGTATGCAGCTGCCCCGCAAATTCTCCTTCAGAAACTTACTAAACTGTATAACTCATTCTGCTGCTTTGTGCTACAATACATAGTTACATACATAGTTACATAGGCTGAAAAAAGACATGCGTCCATCGGGTTCAGCCTCTCCCACATAACCTACTGCAGTTGATCCAAAAGAAGGCAAAAAACCCAGTCTGAAATGCTTGCCAATATGCAACATACTGGGAAAAAATTCCTTCTTGACCCCAGAATGGCAGTCAGATTTCTCCTTGGATCAAGAAGCTTTTACCCACATATTAAATATTATAACCCTTAATATTCTGTGTCTGCAATGTAACTACATGACCCGCCATTGTGACATGTTAAAAGATCTAAACTGGCCGTCGCTGGAATCTAGACACACTCTTCACCTTTCCAAACTGGTGTTTAAGAGCTTTTCTGGGAAGCTACCACCCTACCTGAATAGGCTTCTTCCTCTAGCAGTCCCCTCATCATATAACCTCTGATCCAGGACCTGTACCTTAGTTGCAATACCACAATACAAAAAGAAAGTGTCTCGATGCTCATTTTCCTATGAAATCTTCCCATCAAATCTTCCCCCAGTCTTAAGTCACTCAAGAGCTCCCTATTAGCAAACCACACACAGGATGCACCTGTAAACATGTAACATAGTGATTATATTACTTACATACAGTCAAGGCCGAAATTGTTGCCACCCCAGACATTTTTTCAGAAAATCAAGTATTTCTCACAGAAAGGTATTGCAGTAAAACATGTTTTGCTATACACATGTTTATTCCCTTTGTGTGTTTTGGAACAAAACAAAAAAAGGGAGGAAAAAAAGCAAATTGGACATAATGTCACACAAAACTCCAAAAATGGGCTGGACAAAATTCTTGGCACCCTTAACTTAATATTTGGTTGTACACCCTTTGGAAAAAATAACTGAAATCAGTCACTTCCTATAATCATCAATAAGATTCTTACGCCTCTCACCGAGTATTTTGGACCACTCTTCCTTTGCAAACTGCTCCAGGTCTCTCTTATTGGAAGGGCGCCTTTTCCCAACAGCAATTTTAAGATCTCTCCACAGGTGTTCAATGGGATTTAGATCTGGGCTCATTGCTGGCCACTTCAGAACTCTCCAGCGCTTTGTTGCCATCCATTTCTGGGTGCTTTTTGACGTATGTTTGGGGTCATTGTCCTGCTGGAAGACCCAAGATCTCGGACGCAAACCCAGCTTTCTGACACTGGGCTCTACAGTGCGACCCAAAATCCTTTGGTAATCCTCTGATTTCATGATGCCTTGCACAAATTCAAGGCACCCAGTGCCAGAGGCAGTAAAACCACCCCAAAACATCATTGAACCTCCACCAGATTTCACTGTAGGTACTGTGTTCTTTTCTTTGTAGGCCTCATTCCATTTTCGGTAAACAGTAGAATGATGTGCTTTACCAAAAAGCTCTATCTTGGTCTCATCTGTCCACAAGACATTTTCCCAGAAGGATTTTGGCTTACTCAAGTACATTTTGGTAAACTGTAGTCTTGCTTTTTTATGTCTCTGTGTCAGCAGTGGGGTTCTCCTGGGTCTCCTGCCATAGCGTTTAATTTCATTTAAATGTCGATGGATAGTTCACGCTGACACTGATTCTCCCTGAGCCTCCAGGACAGCTTGAATTTCTTTGGAACTTGTTTGGGGCTGCTTATCCACCATCCGGACTATCCTGCGTTGCAAGCTTTCATCAATTTTTCTCTTCCGTCCACACCCAGAGAGATTAGCTACAGTGCCATGGGTTGCAAACTTCTTGATAATGTTGCGCACTGTGGACAAAGGCAAATATAGATCTCTGGAGATGGACTTGTATCCTTGAGATTGTTGATATTTTTCCACAATTTTGGTTCTCAAGTCCTCAGACAGTTCTCTTCTCCTCTTTCTGTTGTCCATGCTTACACATACACACAATGCAAAGACTAAGTGAACTTCTCTCCTTTTTATCTGCTTTCAGGTGTAATTTTTTATATTGCCCACACCTGTTACTTGCCCCAGGTGAGTTTACAGGAGCATCACATACTTGAAACAATCTTATTTATCCACAATTTTGAAAGGGTGCCAAGAATTTTGTCCAGCCCATTTTTGGAGTTTTGTGTGACATTATGTCCAATTTGCTTTTTTTCCTCCCTTTTTTTTGTTTTGTTCCAATATACGCAAAGGGAATAAACATGTGTATAGCAAAACATGTGTTACTGCAATACTTTTCTGTGAGAAATACTTGATTTTCTGGAAAAATGTCTGGGGTGCCAACAATTTCAGCCATGACTGTATTTATTTTCTGTGTTAGTCTGTATATTTGTGTTTTGTTTTTAATATCTTGCATTTATTACTTTGTATTTCTGTAACGACTGTTACATTAAATTAAATGATTAATTTATTAAGATAAAATATTAAGATGTCAAACAATCGTGAAGAATTACATACATACGTAAACTTACCCTTTTAATTTAAAAACGTGAAGGCAAGATACAAATTTGTTTTGTTTTTAATATCTTGCATCTTATTACTTTGTATTTCTGTAATGACTGGAAAAATTCAATGTTCTTGAACTCAGAACATACTTGAAAACGAGAGAAATCTCAATGTATCTTACCTGGTAAAATACTTTATAAATAAATAAATAAGTCTCACTGAGCCTGACTCATCACACAGTAAGCAAACACATAAAAACTGGTATCTCGCACTCAATTGAGCTCTGGAATGAACAAAGCCTCTTTTGCTTTTGTATACAACTGCACAAACAGATTAGTGTTCTTTATTGGTAAATCTTACTGTTTAAGTGCTGCCAATAATACGTGATGTGAGAAAGTATTGAAAGAAGCCTTGATGAATGTGTGCACTAGCTTTTTAAACTGTTGGCTAATAGAATCGCTTGCATTATTTAAAAGAGATGTAAAACAGAGTGCTAGAGCTGTGAACCCTCGATGGATTAAGGATCTGTGTCTGTAAATTGACCGCTAGGAATAGGGAAATTCTAGCACTGTTCTCAATTCAGGCACACAATGCGTTAATCGGTGGCGTTGTGTAGTGGAGGTTAACATTTGTCTTTTCTTTCTAAATACTTGGGACAAAAAATACTACAAAAAAATAACAGGACATTCCAAGTATCTAGAAATAGAACCCTATTAAACCTTAAGGCATTAACTGACCTGTCTTAATATGTCTGCTGGAAGTCCTGATTTTGTGAAATCGATTAATATATACTGTTGCAAGAAGGCTGTGAAATCTTGATTGCACTTAAAATGTGGTTTAATCTTCATTTATGTTACAATTATATATAAACTAACTGTACTTTTCTAAAATTATTGAAGACACATTTAGACTGAAGAAGCAAATGTTAATGATTTCTCTAAAATGTAGTTTGTATTCTGGTGATTCAATTAAGGAGATTGGAAGTGTGGCCTTCTTTTTAAATAAAGTGACACCAATAGGGTTATTCAAAGAGAATCGAAAAGTCACCACCCGTTCGGTGACTTTTCGTTCTCTTCAATTCGGTGCGATTCGACGATCCTATTTCGGCGACCCTGCAGTGTATTCAGCAAGCACCACAGGGCTGTCGTAGTGCAGGGAAAAGCCGCCACAAACCCGAGTAACGCTCACCGAAACCCGCAGAGACATGTGGATTAACCCTGCCAAACACGCCGGAGAAACCCGACTAGCAGCCGATCACAGCGCAGAGCAGCCGCCGGAAAATGCCGACACGCAGACGAAGGAGGTGAAAAAAAACAAAAAGCATACGCTTGAAAGTTTGAAAATTGAAATGATGTTTGCAACAAAACTACTGAGTGAAAATGACTGGAATTTACATATAAGATCCAATGAATGATAATAAAAAGGGCAGTTACAGTAAAAAGAAAAGATTATTTAAAAAAAAAAGGGAAAAAAAATTTGCCACAAAATCCCAGATCCTAAAAAATTTATGCTAGAAACATAGAAACATAGAAAATGTCGGCAGATAAGAACCTTCCGGCCCATCTAGTCTGCCCAATTACATGGATACTTTACCTGGATTTATCTTTTGTTTAGGATAGCCTTATGCCTATCCCATGCCTGCTTAAATTGAATTACTGTTTTGGCCTCTACCACTTCTACTGGAAGGCTGTTCCATGTATCCACCACCCTCTCAGTAAAATAATGCTTCCTGATGTTACTTTTAAACCTTTGCCCCTCTAATCTAAGATTATGTCCTCTTGTTTTGCTACTTTGTTTCCTTTTAAATATACTCCCTTCCTCTACCTTGTGGATTTAGGTATTTAAAGGTTTCTATCATATCTCCTCCGTCTCGTCTTTTTTCCCAGCTGTACATGTTAAGATCATTAAGCCTTTCCTGGTAACTTTTCTCCTTCAAGCCGTACACCATTTTAGTAGCCCTTCTCTGAACTCTCTCTAACATGTCTATATCCTTCTGGAGATACGGTCTCCAGTACTGCACACAGTACTCCAAGTGAGGTCTCACCAGTGCTCTGTACAGTGGCATGAGCACTTCCCTTTTCCTACTGCTAATACCTCTCCCTACACAACCAAGCATTCTGCTAGCATTTCCTGCTGCTCTATTACATTGACTACTTACCCTTAGATCCTCTGCAATAATAACCCCTAAATCCCTTTCCTCAGATGTTGAGGTTAGGACTGTATCAAATATTCTATATTCAGCCCTTGGGTTTTTACGTCCCAGGTGCATTATCTTGCACTTATCCACGTTAAAACTCAATTGCCACAGCTCCGACCATTTTTTTAGTTTACCTAAATCATTTGGCATTTGGCTGATCCCTCCATAATGATAAAGAGACTTTGGAGAAGAATATAATATTAAACAGTTTATTAGATATTGAATTAAAACGGGAATATTTTTAACATCGAAGCCTATGGGAATCGCCTGAATCAATCTGTCGAATGAAACACCGAACAGCAGGGCATTTCGGGAACTTTTCCCTGCTGTTTTGTGTTCTCTGAATAGAGGAAGCATTGCTTCTGTATGGGGATTTCACTGCCCTCGAACAGGCACCGAACAGGCACCGTATGTGCAGGCAATTTGCCAAGATTTGGTAAACTGCCTGCTCTCTGAATAGCCAAATGGCCAGGAAAGGTAACCGTACGCTGAATTTCAGTGTTCGGTTACCTTTCGGCCACAATTCAGATCTCTTTGAATGACCCTGCAAGCCTAGTTTCAGACAAATCTGTTCTTTTGCCTTCTTTTGGATCAACAGCAGTAGGTGATATGTGAAAGGCTGAACCCGATGGATGCATGTCTTTTTTCAGCCTATGTAATTATGTAATTGAGGCAGCACTAACCGTTGTTCTCAGGACCTCAGAAGACATTATTGAGATGCTCAAAGCTAGAATTGGCTGGAAAAGCATTCATAATGACCTACAAATGGAGGCAATTCAGGACTATTGCAACTGTCCTTAACCCCATAGTAATCCCTTAATCCCTTAGATTGTAAACTCACGGGATGACTGCCTGAGCATTTGGTTAAAGTGCTGTATTATCAGACAGTTATCCTATGGAAAGGGCTGTCTCTCCTCTTGTGTCATGTACGTCGCCTGTTTGTGCTTCCCCGTTGTAAAGCGCTACAGAATCTGTTGGCGCTGTATAAGTACTTGTAACTGTAACTAGTGACCAGGCGGTTTTACCATTGTCAGTCCAAAAGTGCCCACTGCTGGTTTTACATTTCTGCGCTGTTTGTATTTTCCTCTTACTTATTCATGGAACCCTCACATATTATAGACCGTTTTTCTCGCCATTAAATGGACTTTCAAAAGATATCATTATTTTCATTATATCGAATAATTTACTATAAATCCCTTTTTTTTTTGAGAAAGGATTTTACCAGGAAGGATACATTAAGATTTCTCTTGTTTTCAAGTATGTCCTGGGTGGCGAGTATGTACCGTTAAGTGTCTTGCCAAGGACACTTACTGGAGAGGTTGCTCGCTGGGATCGAACCCATGACTCCACAGGCTTTCTCCATGCAGAGCAGTGACATTACCTCTACTCCATATGAAATATGATGAAAACAAGGGAAAAAAATACTTTTTGGAACTTTGACCGCCAAATCTACAAACGCCAAAAAATTGTTTCTAAATTTTGTCCTGAGTTTAGAAATACCCAATGTTTACATGTTTTTAGCTTTTTAACACCGTCACTGCTGAGCCATTTCAATTCTGTCTGCTGAGCTCTTTATTTTGACCGTTTTGTGCTCATCATGGTTAAACGCGATTTGAAGTCCTATTTAATTATACAACCCAGATAAAAAAAAACATATTCTTTATTTATTTATTTTTTTACACCAAACATGGTCATGTCCTGGCCTTTCCAATGATACCAAACATGACCCTCTATCTACCCTGGATCGTGAGAAAACAGGGTCTGAATGACCCCCTATATCCACCATAGGGACTTCCATAGGAAATCACTGAGCAGCTAGGGTTTAAATCATCGAGGGTTCGAGGCACTCAGCACAAGATCTGATCACACCATATGATCACTTTTTTACTGAGTACCTCGACCCCTCGAGGAACTCAGTATGTCTGCTAGCCACTACCGGAAGGGATAACTCGGGAGGAGTGATCACCAAGTGGACCGACAGTAAATTTTGATATCACAGGGTGCCTCAATGTCAAAGCAACCCTGCAATAGCATTAGAGCAGCTTGAAGCAATGCCAAACGCTTCCAGCGCTCTATCTCACTGCCAGGTCTCCTTTCTGGTTAAACCAGAAGTTGATTGCTCCCGTGGAGCGACCACAAATGGCAGTGAAAACTACTACTGCAGGATGTGCTTGCAGGTTTTTCCCCTAGCTTCCCCATTTTAGCAATATATTAAAGCTTGCCCCATATCGCAGCGCAACCCTTCATGATACTCGTGGCAGCACTTCCATGCCGCTATGTATCACTTCCTGGAGTCCTTAGGACTGTGCTGCCGGGACGCGAGCCCTGCATGATCTCGCTCTCGCGAGATTACGCAGGGCTGTGGAGTAATTTGCAGAGGGAGACTGGGAACAAATAGTTCCCAGTCTCCCTGTGCAAATCACTCCGCGGCCCTGCACTCTGCTCTTGATGGCCTGAAGTGGCAGATAGGGCCACCGTTCTCACCACGGGATGAGAGGTGAGTATATGATTTATTGGGGGTGGTGGTTTCAACTGGTGCTGATTCTGCAGAAGCGATATTAGTTAGCACCAGCTTCTAGCTGTGGTTAACTCTTTCATTACTTCATCAATGGGGTAATTAATGTTAAGACTTTGTAATCCTAATGCTAATTACTGTTTGCACCCCCCATGTTAAGCATAGGGTGCACAAAGTACATAAGTCGCCTACTGATGACCGGGTCGGACGCAGGGAGTCAATAAATACACAAAAAATACACAAACACATAACTGTGGAATAATATATATATTATATATAGGCCACAGCTAAAAAACTCAACACAATAACCCACCACCATGACATAACCATTCCCATCCTATACTATAAAAGAGTAAGGCTTGGCGTGTCCGTCGCCAAGCCTTACTCTGCGCATGCGCGCGCAACCAGCGGCGCTTGGCTGCGCGCGCATGCAACCGCCGCGGCACGAGCCGGCTGTGCGCTCGCCGCGGCGGTTACAAGATGCACACAGCAGCCGGGTAGAGGCTGCGCTCGCAGCCTCTACCCGGCTGCCGCGCGCATCCAACCCCTGAGCGGTGAAGGGAAAGTTCCCTCGCTTCCGCTCTTTGAAGGACCCAAGCCGCGGTCACGCGGGAGTCCCACGTGACCGCGGCTTGGGTCCTTCAATGAGCGGAAGCGGGGAAACTTTCCCTTCGCCGCTCGGCAGGTAAGTATGCCGGAGCTCCAGGGGCGGCTGCACTAGTGTATCTTGGCCTAGGCCAACAAGGCCCAGGCCTAGGGCGGCACTTTCCAGGGGGCGGCGGCCCGCTGGGTGGCCCCACCCCTAAAAAAAAAAAATTTTTTTTTTTTTTACTTTTGAAAACTATTTTACCAGGAAGGAAACATTGAGATGTCACTAATTTTCAAGTATGTCCTGGGTAGGCAAGGCCTAGGCTTTCACTTTCCAGGGGGCAACAAAAAACCTCACCACTAATTGGGTTACTCACACAGCACCGAAATGACGCCAACATTGGTGTTCTGTAGTTCCCTGCACTTTGGGGAATAAAATTTCCCCACCCTGCAGTGAATTCACCATTCACTGCAGGGTCCCTAAAGTGCATGGAGTCGGCCGCTGTATGCTGCCACCGCAAACCCATGGCCTGCTGTTTTCAAAAGAACTACTGAACGAAAATGTCTGGAATTTACATATAAGATCCTATGATTGATAATAAAAAGTTCTGTTACAGAAAAAGAAGAACAGCTAATAAAAAAAAGCGGGGGAATTTAGCCCAAAAAATTCTGAAAAATCACTAAAAGGTACAAAAAAAAAATCAATAAATAAATAAAGACTTTTTACTGCAGATTAAAATAATAAATGGTTTATTAGATATTGCATAAAAAACGGGAATATTTTTAACATTGAAACCTATGGGGTTCACCTGAATAAACCTGCTGATTGAAACCACCGAACATCAGGGCATTTCCCTGACATTTCTCTGCTGTTTGGTGTTCTCTGAATAGATTAACCATTACTGCTCTATGGGGATTTGCACTGCCTTCAAACAGCACCGTACTTGCTGGCAGTTCGCCAAACTTGTGTGTGAGCATATCACCAGAGCAGTGGTGTACTTAGAGGAGTGGCGGAGGGCGGGCCGCCCCAGGTACCAGTGATTATTGGGGTGTCATTAGGGGGTACTAGGAGGTGCCACTGTCACTGTGTGTCAGCTTTGAGCTGTGTTCTCAAACAACGAACAGCGGAGCATGGCGTTTGCATACGGAATAAAATCGAAAAGAATAAAAATCCCCCTCTCCTCCCTCCATAGCTCCTCCCCTGCCCCGCAGCAGCTCTAGGAGAGGGGAGGGGGATGTGATTTGTGTCCAGAGAGAGAAGATGACAGTAAACGGCAGGTAAAGGGGGGGCGGTTATCAGCAGAATATGAAGCCCTGTCTGCTTACTGCTGTTTAAAGTGGACCTTTCCTTAACCAGCACTGCAGTGATAGAAATTTGTCATTGAGCTGCCTGGCTCCTGGTGAGGCTGCTTGCGTGCAGGTCACACTCGGTCAGGCCAGTCAGGTGGTACTGAGTCTCAGTACCACCTGACTGGCTGAACCACGTGACACGCATGCACGCAGCTGCCGCCCTTTCGTTAACATGGACTGTCACTCTATTCTGGACTGAACACCCACCGGGAAGGGAATCAAAGCCACGGTGCACCCTCTGGCAGTGGCACCCCACTGCTGACAAGATGGCTCCACGCACAGGCACAGCTGTGATCCTAACGTGGCCTGGAGGGACCTCCTGCTGAGTCTGTACACAGTCCCTGCTGACTCTGCACACAGCCCTACCGCGGACAGAGGCTGGTAAATGTAGAATAAATAATTGCTGTGTGCTCATATACACTCGGTTTGCAGGGAGTTTTATTGCAGTGGATTCTGATGCACTCATACACACCACACATTGCATTGCTGGGAGTTTTATTGCTGTGGATTCTGATACGCTGACACACATCACACCTTGCATTGCTGGGAGTTTTATTGCAGTGGATTCTGATGCACTCATACACACCGCACATTGCATTGCTGGGAGTTTTATTGCTGTGGATTCTGATACACTCATACACACTGCACATTGCATTGCTGGAATTTTTATTGCTGTGGATTCTGATACGCTGACACACACCAAACATTGCATTGCTGGGAGTTTTATTGCTGTGGGTTCTGTGATACACACTGCATAGTACTGTGAGTTTTATTGCCCTGGAGCTCTGGGATACACTCATACACACTGCACATTACTGAGAGGCTGTGTTCCAGTATACTTGACATGCGTGGCTGTTCTTTGTAAAAATGCTTGAATTTAAACATTTCATAATTTTATTTCTCAATAGATACATTTGAAATGGTATACAAAATATACAAGTCGGCACTTGGTATCCACTTTTAATATAAAGAGAGGAAAAGGCGGAGCTCTAAGAGGAAAAGGTGGAGCTTAAAGAGGAAGGGTGGGGATTAACCAGGAAGAGGTGTGCCCTTGACAGGAGGGGGTGCCTCAAATTTAAATTAGGGGGTGCACGAGTTTAGTCAGGCCTAGGGCAGCACAAAACCTAAATACACCACTGGGCGGCTGTCCGAATGCCGATAGAGCATTCGAACAGCCGCCCCATGTCTGGTCTGGGGTCTGAGCTGGGCCATATCCATGAGAGCTTGGGGGGCAATATATCCAGGAGCTGGGGCAGTATATCCAGGAGCTGGGGCAATATCCACGAGCTGGGCCAATATCCACGAGCTGGGCCAATATCCACGAGCTGGGGCAATATCCACAAGCTGGGCCAATATCCACGAGCTGGGGCAATATCCACGAGCTGGGCCAATATCCACGAGCTGGGGCAATATCCACGAGCTGGGGCAATATCCACGAGCTGGGGCAATATCCATGTCCTGGGGCAGTATATCCACGTGCTGGGGCAGTATATCCATGAGCTGGGGCAATATCCATGTGCTGGGGCAGTGTATCCATGAGCTGGGGCAATATCCATGTGCTGGGGCAGTATATCCACGTGCTGGGGCAGTATATCCATGAGCTGGGGCAGTATATCCATGAGCTGGGGCAGTATATCCACGTGCTGGGGCAGTATATCCACGAGCTGGGGCAATATATACACGTGCTGGGGCAGTATATCCACGAGCTGGGGCAGTAAATCCACGAGCTGGGGCATATATCCACGAGCTGGGGCAGTATATCCACGTGCTGGGGCAGTATATCCACGTGCTGGGGCAGTATATCCACGAGCTGGGGTAATATCCATGTGCTGGGGCAGTATATCCACGAGCTGGGGCATATATCCACGAGCTGGGGCAGTATATCCACGTGCTGGGGCAGTATATCCATGAGCTGGGGCAGTATATCCATGAGCTGGGGCAGTATATCCACGTGCTGGGGCAGTATATCCACGAGCTGGGGCAATATATACACGTGCTGGGGCAGTATATCCACGAGCTGGGGCAGTAAATCCACGAGCTGGGGCATATATCCACGAGCTGGGGCAGTATATCCACGTGCTGGGGCAGTATATCCACGTGCTGGGGCAGTATATCCACGAGCTGGGGTAATATCCATGTGCTGGGGCAGTATATCCACGAGCTGGGGCATATATCCACGAGCTGGGGCAGTATATCCACATGCTGGGGCAGTATATCCATGAGCTGGGGCATATATCCATGAGCTGGGGCAGTATATCCACAATAGACTGCCCTCTGGGCAGGCTTTCCACCTTGTCTATACTATAATACAGTAAGGCTTGGCGTGTCCGTCGCCAAGACTGTACTGCGCATGCGCGCGCAACCAGCGGCGGTTGGCGGCGCGCGCATGCAACCGCCGTGGCATGAGCCGGCTGTGCACTTGCCGCGGCGGTTACAGGATGCGCAAGCAGCAGCCGGGTAAAGGCTGTGCGCGCATCCTGTAGAGCCGGATGCGCTCGCAGCAGACGGCTATAGGCTGAACGCGCATCCAGTGGACCAGGATGCGCACGCAGCCTATCGCCGTCTGCTCCGGCTCTACAGGATGCACGCGCAGCCGCTATCCGGCGGCTGCGCACGCTTCCTCTCCTGGATGCGCGCGCGTCCGACAGGTAGAGGCTGCGCGCGCATCCAGCGTCTTAGTTGGGGGCACTTTAAACCACGTGAGCTGGGACCACTTATACCCACGGGAGCTGGGCGCAACTATACCCACGGGAGCTGGGGGCAACTATACCCACGGGAGCTGGGGGCAACTATACCCACGGGAGCTGGGGGCAAAAATTCCCATGTGAGCTGGGGGCAAATCTTCCCATGTGAGCTGGGGCAAATGTTCCCATGTGAGTGGGGGCCATAATACCCATGTGAGCTGGGGCAATTTAACCCATGTGAGCTGGGGGCAATTATACCCATGTGAGCTGGGGCAATTATACCCATGTGAGCTGGGGCAAATATACCCATATGAGCTGGGGGGCAAATATACCCATGTGAGCGGGGGCAAATATACCCATGTGAGCTGGGGGAATATATACCCATGTGAGCTGGGGGAATATATACCCATGTGATCTGGGGGCGATTATACCCATGTGAGCTGGGGCAAATATACCCATGTGAGCTGGGGTAATTATACCCATGTGAGCTGGGGGCAAATATACCCATGTGAGCTGGGGCAATTATACCCATGTGAGCTGGGGGGCAAATATACCCATGTGAGCTGGGGCAAATATACCCATGTGAGCTGGGGGAATATATACCCATGTGATCTGGGGGCGATTATACCCATGTGAGCTGGGGCAAATATACCCATGTGAGCTGGGGTAATTATACCCATGTGAGCTGGGGGAATACATACCCATGTGATCTGGGGGCGATTATACCCATGTGAGCTGGGGCAAATATACCCGCATGCAACTGCCGTAGCACGAGCCGGCTGTGCGCTTGCCGTGGCGGTTACAGGATGCGCACGCAGCAGCCGGGTAAAGGCTGTGTGCGCATCCTGTAGAGCCGGATGCGCTCGCAGCAGACGGCTATAGGCTGCACGTGCATCCAGTGGACCAGGATGCGCGCGCAGCCTATCGCCGTCTGCTCTGAGCGCATCCGGCTCTACAGGATGCGCGCGCAGCCGCTATCCGGCGGCTGCGCGTGCTTCCTGCTCTCCTGGATGCGCGCGCGGCCGACAGGTAGAGGCTGCGCGCGCATCCAGCGTCTTAGTTGGGGGCACTTTAAACCACGTGAGCTGGGACCACTTATACCCACGGGAGCTGGGCGCAACTATACCCACGGGAACTGGGGGCAACTATACCCACGGGAGCTGGGGGCAACTATACCCACGGGAGCTGGGGGCAAAAATTCCCATGTGAGCTGGGGGCAAATATTCCCATGTGAGCTGGGGGCAAATATTCCCATGTGAGCGGGGGCCATAATACCCATGTGAGCTGGGTGCAATTTTACCCATGTGAGCTGGGGGCAATTATACCCATGTGAGCTGGGGGCAATTATACCCATGTGAGCTGGGGCAAATATACCCATATGAGCTGGGGGGCAAATAAACCCATGTGAGCTGGGGGGCAAATAAACCCATGTGAGCGGGGGCAAATATACCCATGTGAGCGGGGGCAAATATACCCATGTGAGCTGGGGGAATATATACCCATGTGAGCTGGAGGAATATATACCCATGTGATCTGGGGGCGATTATACCCATGTGAGCTGGGGCAAATATACCCATGTGAGCTGGGGTAATTATACCCATGTGAGCTGGGGGCAAATATACCCATGTGAGCTGGGGCAATTATACCCATGTGAGCTGGGGCAAATATACCCATGTGAGCTGGGGCAAATATACCCATGTGAGCTGGGGGAATATATACCCATGTGATCTGGGGGCGATTATACCCATGTGAGCTGGGGCAAATATACCCATGTGAGCGGGGGTAATTATACCCATGTGAGCTGGGGTAATTATACCCATGTGAGCTGGGGGCAAATATACCCATGTGAGCTGGGGCAATTTTACCCATGTGAGCTGGGGCAATTATACCCATGTGAGCGGAGGGCAAATATACCCATGTGAGCTGGGGGAAATATATCCATGTGAGCTGCTTCGCTTAACAATAGACTGCCCTCTGGGCAGGCTTTCCACCTAGTAACAAAATAAAGTAATAACCCAGTGCTGAAAGAGGACTCCCCACAACCACCACACACCTCCAAACCAACCAACCACAAAAACTTCCTAACTCCCAAACATCTGACCAAAATAATCCTAAATAAAAAGGAACCCCTAGCCAGCACTGCCTACAAACCCCCGCCACGAGCTCCTCACATAAACCCCTTATGGGAGAGCTCCCCCACCAAGAAAAAACAGGGCTTGTTCAATCCCTTCCTTGAGTCCCAGGATGAACAGATCCTTGCCCACATCCGTCAGGTGAACGCCATCCGCCATGAAATAACATGCCGCATCTTCCTCTTCAAATGGTAGATGCCACACCACCACACCCTCCTTCTGCCTCACAAACCTTCCCATACAGCGATTCACCTTAATCCGGCAAAGTCGCACCGCCTCCTCATTCTCAGCCTGTTTCCACACCATCCTTGGCATCACCTCGGACCACACCACTACTGTCCATGGTGACCACACCCTCAACCGCCGCAGATCCTCCTGCATCTGCTCCAGCAGCATACAAAGAGGGACCACCCCTAAATCGTTCCCTCCCACTCCAGCAGCATACAAAGAGGGACCACCCCCAAATCGTTCCCTCCCATGTGAACCACCAGCACATGGGGAACTTCACCGTGCCTAAGGGCACCCAAAATCGTCAGCTTAAACTCTTCCCATAGGAGTCCACGGATCCCGAACCACCGTACCCGTGTCGCCGACCCAAGCAGACCCATCTGTACTCCAGATGATCGCACCAACACCCTTCTCCTCGCCCAAAAAATCAGCGAGTCTCCAATGATCCACACAACTCTTGAAGGATCTGCAAAAAACAAAAACAAATTACCAACAACTCCCCCACACAAAATACTTTAAAAGAAAAAAAATTCCACCAAACCACCACACACCACCCAAAAAACCATGTCCAGACCTGTAAAGATAAACATAACATACACAAGAACCATACTCCTCGCCTCCAAATCCTCCAACTCCCACACTCCTCCCCCAAACAACAAACAAATATACAAGATAAAATAGAATAAATATATATATTCCATAAAAGATATAAATTCATATTCTATAGATAAGTTTGATATTTTTCATATTTCAAAATTTCATTCATTTTTTTTTGTATATAAAACAAAATTAACAGAACAGATCATACAGCAACTGTTGTCCACATTACCTCCCAGCATTAACAAGCGTTTCCAAAATTCATACCACCAAACCAGTACGAACGTAGGACTGAAAAGCCCTGGAGTTCCATCTTCCCAATTCTTGAATTTCCGTTGCCGACAAACCCAACCTTGCAGCTTCCATTGCTGCCCCAATACCCAATACGAAAAGAGCGAGAACCAAATTCTTTCGGATTTCTCCCTAAACTCAACAAACCCTTCTTAAAAATGGAAACAAACTAATACCTAGATAAAGTCGACCCGTCCGCGTGACATAAAAAGGCCACACCAGACTCCACCCTTACCTCCAAAAATTCTTTAACGTTCTTCACTAGACACACCACACAGTTATCCACACTGAATAAACCAACTCTACGCCCCCTACCCAACTGATCAGTCTTGGAGTTAGCAACCCAAATAACCAGTTTGTTAACTCCCAACCAAACCGCATCAGCTACCAAACCACCACCTCCTCTCCTAAAGTTACACACCAGCTCACCCACTCGAAATGCCCCAAAAAACAAAAGGCCGCCCTCATAAGCAGAACCTCATAAGGTGAAGAACAAAAATTCCCAACAAAATCCCATAGACCCTCCAATAAGTGTCTCGAAACTGGACGCCGAGCGTCTACCCTGTACCTCCCCTTCACATAACCACGAACTGCACATCTGATAACAAAATCCTTCGTGACATCTCTTTTCCCCGATACCTGAAAAAGGAAAGCCAAGGCGGCTAAAGACTGCCATACCACTCCAGGAGATGCCCCTGACTCGAATAACCGGATGAGGTATGCCCTAAGCAAACTTTCCTCATCCAATCCACCCACCGAAACGTACCTGAACCGTTCAGCCAATGCGTCCCAATCCCTCCACACTCGCGAGTAGGCCTTCCAAGAGGACTCAGACAAAGAACCTCTCACCCATCTTCCAAAAATTCCGAGCCTAGCTGCCAAAGGCCCTCCGGACAAGGGGTGCCCACCTCCTCCGCGAACGGAGACACGGAACGAAACCTGTCCCACTGCAAATGAGACAAAGCATCCGCCACTGAGTTAAGGCGACCCGGAACATGACGTGCCTTGCATAAAACATTAAATTTAAGACAAAGCAACGCAAACCTCTTCAACAATCTGATGACTGGCAATGATGAAGCCGACAAAGAATTAACCGCCGACACCACCGCCATGTTGTCAGAACGGAACAGAATCCTTCTCCCCTCCAGATCACCTCCCCACAGCTCCAAGGCCACCACTAATGGAAACAACTCCAAAAATGCCATATTCTGCACCAATGAAGATGCCAACCAACGATCAAGCCAACGAGAAGCTCACCAACGCCCCCCAAAATATACCCCAAAACCAACACCTCCCGAGGCGTCCATGAAAAATTCCAGTTCCTTCGCCAAAACCTCTTTCGAAGGGAAAATGGCCACCCCATTAAACAAAACCAAAAAGGATCTCCACACTTCCAAATCTTCCTTCATGGCACCAGATATTCTAACAAAATGATGACCTTCCCGAATACCCCGTGTCGCCAAAGCCAATCCACGTAAAAAGACTCTTCCACCTGGAATGACCCTGCACGCAAAATTCAAACGACCAATCAGCGATTGCAGCTCTCTCAACTGCAATTTCTTAACCGACAGGGCCCCCTCCACTTGCCTCAAAGCTTCCACCACTTTCCTCACAGGTAGGTGACACACACCCTTCACCAAATCAATCTCAATTCCCAAGAAAGTGATAACTGACACTGGACCTTCCGTTTTATCAGAAGCCAAAGGAACACCAAATAGGTGTGCCACCCACTGAAAAGACCGAAGAATGTGCAAACACTCTCCTGTCCCTTCTCTTCCCACACACAAAATCATCCAGATAATGTGTCAGCTTATCCGACCCTGCCACTTCACGGCCCACCCATTCCAAAAATGTACTGAAACACTCAAAAAAGGAACAGGAAATGGAACAACCCATAGGCAAACATAGATCCACATAAAATTTGCCTTCAAACCAAAATCCCAGAAGATGATGACACGAAGAATGAATAGGAAATAGCCGAAAAGCCGACTCAATATCCACCTTAGCCATCAAAGCCCCCTTTCCTGCATCACGGACCAAACTGACCGCGGAATCAAATGACACGTACGACACCGAGGCCAAGTCCTCACCAATATCATCATTCACTGATCCCCCCCCGTGGAAAGGATAAATGAGGAATCAAACGAAACTCTCCTGCCTTCCGCTTCGGCACAACCCCCAAAGGGGATATCCTCAAATCCCGCACCGGAGGAGACGAGAATGGACCTGCCATCCTACCAGCCCCAATCTCCTTAAACACCTTCTCCCGAACTACCTTCGGATACACTCTAGCCGACTTTAAATTTCTTAATTTGCCACCCCCTTGCCTTACCACAAAAGGAATCCGAAAACCATCACCAAAACCTTCTCGTAAAATCTCTGCATCCCTATGTCTTCCGTAAAGCCTTAGCCACGGTAACATCGCGTCGAATTTCACTGGGGAAGCTCCCCTCTCCAGACCCACCAAAAGGCAGACCTCCTTGTCTTGCCCTCTTAAAACATCTGGACAATGAATGCAATCCTCCACAATTTGAACATTCGTGCTTGAACCTGCACCCAGTACCAAATTTGCACTGACCCTTGTTAAACTGCCAGCACGATCCCTTTTTAACACCTGCCGGTGGGGAACTGACCCCTCCCCACCGGCTCCCCCTGGAAAGGGCAAAGCCTTTTGTGCCCCCATCAAACGCAACCACAGCGTTATGTCCATTTGATCCCACCCCATCCCTGGGTGAGCCGCCAAACGCTGCCGAAACTGCTCATCGTATTTCCACCACGCCCAACCACCATAAGTCCGATAAGCCTCCCAAATTCCATCCACATAACAAAAAAGACCCGAACAGTGTTGAGGGCTCTTCTCCCCAACCACACTTGCCAAAATACAAAAAGCCCGGAGCCAATTCCTGAATGACTTAGGAATCCTCCGAAACCTCTTTTTCCTTTCCTCTTCCTCCTTTAAACCGTCCTTAGACGAATCATCTTTTACCCCAGCCACCTCATCCAACGGAAGCAGGGAAAAAAGTTCCACATACTCACTCCGCCATATGACTTCTTTAACCTTTTGTTTCAAATGGAACCCCAAAGGCCCAGAAAATGACACGTAAGCATTCCTCCTTGCCACATTTGCCACCCCTGCGGACTCACCGAGTGAACCCAAATCGCCACTTGGCCCTCTTGAAGCCATAGCTTCACCACCAAGAGCTCCACCAGCTCTCACAACTGGCCCACCTGCACCCTTCCATGCTTGAGCCAAATCCATTCCCTGATTCACACCTCCTGGTGAAACCGACCAAGCCTCAAAGGCCCCCTGTAAAAAAGACATGAAAGAACTCACATCACCACCATTTCCATTACCTGTTGCCACACGAGGTCCACCCGAACTTCCTGGAACCTCCTGCGCCACAGTTTCCGAACCCCCTGCACCAACTCCAGCAGCCTGGAAACCACCAACCGGCTGTGGACTCCTCTCCCGAACCATTGGAACTGTGGACGAAAAAACATTTGTGCGATGAGCCCCAGAACCCAAAGTACCAAAATCATTAATTTGCTCCCTCACACAAAAATCCGGAGCCCCATCAGCTCCACCATCCGAACACCAATTTACTTCGAGCTCCTGAGGGACCTCATCCCGCACACCAACACCCTGTGCCACACCACCGTCCACACCCCCATCCACCAACTGTCTTACCGCCGAAACATCCGTCCCTGAGACAGCCCTTGCTCCATCTCTGGGACCCCTGGCGGACCACCGAACTCTTCTTCTCCCCGAGGAACTCCTCTACCTCTGCACTCCTTCTCTCCTGGTAGAGCTCACCACACCACCAGAACCAGAAGGATCCTTAGCCCCCGATACCGGCCTTGAGCTCCTACCTTCCACACGTCTGGAAGCGCTCACGCCAGCCTCAATCCCAACTGCATCACCACCAGCCAACATCCACCGGCCGTCCTCGGCCTCTCACAGCCTCCACTCTCAACCTCACAGCCGCCGATACACCACTGGATTTGCCTCCCGGACTGAACCACTCCGGAGGCCTCAAAATCCTGGCAGGCCGAGATCCCACTTCCAAATCTGCCGCCAGCACTTCTGACAGGCTTCTTCTAGCCCACTCCACACCACGATGCTGAGCCGCCTCCCGCACCTCCTCCAATAGCGACTCCAGTTGCGACTCCACCTTCCGCCATCCACCAAGACACTTTTTTAAGGCAAAAGCCGAAAATACACCGCTCTCTGACGCAGGACAGATTTTCACCACTCTACCTCAGGAGAAAAAAGGCGCGCAGAGCCTCTCCACACGCGCCTTAAGTACCCTCCTGGCGACTCCTCCCACACCACTCCCGCTCAATCTCCTCACGCGCTGCAAAACCTTTCTAGAAAAATCTTCCCTGCGTCCTGGCATCAGAGGCAACTTAAGGGCCCTACGACTTAGGTGCTTCAGGCCTTCAGTACGCTCACGCAAGTTAGGGCAATCACTTATGCGGTAACGAGGTAACGGATTACTACAAATGGGTTTAGCATTAGGGATATAATATGGGGGAACATGCTCTAAACTCACTTAAGATACCGTTAGTGCTCACATATCTGAGTGTAGCGCTAGCGATAAGATTGTAATAGGGCCCTTAGAGTCTTGACTTAATCCAACAGAGATGCTCTGGCGTGATCTAAAGATGGCAGCACTATCAAGATAACTCAGACGTACTATTAAGTCTGGGGCTACACAATCGCAGTAAAAATGTCCATCATAGAACATGATGAATCATATAAGGAACAATACACAAAGAACATGCACACTTCTTCACGCACGTTACAATGGATGTGGGTTTATAGGTTTATGCCAAAATGCTAGCACGTACATTAACACATGTCTACTTACGTTATGCTGTCTACAGGCAGGAATATGGGACATCAGATGAGTGCTCCATTGAGGGTCCTTACATGAGTAGTTCGCTCATTGTTTGTGCCAATTGCTCCAGTTATGGATGCGCAATTTTTATCTACAACGTTAAAATTTATGCTCATCATGCGATGTCCCCAAGTACGTCCATCCAAAAGTATACCAGACGTACTTTCTCCACTCATTTAGCCCAAGACTAAACTGAAACAGATATTTATGGAAGAATGGTCCAAAACCATCCTCAATGTTGTGGAAGTGGAGCATTTTTCAGAGGATGTTGTTGCTAAAGAAGGATCTATGAGTTACTAAATACAAAAGTTAACTCCTGTTTTTGAAATTGAGAAATACAGCTATTTGTGTGTTATTAGTCTTGTCTAATTGTTACTAAGGTGAAAATCAAAACACATCTTATAGAAAATCATTGAAAAAATCCATGTAATTTCAAAGGGTTGAACATTTTTTGTTGGAAATATATTTACAATACATATTGTAATTGTAGGGTATTTACATTAATCAGGGAAGTGGAGAAATGACACCAGAATTCAAAGTTCAGGTATCATCACCTTTTTTCCTATTTTGACTTATCTGCAGTCTTTTGCCATTTCTCAGCAAACATCCCGTTTAGTGAATAAAATCCCATGGTGTTGTGTAAGCACAAATTTGTACAGGTAACTAAGAAATGTCACAAAGACGTTCGGAGATTAACAAAGGGGAGGTCTACCTTCAAAGGTTATCATGCATTTCCTCTGGCACTGCTCGCACCCCCATCAAGACACTTTTTCTCTGAAACTGATCTCTCCAGAATCCTTGTTTATAGGAAAATCCATGAGGGCTGGAGACAGGAAGTTATTGCAGGTGCATGCGACAAAATACAGGGAAATAAACTTCCTTTTGTTCTTCCATTTTATTATAAATTTCTCATGAGGGCTTAAGTAGTGCAGGGTGACTGTCACAAGGTGAGAATACATAATGATATTAACCATTTATACAGTACATAATATGCGAGTATATAGTTTATACAGGAAGTACAGAAAAAAAATCAATAACGAGCATCCATACTTACTGAATAAATCCTTCACTTTTTAATATAAAGTGTACAATGATCTATCTCTTAAAATGAGCTCCAAATTCAAGTTTCTTCTTGTCTGAGGTGGCACAGAACCTCTGGAAAATGAAATCTTATTATACATAATACATAAACACTTTAAGCTCACGGCATGTCTGGCAGAGTTAATGTGTTAAGTCCTGTATTACCGGGAAACTATCCCACAGGCAACTGTAAATACTGTTATAAAACATAAAGACTAAAGCACAATAGTAGTCACCTCTCTCAAAGTAGAGTAAGAGAGAACACCCTGGTATGAAAAGGATTGAACCTAAAATACTAGATATAAATAACAAAAACACTCATAAAGGGCGAATCATGGATACCAAGATTTGTCCCACCTGACCAGGAATGTCGAAACATAAATATATATTTTATTAGGCGATAAAAGACATTGATGGAAGTAAGCCCAATGATTCTAAAATAATACACGAGACGACAAAAAAGAAAGAAAATGGGACTAATGAAATGGGAGACCTGGGTCAGAGAATAATTACACCATTGGAAGGAACTAAGAGAACGGTGGATATAAATAGAGCGTGGAGGGAGAGTGCAAAAAATTATTATGATGGAATCAGAAAATCAAAAGTCGCCCCTCAGATAAATCTGTAACAATTATACTGGCTTAAATGCACACAAGAAACGCAACCACCGTTGCTCAAAGCCAAACAACTGACCCTATCGTCTCAAAATTTCTGTTCTATCCCTTACATGGACACACGGGACCAACACATAATAAAACCAGAAGAACACACGCTCTATTTATATCCACCGTTCTCTCAGTTCCTTCCAATGGTGTAATTATTCTGACCCAGGTCTCCCATTTCATTAGTCCCATTTTCTTTCTTTTTTGTCATCTCGTGTATTATTTTAGAATCATTGGGCTTACTTCCATGGATGTCTTTTATCGCCTAATAAAATATCTATTTACGTTTCGACATTCCTGGTCCAGTGGGATGAATCTTGGTATCCATGATTTGTAAATACAGTTCGTAAATTATATTAATTTTTGGATTTACTCTTTATGTCGCTCCATAGCTCTAGTCTCTAAAATGATAAATAGACCCCACTTCATTGTATGGAGTCACTCTAGATAGAGATTGGATCAATTTGCATCTCTCACAACCTCATTTTATAAACACATACTGTATTTGTGCATTTTTTTTTCAAAGCAGCATAACTAAAATTAAAAAGATCTGGCTACCCAGGAAGATAAAATATAGCTAATAAATTATGTATTTACATAAAGTATTCAGCTGTTTCAAATGATGGCTCGCTGCTATTGCCACCACAAAATTATGATGTGTGACGGTTAATAGAATATGGTACTTTGGGGAAAAAAAACATTTTGTTTAGGGTTCCAGTAGGGATGCACTGATACTAGTATTGGTATTGGTGCTGATACCTCTATTTGCACGAGTACTTTGTACTTGTGCAAATGCCCCGATAGTCGGACGCCATCGCTGGGCTGGCTTGCCGGTATCCAGGGGACTGGGGAAGTTGTCCAAATGCATTAAAAGCATTTGGCCAGCTTTCCCATCTGACTGGCTGCGTTACCGAGCGGCCGTCGGACTGTGAAGGATGTGATGTGGCCTCCAGTCGTGATCTCACAGGAGTCGAAATATCTTGCGAGAGCGTGTCACAGCCCAGCGGCTGCTTGGTGGATCGTGTCCAGCCGGAGGGGAACGCTGGCCGAATGCTTTTAATGCATTTGGACAACTGCCATCTGTCTGAGGTCTGCGGGTATATCTGTCTGAGGTCTGTGAGTATACATGTATCCGTGTGGGTATACATGCGAGGTCTGAGTGGGTATATATATATATACATAAGGAGCTCCCGCAGATCTGAACTGAAACGCTTAGTTAAGGCTGAGTGCTACCACTGAAACGCTTAGTTAAGGCTGAGTGCTACCCCCCATGTGTTTTTCATATGTATTTCCTGGGTATGCACCCCTCCCTGCCACAGGTACTCCTCCTCCAGGTTCTATTTAACCTTGATCTGCGGGAGCTCCATGAAGGGGACCTGTTCCTCAGTAAGTGAGTTTATCCCATGATGGGCAGTCATTAGGTTTGCAGAGTAGGACCTGCCAGAGGGTGGATTACATTGACGCTGTTGGCAGGCTTAAGCAATTCACGGCCGTTCATTGCGAACCAAATTTCCACCATTTTATTCAGCAAAGCTCAGAGTTATGAAATTTTCACCATGTGGTAAAAGCTGGTATTATGTACCCATGCATGGAGCTGTTGTTGCAGGTTTTTGAATGTGTTTGTCTGGACTGCTCTCTCCATGGTTTTTTATTGTATTTTATTTTGAGACGCACCCGCACTGAAACGCTTAGTTAAGGCTGAGTGCTACCCCCCATGTGTTTTTCATATATATACATATATATGTGTGTATCTGAGGTCTGAGTGGGTATACATAGTATGTGTCTGAGTGCGTTTACATATATGAGGTCTGAGTGGGTATATATATATGTGTGTCTGAGTGGGTATACATATATATCTGAGGTGAGGTCTGGTGTCTGTGTGTGTGCGTGGTCAGGGTGTGTGCAGACGGAGTAAAGGGTGTGCCTGACCATACATTTCAATATTAACTTAAATTGGACAGGCTTGCAGCAAAATCCTAAATTATTTATTGGAAAGCGTCACATGACATTAAAGTATTGGTGAGTACCTGAAAAAAGTATCGGTACTTGTACTCGGTCTTAAAAAATTGGTATCAGTGCATCCCTAGCCTCCAGTCCTTAAAATGTGGTAGAAACATTGAAAACATTGCAATTTTGACAATATAGCCCAAGCCCTCATTAAAAATAATATTTTTTCAGCCATGATTTAGTAGATGCCCTACTACTGTATGTAAGTTGTGCACCCTAACAAAAAATTTACTTTTTATGAATTAAAGTATAACTCTAATCAGGACCCAGACAAAATATATATCCTTTTTTTAAAATATATATCCTTTTTTTAAAATATATATCCTTTTTTTTAGCAGACTCGGCAGGTTCAAAATAATCATTATCAGGGTTATTCAGAGAGCGTGAAAAGCAGGAGAATGACTGGAGAATGAAAAATTCTAGGTCAAAATAGCTGATTTGGAAAGTGAGATGAAAGGGAGAATTTTTCTGGTTTGGCTATTTTGACCTAGAATTTTTCATTCTCCAATCATTCTCCAGTAATTCTCCTGCTTTTCACGCTCTCTGAATAACCCTGTGTGTGCATATGTCTTGTCCCATTAATGCCGTAATGTCTGTAAAATGCTACAAGAATAAATGCAATAAAAAATTTAATTTCCTTTCAAATTTCACTCATTTGTAGCATGTAAAATATATTTTTTTACATCTTATTATCCAAACCTTTGTGGTTATATATTCTAAGGAGCACTTTTTTTTAAAAAAAAAAGAAGAAGAAGAAGAAGTGGGAACTTGTCACAGATTTTTTGAGAACATATGCAATTTTAACTAAAACTGGAAAAACTATTTTTTTCTTTTGTATTTTGGAGGACTGTGTTTTATGAATAATATGACTATGTATAAAACACACTGAACTTGCTCCCGGTGTAGGAAATGAGTAGGTGAGTAAAGGCAGTGGTATTGCTAATTTTATACATGGCAAATAGACAATGCCATTGCTTTGGGGGGAAAAAAAGTGTGGGGGATTCTTATTCACATCTGACATGGCCATGTTTGGTATCATTAGAAAGGTTAGACTCTGACCTGTCCAATGACACCGAAATTGACTTTGTGGGTTGTTTAGAATGGAGATACAGAGGTCTAAAGTTCCACTGCTCTCCTCACACCTGTGCTGCGGCTTGTGTATTAGATGAACTGGTGCGTAGCAGCGCATTGGACCATCATGTCCACATCTCCCGGCCTGGGAAATAAGAAGATGAATTCATGCAGTGACATTGTTTGCTTTATAAGTAAAAGTACATTCTAAAATTAAGTAAAAAGTTATAAAGTAAATTCTGCATTTAATTTTTATATTTTAATTTTTCTATTTTTACAAAGTTATATAGTCATATTTGACTAATATCGCTGGAAAGATCAGACACTGAATGCATGCATTCTGTAGTGTTAAGGTATTAATCTTTTGACTCAAAACCATAACCTCATGCTCTCCTTATCCTTAAGCATTCCCAAAGCGTAACCATTTGAACATTAATAACTTCCCCGGTAATATGTAGTATTATGATTACTGCAATATTAATATGGAATGTGTAGACATTCAGACATCTAGAGCATGCATGGATTACACAATTAAATTACAATTAACTCAAAAGAACAATAAGTGAAATCAAGCTAAAAAGAACTTACAATTATGGATCAAAGGAGTTTAATAACTTAAATCATGAATAACATGCATCAAGATTATATATCAAAGCATCCGAAAGAAATGAAGCAAATACAAACTATAAATAACATCTACCATACCACTATGAATCAAAGAATATGAAAACTGGAGCTGTCCTTTAGAATAATTTATAGGATCATGTATTATATATGTTCATATCCTCCAAGGGCCCGGCAATGTGTGAGAATAATGGCCACTACATCCCAGGAGCCAAATATAACTTTACTAATCCACATAAAAATGAAGGATCCTCTAATAGAGCCCCATTGATTTTTCACACATTTAAGTATTACCACTTCCCTTTGAAGCAGCATTTCTATTAAAATTGAGTCATAAATGCTATCTAGACCTAAAGTTGTGTCATTGAAAATAAAAGCAGATCCTGCTCATACTTGGTGCTTAAATGTTCATTTTTCCTGCATTTGCGGTGGTGTTCCCTATGAATTATGTTAGTCTCTATTTTGAGAGAATATGGGCAAATTGTCTATTAGGACAAATGTTGTGAAGGCAATTGTACCGGTAACCAGCTATCAATAATGGGTTACAATTCCAGCAACCAATGGGCAACTCCATGGATATCACAATAAAACAGCCTTTATTCACGGACAGGTTTTTTATTGTGACAGCTCAAGAGATGCCCATTGTTTGCTGGAATTGGATAGTGGGATTGCGAATCCTTTGGTGGAGCACCCAGAGAGATGCCCGACAGAAGTAAGGCTCCCTCCATAGTAGCTGTGTAATCTTTATTATATTAACGGGTTGCAGACTGTTTTCGATTGGACATTACAACCATTTAATGGCATGCAGTAATCCTTGGAGTGTGTTGCACAAGATTACATGACATGAAACATCCTGTCTTTCAATATCAGCCGATATAATCATCATAATCCAATGTTTTATCCAGTTTGCTTGTAGTACTTTATTGCAAAGTTGTTTTTGGTAGGGAGGGTTTTCTCATTTTTCATGTACTTAATTATAAAGACAGTGAAGGAGCCACTACTATAAAGACAAAAGGAAAGGCACTAGTTGTGCCACATTGTATGGTACACATGCAAATGCAACTGGATAATACTCACAAAACAGCAATAAGTATAAAAAGTGTATATCCCACTACTCAAGAAGGAACATCCTCCTGCTTGCAAATGATATAGGACTGGAAAGGACCTCCAGTGAGCGATAAGGTGAAAAAAATAGGGATTCATTTAGATATGATAAAAAAAGCTCCTCAAAGCTATACATTATTATAAAAGACAATAAGTCATGCCCTACGCATTTAGTTAATTAAGACTTTCTCAAGGGCTTTACATTCATAAAACATGAACATAAAAACTTGAAAATGCTTTGTCCTGTGCTTCCAGACAAGCAGTGCAAGCATAGAGAAAGGTAAACGATTACTAATGCACATCTTATCACTTTGCCTTAAGAACGCTGTGATTGACTTTTTTTCAAAAACCTTCCAAGAGTGGCACCACAGCAATCTCGCAATGAGCATCTTCCCACACTTGTTTCTGATCAGGACATACCAGGAGGTAGTCCCTCCTTAACACAATCTTATCCCATTATGTACTGATATGCTCTGTGTCAGGAATAACATCTTGAATATAAAGGTGAAAATAGCATGCGCGTGTACCTGCAAGCATCTTCTATCCATAAAGACTCTTTCTCTACGGTTTCTTATGGAAAGAACGTTATGTTCCAGTCACTTCCAAAATGAATATAATAAAAATGATGCAGAATCAAAAGAAGCTCTCCAGTTTTCGCTTGGTCCCGATATTTTTCAATTGCTCTCGAAAAACACGTCTGAAAATGGCACAAGATGTCAAATTCAGAAATGACTGAATCAGAGAATTTTGTTTTTATTCAGCGTAAATTTTAAAATTTTGTCATGTCCATTTCAGAAGAGACAGGAACATGGCATCAATTCCATAGTACCAAACTACACAGGTAGCTAACACTGTCTATTTATTTTGTTTTACAAGCTCATCATTTCTGAGTAGGTTTGCATAATGATACACCAGTAACACTGCAGGATTTAATTTTGTACACCATTGCCTTCATCAGGTGCATGGAATAGTGTAACAGTGTACCAAAATGTCAACGAGGCAAAATAAACTATGCCTTAATCAATATGATATACAAGTGTACAAGTCAGTTGGTGTTTTAGTGGGATTCTAATAGTATACTCCTGATTTTATGCATAGTTAAAAATGGTAGAATGTGATATTGCTTGGGCTAAAAAATAAAAATGTTTATTACTCCAGTCCTACCTTAGATCTGTTAAATCATGTATGATCTGAAACGACCGAACAACTTGATAAATTTGAAATGTATGTTGATTTACAAAGATTCAAAAAGAATCTTTGAAGAAATATTTCACCAAAATTGTTGTAGAAAGATACACATATATCATGTGGTACGAGAACATTGTATACAATTATTCCACATGATAAGGGTCTGGAGTCTACATGCTTTTTTATCGGGAGAAGTCAGAATCCTTCCTGCAGGAACAGATCAACTATGTCATGGAAGGCATTAAGAAAATTCTAGAGAGCAATTACTTCTGGTTTAAATAAGAGTGTTACTTACAAAGATGTGAGACAGCCATCGGCACAGGTTTCCCCTAGTTATGCGAATCTGAGTATGGTCCACTGGGAAGTGGAATGATTGCACATATGGGAACAGGATCTAATACTTTATAGGCAGCATATTGAAGATATATTCCTTATATGGAAAGGTGGCTAGAAACAGTTAAAACTATTTGTAGATACTCTGAATTCCAATGAAAGAGGAATCTGTCTGGAGACCACTTGAAGTAAGAAATGAATAGACTTTTTTGACAAGAGTTTGATCTTCTGCAGATATTGTTAAGACCAAGAAGTTCTTCAAGAAGGTCGATTGCAATAGTTATATTTGCAAAGATCAGGACCGGAGTAAGATCTCTATGGGCCTGGTGCTGAAGATTTTGGTGGGCTTTTTTTGGAATTTAGTGAAATGAAAACATATTTTAGGTTATTTAATAGTGCAGATACGGCTATATCTAACCAGGCAGATACTGTGTGAGGAAATTTCGGTTCAGATTTCAATGTGTAAAATTATTACAAACCTTTGTGGTTATATATTTGTAAGAATATCAATTCTTGTATATTCTATAGGGAATTTGTTTTAAAAATTTTTTAAATGGGAACCTACTACTGCATTTTTCTGAGAAAATATACAATTTTAACCAAAATTTAAAAAAAAAATTTCCCTTGTGTTTTGGAGGATGTTGTTTAATGAATAATATGACTATGTATAAAATACTGAATTTGCTTACAGCATGGGAAATGAGAAGGTGAGAAATGGTAGTGGTATTGCTCATCTTATACATGACAAAAGGTTAATGCCATCGCTTTGGAACTAAAAATATATAAATAATAAAAGTTTTTTTGTTTTCTTTTCTTTTAGATTTTACATGGTCATGTTTAGACTCTGACTTGTCCAATGACACCTCACTTGACCTTGTGAGGTGTAAAGATTAGTGACACAGGGTTCCAAAGTCCACCACCCCCAGAGCTCTTTGCTGCATTGGAGCATTTAGGTTTTTGATGTAACAATTTGTAATAACGGATTGTGCCATCACTTCCACACTTGTTGGTGACATGAGAAATGAAATTGTGAGTTAGTACAGCATCATCGTTCACTTTATAATTGTAAGTGAAAAATATTGCTGCGTTAGAAAGAAAAAATAAAGAAATATTTATAATTTTAATTTTAATGTTACATAAAATCTGGTCATGTTTGGTATCTTTGGAAATTCCATACTCCGGCCTTTCCAGCAGTGATACCTAACATGACCCTGTAGCTACTATGGAGTTGGAGATACAGGGGTCCAAATGCCAATCAATGCAGACCTAGTTATCCTTTCTCTGGGCCTATTCTGGGGCATGGGCCTGGAGCTGCTGCTCCATCAGCCCCTATGTTAATCCGGCCCTAGCAAAGATAGATGTCATCTACCTCAATGGCTGGATAATATACCCAGAGGTCAGTTCCTATGATAAAGAGGAACTTTAAGGAAGGTGAGAATTACATGGAACAAGCAACTATCCTTCAGAAGTAATTTGATGAGAAGGAATGATTGTGGGGAGGTGTTTTGGAAGAAACCCAGGAGCAGGTAGGAAGTCAGAACATGGACCATTTATGAAGTATAGATTAAAGAAGTGGGAAAGTCTTAATCTCCCATTTATGTACAGCTTGAATTAGCAGAATAGATATATTAGAAGCATCATATGAAAACACTGATCGTTACTCCAGAAAGACCCAATTTTTAAAGAGATACTGCCTCTGAAAACCAGACTGGTATGTAGAGGGGCAAAATTAGAAACAGAGGCTGACACACAGCCAACACCCTGCCTTTGGAAGTGGAAAACTTTCTTTGGCATAAGACCAAGTTTCCATGGTTTTGGCGCTGCCTAGTTTGCTGAAGCACAGGGAATCCAAATAAATAATTATGGAGGTAAGCACAAAAGGAGGCATTATAAAAGTGCAAGACGTGATAAAATGCTTCTCCAGCAATGCAAAATACTTACATGCCCTTATGGACTGCATATGTGGAGACTGAGAGAACCACTAGACCATTAAACAAATGGGTTCAAGAGCATGTAAGAAATATAAAAAAAGTTTTGAACTACACAGTGTATCAACTGTATCACAATGTATCACAATTTCAAAATGAGACATTTCAAGGACCCAGAGGGGTTGAAATTTATGGATCTGAAGATAGAGCACAATTTCTTGAGGGGCAGGGATTTGGAGAAGGAACAGGGTAAAGACTAAATTAAATACATCTACAACCTGTAATCCTTGCACATGGCAGGCCTTAATTTCAACTTTGAGTTCCACCATTTTCTCAAATGGGGGAAGGACAGGGTTTGTTTTTTTCCCAGAGATGGGAGCCGTCATGCCTCATCCAAGATCGTTGTGAAACTGGAAATGATGCACCGTCACAAACAGGAAGTTCATTTGGATGACTGGAAGATGTCATTCCCCATCTAAGATGGCAATGCAGCCGAAGTTCACGGAGTCCGAGGGCATCATGATTATTTTATGATCTAGAGAAAAGAACCTTCCTTTATTGACTGAAGAGACTGCAGAAAAACACATTTCAGTACTGCTTTTGGATATTTTTATCATTCTCTTTATTATATTATGGTAGTTGTTAAGCCTGCCTGGAGGGCAGTCTATTGTTGTTGTGGCCAGCTCAGAATTCATCCAAGAGTATCTCTATATATAAATGCATTTGTAACGTGTCCATTGCCATCCCGTCCGCAACAGGAGGGCCGAGTGAGCAGCTGAGATGGGTGTGCGCGCAGCTGACAGTGCATTACAAAGGCATTTATATATTAGAGCAGGCTCCTCTTCCCTCTTAGATTGTAAGCACATGTGAGCGGCTCCTCTTTTCCCTCTTAGATTGTAAACTCATGTGAGTGGCTCCTCTGTCCCTCCTTAGGTTGTAAGCTCAAGGGACCGGCTCCACTTTTCCCTCTTAGATTGTAAACTCACGTGAGCGGCTCCTCTTTTTCTTTTAGATTGTATGGTCACGGGAACAGGCCCCTCTTTTCCTTTTAGATTGTATGGTCACGGGAACAGGCCCCTCTTTTCCCTTTTAGATTGTAAACCCACGGGAACAGGCCCCTCTTTTCCCTTTTAGATTGTAAGCTCATGGGAACAGGACCCCTTCGATTGTAAGTACATGGGAACAGGACCCCTTAGATTGTAAGCTCATGGAAACAGGCCCCTCTTTGATTGTAAGCTTATAGGAACAGGCCCTTAGATTGTACGCTCACGGGAACATGCCCCCTTTGATTGTAAGCTCATGAGAACAGGACCCCTTAGATTGTAAACTTGTGGGAACAGGCCCCTCTTAGATTGTAAGCTCATGGAAACAGGACCCCTTAGATTGTAAACTCATGGGAACAGGCCCCTCTTAGATTGAAAGCTTATGGGGCAGGACCCCTTAGATTGTAAGCTCATGGGAGCAGGCTCAAAGTGGTGGTGCTGGTGGGGTGCCCAGTTGATGGGAGGCCAATAATTCACCTTGTTCCAGCGCCATGCTCAGACATCCCCAGTCCTTGAAGGCGGCACCGCGCTGTTTCCGGCTTCCTAGCCTCTCCTGGCTCTACAGGTGCCACTCAGAGCCTCCCCTGCACCAGCTGCCTGGGGTGACTCATGGCAGGGGTGATGGCTGAGAGAGAGGTGCTTTGGGCGAGGGACAAAAAAAAGCCGATCCGTTGGAGAGGCGCTTTGTGCCCGCCTCTCCAATGAATTGGCTTTTTTTTATTGGCCCTTGCGCAAGCCGGCTCTTTCTCTCCGTCGTGCATGTGCAATGCGCAAGTAAGTTTGCGCATGCGCATTGCGTCTGTCTGCGGCGATGGACGCAAACGCTTATATATATATACATGGGCGTCTGCATACATTTTTTCCGGGGGGGGCAAAATTTTAATGGCATACATATTCTGCCCTTTTGACAATGTCATGAAGGGGACAGTCATAAAGTAAAGCGTAGTAATACGGAGGCTGCGAAACATGATGCAAGTCTAATAGAAGAATAAAGGTGTAAGTGTCTGATCTGAGTGTTGCATTTTCTAGTCTGTTAACGCTATTCAATGCACCACACTAGTCATATACCCAAGGTCAAGGCACTAAAGGAAGTGTTTTTTAAGGCCATGTCTGTATACACAAACCATGAGCCCCCCCAGATACTGGCGCACACACACCAGGCTCCCCACTCCAAGTATATATATATATATCATAGGCGTGCGCACGGGGTGTGTCGGGTGTGCCTAGGCACACCCTAATGCCGGCCCGCGACACATTCTGGGTCCCGGCTGGCCGAATCCGATGGATAGCCGCCGGGACCCCTCAACTCCGCGGACCTGGCGGCAGCCTCCGCTTCCCTGGTGGTCCCTGTGGTTCGTGGGGTGCTGCACTGCGATCTGTGCATGGCGCACAGACCGCACAGCACATCCCACACTGACCCGAGCGGCCGGCGATCTCTGATGACCTGTCACCTGACCGCCGGCGCTCTGACACAGTCAGTAAGCGCCGGCGGTCAGGTGACAGGTCATCAGCGATCGCCGGCCGCTCAGGTCAGTGAGGGATGTGCTGTGCGGTCTGTGCGCCATGCACAGATCGCAGTGCAGCACCCCACGAACCACAGGGACCACCAGGGAAGCGGAGGCTGCCGCCAGGCCCGCGGAAATGAGGGGTCCCGGCGGCTATCCATCAGATGCGGCCAGCCAGGTTCCCCCTCCTCGACCCCCCCCTCTGTGCCACTGGACCACCAATGATACATATTCAACCCCCCCTGCAAGCAGAAAAAACAAACAAAAGGTGAGCAGGAGAGGGGGCAATTTTTATATATCAAAAATATTTTTTAATAGTGTATTCAAAATATTTTTAAACACAGAGCTTTATGGCTGTGGATTCTGTGATACACATACTGCTGAGTTTTATGGCTGTGGATTCTGTGATACACATACTGCTGAGTTTTATGGCTGTGGATTCTGTGATACACTGATACACCCTGCATAATGCTGAGTTTTATGGCTGTGGATTCTGTGATACACATACTGCTGAGTTTTATGGCTGTGGATTCTGTGATACACTGATACACCCTGCATAATGCTGAGTTTTATGGCTGTGGATTCTGTGATACACTGATACACCCTGCATAATGCTGAGTTTTATGGCTGTGGATTCTGTGATACACATACTGCTGAGTTTTATGGCTGTGGATTCTGTGATACACATACACTGCATACTGCTGAGTTTTATTGCTGTGGATTCTCTGATACACTGATACACACTGCATACTGCTGAGTTTTATGGCTGTGGATTCTGTGATACACTGATACACACTGCATACTGCTGAGTTTTATGGCTGTGGATTCTGTGATACACATACACTGCATACTGCTGAGTTTTATGGCTGTGGATTCTCTGATACGCTCATTCACACCGCACATTGCTTGGTTTTATTGCTGTGAATTCTGTGATATGCTCATTCACACCGCACATTGCTTGGTTTTATTGCTGTGGATTCTGTGATACGCTCATACACACTGCACATTGCTGAGTTTTATTGCTGTGGAGCTCTGATACGCTCATACACTCTGTATATTACTGAAGGTTTTATTGCTGCGAATCTCTGATATGCTCATACACACTGCACATTACTGTGGGTTTTATTACTGTGGAGCTCTGTGATACGCTCACACACACTGCACATTACTGTGAGTTTTATTGTTGTGGATTCTGGGATATGCTCATACACACTGCACATTAATGTGGGCTTTATTGCTACATACCCCCAGGGTGTAGGAAGGAGGATATATAGTTATGTATGTGAACGTATGGCTGTGTGTATAAATGCATGTATCTGTCTTTAAATAGGCTGCATTGCGTAAAATTCTGCACCTGTTTCCTTGTCGCAGTCCGGTGTTGCCCCCTTGTCTTGCACCATAAAGGATTGTATTGTGCACAGAAATCGCCACAATATCTGCTGCCTGCACTCCACAAAAAGAATTACAGTGAGCGTCTTGGCAGCGTCGTGAGGTACAGGTAGGAGACTGTATTGGTGCAAGTCAGCAAGAGCTTATATGGGCCACTTTACTCTAAATTTCACTCCCTTTTTAACATTTAACCACTTTGCTGCTGACGATGTGCTGAGCGCATCCTCTGATTTCATGTTTGTGTGTAGAGGATGTACTCGGCACGTCGTTGAAGTCCTTGTGAGATCCGGCAGGTCGACATAGTGATTCCCAGAGTGAGACTGAGGGACTTTTTCTCCCAGTCTCCCTCTGCTCCTGGCGGCAAGAGGAGGCAAATGGAGCAGTCGTTCTTTCTGCAGGATGAGAGGTGAGTATCTGATTTTGGGGGGGGGTTTCAGCTGGTGCTGACTGATTCTGCAGAAGTGGAATCCGTTATCACCAGGTCCTGGTTGTGAGTAAATGTTCAGTAACCGCAACCGGACGGTAATCAGCGCTAGTAGATTGTAATGCTAATGCTGATTAACACTTTCCACTCCCCATGTTAAGTATAGGGAGCTGAAAAGAGCAAGATTCTAAATGGTAAAGGGTTTTCTAACAGATTAGCGTTTGGATTTTAATATGGTACACCCGCGGTAGGACCACCAGAGCTAACGTTAACGCTCACTCAGATGGACACTAACATTAACGTTAGGAATGTAATATGGTCCGTAAAATATCTAACTAACAATCTTTTGGATGAAAAAATTGGGTAAAATAAGTTTACACGCTGTATGTGATCGAAATCCAAATTTAAATTTTTTGATCTAGCATTTTGAGGTGACATGATGTATACCGGGGTCATTGGTCCTCTAGCTCATTTGGAACTATATCTCATATGTTGCTCGGCCCCTAATTAAGATAGTTGAGACTCATTGGAAATGTAGTTTCAAAATGTCTGGGTATCGAAGGTTGCTTAACCCCTGAAACATACACATACAGGGTTATCCAAAGAGATCTGAATTGCTTGAGAAAGGTAACCGAACGCTGAAAATCAGGGTTCAGTTACCTTTCCTGGCCATTCGGCTATCCAGAGAGCAGGCAATACGCCAAATCCTGGCGAATTACCTGAACATACGGTGCCTGTTCGGTGCCTGTTCGAGGGCAGTGAAATCCCCATGAAAAAGCACTGCTTCGGCTATTCAGAGAACACAAACCAGCAGTGAAAGGTTCCCCTAATGCCCTGCCATTCCGTGGTTTCATGCGGCAGATTTATTCAGGAGAATCCCATAGACTTCAATGTAAAAAATATTCCCGTTTTAATTCAATATCTAATTTCATTATAAAATTCTGCAGCAAAAAGTCTCTTTATTTATAGATTTTTTAGGATACTTTAAGCATTTTTCTGAATTTTTTTTTCTTTGCAAACAGCGTTTCATTTTCACAGATTCATACAAACGGTTTTGCTAATTTATTCACCTCCCTCGTCTGCGGTCTCAGCTGCTTCGGCTGCTTCGGCTGTGTTCGGCTCCGGTTTTCAGCAGGTTAATCCAGATGTTTTTGGGGGTTTTCGGCGTGCATTCGGTGGGCTTTGCGGTTAGTTTTCGTCAGGTTTGCGGCAGCTTTTCCCTGGGTCACCGAAATGGGATCGGCAAAAGGAACCGAATTGAAGAGAACGAAAAGTCACCGAACGAATAACCCTGATAGTAATGGTGTGTGTGTGTCGTATATGTATGTATGTATGTATATATATGTGTGTGTGTTTGAGCTTTTGGGTGCACACCCTAATGCAAAAGGCTGCGCACGCCTATGATATATATATATATACACACACACAAACCAGCCCCCCTTTCTACACACACATACAGTATATATATATATATATATATATATATTATATATATACACATGCATTTATAACACACTCACTTCCCTGCATGCACACACACATATCTCTTCTCTTCAACCCTCTCCTCTTAGATTGTAAACTCTGGAGCAGGGTCCTTTTTCCTCTTACATTGTAAGCTCTGGAGCAGGGTCTTTATCCTCTTAGATTGTAAACTCTGGAGCAGGGTCCCCTCTCCTCTTAGATTGTAAGCTCTGGAGCAGGGTCCCCTCTCCTGGTAGATTGTAAGCTCTGGGGCAGGGTCCCCTCTCCTCATGTTCGCGAACTACGAACATTTCCGCGTGTTCGCCGCATGTTCGCCCAGAATGCACCACAATGGACCACAATGCACTTTTCCACTGGCCTGAAGTTTGTAATTGGCTACAGCCTTGCACCTGACCACAGGTCAGCTGCAAGACAGGTGCAAGACTATGCCAATCACGGCTTAGAGTCCTGATTGGGCAAATTTTGCCCAATCATGGGCTCACAGAGCTAAGTCCTTCAGCACACTACATAAGGCTTCACACAGCCCCCAGCACGTGTTTTGTGAGAGGAGATTGTTGTGTTAGTGTGTGTTCTCAGTGCCAGTCTGCCACCAGCTATTTGGGGGGGGGGGAATCTCACTTCTACAAAATATCTGGGAATTGTTCTAATCTTTCTGTTCTCACTGCCAGCAACTATTGTGGGGGTCTCATTTATACAAAATATCTGGATATTGGTCTAATCTTTGTGTTCTCACTGCCAGCAGCAATTTTGGGGGTCAGTCATTTATACAAAATATCTGGGAATTGTTCTAATCTTTGTGTTCTCACTGCCACTAGCAATTTTGGGGGTCAGTCATTTATACAAAATATCTGGGAATTGTTCTAATCTTTGTGTTCTCACTGTCACCAACTATTTTGGGGGTCTCATTTCTACAAAATATCTGGGAATTGTTATAATGCTGCTGTAAAGGAATACAGTCAGGTCCAGAAATATTGGGACATCGACACAATTCTAACATCTTTGGCTCTATACACCACCACAATGGAGTTGGAATGAAACAAACACAATGTGCTTTAACTGCAGACTGTCAGCTTTAATTTGAGGGTATGTACATCCAACTCAGGTGAACATGTAGGACTTACAGCAGTTTGCAGATGTGCCTCCCACTTGTTAAGGGACCAAGAGTAATGGGCTTCTCAGCTGTTCCATGGCCAGGTGTGTGATATTCCCTCATTACCCAAATTACAATGTACAGATAAAAGGCCCAGAGTTCATTTCAAGTGTGCTATATGCATCTGGAATCTGTTGCTGTCAACTCTCAAGATGACATCCAAAGAGCTGTCACTATCAGTGAAGCAGGCCATCATTAGGCTGAAGAAACAAAACAAACCAATCAGAGAGATAGCAAGAACATTAGGCGTGGCCAAAACAACTGTTTGGAACATTCTCAAAAAGAAGGAATGAATCGGTGAGCTCAGCAACATCAAAAGACCCGGGGACCACGAAAAACAACTGTGGTGGATGACCGAAGAATTCTTTCCCTGGTGAAGAAAACACCCTTCACAACAGTTGGCCAGATCAAAAACACTCTCCAGGAGGTAGTTGTATGTGTGTCAAAGTCAACAATCAAGAGAAGACTTCACCAGAGTGAATACAGAGGGCTCACCACAAGATGTAAACCATTGGTGAGCCTCAAAAACAGGAAGGCCAGATTAGAGTTTGCCAAACAACACCTAACAAAGCCTTCACAGTTCTGGAACAAGATCCTATGGACAGATGAGACCAAGATCAACTTGTAACAGAGTGATGGGAAGAGAAGAGTATGGAGAAGGAAAGGAACTGCTCATGATCCTAAGCATACCACCTCATCAGTAAAGCATGGTGGTGGTAGTGTCATGGCGTGGGCATGTATGGCTGCCAATGGAACTGTTTCTCTTGTATTTATTGATGATGTGACTGCTGACAAAAGCAGCAGGATGAATTCTGAAGTGTTTCGGGCAATATTATCTGCTCACATTCAGCCAAATGCTGCAGAACTCATTGGACGGCGCTTCACAGTGCAGATGGACTATGACTCAAAGCATACTGCAAAAGCAACCAAAGAGTTTTTGAAGGGACCGAAGTGGAATGTTATGCAATGGCCAAGTCAATCACCTGACCTGAATCCCATTGAGCATGCATTTCACTTGCTGAAGACAAAGCTGAACTGAAAATACCCCAAGAACAAGCAGGAACTGAAGATATTTGCAGTAGAGGCCTGGCAGAGCATCACCAGGGATGAAAACCAGCGTCTGGTGATGTCTATGCGTTCCAGACTTCAGGCTGTGATTGACTGCAAAGGATTTGCAACCAAGTATTAAGAAGGGAAAGTTTGATTTATGATTATTATTCTGTCCCATTACTTTTGGTCCCTTAACAAGTGGGAGGCACATCTGCAAACTGCTGCAAGTCCTACACCGTTCACCTTAGTTGGATGTACATACCCTCAAATTAAAGCTGACAGTCTGCAGTTAAAGCACATTGTGTTTGTTTCATTCCAACTCCATTGTGGTGGTGTATAGAGCCAAAGATTTTAGAATTGTGTCGATGTCCCAATATTTCTGGACCTGACTGTAGATCGGCGATCTCTTCTGCATTCACAAAACCTCCACCACTGCACTCTACCACAATACCACAATACCACAAAAGGGTTACGGTGTGAAGGCACTTGCTGCCACCAAAGGCACAATATTTGGGTGCATTGACGCGTTTACCAGATTCATATCTTTTTAATATAGGACCGCATGGTCCAACCCTGCACTCTTCCACAATACCACAAAAGGGTTACGGTCACGACGTGTGTGAAGGCACTTGCTGCCACCAAAGGCACAATATTTGGCTGCACTGACGCCTTTACCAAATCATATCTTTTTAATATAGGACCGCATGGTCCAACCCTGCACTCTTCCACAATACCACAGAGGGGTTACGTACAGTGTGAAGGTACTTGCTGCCACCGAAGGCACAATATTTGGCTGTACTGACACCTTTACCAGATTCATATCTTTTTAATATAGGACCGCATGGTCCAACCTTGCACTCTTCCACAATACCACAGAGGGGTTACTTACGGTGTGAAGGCACTTGCTGCCACCAAAGGCACAATATTTGGGTGCACTGACGCCTGTACCAGATTCATATCATTTTAATATTGGACCGCAGGGTCCAACCCTGCACTCTTCCACAATACCACAGAGGGGTTACGGTGTGACGGCAGTGTTGCCGACACTAAAGGCCCAATTTAAAAGCACCTATTGTGACTTTCATCCAAAGCCTGCATAAGTTTCACCATAATTTAGCCAAAAAATCACTAAACTTGTTCTCCTTGTCCTAAAAGGTCTCCTCTTTTAATACAGACTGCCGCCTCAAGCAGTTGTTTATGAATAGATTAAAGGAAAACCGTTTACTGTCATTTGAAACGTCATTTTTTTGTTTTTAAATGTTTCTATATATCCTACAAATCCGCCACTTCACGGGCAGGTTATGGGGACCTCCTAGGCACGATATTTGAAGGAATTTTTATTTTCAACCCTTATTTCATGGAAAACTCACTGTCCCTTTAAAAACGTTTTTTTTTTTTACTTTTTGTCCTTGTTTCCTGTCCCCCAGGGCACTACCCGGACCCCCATACACCTTTTATGGCAAATATCTTGCATATATGCCCTCTTGCAGGGCACTCTAAAAACCGAACTTTTGAGTCCCATTGACTTGCATTGAGTTTGGTTCGTGTTCGAACTCGAACTTTTGAAATTGTTCGAGTTCGAATGCGAACCGAACACGGGTGTTTTCGACTCATCACTAATCTGGAGCAGGGTCCTCATCCCCACTGCCCAGGCAAGACCCTGCCTAGAGTGCCTGTATACTGCCAATATTGCCCTGGTCTGTACCTCATGCAAGCTCTGTGAGCCTAACACAGGCTCCCACCAGATTACTATTAATCATTTTGTGTCCCTCTTCTGCAGACAGATAAACTAGACCTCAGATCAGGGGACTCTCATAAATAAAGACACTGGCATCAAGCTTAATAAAAATGTATTATTTGACAATCATTACCTTTTTTCCTGTGTCCAGCATTCCATCCAGTGGCCCATAGTAGCTGCACCTGCATCTCAGCCATGCCTCTCCCAGCCTGCAAAGTGAGTGGGAGCACGTGGTGGATCGGAGGTGGAGTGGGGATGTGACGCTCCTGCAGCCTAATGGAGAGCCAAGGAATAAATTATCATAATTTAAACCAGTTGATGTGGGGGCAAGTGCCCCCTTGCCCCATGCTGTGGACGCCCATGTATATATATAGATATTTAGCTCATTATCAGTAAAGTTTATATTTTAGGATCTCAACTGGAGTATTTCCCTTATTGAAGTAGTGTCTGCATTAATTCCACTGGTTGCCAATGGGGGAGCAGTGCATCCCACGCAAGTTGGACCCTACCTGGGAAAGGGTCACAAGCGACACCAAAGGAACCTGATGAAAAGTGGCTCAGAATCTGTTGAGTGGGCCAAATTTGTTGTCTTCCTTTCATTTTAGAATTTACATGCTTCACTATGAAGATCTCTTTCTGTTTTATTGTTGGTTTCTAAAAGACCAAAGGAGGAGTCGAATGTGTGTACTGTGTCACCACTATAAATTGTTCGACTGCAATTTCAGGGTAGCTGAGTTTCGGGATCTTAATCACGTGAATGTGACTGTGATACCACTTTACATGCATTGGAATTTATAAGGACTTAATTGCACTATATTTTCTACATGCTTTTTATTTTAGGGCACTTACCGCATTGATGCTTCAACAAAGGATATTTTAATATGTAAGTATAATTTGTTATTTTTTAGGAACACTGGATCACTGCTTTTAGTGCATGAATTTGCACTTTTCACTCAAAATGTTCTCTAAACTGTGTGATGAATATTATAAATATGAATCGAGACGGAGTCACATGCCCTTAAACTATCTGGTTATTGATAGGTTTAATGTTGTTTGCATTCTTTGACTGTTGTGTTCTGTACAGTGCATAATTATTTTTAAGCGTAGTATTTTGGGGTTTGCTGCACTACCTCGCTCATTAGGGGAGCTGCATGATACCCATGAGTGATCCTCCCATCTCCACTAGTCTATTTTTTGGATACTGTCTTTATGTGTTCTAGCAAATAATTTTTGCTTAACAAGTCATGTATTCTTGTTTGACTTCAACAGCAGAACCTGTGTGACGCTTGGATTGAGTAATCCTTTAATACAGGTGCTATGTGTACCATGACTGCTAGAACTATTAATTTGATAGAAGTTGAAGATTTAAAGAAGAGTGGAAAATTTGCTTCCGATATCAATCCAATTACTACTGCAACATTAGGGTCTTGTCAAGTAGAAGTGAAAACCCTAACAAATAATGCCAAAAGATGACAGAACATGAAATGCTAAGCTAATAAAGCAGTGAGATGGTCTGCTAACTAGCTTTGCTTTGTCAAACATCGACAACATACACATAACTAGTATTTCAACCATCTAAAAAAATAGAACTGCTTATCATAACAATATATACAATATGTAAAGCTTCTTGTTATCACACTCCAAATGAAAGTAATATTAGAAAATGTAACTTTACTTTATTTTGTATTCTCTCTTCTTACATTCTAGACTTTGCCACATTAGTAGCTATTGATTTATATACTATAAGAAATAATTCAGGATATCAGATACCAAACATTGCTGTGTATTAACTGATGAAAATTCATTATAGAAACTTTAAAGAAGTGTCATCAACAATTTTACCTGATTAATGATATTCAGAATGTCCACAGCTACATTAAGTTTGGCATAATTACCATGTATTTGTTTCAATATACTTAACAAGTCTCCAAGTTTCTTGTCAAATGTATCTGTGAGTGTGAATATATATATATATATAACAATTTTTTTCATAGTATACAGGTTGAGCACCCCTTATCCGGAATGCTTGGGATCTATCCAGACACATTCTAATGAAATGCATATGCACCCTAGAGTCATTCATTAGTGACTTATCAAACAGTACAGTTAGGGAATTTAAAAATACAACCAAAATTTAGCATTTGAAAGTCATCGGATTCCAAACTGCTATGCAAATGCTTATATTTGTAGAAACAAAACATGTACTCTGAGCAATGTGCCTTCATTAATCTGTCATTGGAAACTCTAATTTCAAGGTGATTAGCTCATTTGCTAACGCTGAAGGTGGATATAATAGTGGCCCATAATAACAGACACTAGATGGCTCTATTTAACCCTAAATTTCAACTAATCATAAGGCAACATTTTAATAGATACTCTGAATACCCAATCTAATTCAAAAGGCTGCCAGTGAGAAACAAACCACTCATAGACAATAATTTGTCAGGAGACTATAAACATTTCACAATTATTAACATTGTTTTCGTCAAGCCTGCTCAGGGAATAGACATATTTTTTTTCAAATTGAAAATTTTTATTTTGAAAGCACGTCAGCAGTACAATAGATAGTAAGGGAACAAATTAAAAAAGGGCCGCGCAGGGCTAGCTGGAAATAGTCACAAAAAACAATACACACTAGAGTCGTCAAGAAAAACAATAAGTAGGATGAAAAAGAAAGTCTCGTAAAGAAGTTTGCTGGTACAAAAAGTTGCACAAAATAGAAAAATAAAACAAGGACAACAGCCAATGGGGTGGGCCAGGGGTTCAAGAGTAAAATCGATAAAGAAAATAAAATAAAACTTAGAAATTGTGTGGGTTAATGCTCAACATAAAGCAGTATTCCTGGTGCACCCAGGGGCTCCTACGGTGTACCTGGGGCCATGGAAGGTGCCGCAGAGCCGGGCAGCTGAGGGCCAAAAGGGGCCATATAGCCACACTAAATAGAGGGGGGGATGTGAACCCCGGAATCTCATCAGCAGGTCTCAAGAATAGTCTCTACAAGATTGTAAAAAGTCTCAGCTTTCAAGTGCGGGTGGAAAAAATAAAGCGGATAAGGAAGAGAAAAGAGAATATAAGAGGGGGGTCTCTTCAACTTGTGTCTAGAAATGGTAGCAGCAACACAGGAGGCAGGGTACTGTAAGATGCACCCCGCATAACAAGATGTGGGCCACTCAGGCAGACATCCACAGCGGAGGAGTAGGGCCATCCATGGGACAGGGCACACAGTGAGACAAGAGCAGTAGTGGAGGCAAAGTGGATGCCATAATCCCCAAGGGCCAGACAGCAGCTGCCACAGAGTCCTGGAGCCAGCAGAGAGGCCGGACCGCAGCCGCTGACACTCAGCGACCCAACCACTTCCATAAGGACCACAGGTAAGGCCTCAGTGTGCAGCACATCCCACAAGCACGTGGGCCCCTCCAGTCACTCTCCGTCGGCAAGCCGGGGCCCCAACACCCCATTGGACTCAACGACAGGACACCGCTCCTCTGGCCCCATTGTAGCTGTGCCTCCACCGTTCAGCTCTATCCCACGTGTGCCATGCAGGGAACCCCGCAACACAGCCAGTAGATGGCTTAGGTCACTCCTCTTCAGTGGCAGATCATCCTCAGGAGACCCAAACAGTAGCTGCAGGCAGTCATCTAGGCCCGAGAGTGCGGCTTGCAAAATCAAAGGAGGCAGAGTCCCGTGGAATAGGCCAGAGCGCTCACCATCCGAGCTCAACTCACAGATGCCGGGGGACAGGAGCTCCTCATCTTCCAGTGGGAACCGTTGGTGCTGGCAAGGCACTCAAGTGCTCGGTGCAGCCGCCATGCAGGCAAACCCGGCATCACTCAGGGCTCACACAATGGCCGCTCCTACTAGGCCACAGGACAGGAGCAGGCTGGAAATGCAACCCAAACTGTGCAAGAGCGGATGGAACCCAATACAGTCATTCCCCAAGTCATCAAAGCGACAAGCAAAGGTCAGCAGGGCTGGTGATGGTCACCAAGAAATCATCAAAAAGCAGAGTCTGCATAAGGAGACCAGCAAAAGGTGACCATCCACCACTCCGCTTGGCTCCGCCCTTGGAATAAACATGTTTTAAACCTTTCGCTACCAAGATCAAGTATACTCCGTCTTCGATGCACCTGCTGATGTCCAATATCAAGTATACATGCTTTAGTATAATCCTGCAGCAATGCGTCCAGGCAGTGGTTTTATGGAAAACAACTTGGTAGAGAAAGGGAGAAGTGTAAAATGTTATTCTTATGTTATCCTTATAGACTGGAGACTCAAGACTTCAGGGGAGGTTGTTGTAATTGATGCCTGAAAGTGTTAATTAAATATTTTTCATCAGGCCAATGTGGAAAATATATAGGAATAACCTAGAAAAACATCACAAAACTAGAGCATGAAAAGCCAGAAAAGCGCATAAGCAGTATTTCCTTTTTATTGCCAAAAGGTGTAATTCATTTGTGCTTCCAGTTATGTGAGTGCACTAACAAGCGTATCATGTTTTGAAATAGAGTAATAATTTATACAGAACACAATTAGCAGCATGTTGCGTTTTTCTGCCAGTGCACCGTGACCTTCATATTTTCATATGGTTTTCTGATAACAGAGAATATTTAAAGGGACAGATTCAATTATCTTGGAAGTATAAGTAATGTGCCCTGCGCCTAGATTTAGGATTTAATCACCAATGTTTTATGCACAAGATATTGAATAAAAGAGAAGGATGGCAATAGGAACCGAAAGACCTATCAAGCCTGGCAAGCTCCTGTTAAAAGCGGTACCGTGATTTATTTCACACTCTACACAGCAATATATTTGCCCCGTCATTAAAATGAATCCCACTATTCAAAGGCATAGACCAGTAATTTCATAAAATGATTTAACAGCTTAGTGGAGTGGAGTATTTAAGAGCCAATTTAGGAAGAACATATAAGAATTAAAGTAATTTAATTTTTTTTTATTTTAAACACATTTAACAACTTGTTTTGGAACATCACTTGATGGCTTGAGCAATCTTTTGCTTGCCTTAATTCAAAATAAAAAAAAATTAAACATGAAAAAAGTTCTCATTTTCCTTGGATAAAAACATGAAAAGGTGTTCAACAACATAAATACTGTATATATCCATAGAAATGCTATTGCATTAGAGGGTTTATTCAGAATGAGCCGATTTGGCCTCCGAAATGTAACCTGATACTAAAATTCAGTGTACGGTGACATTTTGAGGCCATTCGGCTATTCAGAGAGCAGGCAGTTCGCCAAATATTGGCAAATTGCCTGCACGTACGGTGCCTGTTCGAGGGCAGTGAAATCCCCCATAGAGAAGCAATGGTTAATCAATTCAGAGACACTGAACAGCCATGAAAAGTTGACGAAATGCCCTACTGTTCGGTGTTTTCATTCAGCAGGTTTATTCAGGCGAACCCCATAGGCTTAAATGTTAAAAATATTCCTGTTTTAACTCAATATCTAATAAACCATTTATTATTTTATTCTGCTGTAAAAAGTCTCTTTATTTATAGATTTGTTTTAGGATCTTTTAGGCATTTTTCCGTCAAATTTTTTTTTCCTTTTTTTAAAGTGTTCTTTATTTTTTCTGTAACAGGCCTTTTTATTATCATTCATTTGACCTTATATGTAAAATCCAGGTATTTTCATTCAGTAGTTTTTTTTGCAAACAGCGTTTCAATTTTGAAACTTTCAAGCGTACTTCTTCAGCTTGTCGGCTTTTTCCAGCAGGTGCTCTACGCTGTGATCTCCGGCTTTTTCCAGCATGTTAGGCATGGTTTTTGCGGGTTTTCGGTGAGTGTTCGGCAGGTTTGCGGCAGGTTTTCCCTGCACTCCGGGGGCCCTGCGGTGAATGCTGAATACACGCACCGCAGGTTGGGGAACTTTCATTCCCCAAAGTGCAGGGTAGCGCAGGGAACGAGAGAACACTGAAATGTCGGCGACATTTCGGTGCTTTCTGAATAACCCCCTAAAGGTTGCAGGTAGCCTTTAAAGGTTGTTGGCTGGCTCATGCTTATATTTCTCATTAGCAGTTGCCTGTTATTGGTAACATCAGAATAGGACCATACTGTATACAGGCAGCTTATTTTAAAGGCAAACTTTACTTATGACAGCCACTGAAGAAAAAGGTTTTCAGTATTTGTTTTCATTTACAGACACCTTTTCAGAAATACATTTGGATTTGTGATACTGGCCTATATATATATATATATATAAGCAACTGTATTTTTACTTAATCATAAGTGCACTCTGATAAATTTTGTCACTTGATATTTGACAAAAGTCACTCTGCTTCCATAGCTTCCTTTTCTTTGTCGGTTTTTCTTTTTATAATCTCGCCACACTTCTTGCCTTCACCACCTTAATATCCTGCGCTGAAAGAAATGAACATGCCAGTGACCCTCAGCATTTCCGCAACTGTACATTCTTTTCCCTTCGCACTTATAAACCTCTTGTTCTTGGACTTGCTGTCTTACTTTTCTACACCAGGTTTCCATCAGTTCTTGTTAAAATTACCTCAACACTTACATTACTCATCACACACTCTGATCAGTGCATTCCAAGCAAACACACTACTTCAAGAGGTGCTTCCAGGCTGTGCGGCATCTCAGGAGGAAACCAAGCACCCAAGCACTTTCCAAACACTACAAATTTCATTCTAGGATTGTAGGCCTCTTCATCGAACCATGCTAACCAAAGCTGTTTTTTGTTTTCTGTCTCTAATCTGTATATCAACAATAAAATCATTTCCCTTAACATTTAGCACCTGTCTTCACATGGTCTAGGAGACTCTTCACCTTATTTACACCTCGAGGTCTCACCAAAAACTTTAAAACCAAAACAGCTGATGCAAACCTCTTCAATCTTCAAAACTACTTCCGCAAGCTATCTATATACCCTGCTTTGTTTGAGCTACAATGGAACGAGTCAACTTTCAGTATTATTAATTGCATGTATTATCAGCTTGTCCCCTACATCACCCAACTTTCACTTGATATACAGGTTGGCCATCCCCTATATGAAATTTCGATATCTAGAAGACTCCAAAAACCTTTACAAGGTTGTCACAGAAGTGCCTGTCGGGTCATCCTAGGGTGTTAGGACACTGAGCTCACAGTTACCAATCATGGTTATGGTGGCTAGAGTGTCCCTTTAAAACTACCCTAGTGTTCCATTATTTTTACTTGACTTACATTCGGTATGCTGCAAACATATTTTCAGCAATTCATTTTTTGACAGGATAGCGTGCTTCAATGTTAGCAATTAAACATTTGTTTGGTGTTTGCTATTTATCTTCCACGTGAAGATATTCCATTCCATTCATTTGGTTTTCTTTGTGTAAATGAATCACATGTGGTGAAGACACTGTGAAATCTGGAAGTGTTTCTATGCAGATCCCATTGTTCATTTGCATTTTGAAGCTTATTAGATCATTTTCAGTTCTATAATTGGTAAAAGAGGACATGGACCAAAAATAAGAACCAAAGCAAAATATAATTGATTTAATGAAAGTTCTACTAGTGCAATTCGTATTTTTAAATATTACAGCTACAAGAAAAATACCAATGTGTGAAAAGATCACGAGATTCAGGCAAATTACCTGGAAACCCAGAACAGGACATACTGTAAAACATATTAATGTGTTTCCGAATGTTAGAGCCTTATCTGAGAAAACAATGTTCCAAATAATTTATCCTCTTTGCTGCTTAGCTTTTTCAGCTCTGTGTGGTAAGCTCATTTTTACTGTTTTTGCTCATCGTGTTTAAACGCGATTTGAAGTCATATTTTATTGTAGGACCCGGACATATTATGTATTCTTTTTTCCAGCAGACTCGGCAGATTCATAATATATCATTAGTACAGTTTATGTATACGTCATGCTCTGCCAGAATGCAATAACAAAAATTGTAAAAATAAATGTACATTTCCATTAAAATCTACTCTACAACGTGTAAAATAATTTTTTCCCATTTTATCATTCAAGCCTTTATGGATATATATGCTATGTATTACACTTGTTAAAAAAATTAGAAATGGGAACTCGTTACTGCTTTTCTCTGAGAAAATAAGTGATTTTAGCTAAAACTTGACAAAATAATTTTTTTGGTAATGCAGCATCATTGTTCACATTATAACTGAAAAGAGAACAATATTGCTGCATTAAAAAAATACTAAATTTAAAGAAAATAAAGAATTTTTTATTTATTATTATTTACATATTTATTTTCTTTTTACTTTTTTGTCTGGATTTTCCAATGATACCAAACATAACCCTCTAGCTCTCACTGATAGAGGGTTCACTTGGACCCCCGTATCTCCCTATCTCCAGCATAGGGTTTTCATAGGGAAAACCCCGTGGCAACTAGGGGTTAATTCTCCAACTGATGTCGCCATGCGCCATGGGCCCTGGAGGCTTGACTGACATCCAAGATGTCAGCCACCTCCGGGAGAGGTCCGGATTGTGGACCCATGCCTAAGGGGTTAAAGAGAGGCATTGCTGGAAAGGTCACACTGTGACTTTTCTGGCGCTGCCTCTCTTGTCTCAGTAGCCCATACCGATGGGGAGATAGAAGGGGCCAAAGGATCCAACCCCTCTCCCCTTCAGGCACTCTCCGGCATGCCGGGGGTGCACCTGAAAAGAAGTCATTGCGCACATGCTTGATGACGCACGTGGCCGGGGGGCAGTCCCACAGCGAGGGCTGACATGCAACATGTCAGCCCGCTGTGGTTTAAGCTCCAGTTCGGTGCCAGATGGGCACCGAAGCGGAGCAACGCAAAGACGTGCTGGAGCGTCCTCCGCGCACGGGAGTGAAACGTTGGGGTCACTCCCTGCACGTCCTATGCGTTCAACTGGTTAAGGTAAAAATTACTTTTAAAAAATCTGACTTTTTCTCTTCAAGTCTTGAGTCACAAAGACATGTCCCATAGCAGCCTAAATAGTAAGAGATTTGTATTGTGTATGAACAGCATCTGAATATTTAATTAAGAAACAAAACTGTGAATTAAATCAAATATCTGAATGAACTGTATGTCCCTTGACACCTGAACATAAGTCCTTGCAGTCTGTGTTCCGTGCACCAATGTAATATAAGGCAGCCTGCAGTGGGAATTTCCTATAGCTACAGGCTGCTGGCGTATATATATCAGTTTGGCTTGGTGTTAACATCAAAGGGGGAATAATTAGCTCTCTTTACATGCGTGTCTTGATTTGTTGTTCACAATGTTCTGAGTTGAATTTTCTAAACGCGCTTTTGAGATTCCCTTCATTCCAGCTCGTGATTGAATTACTTGTTCCAGGTGTTGGGTGATTCCAATAGGCCATTTTAAAAAGATTTCTAAACTAAAGGGGATATTCCCTAATCTCGATTGGTTAGTGAAAATCTGTTTACTTCTGCGATCCAAAGGGGGAAATTCAATCATTGCAGGCAAAGTATCATTGAGGAAACGTCTGCTGCCATTGTTTGAATTTTCCCTTTCTGAATCACTGATTAAATACCATGGTTACAACACTGGCAATTAGCGAATAACCCCCTCAATCTTGATAAATTCAGTCTGGAAAAAGAAGCATTTTAGCAAATTATTTACTTATTTTCAGTCTCCAAGGAGTTAGTCCTATTTGTTCAGCATACCTTGGACTTCTCCGTGTAGCATGTACACAGCGGAAGAGAACTGAGAGAAGCTAACAGGAGGAAAGATAATGCCTCTCTATAGAAACATAGAAACATAGAAAAATGTCGGCAGATAAGAACCTTTCGGCCCATCTAGTCTGCCCAATTACATGGATACTTTACCTGGATTTATCTTTTGTTTAGGATAGCCTTATGCCTATCCCATGCCTGCTTAAATTCAATTACTGTTTTGGCCTCTACCACTTCTACTGGAAGACTGTTCCATGTATCCACCACCCTCTCAGTAAAATAATGCTTTCTGATGTTACTTTTAAACCTTTGCCCCTCTAATCTAAGACTATGTCCTCTTGTTTTGCTACTTTGTTTCCGTTTAAATATACTCCCTTCCTCTACCTTGTGGATTCCCTTTACGTATTTAAAGGTTTCTATCATATCTCCTCTGTCTCGTCTTTTTTCCAAGCTGTACATGTTAAGATCATTAAGCCTTTCCTGGTAACTTTTCTCCTTCAAGCCGTACACCATTTTAGTAGCCCTTCTCTGAACTCTCTCTAAGATGTCTATATCCTTCTGGAGATACGGTCTCCAGTACTGCACACAGTACTTCAAGTGAGGTCTCACCAGTGCTCTGTACAGTGGCATGAGCACTTCCCTTTTCCTACTGCTAATACCTCTCCCCACACAACCAAGCATTCTGCTAGCATTTCCTGCTGCTCTATTACATTGACTACTTACCTTTAGAGCTCTGCAATAATAACCCCTAAATCCCTTTCCTCAGATGTTGAGGTTAGGACTGTATCAAATATTCTATATTCAGCCCTTGGGTTTTTACGTCCCAGGTGCATTATCTTGCACTTATCCACATTAAAACTCAATTGCCACAGCTCCGACCATTTTTTTAGTTTACCTAAATCATTTGTCATTTGGCTGATCCCTCCAGGATCGTCAACCCTGTTGCAAATCTTTGTGTCATCAGCAAAAAGACATACTTTTCCATTAATACCTTCTGCAATATCACTAATAAAAATATTAAATAGAATGGGTCCAAGTACTGACCCCTGAGGTACCCCACTGGTAACAAGACCTTGAGCCGAATAAACTCCATTTACCACAACCCTCTGTTGCCTGTCACTCAGCCACTGCCTAATCCATTCAACAATATTGGAATCCAAGCTCAAAGATTGCAATTTATTGATAAGCCTTCTATGCGGAACAGTATCAAAAGCCTTACTGAAATCTAAATAAGCAATGTCTACTGCACCACCTGTGTCTATTATTTTTGTTACCCAATCAAAAAAATCAATAAGATTAGTTTGGCATGATCTCCCTGAGGTAAACCCATGTTGTTTCTGATCCTGTAATCTATGTGTTTTTAGATGGTCAACAATCCTTTCCTTTAACATGGTTTCCATTAATTTCCCCACTACTGACGTAAGACTAACTGGCCTATAGTTCCCTCTATAGGCTACAAACAAAAATTCCAACACAGTGTTTTCAACTTTTTTTTTTTTTTTTGGAAAGGATTTTCCCAGGAAGGATACATTGAGATTTCTCTTGTTTTCAAGTATGTCCTGGATGGCGAGTATGTACCGTTAGGTGTCTTGCCCGAGGACACTTACTATAGAGGTGCACTGGCAGTTATTTGAAACTGTGTCTCCACAGTCTCCACGGTTATAGAGCAATGATGTTGCATCTACTCCACCCAGCCAGTACTTAAAAAGAAAATCATTATTTGACAAGTCTTTTCAAAACTATAAAAAGTTTCATGATTCAAGTGGCAAGTGCGAGATCACGCAGTGTCAGAGGGAGACTGGGAACTATTTCTCCCCAGTCTCACTCTGCTCACAGCCAGAAGAAGCAGCCAGAGTTAAACTTTGCCTTGTGTGTCCCTACTGTTATTAGCACTAGCACTTTGTAATACTTTACTTATCGAAACTCTAATTTATTGCACTCCCCATGTTGAGTATAGTTCCAGTTACAAGTATTTATAAAGCGCTAATACGTTCCATAGCACTGTACAACAGGTGAGATAGAACAACAAAAATACATACATGATGCGCAAAGTACAGTAAGCTTACAGAAGCTAGCGCAAAACCCAATGCGCTAAGTGATTTCTTATGGGTTTAGCGTCAGAAAGGTAAAATTAGGGACATGCGTTAAAGTCAATTATGCTAGCGATAATGCTTTCATATCCGTACGCTAATGTTAGCTTTCACTAGGGAATAGTGCCCAGAGTTGGCAAGTAATACTCTTACGAATAACATTTCAAAGGGTATATTAAAAGCTGTAGATTGATACAAGTCACATTATTGTACATTTTAATGTGATATACAGTATATATATGTTGTGGCTGGAGATACTTTGAGTTGTTGGCATTATATTCCGTTCTATCAAAATGCCCACTGCTTTTGAGAAAACAATTCACACAGGGTTATTCAAAGAGATCTGAATTGCTGGCGAAAGGTAACCGAACGCTGAAATTCAGCGTTCGGTTACCTTTCCTGGCCATTTGGCTATCCAGAGAGCAGGCAGGTCGCCAAATGTTGGCGAATTGCCTGCACATACGGTGCCTGTTCGTTGCCTGTTCGAGGGCAGTGAAATCCCCATAGCTTCGTCTATTCAGAGAACAAAAACCAGCAGTGAAAAGTTGCCGAAATGCCCTGCCATTCGGTTGCTTCATTCGACAGGTTTATTCAGGCGAATCCCATAGGTTTCAATGTTAAAAATATTCCTGTTTTAATTCAATATCTAATAACCCATTTATTATAATATTCTGCAGTAAAAAGTCTCTTTATTTATAGATTTTTTAGGATCTTTTAAGCATTTTTCAGGATTTTGTAAAATATTTTTTTTAAAGTTTTTTCTTTTTTCTGTAACAGCCCTTTTTATTATCATTCATTGGATCTTATATGTAAATTTCAGACATTTTTGCTCAGTAGTTTGTTTGCAAACAGCGTTTCACTTTTCAAACATTCAAGCATACTGTTTTTTTTCCCTCCATTCATCTGCGGTGTTGGGTTTTTCCGGCGGCTGCTCTGGGCTGTGAACGGCTCCTGCTCGGGTTTCTCCGGCGTCTTCGGCGGGGTTAATCCAGATGTTTTTGCAGGTTTTGGTGTGCATTCGTCTGGGTTATACGGCGAGTGTTCGGGGGGGGTTTTCGGCGGCTTTTCCCTGCACTACGACGGCCCTGTGGTGCTTGCTGAATACACCGCAAGGTGGCAGAAATGGGATCGCCGAATCAAGCTGAATTGAAGAGAATGAAAAGTCACCGAACGTGCTTTGACTTTTCTATTCTCTTTGTATAACCCTGACAGTGTAACTCCACTTACTCAACCCAATGTATTCTGAAACAGAGTGGATTCCTAAGGGCTTCAAGAGATGGCACCAGCAGCGACATGCTGCTATCTTCTATTAAGATACCATTAAAATAGTGGCTTCCTCTCATTTCAGCCAGTAGCAGGTAGCCACCAATGGTCAATGGCTTATGTCGACTTCAACTTTTAGGGGGTCCCTATTACCATCCAAGCTGGAATGGGGCTTTTGTAACTAATGTAACACAGAGAATAGAGAACAATGAACAGGAAAGAGACCAGAGCCTCATTGTGCTACTCTGCTTATATGCATGGTTTGTCATCGTGGCTAGGAAGGGGGGGGCACAGAGCTCTGTGCAGGTAGTTGTAGAAAGAAGACACAGACCACCTTCCAGTCAAGGAAAATAGCAGATCCCTCCATGCCTTTTCCTAACTCAGGCAGCTTACATATTAGCCCTATATTGCTGGCAGATGTTACTCTTTTACCTAACTATGGGCTTGCGTTCCCCCAGAAGAGGGGTATTGATTCATCATCCTTCGGGGCTGGGGCATTGATGGTGTGTGGTAAGCTAAAGATGCAGGCCCCCAGACACTATAAACAAATTAGAGCACTTTATTCCTGTTAAGTAAGTCTGGGCTGAGATCCGAAATGGAAACTGGACAGGTGGCTTAGGAAATCAAATAAGGTGGCAGACTGAGCATGTGTAAAGTGCTCTCAGGAAGGGCAGGTACTAATAAAAGCCCCTGTGATCTTGCTCAGTGCTTCAGTTGCTTCTCTACACTGATATCAGCCGGTTCAACAAATATGACTACATCTTCTGGAATTTTTTTAGTTATCACCCTTGTAGGCAGAAAATAAGATATATATGTATATATTTACTAGGTCAGATTCATTAATAAAATTATCAGGATTATTCACTAAATGTAATTGTAGAAAATAAGGACGAAGTTCGTCATTGTTGCAATAGTAATACATTTCAGCTGTCCAGATACTGTAGGTAAAATCAAAGAACAGCTGGGGAAGCTTCATCGATGAAACACTGCCGGTCTTTGTGGTTTGTTTTTTCCCTATGTGGATCACCAAGGAAGTGGTTGCAGAAACAGGGATTTTGCTGTTTACAACAACGCTAAACAACAGTGTCTACCCAAAAACCTGTATATATATTTTTAGGGACGATGCCCCATTGAGGATCCTTCCCTGTTAGATATAATATACACACACAATCCCTCTGGAAGACATGCGTCTGTGCGACATCTGGATCAGGGGCGGATCCAGGGGGGGGGCAACGGGGCAATTGCCCCCCCCCCCGAGATTCTGTCTCAGAAATTTGTGTGTGCTTAGTGCTACTGTAATATTTTTTGTCCGCGCCTCCTCCGCTCCGCTCATACTCATAGCCGGGCCCTCCCCTCAGTCTCACTCAGTCTCGGTGATGGGCCACGCTGGCAGTGGCAGCAGCGGCTGATGGCAGTCAGTGCTGGCCGGGCCAGCCAAGCCGCACTGACTCAAAGCTAGCGAGGAGGACTCGGAGGAGCACGGATGACTGGCGTCAGGCCCGGAAGTAGGGAACAGGAACAGGAAGTGAGGTGAGCGCCGCCAGCAGCCCAGGCAGCCCCACGTCACTAGCTCAGCCTCAGCATGTGACAATTCGGGGCGGGCGCTGGACGTGGTCACATGGGCGGGAAAGCCATCAGGAGCAGGAGGCGCCACATTGGCTATGGCTCTGCTGCACACAGTGCAGCAGCCTCAGCCTGTGCCCTGCCCCTGCTGTGTGCTCAGCTCTGCTACTGGCCTGCTGCGCAGCCTGCCCTGCCACCAGTTTGTCGAGTGAGACAGTGAGTAGTGTGCTGTGGGTAAAAACATCCGCTGGCCTGCTGCGAGCGAGTGCGTGCGCACGCCACTCCCACAGCGACACAGTCAGTCACTGTCACACTGCGCACTAGAGAGACTGAGAGTGAGAGAGACAGCACAGTGAAGTGAGAGGAGTGACACTTGAAGAGAAGAGACAGATTCATGATTAAGAAGACACTCACTGTCAGTTAGAGACTCCGGTGAGTGAATGTTAATAAATGGTAATCATTAATGGTGGTGGTGTGATATGATTGTGTGCCACTGCTGCCTGCCTGCCCTCATCTTCATGCCCCCCTGCCCTGCCTGCCTGCAGCCAGTGCTGTGCCACTGCCTAGTGCCCGGCCCCAGCCAGGCCAGGGCCAGGCCAGGGCCCAGTCAGTGCCCAACACCAACCAAGTCTGGACATGACAATCTGCCAGCTTCCTCCTGTAAGCCTCAGCATGTCACATCATGGTCACAGGGGGCTGCTAGACACTCCATTAAGCATCAATTTAATCCAGTGGGATGGGATGGAGGGGATTTATACCTAATTGGTTCCCACTTCCTGGTTCGATGCTTGAAGCTCATGTAGGCTTTCACAGAGGCCCGTTCAATACCTCAGCAGCAGCTGCTGAATTGCTGCAGCACAGCAATTCAGTTTGCTGCAGCAGTGTCGTTGAACCCTTTGGATGCGAATTTTGAATCCAAAATGGCCAACGATTTCTTAATGAAAAATTCAGATTGTTTTTCGGGTCACTCGGACAAAATATAATAAAGAGAAGCAGTCAGCACAATTCCGTTTTGTACGCACACACCACAAATGATCGTTTTTAATGAATAAACGTTATGTTTACTTCTGAAACAATATATAAATTGAGCTGTAATATATGTCTATGTGCAGGGGGAAATAATAAATAAATATTTTGTGCTTTGGTGAACAAAAACCTCAAAATTAACATTGCTGTACGCATTCGGAATTATTACTTGCTTCATGGCGGCGGCCATCTTGCTGTACGGAATTGTTACTTGCTTCATGGCGGCGGGGCGGCCATCTTTAAAACGTCACACTCAGCATCTCCTCGGGTCGCTGCAAGTGCTAGGTTAGCACTGCTGAGCGCTGAGCGGTTGAACGGCGTTCAATGGCAAGTTGCTAACTTAGCACTTGCAGCGGCTGAGGTATTGAACAGGCCTCTGTTCTACCCATCGAGCGATGACGTAGGTTCACCATTGTGGCAAGTTCTCTCGCTGGGCAGAACAGCGGCTGTGAGGAATCAAGAGTGAATTAACGGGCGGCAATCGGAGGGGGGGACGAGACACGGGGTGAGGAGACCCCGGGGGGGAAAGGACTGTATGATACGTTAAATAAAATATTTCAGTTCTGTAAGCAACACCTTATTTTCAGTCATTGCCCCTCCCGAGACTAGGCTCTGGATCCGCCCCTGATCTGGATACATTATAGCGCTATGCTTTTTTAAATACATAAGGTGACATGGTATCATTTTGCTGATCAACATTTCAGTCCAAACCTTGGACTTTCATCAGGACCAAATGTAAATATATTCAATCTGTCGGGAAACCCTTGTTATTTTCAATGGGAGGTGACTGTATGCCATAATCCCCAGCCCTGGAATGGGTTTATCCAATATGCAATTTATATTTTGCTTGCAGTCCCTTTTAGCAGATATGATAACTGGAGCTGCTTTCTTCATCATTTTACTTAGAGTTCCATTCAGTTTTGTGATCACACCTGGTCATCATCTTCAACTCTTTCCCAATATTATGTGAAAGAGTCTTTCAGCAAATAGGGATTTCAAATAACCTGCATCTGCTATTAGATGCACCTATTTCTACAGGCAGGCAGGGGAGGAAATGTAGCCTTATGGTTAGATGTCAGTGAGGGGATAGGGTTATAGTTGACATTCAGGTTGCACAGCCCTGATAGCAGAGAATATCACTAGCACACACAAAAAATCTAATTATTTGACATACATTACTTTAATATGACAAGGAGAAATACAGTACTTTTTAAATCTGTTTTATGTTCAGCCATTGAAGGCATGTTATTGCCAAGAATTAAGGTTATACTGTAATTCAGGGACCCCCAAAAGGCATGCCTGAAAAAAGAACTTTAATTAACGAAGCCACAGAACACTTGCTTTATTTTCATAAGGCCAATTAGGAGCGTCTGACATGAATGTGGAATGTGATACCGAATACTGGGAGATTGATTTGGGTAGTGAGGGAATAGATCATAGTAATTCCTTCCTCAGGCAATGTGAGCTCTCTGTACTGTTACCTTGTTCTCACATGAGGAACAGCTATATTAAGATAGTTGTGTGAGATTTAGAAATTAAAATTACATTGGTGTTCTCAAGAAATATTCATTTCCATCCAAACCACTTCCATCTGTACCCGGTGCCTGTATTATAAATTTATTAATTCTAGTTTAAACATATTACATTTCAGTTGGTAACGAAAAGTTTCATAGTATGTATTTTACAATGGACAGGTGACCTGGAAAAAACAGGTTTTGAATATTGACCCCAAAGGACCCCGTATCTCTACCATAGGGATTGCTAGGGGAAACATCAATTTCTGATGTCATCGCGCCCATGTGAAATGACGTCAGTGGGCAGAGGCAGGCCCTGGAGGCAGATGTCAAGCCCCCTCCAAGCATCGTTGGAAAGGTCAGACTGTGACCTTTCCAGCGATGACTCTTATTTTCGTAGCCCTTCTGGGTGAGGAGATAGAGGGGTCCAAAGGTTGACTGTGGAAACAGAGGAAAAGGGCTAGACACAGTACTAATTTAATATACAAAAGGGATAGGAGGAGACAGATACACAAGGAACTCACAGGAGGGCACTGATGGCAAAAGGTGCACAAGGAACTTGTATCAGAGAATCTTTGAGCAGAACTGTAGCAGAGGGGTCTTGAGCAGAGAGTCTTTATAGGCAGGACCTGATATACTGGATACAGACAAGGAATAGGTTTCTTGTTTTCTCTGGGAGTCAGCAACTGACTGAGGAAAACAATGTTGAAGCATGGGATTATGGGTGCTCCACCCTTTCACAGTGGAGGACAGGACTGCTGATTATAAGCACCTGTGGATTGTGTAGTGCTTTAAGCAAGTCCAGGACCATGTATAACAGATGTTGCCATGTAATATCATGTCAGGGCAGCACCTAGTTGGGTCTTCCTTAGTTGCTGGCGGCGTGAATCCTTACACCAGACTGAAGGACAGAAGAGAAAAAACCATTGCGTTTTGCAAAGAAAAAAAGCCTCGTCTTTTTAAAATAATTGGGAATCCAAAAATTTCACCTAAAAAAATACTCAAAACAATCCTAAGAAAAATCAATAAATAAAGAGACTTTTTGCTGCAAATGAAAAGAATAAACAGTTGAATAAATATTTAATGAAAGCAGGGATTTTTTTTACTGTGAAACCTATGGGATTAGCCTGCTTAAACCTTTCATACGAAACCACCGAAAATCAGGGCATTTCACTGACGTTTCGGTGCTGTTCGGTGTTCTCTGAATAGATTAGTCAGTATTTCTCTATGGGGAATTTCACTGCCGCTGAATCGCACCAAACGGCACTGTATGTCACTGTCTATGGCCTGTGGTGCTGAATACAACAGATTTAGCACCACGGCCAAAGGACAGGGACGCGGTGCTGACTCAGTCTAAGTGAAACAATATAACAAATCAATTTGTAAAAACGAAATTAGTTTGTTATATGTCATTTCGTTTTCATTCCGTCTTGGAAATCTATATATTATTTCATAACTGCTTCCGAAATACTAATGCGAATTTTGATTCGGAACGAAATGAAGCGCACATATCTGGTTTGCTGATTTCAAAGAGTTGCAGATTATGATGTATATAAGGCAGCATGTGCCCTGCATTTGGTTAATTAATAGAACAATTTGCAAATGTTTTCCTTGGTGATTCTTGTGTTCGCTATTAAAGTTCATACATATATATTGACGTGTTGTAGCAAGGAGGGTAATCAACTACTCCCAAACTCTGCCTGTAAAAAAAAATAAAAAATTTTTTTTTTGTAAGATGACCCTAAGTATGATGGGCCTGCTTGCCCCTCTTTCTCCTTTGTATATGTCATTCAGTTGGAATTAATTGGGATAAGTGAGTAATAAGAGAAATGCTGGGCCTGTGTACACCTTTCAGCCACCTTCATCGTCTTTAACCTCTGGTCCATAATCATCACCCTTACTTCAAAAATGGTGGAATGAAGCAGCTTTCTCCCACACATCTGTACAAATGAAATATTACTTCCTCAAAAACCTCACCCCGTATCTCTATAGTTAAACCAGCAGCAATAACTCTTGATAACCATTCTAGATTGTGAGTTCCTACGGGAATAGGGCCCTCATCTCCTCCTGTACTGTTTGTCAAATGTTGTTCAATGTATTGTAACCCTGTCTATACTGTGCTTATTGTACAGCGCTGCGGAATATGCTGGCGCTTTATAAATAAAGAATAATAATAATAATAATGTATAGTTATTCTGAATTTGCACTATTATTTATGCCATATTTACTTATTTGCATGTGCAATATTGGGATGAATAAAATATAAGAACTGTTCCTTTATTTTCTATGGCAATTAAAGCTATCTTTGTTACTTTTTCATGCAGGGTTATTCAAAGAGATCCGAATTGTGGCCGAAAGGTAACCGAACAGTGAAATTCAGCGTACAGTTACCTTTCCTGGCCATTCGTCTATCCAGACTCCAGAGAGCAGGCAGTTTGCCAAATCTTGGCGAATTGCCTGCAGATACGGTGCCTGTTCGTTGCCTGTTCAGGGGCAGTGAAATCCCCATAGAGAAGCAATGCTTTGTCTATTCAGAGAACACAAAACAGCAGTGAAAAGTTGCCGAATTGCCCTGCTGTTCGGTGGCTTCATTCGACAGGTTTATTCAGGCGAATCCCATAGGCTTCAATGTTAAAAATATTCCTGTTTTAATACAATATCTAATAAACCGTTGATTATAATATTCTGCAGTAAAAAGTCTCTTTTCATAGATTTTTTAGGATCTTTTAGGCATTCTTCGGGACCTTATATGTAAATTTCAGACATTTTCGTTCTGTAGTTTGTTTGCAAACAGCGTTTCACTTTTCAAACATTCAAGCGTACTGTTTTATTTTTTTTCACTCTATTCATTTGCGGTGTCGGGTTTTACCGGCGGCTGCTCTGCGCTGTGATCGGTGGCTGCTTGGCTTTCTCCGGCGTGTTCGGCGGGATTAATCCAGATGTTTTTGTGGGTTTTGGTGGGCATTCGTCTGCTTTGCGGTGAGTGTTCGTCAGGTTTGCAGCGACTTTTCCCTGCACTACGACGGCCCTGTGGTGCTTGCTGAATACACCGCAGGGTCGCCGAAATGGTATCGCCAAATCGCACCGAATTGAAGAGAATGAAAAGTCACCGAATGTGCGGTGACTTTTAGATTCTCTTTGTATAACCCTGATGGTCTTCCATGGTTTTCCATTCTCATAAGCCTGGCAAGTTGGGGATTTGTATTATGTTAATGTTCTGATAACAGAATATTTGAGAGAGCTATATTTACATGAATTTCCTAGGACCCTAAGGCCGGGGTCAGATAAGACTATGTGCTGCCATACTGACGTGCCTCCCGACGTTCGTCACAGCGTTGTGATGCTTTTACGATGCTGGCCACACGTGCTGCGGCTGTGCTGAAAGCCTCCCCATCAAACGCTACGACGCACATTTGACGGGGCTGCAAAGCGCAATCCTCCATAGGTGGATCAAGCCTTGCAGCGCTGAGCGCACTAACTCAGCGAGGTAGCCAGACGGGCATCAGAGTGGAAGGAACGTCCTCTCTCACGGACGTTCCTTCCACTCTGCAAAACGCTCATCTGACTCACGGCCTAAACAGGGCTTACTATTGTACAAGTACACATTAAATTCTATTCTTCTATAAATAGACCAACTTTTTTTTCCTATCTCTGGCTTTATACAAAAGATGGAAAAGAACAAAGCAAAGGTGCATAACTTACACTTGCTGCTTCTTGTTCCAGTTGTCTGAAACGATGGTAGCTTTGAACACACCCTGTCTGAGGCTATGTGTACCACTAATGAGCGCTGATTCTATATTTATGTAGCCACTGCCATATCTGGAGTTTGCCAACTTACTTTTGGCTCAGCCCGTGGTGTCACAATTAAGGAATCATGCTTCAGGTTATCAATCCTTACTGGAGGCTTACAAGCCTTGTTCTAGAATACTTTCTGCATTGGCCGAAATAGACAAGTTCAGCATTAGCAATCATAACAGAGTGTTTGGGTAGGGATCACTTGAGAGCATCGACCTTACGCAATGGCTTTGTGTTTTTTCTAGGATGATTTCTACAGCATAATCAGAGCGTAAATTATATTTGAATGGTGAAGGGGCGTTTTTTTTTTTTTCGAGGGACACTAACACTTACATAAGATATAATTGGATTGCTTGTGCATTAGAAATAAAACCACTTTATAAAACACATGTTGCTGTTTCTTTGAAGTAATTACATGCAAAAAGGAGAAATAAAGTTAGTTTTTTATGTTCTGTTTCCATTTTGTGGATTTTTCCCATGATGCAACATTAACCAAAATCCGTGCAAAAGTTTTACTGCTGATGTTTATTTTCTGCAGTATTTAACAGTCAATAAGGTGGAGGAGCTAAAGTTTAGATAAGGCTGCAGGAGGTCTAGTATGATTCCAAGATTGAAAGAGATGGCTGCTGAATGAGATAAAATAGGGAACGTAAAAGACTTCCAATCTACCCACTGGTGATGTCATCTGAATACCTCCCACACAATACAATGACCTGAGTCCATAGGCTCCATTCTATGGCCAAAGCCACACAGTGAGGAGCAAGTGAAGCCTGGCTGGGTGCAGTAGAGGTAATGTCACTGCTCTGCGTGGAGAGAGCCTGTGGAGTCATGGGTTTGATCCCAGCGAGCACCTCTCCAGCAAGTGTCCTTGGCAAGACACCCAACGGCACATACTCGCCACCCAGGACATACTTGAAAATGAGAGAAATCTCAATGTATCCTTCCTGGTAAAATCCTTTCTCAAAAAAGAAGTGAGTAAAGATACTGTGAGGGAGGGGACAGTTTACAACACAAAAGATCAGGAAATGGATGCACAAAGTGACACATACAGAGTAAAATAATTTCTTAAATAAACATACAAGAGAAAAGCAAAGCACATGTAGGATATCGGCACCATGAAATAAACACAATAAGAACATTTACATTTTTTTGTTTTAGTGTCCCTTTAAAGTATCTCGATAAAGTTTATTTTTTTAGGATCTCCCTCTCGTTCCTTCTGACAGCTTGCTTCTTCCTTGAAAGAACACCGTCACTGACCTAACACTCACGTGAACACGCAAGCAGCTAGTAGTATGCCTCTCAATGCTTCTGCATATCTTTCCCTCCGATACTGTTTTCCATAGTTTTCCATTCTCATAAATTTGCTTATACAGCCTGTGAGTGAGTGAACCTTCCATCACCTATGGTAACTCCTGCAACCTCAGACTGCTGTAACAGGCTGTATTGGAGAGCTCACAGGTGGAGCAGTACATTTCATTTGATCCCAGGATTTATCTGATATATAAGAGAATTGGGGTTTTAGGTAGTCATATTACTTCCATATGTCCTATACCTGAGAATCCTCGAAAATTTCTACTTACTAGTCAGACCGACCTGGTATAACACCAATAAGACTTACAGAACTACACCCTAATCAAGGAATTACCCTCTAGGGGCAACAGCATTTTTTAACTAAGGTATAATCCATTAATTGATTTTCTTTGGCCTTTTTTTGGGACCGAAGTTGGTCCTCCCTATCGCCTTTGGTCACTTTGTTTTAAAATAATCTGTTAAAAATTATGTTTTAGCTTGTTTTGTTTAGACCATCCAGTCCACCCACACTTTTGTCTTTCGTAGTAAAAGCGGGTTACTCCTCTCTTGGTGGTTTGTGGACTAACTATGAATTATACATATTCCTGCAAGACCTTATCTTGAGCTTGAAAAATCACGTGCCACTACACAGCTTCATATATTTTGGGAAACTACACGGTCCCATCCCCAGACCTCCACCCAGCAGTTACACTGTTACACCATAATAATCTTTACAACTTCTTGCAAACGTTCCTTAGCCACACATTATACCGCTCTTTTGGAAACAGGCTATCTGCCCACCTCTTACAATATGGTGTGTTCATATGGAAAGCCTACATGACATCAAAGAATTGATTTTCAAGGCTGTTGACAGGTACCAGAGATATCTGTATATTTGGTCACTCTGGATACTGTAGCAACTATATCCATACTCCAAGCAGCCAACCAGATCCCTGTTCCTACTTGACATGGGAGATCACCCCAAACTCGCACTAAGCAATCAGACCAAAGGAAAACACAAAAGTAGTTGATTCCTTCCACTTTTATAAGGCGTCACTCTCAATTCCTCAATAACCCGACTTGACTTGAGTAAAAGATAGGTGACATGTGCTGCTTTATCTCCCCGCTTCTCTGAACTCCACCCTTTTTTAAATGATCTTTGTCTCCCCCAAAGGAAAAAGGTTTACATAACACAATCCCATTGTACAGCGCTATGGAACTTGTTGGTGCTTTATAAATACATCTAACTGTAACAATGGTATAAATAAAGCTTGGTTTGTTAGATATAAGAAATGGAGCCTACAAGTTCCAGGCTAGTTTTGAACTAACGAACGGTATGACAAATTTGCTGTATACCCTCCAAACAACTATAACCACAATGTATGTAAAGTTGAAATTTACCTATTGTGCAATTAAAATTCTATTAACAAAAAAATTTATTGAAGTATCTAATCTCAATACTTATAGACTACTTTACTATTTAATATGAGCTTACAAGGACTCTCAGTAAGTGAGGGGAATTCCTTATTCTTTTCAAGGAATCCGCAGTTATTTCTCTGAAGATCACGAGAGGGCAGTTAGTGCTGTATTTTTTCACCTTTTTGGCTGAGTACCTCAATTCATCAAGTCTGGCCTTTGATGACAGAAAATTCCCTGTAGCAATGCAGTACAGTGGGATCTCATTACAGCACTCTATTCATTCAGGAATTTGCTGTGAACAACGTCATTAGAAGGAATCAACATGTTTTTTGAAAGGTAGGTCATGTCAAACTAACTTAATTGCATTCTATGAAAGTGAGAAGAAGTAAGGATCAGGGAGATCTTTGGTTTAGCTAAAGCATTTTGCGCAGTCCTACACAACAGGTTGCTATACAAGTTGTAACCTGATGGTTTAGATGGAGATACTGGTCAGTGAATTGAACACTGGGTAAAAACAGAATGCTGTACATAGTGTATTGTAAATATGGACCCTTATAATCCATAAGATTCTGTCCCGGATACATTCATCTTTAACTTGCATCGAGGCATGAACTCCACTAGACATCTTAATGTGTTCTGTGGTATCTGGCAGCACAGCATTAACAGTTCATTCTTTAAGCCTTGCAAATTGTGAGGTGAAGCTTCCATGGATCAGATATGTTGTTTCAGCACATCCCAAAGATGGTCAGTCGGACCAAGATCAGGGGAATTTAGAAGCGAAGTCAACACCTTGAAATCGTTGTCCATTTTTGCAGTGTGGCAAGGTGCATTATCCTTCTGAAAGATGCCACTGTCACTATTTCCATGAAGAGGTGTACGTGGTCTGCAACAAACTCTAGGTAGATGGTATGTGTCAAGTGTGCCCTGACACCTTTCTATCATGACCAGAAGTATGTTTTTAAGCAATTTGGGCTACAGGAGCTGTTCTGTTGGTTGGGACGAGACTGGCTATCCTTTGCTCTTCACGTGCATCAATGAACCTTGGGCGTCCATGGCCCTGACACTGTTTCACTGGTTGTCCTTCCTTGCCCCACTTTTGGTAGGTACTAACCATTACACAATGGGAACACCCCACAAAACATGCCGCTTTAGAGATGGTCTGACCCATTCATCTAGCCTTCACTATTTGTCCCTTGTCATAATCACTCAGATCTTTTTTTCTTGCCCATTCTTTCTTTCCTGCTTCCAAAACATGAAATTCAAGAACTGACTGTTTACTTGCTGCCTAATATATCACAACTCTTGAGAGGGCCATTCTGACCAATCAATTGTCGTCACTTCGCCTGTCAGTGGTTATGGCTGATCAGTGTAGGTATGGAGTCATATTTCCTTTTTTTTTACTTTCTGCTGGGCTAGATGTGACTATAATTCATGAATTATAAGAGCACAGATACAGACTCCGGGGGTAAGAGATATTGCTTCATACTCATGCATTTGCCACAAATGAATGCATTAAAGGGGACCACCCACTAATTCTCTCTATTGAAGTAAAACAGGTCTCCTAATGAAGAGCAAGAGAGTCAGCATTACACACAGGTACTATAAGGAGGATCACCACAGTACAGTGGGCTCAGTTCACGCATCACCTAAGTCCCACTCAAATTGGTGAAAATGTATGCCTTCTTATAAATACAGTCTATAGTTAGTGTATGCAGTTAAAGCAAAGAATATTCCGTCACATTTTTCTCCATTGCGACTTGAACCTCTGGAATCAACAAGGGTATTTAAATGTTCAAGTGTTATTTTTGAATACATTTTTAAAATATCTCTGCTCAGTTCTAAAATGCAAAATGCACCAATTATTTGTTAATGTGTAACTTTGTTTTAGTTTTATTGAGTCACATCATTCACCTGATTTAGTGGACCTAAACATTGTAGTCATCCGGCACCTGCTGTAAAAACTTGATATGGCTTTGAATTGTTTCAAGTGCAGCCAGAGGATCAAGTCTTAATTAGGAGGGATGTATCAGTTACACTGATTAGTTCACTCTAGGTTCCCCTTAGGGCTGTGGATTTGTCTCTATTTGCATTTCTCCATCTCTGTCTCAATGCTTTCAGTGATTGTCTTTTTTGTTATCTGGCAAGCACTTACCAGATCAGCATAGCTCCTGATTGCCGCCACAAGCAAAGAAGCAGATTTGTTTCTGGGAAAATCCCAGCGTAACATCCCTCTACAGTAACATGCTACCCAATATTACTGCCAAGAGACTGACAAACCACACAAGAATAAAACAAATCAGTTTATTAGTATGCTTGTCATTTCTGGAAATGAGGGAGGGAACAGGTAGACGCAGCATATTATTAAAACCTCCTTATTTATTTTTTTATTTAATACACATTCATTATCTGTGCTGCTTTGCGTACATTTGCAGTTATCCTGGTTATGAAGAACACATTAATTATTATACAAACACAGTATGGCAGCGCTGAAAAAGTATTATAGGAATAATCGCTACAAGCACTCACACGTGGTTCCTGCCCCAAACCACAAGAAAGTTACCAATAGTCCAAACAAGATGGAGTGCAGCGAAAAACAATGTTCCTGTCTTTGAATCCCAGGAACAGAATTCCAGGATCCTGAAGAGAGCTTCCTTCTCAGGGTAACCTCAAAAAAAGAAGAACATCATTGTGCGATCTATTATATAATAAATAGGAGGTCCAGAAAAAGGTCAGCACACTCACATGAAGTAGAGCCCTCCTGGCTCTGGATGATGCGCCTCTGGGTTATTACCGGCTACCCACTTGACCTTTTCGATAATGACAGTCTTGGAACCTCGAATCTTGAGACCCTTTGTGAATATATGTTGTTAAGGATCCTGGAACCCCAGGCGCCTCTTTCCGCTGAAACACAGGAGATACTTTTATCCACACACAGAATAGCCGACACATAAACTGTGGAGTTGATGCTGATTCAAAATCCAAATGGAGAATGCAGGAGGGCTCTACTTCATGTGAGTGTGCTGACGTTTTTCTGTACCTCCTATATATTATATAATAGATCGCACGATGATGTTCTTCTTTTTTTGAGGTTACCCTGAGAAGGAAGCTCTCTTCAGGATCCTGGAAATCTGTTCCTGGGATTCAAAGACAGGAACATTGTTTTTCGCTGTAATCCATCTTGTTTGGACATTAATTATTATATTTACCTTTCCTTACAATTAAGAGTTATTTTCTTTCTTTTATGTTTTTATTTTTTTAGGGGGGGTTCTGATAGAGGGGCATGAAAGTAGCATGGGTGAAGCTGTACACATGCCAGCCACTGCAGAATCATCCTTGTACCTTGTGATGACATTAGCCTAGCGATGATTTAAATGACACGGTGGGTAGAAGCTTCTGAATAGTATTTCAGTACCATAAATAACAAGCATCTACAGCAGGGGTTAAGTCCTGCAGGAACACAAGGGAACGCAGGTCACTCACTATTTTAGCAGAAGGAACTTAGTTCCCTATTGGCTGATGTACTGGGAAGCTGCATTTCCTTTGAATATTGACACTGTTTCATAAAGCTATATTTAAGGGCTTTTCTTGGATTTAAGTACATTGGGGAGGCATGGACATGACAATTTCTCAGTGTTTGCCAGAGGAATGGCAATCTTATGCATTTATTTATTTGCAAAGTATTTTACCAGGAAGGATACATTGAGATTTCTCTCGTTTTCAAGTATGTCCTGGGTTCAAGAACATTGAAATTTTACAGTCGTTACAGAAATACAAAGTAATAAAATGCAGGATATTAAAAACACAGCACAAATATTACAGATTAACAGAAAATAAATATATTCACTATGTTACATGTTTACAGGTGCATTCTGTATCGAGGTATGTTAATAGAGATCTCTTAAGTGACTTTAAACTGGGGGGAAGATTTGATGGCGTTTGGGAGATTATTCCATAATTGCGGTGATCTGTAGGAAAATGAGGATCGAGCCACTTTCCTTTTGTATTGTGGTACTGCAAGTAAGGTGCAGGTCCTGGAACGGAGGTTATAGGATGAGGGAACTGCTAGGGGAAGCAGCCTATTCAGGTAGGGTGGTAGCTTCCCAGATAACCTCTTAACCCTTTCACTGCTGAGGACGTGTGGGGAACGTCCTCATTGACTCCTAAGGAAAGATGGGGTGGAGATAGGGGGTTCCTTTGAATCCCAATATCTGTCACGTATCGCGCTGTTCTGGGGCGCCTGGCAGCAACTTCCTCGCTGCTCGCTGGCCAGGCGCCGAATGTTATACACTGCCGGATGCGCTCACGTGGGACGCCGGGGGGCGGGGCCTGGCGTGATGACGCGGACCCGCCGGGTTTAAAGCCCGGCTTCACAATTTCACCGGTGCCCTGACGTGGTATCATTCCCCGCAGAGCTCTCGTGTGTCTGGTGTTGGCAGTGAAACTCTCTGCTTCTGACTAAATTATTTATCCTCTGTGTATGAGCCTTGGCTTTGGCAAACGAACCACCCCTGTGTACCACTCTTGGTATTGGCAAACGAACCTCCCTGTGTATGACCCTTGGCATTGGCAAACGAACCACCCCTGTGTACGACTCTTGGTATTGGCAAACGAACCTCCTTGTGTATGACCCTTGGCATTGGCAAACGAACCACCACTGTGTATGACCCTTGGTATTGGCAAACGAACCTCCCTGTGTATGACCTTTGGCATTGGCAACGACTCCGCTACGCCTCTGCTCCTAAACAGCCTTGGTTTCTGTGGTAGTCTGTGTGTAACCCAAAGTATACAGCAGACTACCTTTTCTATTTCTGGAGTCCTAGGGAGAACGAAAACTCTATCTTGTATATCTGTCTGGTGTTTACCCTTTTGGGGTACTCTGTCTGGTGAAATATCTGTCTAGTTGTGCCGACCATTCAAGGATCGGAAGGTTAGAGATCGGTCTACGTATAGGGACCACTATTCTGGTATTCAGGGGGATACGTGACATTACGTCAGGGCCAATGGATCCCGCAGACCTCTCTAATCAGTTGGCACGTATCGCAGCCAGACAAGAAGAGCAGGACCATAGGATGGACCAGTTTGCTCTTGCTCTTCAAACCCTGTTAAATCGGTCCAGTGGAGGAACCACAAACCCTCCGGACCCGGTATTGCCTATTGTCAGCCCGGCCTCTCCCGAAAGAAATAGGCTTAGTATGAAGGCACCATTACGTTATGATGGTACACCAAGTTTATGCCGAGGTTTTCTGACCCAACTTGAGATCTTGTTCGAGAATAACCCAGGGTCCTGTATGTCGGATAAAGCTAAAGTGGGCTATCTGATCAATCATTTGACAGAGAAAGCTTTATTGTGGGCTACACCCTTGTGGGAAAACAAGAAACCCATCATTTACGACTATGAGGGTTTTACCTCGGAGCTAAAACGTACCTTTGACCCCTCTAGAAGGGCTACTAATGCGGGTAGATCTTTGTTCCACATAAAACAAGGTAATAGGAGGGTCTCTGACTACGCGATAGACTTTAAAACCTTGACTTCAGAGGTTCTCTGGCCGAACGACGTCCTAACCTTAGCCTTTACTGAAGGTCTGAACGAGGCTTTTATGTTCGAATTGGCTCCTTTGAAATTGCCAGAGACTCTTGATCACCTGATCGATTTTTGTATCACCATGGATGATCAAATTAGGGAAAGGAGACATCCCAGAGATAGACCTAGAAGGCTCTTGCCTCCTTTACCCTTATCATCCAGAAATACCGGTACACCAGGTGCCCAGGAAAACGTAAAACCAGATATACCAGTTGCAGAGCCTATGCAGATAGGAAAAACTGGTATATCGGAGGCAGAGAGAGCTCACAGAAGGGAAAAGGGGCTCTGCTTCTATTGTGCAGGGGCAGACCATTTCCGCCTTCAATGTCCTCAGAGACCTAGGGGTGGCAGGGGTGAGAGTGGCAAATCAAGCCAAAGACCAGCCAATACCCAGGTTATAGGGTCTCTTTATGCCTCCTTTGTGAATAACGAAAAAAAAAAATCCAGGATCCTGGTACCAATCTCATTGACTTGGGACAGGGTTCACCTTAAGACCGAGGCCTTCTTGGATTCTGGGGCCTCAGGTAATTTTATGGACAAACATTTTGCTGCAAAATGTCTCATACCTCTGGTTCTCAAGGAGAGGCCTCTAATGGTGGAGGCCATAGATGGAAACCCTCTATCCTGTCCTCATATTACCCACGACACTGTTTTTGTATGTATGGAAACAGGAGTATTGCACCGTGAAAAAATATGTTTCCAAATCATTGAATCTCCTTCATGTCCTGTCGTGCTTGGGTTTCCGTGGTTGGTAGAACACAACCCGGTTATTGATTGGGTCCAAAGAGACATAAAATACTGGAGTCCTCGTTGTCAGTCGAAATGTCTGGGCAAGGTCAACGTAATCGGTAGCCTCAATATTGCCACAGCCCCTCCTTTATCCACAGAGGTTCCTGAACATTATCTAGACTTAAAGGAGGTCTTCTCTAAGTCCAGGACTGAGGTCCTACCGCCACACCGCCCGTACGACTGTGCTATAAATTTACTCCCCGGTACTATGCCTCCTAGGGGACATGTATACCCCTTGTCCCAAAAAGAAAACAACATTATGGAGGAGTACATAAGGGAGAATCTAGACCGAGGATTCATCAGACGGTCCTCCTCTCCAGCAGGAGCGGGTTTCTTTTTTGTCTCCAAAAAAGAGGGAGATCTGCGGCCTTGCATAGATTATAGAGGTTTGAACAGGATAACTATAAGGAACGCATATCCCATACCTCTCATCACAGAACTATTCGATCGACTAAAAGGGGCCAGCATTTATACTAAACTCGATTTACGCGGAGCCTACAACCTAGTAAGGATTAAGGAGGGCCATGAATGGAAAACGGCTTTTAATACACGAAGTGGACATTATGAGTATCTAGTGATGCCCTTTGGTTTATGCAATGCACCAGCCGTTTTTCAAGACCTCATAAACGATACCTTACGGGAATTTCTGCAAGTGTTTGTCATAGTATATCTGGATGATATCCTGATATACTCTCCTGATATTGTAACCCATCATGTCCACGTGAAACAAGTACTGAAAAAACTGTTGGAGGCTGGATTGTATTGTAAACTAGAGAAATGTTTATTTGACATAAGAACAGTACATTTCCTTGGCTACATAATAACTCCTGAAGGTTTCCAGATGGATCCTAAGAAACTCACAGCAATCCTTGACTGGCCTCTACCCCAAGGGCTGAAAGCCATCCAGAGGTTTCTAGGATTTACTAACTATTATAGGAGATTCATTAAAGACTTTTCAGCTTTGGTATCTCCCCTCACGGCTATGACTAAGAAAGGGGTGGGTACTCAGAAATGGACACCCCAAGCCAGTCAAGCCTTTGAGGCACTCAAACAAGCGTTTACTACTGCCCCGGTTCTCAGACATCCAGATCCGGCTCTGCCGTTCCAAGTGGAAGTTGATGCCTCCGAAATAGGTCTTGGTGCAGTATTGTCCCAAAGGGAGGCACCCGACAAACCCTTGCATCCATGCGGTTTCTATTCCCGGAAACTCTCCCCGCAGAGAGGAACTATGACATAGGAAACAGAGAGTTATTAGCGGTCATATCGGCCTTGGCAGAATGGAGATACCTACTGGAAGGGTCTAGTGACCCCATCCTTATCATAACCGATCACAAAAATCTCACATACATTGGAGATGCTAAACGGTTAAATTCCAGACAAGCGAGATGGTCGTTGTTTCTTTCAAGCTTTAATTACGTATTAACCTATAGACCTGGATCCAGAAATGTTAAAGCAGACGCTTTATCAAGACAGCATGAGTCCTACGAATATAACATCCAAGATCAGCATCCCATTGTACCCCAAGAAAGGATTATAGCCTCTACCACGATTAATGTCTCGTCTCCTTTGATGAAAAGGTTGCAAACAGTTCAGGGCACAGCCCCTGAGGGGAAACCTCCCGCGAAACTCTTTGTACCTGAAAGTGAAAGGGAAGAATTACTAAACATTTATCATGATAATAAAACTTCTGGGCATATGGGGATTACCAAAACGGTGTCCAGCATCAGTAAAGTCTTCTGGTGGCCCACGTTGCGCCGAGATGTAAAGGATTACATAACCGTGTGCGAGGTGTGCACAAGACATAAAAATCCCAAAACAGCACCCATTGGTCTACTCCAGCCTCTGCCGATCCCAGAACGACCATGGTCGCATTTGGCAATAGATTTCATAGTGGAGTTACCTGATTCAAGAGGGAATACAGTAATACTTACTATCATAGATCGGTTCTCCAAGATGGGCCACTATGTTCCTCTTCGTAAACTACCTTCAGCAGCCGAATTGGTGCCCATTTTCATAAACAACGTGGTCCGCATACATGGTATTCCTCTTGGGATTGTCTCCGATAGGGGTACCCAATTTGTCTCCAGATTCTGGAAAGGGTTTTGTAAGAATGTGGGGATAGACTTATCCTTCTCTTCGGCCTATCACCCCCAGACTAACGGAGCAGCAGAACGCGCCAATCAAAATATAGAGAAGTATCTCAGATGTTTTATATCGGAACAACAAGATAACTGGTCAGATCTGCTACCATGGGCTGAGTATGCTTTGAACAGTGCAGTGAGTGAATCCACGGGACATTCCCCTTTCTTCACTGTTTATGGTTTCGATCCTCCCGTGCTCCCCGCTACGTTCCCAGATACCACGATACCTGCTTTAGATGAGCATTTGGCGTCCTTGAAGGAGACTTGGGGGAGAGTTAAAAAGGCACTAGAGAAAAGCAGTGTCATCCAGAAAATAAAGGCTGACAGACACAGAAGGCAAGCACCTGTGTATCAGGTTGGGGACAGGGTTTGGCTTTCTTCGCAGAACATCAAGCTCTTAGTGCCCTCCATGAAGTTGGCACCTAGATATATAGGTCCCTATAGGATTCTGCGGCGGCTCAACCCAGTCTCCTATGCTTTGGCATTGCCCCCCCATATCAGGATTCACAATGTGTTCCACGTGAGCCTTTTGAAGCCATTATTGTGTAACCGATACACCAAGTTCCGTGCTCCACCTCCTCCTGTCTCTGTGGAGGGCGAGGAGGAGTTTGAGGTTAAGGCCATTCTGGACGCCAGGATGTCTAGGGGGAAGTTACAGTACTTGGTCGACTGGGTGGGTTACGGTCCAGAGGATCGTTCTTGGGTCCCGGCTGCGGAGGTCCATGCCCCTCGGTTGGTGAAGGCCTTCTATTTGGCTCACCCCCGTGCCCCTGGGGGTCGTCCAGTGGCCGCCCGTTGAGGGGGGGGTCTGTCACGTATCGCGCTGTTCTGGGGCGCCTGGCAGCAACTTCCTCGCTGCTCGCTGGCCAGGCGCCGAATGTTATACACTGCCGGATGCGCTCACGTGGGACGCCGGGGGGCGGGGCCTGGCGTGATGACGCGGACCCGCCGGGTTAAAGCCCGGCTTCACAATTTCACCGGTGCCCTGACGTGGTATCATTCCCCGCAGAGCTCTCGTGTGTCTGGTGTTGCAGTGAAACTCTCTGCTTCTGACTAATTATTTATCCTCTGTGTATGAGCCTTGGCTTTGGCAAACGAACCACCCCTGTGTACGACTCTTGGTATTGGCAAACGAACCTCCCTGTGTATGACCCTTGGCATTGGCAAACGAACCACCCCTGTGTACGACTCTTGGTATTGGCAAACGAACCTCCTTGTGTATGACCCTTGGCATTGGCAAACGAACCACCACTGTGTATGACCCTTGGTATTGGCAAACTAACCTCCCTGTGTATGACCTTTGGCATTGGCAACGACTCCGCTACGCCTCTGCTCCTAAACAGCCTTGGTTTCTGTGGTAGTCTGTGTGTAACCCAAAGTATACAGCAGACTACCTTTTCTATTTCTGGAGTCCTAGGGAGAACGAAAACTCTATCTTGTATATCTGTCTGGTGTTTACCCTTTTGGGGTACTCTGTCTGGTGAAATATCTGTCTAGTTGTGCCGACCATTCAAGGATCGGAAGGTTAGAGATCGGTCTACGTATAGGGACCACTATTCTGGTATTCAGGGGGATACGTGACAATATCTCCCGACTGTTTTCAGCTAGCAGGGTCATCTTTAGTATCATTTAAAAGGCCAGAGCATGGCCTTTCCAATGATATCAAACATGACCATGTGTAAAGTAAAGAAAAAAATAATAATAATAAAAAAAGGAAAAATTAGTTTTTTTTAAGATGTGAAATGGCTCAGCAGTGACGGGGTTAAACACCAGGTTGGAAAGGTGAAGGGTGCGTCTAGATTCCAGCGATGTCCACTTTAGCTCTTTTAACATGTCACAATGGTGGATCATGTAGTTAAATTGTAGCACAAAGCAGCAGAAAGAGTTATACAATGTAGTACGTTTCTGGTGGTGCGTTTTCGGGGCAGCTGCATACACTACATCTCCGTAATCAATAGCATTTGTTGTACAATCTGCTTTCTTACCGTGGGGCACAGGCAGGATTTGTTTCTGTACAGGGCACCTAGTTTGGGGTAAAGTTTAGGTGAGAGTTTTTCGATGTGGGGGCAAAAGGATAGATTTGGGTCTAACCACATATCTAGATACTTGAGAGAAGTGACTGTGGTCAGCGTGGTATTTGATTTTGTCCTGGCACATAGATGGGGATTTTGCAATTTTTTTTTTGTTTTTGAGAAAGGATTTTACCAGGAAGAATACATTGAGATTTCTCTCATTTTCAAGTATATCCTGTGTGGTGAGTATGTACCGTTGGGTGTCTTGCCCAAGGACACTTACTGGAGAGATTGCTCGCTGGGATCAAACCCATGACTCCACAGGCTCTCTCCATGCAGAGCGGTGATGTTACCTCTACTCCACCCAGCCGGTACAATTGCATAAAGAAGCACTACAGTTGCTGCAGCTGCCAGTAATCTTTCAGATCAGAATGTACAGAAATGTTGGTGAGTTCCCAAACTTAATTTTTTAGGACTTGACCCCTGGTACACAGTAAGGCTTTTACCTAACTAGAGGAACTTGAGAAAACATTTAATACAAGCGACCTATACGTGTTATCTCATGAACTACTTTCATATTATTTAGTTGAACTCTATAGCATTGTCAATGTGATAAAGTAAAATTATGATTCTTGATGACATTTTTATATATGAAACTCCCAAAATGAAAACACGCAGATGAAGGGTGTGCAGTGACACAACAAACTGGGCTTCTTGGATAGCCAGGAAGTCAAAGCGTGTTGATATAGATCATAGTATGAGTCTACTGATAAAGGGAAACTAAATTTACTATATTTGTTTAAGAGTCTATTACGGTTTATGCTAGCATTGTAAATAAAAATACCTTATTTCTTTCATTTTCACAAACTAACTCACAACATAACATTACACAAAGCATAACATGTAATCAACAAGCGACAGATTCCATTTTTCACATTCTTGCTGTAGAGGCAAAAGTGCAGAATCCCAAGTATGGTGATGGATAATTGCAGCAGAAATACTGGTGTAAGCAATTAGTATTCTTCCCTGTCTTGCAATGGTGTGTCTTTATCATTAAGTATATTATAGCCCATGACTAATACTACTCTATCATGGTCTGACATGACACCCCCCCTGATATGGCTGCTTCAGGCTATGTCCTGCACCATAGTAAATACAGCCTTTACGTAAGATGCTATTTCTCAGAATTCCAGAAAGCTTTAGTCTAGTCATCTTCTGTCATATCCCAGCTGAGATAAAAAGATAAAAACATACAATTAATACAATTATGCTAATCATATTGATATTCTAGGGATGGGTTTTACTATGCTATAATAGTTTAGATAATGCATTAAGAAAATACTGACAATATTCCTTTGGTCTTATAAGTAAGGCTTCATTACAAGTTATCAACTCATGCACTATAAAAAAGTATATAATATGTAATCAGTGTTTGGGTTTATTTGGATTAATTCAGATTTTTACAGTTGATTAAAAAAAAGGTAACCATAAACATTTTCAGGGAACAAGAAATTGTAACCCTAACCCTAATAAACAAACTGTAACACTAACTGTGACCCTAACCCTGGTCAAAAAACAAACAGAAAATATAACCCTAACTGTAACCCTAACCCTAATAAACAATCAGAAAATATAACACTATCTGTAACCCTAACCCTGGTCAAAAAACAAACAGAAAATATAACCCTAACTGTAACCCTAATCCTGGTTAAAAAAAACAGAAAATTTAACCCTAACTGAAACCCTAACCTTGGTCAAAAACCAAACATAAAATATAACCCTAACTGTAACCCTAACCCTGGTAAAAAAAAAAAGAAAATATAACCCGAACTGTAACCCTAACTCTGGTTATAAACAAACAGAAAATATAACCCTAACTGTAACCCTAACCCTAATAAACAAACAAACAGAAAATATAACTGTAACTGTAACCCTAACCATAATAAACAAACAGAAAATATAACCCTAACTGTAACCCTAACCCTAATAAACAAACAGAAAATATAACCCTAACTGTATCCCTATCCCTGGTCAAAAAATAAAACAGAAAATATAACCCTAACTGTAACCCTATCCCTGGTCAAAAAACAAACAGAAAATAACACTAACTGTAATCCTAACCGTAATATAAAACAGAAAATATAATCCTAATTGTAACCATAACCATGGACAAAAAACAAGCATTAAATATATACCCAGGACATACTTGAAAACGAGAGAAATCTCAATGTATCCTTCCTGGTAAAATCCTTTATAAATAAATAACCTAACTATAATCCTAATAAAAAATAAGCAGGAACTGTAAACCTAACTGTAATTCTAACCTTAATTAAAATCATAAGCCAAAACCATCACCCTAACTATAAAACAAGCACTTTAATCTTAACAGTAACCCTAAAAGAGTAACACTAACCCTAACCATAGAACAAGTGGAAATCATAACCCTATCTACATTGTGTTTGTTAGAGTAGAGAAGTTCTGACGGGGCTTGTCCAATAGAGACTTGTGTATATAATATAAATGTTCTATTTAATTTTATATCAAAAAATTAACTAACTTTCCCAAAACACTAGTGAAATCAAAATGTGCCATCTGAAAGTGGGAAACTCTGCATAGCTTAACTAATCACTGTAAAAAACATCCATTAAAATATGGAATTATCATTTGTCCTGTTTGCAATGTTTAAAAGTCCGGATTTGCTACTTGGGTCACTACTTGCCATGTTCTTCTCCTGCAATGTGAACAGTAGAGTTACCTGGTCTCATTACCAGAGGCTCAAGATGAGCTTCACAGATGGAATCATTAAAGGCAACATGATCTTGTTATGGTCTTGTAAATGTGAACTCTGTTTACAAATTAGCAATGGTCTTCAAAAGGAAATGCCTGCCTTAACCTGCCCTCAGTGACCTGGAGTTTATTTGAAACCTTAGAAAAAAAGGGGAAGGGTGGGAAGATACCAGTTTGAAACTAGTCCTCCTTGTATAATCATGAAAACCACGTAACAGCTAAATTAAGGCATTTACTGTTGGAATTTATAGCTTTTAAATTCATAGAGACAATGGCCAAAATGCAACTGCTGTTGTTTGTCTGTCTACTGGAAATCTGTAAGGAAAGTTCATTAATTCTTGGCCCATGGCTAATGCCAAATATTGAGTTTCCCATTGAATGATTAGCTATAGAGTGTCCCTATATAGTGGCAGGTTGGGCCACTACATATACAGCTTCTTTTCCTGACCATACTGTATCTTTCATACTCCTGCTGGTGACTTTGACATGAAATGTGTTGCCTGGCAGAATAAAGCATATGGCAAGATGAAAGTGAATTAATCAGAATCCGTCTTTCATTATTAATTGATTTTCTTCACACAACATATTGATTCAACTTTCAGTGGTTTAAAAGTCAGTGTTTAAAATTTCGTGTGGAACTGATATATATATGTACCACATTAAAAAAAATGTAGATCTGAAAACCTATTAGGGGCCAGGCACAATTTTTTTTATCATCCAGTGTACTTAGCATTTATCCTGTTGGAGTATGGTGGCTAAATTATTTATATGTACCGTATTTTTCGCTCCATAAGATGCACTTTTCTCCCCCCAAAAAGTGGGGGGAAAAGTGGGTGCGTCTTATGGAGCGAATGCCCCATGATATGCCTCAGCTCACCTGCCGCCGCCGCCGCGTTCGGCTCCCTCTGAGCGTGCGTCCGGCGGCAAGGAGCTTGGGCACTCGCCTGGGGGAGCCACGTGACCGCGATCTCGCGAGATCGCGGTCACGTGGCTCCCCAGGCGAGTGCCCAAGCTTCCTGCCGCCGGACGCACGCTCAGAGGGAGCTGAACACGGCGGCGGCGGCAGGTGAGCTGAGGCATATCCATGAGCTGCTGGGGCAGTATCCATGTGTGAGCTGGGGCATATCCATGAGCTGGGGCATATCCATGTGTGAGCTGGGGCATATCCATGAGCTGCTGGGGCAGTATATCCATGAGCTGGGGCAAATCCATGTGTGAGTTGGGGCATTATCCATGAGCTGGTGCAAATCCCATGAGCTGGGGGCATATCCATGTGTGAGCTGGGGCATATCCATGTGTGAGCTGGGGCAAATCCATGTGTGAGCTGGGGCAAATCCATGTGTGAGCTGGGGCAAATCCATGTGTGAGCTGGGGCAAATCCATGTGTGTGCTGGGGCAAATCCATGAGCTGGGGCATATCCATGAGCTGGGGCATTATCCATGTGTGAGCTGGGGCATATCCATGTGTGAGCTGGGGCATATCCATGTGTGAGCTGGGGCAGTGGCGTAACTAGAAACCTGAGGGCTCCGGTGCAAGAATCCATGAAGGGCCCCCCCAAAAAAGATCCATATTTTTACTTTTTTTTTTCCTGTGGCGGCAGCCTCAGAGTGACTGAGTGGGTGAGTGGTAGACCGTGACTGTCACGGCCCAGGAGTCAGCTGCAGCGGTGTGGCGAGTGGTCGGTGGTGCCGGACAGACTTATGGGACTCACTGGAGCCACCCGGAGAGGAACAATTCCGGCCGCGGATTAATCCCAGCCCTGCTCTGTCTCGCTTGACGCTCACTGTCTCCTTGGCCACACCCATACACACACATGGACACACGTGCGGCCGGAGCTTCTGGAGCCGGCCGGCGAGCGAGCAGGGAGAGGGGGGAGGAACTTAACTTATGACGAGCCGAGGCTCATCATCGGAACGCCGATCGCGCTGCTGAAAAAATAGTGCAGCGCTCGCTCGCCGCTACGCCAGTCTCCACAAGCCAGTGGGCCCCCCTCAAGTGGCAGAATTGCCAGGGCCCAGTCGCGATTGCGACCGCTGCGACCCTGGTAGTTCCGCCACTGAGCTGGGGCAGATCCATGAGCTGGGGCATATCCGTGAGCTGGGGCATATCCATGAGCTGGGGCATTATCCATGTGTGAGCTGGGGCATATCCATGAGCTGGGGCATATCCATGAGCTGGGGCATTATCCATGTGTGAGCTGGGGCATATCCATGTGTGAGCTGGGGCATATCCATGTGTGAGCTGGGGCAAATCCATGTGTGAGCTGGGGCAAATCCATGTGTGTGCTGGGGCAAATCCCTGAGCTGGGGCATATCCATGAGCTGGGGCATTATCCATGTGTGAGCTGGGGCATATCCATGTGTGAGCTGGGGCATATCCGTGAGCTGGGGCATATCCGTGAGCTGGGGCATATCCATGAGCTGGGGCATTATCCATGTGTGAGCTGGGGCATATCCATGAGCTGGGGCATATCCATGAGCTGGGGTATATCCATGTGTGAGCTGGGGCATATCCATGTGTGAGCTGGGGCATATCCATGTGTGAGCTGGGGCATATCCATGAGCTGGGGCAAATCCATGTGTGAGCTGGGGCATTATCCATGTGTGAGCTGGGGCATTATCCATGTGTGAGCTGGGGCAAATCCATGTGTGACCTGGGGCATATTCCATGAGCTGGGGGACAGTATCCATGAGCTGGGGCAAAATCCATGAGAGGAGCTGGGGCAATATCCATTATTACACTATTTGATTCAGAATATTTATTTTCCTGTTTTCCTCCTCTAAAAACTAGGTGCGTCTTATGGTCAGGTGCGTCTTATGGAGTGAAAAATACGGTATATATACTGTAGCAGTATGTGGTGATTTTGGCATCTGGACTAACACGGCTTATCCAATCTACTACATACATATATATAGTTCATCAGGAAGGCGTGCACTCCAGGGAGTCTTGTGGAATAATCTTTTATTGTGCCTATAGTAAAGGATCAATGTTTCAATCCTCTGTGGACTTTTTTCACTGATGAACTCAACTTTTCTGTGGCTGCTTGCCCCGGAGCAATAAGAGTGTTACCCTGGCTGTGGGTCCCCTGGATGCTTTTTTGTGTGTGTGTGTGTATATATATATATATATATATGAGAGAGAGAGAGTTTCTAGATATCAAAATCTAAAGGTGCATAAAATGTTTAAAATTAGGCAATATATTAGAATTAGGATAGATGTGGTAAAGGACACATACATAGGACACTGTATATATCATAATAGAGCCTACTGCAACAGCAGCGACATTGCTGACCAGATCCATTACTGTGGTCTATGGGGCCAAGAGAAAACCTGTGCTGCATTCCTTTCAATTGCTTGTTAATTGCCCATTAATTTGGGGCGAGGATCTGTTTTTTGTGTTTTTTTGGAGTTAGCACCAGGGTTGAGCAGTAGGCAAATTTTCACGATTACCATCTCTACAGAAATTAGTGCAGGCACCAAGTGATCTGTTCGTTACAAAGCGCTAGTGATCTCTAGTGCTCCCCATGTTAAGTATAGGATGCGGAAAGTACAGTAAGCTCGCAGTACAAATCGCTAACAGCGACGCGCTAAGTGATTTTTCCCATTTCTAGCAGGAGGGAAACAATCTGTTGGTCAGGCGCTAAACTCATTTTGTCTGGCGCTAACACAAAAACATGCCGACGCTAGGGTTAGCTCACACCGGGTGATAGGGCCCACAGAGTATTAAAAAAAATGTGAAATGAATGTGTATTTCAAGAAAGTTATTGTTTTTATCACTGTAGTTAAGTCAGGAGGGGTATCTAAATGTAATTTACAAAAGCACACCTGGTTCCATCATTAGCAATGAAGTTCATGTATATAGAATTATATAATTCTGTAGTATCAGGTCCAGAAATATTGGGACATCGACACAATTCTAACATCTTTGGCTCCATACACCACCACAATGGAGTTGGAATCAAACAAACACAATGTGCTTTAACTGCAGACTGTCAGCTTTAATTTGAGGGTATGTACATCCAACTCAGGTGAACGGTGTAATGGATCTGGTCAGCAATGTCGCTGCTGTTGCAGTAGGCTCTATTATGATATATACAGTGTCCTATGTATGTGTCCTTTACCACATCTATCCTAATTCTAATATATTGCAACCAAGTATTTGCAACCAAGTATTAAGAAGGGAAAGTTTGATTTATGATTATTATTCTGTCCCATTACTTTTGGTCCCTTAACAAGTGGGAGGCACATCTGCAAACTGCTGTAAGTCCTACACCGTTCACTGAGTTGGATTTACATACCGTCAAATTAAAGCTGACAGTCTGCAGTTAAAGCACATTGTGTTTGTTTCATTCCAACTCCATTGTGGTGGTGTATAGAGCCAAAGATGTTAGAATTGTGTCGATGTCCCAATATTTCTGGACCTGACTGTATATCTATCAGCAATCTATAGTTATGTCTGCTTTAATCAGCAGCCCACCTGTTAACCCTTTTAATACCAAAATCATGAATACAACGAATAACCAGAATTAGCAAACAAAAACTCATTCCCATACCGTTTTAATGGAAGATTAGAGTGCTCCCTGGAGAAAAAAATGAACTTGTCTTTGAGATGTCATTCCTGTCATCCTGTTTTGTAACAGCAAGGGTGGGGCTACTCTTTGTAGCTTCTTTACAGTAAAAGCTCAACAAACTTTACTGCTGTATTACAACAGACAGGGGAGAGGGCAGAATACAGGGAGGGCACTGGGGTCACACTGCTGTACAGGGATAAGATTCAGGATGTTATAGTTATTAATATTTCATGTACAGTACAGATACAATTTCTTACTATGATTTTTATATGCAGGTCTTATTCCCACATACTGTTAATTTTATATTATGTTGGTTTTTTGGAATAATCTGCTAATAATCTCATATGATTACTGCAATTCTCTATAAGCAGGATATATGACAATTTTAATTCTTCATTATATTTACTGCAGTTAATACAAAGCACTTTTCAGACTGTCAGGTCTAGTCAAAGAAAGGTGAAACTCAGGAGAATGACTGGAGAAGTGAAAACTCTAAGGCTAGGGTCAGACTGAGGCAGTGCGAACGCGCGTTCTGGCGCACATAATCACGGCCGCACTAGCAGCAGATGACGGGCAATGACAGCCAATATACGAAGTACGGTCGCACAAAAGTCCGGCTGCACAACGCAAGTGGAAAATGAACGCATTTTTTCGAGAACGTTAAACCGCTGGTACTGACGTACAGAGTGCGCTGCGGCCGCATAGCAGCGTGTGTGCGTGATTAGGAGATGTCAGACGCTGCTAGTGTGCGGCCAACATAACGTTCAAACTTTTCACCCCATCGTCATGAAATACGTCCAGAATTGCGCATCGTCTGACCACTTAAGCGTATTCCGTGAAAAAATGCGTGCGCACGCATCGACGTACATTTTGACGGTGGCCGCAGAAAATGCGCTCATCTGTCCCTAGCCTTAGTCAAAATAGCCAAACCATTTATCTCACTTTCCAAATCTGCTATTTGGTCTAGATTGTTCTATTCTCCTGCCAGTTCTCCTGGTTTTCACCTTTCTCTGAATAACCCTGTGCATTCCAATAACGCAAACCCATTTTGTAATTGTGCAAGGGACACCATCTAGAGTTTAGAACTTATAATGCCAGCAATATTTCTGTAAAGACTAAACAAATACATGATATATTAAAAATTAGCAAATTTACATTGTTCTTATTTTAGTTATTTCAAAATAGCAATCGTTATGCAAAAGTGATATACAGTATTACTCACATTTAAGTGTTAGCTATGTATCATATGTTTTAAATAAATGTTACAACAATCTTCCCTTTCTCTCTAATCACCTCATTTAGAATGTAAGCTCCTCAGAGCAGGGAATTCTCTAGCTCATGTCTAAATACATATTGCACCTATGTCATGCTCTGTATTCTATCTATTGTAATCTCTGTACTGCATTGTAGAATATGTTGCCATAATACAAATATTATTACTATTATACTTTATTTATATAGCACCAGCATTTTCCACAGCGCTGAACAATGAGCACGCTATAGACAGGGTTACAATACATTGAGACTGAACAACATTTTGATAAACCAGTACAGGAGGAAACGAGGGCCCTATTCCCATGGGAACTCACAATCTAGAAGGGCTGGGGTGGAAACAGGAGGAGGACTGGAAGGTGAGAGTGATGGGTTGCAAGGTGAGAGTGATGGACTGGTTGGGGCAGTGAGGTGTATTAGTGAGTCGGGTGGTAGACTTCCCTAAATAGGAAATAAATAATTAATAATAATGCCTGAGCTTTTTTTCAAAAGAAAATACCATTAAAAATGTAAAGCCGTTATAAATACTTAAAACCAAAGAAACCACAATATTTGGAGATTTCAGAAAAAAATCATCGCAATGTGTTATGGTCTTCTGAGTCAGTGACCTCTAATGTAATACTACTTTATTAAACTTTAAAAAATGTAAATCAGTCTATTAGTCTGCAGAACATGCAATGTAAGATTAGTCGAGAACATTAAAACATTTTGTACTTTGTGTATTAGATTCCTTGGTGACAAACATCAATCAGTTTTCACTCAAAGCCTGGATATGTACTGCATTGGACTCTTAATCATTATCATTCATTGTGTATTATCGCTAAATTACTCTAATCTGTGTATTACTGATAACTGTATTCCTTATTGTATTACTTTCTTAAATATATATATATATCTTTGTTAAGCAAACACAGACATAACAGAATACACATACATTATAATTAGGATTTAGAGTTAAAGGGACACTCTAAGCAACATGACCACCTAAGCTATTTTAGGTGGTCATGATGCCCGGAGTATCCTGCCCTCTGTCCCCCCTCCCTCCGCTCAGCGGTTCAGCTGTAAATGCTGAAAACAGCTGAGAGAGGCGGAGAAGTTTACTCCGCCCTCCCAGCTGTCAATCAGTAGAGCGGGAATCATATTTCCCGCTTCTGCCGACTTTTGCCGAGTAGGAGACGTCATCGCGCTTTCAGCGCGATGACGTCTCCAACTCACCGCAGAAGCTGGCGGCTCCCTCTGAGGGTTAGTGTTGCGCGCATCCTCTTGCACGCAACACTAATCCTCAGAGGGAGCCGGGAGGAAGCCTGCCGATTGGCTGGCTTACGTGAGAGGCGCGCATGCGCGCTTCTCACGTAAACCAGAAGGCAAGAAGAAGAAACAAGGACGGGAGCGGAAGAGGAGGGAGGTGAGTATAAAAAAAAAAAAACAGCGCTGAAAACAAGAGGATTTTAGGGTAAGTATTACAGTTAAAAACACAAAAACAAAAAATAACTATTTATTAAGTGAATAGGGATAGGTTAGGATTAAAAAACGGGGGGTGATTTTTTGTTAGAGTGTTCCTTTAAATATATTAAAGCAATTGTACCCGTCATTTAGCTTTTCTCGATGGGAAAAAAAGGTCCATCTGCTTTCACTTTTGAAAATCATCAAAATGTTTGGCTGAGGGAGATGAAAAGGCAGGACTTCCACTGTTTCACAAACACCCACACAATTGGTATCATTGGCCCTCTTTCATGTTTGCCATTATGTGTAGCTTGTAAAGACTATCCATCGCTACCATTTGGAAAACACCATTCAAATGCAGATTGCTCATAATCCCATCAGTCTATTCATCCGTCGGCTAGCGATGAGCAAAATACCAGAGAAATTGCATGGAAGATAAGATATTATTTATGTTTTCATTTGATTTCTCCATGAATAATGTCATGTCACTAAAAAATTGTACCTCCAATTATTACCGACATGGCATCATTAACTCTACTTCAAGTTCACAAAACAAGTAATTTTATTTTTGTGAAACATGTAGTGATACAAAATGTCTTTCTCCCTCAGTTTGCTTGCTGCCATAGCAGCATGAAGAGACCACGATCAGCTGGTGAAACACATTTCAAATAGGTTCAGATCAAAGGGGTATTTCTACTAGCCATTTTTTTAATGTCACAATCACTATGAAGGGCAGCCCTTTCACCTGATTTTTGTTGTCGTAAGTCAACTCTCAAACATAGGGTGATATCAGGAAACCTGGTTAGTCAAATGATTTCCCCAGATTCCATTCTTGTAAAACAGAGCAGTTATCCGGGGTTTTCTAATTATTTTATGCCCTGTGGTTCTGCGTTTGGGGGCAGAAATGGCTATTTGAAAAGTGTGCTGTGATTGACATAAGTCTGTCCCCCTGGATCTCATTAAAGACTTACAATACAAGTGGGATAAAGAAAATAATAACTACGGGGAAGAAAAATCTCCTGCCTTTTCCGTGTTTCTTTTTATCCATTTGTTGAAATATCTGTTTATGTCAGAGTCAGGCACCAGTTAATTCTTCAACTGTACAAAAAAGCCTGACAGTGATTGTTTGATCTGATGTTAAATGGATTTATAACCAGAGACATGGACAGACTTCCTGTGAGAGGTGTTCTGCACTGTAACCAGCTTGATTAATTGCTTTAAATGACATGATAAGACAATGTCTGAATTTACAGGAGGGTTTGAAATCCCTACTAAACTAACAAGCCCTAATTGTTATTCTTAGGCCTATGACAAAAGGTGTTGTATAAGCAATAAACCCCCATTAAAGGAAGCTTTCAGCAGCACATCATCCAGACAAAATACATAAAGACATGGGAAGGGTTGGAAACCCTACTTGAAGCTCCTAGTCCCAGCTGGACAACACTTATTCATAACATTTGGTAATGTCATTGTCATCTATTTTTTCTGATGTATTTAAAGGGGAGTCCCAGAGATTTTCTTCTTCAATAGTAGGGATGTGCATTTCGGGTTTCGGAATTTCTGAATTTTCACAAAATTTCCCCATTCGTGCATTTGGATTCGACCGATTTTCCGAAAATTTTCCGATCCGAAAACGGCAGATCCGAACAAATTTCCGAACCAAAACGAAAACTTTTCAGAATTTTCGAACGGACTAGAAATGTGCAAAATCTAAAATAATTTTTGTTCCATTCGTGATTTCAGCTCCATTCCTGATTTCGGTTCCATTTCAGTAATTTCTGACAACGTATTTTTCGGTTATATCGCTGATTCTATAATTTTGTATCATTCCCATCTCAATGTATCCTTCCTGGAAAACCAGAGAAATCTCAATGTATCCTTCTTGTAAAACATGAGAAATCTCAATGTACCCTTCTTGTAAAACATGAGAAATCTCAATGTATCCTTCCCGGGAAACCAGAGAAATCTAAATGTGTCCTGCTTGTAAACCCAGAGAAATCTCAATGTATCCTTCCTGGAAAACCAGAGAAATCTCAATGTATCCTTCCCGGTAAACCAGAGAAATCTCAATGTATCCTTCCCGGAAAACCAGAGAAATCTCAATGTATCCTTCTTGTAAAACCAGAGAAATCTCAATGTATCCTTCCCGGGAAACCAGAGAAATCTCAATGTATCCTTCTTGTAAAACATGAGAAATATCAATGTATCCTTCTTGTAAAACCAGAGAAATCTCAATGTATCCTTCCTGGAAAACCAGAGAAATCTCAATGTATCCTTCCCGGGAAACCAGAGAAATCTCATTGTTTACTTCCCGGGAAACCAGAGAAATCTCAATGTACCCTTCTTGTAAAACATGAGAAATCTCAATGTACCCTTCTTGTAAAACATGAGAAATCTCAATGTATCCTTCCCGGGAAACCAGAGAAATCTAAATGTGTCCTGCTTGTAAACCCAGAGAAATCTCAATGTATCCTTCCTGGAAAACCAGAGAAATCTCAATGTATCCTTCCCGGTAAACCAGAGAAATCTCAATGTATCCTTCCCGGGAAACCAGAGAAATCTCAATGTATCCTTCTTGTAAAAGCAGAGAGATCTCAATGTATCCTTCCCGGGAAACCAGAGAAATCTCAATGTATCCTTCTTGTAATACATGAGAAATCTCAATGTATCCTTCTTGTAAAACCAGAGAAATCTTAATGTATCCTTCCTGGAAAACCAGAGAAATCTCAATGTATCCTTCCCAGGAAACCAGAGAAATCTCAATGTATCCTTCCCGGGAAACCAGAGAAATCTCAATGTATCCTTCTTGTAAAACATGAGAAATATCAATGTATCCTTCTTGTAAAACCAGAGAAATCTCAATGTATCCTTCCTGGAAAACCAGAGAAATCTCAATGTATCCTTCCCGGGAAACCAGAGAAATCTCATTGTTTACTTCCCGGGAAACCAGAGAAATCTCAATGTACCCTTCTTGTAAAACATGAGAAATCTCAATGTACCCTTCTTGTAAAACATGAGAAATCTCAATGTATCCTTCCCGGGAAACCAGAGAAATCTAAATGTGTCCTGCTTGTAAACCCAGAGAAATCTCAATGTATCCTTCCTGGAAAACCAGAGAAATCTCAATGTATCCTTCCCGGTAAACCAGAGAAATCTCAATGTATCCTTCCCGGGAAACCAGAGAAATCTCAATGTATCCTTCTTGTAAAAGCAGAGAGATCTCAATGTATCCTTCCCGGGAAACCAGAGAAATCTCAATGTATCCTTCTTGTAAAACATGAGAAATCTCAATGTATCCTTCTTGTAAAACCAGAGAAATCTCAATGTATCCTTCCTGGAAAACCAGAGAAATCTCAATGTATCCTTCCCAGGAAACCAGAGAAATCTCATTGTTTACTTCCCGGGAAACCAGAGAAATCTCAATGTATCCTTCCCGGAGAAACCAGAGAAATCTCAATGTATCCTTCTTGTAAAACATGAGAAATCTCAATGTATCCTTCTTGTAAAACATGAGAAATCTCAATGTATCCTTCTTGTAAAACCAGAGAAATCTCAATGTATCCTTCCTGGAAAACCAGAGAAATCTCAATGTATCCTTCCCGGGAAACCAGAGAAATCTCAATGTATCCTTCCCGGGAAACCAGAGAAATCTCAATGTATCCTTCCCAGGAAACCTTCTCAATTCTTGTAAAACATGAGAAATCTCAATGGCAGAATTATCGTATCGACAGAATTATCGTATCGACAGAAATATCGGATCCGAAAAACCATTGGTTTACGTCAAAACGAATAGACACTTTGAAACAAGAAGAACAGACGTTCTGAAAAAACACAAACATTTCTGAAATCACGAAAAAAGTCGATACGAAAAACGAACCGAAAACTAACCGAACCGAAATGAAACTCAGCCGAAATGAAAATTTACAAAATCCGAACGAACCGAACCGAACCGAAAGGGGTGCACAAGTCTATTCAATAGTAATGTAAGACACATAGTAGCAAACAAATCCAATTCTTCAAAACAGTTTCTGAGGCTTCCAGTCTCACTGTACATCTATATAGGTTTAATGACAATTAGCTGTTGTGACCTTGGTGATATGACTAAAGAGTTGGGTTATAAACCCTATATAATTACGTGGGTGTTTAATGTATGCTATATGTACATTTTTAAATTTCATAGAATTTTTCTATTTTGTTATACAACCCTTTATAGCAGGGGTGGGGAACCTTTTTTCTGCCAAGAGCCATTTAGAGATTTCTAAGATCATTTGAGGGCCATACAAAATTAGCAATTTAAAATTTAGCCAGCTTTATTTAGGAATAAACAAGAGATGGTGCAGCGCCACACAACATGCATCCACCACCAGAATGCCCAGATAGCCAACCACAGGATATAGTGGTTTCCCCTATACCATTACACACAATAATGAAAGAGATAACCTGGATCGGCGCAAATGTTGCTCTCTGGGGTTCTGGAGCCTCGCATATGTATATATAAAAAAAGGAGACAATAATAGTGCTATACTGATATATGCAATAATTTTAGATGTATATAATATGTATCCCACTCACAAGTGTAGAGCCGTAACACTGGCTCTGAGTGGGTCCAGACGTGCGGGTAATTTATCTTCAATTTCTCAGGTGACCCCCACCTTACAGCAAATTTTCTATCCAAATTTATGCAGTGGAGAGAAGAAAAAAGAAAATCCTTGTGCAGATCCACAAACAAAGGTCACGATGTTGTACACAGATGGAATCGTACTCACATTCTGGGGAGCTCACATAGCTCGTGGATGTATGCCCATAGGTTTTTTTAGGTAGGGAAAAAACCCAGAGGAAAAACCGCCAATGATCCAGGAAACAGCAAAGCAGAAACAGGATTGGAAATGGAAAAAAAAAATAAAAAAAAAAAAAAAAAATAAAATTTATTTAAAACATGATTAAAATAACCACCAGAACGCGTTTCGCCGCACAAATAGCGGCTTCATCAGCTGGAAGCCGCTATTTGTGCGGCGAAACGCGTTCTGGTGGTTATTTTAATCATGTTTTAAATAAATTTTTTTTTTTTTTATTTTTTTTTTATTTTTTTTCCATTTCCAATCCTGTTTCTGCTTTGCTGTTTCCTGGATCATTGGCGGTTTTTCCTCTGGGTTTTTTCCCTACCTAAAAAAACCTATGGGCATACATCCACGAGCTATGTGAGCTCCCCAGAATGTGAGTACGATTCCATCTGTGTACAACATCGTGACCTTTGTTTGTGGATCTGCACAAGGATTTTCTTTTTTCTTCTCTCCACTGCATAAATTTGGATAGAAAATTTGCTGTAAGGTGGGGGTCACCTGAGAAATTGAAGATAAATTACCCGCACGTCTGGACCCACTCAGAGCCAGTGTTACGGCTCTACACTTGTGAGTGGGATACATATTATATACATCTAAAATTATTGCATATATCAGTATAGCACTATTATTGTCTTCTTTATTTAGGAATAAATTTAATTAATTCACCCCTAATGTGATGGCTGGAACTGCTTCTCTTTGGTGAGGTGTGTGATGTTAGTTGACACAGATGATGTTGCTACTCACAATTTTCCAGGTTTGCGCCCCCTCCCCATTTAATTCATTTCACCCTCCCCCTTTAATTATTTTCATCCCCTCCACATTTAATTCATTTCATCCCCCCTCGCCATATAAATTCATTTCACCCTCCTCCTCATTTAATTCATTTCACCCCCTCTCCATTTAATTCATTTCACCCTCCCCCTCCTCATTTAATTCATTTCACACACCCCCATTAATTTCACCTCCTCTCCAATTAATTCATTTCACTCTCTCAATTCCCCATTAAATATATTTCACCCCCTCTCCATTTAATTCATTTTGCCCCCTCCCCATTTAATTCATTTCACTCTCCCCTCCCGTTTAATTGATTTCACCCTCCCCACTTCATTAATTTCACCCTTACCCTTTAATTTCTCCCCCCTCCCCATTTCATTAATTTTACCCCTCCCAATTTAATTAATTTCACTCTCCATTAAATTAATTTCACACTCCCCTTTAATCTCACCCCCTTCCAATTTAATTTCACCTCCCCATTTCAGTAATGTCACCCTCCGCATCTAACTGATTTCACCCTCCCCCTTTAATTCATTTCACCCCATCTAATTAATTTCACTCTCCCCCTTTAATTCACCCCGCGGCCCTTTTACCAGACCTTGGCGTGTGTGAAAAGCAGTGAAAAGTTGCGAAGTGCCCTGCTGTTCGGTGGTTTCATTCGGCAGGTTTAATCAGGCGAACTCCATAGGCTTCAATGTGAAAAATATTCCAGTTTTTATTCATTATCAAATAAACTGTTGATTCTTTTAATCTGCAGTAAAAAGTCTCTTTATTCGTTGATTTTTTTTAGGATCTTTTAGGCATTTTTTGGGATTTTTTCATCAAAATATTTTTACCGGGTTTTTTTTTTTAAAGTGTTTTTTTCATTTTTCCTTAACAGATCTTATTATTATCATTCATTGGGCCTTATATGTAAATTCCAGACATTTTTGTTCAGTAGGTTTTTGCAAACAGCGTTTCAATTTTGACACTTTCAAGCGTACTGTTTTGTTTTTCACCCTGTTCATCAGCTTGTCGGCTTTTTCTGGGTGTTGGTCTGCACTTTCTCCGGCGTGCTTGGCGCAGTTTTTGGGGCGGTTTTGGTGAGTGTTCGGTGAGTATTCGGTGGGTTTTCTGTGGGTTTTCCCTGCACTCCGGGGACCCTGCGTTGAATGCTGAATACACCGCAGGGTGGGGATCTTTGATACCCCGAAGTGCAGGTAACTGCGGGGAAGGAGAAAGCACCCTAATGGGGACATTTCAGTGCTCTCTGAATAACCCCTTAAATCTTGTTTGTGTTGGAGACATTATGAGCACTATAAGAAATAAAGTTGGGCGCAGAGCACATGCAGAAAGTTAAATGAACCTCTTCCTGTTTCTTGACAGATGTGAAATGCTAACATACCTCTGAATATTAAAGAATTTTATTGGCTGCTGTTATTACATGTGCTCTCTGGCTTTTTTTTTTATCAGTCACAGAGTATTAGTAAATTATGATGTCATTCCAAGATGGCCACCTTCACACTGAAACATTGACAGAAAGGTATTAGTGTGAAATGTTATTAATCTATTTGCATGATTTTGATGAAGATATGTAAAAAATAAATCTCAAGTTTTAGTGTGCCCACCGAGCATTTAAAAAGAAATGAAAATGCGTGATGACGTCATCGGCAGGCGCCGGTAGTGGAGATCCGCTATCTCCCCAACCATGCAACTTACAGTGATGCTTTTTCCACCGCTGGAAAGGGGAGAGTTTCCCCTTTTCAGCGGTGTATAGCATTTTTGCTCCCGGATCGTGATTCGGCGCCAAAACGTGATTCGAACCTGGAGGGGGCTGACATCTTGGATGTCAGCCAAGCCTCCAGGTCCCCCCCCCCCACCCACTGACAACCTCACCATGGGCCATATTACAATGTTGGTGCTAACTTAACCAGAGCTGTTGTAAACTGAAAACCTTCATAGGCTACAATGGCTCTGGGAAGTTTACAACAGCTCTGGTTAAGTTAACACCAACTTTGTAATATAGCCCCATATGTGTGAGGATGTCAGTGGGCCAGTTAACCCTCTAGCTGCCATGTGGAGATAGGGGGATCGTTTGGATCCCCTTATCTCCCGATCCATGGCAGCTAGATGGTCATATATGGCATCATTGGAAAGGCCTGATAATGACCTGGTTTGGTTTAAAAATAAAATTAAAAATAAAAAAATAATAAAAAAATAAATAAAATAAAAAAATGATTTAGTTAAATAGGACCTAGCCTGTCATCTAAAAATAATTAGCACAAAACGGTCAGAATGAGCGCAGCGCACATAGGTGAACTGGCTCAGCAGTGAAGGGGTTAAAAAGCAAAAACATGTAAAAATTGTGTATTTCTATTCTCGGGACAAAATTTTGAAACTATTTAGCCGGGGTCTTTTTTGGTGGTTGTAGATTTTGGGGATTAAATTATGAAAAAGTGTGTTTTTACAATTTTTTCATCATATTTCATTTTTTTATATATAGTAAATTATTCGATATGATGGAAATAATGGTATTTTTAGAAAGTCCATTTAATGGCGGGAAAAATGGTGTATAATATGTGTGGGTTGAATAAACGAGTAAGAGGAAAATTTGACCTAAACACTAACAGTGTCACGGATCCCTCTGACTAACAAAATAGTGGTCCCTTTACGTAGACCGCTCTCTACCCTTCCGATCCTTGAATGGTCGGCAAAACTAGATAGACAATAAACCAGACAATAGATAAACAAGGGATAACACCAGACAGAGGTATAGAATAGAGTATTGTCACGAATCCCTCTGACTGCCAGGATAGTGGTCCCTTTTCGTAGACCGCTCTCTACCCTTCCGATCCTTGAATGGTCGGTAAAGCTAGATAGATAATTGATCAGGCAATAGATAAACAAAGGGAAACACCAGACAGAGGTACAGACTAGAGTATATGTTCTCCCTAGGACCTTAGTTATATCAGAGGTAATCTGATGTGTGCTTAGGGTGCCACATAGACTGACCTCGGTACCAACGTTAAGGGCAGAACCAAGAGCAGAGTAAATGCCAATACCAGGGGTCATACACAGAATGGTTCGTTTGCCAATGCCAGGAGTCATACACAGAATGGTTCGTTTGCCAATGCCAGGAGTCATACACAGAATGTTTCGTTTGCCAATGCCAGGGGTCATACACAGAATGGTTCGTTTGCCAATGCCAGGAGTCATACACAGAATGGTTCGTTTGCCAATGCCAGGAGTCATACACAGAATGGTTCGTTTGCCAATGCCAGGAGTCATACACAGAATGGTTCGTTTGCCAATGCCAGGAGTCATACACAGATATTTGCCAAAAACACAAGAGCTCTGCGGGAAGTGAATACCACGTCAGGGCACCGGCGAACTAGTGAAGCCGGGTTTTAAACCCGGCGGTTCCGCGTCACAGCGCCAGGCTCCGCCCCCGGCGTCCCACGTGAGCGCACCCGGTAGCGTTATCATTCGGCGCCTGGCCAGCGAGCAGCGAGGAATCTGCTGCCAGGCGCCCCAGTACTGGCCCATCCGTGACAGAACCCCCCCTCCACGGGCGGCCACTGGACGAACCCCAGGGGCACGGGGGTGCGCCAAATAGAATGCTTTCACCAAGCGAGGGGCATGGACCTCTGCAGCCGGAATCCAAGAACGATCCTCCGGACCGTAACCTACCCAATCGACCAAGTACTGTAAGGAACCCCTAGACATCCTGGCACCCAGAATGGCTTCAACCTCGAACTCCTCCTCGCCCTCCACAGAAACCGGAGGCGGTGGAGCATGGACCTTGGTGTACCGGTTACATAACAATGGCTTCAAAAGGCTTACGTGGAACACATTGTGTATCCTAATATGGGGAGGTAATGCCAAAGCATAGGAGACAGGGTTGAGTCGCCGCAGAATCTTATAGGGGCCGATATATCTAGGTGCCAACTTCATGGAAGGCACTAAGAGCTTGATATTTCGTGAAGACAGCCAAACCCTATCCCCAACTTGATACACGGGTGCCTGCCTCCTGTGTCTGTCGGCCTTGGTTTTCTGGATGGCACTACTCTCCTCCAGTGCCCGTTTCACTCTCTCCCAAGTCTCTTTTAATGATGCCAGTTGCTCATCCAAAGCAGGAATCGTGGTATCAGGAAACGTAGCGGGGAGCATGGGAGGATCAAAACCATAGACAGTGAAAAAAGGAGAATGTCCTGTGGATTCACTCACTGCACTGTTCAGAGCATACTCTGCCCATGGTAACAGGTCAGACCAGTTATTTTGTTGTTCTGATATAAAACACCTCAGATATTTCTCTATGTTTTGGTTGGCTCGTTCTGCTGCTCCGTTGGTCTGGGGGTGATAGGCCGAAGAGAATGATAGGTCTATCCCCACGTTCTTACAAAACCCTCTCCAGAATCTGGAGATGAATTGGGTCCCCCTATCGGAGACGATCTCCAGAGGAACACCGTGTATGCGGACCACATTGGAAATGAATATGGGCACCAGTTCGGCTGCCGAAGGTAGTTTCCGAAGAGGAACATAGTGACCCATCTTGGAAAATCGATCTATGACCGTAAGTATCACTGTATTCCCTCTTGACTCAGGTAAATCTACTATGAAATCCATGGCTACATGTGACCATGGTCGTTCGGGGATCGGCAAAGGCTGGAGTAACCCAATGGGTGCTGTTTTGGGACTTTTCTGCCTTGTGCACACCTCGCACACCGCTATGTAATCTTTAACATCTCGGCGCAATGTGGGCCACCAGAGGAGTTTACTGATACTAGACACTGTCTTGGTGATACCCATATGCCCAGAAGTTTTATTGTCATGATAGATGTTAAGTACTTCCTCTCTTTCGTTCTCAGGTACAAAGAGTTTCGCAGGAGGTTTTTCCCCAGGAGCTGCACCCTGAACGGTCTGCAACCTTTTCACCAGAGGGGACGAGACATTAATCGTGGTAGAGGCTATAATCCTCTCCTGGGGTACAATGGGATGCTGATCTTGGATATTGTGTTCATAAGATTCATACTGTCTCGATAAAGCGTCTGCTTTAATGTTTCTGGACCCGGGTCTATAGGTAAGCACGAAATTAAAACTTGAAAGAAACAATGACCATCTCGCTTGTCTGGAATTTAAACGTTTAGCATCTCCAATGTACGTGAGATTCTTATGATCAGTTATGATAACGACGGGGTCCCTAGACCCCTCTAATAAGTATCTCCATTCGGCCAAGGCCGAGATGACTGCTAACAACTCTCTATTTCCAATGTCATAGTTCTTCTCTGCCGGGGACAATTTCCGAGAATAGAAGCCACATGGATGCAAGGGTTTGTCGGGTGCCTCCCTTTGGGACAAGACTGCGCCAAGACCTAGTTCGGAGGCGTCAACTTCTACTTGGAAAGGCAGAGCCGGATCTGGATGTCGGAGAACAGGGGCAGTAGTGAATGCTCGCTTAAGTGCCTCAAAGGCTTGAGTGGCTTGAGGTGTCCATTTCTGATTTCCCACTCCTTTCTTTGTCATGGCCGTGAGGGGAGCTATCAAGGCCGAAAAGTCTTTAATGAATCTTCGATAGTAGTTCGTAACCCCAGAAACCTCTGAATGGCTTTAAGCCCTTGGGGTAGAGGCCAGTCAAGAATAGCTGAGAGCTTTTTTGGATCCATTTGAAAACCCTCAGGGGTTATTATATAACCCAGGAATTGCACAGTTACTATGTCGAATAGACATTTTTCTAATTTACAATACAATCCAGCCTTCAATAGTTTTTTCAATACTTGTTTCACGTGGGCGTGATGAGTGTCCACATCAGGAGAGTATATCAGGATGTCATCCAGATATACTATGACGAATTCTTGCAGAAAATCCCTTAAAGTGTCGTTTATAAGGTCCTGAAAAACGGCTGGCGCATTACATAATCCAAAGGGCATCACCAGGTATTCATAATGCCCGCTACGTGTATTAAAAGCCGTTTTCCATTCATGCCCCTTTTTAACCCTAACCAGGTTGTACGCTCCGCGTAAATCAAGCTTCGTATATATATGGGCCCCTTTTAATCGATCGAACAATTCTGTTATGAGAGGTATGGGATATGCATTTCTTATGGTTATCCTATTCAAACCTCTATAATCGATGCAAGGTCGCAGATCTCCTTCTTTTTTAGAGACAAAGAAGAAACCTGCTCCTGCTGGAGAAGAGGACCTTCTAATGAATCCTCGCTCCAGATTCTCCCTTATGTATTCCTCCATAATGTCGTTTTCTTTTTGTGATAAAGGGTATACGTGTCCCCTAGGAGGCATCGTACTGGGGAGTAAATCAATAGCACAGTCATATGGACGATGTGGTGGTAGGACCTCAGTCCTGGCTTTGGAAAACACCTCCTTTAATGCCAAGTAACATTCAGGGACCTCTGTGGACAAAGGAGGGGCTGTGGCAATATTGAGACTACCAATCACATTGACTCTGCCTAGGCACTTAGACTGACAACCAAGACCCCAACTTTTTACGTCTCTCTGGACCCAATCGATAACCGGGTTGTGTTCTGTTAGCCATGGAAACCCAAGAACTACAGGACATGAGGGAGATTCGATAATTTGAAATCTTATTGTTTCATGGTGCAAAATCCCTGTTTTCATACATACATCGACAGTATCGTGAGTGATATGTGGGCAAGACAGGGGTTTACCGTCTATGGCCTCCACCATTAGAGGCTTCTCCTTCAGAACCAGAGGTAAGAGGTTTTTGGCAGCAAAATTCTTATCCATGAAATTTCCTGAGGCCCCAGAGTCTAAGAACGCCTCAGTCTTGAGGTGAACCCCTCCCAGGTTAGGGAGATTGGTAACAGAATCCTGGATTTTTTTTTTCATTATCCACAAAGGAGGCATACAGAGAACCGATAACCTGGGTATTGGCTGTTCTTTGACCCAGTTTGCCATATTCACCTCTGCTAACCCTGGGTCTCTGAGGACATTGAAGGCGGAAGTGATCTGCCCCTGCACAATAGAAGCAGAGCCCCTTTTCTCTTCTGTGCGCTCTTTCTGCTTCTGAAATACCCGTTTTTCCTATTTGCATGGGTTCAATGACTGGCATATCTGTTTTACATTCTCCGGGTTACCTGACGTACTGGTGTGTCTGGGTAATAAGGGTAAAGGAGGCAAGACCCTTCTGGGTCTGTCTCTGGGATGTCTCCTTTCCCTAATTTGATCGTCCATGGCTATACAAAAATCTATCAGGTGGTCCAGATTCTCTGGTAACTTTAAGGGAGCCAGCTCAAACATGAAAGCCTCGTTCAAACCTTCGGTAAAGGCTAAGGTTAAAACGTCGTTCGGCCAAAGCACCTCTGAAATCAAAGTTTTAAACTCTATGGCATAGTCGGCGACCCTCTTATTACCTTGTTTAATGTGAAACAAGGATCTACCCGCATTGGTAGCCCTTCTAGAGGGATCAAAGGTACGTTTTAACTCGGAGGTAAAACCCTCATAATCATAGATGATGGGTTTCTTATTTTCCCACAACGGCGTAGCCCACAACAAAGCTTTGTCTGTTAAATGATTAATCAGATATCCTACTTTGGCTTTATCAGATATACAAGACCCTGGGTTGTTCTCAAACAAGATCTCAAGCTGAGTCAGAAAACCCCGGCATAGGCTTGGTGTACCATCATAGCGTAGGGGTGCCTTCATACTAAGCCTATGTCCTTCAGGGAGACCGGACTGACCCTAGGTAATACTGGATCTGGGGGTTTTGTGGTACCTGTATTGGAGCGATTTAACAGGGTTTGCAGAGCGAGAGAAATCTGGTCCATTCTATGGTCCTGTTCCTCTTGTCTGGCTGCGATACGTGCCAACTGGTTAGAGAGGTCTGCGGGATCCATTGGCCCTGACGTAATGTCACGGATCCCTCTGACTAACAAAATAGTGGTCCCTTTACGTAGACCGCTCTCTACCCTTCCGATCCTTGAATGGTCGGCAAAACTAGATAGACAATAAACCAGACAATAGATAAACAAGGGATAACACCAGACAGAGGTATAGAATAGAGTATTGTCACGAATCCCTCTGACTGCCAGATAGTGGTCCCTTTTCGTAGACCGCTCTCTACCCTCCGATCCTTGAATGGTCGGTAAAGCTAGATAGATAATTGATCAGGCAATAGATAAACAAAGGGAAACACCAGACAGAGGTACAGACTAGAGTATATGTTCTCCCTAGGACCTTAGTTATATCAGAGGTAATCTGATGTGTGCTTAGGGTGCCACATAGACTGACCTCGGTACCAACGTTAAGGGCAGAACCAAGAGCAGAGTAAATGCCAATACCAGGGGTCATACACAGAATGGTTCGTTTGCCAATGCCAGGAGTCATACACAGAATGGTTCGTTTGCCAATGCCAGGAGTCATACACAGAATGGTTCGTTTGCCAATGCCAGGGGTCATACACAGAATGGTTCGTTTGCCAATGCCAGGAGTCATACACAGAATGGTTCGTTTGCCAATGCCAGGAGTCATACACAGAATGGTTCGTTTGCCAATGCCAGGAGTCATACACAGAATGGTTCGTTTGCCAATGCCAGGAGTCATACACAGATATTTGCCAAAAACACAAGAGCTCTGCGGGAAGTGAATACCACGTCAGGGCACCGGCGAACTAGTGAAGCCGGGTTTTAAACCCGGCGGTTCCGCGTCACAGCGCCAGGCTCCGCCCCCCGGCGTCCCACGTGAGCGCACCCGGTAGCGTTATCATTCGGCGCCTGGCCAGCGAGCAGCGAGGAATCTGCTGCCAGGCGCCCCAGTACTGGCCCATCCGTGACAAACAGCGCAGAAACGTAAAAACAGCAGCGGTCACTAAAGGACGGATTTGTGTAAAACCACCCGGTCACTAAGGGGTTAAAGGGGAACCATTATTGTCAGCATAGGGAATCGACCCTAAGCAGAGGAACATCTATACGTTGACCATTTCCTGGGCCCAGCCATTCTGTCCACCTGGCTTCCAATGATTTCCTTGCAGATCAGGGCGCAGAAATGAGACACACACAATTATGTTATCATCTCTGTGCACTGCTTAGAGCTTGCACACATCTTTTATTGAAACATATGAGAGAAAAGGAGGGGTTGTTATGTAAGAAGACCCCAGAAATGTTTATGCAAAATAGGACCTCGCTTGATTGTTTTTGTTTTAGTTATCTGAATGTCCTGTACAGCGGGAACAAGGAGCTTATCAGGGTTATTCAGAGAGCGTGAAAAGCAGGAGAATGACTGGAGAATGAAAAATTCTAGGTCAAAATAGCCGATTTGGAAAGTGAGATGAAAGGAAGAATTTTTCTGGTTTGGCTATTTTGACCTAGAATTTTTCATTCTCCAGTCATTCTCCAGTCATTCTCCAGTCATTCTCCTGCTTTTCACGCTCTCTGAATAACCCTGTATATTTATGAACATATTATTATGGAAACACCCTGATACAATCAAGCTGAAAACATTTTAATTCTAAGGCAGAGGTATTAACTTTTTAGCTACTTGTCCATAAAGTCTTTCCAATTGATCCCCAATATTTTATGAGAATATCAGTAATTTAAAAAAAAAGAATAATAAATGGTTGTAAAAAACATCCAACAGTTTGGAAGACAACATCGTGTGTACATGTTTCTTATCTTATTCATGTGTGGAGTTACCCAAACAGGATTCAAAGCCAACACAAACAGAGCAGAATGCTGTCATCTTTAAATTTGCTGTAATGTTTATGGGATTTTCGATGACTTCATAACACTGTAAATTATTGCTGACATTCAAAAAAGTTCATGTGTACAAGGCTTTGAAGTGTGGGATCCTGTGTTTTGATTTTAATTACTTGTGCATTGTGTACTTGTGTCAAAGGTTTGTGTGTTTTGTACATGTTAAAATGCCTATTGGAGAAGCTATCAAGTCCCATGTGGATTTTAACATATTTATATAGTCCCATTTAAAAGCAGCACATCTTCACTTGTATACAGAAAAAATTGCATCACGCCCGTACTCACCAGAGAGGCCTGTTCAATACCTCAGCTGCTGAATTGCTGCAGCGCAGCAATTCAGTTTGCTGCAGCAGTGTCGTTGAACCCTTTGGATGCGAATTTTGAATCCAAAATGGCCGACGATTTCTTAATGAAAAATTCAGAATGTTTTTCGGATCACTCGGACAAAATATGATAAATAAAAGCAGTCAGCACAATTCCGTTTTGTATGCACACACCACAAATGATAGTTTTTAATGAATAAACGTTATGTTTACTTCTGAAACAATATATAAAGTGAACTGTAATATATGTCTATGTGCAGGGGGAAATAATAAATAAATATTTTGTGCTTTGGTGAACAAAAACCTCAAAATTAACATTGCTGTACGGAATTATTACTTGCTTCGAGGCGGCGGCCATCTTGCTGTACGGCATTGTTACTTGCTTCATGGCGGCGGCCATCTTTAAACATCACACTCAGCAACACGAAGCATCTCCTCGGGTCGCTGCAAGTGCTAGGTTAGCACTGCTGAGCGCTGAGCGGTTGAACGGTGTTCAATGGCAAGTTGCTAACTTAGCACTTGCAGCGGCTGAGGTATTGAACAGGCCTCAGGAGTAACAGCCCAGTTTATGTATAAAACATAACAAGAAAAAAAAAGGTGTCATCTGCGCTCGTTTCTATACAATTCCATGTGCAACAAAACACTATCCGAGGTTTTAGTTTGCTTAAATGGCCATTGAAGCGTAAGCTCACTCGCCCCATTTGCAGAGCGAGTCCTAACCGCTTACACATCCAGACGCTAACGTTACCGTTAACTAGGGAATCGCGCCCAAAGACTTTTTTAATCTTATTTTTTTCTTTAAATACCGGCACAAGACAAGGAGTAGTATAGGAAGCATCATTTTACAGTTGAGCTATTACAATATCTGCAGCTTGGTTGTAATACCAAAGGAACCGTTATGGTTAACAAGTGAGTGTTAAGTATAACGACCCCACTCTTTAAGTGTTTTGTAATGGTTACAAACAAAATACAATGGCGCAAACACGTGCATAAAAATCGGATACCAATGTATTATATTTTAATAAATAAAATTTCTTAAAAGATGACAAAAAACAAACTCACAATATTCAAGGCACATACAAAATGTACATATAAGCAGTGGCGTAACTAGAAACCTGAGGGCCCGGTGCAGGAATCCACGAAGACCCCCCCCCCCCAAATCTATATTTTTACTTTTTTTTTTCATGCAAAATAAAAAAAGATAGTATTGCCCCCAGCTCACATGGATATATATTGCCCCAGCTCACAGGATATATATTGTCCCCATCTCACATGGGTATATATGGCCCCAGCTCTCATGGGTATATATGGCCCCCAGCTCTCATGGGTATATATGGCCCCCAGCTCTCATGTGTATATATGGCCCCCAAGTCTCATGGGTATATATGGCCCCCCGCTCTCATGGGTATATATGGCCCCCAGGTCTCATGGGTATATATGGCCCCCAGCTCTCATGGGTATATATGGCCCCCAGCTCTCATGGGTATATATGGCCCCCAGGTCTCATGGGTATATATGGCCCCCAGCTCTCATGGGTATATATTTGCCCCCGGCTCTCACCTCTGCTGGCCCCAGGGCAGGCTCTGCCGACGTTGTTCTTCTCCTTGGTGAGCGGCCGGTGGAAGCATGCATCTTGACTGCTCACCGGAAACCACCTGACCAGCGCAGAGGTCTCGCGAGAGGATCTCGTGCGCCGGTCAGGTGGTTCCCATTCCACGTGAGCGGCCAAGCTGCATGTCAGTGGCCGCTGACAGGGAGAGCGACGGTCAGTGCGTGGCTCCCAGATTCCGGCGCTGATTGCCGGAATCTGGCGGCGGCGCTGGGCCCCCCTCCAGTGGCGGAATGCCAAGGCCCGGTCGCAGCTGCGACCCTGGTACTTCCGCCACTGCATATAAGCGTGTGCCACAATGGCTTATATGCACATTTTGTATGTGCCTTGAATATTGTGAGTCTGTTTTTTTGTCATCATTTAAGGAATTTTATTCATTAAAATACTACACTATATATTTCTCTAAGTTTTTTTTCCCAGATCAAAGTAGAGGTGGAACGCCATCAATTGGGGACCCAACTGTGGCTGGGGACCCAAAATTATTATTTTTTTGTTATATAATACATTGGTATCCGATTTTTATGCACTTGTTTGCGCCATTGTATTTTGTTTGTAACTATTTAATATATTAGGGCTTCAAGGTGACCTTTTTACTTTGTGTAGACACAATATTTTATTGTTTATCGTTTTCTAATGGTTTACTTACAATTTTTGAAATAATCAAGCATACAAAATGGTTCTGATAAGAGAAGAGGCAGAATTAGATATAATTCTCGATAACCCGCACCATGGTCTCACGCAGGTGGTAGGAATCGAGAGGATAAGGATGGAAATTAAGAGCGTCTCTTGAATCCTTCTTTAAAGGTTTCTGATTAAGTCTGTCAGGGGTTTATGGTACTTTCGGTCTGTGTGAGGGCAGTACTTTCCATTGTCTAAACTTTACAGCATTCCCCACAGGAGTGTCACGCTTATACCTGGAGAACAATTGTGGGAGGTGGGTGTGTTACATGTTTACATAGCTTGCTTCTCATAACTGTCATAAAAGCTTTTATATATATAAATTAATACACCTATGTTTGTTCAAACCTCTGTTGTCCTTTCATGATGAACATCACAATACTGTTATTTATAAGTATCGAGAATTGCACTTCAAAGGACTCAAACCTTGTTACTGCAGCAAACCGGCTATTTAATTGCATCATCTTAAATGATTGCTAAGCCGTTTTTTTTGTTTGTGACACGGAATTATGAGTTGTATTGTTTGGATTTATATGTGTAAATTATTGAATTGTTTTCTTTTAAAATTAAATTGACAGGGATATTGTCTTTTAAAGTAATTACTATTTTCATTGATAGAAGAACTGCAATCATGTTTTTGCTTTAGAGTTTTTAATATGCAATTAAATTCATTTCCAGACACTTTAGAGAAGGAGAGGTCTAATCTTTTCACTTTGTGAATATGAGAACCGCATTGCCATTGATACTCAGCTATCCATTGATCAGGCATTACATTCTGATAATTAGCATAAATGTGTAATGATTTTTAAGTGCTTGTTCAGTGATGTCCATTTATTTTCCCATTACCAATGTAACAATTAACCTGTTAACCCTTTCACTATCTACAACGTGTATACTCAAATTTTGTATTGTAATGTATTTAAAAACAAAAATTAACATAAAAAAACTCTATTAGAATATTTTTAATGCATGACTAGTATTCTCACTGGGGGCAATCTGTGAGATCTCACTCCTGTCACCATGTATTACTGTGCAGAAACTACAAGGCGCAGCCAAAACCTTCACAGTAACAAAATTTTCAACAAACTTTACTGCTACATAACAACAGCCATGGAGAGGGCAGAATAGAGGGAGAACTCTGAGGTCACTTACAACTGTACAGGAATACGAGTCAGGTAGTTATAATGACCAAAACTCCCTGTAAAGTGATAGAAGGTGTTACTGTACTCTCCATATACAGGCATTGAGCCACATACAGTTATTATTTTTATATTTTACTGGTTTTATTTGGAAACTGCATTGCTAATAATCTGATTATGATCACTTCAAATCGCCATAAGCAGGAGATCTGACCATTTTTCATATATACAAAGATGTTACAAAGGAGACATTTCAACGCAAACTGATTTCAGTTACCGGCTCCCTGTTACCTACTCTTTTCCGGCCCAGCTGCTGTCGCAGTAGCTCGAGTCAGAATATTTGGAAGCCTCCACAAGATAACAGCAGCAACGCCAATGGAAAGGGCTTTTGTAGTCAAAACCTGTGCAATCCACTACGCGTGGCCAGAGGACATGTCGCATCGTGCTGCCCTCAGCACTGACGGATTAGTTTTTTAGTCTAGTTTAGTTTCAAAGTACTAAGTGAATTTGCAAAATCACTTAACATAAGGCTCTGAGAGTCGGTATTCTTTCATGATACTGCGCTACCATAGATTAACTTGTTGTTATTATGATTCCTAAGCAAAGTATAGGATCCATTAATGTACAGGAGCCACTAATTCCAAGACACAGGGTTGGAATAGGGGCATGAACCATTAACGAAACAGCAGGGTCGTAATGGGGCTCGTAGAGTTTATAACATTTCAACACAGCAATATTTATGTAAAATAATAAAAAAAACATGTAAAATTAAAAACTTTAAAATATACAGTATGTCAATGTTTTAACTCTCACTCTTAGTGTAAAGTTGCTATTTTAATTTACATTTAATTTACAGGCTGGATACTTCTGGTTTTTGAGAAAGGATTTTACCAGGAAGGATCCATTGAGATTTCTCTCGTTTTCAAGTATGTCCTGGGTGGCGAGTATGTACTGTTAGGTGTCTTGCCAAGGACACTTACTGGAGAGGTGCACGTCGGAATCGAATCCATGTCTCCACAGGCTCTCTCCACGCAGAGCAGTGATGTTACCTCTACTCCACCCAGCCGGTATATATGTATAGTTGTCAGGTCATTATTGCTGCTGCCACTTTCCGTGTTTTCTTTTTTCTCCCAAAGTGGAATTGTTCCTGGTGAGGGTATAAATATAAATACATCAGTCTGACTCTTAGCTGTGGTTGTTTAGAAAAGCAGCTCTTTGGTTTCATTAGGTAGCATCCACCTGACCCAGAGTTTGTCGTGACGTGGCGGGTGGGCTTACACTTTAATAGCCATTCAAGTAAACTAAAACCTCTGATTGTGTTTTGTTTCGCATGGAGCTATAGTGGTGAACGCAAGGGACAACCCTTTTTCTTGTTATAATTTACATTTAAGTATTAACTACACATCAATTGTTTGAAATAAATGTTGTATTTTTTCAACAAAAATGTACTTGGTAGTGAAAAGATGGAAGGGACCCTTCAAGCACCCTGATAACTTATGATCCTGCATAGGTTATGATGTATGACTGTCCCCTGGCGCTATTTATATATACACACTGTATGTTATAATGTAGCAAACTACAAATTATAATTGTGCAATTAGACATCACCAGATTAAACATGTGTATACTGGTCAAATCCATAATGACCCTTTGCATCTTAATTTGCAGGAATGTCTCGTGGTCTACAACCCAACTTTAAAGGTTCTGCTGGACATTGCATGATATCAAAGAAAAGTTGAGAAAATTAATATTCAAACAAGAGACTCCTTACAGTCCGCTTTTCAATAACCTATAGTTTTTGACTTATCATATCTTCCTATTATCATTTGTGCTGCAGAGCTTATCCAAGATGTGGGAGACAACACTTCAAATATTCAGATATAGTATGGGTACTTTTAGAAAGAACACAAAGTTAAAAAGGAGACTGTGTCAATGATTTTAATAGAAGACGAAAATTAGAAAAATAGTAATAGCTTTAAATGTAGGGTAAATACAGGAAACCATTAACTTGCATGTAAAAGCAAGTTTTAATAACCTATTCACATCCCTTTTAAAAGACGGCAATTCTGAACATTATACACTATAATAAGGAAAGCAGCATTATAGAATTGACTGTTATTTTACATTCCACGGCAGAGTAACTCCCTGACTTATCAGAGTATTTGCAGTCGAGTGAAACATTTTATGTAAGTCTTGGAAACAAAGTTGTAGATAACAAATGTTTTTTTTTGTAGCAGTGTTCATTGTGGTATAGTATCTCATATTGTAAATAGTTTATTATCAAGGTTATTCAAAGAGATCCGAATTGTGGCCGAAAAGGTAACTGAACAGTGAAATCAGCGTACGGTTACCTTTCCTGGCCATTCGGCTATTCAGAGAGCAGGCAGTTGGCCAAATGTTGGTGAATTGCCTGCACATTCGTTGCCTGTTCGAGGGCAGTGAAATTCCCATAGAGAAGCAATGCTTTGTCTATTCAGAGAACAAAAGCCAGCAGTGAAAAGTTGCCGAAATGCCCTGCTGTTCGGTGGTTTCATTCGATAGGTTTATTCAGGCGAATCCCATAGGCTTCAATGTTAAAAATATTCCTGTTTTAATGTAATACCTAATAAACCGTTCATTATAATATTCTGCAGTAAAAAGTCTCTTTAGTTATAGATTTTTTAGGATCTTTTAGGCATTTTTCGGGATTTTTTTGCGAAAACAAATTTCCATTTGGTTTTTTAAATCATTTTTTCTGTAACTGCCCTTTTTATTATCATTCATTGGACCTTATATGTAAATTTCAGACATTTTTGTTCTGTAGTTTCTTTGCAAACAGCGTTTCACTTTTCAAACATTCAAGCGTACTGGGTTTTTTTTGTCACTCCATTTGTCTGCGGGGTCAACTTTTTCTGGCAGCTGCTCTGCGCTGTGATCGGCGGCTGCTCGGGTTCTCCAATGTGTTCGGTGGGGTTAATCCAGATGTTTTTGCAGGTTTCGGTGTACATTTGCCGGGTTTTGCGGTTAGTGTTCGGCGGGATGCGGCGCCTTTTCCCTGCACTACGACGGCCCTGTGGTGCTTGCTGAATACACCTTAGGGTTGCTGAAATGGGATCGCCTAATCACACCGAATTGAAGAGAACGAAAAGTCACCGAACGTGCGGTGATATTTCGATTCTTTTTGAATAACCCTTATTATGTAGGACCATTTCCACTTGTCATGGTTTTGCTGGCGGTATGGTAAAAGGTGAGCTAATGTGCCTTACCATCATATGGAGACAGGACAAATAGTACTTTATTCCTCTAAGACAGTAGTGCAAAGTGAAACACTGCAATACAGGTATAATTTCACTTGTATTTGTTACAATTATTTATTAAGGAAATCACACTGCAGCCTTAGATGTCTACAAAAAATATTTGTACCATTGATGGAGAAGTCACCATTCTATATATGTTTATGTTTTTCCAACCACCACTTTCTAAAGGGTTTGAAAAGTTCAAACCTTTGTGAATTAATATGACCCAAATAAACTTCTGCATTTAAAGCTGCATTTAGTAGTTTTCCTTAGAGTCATCTTAAAAAATGTAGGAGACATGTGGGCACACATCACTTATTTTACATTCTCTTAGGAAAAATTCACATTGATTACCTACATAGTACTCACACTATGAAGCAATATTACATATTTACATAAGGGCAGCCATCAGCAATCTCAGGGCCCCTTACTGAGCCCCAACTTTTAACAACCCCCTTCTCTTCTTCTCCAATATGCCATTAAGGTTCCTCTTCTCCCCACCATGCCTCTAAAAGCCCCCTATTCTTCTTCTTCTCCCCAAAATACAAAATAGCAATGAGAAATTTCATTTTTTGTCTACCTATTTTGATTAAATTTGCACGTTTGCTTTGAAAAATGAAGAAGAGAATAATAATTGGGCAGAAGATGTCAGAAGCATCTGCCCTATTATTTAACCCCTTGGCTGTGGAAGATGTCCTCACTTTTCACCGCAACATGCGGAAGACAAACCCCACATGTCACGACTCACACACAGCCTCGGGAGAGATCTCTGCGGGTCTGGGGAAGATTCCACAGTGGTCTGACTTCCTGGAAATCAGACCATGCCTTGGGACCTCGCCCCACCCACTGATGTCATTGCACATGGGCACGATGATGTCAAAAAGAGACTTACCCCCAGCCGGGCAGTAAATTCCCAATGGAAGAGATACAGGGGTCCTTTGAACCTATGCAAGGTATTGTTAGAAAGACCAGAGCATAGCCTTTCCAGTGGTACCAAAGATGAATAGGTTATATTTAACCATAAAATAAAATCAATATTTATTTATTTTTATAATGCAGCACTATTGTTCACTTTTCATTTCTAAAGTGAGCAATGATGATGCACTTACCTTCTCTTTTCCCATGATGCCAGCAATTGTGGAGGTGATTGCACAAGCTGCCGCACCACTGCAAGGAGAGCAGGTGTCCTGTATTTCTATTCTTTACACCCCAAAAGTCAAATTAGGTGTCATTGGACAGGCCAGAGTCTGTCCTTACTAATGGTACCAAGCATGACCATGTAAAATGTGAAAAAAAACACAAACACAAAAAATATATATTTTTTTAAATTTATTTTCTTGTTCCAAAGAAATGCATTGTGCACGTATAAAATGTGCAATAACACTGTCATTGCTCACCTTCTCATTTCCCGTGCCGGGAGCAAGGTCAGTGTTTTACACATAGTCATATCATTAATAAAACACAATGTGGCATAATACAAGTGAAAAATTTCTGCTTATTTTCAGTTTTAGTTAAAATTGCATATTTTCTCAGAATAATGTAGTAACAGGAAAAAAGGGGGGTGTCTGTTGAGGCGCTTAGTGAATATAGCTAAGATACTAAGGTTTGCTGCCTACAGGGTGTTGCACATAAACCTCAACAAAATGTGCAAATGTAATACAGGAAGATTAGGGGGTCCTAGAGGCGCAGTAGATATTTTTAAACAATAATTCTCATACACAGATAATGTTCCTAGACATATGTCTGGATAACCATTATGTACAGTAACTATGATGTAGGTCTGCAATTATACAGTTAAACTTTGGCATAAAAATGCTCTTCAATGGACCAGCAAATCTCAAATATGTGCAAAATCGCAAAATCATCCAAATGACAGTGATGATGAACTCCTATTACATGCGGGAATTGCTAGTTCCTATAGTATAATGGTATTTGATAAAGCCACATGTGCAAATGCATACATAAAGTGCATGTGCTCATATATACTTTCTTCTCATAAAGTGCAAACACGAAAAGTGTCAAATGTGATGTGCACAAAAACAGAGAATGTACTTATTATAATAAAATGTTCAATTGAAATATTCCTAAAGCCACAAAAGTGCACGTGCATATTGTGCAAAATGTGCAAAATATGAATAAAACCAGATAAGTGTCCACAAGTCACTGTACAGCCTAAAAGTGGCGCTGCTGAATATGATGTCCTGCCGTCACAGCTCTTTACTTCAATTTATGGATCTCCGTATATATACAAGGGGAGAGAGAGAAAGAAAAACAGCAATAGTGCAGACTGTTTCAAACAGCTTCTGTTGAGTATATAAGAAAAACTCACGCACGGATTAATGAGCCTAATCAATCCTGGCTCTAGGCTGAAGCGCTTTACACCAAATAAAGAGTGGCGTTCCCCTTCTTTGTGTCCTCCAATTAGCCTCAAACGAAATACACACAGAGAGACAACGCTCCCATCCTATATAATAAAACAGTTTCAAAGTCCATCGCCGTCAAGCGCTGAGTGCGCATGCGCGATGGACATTTCAAACTGTTAGAAAAAAAAAGAGGAGCCGTTGGAGAGGCGCGCGCAAAGCGCCTCTCCCTCTCTCACCTCCTCACAGCTCAGTCTCAGTCTCTGAGCTGTGAGGAGGTGAGAGAGGGAGAGGTGCATTGCACGCGCCTCTCCAACGGCTCCACTTTTTTTTCCTGGCGGAACTACCGTTGGTGCGGGCGCACCGGGCCTCAGTCCTGACCACCGGCATGCCTCCCTGCTCGCCGATGGCTGGGCCCATGTAGGCCCACCGGTGAGCAGGGACTTCAAGATGGCCGTCGGCGGGCCCCCTCTGATGATGTCAGAAGAAGCCCGCTGGTGGCCATCTTGAAGTCCCTGCTCGCCGATGGGCCCAGCCTCACATCATCAGAGGGGGCCCGCCAGTGGCCATCTTGAAGTCCCTGCTTGCCAGAGGCTGGGCCCATCGGCGAGCAGGGACTTCAAGATGGCCACCGGCGGGCCCCCTCTGATGATGTCAGAGAGGGCCCTCCAGTCAGAGGGGGCCCGCCGGCGGTCAGGACTGCTCTTCGTCGAGCTGGGGGCAAATATATCCACGTGTGAGCTGGGGCAAATATATCCACGCGTGAGCTGAGGGCAAATATATCCACACGTGAGCAGGGGGAAAGTATATCCACACGTGAGTGGGGGGCAAGTATATTCACGCGTAAGCAGGGGCAAATATATCCACGCGTGAGCTGGGGGCAAATATATCCATGTGTGAGCTGGGGGCAAATATATCCGTGGTGTGAGCTGGGGCAAATATATCTGTGTGTGAGCTGGGGGCAAATATATCCATGTTTGAACTGGGGGCAATTATATCCATGTGTGAGCTGGGGGGCAATTATATCTATGTGTGAGCTGGGGGCAATATATCCATGTGTGAGCTGGGGGCTCTCTGTAATAAATAAGTATGCCCACTTACAATCTAAGTGGGTCCTGTTCCAGTGAGTTTACAGTCTAAGGGGGTCCTGTTCCCGTGAGTTTACAATCTAAGGGGGGCCTGTTCCCACGAGCTTACAATCTAAGGGGGGGCCTGTTCCCGCGAGTTTACAATCTAAGGGGGCCTGTTCCGTGATCTTACAATCTAAGGGGGGCCTGTTCCCGTGATCTTACAATCTAAGGGGGGCCTGTTCCCGTGGTTTTACAATCTAAGGAGGGCCTGTTCCCGTGAGCTTACAATCTAAGGGGGGCCTGTTCCTGTGAGTTTACAATCTAAGAGGGGAAAGAGGAGCCGCTCCCGTGAGTTTACAATCTAAGGATAAAGAGGAACCCGCCCCCGTGAGTTTACAATCTAAGAGGATAAAGAGGAACCTGCTCTAATATATAAATGTCTTTTTAATGCACTGTCAGCTGCGTGCACCCATCACAGCTGCTTACTCGGCCCTCCCGTTGCAGACGGGACGACGACGGACGCGTTACAAATGCATTTATATAGAGAGATACTCTTGGATAGGACATTGAAAAGCAAATATGTGGACACGGATTCTGAGCTGGAAACAATAACAATAGACTGCCCCTCCGGGCAGAATTTAATAACTAGTAGTATAATACAGTTTTTTAAAACCACAGTATAATTGTGCTATCAGTCTCACTCACCGATGTTGGAGCCTCGGTTATATCAGGCTCGGCTTATGAGCAGATGGTACACCTTATACAGGTGGGTACCTGACCCTTTTTCTTGAGACGTCTCTCAGCTCCTGTCTCCAGATCTGCGTAGATGCTAGGGTGGGGAGAGGAGGGTGAGGAAGGGGGGATTCCCCTGTTGTTATGTTGCTCTCAGACCTCTGATTCCAGTCTGGGTGGGTGAAGGTGGTAAATAAATCCAATTTCAATAAGCAAGAAAAAGAGAAAAAATAACTAATGAAAGATGAAGATAAAAAAATGAGGGTAAAAATAGTAATTTATTCGTGGGTTAAAACATGGGGGGTTACTGAACGCGTTTCGGCACTTAGCCTGTGCCTTCCTGTAACGGTAGCTATATCGCCTCCCCAAGAGTAGCGGAGTTGAGATCCTTAAGGGCAACAATACTTTCTTGATTAACACAGAAATTGCATAAAATACAGGTTGTAACTCAAGGGACTCAAAGGACTAGCTGAATTGCCTCTAGGCTCCGAGGGTTTCGAGACCGACAGAAAGCCTAGGACACGCTCAGAAACACAATATGTGGGACGACAGTCCGTGAAGTATTCAAGGTGCAGGGCAGTCAGGGATGCAGAAACCAAACAGCAAGTGATTAACCCAGCAACCAGCATGGGGTTAAATCACTAAACCACGCAGTCAGCGTAATACACACGATAGAAAGAGAGTGGTCAAAGCCAAGCCGGGTCAAATAACAGGAGCAGGAATCTCATACAAAGCAGGGTCATCAACAGTAAATTCAATCAGATACAGGAAGTAGCGGTGCGTGAAACAAACTCCACAACAGGACGACGAGGCAACTACTCGAGCCCTGGTTTAAAGCCGGTGGCTCCTGGTGATCACACCTGACCCCGCCCCCTCAGATGCCGATCTGCCAGCAGAAAGTGCTGGCACCCGGCCAGCCAGCGGTATAGATAAATATATTGTGACGTGTACTTTTCTAGTGTTAGTTTAAAGATATTCCACTTATCCTCCGTGTTTTTCCCGTGAAAGAGTTTCTGCCAGTCAATGACATTGAGAGCTTCCTTTATTTTAATAAAGTTGGCCTTTTTAAAATTATATGTTTTAGCATGCCCCTTATGAATGTGTTTTTTTTGAGTTAATTTCAAAAGTCACCATGTTATGGTCACTGTTTCCCAACTGTTCCTTTACATTAATATTTGAGAAAAGATCCACATTATTTGTTATAACCAGGTCCAGACAGTTATCCTCTCTAGTTGGCGTTTCTACCAGTTGTGACATGAAGGTATCATTTAAAATGTTCAGAAACCGGATTCCCTTTGCTGAATTACTAGTCCCACTATCCCAATTAATGTCCGGGTAATTAAAATCCCCAATAATTAAAGTGCTACCATGATGTGCAGCCTTCCTAATTTGCTCTAACAGTTGTTCTTCCTCATCATTATCTATATTAGGTGGTTTATAGCATATGCCAACCAATAGTTGACTTCCCTGTTTATTCCCCAACGAGATATTTACCCATAAGGATTCCACATTTCCCTCATCGCTTTCCAGTTGTGTAATATTAGGCTTTAAATCCTGATTTACATATAAACACACTCCACCCCCTTTCTTATGTTTCCTATCCTTTCTAAACAATGTATAACCGTTTAAGTTTACAGCCCAGTCATGCGTTTCGTCCCACCATGTTTCTGTTATTCCTATTATGTCGTATTGCTTAGTGTATGCTATTACCTCTAGTTCCCCCATCTTGTTATTGAGGCTCCTTGCATTAGCAAGCATACATTTAATGTTGTCTCTACCCACACATGCTGAATGCGACTTTACATTACATGCCTCCACTGTTCTGACATTACCCATCCCCCCGGCTCCACCCCCCTTAGTCTGAACTGAAACCCTTCCGCTATCTGTTCTGTCTCCATTTTGTAAGATACTGTATCCCTCCCCCCCTTCCACTAGTTTAAAGTCTCCTCCAACCTTTTAACCATCCTCTCCCCTAGCACAGCAGACCCTCTTCCATTCAGGTGCAATCTATCACGACTATACAGATTGTACCCCAGTGCAAAATGAGCCCAGTGCTCTAAAAACCCAAAGCCCTCCAGTGGCGGAAGTACCAGGGTCGCAGCGGTCGCAGTTGCGACCGGGCCCTGGCATTCCGCCACTGGAGGGGGCCCAGCGCCGCCGCCAGATTCCGGCAATCAGCGTCGGAATCTGGGAGCCGAGCGCTGGCCGTCCCTCTCCCTATGCGAGCGGCCGCTGACATGCAGCTTGGCCGCTCGTGTGGGAGAGAAACCACCTGACCAGCGCACGAGACCTCGCGCTGATCAGGTGGTTTCCGGCGAGCGGCCAAGCTGCATGTTTCCAGCGGCCGCTCGCCAAGGAGGAGAAGACGCCGGAGGAGAAGACGCCGGTGGAGCCTGCCCGGGGCCAGCAGAGCAGGTAAGTAAGAGCTGGGCTGGGGGCAGTATATCCATGAGCTGGGGGACAGAGCTGTGGCAGAATATCCATGAGCTGGGGGACAGAGCTGGGGCAGAATATCCATGAGCTGGGGACAGAGCTGGGGCAGAATATCCATGAGCTGGGGGACAGAGCTGGGGCAGAATATCCATGAGCTGGGGGACAGAGCTGGGGCAGAATATCCATGAGCTGGGGGACAGAGCTGGGGCAGAATATCCATGAGCTGGGGGACAGAGCTGGGGCAGAATATCCATGAGCTGGGGGACAGAGCTGGGGCAGAATATCCATGAGCTGGGGGACAGAGCTGGGGCAAAATATCCATGAGCTGGGGGACAGAGCTGGGGCAGAATATCCATGAGCTGGGGGACAGAGCTGGGGCAGAATATCCATGAGCTGCCTGGGGCAGTATATCCATGAGCTGGGGAGCAGAGCTGGGGCAGTATATCCATGAGCTGGGAGGCAGAGCTGGGGCAGTATATCCATGAGCTGGGGGGCAGTATATCCATGAGCTGGGCATATCCATGTGCTGGGGCAGTATATCCATGTGCTGGGGCAGTATATCCATGAGCTGGGGCAGTATATCCATGTGCTGGGGCAGTATATCCATGAGCTGGGGCAGTATATCCATGTGCTGGGGCAGTATATCCATGTGCTGGGGCAGTATATCCATGAGCTGGGCATATCCATGTGCTGGGGCAGTATATCCATGTGCTGGGGCAGTATATCCATGAGCTGGGCATATCCATGTGCTGGGGCAGTATATCCATGTGCTGGGGCAGTATATCCATGTGCTGGGGCAGTATCCATGTGTTGGGACAGTATATCCATGTGTTGGGGCAGTATTTCCATGAGCTGGGGGCAAAAATATCCATGTGTGAGCTGGGGCAATATATCCATGTGTGGATATATTTGACAAACCGTACAGGAGGAGATGAGGGCCCTATTCCCGTAGGAACTCACAATCTGGGAGGGTTGGGGTTGGAAACAGGAGGAGAGGACTGTAAGGTGAGAGTGATTGATGGTTGCGTCAGTGAGTTGGGTGGTAGGCTTCCCTAAATAGGAACGTTTTAAGGGAGCGTTTGAAGGAAGAGAAGTTAGGGGAAAGTCTGACAGTACGAGGGAGAGCGTTCCAGAGAGTGGGGGCTGCGCGTGAGAAATCCTGCAGTCTATCATGGGAAGAGGTGATGCGGGGAGAAGCTAGGCGCAGGTCACTGTTTGACCTTAGGGAGCGGGCTGGGGTGTATTTGGTGATTAGTGAGGACAGGTAGTGGGGAGCTGAGTTAGTGAGGGTTTTGTAGGTAAGGATAAGGATTTCGAACTTAATTCTGCAGTGGATTTTGTACACACCATGGAGTGAACATTATTGTTATCTATTGCATTACTGCACCAAAAGTTTATTTGATTTTATCCATTTGTACATTAAATTCAAGAGTTTTTTTTAACTTGAACAATTATCACTTATATTGCTCCTTTCTTTCTATTTTAAGTGCTCAAATTGAGCTCAGCACACAAGGGTGAAGTGGTTCAGCAGAGAAGGGGTTAACAACGAGAGTCCGATACCCGAACTTCATGAGCAGGGAGGGACACTGTTGATAGCTGGCCCATCTGCCATTGGGCCCTGAAGACATCATGGGCTGTAATGCCCTGATCGCAGTCCTGGTTACATAGGCTGAAAAACAACCTGCCCCACACAGGCATGGATGTAATACATCTCAAAAACGTACACTTAATATGCTAAGCAGCTAACTTGGTAAATCCAATATGGTGGAGCCTGTAATGTATTTTAAAAGTACAATTCAACTGCAAGAAGGGGTTCAAAATGTTAAGCTAATAAAAAAACATAAGGCACTGCATCTCCTTTTTCTTCTTGCAAGGCAGTTTTGGTTCTTTGGAGATTCTCGTAAATGACCTTATATTTACTAAACAAATTACAAATTAGAACAAGATGTGAAAGTAAGTGAAATGTTCATCTTACAGAAAAAAGACTTATCACCCTAGCTCCACTTAACCTGTTTATACCCAAATGCCCCCGTATCTTATACACATAAACACTGATCTCGGCACCTCAGGATTGGGACTCTTCTTTATCCAATGAGAGCCATTGGATTGTCTAGGCACTAGTGCATCCAGCCTGCTGCCGGTCCCTTAACAGAGGAAGCCACATTATGTCAAGTCCGGTGCAGCATCAAGGGAGCCTGGCACTGGAAATAAGAAGTTTAAACACGCTAAAAGGTTAAAATGGGACGGGGATGTAGTGTCAATCCAATCAGGAATAACCCTTCCCATCCCCTCCCATTTTAACTCCATAAATCCCTTTTAATGTCAGGAATTTGCATTTGGAATATTTTGTCTTTAATTTCCTACTATCTGTCATACCGATGCAACTACAGAAATAGCTAAATTTAAAGGACCACTACTATCAAAAAATTAAATGTCCTTATTTTGTTTATTTTATGTTGTCGATATGCTAATTTTATTAACATTATTCTTTATTTATAAAGCGCAAGCATATTCTGCAGTGCTGTACAATGGGCACAGTATAGACAGGGTTACAATACATTGAACAATATTTTGACAAACCAGTACAGGAGGAAACGAAGGCCTTATTCCTGTGGGAACTCACAATCTAGTTTACATGTGCTTTTTCTCCTGTATGTTTAGTTGAACATATATATAGCATGTAGTATGTGCTATAGTATATATTATGTTTAGTACAAAATATTTTCTCTCTGTGTCACTGTGTGCATCCATTTTTGTGATAATTTTTGTTGTAACCCCCCCCCCCCCTATCTTTACGTCACCTGCATAGAATGGAGTCTTTGAGTCAATCACAGATTTAAATAATTGTATTGTGTTGGATGGCTTCAAAAGGACATCACCAGGGGGTAGATCCCAGTTAGCAGATAACGTGTGGGGAACATCCTCCATATATAGCAGGGAATCCCCACGACGTTCTCTACGTGTCATCCGCAGTGAAGGGGTTAATCCAGAGCTTGGTAGAGTGAGAACGTGTAAAGTGATGCAGGAGAATACTATCTCTTAATGTGTCAATTTATGGAGGAATTAAATTTTTGGCTTGAAGAGCTAGCAATTGGTTGTGTTGAGAGTTTCAGGTATAGGTAAGAAAATATTTAATCTAGGGCTTCAGTGGGCTAACTCAATGGGTCAGATCCCCAGTGTTTCTTTTTGTAGAGTCATATGGAGAACGTTTACATTCATCGGAAGTGAAGTAAATGTGATTAAATTATCCATATATAAATAGTTGTTGTGTAGGCCAGGCATATGGTTTAAATAAAGTGCTACAGGTTGAGCATCCGCAATCCCAAAATCCAAATGCTCGAAATTCCAAAAACTATCAGGGTTATCCAAAGAGATCCGAATTGCTTGAGAAAGGTAACCGAACGCTGATTTTCAGCGTTCGGTTACCTTTCCTGGCCATTCGGCTATCCATAAAGCAGGCAATTCGCCAAATCCTGGCGAATTGCCTGCACATACGGTGCCTGTTCGCTGCCTGTTCGAAGGCAGTGAAATCCCCATGAAAAAGCACTGCTTCGTCTATTCAGAGAACACAAACCAGCAGTGAAAGGTTCCCCTAATGCCCTGCCATTCGGGGGTTTAATTTGGCAAGTTTATTCAGGAGAATCCCATAGGCTTCAATGTTAAAAATATCCCCGTTTTAATTCAATATCTAATAAACCGTTCATTATAAAATTCTGCAGCAAAAAGTCTCTTTATTTATAGATTTTTTAGGATACTTTAAGCATTTTTCTTAATTTTTTTTTTTTTAAAAGTCCGATTTTTTTTTTATTTTGTTTTGATTTTTTTTTTAAGTTTACTTATTTTTTCTGTAACAGCCCTCTTTATTATCATTCCCTGGACCTCATATGTAAATTTCAGACATTTTCGCTCAGTAGTTTCTTTGCAAACAGCGTTTCTTTTTCACAGATTCATACAAATGGTTTTGCTAATTTATTCACCTCCCTCGTCTGCGTCTCAGCTGCTTCGGCTGCTTTGGCTGAGTGCGATCGGCTCCTGCTCGGGCTTTTTCTGTGGTTTTCGCAGGTTAATCCAGATGTTTTTGGGGGTTTTCGGCGTGCATTCGGTGGGTTTTGCGGTTAGTTTTCGTCAGGTTCGCGGCAGCTTTTCCCTGCAATTCGGGGACCCTGTGGTGCTTGCTGAATACACCGCAGGGTCACCGAAATGGGATCGGCAAAAGGAACCGAATTGAAGAGAACGAAAAGTCACCGAACGTGCGGTGACTTTTCGAATCTCTTTGAATAACCCTGTATTTGAGCACTGACATGACTCCACGTGAGAATAGCACAATGTGCACAAACTATGTTTCATTTTCAAAACTGTTAAACATATTGGATACAAATACCTATGTGTATAAGGCAGGGCTCAAAATTTCATGTCCCGAACTACTAGCCAGGCCTTAACAGTTACTCTCCACCAGTTCCACAGTAATAAAACTCAAAGTAATGTTATTTATTTATTTATAAAATATTTTACCAGGACGGATACAATGAGATTTCTCTAATTTTCAAGTATGTCCTGTGTATGTGCAGTGTGTATGAGCTCCACAGCCTTTTCACAACCCCCGACTCATCCTATTCTTTATTACTCCCCCCCAAGGCCCCCCTCATTCATTATACACCCCTTCACTCATTTTACACCCCACCCTTCTGTTTAATTTAACCCCCCTTCATTCTTTAGCAGTCACTCACAGGCCCTCGTCTGTTTTCTCCTCCTTCCACGGTCTGGGCACAGGTTGGCTCTGCTGTCATTGGTGCCCTTGCCTCCTCTTCTGCAATGCATCACTACGCTGCAACTCATCACTACGCTGTAATGCATCACGTGAATGGGTGAGGTGACCTGCGAACGTGATTCTCGCAGGTCGCGCGGTAGTGGGCAGCGGCCAATGCAGTGCGCTGTTCCCATACTCGTGTTATGAGAGTGGGGCTCATGCTGCAGTGCCGTTCGGACTGCTCCAGTTTTGGACTCAGAGTCCGATACCGGAGCTGAGGATTAAGGTGGCGGTGGCCCACTGAACTGGGCCCCTACCAACCTCCAAATCAGACAGGTCAGTCCTGCCCACTAGCCCTCACTTAATTTCCACTCTCCAGATGCGAGCAGGCAAGTGGAAATTTTGAGGTCTGGTATAAGGTGTATATGAAACATAAATGCATTTCATGTTTAGGACTGTGTCCCTCCCATCCCCAAGATATCTCATTATTACAGTGGGGCAAAAAAGTATTTAGTCAGCCACCAATTGTGCAGGTTCTCCCACTTAAAAAGATGAGAGAGGCTTGTAATTGTCATCATAGGTACACAACAACTATGAGAGACAAAATGAGAAAGAAAATCCAGAAAATCACATTGTCTGATTTTAAAGAATTTATTTTCAAACTATGGTGGAAAATAAGTATTTGGTCAATATCAAAAGTCCATCTCAATACTTTGTTATATATCTTTTGTTGGCAATGACAGAGGTCAAACTTTTTCTGTAAGTCATCACAAGGTTTTCACACACTGTTGCTGGTATTTTTGCCCATTCCTCCATGCAGATATCCTCTAGACTAGGGCAGTGATGTTTTGGGGCTGTCGCTGGGCAACACGGACCTTCAACTCCCTCCAAAGGTTTTCTATGGGGTTGAGATCTGGAGACTGGCTAGGCCACTCCAGGACCTTGATATGCTTCTTACGAAGCCACTCCGTCGTTGCCTGGGCGGTGTGTTTGGGATCATTGTCCTGCTGAAAGACCCAGCCACGTTTCATCTTCAATGCCCTTGCTGATGGAAGGAGGTTTTCACTCAAAATCTCACGATACATGGCCCCATTCATTCTTCCCTTTACACAGATCAGTCGTCCTGGTCCCTTTGCAGAAAACCAGCCCCAAAGCATGATGTTTCCGCCACCATGCTTCACAGTAGGTATGGTGTTCTTTGGATGCAACTCAGCTTTCTCTCTCCTCCAAACACGACGAGTTGAGTTTTTACCAAAAAGTTCTACTTTGGTTTCATCTGACCATATGACATTCTCCCAATCCTCTTCTGGATCATCCAAATGCTCTCTAGCAAACTTCAGCCGGGCCCGGACATGTACTGGCTTAAGCAGGGGGACATGTCTGGCACTGCAGGATTTGAGTCGCTGGCGACGTAGTGTGTTACTGATGGTAGCCTTTGTTACTTTGGTCCCAGCTCTCTGCAGGTCATTCACTGAGTCCTCCCATGTGGTTCTGGGATTTTTGCTCACCGTTCTTGTGATCATTTTGACCCCACGGGGTGAGATCGTGCGTGGAGCCCCAGATCGATGGAGATTATCAGTGGTCTTGTATGTCTTCCATTTTCTAATGATTGCTCCCAAGTTGATTTCTTCACACCAAGCTGCTTGCCTATTGCAGATTCAGTCTTCCCAGCCTGGTGCAGGTCTACAATTTTGTTTCTGGTGTCCTTCGACAGCTCTTTGGTCTTGACCATAGTGGAGTTTGGAGTCTGTCTGTTTGAGGTTGTGGACAGGTGTCTTTTATACTGATAACAAGTTCAAACAGGTGCCATTCATACAGGTAACGAGTGGAGGACAGAGGAGCCTCTTAAAGAAGACGTTACAGGTCTGTGAGAGCCAGAAATCTTGCTTGTTTGTACTGTACTGTAGGTGACCAAATACTTATTTTCCACCATAATTTGCAAATCAATTCTTTAAAAATCAGACAATGTAATTTTCTGGATTTTTTTTCTCTCATTTTGTCTCTCATAGTTGAAGTGTACCTATGATGACAATTACAGGCCTCTCTCATCTTTTTAAGTGGGAGAACCTGCACAATTGGTGGGTGACTAAATACTTTTTTGCCCCACTGTATATATGCAAATATTCTGAAATCTGAAGAACCACTGGTCATGAGCATTTCCGAAATCAGATACTGGGCCTGTAATATAACTTCAGTTGGGGTTTTGTATGTATTTTTTATTAATCCTAGACGAACTATGGGCTTTTAGAACACAAGACATTTCATAGTGGTTATCATCACATTTATGTATAATTATGTATAATTATTAATAGTGCATGATTCACTGATTATTATGATTTACCTTGTATGATACACGTTTATTCGCTTTGCAGACTTAAAGGCCGACAACAACATAGGAAACATATTTTTAACGTCTTTAGTTTTGATAATGATAGTATCACATGTATTTTTGCCACTTTTCCAGCTGTGTGTACATATCTGCAGAGCAATATCTAACAAAAGCAGACTGGTGCTCTAAGTGCATTAGTTTTGGATCATAGATTATAGAAATCATATCTCTTTTACAACAAACACTACTACAAACTGTATGATTTAATCATTAAAGGAAGATATTCCTTCCAGGGGATTGTTATCTGGTATAAAGTGTGTTTATCTGCTTTTCACAATAGAACTGGAATTACATACAGCGTTAGAAATACTGTGCAATAGTTCTATAGAATTCTTCTTTTAGACGTTAGTTTTAATCAATGCAACAACTGAAAAAGTATTTTTCAAATTTGTAATTCTTTTTTTTCTTTTACCATTTTCTAAATATTCAGTGAAATGAATCATCTGCTCTTGTCAGGCCAGCCCTGCAGTACTGACTGGTGCATTGCTAATACGGTATATCATAAGCACAGAGACGTTTCGTTCGCCAGACTCTATTTTGGGAGGTTACATTTCACCTAGCCATGCTCTACATGGGATTGTAGAGCCTAGGTTTGCAAAGACTCTATGCAGATTGATATAGTAGTGATGGGCAAGGGGCAGATATGCAGGCAGCTGGGGGAGTAGAAGGAGCGGAGCGGATGTGCCGCAAGCTGGGTAGAACAGTGGGAAGGTGTGCAGGAAGTGCAACGTGAGTTGAGAACTTCACGTGGCCGGCCTGAGCTACATGCGAATAAAGTTCCAGCAATCTGTGGAGACCATTTTTAACAAAAGGTAACATTATATTGCCCTTGTAAAGTAATTTATTTTTAATAAACAGGAATGTACATTGAAGTCACAGCATTTAATACATCTGCTACGGATACATAATGGGCCATATTACATAGTTGGTGCTAACTTAACCAGAGCTGTTGTAAACTTACCAGAGCCATTATAGCCTATGGAGGTTTTAAGTTTACAACTGCTCTGGTTAAGTTAGCACCAACATTGTAATACTGCCCAAGATGTATTAACACTAAAGGCAGGGCTCAAAATTTCAAGTCCCAAGCTACTAGCCAGGCCTTAAGAGTTACTCGCCACTAGTTGCCCACCTAACCCCTTATCCTGCCCTGCCTCTGCATTCCCACTCGCCCTCATGTAATTTCCACTCGCCAAATGCGAGCAGGCGAGTGGAAATTTTGAGGCCTGCTAAAGGGGTTATTCAGAGAGAGCCGATCTGGCCCCGAAATGGCACCGAACAGGGAATTTCGCTGTACGTTGACATTTCGGGCCATTCGGCTATTCAGAGAGCAGGCAGTTCTCCAAATCCTGGCGAACCCCCAGCACGTAAGGTGCCTGTTCGAAGGCAGTGAATTCCCCCATCGAGAAGCAATGGTTAATCTATTCAGAGAACACGAACAGCAGTGAAAAGTTGCCAAAGTGCCCTGCTGTTCAGTGGTTTCAGTCGGCAGGTTTATTCAGGTGAATTCCATAGGCTTCCATGTTAAAAATGATTCCCATTTTTATTCAATATCTAATGAACCGTTTATTATTTTAATCTGCAGTAAAAGTCTCTATTGATCTTTTTAGGATCTTTTAGGCATTTTGCAGGATTTTTTTTCTGGCAAGATTTGTTTTCCGCCTTTTTTTTTTAAAAGCAGATTTTTATTCTTCTTCTATAACAGACCTTTTTATTATCATTCATTGGATCTCATATGTAAATTCCAGACATTTTTGTTCAGTAGTTTTTTTGCAAACAGCATTTCAATTTTAACACCTTTCATATTGAGGTTTTTTTTTTCTTACCCTGTTCGTCACTTGTTGGCTTTTTCGGGCAGCTGGTCCGTGCTGCGATCAACGGCTCGTCGGTTTCTTCCAACGTGTTCGGCGTGTTTTTTGCAGTGTTTCTGGCAGGGTTTTGGTGGGTTTGCAGTGGGTTTATCTTGCACTCCGAGGACTCTGCTGTTAATGCTGAATTCACCGCAGGGTGGGGAACTTTGATTCCCCGAACGAGAGAGCACCGAAATGTCGGCGACATTTCGATGCTCTCAGAATAACCCCTTATATGTATAAAAACACTATAATATCCTTTTAACTACTATATTTTCCTATACATTGGTCAAACAACAATCAGTAACCACTATCATGGAGAGAAAAATTACAGGGTCTAAAAATTGTTTAAGAGTTCTATTTACTGAAAGATATTTTAAAAATCCTGCCAATATATATTATTGTTTTATTATTATTATATAATAACCACACTCCTTGTTGCTTTTTTTATTTTACTTTAATTAAATGAAGTCCTACTTAAATTATTCTATGCAAAGTCATTTCTTAGCTTCAGAAAATGAGTGTAAACTAGTTGGTTGATAGATATAGATGTGAAATGAAGAGGCCTTACTTTTATAGCATGAATAGCAAGTTTACTTTTCCTATAACCACTACATCATGAGTGGAAGTGATCCTTCACTTAGTATGTAGGGAAGAATTTTATTATACTGATGGACCAATTGGGAATTTGCCACAAAACAGGAGGAAAAGAAAGAAACTGAAATCATATAGAACTGATGCTAGAATTCTTTTGATTCCTTCAGCTCAATTTTACCTTGGCGTCTACCGATGCCTTTCATCTTCAATCCAATGGAGAGCTGTAGAAGGTAATTAAATCATTTTCTAGGGTTCTATAAAATACAATTTTATATTGTATTTTTTTTCTCAAATGACTTGTCATTGACAGACGTACAGTAAAGACCTTCTCACATCATGAACTTTGATTTAACACGGGTAAATCCATAAATTAGTATTTTTATGCAGAAAAGGTAATCATGCCAATTAGAACTCTTTTATCCTCTGTGTCTTATCTGTACATTGTATGCTGTTAGATTAGATTTTGAAGAGCAGCCTCTGTTCAAATGTGCCGTTTACCTTTTAGAGATTTGAATAGATATCACACTCGTTAGGACTCCTGACATATACAGAAATACATACTCTTATAGCAAAGATCATTGCTAAATTCTAACGTTTCTACCAAGGGAAGACTTTTGAAATCACATCATGTTTCACAACCATTTCTGGCTGAAAAATAAATCATTTGAGCAGAAAGTAATGCAATTTTTAGTTTAAAAAAATGTAACCTAAGGGCGTCCTCTTGAACTTCAAACGTATGCCTTGTAATTATTGTGCCTTTCAAAGCAAGCCTAGTGCTTCACCTCTCTCCAACCTCTCTTGCGTATCCTGCAATTTTTAATTGGTAATCAATAACTCACATGAATTTTAACCTTACGCCTTGCCATGATTATAGAAGAATTTTGCTGCATAATCTGGCTACAAGTTTTAGGGCTCAATTCCCCAGAGATTACTTTCAGCCGTAAAATAATTTTGAGTGACAAGTCATAAAATGACGTTATCATATGATCCGCTGAACAGTTAGATCAAAAAAGTTTCAAATCAAGAACATTCTTTCCTAAGCAATGAGGTTTAGTAAGATGATTGCTGGTGTAAAAAACAACATAAAGTAAATATAGTTTTGACAAAAGACATTAACCACTGTATAGGATATTGAAACTATAACTAATGAACATAGTGCGTGCCGAAAATTCACAAAATGAATCTTTGGAAAAACAAGTTCCAGGTTTGCTTACTGCCCATCTCACAAAACTTATCTCAGGCCCATTGTACAGCACTAAGGAATTTGCTGGTGCTTTATAAATACTTGTAACTGTAACTTGTAACTGTCCTCAGCTGTCTGGATAATACCTTCCAGTGATCTCCTTAAAGAGACACTACCACTTACATAAGCTGTAACTAGTTTACTTCTGCATTACAAATAAAACCACTTTATAAAGCACCTGCTGCTGCTTTTTTTTCTTACAGGGTTATTCAAAGAGATCCGAATTGCTGGCGAAAGGTAACCGAACGCTGAAATTCAGTGTACGGTTACCTTTCCTGGCCATTCGGCTATTCAGAGAGCAGACAATTTGCCAAATGTTGGAGTAGAGGTAACATCACTGCTCTGCGTGGAGAGAGCCTGTGGAGACATGGGATCAATACCGACGAGCACCTCTCCAGTAAGTGTCCTTGGGCAAGACACCTAACGGTACATACTTGAAAACGAGAGAAGTCTCAATGTATCCTTCCTGGTAAAAATACTTTCTCCAAAAAAAAACATGCGGTGCCTGTTTGGGGGCAGTGAAATCCCCATAGAGAAGCAATGCTTCATCTTTTCAGAGAACAAAAACCAGCAGTGAGAAGTTGCCGAATTGCGCTGCTGTTCGTTGGTTTAATTTGACAGGTTTATTCAGGCGAATCCCATAGGCTTCAACAGAAACATAGAAAATGTCGGCAGATAAGAACCTTTCGGCCCATCTAGTCTGCCCAATTACATGGATACTTGACCTGGATTTATCTTTTGTTTAGGATAGCCTTATGCCTATCCCATGCCTGCTTAAATTCAATTACTGTTTTGGCCTCTACCACTTCTACTGGAAGACTGTTCCATGTATCCACCACCCTCTCAGTAAAATAATACTTCCTGATGTTACTTTTAAACCTTTGCCCCTCTAATCTAAGACTATGTCCTCTTGTTTTGCTACTTTGTTTCCTTTTAAATATACTCCCTTCCTCTACCTTGTGGATTCCCTTTACGTATTTAAATGTTTCTATCATATCTCCTCTGTCTCGTCTTTTTTCCAAGCTATACATGTTAAGATCATTAAGCCTTTCCTGGTAACTTTTCTCCTTCAAGCCGTACACCATTTTAGTAGCCCTTCTCTGAACTCTCTCTAAGATGTCTATATCCTTCTGGAGATACGGTCTCCAGTACTGCACACAGTACTCCAAGTGAGGTCTCACCAGTGCTCTGTACAGTGGCATGAACACTTCCCTTTTCCTACTGCTAATACCTCTCCCTACACAACCAAGCATTCTGCTAGCATTTCCTGCTGCTCTATTACATTGACTACTTACCCTTAGATCCTCTGCAATAATAACCCCTAAATCCCTTTCCTCAGATGTTGAGGTTAGGACTGTATCAAATATTCTATATTCAGCCCTTGGGTTTTTACGTCCCAGGTGCATTATCTTTCACTTATCCACATTAAAACTCAATTGCCACAATGATAAAAGTATGATAAAAGTATTCCCGTTTTAATTCAATATCTAATAAACCGTTGATTATAATATTCTGCACTAAAAAGGGCTCTTTATTTTTAGCTTTTTTAGGATCTTTTAGGCATTTTTTTGGATTTTTTTGCAAACATTTTTTCCATTTATTTTAAAAATCTTTTTTTCTGTAACAGCCCTTTTCATTATCATTCATTGGATCTTATATGTAAATTTCAGACATTTTCGTTCTGTAGTTTCTTTGCAAACAGCGTTTCACTTTTCAAACATTCAAGCGTACTGTTTTGGTTTTTTTCACTCCATTCATCTGCGGTGTCGGGTTTTTCTGGCAGCTGCTCTGCGCTGTGATCGGCTCCTGCTCGGGTTTCTCCGGCGTTTTCGACGGGGTTAATCCAGACGTTTTTGTGCGTTTCGGTGAGCGTTCGCCCTGATTTTGCGGTGAGTTTTCGCCGGGTTTGCAGCGACTTTTCCCTGCATTACGGCGGCCCTGTGGTGCTTGCTGAATACACCGCAGGGTCGCCGAAATGGGATCGCCAAATTGCACCAAATTGAAGAGAGCGAAAAGTCACCAAACGTTGACTTTGAATAACCCTGATAGTCTGGAGTAATTGCATATAAAAAGGAAAAATAAAATTAGTTTCTGGATTTTTCCAATGATGCAACATTACCAAAACCTTTGCTTTGTGGCTCTTGTTTATTTAATCTACAATATTTACCAGTTAATGAGGTGGATGAGGGAAAGTTTAGATAAGACTATTCTCTAGGCCAGGGCTCAAAATTTCAAGTCCTGAGCTACTAGCCATGCCTTAAGAGTTACTTGCCACCAGTTGCCCAACCTATCTCCCTTAACTCCGCCCCTAAACACACCCTCTTAAATTATCTACAAAATGACACTGTTAAATGTTTTATTCAGAAAAAAGTTACAAAAATAAAAAAACATTAACAATATTATAACAAAGCAATGTAAACATAGGAAAATAAGTGCTTTACATCAAATGGGATGCAACAAAATATTAAGTGTAACTGCTCAACTTTTAATAAACTTAGGGCCCTATTACATTCTCAGAGCAAAAACGCGTGTGCAGCGCATTAAATTTTGCACACATCATTGAGCGTTAACGCGCGAAAATTAACAGTGGTATTACAATCTTCGCGCATTTTTTCATCCGTCAAAAAATAACGCAAGTAAAACGGACGCGCAAAACGTAGAAAAATACGCGTGCAGTAACGTTGAGTGCAGAAATCAGTGTGCGGACTGTTTTTTTTTGTGGTCAGCCTTTTATTGTTTTAACCTGACAGGTTCATCTGCAGTAAAATTCTTTTGTACAATGATAAAATAAACATTCCTCTATGTAAGATGACTGTATCAGTACAGCACTGGGGTTACTAGGTTTGTAATCGTCTCAGAGGCAGTGGGATGGTGATCTCCGTTTTCCTCCGACTTGATGGGGCGCTGGGTGTAGCAGGCAGAGTCCCCCTCCCCGGAGTCCTCGGTCAAGTCCCCCTGTGGTGACTCTGGTCCTCCCTCCTCCTCCTGATCTTGGCGGGGGGGCTCGGGGAAAAGCAGCCTCAGGCACCCGGGGGGCTCCTGCATTGCCAGGGGCCTGGGCTGCGCACAGAGGATGTGGTCCATGTCGCTGTAGTAGCGGCAGATCTTGCAGGCGTGCCCGCTTTTCTTGTTGAAGGCCTCCCGGGCCTGGTAGCACTGGCGCTTCAGGCCCTTGATGTGGATGCGGCACTGCTCGGGGCTACTCTCAAAGCCCAGCCCCCCCCCAGGCGGGCAGCCACGTTCCGGTACACATGGCTGTTATGGAAAGTGAAGGGATTTCACCCTTGATTCCCTTCCCCTACACAGTTAAAACATCCAAAAGTCCTTATGTATCTAAATAATAAAACTCATGTTTTACGCAAGATAACTGTAGTTTAGGAATGCGGCTCACGGCTGTATCTCTGTAAAAGTTTGCGCGTTCTCTTTATTATCTTTGCAAACGCTCACGGCCTTGCACACTATGTCCTTGTACACGCCAAGGCAGTAATCAACTTAACTATAACACATAGAAAAGACCGGTCACTGTGTCCGTACAATTGAAACCATAATATGAATATGAACTTTAGAATGTGCATTTCTCAGAACTTCTGCAAGCGCTTACGTATGAAAGTAACCAACAATAATTTGTTTATGCCGCATGAGATATGTTACCTTCGCCTCAGTGTGTCACGACTGATTAACGTGGTATTTTGTATATGTTGCAAGATGTATGACGTATATTGCTTTTCCACTTGCGTAAGTGGTTTTTACAATATAAGGCTAGCGTCTTGAAATATTAAAGTCAGAGAGATTCTGCCAACTGAGCATCGGTTATCTGTCTGTGTTCTTTCTGGTCCAATCTCTCTCCCAGCGCTGGACGAGTGTTTCCTCTACCGAGTGTCCATCCCACCAAAGGGTCAAGTGACCAGTTAACCCCTTCACTTGGAGGCACTGCTGAGATCTCCTACAGGCTCTTCTCATTTAACCGGGTGAGTACCATATGTACTCCGGTATGTGACAGAGACCGCTGTGAGATAAAACGAACTCGGGGTTAACACTAAAGTTCTAAAGTTCTAAAGTTTTAAAGACAATAAGGGAGGTCTGGGACTACCTTATCTAAAGAATCCAAAAACAAAGAGATTGTTATATTTGGGAGGACGCTCGGTGTGGAACCTCGTGAATCATTGTTTTATTTGTTTGTTGTCTATGATTTAAAGTATAAGTGTATGGTATAATCAGGTGAATTAGTAGATGGTAAGACGAACATTCCCTGACTGTTGTTATATTTTGTCTGTTTGTAACTTGTTTGTATAAAGCATAAGAATATGGGGAATAAAACAGTTATAATGAATATCCACCCCCAGAGACAGGAGAACCATGCAATGATTATGTAATTAGAGTAGGGGGTACAGATAGATACCTGGTAGATCCATGTAGTACCTGGTAGATCCAGAGTTGTGATCCCTTCCCACGAGAAGGGGACAACAGTCCATTTCATATGGATATGGTAAAAGGTCTCTGTCTTGGAGACTCAGAAGCATTTCCATATTACGAAGGAGATCCAGAGTGGATAAACAGTATATGCAATTAGGAGGAGAACAATGGCTTCTAACCCCAACTCACTGGTAAATGGCGAGATGACCCAATGATTACTCTGTATATACATGGCAAATCTATCGCATTTATGGCAGATACAAGTGCAACCACCAGTACTCTGGAGGCTTGTCACTACACGGGTCCCCTTTCTGAATCAGAACCTTCCACGGGTATCAATGGCGTATCCACACCTACATACACCACTGTTCCTCTCCTTTTAACCCCCGATGACGGCACAACCTTGTTACAACATTGTTTTACATTTACAATTATCAAAGATTGCCCTGTTAGCCTACTGGGGAGGGATGTACTGGCTCTTTTACAACTGTCCATACACAACACACCAGAGGGCATCCACATTGAAAGCTCGGTGATACCCATTCTATGCAGGACACGTCATTTTCCTAACCACAGACACCGCGCCCCCTGAGTTAAAGGAGTTCACCTCCCTATGGTCACTAGGTCCTTTCGACACCGGAATGATACCATGCACCCCTTATAAAGGCCCGAGTGCACACGAATGTTGACCCCGTATACCAAAAACAGTACCCCTTGTCCCATGAGAAGATTGAGGGTATTAAACCCATGCTGCAACAGTTTCTGACAGACGGTATCCTGGAAGAGGTTGTGTCCCCCTTTTCCACCCCCATCAACCCTGTCCGCAAACCCGATGGGTCAGTTAGGTTTGTCCAAGACCTGCGCGCCATTAACTCACTGATAATCCCCATTGCTCCCATAGTTCCTGACGTTACAACGCTTCTTTCCTCTGTTCCCGCAACACACAGTCATTTCACAGTCATCGACCTAAAGAACGCATTTTTTTTAGCATTCCTGTGGACCCTGACACGGCACTACTATTTGTTTTTTCTTTTGAGGGTTGTTAGTATACACGGAAGCGCCTCCCTCAGGGGTATATTAATGCCCCAGTGGTCTTTGCCATCGTGCTTCAACCACTTAAAATCGTGGCACCCCAGCCAAGGTTCAGTCCTGCTACAGTATGTGGATGATCTCCTCCTCTGTAGTCCATCAGGCGAAGCCGCCAAGGCTGACGGACTGTCACTCCTACAATGGTTACAAGATTGTGGTCATAAGGTTTCACTTGAAAACTTACAATGGTGTCAAACACAGGTTGAATATCTAGGTTTTGTTTTACGGCAGGGGGAAAGGAGTATCAGTCACAAAAGGATCCAGTCTGTCATGGGCCTGGTCACCCCAAGTACCAGAAAAGAAATGCTATCTTTCCTGGGAATGATAAACTACTGTAGACAATGGATACCTGACTGCTCCTACTATGATAACATCCTGAGACAACACACTGTGGGGAACCCAGGCAAGCTCACCTGGACCCCTGAAATGACAAACGCATATAATGCTCTTAAAGAACGCTCTTATGTCCAGTCCAGCCTTGGGGCTCCCTGATTACATGTTACTATTTTATTTGTTTGCAAGGGACAACTGTAAAACCATGGCCGGTGTGCTCACCCAGGAACATGGGGGCCGCTTGCGTCCATAGCTTTTTTCTCTAAAGTCATGCCAACTCCAGTCCAAGGTATGCCCTCTTGCCTACGCTCTCTGGTAGCTAGCTCGATGGCGGTGCAAATGGCTACTCAGTTCACCTTAGGACATGAAACCCACCTACACACCTCCCATGACGTACTAACCCTCCTCAAAGGTATACACACCCCCATATGACATCACAAAGACTCTCAGGCTATGAAGTGACTCTTCTCAGCAACCCGACCCTACATATCGAGTATAGTATCTCCATTGTAGGTCCTTCCGCTATCCTTAACGCTCTCCTGGGACGTAAGGGCACTGGTGACAATACCCCACCACCCCACCGGACATGACTGTCTTCTCACCATTGACTCTGATACATCCCCCCGCCCAGACATGTGCACAACCCCCGTTCCAGAAGCTGACGTAGTATTCGTAGACGGTTTATGTACCCGTCCCACAGACACCACCTACCATGCAGGTTATGCCATAGTCTCCCTGCCTAATATTATCCGAGGCAGAACCTATCCCCTACCGCTCTGCACAAGCTGCCGAGCTCATTGCTCTCACACGCGCTTGCATTCTGTACACAGGTATGCCCGTTACTATCTACACTGATTCTAAATACGCCTTCGGCGTTGTCCACGACCATGGTAAGATATGGCAGAAACGCGGCTACGTAGCAGCGGATGGTAAACCCATATCACACTCATCCCTTGTGGATGATCTCCTAAGTGACCTCATGCTCCCCTCTGCCCTCACTGTTCTGCTGCACTGTAGAGCACACACACGTAACAATGATGTCGTCCCCCAGGGGACCGAGTTAGCTGACATGGCTGCTAAACGTGCGGCCTCCACCGGCAATAGCCACCTACACCTTCCCATGTTAAAACCCTTTCTATTGCTAATGAGTTTCTCTTCTGTGAGCTACAGCGGTACGCCATAGACACAGAGTTAGAAGACTGGTGCTATCCCACTCTACACAAAATTTCACCCCTGGTTTGATTACCAAGGACGGTAAAGTATGCATACCCCAATCCAGTGCCACACTTTTCATTGATCAATTTCACGGCGCCAGCCACCACAGCATCAAAACTACCAAACGGTTGCTTGAGTCTCATTTTTATATCACTGATCTTCTAGCCCTCACGAAGGATTAGGTTTCCCGCTGTCTCATTTGTCTTCGCAACCACCCCAACAACCCTCCCTGTATCACACATCAGCATCTAGAGTACCCCACGACTTTTTTCACACATCTGCAGATTGATTTCACACATATATCCCCAGGGTTGCTGGTAGGGCTCAGGAGTACGCACTTGTCATGGTAGATATGTTCTCCCGTTGGCCAGAAGTATTTCCCACTAGGGCAGAGGATGCTAAAACAGTGGTTCGCATTTTGGCTCGAGAAGTAATTCCCCGGTGGGGGATTCCTCTCCAGCTCAATTCTGACAGAGGCCCCGCATTTACCTCCCTCCAGATTGACAGAGCCTTTGTAAGGCCCTTCAGGTGGACTGGAAGTATCATATCCCTTGGCACACGCAGAGTTCTGGCCTTGTCAAGCGCATGAACCGAGCAAACAAAGATTGTCTGCGGAAAGCTACGGGGGGCACCTTTCATAACTGGAAGTCTGTCCTCCCGATAGTTTTGGCGGAAATCCGTATGTCCGTCAATCGGAATACAGGGTTTTCTCCATTTGAGATCCTAATGGGTAGACCGTCCCCAGCCCCTGGGCCCGTCATCAGGTACTCACTGACCTCGGGGACCTCCAGCAGGTTAGGGATGAGTATGTCAGGCAGTTGATTACTTCTTTAAAAACCACCAGAGACGAAGTTACGTTCAGATCTCTTTCCCAGGTACACCGACCCATCCTTTCCAGGAGGGGGACCGGATCCTCCTCAAGCACCTACAGGAGGGGAAACGTCCCGAGGATTTCGCCTACGGACCTCCCACCACTATTGTCGCCTTCACCAGAACCGCCATTCTACGGTGGCCAGCCCCACCTGGATCCATGCCTCCCGTGCCCAGCTAGTGCCTCCGAAAGACAAAGAGAAAGACAAAGACAAAGACAAAGACAAAGACAAAGCCAAAGTAAAGTCAAGCCCACGACAGCACCAAAGAGGTACTAGCGGTCATCCCAGAACCCGATAACGGGGACCTAAAGGTCCCGACCTCCTACGCCATGATGGGACAAAGGGAGAGTATCGAGACCTCCGAAGATACAGAACCGCCAACTACGGCCCATACCCCTAGACAGGATGATGACACACCCCATGCCACCCAGCCTCACCAGTCATCCACTGGTTGGGTGGAAACTATTATCATGTACCTTCTTTTGCCCTTTTTGCATCCCTACGTTGATCCTCACCAATAGACGATTATGTTGCCCTCCGCTGACACATACGCAACCTCTCCAACCTCCAATGACAGGGAAACGATCTAGTGGGATGCTACCACAACCAGGAGCACCCGGAGTAGATGCATTTGCGTGTTACCCCTTCCGCAAATGATATTTCCCACTATTCCGATGTGCTCCACTTGACGTATGTGAGGTTTCCTGGTGAAATCCCATATGTCACCATCTCGCTAGATTCATCATATGTTCTTAATTAACATATGAGGAAAAGAGGGGATTGAAGGGATTTCACCCTTGATTCCCTTCCCCTACACAGTTAAAACATCCAAAAGTCTTTATGTATCTAAATAATAAAACTCATGTTTTACGCAAGATAACTGTAGTTTAGGAATGCGGCTCACGGCTGTATCTCTGTAAAAGTTTGCGCGTTCTCTTTATTATCTTTGCAAACCGCTCACGGCCTTGCACACTATCCTTGTACACGCCAAGGCAGTAATCAACTTAACTATAACACATAGAAAAGACCGGTCACTGTGTCCGTACAATTGAAACCATAATATGAATATGAACTTTAGAATGTGCATTTCTCAGAACTTCTGCAAGCGCTTACGTATGAAAGTAACCAACAATAATTTGTTTATGCCGCATGAGATATGTTACCTCGCCTCAGTGTGTCACGACTGATTAACGTGGTATTTTGTATATGTTGCAAGATGTATGACGTATATTGCTTTTCCACTTGCGTAAGTGGTTTTTACAATATAAGGCTAGCGTCTTGAAATATTAAAGTCAGAGAGATTCTGCCAACTGAGCATCGGTTATCTGTCTGTGTTCTTTCTGGTCCAATCTCTCTCCCAGCGCTGGACGAGTGTTTCCTCTACCGAGTGTCCATCCCACCAAAGGGTCAAGTGACCAGTTAACCCCTTCACTTGGAGGCACTGCTGAGATCTCCTACAGGCTCTTCTCATTTAACCGGGGAGTACCATATGTACTCCGGTATGTGACAGAGACCGCTGTGAGATAAAACGAACTCGGGGTTAACACTAAAGTTCTAAAGTTCTAAAGTTTTAAAGACAATAAGGGAGGTCTGGGACTACCTTATCTAAAGAATCCAAAAACAAAGAGATTGTTATATTTGGGAGGACGCTCGGTGTGGAACCTCGTGAATCATTGTTTTATTTGTTTGTCTATGATTTAAAGTATAAGTGTATGGTATAATCAGGTGAATTAGTAGATGGTAAGACGAACATTCCCTGACTGTTGTTATATTTTGTCTGTTTGTAACTTGTTTGTATAAAGCATAAGAATATGGGGAATAAAAACAGTTATAATGAATATCCACCCCCAGAGACAGGAGAACCATGCAATGATTATGTAATTAGAGTAGGGGGTACAGATAGATACCTGGTAGATCCATGTAGTACCTGGTAGATCCAGAGTTGTGATCCCTTCCCACGAGAAGGGGACAACAGTCCATTTCATATGGATATGGTAAAAGGTCTCTGTCTTGGAGACTCAGAAGCATTTCCATATTACGAAGGAGATCCAGAGTGAGATAAACAGTATATGCAATTAGGAGGAGAACAATGGCTTCTAACCCCAACTCACTGGTAAATGGCGAGATGACCCAATGATTACTCTGTATATACATGGCAAATCTATCGCATTTATGGCAGATACAAGTGCAACCACCAGTACTCTGGAGGCTTGTCACTACACGGGTCCCCTTTCTGAATCAGAACCTTCCACGGGTATCAATGGCGTATCCACACCTACATACACCACTGTTCCTCTCCTTTTAACCCCCGATGACGGCACAACCTTGTTACAACATTGTTTTACATTTACAATTATCAAAGATTGCCCTGTTAGCCTACTGGGGAGGGATGTACTGGCTCTTTTACAACTGTCCATACACAACACACCAGAGGGCATCCACATTGAAAGCTCGGTGATACCCATTCTATGCAGAACACGTCATTTTCCTAACCACAGACACCGCGCCCCCTGAGTTAAAGGAGTTCACCTCCCTATGGTCACTAGGTCCTTTCGACACCGGAATGATACCATGCACCCCTTATAAGGCCCGAGTGCACACGAATGTTGACCCCGTATACCAAAAACAGTACCCCTTGTCCCATGAGAAGATTGAGGGTATTAAACCCATGCTGCAACAGTTTCTGACAGACGGTATCCTGGAAGAGGTTGTGTCCCCCTTTTCCACCCCCATCAACCCTGTCCGCAAACCCGATGGGTCAGTTAGGTTTGTCCAAGACCTGCGCGCCATTAACTCACTGATAATCCCCATTGCTCCCATAGTTCCTGACGTTACAACGCTTCTTTCCTCTGTTCCCGCAACACACAGTCATTTCACAGTCATCGACCTAAAGAACGCATTTTTTTTAGCATTCCTGTGGACCCTGACACGGCACTACTATTTGTTTTTTCTTTTGAGGGTTGTTAGTATACACGGAAGCGCCTCCCTCAGGGGTATATTAATGCCCCAGTGGTTTTTGCCATCGTGCTTCAAACCACTTTAAAGTCGTGGCACCCCAGCCAAGGTTCAGTCCTGCTACAGTACGCGGATGATCTCCTCCTCTGTAGACCATCAGGCGAAGCCGCCAAGGCTGACGGACTGTCACTCCTACAATGGTTACAAGATTGTGGTCATAAGGTTTCACTTGAAAACTTACAATGGTGTCAAACACAGGTTGAATATCTAGGTTTTGTTTTACGGCAGGGGGAAAGGAGTATCAGTCACAAAAGGATCCAGACTGTCATGGGCCTGGTCACCCCAAGTACCAGAAAAGAAATGCTATCTTTCCTGGGAATGATAAACTACTGTAGACAATGGATACCTGACTGCTCCTACTATGATAACATCCTGAGACAACACACTGTGGGGAACCCAGGCAAGCTCACCTGGACCCCTGAAATGACAAACGCATATAATGCTCTTAAAGAACGCTCTTATGTCCAGTCCAGCCTTGGGGCTCCCTGATTACATGTTACTATTTTATTTGTTTGCAAGGGACAACTGTAAAACCATGGCCGGTGTGCTCACCCAGGAACATGGGGGCCGCTTGCGTCCCATAGCTTTTTTCTCTAAAGTCATGCCAACTCCAGTCCAAGGTATGCCCTCTTGCCTACGCTCTCTGGTAGCTAGCTCGATGGCGGTGCAAATGGCTACTCAGTTCACCTTAGGACATGAAACCCACCTACACACCTCCCATGACGTACTAACCCTCCTCAAAGGTATACACACCCACCATATGACATCACAAAGACTCTCAGGCTATGAAGTGACTCTTCTCAGCAACCCGACCCTACATATCGAGTATAGTATCTCCATTGTAGGTCCTTCCGCTATCCTTAACGCTCTCCTGGGACGTAAGGGCACTGGTGACAATACCCCACCACCCCACCGGAACATGACTGTCTTCTCACCATTGACTCTGATACATCCCCCCGCCCAGACATGTGCACAACCCCCGTTCCAGAAGCTGACGTAGTATTCGTAGACGGTTTATGTACCCGTCCCACAGACACCACCTACCATGCAGGTTATGCCATAGTCTCCCTGCCTAATATTATCCACGAGGCAGAACCTATCCCCTACCGCTCTGCACAAGCTGCCGAGCTCATTGCTCTCACACGCGCTTGCATTCTGTACACAGGTATGCCCGTTACTATCTACACTGATTCTAAATACGCCTTCGGCGTTGTCCACGACCATGGTAAGATATGGCAGAAACGCGGCTACGTAGCAGCGGATGGTAAACCCATATCACACTCATCCCTTGTGGATGATCTCCTAAGTGACCTCATGCTCCCCTCTGCCCTCGCTGTTCTGTCTGCACTGTAGAGCACACACACGTAACAATGATGTCGTCCCCCAGGGGACCGAGTTAGCTGACATGGCTGCTAAACGTGCGGCCTCCACCGGCAATAGCCACCTACACCTTCCCATGTTAAAACCCCTTTCTATTGCTAATGAGTTTCTCTTCTGTGAGCTACAGCGGTACGCCATAGACACAGAGTTAGAAGACTGGTGCTATCCCACTCTACACAAAATTTCACCTCTGGTTTGATTACCAAGGACGGTAAAGTATGCATACCCCAATCCAGTGCCACACTTTTCATTGATCAATTTCACGGCGCCAGCCACCACAGCATCAAAACTACCAAACGGTTGCTTGAGTCTCATTTTTATATCACTGATCTTCTAGCCCTCACGAAGGATTATGTTTCCCGCTGTCTCATTGTCTTCGCAACCACCCCAACAACCCTCCCTGTATCGCACATCAGCATCTAGAGTACCCCACGACTTTTTTCACACATCTGCAGATTGATTTCACACATATCCCCAGGGTTGCTGGTAGGGCTCAGGAGTACGCACTTGTCATGGTAGATATGTTCTCCCGCTGGCCAGAAGTATTTCCCACTAGGGCAGAGGATGCTAAAACAGTGGTTCGCATTTTGGCTCGAGAAGTAATTCCCCGGTGGGGGATTCCTCTCCAGCTCAATTCTGACAGAGGCCCCGCATTTACCTCCCTCCAGATTGACATAGAGCCTTTGTAAGGCCCTTCAGGTGGACTGGAAGTATCATATCCCTTGGCACACGCAGAGTTCTGGCCTTGTCAAGCGCATGAACCGAGCAAACAAAGATTGTCTGCGGAAAGCTACGGGGGGCACCTTTCATAACTGGAAGTCTGTCCTCCCGATAGTTTTGGCGGAAATCCGTATGTCCGTCAATCGGAATACAGGGTTTTCTCCATTTGAGATCCTAATGGGTAGACCGTTCCCCAGCCCCTGGGCCCGTCATCAGGTACTCACTGACCTCGGGGACCTCCAGCAGGTTAGGGATGAGTATGTCAGGCAGTTGATTACTTCTTTAAAAACCACCAGAGACGAAGTTACGTTCAGATCTCTTTCCCAGGTACACCGACCCATCCTTTCCAGGAGGGGGACCGGATCCTCCTCAAGCACCTACAGGAGGGGAAACGTCCCGAGGATTTCGCCTACGGACCTCCCACCACTATTGTCGCCTTCACCAGAACCGCCATTCTACGGTGGCCAGCCCCACCTGGATCCATGCCTCCCGTGCCCAGCTAGTGCCTCCGAAAGACAAAGAGAAAGACAAAGACAAAGACAAAGACAAAGACAAAGCCAAAGTAAAGTCAAGCCCACGACAGCACCAAAGAGGTACTAGCGGTCATCCCAGAACCCGATAACGGGGACCTAAAGGTCCCGACCTCCTACGCCATGATGGGACAAAGGGAGAGTATCGAGACCTCCGAAGATACAGAACCGCCAACTACGGCCCATACCCCTAGACAGGATGATGACACACCCCATGCCACCCAGCCTCACCAGTCGTCCACTGGTTGGGTGGAAACTATTATCATGTACCTTCTTTTGGCCCTTTTTGCATCCCTACGTTGATCCTCACCAATAGACGATTATGTTGCCCTCCGCTGACATACGCAACCTCTCCAACCTCCAATGACAGGGAAACGATCTAGTGGGATGCTACCACAACCAGGAGCACCCGGAGTAGATGCATTTGCGTGTTACCCCTTCCGCAAATGATATTTCCCACTATTCCGATGTGCTCCACTTGACGTATGTGAGGTTTCCTGGTGAAATCCCATATGTCACCATCTCGCTAGATTCATCATATGTTCTTAATTAACATATGAGGAAAAGAGGGGATTGAAGGGATTTCACCCTTGATTCCCTTCCCCTACACAGTTAAAACATCCAAAAGTCCTTATGTATCTAAATAATAAAACTCATGTTTTACGCAAGATAACTGTAGTTTAGGAATGCGGCTCACGGCTGTATCTCTGTAAAAGTTTGCGCGTTCTCTTTATTATCTTTGCAAACCGCTCACGGCCTTGCACACTATGTCCTTGTACACGCCAAGGCAGTAATCAACTTAACTATAACACATAGAAAAGACCGGTCACTGTGTCCGTACAATTGAAACCATAATATGAATATGAACTTTAGAATGTGCATTTCTCAGAACTTCTGCAAGCGCTTACGTATGAAAGTAACCAACAATAATTTGTTTATGCCGCATGAGATATGTTACCTCCGCCTCAGTGTGTCACGACTGATTAACGTGGTATTTTGTATATGTTGCAAGATGTATGACGTATATTGCTTTTCCACTTGCGTAAGTGGTTTTTACAATATAAGGCTAGCGTCTTGAAATATTAAAGTCAGAGAGATTCTGCCAACTGAGCATCGGTTATCTGTCTGTGTTCTTTCTGGTCCAATCTCTCTCCCAGCGCTGGACGAGTGTTTCCTCTACCGAGTGTCCATCCCACCAAAGGGTCAAGTGACCAGTTAACCCCTTCAGAAAGTGCCGTCCAGAGCGGACTGCACATCCGCCTCCCCCCAGATACTCAGCAGGGCCCGGGTCTCCGTGTCTGTCCACAGGAAGCCCCGGGTGTTGGTTGCGAGCTGCCGTCCGCACACATTCATTTTGCCTTTGTTGTTGCCTGGCCGTGCACGGAGGAGCTGCTGCTGAGAGGGGGTGATGCCAAAGCAGCGTCCCTTCCCATACTCATGTTACGAGTGTGGGAGGTGCGCAGGCGCTGCACAGCTCCGATAGGAGATTTGACAAGTTGAGTAAGAAGGCGGCAGCGGCACCCGAACGGTCAGTCTGCCCCACTCGCCCGCATTTAATTTCCACTCGCCGAACGCAAGTGGGCGAGTGGAAATTTTGAGGGCTGCTCTAGGCTACCTGAGAAAAGAGCTGGCAGCTGAATAAGATATGACAGGAATCTAAAAGTTTAAAAAACTTCTAATCTACCCCATGATGATGTCATATGCAACCCACACAATAAAATGATGTGAGTCATTGCCACACAGGGAGGACTAAGCAAGGTAAAGATACTATGGGGGCAGTTTACACCACAAAATATCACACAATGGATGCACGCAGTGACACATATAGAATAAAACTAAACATACAAGAGAAAAACAAAGTGCATCAGTCAGCAACAATGTTTACAGTATGTATGTTCTGGCATCCAGACATGAATCCAGGGATATCAATATACCCAACGTGTGCCAGGAAAGCATTCCCCACACTATGACACTACCCCTGCCGTATTGCACAGCTGTTGTCAGACACAATAGGTCCATGGATTCATGTTGTTTGCTCCAAATTCTGAGTCTGCCATCAACATGATGCACTTTGACTCATCAGACCAAGCAACCTTTATCCAGTCTTTGATGGTCCAGTACTGGTGTTGCTGTGCACACAGAAGGCGTGCTCTTGTCTCCTTCACTGCCCATCGGCTGTCGTACCCAAACCGCAACAGGGCGTGTCTAGTGGTTCATTGTGAGATGGTTTTCTGAGCGCCACGGTCGAAGTCTGCCGTCACGTGGACAACAGTGCCCTTCCTACTCCAACCTCCCTCCTCAATGAGCGATTTCCATCCACAAGAGTGCCAGTGATTCAATGTTTTTGGTTCCTTGCACCATTCTCAGTACACCATTGAGATTATTGTATGCGAACGGTTCAGGAGAACTGCCGTCTTAAAGACACTCCATCAAGCACGTCTTGCACCTACGATCATGCTACGCTCAAAGTCCGTTAGATCTATGCCTTTTTCCGTTATCGCTCTGGTTTGTAGTTTAAACTGATGGTGGGAAGGTTCTTCTGCTGTATTTACACCCAAAACTGGCCACGAAGGTGTGCAACAGAGTGGATGAACTATTTACACACAGCTAGGGTGTAACTAATAAACTGCCGGGTAGGTGTATGCACATCTATATAGCCCCTCAGCCACAGACAAGAAGACTTATACAGACCCAGAGATCCACACATGCAGTCACTGACAGATAAAATGCACAGATATAATCAAAAGCACTGTCATCCACAGCGACACAGTTAAAAAAACGAACCGAAAGACGAACAGACACTGAGAAACACAAAGAGACATCGCTGTGGAACTTGCTAGCACTTTATAAATACTTGTAACGTAACACTGACAGACATAGGGACACAATGATAAAGAGACAGAGGGAAGGCACCCGTCCAAGATATGCCTTGACATACAGTAGCTGGGGGCTTATTATTTGATGGCCATTAAATACACCAAAAATATACTTTTTGTAGGACAAATAGAGATCTGATTGCAGGTGATAATGTCTTTTGTTTATTCCCGACTATGTGGCTGCTTGCTAGTTTGCAGTGCTGCCCAGTGGTTATGGGAATCGTGCACGCAATTATTCATGTTGTTAACACACACACAGGTCTATTCAAAGAAAGGTGAAACCAGGAGAACTGGCAGGAGAAGAGTACAATCTAGACCAAATAGCCGATTTGGAAAGTGAGATAAATTGGAGAATTTTTCTGGTTTGGCTATTTTAAACTCGAATTTTCACTTCTCCAGTCATTCCCCTGAGTTTCACCTTTCTTTGAATAGACCTGTTAGGCACTGACAGTGTGCATGAAAGTGTCTCTACGAATGTCTAACAGACACTGACAAGGCACATAGCGACATGGACAGAGGCACTGATAAAGATACTAAGAGGAAGAGACATTGACTCAGACACTGACAGAGAGTTAGATGAATCGTAAGTGAAATGGAAATGATAGACAACTTTGTCAAGATCCTAAAGCAGATTTAGAAATCACTTAAAGGAAAAGAAAGATATGATGCTATGCCACCAGGATCAGAAGATGCTGCTACCACTCATCCACTATTGCAAGAGTTCCAAATGAGTCAGTTGTTCCTGTAAAGTAACTACATGTAAATACATAGACAGTGGAAAACCCAAAAGACAGAGAGCTAAACCAATGCTAAACTGTAGCAGACTGCTAATTTGTGGTTGCTTCCTATATAGCTACACAAGGTTCCAGATGTTTATTCTTCCAAGTCACTCTGAGTAGCACATCAAAGAGTGTATTTGCAATTTCTATCACAGATAACAACAATGACGTTCTGCATGCTGACTCATCCAAACTAGCAGACAGATCAAGCTTTCTCTGTTAGAGACACTGTGGGAAAAAACTAGAGCGTATATAAAACAGATAATCAGATTGCTAAAACTATTTTATATAAAATAAGTAAAAGGGAAAACAGTCTCTCGTTGGTTTATACATACATAATCTTGACAGATAGCAATATAAGGAAGACTCATTATTAATGTGAGATATGGACATTTATCTTTAAGAGGTACACATCAGTCAAAGAAAAATCGATATTTTAATGGTTTTCAGGATATCTTTTAGAAAAACATCGCAATGGCTTTTTGCGTTAATTAGCACTGGATGTCTGGCCTCTTCTGTAAGAGAACTAATTAACTAAAGTTAATAAAATTGGGTGTTACCGATTAGAGCCTTTGAAACCTTTATTCTCCCTTTAATTAGTTGTAGTCAGTGGCCCAGGGGTGGATAGGGATGGCAGAAAGTTTGCACAAACATGGTTTCCCCTTGCAAACATTTTCTCCGGATCCAGCTGTTTGCCTGACTCTCTCACCCTTTGATATGTGTATCTTATGGGATATTTCTGAAAGGACCTTTTTTTTTAAATTACGTTTACCATTTTCATGACTTATATTCTTATACGGTATATGGGTGTTAGTCACAAAGCACCAGTGGTTGTTTTTGTTGCAAATACTGGGGAAAAAAAATCACTGGTATTTCGTTGCCTAATGGGAAATGTTTGTGCTATATGCAATCTTCTCTGCAATCTATATATAGCACTTAAAATGTGCATTGTGGGATGTATGGAAGGCCATCATCAGGGGGTATATTAAAGTGCTAAATCCCACTACCAGATCTCATTCATTTGCCTTCTCTTATCAAGTAGCATATTTATTTATTTATTTATTTATAAAGGATTTTACCAGGAAGGATACATTGAGATTTCTCTCGTTTTCAAGTATGTCCTGGGTTCAAGAAAATTGAAGTGTTACAGTTACAGAAATACAAAGTAATACAATGCAAGATATTAAAAAACAACACAAATATACAGATTAACAGAAAAATATGTAGGAAATATAGTCACTAGGTTACATGTTTACAGGTGCATTCTGTATTGAGGTATGTTAGTAAGGAGCTTTTGAGTGACTTAAGACTGGGGGAAGATTTGATGGTGTCTGGGAGGTTATTCCATAATTGTGGTGCTCTGTAGGAAAATGAGGACCGAGCCACTGTCTTTTTGTATTGTGGTATAGCAAGTAAGGTGCTGGTCCTGGATCGGAGGTTATAGGATGAGGGAGCTGCTGGGGGAAGCAGTCTATTCTAGGTAGGGTGGCAGCTTCCCAGAGATGCTCTTAAACACCAGGCTGAAAGGTGAAGGGTGCGTCTGGATTCCAGTGATGGCCAGTTTTAGCTCTTTTAACATGTCACAATGGTGGGTCATGTAGTTACATTGTAGCGCAAAGCGGCACAATGAGTTATACAATGTAGTAAGTTTATGAAGGTGTGTTTGCGGGGCGGCTGCATACACTACATCTCCGTAATCAATAGCCGGCATAAGCATTTGCTGTACAATCTGCTTTCTTACCGCGGGACTCAGGCAGGATTTGTTTCTGTACAGGGCACCTAGTTTGGGGTAAAGTTTAGATGAGAGTTTTTCGATGTGGGGGCCAAAGCATAGATTAGGGTCCAACCACATACCTAGATATTTGAGAGAAGTGACTGTGGTCAGCGTGCCATTTGATTTTGTCCCAACACATAGATGGGGATTTTGCAATTTGTGTAGTTTAGGTGCGGTTCCAAAGAGCATCGTTACAGTTTTGTCAGTATTTAAAAAAAGTTTGTTGTTTTTGATCCACTTTTCTACCTCTGTGAATTGTTCTTGCAGCACGGCCTCCAGCTGCGGGAGATTTGGTTTGCTGGTATAGATCACAGTGTCGTCTGCGTACATATGTACAGTTGAGGCTTTGCAGACGTTGGGCAGATCATTTATGAATATTGTGAACAGCAGAGGGCCTAGTATTGAGCCTTGGGGTACACCGCAAGTGACTGGGAGCAGGAGGGAGGAGCTGCCAGAAATTGACACATATTGTGATCGGTCGGATACATATGATTGAAACCAGGTTAGCGTGCGATCACCAATGTCAGAGTTTTTAAGTTTTTCTAACAAGATGCCATGGTCTACCGTGTCAAAGGCCTTGGCAAAATCAAGGAAGATGGCTCCAGTTAGGTTTCCTTGTTCCATCCCAGCCTGTATATCATTGCAGACTTTTAGGAGGGGCAAAGTCCAGTTGGATGGGGGTAATGAGCTTCACTCTGCAAGGCCCTGGTGCAAACACTGACTGAGTATGGGGTGTGTGCTGGAAGAGAAATCAAGATTGCATAGACAACACAATAGACCCCTTGCAACATTGTCTAAACATTTACTCGCCCAACCCATTGCCTCTTTACTACTGCTTCATCCTATGTCACAGCTGTAAAGTGACATTTGCCATAAGATTTTGGTAAGTGTTGCATTATGGAAAAATTACACAAAATGGGAGCAGGAGATCATCTAACTTTATTTTTCCTTTTTACATGTGATTAATTCAAACAAAGAAAAACAGTAGCGTGTGTTAATGTGTTTTTGTACAGTGCTACGGAACTTGTTGGCGCTTTATAAATGCTTGTAACTGTAACTATAATCCACAAGTAATCTAGTTACAGTTTATGTTGGCGGTAGTGTTCCTCTATATGGAAATAGTTTTGGTATCAGCATACTTGTTTGATGATTTTACCAGAACATGTGTTTGCAATTCTATTATAGTAACTGGTACTAAACATAAAGCAATATATGTAGTTTAGGAAATTTTAACCTGAAATATAACAGGGATATAAAAGAAAACTGCAGACAAGGTAAATACACTGACCAGCTACAACATTAAAACCACTGACAGGTGAAGTGAATAACACTGATTATATTGTTACAGTGGCGCCTGTCAAGGGGTGGGATAAATTAGGCAGTGAGTGATCAGTCAGTTCTTGAATTTCATGTGTTGGAAGCAGGAAAAACATACAAGCAAAAAGAATTGCGTGACTTTGACAAGGGCCAAATAGTGATGGCTAGACGACAGGGTCAGCATCTCCAAAACAGCATGCATAGTGGGGTGTTCACATTGGGCAGTGGTTAGCACCTACTAAAAGTGTTGCACGAATGGACGACCGGTGAACCGTCGTCAAGGTCATGGGTGCCAAGGCTCATTGATTCACATGGGGAGCGAAGGCTAGCCCATCTGATCCAATCACACAGAAGAGCTACTGTGTCTCAAAGTGCTGAAACACTTAATGCTGCCCAATATAGAAAGGTGTCAGAACACACTTGACTTGTATCACTTAGGTAGAGAGGGTTGCAGATCACATACACCCCTTGGGCAATAGAGTTCCCTGGTGGCATTGGCCTCTTTCAGCAGGATTATGCGTCCTGTCACACTGCAAACATTCTTCAGGAATGGTTTGAGGAACACAACAAAGATTTCAAGGTGTTCACTTGGCCTCCAAATTCTCCAGATTTCAATCAGATTGAATATCTGTGGGGTGTGCCGGAACATGTTTTGGTGAGTTCCACACTTCTTTTTTTAGGACTTTACATCTGAATTTAAGTAACCTCTTCCAATATGGTCTCCACGACTGTTTGGTTCAAATCTATACTGCAGCAATGAGCTTAATGTCTTTATAGTCAGTATGTTTTGTAAAAGCTTTTTTTTTTATATTTAAATTTTTTATTTTGAGTGAAGGTCACATAAACATCAACAAAAGGCCACGCAGGGCCAGAGTAAATGGTCAAATACTGTAAGTGTGGACAAGGAGGCCATGGAGGACAAATGTCACGCGGCCAGGGCTCTAGGGGGCCAAGTACTGCAGGCAGAGCCTTGGTAGCTGCCATAGTGGCTCACCCGAGGGAGTCCCGTTCTGACAAAAAAATAAAAGGGGGGGGAACAAAGAGGTCCTCAGCATCCACCCACACATCAGATATAAGCTATGCACCAATAATAAAGTCAGCAGAGGAGGCAAAAATAGTGTCTCACAAATTTCAGGGAGAGGTGAAAATAAAAAAAGGGAGAAAATTTCAAATAAGTTCCAGTGAAGCGGGGGGGGGGGTACATCCCCAAATGGAAAGTCTCCATGTGTAAGGGGGAAAAACAACACATCAGACAGGCTGGCGAGAAAGCCTCTGCCCGCGTCTTGGAACTTTGGAACTGGAGAGGCACCAAGGCTCCCAGCAGGGCATAAGGGAGGCACTGCGTATCTCTAAAGCCTCCATTCATGTCAGACTGAAATCGAGCGGACCGCATCCAGATCGCCTCCACATTAGCTCCACCGGACCAAGGAGAACTCGGCTTCTTAGCAGCAGCCAGACAGTCCACAGACTGTAGAGCCGAATTTTTACTGAAAACCTTTTTTTCAAGGATGTCCTGTCAAGTATGTACTGAAAAATTGATTCCTCCTGAAATATTTGCAATAGTTCCCACAAACGAAGTGAGATGACATGGTGTCCAAAAATGAGAGGGTGTTCTTTCATATTGCTCCAGTGTCGTCTTTTTTTTTTAAAGCGACTATTTTCCCGTGTCATTTGAATTGTAAACCCCTCTGGTAGAGAATGAGACTCAAGATGACAGTTGTCTACCATGGAAAGGCAAAGGAACCTCAGGTTAAGGCTTTCTAAGAAAATACATGCTGCTTCAGATGACATTTAAGACCTAAATCAGTGCTCATAACACCTGGTCTTCAGCCTTATTTTTTTTTCTAAGTAATTTTCTTACCGACTATAGTAGAAACAACACATAAGGCGAACACATGGCAATGTTTACAATTAAAAATAAGTGTTTGATCTGAAAATGACACTAATCCCCAAAAAATAGCTAGGATTTATGTTAAGGTTGATGTCATACACTGTCTAAATACATGCCCAAGCCTGTGTTAAGGTTTGTTTTGACTTTTCTTTTTTATCAATGATGTGGATGTGAAAATATTACAATTTTATGGGATCTTTTGCTTACAGTCAGCTAAATCTGCAAAATAAGAAAAAGAACTACAGGGGCCCTATTTCAACAAAGGCCTTGATTTAACTCTATCAGTTGATTATTCGAAAAAAATAACGTGTGTTTGCTGCCTATATTTTTTCCAAAATATCGGCTTATTCTGTCGTACAAATTTGTCTGGAGATGGTATTCAAAGAAATCCAGCTGGTACAAAGAAAAGTTGGCCAGAGAAACTCCCGAAAAAGTTTTTTGTTTGGTCCGAGGGGGATTTCTACTAAATGTTCGATATATGGTACTTATCGGGAGGATATTCACCACTCCGGGAGTCACGAGGAGGGACCCCCTCATCCTTAAGAGGTCTTAGGCGAACAAACTGAGCCACCCATCCAGGAGGCTCAAAGAAACGTGAGTTTTATTCCTCTTCTTTGTTATGTAACGCTTGTATACAGACCTGTGCTATGTCCTCTCCTTTTTATTGAGATATCCATTGGCACCTGGGATCGGAGCATTGTGGAAAAGATGAGCAGGTGGGAGGAGCCCTCGTAGAAGTTCACAGGCACACGACTAGAGTCTTGAAGACTCCCTATTTGTGAGTGTTGTGATTTTAGAATACTTTTTGAATATCCAGTACGATATACTGCGCAATCAGTTGTAATTTTTTCTTATAGGATTTGACCACCTACTGTGATATTTGGGACATTGATCTGAGGTTGAATATATCCTTCGTCCAATATGCTGGTATATTGTTTTGGTTTATGTTTTAACTCCATAGAATATAATGGCTCTGGCAAGTTTACAACAGCTCTGGTTAAGTTAGCACCACCCTTGGATCAGGGCCCTTAAATGTTTTTTCACTAACCACCGATGTTCACTGTTGTTGCAAGCAATAGTAAAAATCCGAGAAGCCAAATTCGATGACAGGAGAAAGTGCAGCAAACACCGCTGAGCAACGGTACCATCCTTTACTCTTCTGAAACATTTATAAACTATCTAATCTCCTTTCAGCCTTGCTCTAGCAATGTTTGAAAAAACAGTGAATATAGCAATCAGCAATTTTAAAGTGATGATCCATTGACCTCAGTGAACTATGGTGGAAGCAATGTTAAAAACAACATTTGACAAGTTTGACTGAAACTACAGTGAAATCTTGCTAAATAACTTTAGCAGAAGCTATGGTGAAAACCCTGGTGGATTCCCCATAGCAAACTATGCTGAGAAGTGAGAACTAGGCTAGATAACTTCAGCAGAAACTACAGGAGGAAGGAAAGGTAAAAAGTGCAGAGAACTTTGGTGGCAGCTACCTAAACAGGGAAATCACCATACTTTCAGTGTACTTGATCCATCATGGTTCCCTGAAATAAAAGTGACCTTCTTTCCATTAAAGAAGGATGGTTAAAGAAGAGATTCATTAGTTATTTAGTCATGGGTTTATTAACCCTTTCACTGCTGAAGACGTGTGGGACACGTCCTCATTGATGCACGTTGCATGCTGAGGACGTGCCCCACACGTCATCAGCTGTGCGGGACCCCCGGCGGAGATACTCACCTCTCTCTCCGGGGTCCCGCGGCGTTCTGACTTCAGCGTCCTCAGACGCTGAAGTCAAGCTCCTCCCGGCGTAAATGACGTCATCGCGCCATGCGCGATGACGTCATTTCCAGGCAACCCCCCGGCAATGCCAGGAGATAGCCTGGAAGGGAGGGGGGATCCGTTCGGATCCCTCTCCCTCCCGATCGGGAAGGAGCAGCGCTAAAAGCCAGGCACCGCTTAAAAGGGGAGAGTCTCCCCTTTTAAGCGGTGCCTGGCTTTAACCCCTCAAGTGCTGGGTTGCACTTCAGCGCCTTGCGGCGCCGAAGTGCAGCCTATCTCCGGTGGGGGCCGCCATCTTGGATGGCGGCTCCACCCACGGACTCCCCTCGCTGTCTGATGTCATCACGCATAGCGTGATGATGTCAGATAGCCGGGGAACCCTTAGCTGCCGGGGATTTCCCAAGGAAATCCCCTGGTGGAGATAGGGGGTTCTTGTGAACCCCGATATCTCCAGAACCGTGGCAGCTAGGGGGTCATAGAGGGTGTCATTTGAAAGGCCTGAGCATGGCCTTTCGAATGATACCCAACATGACTAGGTAAAAAGTAAAACATAATAATAAAAAAAAAAAATTAAAATAATAAATAAATTTAAAAAAATAAATAAATTTAAAAAAACATGTTTTTTTTGTGTGTTGTTTTTATTAATGCAGCAATATTGTTCACATTTCAATTATAATGTGAACAATGATGCTGCACTAATGATTTTTTTCTATGGGGTGCGTTTGCTAAAAATCACGTAATTCCCCCCAAAAAAGTAACAAGTCCCCATTTCAAATTTTTTGTACAAGCGCACCCCATAGAAAACATAACCGCAAACGCTCATGTGATAAAATGTGAAAAAAAACACTTTACACACTGCAGATGATTAAAAATTCAATTTTTATTGTATTTTTTGTTATAATATACAGGCAGGACATGACGTATACATATAAAAATGATATATTATGAATCTGCGTAGTCTGCCGGAAAGAACGATATATAATATGTCTGGGTCATTTATTAAAATGTGGCTTTAAAATCGCGTTTAAACATGATGAGCGAAAGCGGTAAAAATGAGCTCAGCACACAGTGGTGAAATGCCTCAGCAGTGAAGGGGTTAAGCAGTTAGTGATCTAAGTAGTCAACATGTTGTGATTATGCAATAGATTTCAAATGTGGCTCTCTAATGATAGTGAAGCAAGGTGCATGGGATAGTGGGTGGATATTGTATCAAGGGTGTCAGAAGAGAACCCATTTAGAAACCCACTCTTGATTTCATTAAATATTCCAAATGGAGGTTAGTCTTGGCAGCTATAAGCCACATATATATGACAGTAATAGGGAAAGCTACTTAATTCTTAAAAGAACTAGATGCATCATTTAATAACCATGGGTCTTCATTAGAAACTTTTCGATATCACCAACACAAGCCTTGATTGTAGTCACCATTAATCCTAGAGTCTTCTTGAACTTGAACTTTCTGATGAAGTAGGGCTTACACCTCAAATGTAAAATAACAGTATATTAATTATAAAGTGCAGTCTATTGAATATTTGAGCATGTTAAAAAATTCATTTCGCAATAGCAAAGATGGGAAATATTTTTTTATTTATTTGAATAATATTCCCATATAAGTTCCTTTATGAAGCAATATTTTAGATATTTTTTGAGCAGGATCAAAGAAAGCAAGAATAGCTGAGACAGCCATTTGCAATAGATTGGTCCAAGACCTCTTCAAAATCCTTTCTGTGATCGAAACCCTTATTGCAAACCTGGTACCTTTTTGTTGTACAACAGACATACAGGTATGTCTCATTAAAGCTGTGTTACTGAAATATAGTTCATCTCCTGCCAGTTTGTGCTTTCTGGACCATAGGCATACTGGCTTTGTCTAGGAAAAGAAATCTTGCGCCAGAGAGCTGTACTTAAAAACTTCAGTGTGATCAACATTCTGACAATAAACCGAACATAGAAGGAATGAAGTTTTATTTCTGATAACTACAATATGTATCTGTATCCGATATAAAAGAGCATCAACTTTGGTCGTCTGCCTAATAACATAGCAGAGAACAGAATGACCTGATGCAAAACACTGGATTTGACACTGCAAAGTTGAAAACACATTTGGTAGCAAAAATGTACCCTGAAACATTTCTGCTCTAATCTCTGAATGCATTGCTGCTAAGGAACATGGTGCCACTGCTAGTATTGATTCATGGAGTCCATAGGACACTGTGGAGCCCAGTGGGACTCCCGGATTGCACCCGGTCTTTGGATGCTTGTGGTCAGAGGAAACACGTATGGCACCTTCCACCTGAACCTCAGGGTTAGAGGTAAGTATGGGATTTTGTAGGGGTTGTATTATAATGTGTTAAGTGGCTTTGCTTTCACAAAATAACTTAACGCCAGATTCTGGGAATCGGTATCACTTTCAGAAATACTTTCTTTCTATATTTTTGTGAACTTCAGTTGTTTACATAATAATAAAAGTACTGAAAATGAAGAGGGAGGGATACAAACAAAAGCTGAAAAAAATAACCCATTGCGTTTAAGGTGTATCACTTTATCAGAATCCTATGTATGTTATGTTGGCATTGTGCAAACTTGGAGGCTTCTGAAAATTGAAGACTGCATTAACTCAATGTACAGTTGGATTGCCTACTAGTCAAATAAACTCCAAATTATCTTTTTCATTATATATTAAAGACTGTAGAGATCTGGACGTATTGAATAGTTTACACTAAATGTTGCAGACTGAAAAACAATGCAAGATATAGCAAATACTCTTCCTTGGATATGTCAGATCTGTCTTGAGAGAGGAACACACGCTTTATAGGATGATAGAATTGAATCAATATAATTAAGGATGAACTGCAGAGATGTAGTGACACCGTTGTGACGGGGGGGGGGCTGTAAGTGAATCAAGTGCATGTTACAAAACCTAGTAAACCACTAGGGTCAAACTAAGACCACTGTGATTTAATTGATGCAAGAGGTTTGCCATGTGTACTCATTGACATTTAATGCTTTTAATAGCCGTTATTCACGTAATTGATAGCCAACTAGTCAAGACAAACAAATAACAGCATCCTTAGAAACAATTCCCAGTATATGGGTGCTAACTGGGTGTTCTGGTTATAAAATGCTAATTCAATGATTGATTTTTACTTGCCACTGCTCTCATTTCTGAACAAAGCAAAGGAACAGCTATACCCACGTCTTGGTCACTGCAGGGATTTAGGCAGATGTCTTAAGTACTCATAAAGTGATAGTCTAAAATCTATTGCTCCATTTAACACCAAAGAATCTAACGATAAAGCACCCTAAAACAGCACGTGTGATGTCTCCAGAGCAAATTGCAAACATTGCGAATATGGACTAAAACAGGCATGGTGGATAATAACAATATTATATTACCTGGGGAACAATTTGTATGTTCTTATTTTGTAATGACAAGATAGTTAGGTTTAAAAGTAATTTCTTTGCAATTCTTTGGACAAATCGCAAAACATAACAAAAATATAGAGGAACTCTTTACTCGATACTCAAGATTTGACTTTTGTATGTCTCATGACCAGAGGTCAAGTCCTAAAAATATTTTTAAGAAAACGATTCAATAGAAGCTGTGCGGCTACAGCTCTTCTTTGTGTATGAGAGTGCCATGGCATGCCTCTCACAAATACAGAGCATTTGTCATTTCCATGCATTTCCAATGTGCTCAAGCAATGGAAACACCTTTAAATCTAGACATTTTTATAACGTAATTGTTATCAGCAGATGTCGGTTCTGAAGAATGGGCAGCAACCCTTCAAGTAGCGTGGACTTACTCTCATTACTGCAATTTTTTATAAATTGCCTCTGGATAGAAATGTCCCAATTTCAGCAATGCGCCAATTAAATTGAGTCCCAAGTTCCCTGTGCTAAAACTGTGGGGGACTGTGTTCCTTGGAGTTTCCACTCACTTAACCCCTGCTCATGGACTTACTATCCAGCAAGATAACGTCTAGAGCAGGGATCTCAAACTCTGACCCAAGACCCCCCCCCCCAACGTTTATTGCCTACAATTCCCAGAGAATCATTGGAGGTGTAGTTCAATAACAGAGGCAACTCTAGGAACAATATGTGGGGGGGCACATAACATACCACAGGCAAAACTGTTGGGTACTCATAATTTTTGCCACTATATTATACCACTGAAAAAACTAAATAAGTATTTATACATAAGAATCCAAAATCCCAGAGTAATGTGATGCAATGATACCTTTTTGTTGTACTAACCTGATACTTAAATGCAATATTTTATTTGCCCCAGTTTGGTGGTTTTTGCCGACGTCCAATAACTGCTTCAGCTACTCCAATTTTCCCAAATTACGGCAACCATTCGCTAAATAGGAAATTCACCATATTTTCAGCACATTGATTCCCCAAAATGTTGTGAAACGCAAAGGGTCTAGAGATGAAAAGACCCTTAAGATTTCAACTTCCATAATAACCCCTAAAATGCCATAAACCCAGGGAACTACAATAAAAACAATAAACAGTGTGGCATGTAACCTACCCATTAACCGATAAAATGCAAGTAAGCAAGGGAAAACATAACATGCATACACTGTGAGGCATGTAGCTTACCCATTAACCCCATAAATGATATTAATCAAGAAAAAACTAAAATGTATACTGTGAGAGATGAAGCCTGCCCATTAACCCTTTATATGCAACTAAACAAGGCAAAAATGAAAGTAATATACAATGTAATATATAGTCTGACCATTAACCCCCTCACTGCTGAGCCATTTCAACCGTGTGAAAAAAAGATATAGTTGAGTTTTTATTTTATTATTTATGATTTTTACTTTACACTGAATATGGTTGTGTTGGATATCATTGGAAAGGCCAGACTTTGCCCTTTCCAATGTCACCTCGATCGATCATGAACGACAGAGATGCAATTGTCCAAAGGAAGCTGGATGCTGATCCCCAGTGGCGGTGCAAATGAGGGGCTAGGAATAACCAAGGGGAGGCAAATGCCCCCCCTTGCCAACCCCCTGTAGAGATGCCTATGTTCAGAAACATCTGGGGGATCCCTGGTCTAGAATAATAAAGCAGGCATGCTCTGCAGACCATCCGACAGTGCAACATGCTTTTCATTCTGGAAGTGCCACATAAAGAATCCCTTTTGAAGTAGGATTTGCTATTAGATTAGCACATATAAAGTACCTGCTATAAAATTGAAATTTTTCAATATAAGCACCTGCTGTAGGATACACTTCTAAAGGCCATGAAATTGCCAGCAGTTTAGCTGTTTTTTCACACCCATTAAAAATGTACATCAGTCGCCAAGATACACACTCATAAAAAAACTACAATAAATAATAAAATAATAATATTCAATGCTTGATGTTCCAGTACATTGTAAAATACTTTCCTTTTTCATATGTTTCTATAGTCAGGTCCAGAAATATTGGGACATCGACACAATTCTAACATCTTTGGCTCTATACACCACCACAATGGATTTGAAATGAAACAAACACAATGTGCTTTAACTGCAGACTGTCAGCTTTAATTTGAGGGTATGTACATCCAACTCAGGTGAACGGTGTAGGACTTACAGCAGTTTGCAGATGTGCCTCCCACTTGTTAAGGAACCAAAGGTAATGGGACAGAATAATAATCATAAATCAAACTTTCCCTTCTTAATACTTGGTTGCAAATCCTTTGCCGTCAATCACAGCCTGAAGTCTGGAATGCATAGACATCACCTTCACCAGACGCTGGGTTTCATCCCTGGTGATGCTCTGCCAGGCCTCTACCGCAACTGTCTTCAGGTCCTGCTTGTTCTTGGGGCATTTTCCCTTCAGTTTTGTCTTCAGCAAGTGAAATGCATGCTCAATGGGATTCAGGTCAAGTGATTGACTTGGCCATTGCATAACATTCCACTTCTGTCCCTTCAAAAACTCTTTTGGTTGCTTTTGCAGTATGCTTTGGGTCATTGTCCATCTGCACTGTGAAGCGCTGTCCAATGAGTTCTGCAGCATTTGGCTGAATGTGAGCAGATAATATTACCCGAAACACTTCAGAATTCATCCTGCTGCTTTTGTCAGCAGTCACATCATCAATAAATACAAGAGAACCAGTTCCATTGGCAGCCATACATGCCCACGCCATGACACTACCACCACCATGCTTCACTGATGAGGTGGTATGCTTAGGATCATGAGCAGTTCCTTTCCTTCTCCATACTCTTCTCTTCCCATCACTCTGGTACAAGTTTATCTTGGTCTCATTTGTCCATAGGATCTTGTTCCAGAACTGTGAAGGCTTTGTTAGGTGTTGTTTGGCAAACTCTAATCTGGCCTTCCTGTTTTTGAGGCTCACCAATGGTTTACATCTTGTGGTGAATTCTCTGTATTCACTCTGGTGAAGTCTTCTCTCGATTGTTGACTTTTACACACATACACCTACCTCCTGGAGAGTGTTCTTGATCTGGCCAACTGTTGTGAAGGATGTTTTCTTCACCAGGGAAAGAATTCTTCGGTCATCCATCACAGTTGTTTACCGTGGTCTCCCGGGTCTTTTGGTGTTGCCGAGCTCACCGGTGCGTTCCTTCTTTTTGAGAATGTTCCAAACAGTTGTTTTGGCCACACCTAATGTTCTTGCTATTTCTCTGATGGGTTTGTTTTGTTTTTTCAGCCTAATGATGGCTTGCTTCACTGATAGTGACTGCTCTTTGGATCTCATCTTGAGAGTTGACAACAACAGATTCCAAATGCAAATGGCACACTTGAAATGAACTCTGGGCTTTTTATCTGCACATTGTAATTGGGGTAATGAGGGAATATCACACACCTGGCCATGGAACAGCTGAGAAGCCAATTGTCCCATTTATTTTGGTCCCTTAACAAGTGAGAGGCACATCTGCAAACTGCTGTAAGTCCTACAACGTTCACCTGAGTTGGATGTACATACCCTCAAATTAAAGCTGACAGTCTGCAGTTAAAGCACATTGTGTTTGTTTCATTCCAACTCCATTGTGGTGGTGTATAGAGCCATACATGTTAGAATTGTGTCGATGTCCCAATATTTCTGGACCTGACTGTATATATTTATACAATAAAATGTTGTTACTTTTTGTAATATTAATTTTAATGATGTGAATGTTATAAGTTATCGAGTTTCCTTGGCTTGTCCTGCAGTTACCAGATCCCCCCTTTTCTCGATAAAATGAAATATAAATTCCCCTAAGCATGTACAGCTGTCCTTCATCCATGCTACCAGGTAACCCTGTAACTCTCAAAAATTTGTCCTCACAGTCATACAGATTCTTCCATATCTCATATCTATACACATGCCTGAGACAAGACAAGGTGCACTTCCATAACTCGAAAAACGAGGTTCAAGATGCGCAACCATAACATGCATGGGCAAGAAGGGCTGTTGCTAAAATGTCCTAAATTTGTTGAAAATTCAAAGTTATAGATCAAAAATAAAGCTCAGCTCACACATATAGATGCTTATTCAAGGATTAAAACTCCCAACAACAGAACAAAATCTGTTCATGTGACTGTAATTTAGGACTTCCACTAGAGTCAAAGTGTCACAGTATTTGTGCTTTATTGTATCCGTTATGTGAATTATGGCTTTACAGTAAATAAAACTCTGACCTATACAGCATATATAATATGCTGAGGTCACTCTTAATTGAGCAATGTATGGGGAGGGGTAAGGGTTCACAGTGCACACCATAAGAATCTTATTGGGATTCCAGGACTATATCAAAATCTAGGGGCTAGGAAGCACAACGTGCATTGAATAGAAGTGAGTAACCACAATTTGTAGAATATACATAAAGTAGGGCTCAGAGCACGCACATAGATTGTTTAATGGCTACAGTCACCAAAATAAAAAAGGAAATATGTTGATTTGGTCACATATAAATCATTATGTAACACTATAAGGTAGAAAATGAAAGAATTTCAGACATGCAACACTTATATGAGTCAACCACACTTACTGGATATTCTCCATTGTGTAAACACCTGTATGTGACTTTCACTTGGTAGTTGATTTGTTTGCCCACAGTTGTGCAGTGATAGATTTAGGGATATGTCACAGAATGTCATCAGTCTGAGAAAATAAGGAAGCTTTGACTCAGAATCATCTAAAAATCATCGCCAGGCTGTGGTGATTTTAAATGGACACTACCACTTAAGCTATATAAACTGTAACTAGATTACTTGTGCATTACAAATAAAACCACTTTATTAAACACATGCTGCTGTTTTTTTTTCTTTGTCTGAAGTAATTGAATGTAAAAAGGAAAAATAAAATTTGGTGTTTTTTTGTCTCCCTACCATTCTGTTGATTTTTTTTTCCCCATGAGCCAACATTCACCAAAGGGTTTTCTTTACTTCTGTGGTTTATCTAATCTATTGTATTAGACAATTTAACCCCTTAGTGACCGGCCGGTTTTACACAAATCCGTCCTTTAGTGACCGCTGCTGTTTTTACGTTTCTGCGCTCTTAGTGTTTACGTCAAATTTTCCTCTTACTCGTTTATGTAACCCACACATATTTTACACTGTTTTTCTCGTCATTAAATGGACTTTATAAAGATACAATTTTTTTCATCATTTCATATAATTTACTATAAAAAATATTGTGAAATATTACAAAAAAATTGAAAAAACACCACTTTTTCGAACTTTGACCCCCACAATTTCTTATGTATCAACAACCGTCAAAAAAAATTAATTCCTTAGTAGTTTCTAAATTTAGTACTGAGTTTAGCAATACCCAATGTTTACATATTCCTCGCTTTTTTCCTTATTTTATGCAACAATAAGTGCAAGTAGCACTTTGCCATTTCCAAAGAGTTTATTTTCAAAACTAGTGATAGTGACATTGTAACACTGATATCTGTCACTAATTCCTGAATAACCCTCCACATATACATATTTTTTTAAAGTACACAAATCAAGGTATTAAACTTGGGGTATTTTGACTCTTTCCATGCAAACCATTTTACCACAAATCTATGCCAAAGTTTGAGAAAAAAAATTTAAGAATACATGTACTGTGAACTTTAAGGTTTACTGCCAAAGAGCACCCCAAAATATGTTCAGCAACATCTTCTGAGTAAATTGATACCACCCATGTATAGGTATGTCGGGTCATTTGGGGGCTAATAGGCCTTATTTGGGGGGTGCGCATTTCAGTTTTCCAACTTGGAATTTTCACATTTCGTCATCATGCACCCATGTCCTATTTGGGACATTTTTGAAGCCGGCCAAAGTAATTTACCCCCATCAAACCATATATTTTTAGAAAGGGCACACCCTAGGGTGCTTCAAAGAGTTGTATTTTAACACTTTCCATGCACTAGCTCTATGTCAAACTTTCAGGTAGTCACTTTTTGTGTTATTTTTTTCAACACACATTGTACTTTAGGCATGAATTGTCAATCCAGTTATGGGTTACTGCCAAAAAACACCCCAAAATATGTTCAGCAACATCTTCTGAGTAAATTGATACCACCCATGTATAGGTATGTCGGGTCATTTGGGGGCTAATAGGCCTTATTTGGGGGTGCGCATTTCAGTTTTCCAACTTGGAATTTTCACATTTCGTCATCATGCACCCATGTCCTATTTGGGACATTTTTGAAGCCGGCCAAAGTAATTTACCCCCATCAAACCATATATTTTTAGAAAGGCACACCCTAGGGTGCTTCAAAGAGTTGTTATTTTAACACTTTCCATGCACTAGCTCTATGTCAAACTTTCAGGTAGTCACTTTTTGTGTTATTTTTTCACACACATTGTACTTTAGGCATGAATTGTCAAATCCAGTTATGGGTTACTGCCAAAAAACACCCCAAAATATGTTCAGCAACATCTTCTGAGTAAATTGATACCACCCATGTATAGGTATGTCGGGTCATTTGGGGGCTAATAGGCCTTATTTGGGGGGTGCGCATTTCAGTTTTCCAACTTGGAATTTTCACATTTCGTCATCATGCACCCATGTCCTATTTGGGACATTTTTGAAGCCGGCCAAAGTAATTTACCCCCATCAAACATATATTTTTAGAAAGGGCACACCCTAGGGTGCTTCAAAGTGTTGTATTTTAACACTTTCCATGCACTAGCTCTATGTCAAACTTTCAGGTAGTCACTTTTTGTGTTATTTTTTCACACACATTGTACTTTAGGCATGAATTGTCAAATCCAGTTATGGGTTACTGCCAAAAAACACCCCAAAATATGTTCAGCAACATCTTCTGAGTAAATTGATACCACCCATGTATAGGTATGTCGGGTCATTTGGGGGCTAATAGGCCTTATTTGGGGGGTGCGCATTTCAGTTTTCCAACTTGGAATTTTCACATTTCGTCATCATGCACCCATGTCCTATTTGGGACATTTTTGAAGCCGGCCAAAGTAATTTACCCCCATCAAACCATATATTTTTAGAAAGGGCACACCCTAGGGTGCTTCAAAGAGTTGTATTTTAACACTTTCCATGCACTAGCTCTATGTCAAACTTTCAGGTAGTCACTTTTTGGGTTATTTTTTCACACACATTGTACTTTAGGCATGAATTGTCAAATCCAGTTATGGGTTACTGCCAAAAAACACCCCAAAATATGTTCAGCAACATCTTCTGAGTAAATTGATACCACCCATGTATAGGTATGTCGGGTCATTTGGGGGCTAATAGGCCTTATTTGGGGGGTGCGCATTTCAGTTTTCCAACTTGGAATTTTCACATTTCGTCATCATGCACCCATGTCCTATTTGGGACATTTTTGAAGCCGGCAAAGTAATTTACCCCCATCAAACCATATATTTTTAGAAAGGGCACACCCTAGGGTGCTTCAAAGAGTTGTATTTTAACACTTTCCATGCACTAGCTCTATGTCAAACTTTCAGGTAGTCACTTTTTGTGTTATTTTTTCACACACATTGTACTTTAGGCATGAATTGTCAAATCCAGTTATGGGTTACTGCCAAAAAACACCCCAAAATATGTTCAGCAACATCTTCCGAGTAAAGTGATACCACCCATATATAGATTTGTTCTGTTGTTTTTGGGGTGCTACGCCAATCTTTGACATGTGCTTGTCAATTTTCTAATTTGACATACAGTATCTTCTTTGCTTATCTTCTTTTTAGGGGCCTTTTTACATACCCCAGTTTTATGAACGTGCATATATTTGGTAAGCTAACACCCCAAAGTATTGTAAATGGAGTGTTTTTATGCTATGGATGCAACCGTTTGCTCCAAACAAATTGGATACTGTTTGGTGGTCATTTTTCATTTTCACACCCACATCAGTTTTGGACTGTGATTTAGGAGACACGGTTGTTTGTTACTGCATGAAAACTCTCCAGGTTGTTTTCTGCAAGGTCTCCTGAGTACACCCATGCCCCCCATGCATAGGTTTGCCAGGATTTTGGGAAGGTTCAAATACAATTTTTATGACTTTGTCATTGGAGTTGAAATTGAGATTATTTCTTCAGCTAGGCCTAGCTTTGGTTTTGGGTCTACCGCATACCCCAGTTTGAATTATTGCCAGAAAATTGTTTATATTTGTTATGTTGACACCCCAAGGTATTGCATATGGAGTGCTTTGATGCCATGGATGCAACGGTTTGAGCCCAAAACATTTGAGAAGGTGTGTGGTGTAATTTTTCAATTTTCAGATTTTTACGCCCACATTAGATTTGGACTGTGATTTAGGAGACACTGTTGTTTGTTACTGCATGAAAACTCTCCAGGTTGTTTTCTGCAAGGTCTCCTGAGTACACCCATGCCCCCCATGCATAGGTTTGCCAGGATTTTGGGAAGGTTCAAATACAATTTTTATGACTTTGTCATTGGAGTTGAAATTGAGATTATTTCTTCAGCTAGGCCTAGCTTTGGTTTTGGGTCTACCGCATACCCCAGTTTGAATTATTGCCAGAAAATTGTTTATATTTGTTATGTTGACACCACAAGGTATTGCATATGGAGTGCTTTGATGCCATGGATGCAACGGTTTTAGCCCAAAACATTTGAGAAGGTGTGTGGTGTAATTTTTCAATTTTCAGATTTTTACGCCCACATTAGATTTGGACTGTGATTTAGGAGACACTGTTGTTTGTTACTGCATGAAAACTCTCCAGGTTGTTTTCTGCAAGGTCTCCTGAGTACACCCATGCCCCCCATGCATAGGTTTGCCAGGATTTTGGGAAGGTTCAAATACAATTTTTATATGACTTTGTCATTGGAGTTGATATTGAGATTATTTCTTCAGCTAGGCCTAGCTTTGGTTTTGGGTCTACCGCATACCCCAGTTTGAATTATTGCCAGAAAATTGTTTATATTTGTTATGTTGACACCCCAAGGTATTGCATATGGAGTGCTTTGATGCCATGGATGCAACGGTTTTAGCCCAAAACATTTGAGAAGGTGTGTGGTGTAATTTTTCAATTTTCAGATTTTTACGCCCACATTAGATTTGGACTGTGATTTGGGAGACACTGTTGTTTGTTACTGCATGAAAACTCTCCAGGTTGTTTTCTGCAAGGTCTCCTGAGTACACCCATGCCCCCCATGCATAGGTTTGCCAGGATTTTGGGAAGGTTCAAATACAATTTTTATGACTTTGTCATTGGAGTTGAAATTGAGATTATTTCTTCAGCTAGGCCTAGCTTTGGTTTTGGGTCTACCGCATACCCCAGTTTGAATTATTGCCAGAAAATTGTTTATATTTGTTATGTTGACACCCCAAGGTATTGCATATGGAGTGCTTTGATGCCATGGATGCAACGGTTTTAGCCCAAAACATTTGAGAAGGTGTGTGGTGTAATTTTTCAATTTTCAGATTTTTACGCCCACATTAGATTTGGACTGTGATTTAGGAGACACTGTTGTTTGTTACTGCATGAAAACTCTCCAGGTTGTTTTCTGCAAGGTCTCCTGAGTACACCCATGCCCCCCATGCATAGGTGTGCAAAGATTTTGGCAAAATACAGCACCAATTGTAGAACATAAAAATGTCCGAATAAAATGTAAAAGTCTGGTGCAGTAAAAGAAAAAAAAAACTAAACTGAACTAACTAACTGGAGTGTGAGAAAAAATAGAAAGGAAAAAAAAAATCACAGATCACGCACAGTGTGATATATCTTGAAACAGTCCCCAAGACACAGACCGGGTTGTCCAGGGCATTCTGGGCAGTAAAAGATTGTGTCTCTCCTCTGCCCCCTCTTGAAACACACCCTGCACCTTTTTTGGGGTTTCTGTTTGCCCTCAGTAGGGGGGATTTTATAAATAAAATGCGTAGCCCCAACTCTGTCCCCCATCACCGCCCGGGGAGCAGGTGCATCCTGGTACAAAAGCCCCGAAATGACCTGGAGCTGAAACTGTAAAAAGGACAGCGTCACTCCGGGGTTTGCCTTTTTGCAGAGCAAAAAGGCATTGTGGGTTGCAATTTGCATCAGGTAAATTGCAACCTTTTTGTACCAGGCCCTTGACTTCCGCATAATCTGGTAGGGCTGGAGCAGCTGATCTGCCAGATCAACCCCACCCATATGCCGGTTATAGGCTTTGATGCACACTGGCTTCCTGATGCGCTCAGCTCTGCCACGTACAGAGACCTCCACAGACCTCTCAGTGTGGATGGTGGATAGAAGGTATACATCCTTCTTGTCTCTGTACTTGACCGCCAACAGCTCCTCTTGGCGCAGAGCTGAGGTCTCCCCCCTTTTTAACCGGTGCGGACAAGCTGTCCAGGGAAACCAACGCGGTTCTTGCGAACAGTACCGCATGCTGCTGTATCAAAACAATACAGCAGCTTGAACAAAGGGACACTTGTATAAAAATTATCAACATACAAGTGGTACCCTTTGTTCATGAGGGGAAAAAGTAGGTCCCACACAATCTTGCCACTGGTTCCCATGTGTTCTGGGCAACCTGGAGGGTCAAGGCTACTATCCTTTCCCTCGTACACCCGGAAGGCCTGAGTATACCCACTCTCGCTGTCACAGAGCTTATACACCTTCACTCCATACCTGGAGCGTTTGGAAGGAATATACTGCTTGAATCCCAGCCTTCCCTTGTATTTCATTAGGGATTCATCCACGCAGATATTCCTTCCAGGTGTATAAGCCTCTGCAAACCTGGCGGCGAAGTGGGTAATCAGGGGGCGGATTTTATACAGCCTGTCAAACTGGGGATGCTCTCTAGGAGGGCACAGGCTGTTGTCACTGAAGTGCATGAAACGCAAAATGTTTTCATACCTTCTACGTGACATTGATTGGGGGTAAATGGGGGTAGAGCAGATGGGGCTACTGCTCCAGTAGGAGCGAATTTAGGGCTTCTTTATGATGCCCATCAGCATAGTAAGTGCCCAGAATTTCAGAAATTCTGGCACATCTAGCGGGGTCCATTGCTGCCTTGCCAAGTAGGAGTCTGGCTTCGCAGCACAATGCTGATGGGCATACAGATTTGATTGGGCCACGATGTGGCCCAACAAATCATCCCCCATAAACACCTGCAAAAACTGTGTGGCGGTAAATCCTGCAACACCAATATTGATGCCAGGATTTGCCGTGAAAGGAGGGATATCTGGCCTCTGGCGATGAGGCACTACCCACTCCTCAGCTGGAGCTGTGCGTCTCCTGCTGGCAGGTGGTGACCCAGGATCTGCATCAGAAACATCACTAGATACATCAGCCAGCGTAGATGATGTATCTAGCGACGTCTCTGAGCAGTTGGCGGGGTCGAAATCAGGGTCGGAGTCTGACGCAGATGCCTCAGATTCTGACGCCAGGATGGCATATGCCTCCTCGGCGCTGTACACCCTCTCAGACATTATATATAATAGATTATAAAATTTTATAATTATATATATAATAAGCGGATAGTTGGTTCTTAGAAGAACCGTTGGGTTTCACAAGAAAATACAAATAAACACCTAAATCTCTCTAAATCACTCTAAACCTGCCTCAATTCTTCTAAATCTCCCTAAAATCTCTCTAAATCTGCCTAAATTTTTCTAATCTCACTAAAATCTCTCTAAATCTGCCTCAATTTTTCTAATCTCACTAAAATCTCTAACCTGTCAAATCTGATCTCTCTCTCTCGCTCACCAAAACACAAGTGAGGAGAGGGAGGGAGAATCACAGAGGTCAGAGCCAATATTTACAAAATATTGACCTGACCTGACAAATTAGAAATTTTATTTTGATTTGTTTTTACTTCTGATTGGATGTTGCTAGCCTGCCTCTCTGATGAGGCAGGCTAGGAACATCCCACTCAGCCCCAAGATGACCCTGCCCTTAGAAGGGCAGCGCCATCTTGGCTGTCAGTTTATTTTCTTTTATACCTTTTTATTGATTTTTATTTTTCTTTTTTTTACTTTTTTTACACTTTTTTTTACTCTGCTGGGTGCCTTGATCCCTCGAGGCACCCAGCAGAGCACCTGATCACTCATGTGATCGTTTTGTACTGAGTGCCACGATACCTCGTGGCACTCAGTACTTCCTGCCGCTACCGGAAGTGATCGCTCGGGGGGAGCGATCACTTAGCGGACCGGCGGCAGGTAAGCATATTGCAAGGATGCCTCGATGTCGAGGCATCCCTGCAATATACACAGAGCAGCTGGAAGCGATACCGATCGCTTCCAGCGCTCTCTAGAAGTGCGGGCACCTCTCCGGTGAAACCGGATGTTGATCGCTCCCGGGGAGCGATCACAAGGTGCCCCGGCACTTCTCACCGCCATTGCACGGATGCCTGGACTCCCAGGCATCCTGCAATGGCGTTTGAGCTGCTGGAAGCGATCCGATCGCTTCCAGCGCTCTCTAGAAGTGCCGGGCACCTCTCCGGTAAAACCGGATGTTGATCGCTCCCGGGGAGTGATCACAAGGTGCCCCGGCACTTCTCACCGCCATTGCACGGATGCCTGGACTCCCAGGCATCCTGCAATGGCGTTTGAGCTGCTGGAAGCGATCCGATCGCTTCCAGCGCTCTCTAGAAGTGCCGGGCACCTCTCCGGTAAAACCGGATGTTGATCGCTCCGGGGAGCGATCACAAGGTGCCCCGGCACTTCTCACCGCCATTGCATGGATGCCTGGACTCCCAGGCATCCTGCAATGGCGTTTGAGCTGCTGGAAGCGATCCGATCGCTTCCAGCGCTCTCTAGAAGTGCCGGGCACCTCTCCGGTAAAACCGGATATTGATCGCTCCGGGGAGTGATCACAAGGTGCCCCGGCACTTCTCACCGCCATTGCACGGATGCCTGGACTCCCAGGCATCCTGCAATGGCGTTTGAGCTGCTGGAAGCGATCCGATCGCTTCCAGCGCTCAAAAAACCGCAGGACGTACCATGTACGTCAGCGGGTCTAAAAGAGACCCGCTGCAATGACGTACATGGTACGTCCTGGGTCCTTAAGGGGTTAATGAGATGAGGAGGGGATGTTTAGATAAGGCAGCAGGGGGCTATTGTTCTTCATACTAGTCGAAATAAGAAATGGCAGCTGAATGAGATAAAGCAGGGAGTTTAAAAAACTTCTTATCTTCCCCTGTGGTGGCCTTTGAATACATCCTACACAATACAATGAGATTGGAGACAGTGATCGACCCATAGACTCCATTCTATGGCCAAAGCTGCACATTAAGGAGCAAGTGGTGTATAGATGAAGAGGTGGGCAAAATATCACAAAATGGATGCATCATGTGACACATATAGGATCAAATATTTTCTTAATTAAAAATACAAGAGAAAAACAAAGCACATACAAGAGATCAGCAACAACAAACAAACACAATAAGAACATTTCATTTTGTGGTGGTAGTGGCCCTTTAAAGGGACACTCTGCCCACCCTGACCACTTTAGCATTTTTTTACGTGGTCAGGCTGCGTGGATTGCCTCCCCCTCCCTCGTTTTCTATATATTGCTGTGGGAAGCAGAGGACTTTCCTCTGCTCACACAGGCATAATCAGGCAGATTTTAAAATTTTGGTTTTAGCTCACCAAATTGGTCACCATGCTCTGCATGCTGACATAATCCTCACTCTGAATGCTTGCAGCAGAGAGTGTTCTTTGAGACAATAGCCGACGGATTGGTTCTGCGTGTGTGCCCGCAGAGTGAAACATAATTTATGCATTTTAAGAAAATTAAGCAAATTACATTCTAATCTACAGGGACTTCCACAATTCAGAAGCCCTGAGCCGAAGGAGAGGAGCAGTGTGCTCCCAGAGACAAAAGGTGAGTATTTTCACTTAAGATTAAAAAAATAAAATAAACAGGGTTATTCAAAGAAAGGTGAAAACCAGGAGAACTGGCAGGAGAATAGAACAATCTAGACCAAACAGTTGATTTGGAAAGTGAGATAAATAGGAGAATTTTTCTGGTTTGGCTATTTTGACCTAGAATCAGCAGCATCTGCCCAATTATTTAAGGGGAAAAAATGGAGGGGTAAGATTTCAGCAGAATGCCCCTTTAATCCACAGGTGACCCAACAGCAACAACAATGTGTCCAGTCACCCCATAAAAGAATGTGTGTTTTGCATCTGCCATGTTGTTGAAACTCTTACATCTCACAGCAAGCATGCTTGGACGTTCTCCGATGCTAAGTAAAACAGATTTAAACACTCATTCACAAGTCGACTGTTAGGGGAATGTTGGGAAAGTGCCTTTTATGTGCTGATTTTCATTGCTGAAGGTGAGGGAGCATGCATAATATTTCATGGACAGTGACTTTTCCACTTTTCTGCGAGGTATGTGACCATCAGCTCCTGAGGATGCAATTTGTGCAGCATGTGTGTCATCAGTTTTACTATCATTAAGTTCTTTGCAATTCCTCTTACCTCTGCTAGACCAGGGACAGTATCTTGATACATTAGATTTATTTAATCTACATTTGACAGTTTTATGGTCAAGCTTTAACGTGTTGCTCCATCATAGCATTCGAGGATGTCACAGGTCTCTGATTTTTAACTAATGACAAAGGAGTGTGTACAACTGGTTTCACCCGCCTTCATTGATGTGTTCCCCTTTTTCTTTGCCATGGATTTCATGTTGGCATTAGAGCTGAACCCAACTTGACTCATTGCAAATCAATATAGTCCACCAGGAATTATCACTAGCTGAATATTCAGGCACCTCTGACACAGTGAGGGTCAAGTAGAGTTGAGGGGTTGAAAGGTAGTTTTTGCTGAGGTACCATCTCTTCCCAATTTAGGATATCCTATTTCATTCATAAAGCTGCAGGTTGCAGGAAGCAAGGTCTTACAGATTTGCAGAGCTGCATATGTGAATCCTTTACTGGTGCCTCTTCACCCCCCTGGTTCCTCTCACAGTTGGAGTACCTCAAGGCTCTGTTCTGGGTCCCCTACTCTTCTCCATCTATACCATCTCTTCCGGTGTAGCACTGTTTAAAACTGTGTTGCTGCAATTACTCGGTTTTAGCCACCAGAGGGAGACAAAAGCCAAATGGACAATGCGGGACCTAAACGAACTACAATATCCATCAGGCTTTGCGGCGGATACAGGAAGTGGGTGGGACAGAGAGGAAAGACGTAAGCAGCCTCGTGCGGTGGAGCGCCAGAGTGAGCAGAGCGGCGAAAGACAGAGGACGCAAGTGAGACTGCCAGAGATCGAGACCAGGCTGGAGCGCAGACGCTACCTCGAGGGCGCTGGAGATCGGGACAGTAACTTGCGGAGGCATATCCATTACAGCTGAGAGGTTTGCGCAGAACTTCAGTTCCAGTTGGACCCCTTGTAAGGAGACCGCGATGATCCATAGGGAGTGCAGGCGGTAGGCCGTAGTTCTCGAGTTGGAGATCGGATGAGCAAGAGAGCGGATCCGGTGGCACAGAGTTCCGGAGGACAAGCGGAGAGACATCCTTGATCGGGCAGTGGGACGGACTGTCTAATGGATGAGTGAGAGGCCTTACAGGCCGCAAGTCCAAGTATAATCCAGCACGCTGCCTTATTGTTCAATTCTACAGGGCCCCAACTTGACTAGTCGAAGATTTGCTTATTACATTCACTGGCCAGTTGAATACGGTACCCGGGTACACGAATCAATACACGTACACCTTTTTGAGACATTACACTCACGGGACTTACACTCCAGAACTGAGGGGGTTAATTTTTTTTCTTTTGCCGCCGCGTGTTTTTCCCGCATTACGAAATCCTGTCGTTCATATACCGTATTTGCATTATATGTGTCACTTTATTGGGATCAGTAAAGTATATAATCTATAAAATCCACAACAGTGCTGGTGTATATTTATTCCCTAGTGCGGTGAGACTAACCCGAGGTTTATTCAGCGGCTCCTCCGGGAGTGAGCGATACACCGGCAACCTCATCTCTTCCTATGGTTTCTGGTTTCCAATATCATCTCTATGCAGACAACAGCCAAATCTACCTGTCCTCTCCCGATTTCTCTCCTCCTGTGTTGGACCGTGTTGCAGCCTGCCTGTCAGCTGTCTCCGACTGGATGACTTCCCGTTTCCTAAAGCTCAACCTCTTTAAAATTGTACTTCTCCTCTTCCCTCCCTCTAAAGCCAACATTCCTGCACCCATTTCCCTTCAGGGGAATGGTGCCACCAATGCCATTACTTCTACCTCACAGGCACATTGCCTCGATATTCTCTTAGATTCTGATCTCTTCACTCCTCACATTCAGTCGTTAAACAAATCCTGCTATTTCCACCTAAAAACCATTGCACGTGACCGTCCCTTTCGTAATCAGGACTCTGCTAAAATGCTCATCCAAGCTCTCATTATCTCCCACTTTGACTATTGTGACCTCCTTCTCTCTGGCCTTAAGAGATCCCATATTCTCCCGCTGCAGTCTGTTATGAATGCCTGTGCCACTCTCATCCACCTCACAACTGGCACCTCTCACCTCAGTGGCCAGTGGTGGAACTACCGCCGGTGCGAGCGCACCGGGCCTGCAGCCGAGTGGGGCCCGGTGAAGATGATCAGGCCCGGACCAGGGGCGGACTGACCCGTTGGGCCCCAGGGCGCCGCCCTCGGGCCCGCGGATTGAGGGGGGCCCGTATGCCATGCAGGGGGGTGCCTGGTCCTGAATAGCGTGAGAGTTCATGTTGAAGGGGAGGCGGAGCAGCTGCGTGCGTGCGCAGGTCACGCGTTCTCAGTACCATCTGACTGGCCGGACCGCGTGACCTGCATACACACGCACGAGCGCAGCCGTCCGCTCTTTCTTTTACACGGACTCTCACGCTATTCCGGACTGGGCACCCCCTGCATGGAATCAAAGCCACGGGGGCACACTCTGGCACCCCACTGCTACCCAGATGGCTCCACGGCCTGGAGGGACTCCCTGCTGTCTCCAGGCCCCCCACACCCATCAAAGAAAGGACACAGCCGATAAATATATAATAAAGAATTCTGATACGCTGACACACACCGCACATTGCTGGGGTTTTATTGCTGTGGATTCTAATATGCTGACACACACCGCACATTGCTGGGGGTTTTATTGCTGTGGATTCTGATCCTGATTCTGATTCTGAGAGCTTACAATCTAAGAGAAAATGGGTGACACGCTAGATGAGGGCAAGTAGAGAGCATGAAGTATTGGGGCGCATGTGGGCTGTGTGGGAAGATGTAGCAGGAAATGAACCATAGGGGATTATGGAGTGAGCTGATAGGCGTCTCTAAAGTAATGTGTTTTGAGAGACATCTTGACATATCTCCTCTACAAGCATGGCAAGGCAGATTAAACTTTACCACCAAGTCTTGGCTCTATAACCATCAAAAAGAAGATTTGGATCACAGTCAGAGTACCTCACTAGTAAGAGGACTTGGTCAAGACCCCTAACAATATGTACATACTGTACCTAACTCTATATTTATTTTTTTATTTGCAAAGTATTTTACCAGGAAGGATACATTGAGATTTCTCTCGTTTTCAAGTATGTAGAGGAAGCAGTCTATTCAGGTAGGGTGGTAGCTTCCCAGAAAACCTCTTAAACACCAGGTTGGAAAGGTGAAGGGTGCGTCTAGATTCCAGCGAAGGCCATTTTAGCTCTTTTAACATGTCACAATGGTGGGTCATGTAGTTATATTGTAGCACAAAGCGGCAGAATGAGTTATACAATGTGGTAAGTTTCTGGAGGTGTGTTTGCGGGGTCGCTGCATACACTACATCTCGATATTCAATAGCTGGCATAAGCATTTGTTGTACAATCTGCTTTCTTACCGCGGGGCTCAGGCCGGTTTTGTTTCTGTAAAGGGCACCTAGTTTAGGGTAAAGTTTAGGTGAGAGTTTTTCGATGTGGGGGCCAAAGGATAGATTTGGGTCTAACCACATACCTAGATATTTAACCCTTTCGCTGCTGAGGCATTTCAATCCTGTGTTCCGAGCTCCTTTTTACTGATTCTCATCATGTTTAACCGCGTTTTGAAGCCTTATTTTATTATATGACCCAGACATATTATATAGTGTTCTTTCCGGCAGACTCGGCAGATTCATAATATATCATTATTATATGTATATGTCATGTCCTGTCTGTATATTATAACAAGAAATGCAATAAAATTTTAATTTTCAATAATTTGCAATGTGTAAAGTGTTTTTTTTCACATTTTAACATGCGAGCGTTTGCGGTTATATTTTCTATGGCTTGCACTTGTTAAAAAAATTAGAAATGGGGAATCGTTGCATTTTTTTGGGGGGAAAGTCACGTGATTTTTAACAAACGCACCCCATACAAAAATCGTTAGTGCCTCATCATTGTTCACATTATAATTGAAATGGGAACAATATTGCTGCATTAACAAAACAAAAAAAAAGCTGTTTATTTTTATTTTTTTAATATTTTTTTATTTTCATTTGTTTTTGTTTTTAACATTTTACATGGTCATGTTTGGTATCGTTGGAAAGGCCATGCTCTGGCCGATCCAACGATACCAAATATTAACCCCTAGCTGCCAAGGATCGGGAGATAGGGGGTTCATTGGAACCCCCTATGTCCACCATTGGTGGCAGCTAGGGGTTAACTCTGAAACTGACATCAACGCGCTATGCACGATGACGCCAGTCATCAGGGGGAGATCCCGGAAGCCTGGCCGACATCCAAGGCCTGGACATCCGGGAGAGGATCACGATCCGGCGCTTTTCGGCGCCGAATTGTGATCCGGCCCCCAAGGGGTTAAAGCCAGGCACCGTTTGGAAGGGCAGGCTGTGCCCTTCCAAATGATGCCTGCCTTTAATCTCTGGCCCCCGGCGATCGGGAGGGAGAGAGGTCCAAAGGACCTCCCCCTCCCTTTCAGGCACCTCCTCCACACTAACGGGGGGGGCATCTGAAATAGATGTCATCGCGCCAGCGCAATGACATCTATTGGTCCCACTGGGGTCCTGGAGTGCCGGGCTGACATCCAAGATGTCGGCCCGCACCGGGGGGGCTCAGCAATCGGCCGGAATCCCGGCCGATTGCTGCCTCCTGTGCATGGAAGCGCTCAGTGCGTCCATCACACAGGGGAAGCACTTGGCAGGATGCGCTCAGCGCGTCCTCCGCAGCCAAGTGGTTAAGAGAAGTGACTGTGGTCAGCGTGCCATTTGATTTTGTCCTGACACATTGGGCTCTATTACATTCCTCGCGCATCGGTTTTGCGTGCAAGCAAATGCGCATTTGCGCGAGGACAAAACCATTTGCGCAGAACATCGTATTACGACGTTCGTGCAAACGATGCGCGTTAACGTCCAACGCGAGTGACCCTGCGCGAACCCAGCGCAAGCGCAAGTTCGTGCGCGCATCCCGTACTTAACATTGTGAGCGCCAATGCGTTAGTGCGCTGGTACGCAGATGGTATTCCAATCTTCACGCAACGAAAGTTTGCGCGCATTTTCGGAACGTCTTTGAAAAGCAGGTGGTAACTGTAAATGTGATCGTTCTGGGCTAAATGAAATACACTAGCAGGAAAAAAAAATACAGCACAGTACAGTTACACATTTTACACATACCCAAACATTAAAATTTATAAATTGTGTCATTGTTAATTTTTTCTTTTTTTTGGCTGGTGGTTGTTAATTTTTTTTTTCCTGTTTTTTAGTTTGTAAATATTTTATTGGAAATGGGTGATTGATGTTGGCTGAATCCCGTGACAAATCCCGTGACAAAACAGTCTGCCCACAGATTCCTGCACGCAACGTTCATTTGCGAATGGCTTTGCGCGTCGGATTTGCGCACGAAAAATCTTGGAGGAAGAAAAAAAGCTCTCTGATCGGAATACCACGTTAATTTTCGCGCTATAACATTTTGTGCGCAAAACAAATTGCGCTGTGCGAGCATTTGCGCAGAGAGTGTAATATGGCCCATAGATGGGGATTTTGCAATTTATGTAGTTTAGGTGCTGTTCCAAAGAGCATCATAACAGTTTTGTCAGTATTTAAAAAGTTTGTTATCTGCGATCCACTTTTCTACCTCTGTGAATTGTTCTTGCATCCCGGCCTCCAGCTGCGGGAGATTTGGTTTGCTAGTATAGATTACAGTGTCGTCTGCGTACATGTGTACAGTTGAGGCTTTGCAGACATTGGGCAGATCATTTATGAATATCGTGAATAGCAAGGGGCTGAGTATTGAGCCTTGGGGTACGCTGCACTTGACTGGGAGGGGGAGGGAGGAGCTGTCATAAATTTTTCCACTGATCAGATACATATGATTGTAACCAGGTTAGCTTGCGATCACCAATACCGGTTTTTGTAATAGGATGCCATGATCTACTGTGTCAAAGGCCTTGGCAAAATCAAGGAAGATGGCTCCAGTTAGGTTTCCTTATTCCATGCCAGCTTGGATATCACAAACTTTTAAAAGGGCGGTTGTAGTTGAGTGATTTGGACGAAAGCCGGATTGATCTGGGGTTAAATAGTTTGAACATTGATAATAATCACGTAGTTGTGTGTACACACCTTTTTCCAAAAATTTTGACATAACAGGGATCAATGATAAATATCTATATATATATACTGTATATATGTCCCTTATAGATTGTAAATTCCATTTGGAACAGTGTCCCCAATGTACTGTGTCATCTTTGTTTGTTAGCTAGCTTTGTTAAGATGTGTTCTGTTTTACTGTATCATTCCCTTGTTCACATATTTTGTACAGTGCTACAGAATATGTTGGTGATATATTATATAAACATATATTATTAGCAAGTATACTTTTCTAAAGAATGTATAATGTTCTGTAGGTGTCTCTGTGAGGAACTATAACACTTACATTTATATATCTTATAGCTTTTATAATTATATATAATAATAATAACAATAATAATAATAACATGTGTAAACTGTTGCCTTGAAAATTGTTTCATAAACCTTTAAATCTCAGCATTTCCATCCGTCTAAGTATGAAGTGATGTATTTTTACACTAGTAACACGCGCAAGGCAAAATAGAAATTCAAGGGATGTCAATTAAATGCAGAATGGGACATTGACCAAGAGATGACCCTGGTTTGGAAATGAAGACTACCTTGGATGAAGTGTGTGCTTGTTTCATGTTCTGATAGCCCTGGCCACTTATATAAATAGCCTTTTGTCACTGTGTTACCAGCTACAAAAAGCTCAATTGTCTCTTATCACTGTTGAGAGCACAGACAGCTATCTGGTTTGTGTGCCTAGGACATGCAAAACCCATGGAGAAAAGCAGGGCAGAAGAACTGGGAAATTGATGACTTTTCCAACAAAAATTATCTGTATAGCAACCAGCATAACAGAATAATTTTGAGTAGTCGTGTTACACCGATCTGCAGCTTTCAATTATTTGATTATAGGTTTCCTCTTTAGTGAGAGCTTGCTGGTTAATGGATTTGTATGGTTTTACGTTATACACATTGTGCTCCAAGTTCTGTCTGGAGTCATTTTCTACTTACAGTGTAGTGCTGTTTTGATTGAAAATGTTATTGCTTTACTTGTATTCTTCCTTCTCGCTCTGGCACGTCTGCTTCTGAAAACATTATTATTATAATGCTTCTATTGTTGCAACATATTCTGCAGTGTGGTACGGAGGTTACAATATGATAAGACATAGCATAGTTGGACACAGATGGAAGGATAAGAGGGCCCTTGTTCTTATGGAACTTTTCTTTTTAGTTCTCATCTACTCATCGCGTACAACTGAAAAGTTGAATCTAGAGCGGCGTTAACTCCTTATTTTGCCTCTGTCATGGGCGAAATTAGTTCTGCCCATATACCAGGGCATCTACCCATTTATATAGACCACCATTTTTTCAAAGAAGTATATAATGGGAAAAAACGAATGAGTTAATGAGATTAAACTACCCAGTGCCCCGTTTGACCGCAGCATGCTACTGGAGAAGGACCACTGTGATCAGAGTCCCACAGGACGTCCCTCCACTTGGTCAGTGTACTGTGTTAGCTGTCAGTCATGCTCACAGTGGCCCCTCCCCCTGAGACATGGCGCGGGTCTGTGGGAGAAGGCAAATCTTTAAACTCAAATATCCTCATTTTGTTTCAATTATATAGGTCAGAAATAAAAGAAAACGATGACCTATATAAAGGGTGAGCTGCCTTGTCAAATGGGTAAAATTAGTTTTACCCATGACAGGTGAACTTTAACTAGTCCCATTTATAAAAGTTAACGGCTTCCCAGCTATTTCTATTCAAGCTGTAACTCCTACTGTGATTGAATTTGTATGGCAGGTTACTGTATACTTACGCTTCCTATACTTGGTGTAGGAAGAGGAAACGTAGTTGGAGAGACGCCCATTCATTCCTTATTCATGCAAATGCAAAAATACATGTGACAATCTATTGTGTCTTACTGGCTCCAGGTGATGGTGAAGGGCGGCGCTGCCAGTATTCTTTTTGAGATGCTGAAAAAGCTTCCTTTCTTTACTTGAGTTGACATTAGGGAGCTGTAAAGACATAACATTCACACCATTATTATAGGGAGGGGTCCTAATATGATACTGTAGCGCTCACTCCCGGAGGAGCCGCTGAAAATGAACCACGGGTCAGTCTCCCCGCACTAGGGAATAAATATACTCCAACACGCTGAACAGTTTTATATTTTAAAAGGTTTACTAAAAGGTTTGCAGCTCTTAAGACACGGTATATGCAGGAAGATTTACAGTACTTTCGTAACACGATAAACGCGTAGCGGTAAAAGAAACGAAAACACGAGGGCTTCGTATTTTCGGAAAAAAACCCCGACCGAGCAGAAAATTAAAAGATACGAAATTCGAGGAAAAACCGCGTAGCGGGACACAATAAAATACACAGTTCTCGTATCACGGTAAACGCGCAGCGGGAACAAAAAAGGAAAATTGTTCAGAATGTAACTTTAACTTTGCCCCCTTGTATGGATAGGAAAAACAAAGGAAAATGAGTCCTGCACAGGTTAAGTCCCAGAACATGAGGTAGTGTGTGTTACGTGTGTATGTGGTACCCGGGTACTTTTCAACTGGCCAGTGAGTTTACTTTAATGATGTCTTCGACTAGTCAGTTGGGGCCCTGTGGGTTTTAGAAGGAAAACAACAGCGTACGCTCTTATTCACATACGGCCTTGGGGGCCTCTCACCCATCCAGCGCAACTTGAGGTTCCGTTGACCCAGGACGTCTCTCCGCTCGATATTGACTGGGGACGCCGACCACCGGATCTGTTGTCTGGCCTTCTATCGATCAGCCGCGACTCAGCCAGCTTACCGCCTGCTCCCCGCTTCAATCGACCGCGGTACTCCTTACTCGAGGGGTCTTCTCTCCTCAGCACTGCACTCGGATAATATAGGTGGTGATATCTGTCTCCCGCAAGGCTGGGTGACCCAATCCTAAGGCCCAATCCACTCTGTCTGCGTTCCGGCCTGTCTTTTGGTCTCTCCTTCTCTGTGTGTGCATCCACTCTCCTCTGCTCCCTGGCGCGCTCTGCCTGTTCTCCACGAGGTGCAGGATGTACAGCGTCTCCACAAACCCCCCACTTCCTGTTTCTTCGCAAAGCATGCCGGACATGTAGTTCGAGGTCCAGGGTCTTTACTCGTGATTGTCTCCATCTTGTGGCCAAAAATGGGTACTGCCACAGTAAACTTTAACACATCGCTACACTCTCCCCCTCCTAGAACTCTTGGGTCTCTCCAAGGAGGTACAACAGTTACATTATCCTTTTACAATATGCACACAGTTTATACAGCATATACAGGTTCAGCAGCATACATGCAGTGGGTTAGAAACACTTCCTCAAGCTGACTCATGTTCTGGGCTACCTCAGCTAACATAGCAGACACTTCGGGCAATCTCTGCACAGTGGTGATGGCCTCTTCAGTGCTATGTCCTGGTGAGTCATAGGTGAGTCGCTGGGGCGGTCGAATAGAGCGTTTCTGTTCAGGCTCCTTCCGTTCCTCTTCGGGTGGAAGTACTATAGGCATAGGCTCAGTCCTTATGTCGGCCACTGGAGCAGACACTTCCTCCGAGTACGATCCCTCCAGGGAAGGCATGGAACTATAATCGTAAGGCTCGTCTTCAGGAGCTACAGGGTCTCTAACAGTATCCGGGACCCTTAACGGAAACTCAAGGGTTTCAGGGAGTTCCATATTTTCGGGGAATTCCCACTGAAATTCAGGAGCTTCAGCCCTCAAGTTACTTTCCCACTGACAAGGAACTGGGACGACCTCTTCAGGTTCTGGTGAGCGTATCCAATCTAAACAGAAACTCTCTTCGTCGCTGTCTCTTTCGCTCTCTCCAACAACCCGAGTCTGTTGAGACCGAGTGACAGGAGGAACACGTGGAGCATGCGGATTCGCCGGAGGAAGTTCGTTTTCCACTGGGATCCTCACAGCCTCTCTCAAAGGTAACAAGTGATTTCGGTGCCAATTCTTGAGGGGACCAGCCTTTCCATCAGGGCGAATCTGATACACCGGCAGACCTGGCAGTTGTTTGCAAACAATGTAAACCTGAGAACTCCATCTATCCGCCAGCTTGTGTCTCGCAGCAGCACCCAAATTCTTCAACAGAACCCTATCACCGGGTTGTAGATCCTGTATTCGAACCTTCAAATCATAGTTCTTCTTGTTCCTTTGCTCCCTGTTTCCTGAAGTCAAACGGGCCTGTTCAAACGCAGAAGCCAGATTCTTCCGAAGTCTATCCACGTAGTTTCTATGAGAAGCTACCGACGTCTGGTCTAGAGATAACCCAAATGCCAAGTCAACCGGCAGTCGAGCTTCTCTTCCGAACATAAGACGGTACGGTGAATATCCTGTTGCATCACTCTCCGTACTGTTATATGCATGCACCAGAGTAGCTATATGACGACTCCAACTCTGCTTCTCTACATTAGACAAGGTCCCCAGCATGTTTAGCAGCGTGCGATTAAACCTTTCAGGCTGAGCATCACCCTGAGGGTGGTATGGCGTAGTTCGAGTCTTTTGAATTCCCAACAACTCCAGCAATTGCCCAACCAATTTACTTTCAAAGTCTCTTCCCTGATCAGAGTGTATTCTTCTTGGCAGGCCGTAATGAACAAAGAACTTTTCCATCAGCACCTTCGCCACTGTCGGAGCGCGTTGGTCTTTTGTAGAAAAAGCTTGGGCATAACGGGTGAAATGATCAGTCACTATCAGAATGTTCCCTTGCCCACTAGCATCCGGCTCTAAGCACAGGAAGTCAATGCACACCAAATCCAAGGGTCCCTGACTCTGTAGATGGCTCATTGGAGCAGCTCGGGTTGGTAGAGTTTTCCTCTGAATGCACCTCAGACAGGAATGGCAATAACTCTCAACTTCAGCCCTCATGCAAGGCCAATAAAACCTATCTCGCACCAACTTAAAAGTTCTCTCAGCACCCAAATGTCCATGCTCATCATGTAATGATCGCAACACACTCTCCCTGTGTTTAGTGGGGAGAAATAACTGTTGAATCTCTTCGGAATTGGTCGAGGGGCCCCTTCGGTAGACCACCCCATCCAACATCTTCAACCGCTCCCACTCTTTGTAAACCAATCTGGCTCCATCCGGGGAATTGGTTAACAGAATCTCTCGCTGGTTTGCAGTCAGGGCCTTTATGGTCAATGCAATCAAAGGGTCTCTAGCTTGATCCGCTTTCAGGTCCTGCTTGGAAAAGGTAGGTAGATTTTCATCCCTCAATTGTGAAGGGTTACAGTAGAACTCAGGAACAGCCGCGGCCATGACTCCTATGGCCTCCGCTTCAACTCCTCCCTTGACCCGGCGTTCTGTTCCTTGACACAAAGCTTGCACTCCGTCTGGAGTCACCTGAGTCCATTCTGTAGTGTAGGGTCTTCTTGATAAAGCATCAGCATCTCGATTGTTCACCCCAGGGCGATACTTCAGGCTGAACCGAAACCCTGACAAAGCGGCCAACCACCGATGTCCCGTTGCGTCCAGTTTTGCAGTAGTAAGGATATAGGTGAGAGGATTATTATCCGTCTTGATCACGAACTCAGCTCCATACAGATAGTCTTTCAACTTGTCCACCACGGCCCACTTCAAGGCTAGGAACTCCAGTTTGTGAGTAGGATAGTTCTTCTCAGAAGGCGCAAGGCTCCGGCTCACGTACGCCACAGGCCTCAGCAATCCATCATACTCCTGATATAGGACTCCTCCCAGACCTTCTCGGCTGGCATCCACATGTAGTTCATACGGCTTGTGAGGGTCTGCGTAGGCCAGAACAGGAGCTCGGGTTAGATTCTCTTTCAGCTTCACAAACGCACCTTCACATTGACTAGTCCATTCACCTTGTATGGACTCTTTAGCTTTCCTTGGTCCTGGAGCGGAGGGGTTTCGATCAGAGACCTTACAGCCTTCTTCGGTGGTTTCTTTCTGTAGGAGTTTGTTCAGCGGCTGAGCTATCTTTGCGAATCCTCCCACAAATCTTCGATAGTATGAGCAGAATCCCAAGAAAGATCTAAGTTCAGTGACGTTTCGAGGTCTAGGCCAAGAAGCTACGGCCTCCAACTTTCGAGGATCTGTCGAAACACCTTCTGCCGAGACCACGTGTCCCAGATATGTGACTGACGGTAAACAGAACTGGCATTTCTCCAGAGACAATTTCAACCCCTCTTCATGGAGCCTCTTCAAGACCTTCTCCAAACGTTGCTCATGCTCTTCCAGAGTCTTCCCGAACACAATTGTGTCATCCAGGTACACTAACACTTCGATTAGATTCATATCCCCGACTGTCTTCTCCATCAACCGTTGGAACGTGGCTGGAGCTCCCGTCAGACCTTGAGGCATTCTATTGAACTCAAAGAACCCCAGTGGACAAATGAACGCAGTTTTCTCTTTGTCTTCAGGGTGCATCGGTATCTGATGATATCCGCTTCGCAGGTCTAATACACTGAACCACTTTGCTCCAGACAAACACTGTAAGGCATCTTCAATCCGAGGAGTAGCGTATTGGTCGGGGATGGTTCTTCGGTTCAGGGTGCGATAGTCTATGCACAAGCGGACAGAACCATTCTTCTTCCTGACCAGCACTATTGGAGAGGCATATGGGCTCCTGGACTCTTGAATCACATTGGTTCTCTGCAACTCATTTAGTTGTTCTCGTAGATCATCCAAGTCTCCCAGCGGAACTCGCCTTGACCTTTCACGAAACGGCTTGTCTTCTTGCAACCGAATGCGGTGTTCCGTACTCTTAGCCAGGCCCACATCGAACTCATCTTTCGAGAATAATTCTTTCCACTTTAAAACTTGAGACTGAAGACGTTTCTTCCACTCAGGTGAAATGGGGGCGTCTTTAGGGTAGAACCTTTCATCTGGAATCTCTTTATCCACTCCCCCTCCTAAATCGGTGGAGAGGGGTGTAGCAGACTCTACTTGCCCGATAGGCATTCGTGCTTTAAGGACTACTGGAGAATCTGTCACATTGCACACACTGACCGAGACTCTTCCTCGGGTTCTCTTCAGGGCTTTGGTGGAGATTATTTCAGGAATTACTTCGACTCCGGTTTCACCCCCATGATTGACATCGGTTCCCAGCACCACATAGGGACCTGGTTGCGATCCGTTCAACTTGACTGAAACCCGGAAGCTCGCTACTTCTCCTGCTTGCAGAACCTTCTCTGTCCCACCCAGTCTCCACAGTCTTCCCACCTCAGCAGGTGCTTTCCGCTCTTCAACCATCCTCTGATAGACCGGTCGTAACAGGGGGTGCACTCCTTGAGTTGACCCTTCTTCCACTACGATGGGGGTCAGGAGACGCCGCACTAGATCCGTATTTGTCCCCACTATCAGAGAGCTTCTATTCGCACCCGAGGGTCGGGGACACACAATGGCCAATGCATCACAACCCCCAGACTGCCCGATGACTTCAGATCCGATCTCCAACCTCACTTGCAGGTACCCGTCATAAGGGAGTTTCTCAGTGCCGATCCCCCATATTTCCAAATCCTTCAATTCTTGCAGAGGAATGTGCTTTAAGTGTTTCTCATAGAAGTCTTTATAAATCAAAGTCACTTGAGCCCCTGAATCTAACAGGGCTTTGGTGTAGACTCCCTCCACTTGGATTGGCACAATTGGAGAAGGACCTATCAGCTGGTCAGGAAACTTGGTGGAGGTATCCGGACGCTTAGACCCTGTTTGCTGGACCCTGGCCTTTTTCTTGGCCCGTGCAGGTTTTGGGTGTGCATTGCTTCCCCATGACGTAGACCCGGATGCTAAAGGAGTGACTCTTTCCATTCTGGCAGGCTCAGCAGTTGGCTTGGCTTTGGGCCCTCTTGCCCTCTTAGTTTTAAATTGGTTCTTGGAGCGAGGTTCAACTTCTGGGCACCTAGGTTGCTCCTTTACTGGTGCCCTCTGGCGTTTCCCGCTGGTGGAGTAGATAACAGTCCCTCTAGGGCTTTCAGCAGCCACTCAACTTTATCCCTCTCAGGCTTCCGGCCTTTACACTGCGCACGGAAATGGCCCATTTCTCCACAACCGAAACATCTCTTCCTCGAAAGTGGAGACACAGTTGCTTGTTGAGGTTCTAATAAGAGATTTGAACCAGACGCCACGGCAACTTCAGTCGTCTGCATCCCTGTTAGGAACTTTTGCATTTCCCCCTGCATCTCGGTCACCTTCATCAACACCCTGCACAGTTCAGCGTGCGCTTGCTGCAGTTCAGTTTGAGCTTCCTGTACCTTCTTTACAGTCTTGAACAACTCGCTTCGTTCGGAAGAGTTCGATTCTTTAGCAGCCTTTTCGATGAATTTAAAACCGACTAACTGCTCCTGTTCATCCAGGTCAGATCCATAGGTGTCTAACGAGTCGTTTTCAGGCTGCAGACCGTCGTTATATCTTGCAGGTTGTGCATAAGCCCTTTCTCCCCGCCTGAAGGATTTCTCTTCCAGCAGAGCCTCCTCCTCTCGTACAACTCGGATCAGTTCCAGGTACTTCAACTCTTGATTGACTGCTCTGCTTCTCAGCTGCATCATCACCGGATCTAACGGTTGAGAGCCCCTCAGGATCTGCTTTATTCGTATCTTATCTATGTCAGCCGGTTTGGCCCCTTTCTTGAGGAGTATTTGGTGCAGAATCTTATCCAAGCGCCTCATGTAATCAATCATTCTCTCACCTCTCTTCTGATAGGTGTGTTCGTACTGATATACTAGTTCCGCTGCCTTTTCTGTTCGCCCAAACACTTCTTCAAGAACGTTCAGATAATCCAAAGCAGTACAATCTTTTCTACTCAGTTTTAGGTTTCTCACCGCTTCTGACGCAGGTCCCTTTAAACTCTCGGTGATCCTTTGCTTTTTCTGGGCCTCAGGGACGTCCCACTCATCCAGTGCCTGCATCGCCTGTTCCACCCATTCCTCAAAGGTTTCTTCTCCCGCCGGAGTTGGTACATTTCCTGTAAAGTTCCTTAACCGTCGATAACCGAAATTAGTGTGAGGAGGGCTTGTTTTCTGACATTTGGCCAGCAAATCTCCAATAGCCACGATAAATTCAGGCCGATCATGGCCAACGGACTGGGCGCAGGAACACTTTCGGATTCACCACGTGGCGCACTTGGCTGAATTAGTTGGACTTCCACCTCATCTTCTAGCTCCACGCTCGCGCCCCGAAAACATGCTGGAATACCTTTTCTCCATTCGAGAAGAACATGCGTGTGAGAGGTATCTGGGTTTTTCTTAATGTCCAGAATTAACCCCCGATGATCTGGTGCTAGCGTGGCCACGGCCTGGCGAATCTGATCTTCGGCCCAAGTGTCTGCGGGAATATCCATGACTATGCAACATGCTAACTGACTACTGTGCTCCCCACACCATTCGGCAGCAGTGTCTGGATCCATATTTAACCCTTTAAATGCGGTTTTTCCAGAGACTGAATCCCGGAAACGAGCCCCCACGTGTAGCGCTCACTCCCGGAGGAGCCGCTGAAAATGAACCACGGGTCAGTCTCCCCGCACTAGGGAATAAATATACTCCAACACGCTGAACAGTTTTATATTTTAAAAGGTTTACTAAAAGGTTTGCAGCTCTTAAGACACGGTATATGCAGGAAGATTTACAGTACTTTCGTAACACGATAAACGCGTAGCGGTAAAAGAAACGAAAACACGAGGGCTTCGTATTTTCGGAAAAAAACCCCGACCGAGCAGAAAATTAAAAGATACGAAATTCGAGGAAAAACCGCGTAGCGGGACACAATAAAATACACAGTTCTCGTATCACGGTAAACGCGCAGCGGGAACAAAAAAGGAAAATTGTTCAGAATGTAACTTTAACTTTGCCCCCTTGTATGGATAGGAAAAACAAAGGAAAATGAGTCCTGCACAGGTTAAGTCCCAGAACATGAGGTAGTGTGTGTTACGTGTGTATGTGGTACCCGGGTACTTTTCAACTGGCCAGTGAGTTTACTTTAATGATGTCTTCGACTAGTCAGTTGGGGCCCTGTGGGTTTTAGAAGGAAAACAACAGCGTACGCTCTTATTCACATACGGCCTTGGGGGCCTCTCACCCATCCAGCGCAACTTGAGGTTCCGTTGACCCAGGACGTCTCTCCGCTCGATATTGACTGGGGACGCCGACCACCGGATCTGTTGTCTGGCCTTCTATCGATCAGCCGCGACTCAGCCAGCTTACCGCCTGCTCCCCGCTTCAATCGACCGCGGTACTCCTTACTCGAGGGGTCTTCTCTCCTCAGCACTGCACTCGGATAATATAGGTGGTGATATCTGTCTCCCGCAAGGCTGGGTGACCCAATCCTAAGGCCCAATCCACTCTGTCTGCGTTCCGGCCTGTCTTTTGGTCTCTCCTTCTCTGTGTGTGCATCCACTCTCCTCTGCTCCCTGGCGCGCTCTGCCTGTTCTCCACGAGGTGCAGGATGTACAGCGTCTCCACAAACCCCCCCACTTCCTGTTTCTTCGCAAAGCATGCCGGGACATGTAGTTCGAGGGTCCAGGGTCTTTACTCGTGATTGTCTCCATCTTGTGGCCAAAAATGGGTACTGCCACAGTAAACTTTAACACATCGCTACAATACAATAACTCAACACCAAATAAATTATCAACTTCTCAAAGTGCATTATGTTCATTAAGGAATGAATTCGCCTTCAGGACTTCTCTCGAGTGGCCCCCTTTCTATGGAACTCCCTCCCCCGCAATGTTAGACTATCCCTGTCTCTCCAGTCCTTCAAGAAGTCTCTGAAATTACTTTAGAGAAGCCTATCGGCTCACTGCTTGATTCCCTCACTGTAAATTCTTACTCCATCCCCCTACCCAGCCCACATGCACCGCTACCTCATGTTCTCTATTTACCCTCATCTACAGGGTTATTCAAAGAGAATCGAAAAGTCACTGTACGTTCGGTGCCTTTTCGTTCCCTGCGATTTGCCGATCCTATTTTGCCGACCCTGCGGTGTATTCGGCAAGCACCGCAGGGCCCCTGTAGTGCAGGGAAAACTCGCTGCCAGGGCCGAATTAACGTAGGGGCCGATGGTGCGGCCGCTCCAGACCCCTACCTGAAAAAAGGCCCACAGCCAGAGAAAGTGTCATGGCAGGCCTGATACACACTGTGAGGGCCGAGGCAGGAAACTGCCTGATCCAGACAGAAAGCAGCGTGATTTTATGCTGCACACATCCTGTGAGGAGCCTCCAGCAGCTGGCTGATCACCAGGACTTCTAACAACCAATCGGCTGAGGGCCTGAGCAGCCGTTTGGCTGATGCCCTGAGCAGACAATCGGCTGATGCCCTGTGCAGCCGATTGGCTGAGGCATTGAGCAGCCAATTGGCTGAGGCCTTGAGCAGCCAGGCAGCTGATTCTCCAGGTCTGTAGTGTTCACCCAGTCTAACCCCTGCACTCACTGCCTGGGGCCCTCTGAAGGCTGGGCCAGCACCTGCAGAGGCCCAGCATGTCAGTTTATGGGTATGTAAAGTAAATATAATAATAATGTGATACTGTGTATGGATGTGTGGCACTGGATGGGTGTGTATGTGCTTGTGTGACACAGTGGATATATTTGTATGTGTTTGTATGTGGATGTGCTCGTATTTGAGTATGCAGGTGTATGACACTGGATGGGTGTGTATGTGCATGTGTGGCACTGTGGATATACAGTATTTGGATGTGTGCGTATGTGGATGTCTGACACTGGATATATTTGGATGTGTGTGTGTATGTGCATGTGTGACTATGTGGATGTTTGACACTGGGTATGTGGATAATGGACACCGTGTGTGGGTATATAGATGTGTGTACATATGCATGCATGTCTGTGTGTGGGGTATATGGAGGGCATATAGAAGTGCCAATGTGTGTGGGGGATATAAGGATTTGTGACTGTGCGGGTTCTCTGACACTCATATAACGTATACATTGCTGTGAATTTTATTACTGTGGAGCTTTGTGATATGCTCATACACACCGCACATTACTGTGAGTTTTATTGCTGTGGAGCTCTGTGATACGATCATACATTGCCCATTACTGTGAGTTTTATTGCTGTGGATTCAGTGATACGCTCATACACAGTGCACATTACTCTCAGTTTTATTGCTGTGGAGCTCTGTGATACACTCATGCATTGTGAGTTCTATTGCTGTGGATTCAGTGATACGCTCATACACAGTGCACATTACTGTCAGTTTTAGGCTGGGGTCAGACGAACACAGTGCGAACGCGCAAGCAGCTGCACTTTATCACGGCCGTAGTAGCAGGAAATGACGGCCAATGACGGGCAATATACGAAGTACGGCCACACAAAAGTTCGGCCGGGCAACGCAAGCGGCAAACAAACGCATTTTTTCGAGAACGTGGTACCGCTAGTACTGACGTACAGAGTGCGCTGCGTCCGCTAGCGGCGTGTGTGCTTGATTAGGAGACGTCAGACGCTGCTAATGTCCGGCCAACATAACGTCCAGACGCAAAAAGTGTTTTATTGATAATCCGTACAAAATCACGGATGAAAATGCGCAAAGTATGACCGCTTTCGCGTATTCCGTGGAAAAATAAGTCCATTCGTTCGAACGCACTTTTTCACGGACGACGTGAAAAATGCGTTCGTCTGACCCTAGCATTATTGCTGTGGAACTTAGTGATACGTGGTTATGTTTTAATGGATGTGGTTTTCTTTTGGGGGGATCAGCATTCTAACCTTGGATCCAGGCAGCACAATGTCTTGGGCTGGCCTTGCCACCACCGACTCTCTGAAGGAGAAAGCACTTTGATGATAATTAAAATATTTAATTTATGTTAACAAAAGATGCTTTGCACTTTTCCTTTTATTTCTACAAGAAGGCCCACCAAAATCCTCAGCACCAGGCCCATGATACTCTTAATCCGGCCCTACCTGCCACAAACCCGCAGAACACTCGTCGCAAACCCACGAACACTAACCGAACACTCACCGAAACCCGCAGAGAACAGCTGGATTAACCATGCCGAACACCCAGGAGAAACCCAACTAGACGCCGATCACAGCACAGAGCAGCCGCTGGAAAAAGCCGACACGCAGACGAACGAGGTGAAAAAAATAAAACAGTTTGCTTGAAAGTTTGAAAATTGAAACGCTGTTTGCAAAAAAACGCCTGAACGCAAATGTCTGGAATTTACATCTAAGATCCTATGAATGATAATAAAAAGGTCTGTTACAGAGAAATGAAAAAAAACATTTAAAAAAAAAACGGGAAAAAAGTTTGCCAAAAATATCCCAAAAAATGCCTAAAAGATCCAAAAAAAAATCAAAAAATAAAGAGACTTTTTACTGCAGAATAAAATAATAAACGGTTTATTAGATATTGGATTAAAACTGGGATATGTTTAACATTGAAGCCTATGGGAATCAGCCTGAAAAAATCTGTCGAATGAAACCACTGAACAGCAGGGCATTTCGGCAGCTTTTCCCTGCTGGTTTGTGTTCTCTGAATAGACGATGCATTGCTTCTCTATGGGGATTTCACTGCCCTCGAACAAGCACCGAACAGGCACCGTATGTGCAGGCAATTCACCAACATTTGGCCAACTGCCTGCTCTCTGAATAGCCGAATGGCCAGGAAAGGGAACCGTACGCTGAATTTCACTGTTCGGTTACCTTTCGGGGCCAGATCGGCTCTCTTTGAATAACCCTGTATGTGTGTCACCCCTCCCCTCTTAGATTGTAAGCTCTCAAGCAGGGTCCTCTCTCCTTCTGTTCTGTGTGTGTAACGTGTATGTATATTTATATTCTGTCTCACCCATTGTACAGCACTACGGAACTTGTCAGCGCTTTATAAATCCTGTAACTGTAATAGATCTTAAAAGCTTCTTGTTTGCATAGGGAGACACCGGGTGGATTTTCCTCACATTTTTTTTTTTTTGAGAGAAAGGATTTTCCCAGGAAGGATACATTGAGATTTCTCTCGTTTTCAAGTATGTCCTTGGTTGCGAGTATGTACAGTTAGGGGTCTTGCCCATGGACACTTACTGGAGAGGTTAATTCTCACATTTATTTAATTCAGAGTACTGAGCATATGAACTTTAGTGATCTTGGTGGGAAAGCAAAAAACATTGACATTTCTTTCCTGATTTGCTTCTGATTCTCCATAAATTTAATCTTTCTTACTCATTTTATGATTGGTGGTTAAAAAGCATCACAGAAAGACAATGTGATTAAACAGTCTGCACGATGTACTAGATTACTACAAAGAAAATTAATCTATAAAAACATATGAGGAAAAGGAGAATGCTTCCTATTCATTTTTCTGAGCTACATTGAGGCATCATCATGATTATTAGTGCAATTATCATGAATGTTATTATATTACATTATATTATACAATAATGTACAGAGCTGGAGTATGATAAAGCTCTTATATAACTTATGGAATAGGAGCCCTGCATTTATTTTTGACAATGGGCTTCCCATTAGGCTAGGGTCAGACGAACGCATTTTCGCGTTGTCTGTGAAAAAGTGCGTTCGAACGAATGGACGCATTTTTTCACGGAGTACGCGATAGCGGTCATACGATGCGCATTTGCGTTCGTGATTTTGTACGGATCATCAATAAAACACTTTTTGCATCTGTACGTTATGTTGGCCGGACATTAGCAGTGTCTGACATCTCAAAATCACGCACACACGCCGCTATGCGGCCACAGCGCACTCTGTACGACCGTACTAGCGGTTTGACGTTCTCGACAAAATGTGTTCATTTTCCACTTGCGTTGCGCGGCCGGACTTTCGTGCGACCGTACTTCGTATATTGGCCGTCATTGCCCGGCATTTGCTGCTAGCACGGCCGTGATTTCGTGCGTCTAAACGCACGTTAAAACTGCTTTCGTCAGACCCCAGCCTTAATTACATCTAGGAATGTTAGTTTCAATATATGCATCTACATGTACTCAGTAAAAATTTTATTTTTATATTTGTGTCAATAGACAGGAATAGATAGATAGAAGGATAGATATGTAGGGGTTATTCAGAGAGCATTAGTTGAAATTTCTGTGTTCTCTCGTTCGGTTAGATCAATTCAACAACCATGCGATGAATTCAGCATTCACCGCAGGGTCCCCGAAGTGTGCCGAGTGAATCTGCTGAACGTCGCCGATAAACCTGCCGAACGCATCTGATAAACCACCAAACTCTGCCGATAAACCGCCAAACACAGCCGACGTTCTGTCAAATGCCTACGATCAGCCACCGACAAATGCCGACGAGGGGTAAAAAAAATAATAAAAATGCATGGAAATAAAATATAAGGTGCTATGAAAAACAATAAAAAGGTCTGTTACAGAATTAAAAAAAAGCCATTTAAAAAAATCTGAAACAAAAATTTCACACAAAAAATCCAGAAGAATGCCTAAAAAGTTGTAAAAAATAAGTTAATAAAAAGACTTTTTGCTGCAAATGAAAAGAATAAATGGTTGAATAAATTATTTTTATAAAAACAGGAATTTTATTTTACTTTGTAACCTATGGGATTCGCCTGTTTAAACCTGTCGAACGAAAGCACTAAAAATCTGGGCATTTCTCCAACTTTTCGCTGCTGTTCGGCGTTCTCTGAATACATCATCAATTATTTCTCTATGGGGAATTCCACTGCCGCCGAATTTGCAGCGTATTTCTCTGGCAATTTGCCAACTTTTGGCAAATTGCCTGCTTTCTGACTAGCTGAATTGCCATGAAATTGCACGTATGGGAAAATTCACCGTTCGGTGCAATTCAGGGGCAAATTCAGCTCTCATTGAATAACCCCTATAGACAGATATGAGATAGATATGAACTTATACTATTTTTTAAAAAATGATTTATCATCCACTTTGCGTATGATACAAAAAAATTCTAAAGAAACATTGTGTAAAGAAGAAAACTGAGAATCTTGCTTACGCGATCCTACAATCTACATATTAATTTGTGCAGTAAACAATGACGTAGTAGTAGTATTAAACAGAGCAAATGTCACAGATTACACTCAGCAAATTTTCCTTCAAAGGTTACTGCAAGACATTAAAAAAAGGAAGCAAATCTCCACAAAGTGAAAATTCATGCCACATTTAGCAAACTTTCCTGCTTCCGTTGGTTGGGTTTGCTGTGTCCAGCTGTGAGTGTACAAGCCTGATCAAACACAGACTAATGCACTGCTCGGAAATATTCAGGGGACCTTTCCTGTCTTTTCCAAGACATTTGGCCTCCCTTAAACTGCTGCCACTAAACTTTCAACTCGTCACAATGAATCACTGGTGTCCCAGTCATGGTTTGGGAACAGTCCAAATCATACATTCGGAAAATCTAAAACCCCAGTGAGCACTGGCATAAAATCAGTGGGGAAATGCCTCTGGGGTGCTCTGATTCGGAAAAGAATTGGAGCCACCGGCTTTCTTTTCATCAGTTGTAAATGGTTTTATTTAGGTTTATGAGACGTCACATCTTAACTGTGTCCAGATGTTTTCGTTTTTGTTTCTACTTGTACATCCTAGCATGACCAGCAGAGGAGACTAAAATGTGATGCTTTTTACTCTATATAGAGTGATGCTCATCATGATGAATTCCTTATTTTTGTGCCTCATAACATGGATAAATAGGTAGAGTGTGTGTTAGATATACTGTAAATAGTGCATTCAAAAAGTTTTCAGGCCCCTTTAATCTCTAGACTCCATAATGACAAAGCAAATACCAGATTTTTTACAACATAGTAAACAACTAAAATACATACATTGATGTAAGTATTCAGACCCTTAACTCAGTATCTCGCTGAGGCATCTTTGGCAGTGATAGAAGCCTCAAGTAATTTTGGGTATGATGGAACACAGCTTTGCATACCAGAATTTGGACATTTCTGCAGATCCACTTAAGTTCTGTCAGAATGGATGGACACCGTCGATAGACAGTCATTTTCAGCTTTCTCCAGCAATATGTTACTGGGTTCAAGTCCAGGTTCTGGCTGGGTCACTCAAGGACATTCAAAGAGTTCTTCCTAATCCTCTCTAGTGTTATCTTGCTTGTGTGCCTAGGGCAGTGATGGCGAGTCTATGGCATGCGTGCCACACCTGGCACGCGGGTCCGACTGTGTCGGCACGCGAGCCATAGGCTTGCCTCACTGCCGCTCCAAGCATGCTTTTTCCTCCCAGCGGCTGCCGGCAAAGAATGTTGCCCGGCCGCTCATTGAGATCCACCAGCCGCATTCTCAGGAGACCACGGCTTGTGCGTGTTTCCCAACAAGAGGCCGGGCTACATCCTTTTCCGGCGGCCCCTGGGAGGAAGAAGCATGCTCGAAGGCGCCTGGCAGCTGAGACCATGTGAGCTGGGGCCAATATATATCCATGTGAGCTGGTATTTATATCCTTGTGAGCTGGGGGCAATATATATCCATGTGAGATGGGGCAATATATATCCTTGTGAGCTGGGGGCAATATGTGTCTATCCTTGTGAGCTGGGGCAATATATATATATATCCTTGCGAGCTGGGGCAATAAATGTATATCCTTGTGAGCTGGGGGCAATATATGTATATCATTGTGAGCTGGGGGCAATATATATCCTTGTGAGCTGGGGGCAATATATGTATATCCTTGTGAGCTGGGGCAATATATATCCTTGTGAGCAGGGGGCAATATATATCCTTTGTGAGCTGGGGCAATATATATCCTTGTGAGCTGGGGGCAATATATGTATATCCTTGTGAGCTGGGGCAATATATGTATATCCTTGTGACCTGGGGCAATATACGTATAGCCTTGTGAGCTGGGACAATATATGTATATCCTTGTAAGCTGGGGCAATATATATCCTTGTGAGCTGGGGCAATATATGTATATCCTTGTGAGCTGGGGCCAATATATATCCATGTGAGCTGGGGCCAATATATATCCATGTGAGCTGGGGCCAATATACAGTTGTGTTCAAAATTATTCAACCCCCAATGCTGTAAAGAGTTTTAGGGAATTTAGTGTACATTTGTAATTGTATTCAGAATGAAATCCTACAAGGACTTTTTAAAGAACCATATGCAACTAAAATGACATCAATTGGTTTTGTAATACAGTAGTAAATGTTTCTTTTGTGAATTCTTCATTGACACAATTATTCAACCCCTTAAAGACTACAACTCTGAAGAACAGAGGTTCATTCAAGTGTTTTCAATCAGGTATTGAAAACACCTGTGGATGTCACGGAGCAGCAATAAAGCATAATAAGCACCAATTAGGCAGCTTTAAAATGACTGTGATACTCAGCTCCTTCTAGACATTTACTGGTGTGGTTACAAACATGGTGAAGTCAAGAGAATGGTCCAGGAAGACAAGAGAAGAGGTGATTACTCTTCACAGGAAGGGCAATGGCTATAAGAAGACTGCAAAGATGTTAAACATACCAAGAGAGACCATAGGAAGCATCATTCGCAAATTCAAGGCAAAGGGCACTGTTGAAACGCTACCTGGTTGTAGCAGAAAGAAGATGCTGACTTCGACTGCTGTGCGCTACCTGAAGCGTAGAGTGGAGAAAAGTCCCCATGTGACTGCTGAGGAACTGAGAAAAGATTTGTCAGATGTGGGTACTGAAGTTTCAGCTCAGACAATACGGCACACACTGCGTAATGAAGGCCTCCATGCCAGAACTCCCAGGCGCACCCCCTTGCTGTCTCCAAAGAATAAGAAGAGTCGACTGCAGTATGCCAAAAGTCATGTGGACAAACCACAGAAGTTTTGGGATAGTGTTCTGTGGACTGATGAAACAAAATTAGAACAGTTTGGGCCCATGGATCAACGCTATGTTTGGAGGAGGAAGAACAAGGCCTATGAAGAAAAGAACACCTTGCCTACTGTGAAGCATGGTGGGGGGTCAATCATGCTTTGGGGCTGTTTTTCTTCTGCAGGTACAGGGAAGCTTCAGCGTGTGCAAGGTACCATGAATTCTCTTCAGTACCAGGAGATATTGGATGACAATGTGATGCAGTCCGTCACAAACTTGAGGCTTGGGAGACGTTGGACCTTTCAACAGGACAATGATCCCAAGCATACCTCCAAGTCCACTAGAGCATGGTTGCAGATTAAAGGCTGGAACATTTTGGAGTGGCCATCGCAGTCACCTGACTTAAATCCGATTGAGAACCTCTGGTGGGACTTAAAGAAAGCAGTTGCAGTGCGCAAGCCTAAGAATGTGACTGAACTGGAGGCTTTTGCCCATGACGAATGGGCGAAGATACCCGTAGATCGCTGCAAGACACTTGTGTCAAGCTATGCTTCACGTTTAAAAGCTGTTATAACTGTAAAAGGATGTTGTACTAAGTACTAAGATTGAATGTCACTTGGGGGTTGAATAAAACTGATAATGATGTGAGCACAGAAAAGACATTTGTGGTTATTTCATTATAAATGTTATGTTATATTTGTCTGACCTACACGTGCCTCTTTGATTTAATTGTAAGCAAGATTACTGAATGATCAAAATCAATGTCAAACTGGCCAAAACACTCAATTTCAGTGGGGGTTGAATAATTTTGAACACAACTGTATATATCCAAGTGAGCTGGGGCAAATATATATAGCCATGTGAGCTGGGGCAAATAGATATATCCATGTGAGCTGGGGGCCAATATATATCCATGTTACCTGGGGCCAATATATATATATATATCCATGTGTGAGCTGGGGCCTATATATATATATATATATATATATATCCATGTGAGCTGGGGCCAATATATATCCATGTGTGAGCTGGAGCCAATATATATCAATGTGTGAGCTGGGCCAATATATAGCCATGTGTGAGCTGGGGCAATATATCCATGTATGAGCTGGGGGCAATATATCCATGTATGAGCTGGGGCAATATATCCATGTGTGAGCTGGGGGCAATATATCCATATATGAGCTGGGGGCAATATATCCATGTGTGAGCTGGGGTCAATATATCCATGTGTATGTATGGACCTTTCCACTTAGGGGTGTACTCACTTTTGTAGCCAGCAGTATAGACATTAATGGCTGTGTGTTGAGTTATTTTGAGGGGACAGCAAATTTACACTGTTATAGAAACATAGAAACATAGGAAAATGTCGGCAGATAAGAACCTTTCGGCCCATCTAGTCTGCCCAATTACATGGATACTTGACCTGGATTTATCTTTTGTTTAGGATAGCCTTATGCCTATCCCATGCTTGCTTAAATTCAATTACTGTTTTGGCCTCTACCACTTCTACTGGAAGACTGTTCCATGTATCCACCACCCGCTCAGTAAAATAATGCTTCCTGATGTTACTTTTAAACCTTTGCCCCTCTAATCTAAGACTATGTCCTCTTGTTTTGCTATTTTGTTTCCTTTTAAATATACTACCTTCCTCTACCTTGTGGATTCCCTTTACGTATTTAAATGTTTCTATCATATCTCCTCTGTCTCGTCTTTTTTCCAAGCTGTACATGTTAAGATCATTAAGCCTTTCTTGGTAACTTTTCTCCTTCAAGCCGTACACCATTTTAGTAGCCCTTCTCTGAACTCTCTCTAAGATGTCTATATCCTTCTGGAGATACGGTCTCCAATACTGCACACAGTACTCCAAGTGAGGTCTCACCAGTGCTCTGTACAGTGGCATGAGCACTTCCCTTTTCCTACTGCTAATACCTCTCCCTACACAACCAAGCATTCTGCTAGCATTTCCTGCTGCTCTATTACATTGACTACTTACCCTTAGATCCTCTGAAATAATAACCCCTAAATCCCTTTCCTCAGATGTTGAGGTTAGGACTGTATCAAATATTCTATATTCAGCCCTTGGGTTTTTATGTCCCAGGTGCATTATCTTGCACTTATCCACATTAAAACTCACTCACTCACTACTTTACATTGTGGCAAAGTGTCATTTCTTCAGTGTTGTCACATGAAAAGATATAATAAAATATTTACAAAAATGTGAGTGGTGTACTCACTACTGTGATATACTATATATACTGTATATATATATACACACAAACACTGTGCTATTATGGCATGATGATAGAAGTGAGGTGAAGTTTAGGGGAGAATCAATAAGCAATGGGATAGAATAGGAGGCTGAATGTTGCATTCAATGTTAACCTTGGTGTCAAGTGAAACATTTGTACAGTGACAAAGAGTCAGATTTGGAGCAAACATTCTTCTGGTTTCTGTGGTGATCACTTCAATAGTAGCAGCTTCCCCAAGAATTGCTTCAGTCTTGTCTTGAATGACCATGACATTTAGGTTGTTGTAATGAAGGCTGATTCATTTTCTTATGACTCATCATTAACTAAACCCAAGATTCAGTGTTGGGTTAAAGTCCTATGACATCATGGCCGTCTTTGCTAGTCATCTGTCACAAAGGGATTCATTAATCTGTTTCACTGTGGTTGTTTTATTTGTTGGAATAATTAAATATTTCATGCTTTGCTTTCATTAGTTTTGAGCATACAGTGTCTTTCTTAAAAATGTTAACTAATAGAACCCACCAAGGGCTTGATTTAATTGAGCTTGATCAGTGATATTTTCCAAATCCATGACTGAAAATAGGCCATTTTTCGGTTTGGCATATTTAAGGGTTTACCAGAATTTCGATTACAGTTATCAGCTCAATAATCGGCACTCATGCCTCTAATCAATAATGGTAATATCGGCTTTAGAGATTCAATTAAGATTTTCTCCCTCCACTATCAGTGTGACGATATTCAAAAATATATCAGGTGCTGAAAGGGTTTAATAAATGGCTCTTCATGCAGTGAGACCGACACTCACACGGAAGCCCTCAGTTAAACATTGGATTTTCAAATACGCACGCTCGGGGTGGACTGACCCATCGGGCACTTGGACACTGCCCGAGGGCCCGCGGGTCAGTAGGGGCCCGGTGTGGGGCGACAAAGTGGGCCCCGCCGGTTTCCTCTGATGATCGTTGAAATTAAAAGGCAGCCAGCGGCGCACTCTGTAAATGCTGCGGTGGCGCCTGCGCCGCCCCCTCACGTGACGTGTCACCTGAGGGGCGGCGCCAGTGCAACGTGCTTCTCCAGTTGATTGGGATGTGGTCACGCTGCAGGCGCCTGCGCAGCATTTTCAGAGTGCGCCGCTGGCTGCCTTTTAATTTCTACGATCATCAGAGGAAACTGGCAGGGGCCCAATGTGTCACCCCAAACCGAGCCCCTACTGACCCGCAGGCCCTCAGACAATGCCGGTGAGCAACCCGGGGGGGGCAATATATATTTGCTGGGGGCAATATATATCCATGAGTGAGCTACTGGGGGCACTATATATCCATAAGTGAGCTACTGGGGGCACTATACAGTTTATCCATGAGTGAGCTACTGGGGGCAATATATATCTATGAGTGAGCTACTGGGGGCACAATATATCCATGAGTGAGCTACTGGGGGCAATATATTTCCATGTGTGAGCTACTGGGGCACTATATATCCATGTGTGAGATGCTGGGGGCAATATATATCCATGAGTGAGCTGCTGGGGCAATATATATCCATGGGTGAGCTGCTGGGGCAATATATATCCATGAGTGAGCTGCTGGGGGCAATATATATCCATGTTTAAGCTGCTGGGGGCAATATATATCCATGTTTGAGCTGCACATTATTGTGGGTTTTATTGCTGTGGATTCTGATACGCTCATATACACTGCACATTCCAGTGAGTTTTATTTCTGTGGAGCTCTGTAATACGCTCATACACATTGCACATTACTATGAGGTTTATTGCTGTGCAGCTCTGTAATATGCTCATACACACTGCACATTCCAGTGAGGTTTATTGCTGTGCAGCTATGTGATGTGCACTGTGTCAGGATTGTAGAGTATCTTTTAAAGTGATCGGCAGTTTCCCACATTTTCCACAGGCACTTTCTGTGCCGTGGCACAGTCTTAGCTGCAATGAGTGGGTGATGGGTGCTGCAGCAGTGCGGTGGCCATCTGTAAGTATGGAGGGGGCACAATTCACTGCTGAGTCCAAGTGGATTTTCAAAAAGGTTATTTTTAGGAGTTCAGAAATAAATTCTTTAGCACAATAATGTACATGTGGGTGTTGCGTTGTAGGGAGTGTTTTTTTATGGGTGTGGCCTCCTGTGGGTGCAGAACAAGGGGGCTCCATGACCTCCTATTGCCCGGGGGCCCCATTAGTTGTCAGTCCACCCCTGCGCACGCTCAGTATCCAGAATCAATATGATGTTGCTGACAATGGCAGGTGTAATGTATGTTACATTTGACATCATATCATTGCCAATATCAGAAAATTAATGCATCATTAGCCCCTTAACAACAAAGGACGTACCAGGTACGTCCTGCAAAAATGGTCGCTTAACGCCTGAGGACGTACCTGGTACGTCCTTTCCTACCCAAATCCTCCATCCCTATACTCACCTCTCTGGCCGGGGCCCTGTGGTGGTCTGATTACAAGGAAGTCAGGCCACCACTTTTATACCCCGGCCATCGCACTTATGTCATCATACCGAGTACTATGACATCAGTTTCAGAAGCCCCCACCTCCGTGACGGACGCCGTTGGGAGCAAGGTTATGAAGAGGTCACCCAGGTAAGTATTATTTTCCTCAGTTTGTACGGATTCAGGAATTCCTCGCACATTGACATTATTTCTGCACGTTCTGTTCTCTAAATCAGCGACTTAACGCTAAGATTTATTGAGTACTGTGTACTTGTCTACCAAGTCGTTATGGGCGAGGCAAATGTCCGTCTTGGTTTCCAGCTGGTCTGTACTGTCTTCCAATGTTTCTGGGGTGTTCTGCTGCTACGCTGCAAAGATCTGCATGCAAAGTTGCTCAGAGCTCCCACAGCATCGAATGCATAAAGCTTTCCAATGCAGGGGTAGTCTCGGAGAGATGAAGCGAGTCGGTCTCTTCCATATCCTTTATAGACCACAGGAAGAGTATTGCTGTGGAGCCACCATCTATGGAGTTGTGGCCTAGTTCTTTCTTCCTCATTGGTCGTGGCAGGTCCAGCGACCACTGTGCTTTCGGCGGCGGCGGTCAATGGTCCTGGGGTCGAGGTAAGTATAAATTGCATTTATTGAGCCCTGGACACAGAGCTCACCTTAAATGCAGCTGCTCTCTCTGCTGGGTAGCCACACACCCCTAGAGCCATTAATGGCAAGAGTAGTATAGGACCCAGAGAATCTTAAAAATAAATAATGACTGGATTTTCATTCCATGTTACTATTACCTGGCTCATTTGCTGCATATCAATATTATTTAAAATTCTAATTATATTTTCATTTCCATCATGCTTATGTCGACAAAACTAAAATCCTGCTTTGGTTTAGGCCCTTTTGAATAAAATAAATTGACCACATCTCTAGGGTTTCATGAAAGAGCAGTGAATTTGTTTGAAACCTCATAATGTGGGGCGGGTAAAGGACATAATTGGCAGACATCCCAAGCAGCCATCTTATAGCTCCGACAGAATAATCACTCCTTTGGACTTGGATATTTGAGCACCATAGGTTACAAACCAGACATGGCCTGCTGAAATAGTTGATGGTCACAGAGCAGTGACAGAGAAGCACGACATCACGCGGCATCTACTGAATCAACAGTTGTTCTGTGCGCATAGATCATATGGCACGATTCATACTCTTCAATGGATCTTGGCATATCAAGTGTGTCAGCACAATATACTCAGCCTTGTGTGCGAACATTCTTATGTAAATATTCTTAAAAGGAATCTACTATCAATTGGTTCTGCAATATCATTTACTCTTTTCATCACTCCGGCCAGCTTTAATTACATCCCTTTTACGCTGAAGACAATTTATATGTAGTCATCATATGGTTTTAGCTAATTATTATAATATAATAATTATGTGCATGTTGTGGCATATGCTATTCTTTATTTCTTAGTGAATGACAAATGGATCTCTGCCCAGCTTACGCAGGATAAAGAAAAGATCAAGAAATTTTGAATCAGACAAACCTTAAGGCCGGGTGCACACTAGCGTTTTCTTCTGCACACTAGCGTGCGTTATGACGCTCTTTATGACGTGCGTTGTAGCATATAATTACACGGATAGAGAACACACGTAGTACGCGCGCAGAAGAAAACGCTAGTGTGCACCCGGCCTTAAACGGGTGAATGGGACATACTGTATGTATCATGTTGATAAAATACAGCTCTGAGGATAACTTGCAGTAACCATTAACACCAGAATCCATTAACACCAGCCTAAAAATAAATAGACAGAAGTGTATACTCACCTCCTGTCCCGCAGCGAGGATCGCGGCTCTGTCCGCCTCCTCCGGCCGGCGTGAGCAGGGAAAGACTGGGGGAAAGTCCCCCCCAGTCTCTCCCTGCGTATCACTACGTTGACCGGCCGGATCTCGCGAGGCGAGATCCGGCAGGTCATGTGACTGCCAGCGTCTGGCTCAATGGAGTCCTATGGACTCCTTCGAGTGGATGCTCGCAGCTGCGCTCAGCGCTGCCGCGAGCATCGTGGGGCCGTAGCGCAGGGTAACAATGCAGGCAGCTTTTTAAACGCCTGCATTGTAATTCCACGCTAAAATGGGGGCGGTAGAGGGAAAGCTGCGGGCACAGTTTTTTCTCCCTACCGCCCCTGTTTTAGCATGGAGATTGAAATTTAGCCCTGTATTAGATAACGCTACCATTCATTGAAGAAGACAGTATCTTCGGTTTGTGCTCCAAAGCAGTTGTATTGATAAATAAAACCGAATATTACAGAATCTTTGTGACCACATGTAAGTGCTGCTGAAACTGTTGGCATTACAAAAATAATGCTAATAATGATCTGTAGCGGTACAGTATCCTTAAGGATGGTTCTTATGGCTTTGCAAACTAGATTTAGATCAGTGGAGGCTCGTACACAAGGTCTGAGCAGCATGCTACCAACAACGCTACAAATAACAATGATAAAAGTTAAAATTCCTGTTTAAATTCTAACATGACTTCTTACCGGTGACCTACCTTTTGCTATTACCCCATACCCTACCTAAAATAATGACAAAACTCGAATTTTAGTGGGTAAGACACAGCCAAACTTATTTTGCAATTAACACAATTTCTTTATTAAACACTAGCTTTTGGCCACGGCTTCACTCGTGTGGATTTTGGGATTTGTAACAATTGATTTGAAAAGAAACATGAGTTTCTGTACTCAAACTGTACAAAATATAATTTACAGGTTGATGTCTTAACCCTTTCGCTGCTGAGGCTTTTCCCGCCCCTGTGCTGAGGTCATTTTTACCGGTTTTGCTCATCATGTTTAAATGCGTTTTGAAGGCTTATTTTAGTATATGACCCAGACATATTATATATCGTTCTTTCCGTCAGACTCGGCAGATTCATAATATGTCATTATTATATGTATACGTCATGACCTGTCTGTATATTATAACAAAAAATGCAATAAAATATGATTTTTCAATAATTTACAATGTGTAAAGTGTTTTTTTTTCACATTTTAAGATGCGAGAAATTGCGGTTATATTTTGTATGGGGAGCGCTTGTTAAAAAAATTAGAGATGGGGTCTTGTTACATTTTTTTTGGGGGAAAATTACACGATTTTTAACAAACGCACCGCATACAAAAATCGTTAGTGCAGCATCATTGTTCACATTATAATTGAAATGGGAACAATATTGCTGCATTAACAAACCGAAAAAAAAACTTTTTTTTTTTATAATTTTTTTTTAAATATTTTTTTATTTTTAATTTTATTTATTTTTTACTAACTTTTTTCACATTCAAGTTTGGTATCGTTGGAACGGCCATGCTCTGGCCGATCCAACAATACCAAACTTTAACCCCTAGCTGCCACGGATCGGGAGATAGGGGGTTCCAATGAACCGTTGGTGGCAGCTAGGGGTTAACTCCAGGACTGGCGTCATCGTGCTATGCACGATGACGCCAGTCCTCAGGGGGAGTTCCCGGAGGCTTGGCCGACATCCAAGATGTCGGCCAGCTCCGGGAAAGGATCACGAACCGGCGCTTTTCAGCCAGGTACCATTTGGAAGGGCAGGCTGTGCCCTTCCAAATGGTGCCTGGGTTAACCCCCGCAACGCCGCCGATCGGGAGGGAGAGAGGTCCGAAGGACCTCCCCCCCTTCCTTTCAGGCGCCTCCTCCGCCCATGCGGGGGGCCGCCTGAATTAGGTGTCATCGCGCCGCCGCAATGACACCTAATTAGCCCGGTGGCGGTTCCGGATGCTGGGCTGACATCGAGGATGTCAGCCCGCACCGGGGGAGCCAGCGATCGGCCGGAACCCGGCCAAACGCTGACCCCAAAGGCTGGACGCGCTGAGCGCGTCCTCCGCACGCGCTGAGCGCGTCCACCGCAGCGATAGGGTTAAAGTAATAAGTAATGTTTATTGCAGACGTTAGTCAGGGCATATTGGCTAAAAAACAAAGTTGTTTCATTCATATGGGTCCATGAATATTTTTTTATGTTGTAAATACAGACAATGAGACAGGCAAAAAAATAAAAATTTTTGTTTTTTGGCAAAGTTGAAAACAATTTGAGTACTTCTTTTTAAACTACATTTGTGTTTCTTCTTTTAGGTGCTCAGAGCACCAGAGAGTTAGGTGAGCTCACTCTGGAACAGGCAACATAAAACTGTCCATGTGAGAAGCAGACTTCCCTTAGGTCAATCCCTGCTACCTTCAAAGTCTGTCCCTGAGACTTGTTGATGGTCGTCGCAAAACAAATCTATAGGGTGAACTGAAGTCTTTTGAAATGAAACAGGTATTCTGAAGGTATAAGAGGTATTTGTGGTATGAACACCAACTCCCCCGGCCAGAACCGATTAGCACCGTAGCCTCAATCACATTTCTGTGGAGTGCTTTTACATGCAATCTGGTACCATTACAGAGCTTAGGTGGGTTGAGGTTCTGCAATAATATCACAGGTTCCTTCACACTGGAGCATTGTGGGTGGGTGTGAGCCTTGGCTGTGAGAGGCAACCAGACATGCTGGAGCAGTGAGGGTGTGTATGAGGCCTGGCTGTGCGAGGGAAGCAGACATACTGGAGCAGTGAGGGAGTGTGCAAGCTCTGACTCTGAGAGGAGTTGCATAGAGACTTCATTCTGTGTGATGTAAAAGCATCCCTCTGATCTGTTGATCCAGTGTATCAACTGGATTTTCAGAAAATGGTAAAATATAGGTATAATGATAAAAAATATTCACTTGCCCCCACCCCTTTAACTGGATTCTCTGAAAATGGTAAAATCCGTGTGTTTTATTTTTCAAGAAAAATCTAAATAGCAATTTTCACATCTGTAACATCTTCGGTTCCCCACGCCACTCCGATGACCCTCTGCTCCTTCCACGGGATAGGTGACGTTGGACTCTGAGAGCACGGATGATCCACTCCATGCTCCGCCTCCAGAAGAACTTCAAATGCAGCCATTAGGTCCAGCAGGCAGGCCCCTCCGAAGGACGTACCTGGCACTGTGCAATGACATTGACACTGAATGGGGCCCTCTCACAGCCTCATCCCTCTGTGTACTCTGCAGACCCCCATCTCCTTGACATCTGATGGGGCTCAGGTTCAAACAGGCTGGGGAACTTGCTATCTGGGTCCACCGCCATCTGTTGCCAGCCTCTATATCCTTGCTGAGTTCAGTGGAGTATGCAGTAGGTACCTTGACAAAAGGTCTTTCTCTAAGGTGCCTTTTGCCTCAGCATGCACCTGCAGTTGGGCCAGCAGCATCTCCACCGGTAAAGGTGCTTTTTGGAACAGATATGGTAATAACCAGTCTTTCTCTCTTCGGACTGGATTTCTCCTAGAATGGATAAGTAAGGGGGCACGACCTACCATTTACTTTTATACCCTGTTGCAAACTTGTTTCCCTTCTAAGGCTAGGGACAGATGAGCGCATTTTCTGCAGCCACCGTCAAAATGTACGTCGATGCGTGCGCACGCATTTTTTCACGGAATACGCTTAAGTGGTCAGACGATGCGCAATTCTGGACGTATTTCATGACGGTGGGGTAAAAAGAAGTCTAGGGAAATCCGGCTGTTTGAACGTTATGTAGGCCGCACACTAGCAGCGTCTGACGTCTCCTAATCACGCACACACGCTGCCATGCGGCCGCAGCGCACTTTGTACGTCAGTAGCAGCGGTTTCACGTTCTGATAAAAATGCGTTCATTTGCTGGTTGCGTGGTGTCGGCGCACCTTTGTACGCACGTACTGCGTATATTGGCCGTCATTGGCCGTTATGTGCTGCTACTGCCGCCGTGATTTAGTGCGCCTGCACGCGCGTTCCGACTGCCCCACTCTGACCCTAGCCTAAGATCCATACTAGTTAAACCCACACAAAACCAGCACATGGCAGCAGTCATGCGACCCTCTTCCCTACGTGTACCCAGGAGCTTACTTTCTGGTGTATGAGTCCTTTTTTAATATGTAGATGTAGTAACCCATAGAGGTCATCTCAATATATTCTGGTTTATAAGACTCTTGCTTTGGGCTTTACAGAGATATGCATGGAATTAAGTTCCAGTGCACCACCATTTCAAAATTTCACCAGCTGCCAGTGGTGCCAGCTTAGATTGCAAGCTTTGAAGACTACTTAGATCCCTTTCTTTGGGCTTGTTGATAACATGTCTGAAATGGATATGTGAGTGGTCACAATATCCAATACACATATCACTTTTATGCTACTCACCTTTTGTTTGCAGATAACCTGGGTACTGACCAACGAAACAAATTACTGGAAAGTCAGATACCTGACACCTCTGGGTAACCAAACGCTACACTTCTAATGCCCATAGGCCATGTTATGGGTTTCGCTTTGTGCTGGATTTGCAAACCTTGCCCAATATATACGAATTCAGGAGAAATGTAGAAGAAGCCATTTATCACACACGGTCTCTGATGATGCAGGGTACAGATATGCACTTTGTGTTTGCACTTCTTATGTGCCTGTTCTAGGATTGACCCCTTCACTATTAAATGCTTTTTATTAAAAAAAATCATAACATTTCTTTGAAACATTGGATGTCTAGTTATCACATTAATGTGGGGTAATTTAGTAATTGTGTGTATAAAGATTGTTCTTCTAAAATAGTAAAAATATTTAAAAAATTGGATTCATCTATATTTATCATTTATTTGTTTTACTGACATATTGTTGGGATGAAAAGTAAGGATGATGAACACTACATGGAGTCCCTTACCTTGCACAATCTCCAACAGGGTCTGCATCATTAGCATAAAGACGAAAATGCCCCACCTTTCAAATAGATTATAAAAATTATGGGCTTAATTACATTCTCCATGCAAAAACACACAAGGCGTGAATTTTTGCACGAAGCGTTAAACGTTAACGCGCATAAAACAACGCTAGTATTACAATCCTCGTGCATTTTTTCATCCGTCAAAAAATAACACGCGTAAAACAGACGAGCAAAAACGCGCACGCAGCAACGTTGCGCGCAGAAATCAGTGTGCGGACTGTTTCTTCACGCGATTCAGCCAATCGGAATTAAGAACCACAATTGTCTCGTGTTACGTTTTTGTGCCTGTCAATCTGTGCATATATGCTGCATCAATAAAAAAAAACACGCACAACTTCTCCATTTTATTGGTTTGGTATGTGTAGAATGTGTAACTATACTTTGCTGCGTATTTTTTTTGGGCTGGTGTTTTTGGTTTCGGCCAGGTTGATAGAATTTGCCATTAACACCAGCTTTTAGGAGTTGCTAAAATTATGCGAGCAAAGGCTGTGCGTTAAAAAATGTGCATAGATTGTAATACCATCCGCGTACCAGCGTACAAACGCATTTGCGCTCACAATGTTAAGTATAGGACGTGCAAAGTACAGTATGCTCGCGCAGCGTTCGTGCAGGTTCACCCGCGGTAGACGTATACGTGCGTTTGTTGCGCTGAGATTGTAATACAACGTTCTGTGCAAAGAGTTTTGCCCCTCGCGTTAATGCGTTTTTGCACGGGCACAAACGTATGCGCAAAGAATGTAATAGAGCCCTATCTGTAGGTGTATGAGCCAGTGGATGAGCCTGTATATGGAAATTACAGTACCACTTTGTATCTCTACAATACAGGGATTTTCAGCAATTATAACCTCCTAAATTCTATCCATGTATAGTAATGAGTGACCCCGGAGCTTTCATTGTATTCTGCCCCCTCTCTGGCTGTTTTAATTCAGCAGTAATGTTTGTTGGATGTTTTGTTACAGTGAGAGTGGTGGCACTGGCTACTCCTTGGAGCTTCTTTACAGTAATACAGGGTGTCAAGAGTGAGATCTCAGACAATTGTGTTCTCCCCAACCAGAACTTCACTCCTGCTTTTAAAAAAGTGTGTGACAAAGTTTTATGTACTAAATTGCATTCTTTTATTTACCATACAAAATCATGTATACATGGACATAAATAAGTTATGGAACATTGAAATCAAGTTAATTTATTTATAGCTTGAGGATACAAGCCAAAAAATATCAGTCCCTAATTCTCTATGAACATGTGTGTTATATAAACCTGTCCCACTTTGTTCACTTTCTTTTTTGCAGACATTTCGGTGCTCTTTCGTTCCCTGCACTTCAGCGAATCAAATTTCCCAACCCTGCGGTGAATTCAGCATTCACCACAGGGTCCCCGGAGTGCAGAGAATGGACCCTCAAACCCGCCGAACATGCTGGAAAAAGCCAACAAGCTGCCGAACACAGCGCTGACCAGCCGCCAGAAAAAGCCAACAAGCCAACGAACGGGTAAAAATAAAATAAAAAAAAAAAGCTTGAAAGTGACAAAATTGAAAAGCTGTTTGCAAAAAACTACTCAAAGAAACTGCCTGGAATTTACTTATAAGGTCCTATGAATGATAATAAAAAGGTCTGTTACAGAAAAAAGAAAATCCGCTATTTAAGGCTACGGTCAGACTAACGCATTTTTCGCGTTGTCCGTGAAAAAGTGCGTTCGAACGAATGGACGCATTTTTTCACGGAATACGCGATAGCGGTCATACGATGCGCCTTTTCGTCCGTGATTTTGTACGGATCATCAATAAAACCCTTTTTGTGTCTGGACGTTATGTTGGCCGGACATTAGCAGCGTCTGACGTCTCCCAATCACGCACACACGCCTCTAGCGGACGCAGCGCACTCTGTACGTCCGTACTAGAGGTTTGACGTTCTAGAAAAAATGCGTTCGTTTGCCACTTGCGTTGCGCGGACGAACTTTCGTGCGGCCGTACTTCGTGTGTTCCCCGGCATTGGACGTCATTTGCTGCTAGCACGGCCGTGATTTCGTGCGTCTAAACGCACGTTAAAACTGCTTTCGTCTGACCCTAGCCTAAAAAAAACAGAATTTTGTTTGCTGAAAAATGCCTAAAAGATCCTAAATCCTTTTATAAAATAAAGAGACTTTGTGCTGATGATTAAAAGAATAAACGGTTCATTAGATATTGCATAAAAACATGAAATATTTTTAACATTGAAACCTATGGGATTCGCCTGAATAAACCTGCCGAACGAAAGCACCGATCATCAGGGCACTTCGGCAACTTTTCACTGTTGTTCGGTGTTCTCTGAATAGATTAACCATTGCTTCTCTATGGGGACTTTCGCTGACTTCGAACAGGCACCTTACTTGTTGGCAGTTTTCCAAAATTTGGCGAGCTGCCTGCTCTCTGAGTAGCCGAATGGCCCGAAATGTCACTGTATGGGGAAATTCCCTGTCCGGTGTCATTTCGGGGCCAGATCGTCTCTCTCTGAATAACCCTTATAGTAATCAGTTTGTGTCTGTGGTAGAGATTGTAAGCTTTGTGGTCGAGGGCTTTATAGAAAAACCTCCTGCATCTGCTTTTTTAAATTTATAGTAAATTTCTCACAATTTGGAAGAAAGTGATTGTTTTTCCATAAATAATACCGCTAATTATTTTTCGTATTTTCATTATTAACAATACTATTATTTTTCTTATGTTTTCCATAAGAAAAAGGACAGTGAGGTTAAAAATCTCAGCTTCTAGAGCGGCTTGCCTCCACGCAGTGTGCACAGTTTTCCCTACACCCTCCCTTCCGCTCCCTGTGTGCTCTGAGCCTGGCTTGGCTTTTTATTGTTGGAATATGTCCAGTCTTGCTTCTATTTTTTTTTTTCTCTTCCATCCGCAGCTCAGATCCAGCTTCATTCCCTTTGATCTTCTGCTCAGTCTCTTTTACCCGGAAGAAAACCCCTTTACCCCCTCAGCTGGGAGCTTCCAGCACATGAGGAAAAAAAAACTTGCACAAGCTCCAGGAATTTTTTTCTCTTCCTATTTTAGTCACACAAAGGGGGCCTAAGAAAAAAAAAGTAAAAAGGGAGGAGGGGGAGGGAGGAAACCAGGCAGATGAAAGAGGCTGCCGACTGGAGATGAAAGGATAGAGCCTGGCTAGGCAGCCAGATCCCGCCCTGGTGTGTGTGTGTGATGCCCATCCTCCTGCACACTGCAGGCCGCCACTTCTCACGCAAGCCAGAGCCAGCCAGGAGGTGTGCAGGGTAGCTAGCACTGTGCCACATGTATGGCTATCAGCCTGTGTGCCCCGCCATGTACACTGCTACGAAACCGCAAACTCACCACCACAACTCACATCATGCTTTCAAACTCTTAGGGCTCTTTTCCAAGGTTGGTGCTAACTTAACCAGAGCTGTTGTAAACTTACCAGAGCCATTATAGCCTATGGGGTTGTTACGTTTACAACAGCTCTGGTTAAGTTAGCACCAAGCTTGGAATAGGGCCCTTAGGTTATATGCACACTTGAACAGGGCCTGCCTTTGCTGTTGTTCTCCAGGTGTCAAACTTATTTGTTATTTTCTATATTTTGTTTTTTTGCCCTACCGTTGTACAGCGCTGCAGAATATGTTGGCACTATATAAATAATTGTAAGCACTATCTATGTTTCTAGTGTTTTTATTTTGTAGGGTTACCAGATTCTCTATGTTATTATTCTATTAATCTATATTTATATAGCACCAACAGATTCCACACTGTTGTACAAAGCAAGGGAATGAAGGGATGTTAAATTTGGACATATATACATTTGATCAACACATAATAAAGATGATACAGTAGGAATGGAGGGAATTGCACTTGAAGAAATGTAAAACTGACATCTGTTTTTATAGACATAATTTGTTCATGTTGATGGGCAACACATGACAAATGCAACTCTGCAGTATGCAGAAAACATCTGTTTCAGGTGAGAATTCAAGGCAGAATCCCAGATGACCTGTCTTGATAAGGTAACTGGTTTCCCTCCTTCATCATATGAAATTTCCTATACTGCAAGGCAGCACCTTCCCTGTGCTCTCCCTCAGCAATAAATACAGGGTTATTCAAAGAGAATCAAAAAGCCACCGCACGTTCGGTGACTTTTCGTTCTCTTCAATTAGGTACGATTTGGCGATCCCATTTCGGCGACCCTGCTGTGTATTCAGCACGCACCACAGGGCCACTGTAATGCAGGGAAAAGTTGCTGCAAACCCGCCGAAAACTCAGGGTGAATGCGCCCTGAAACCCGCAAAAACATCTGGATTAACCCCGCCGAACACTCCGGAGAAACCCTGAGCGGTAGCCGATCAGAGCGCAGTGCAGCCACCGGAAAAATCCGACAACGCAGACGAATGGAGTGCAAAAAAAGAATAAAACAGTTCGCTTGAATCTTTGTAAAGTGAAACGTTGTTTGCAAAGAAACTACACAACGAAAATGTCTGGAATCTACATAGAAGATCCAATGAATGATAATATAAGGTTTTGGCTGTTACAGAAAAAAGAAAAAACATTTGAATTTATTTTTAAAAAAAAAAAAAAGTTGTTTGCAAAAAAATCCTGAAAAATGCCTAAAATATCCTAAAAAATTTATAAATAAAGAGACTTTTTACTTCAGAATATCAGAATAAACGGTTATTAGATATTGGATTAAAACGGGAATATTTTTAACATTGAAGCCTATGGAATTCGCCTGAATAAATCTGTCGAATGAAGCAACTGAATGGCAAGGCATTTCGGCAACTTTTCACTGCTAGTTTTTGTTCTCTGAATAGACGAAGCATTGCTTCTCTATGGGAAATTCACTGCCCTCAAACAGGCACCGAACAGGCACCGTATGTGCAGGCAATTCGCCAACATTTGGCGAATTACCTGCTCTCTGAATAGCCGAATGGCCAAGAAATACTATCAGGGTTATTCAAAAGAGATCCAAATGGCTGCCGAAAGGTAACCGAACGCTGAAAATCAGAGTTCGGTTACCTTTCGGCAGCCATTTGGATCTCTTTGAATAACCCTGATAGTATTTAGAAAAACAAGGCAGAACTTGCTACTATAAGCTCACCTTGTTTGGATAGAGGTACAGGAAGGTTTTCTAGATGCACATTCCCAGCGTGTTATATCTCATCACAAGCTATGGATCCTTGACTCATCTGATGAGTGGGATATGAGATAGTTGATGATCCAAATAAAGCTCTGGTGAGCCTTTTTGATAGGCCAACATATTGGTGGTAACCAGTCACCTGGTATACTACAAGAGGAAGAGTGTGTAATGTATCAGCCTGTAAATTGACCTGAATCCAGCATAGTTGTGATTTGTAGTCACTTTTGCAGTTACTTTTCTCGTGTTCAGGCTCTTGAAGTAGACATATGACTTAAAGCAATTGCAAATGTGCAAGTGCTAAATGCACCCCATTTCGTCCAAAAAAATAAACAAGGCATGGATGCTGCTCACATTTCTTTTCTCCGAGCATTTTGCATTGAAATTAAGTAGCGCAACTTATATTTTTCTGTTCATTGCGTTGCTTGCTGAAAAACCAAGTGCTTCTGGAATAAATGAAGAACCTAATTATTACTGACGCAGACAAACATTGGAACAAAACGGCAAAACTAAAACAAAGTCAGCGAAAGCAAACATATAGAGGAACGCAGGAAACTGATAACAATATACTTCTGTAGCAACTTGCAGTAGTTTCATCTACTTCTCCAGTCCAACAGCCAAGGTATGGCTGAAAAGTATTATTCACTATCACTCTATTACTATTCCACCATAAATACTATTTACTTCATCCCTTGGTGTTTCTGGCCATAACTGCTACCTCAGTGTATACAAAGGGTATCACATTCGCACAAGCGCAACAAGATGTGGATGTGATTTACTTAAATTTTGCCAAAGCTTTCGACACAGTTCCACACAAAAGGTTACTATTTAGATTAAGAAAAATTGGTCTAGATGACAATACTCGTTCTTGGATAGAAAACTGGCTAAAAGATACGGTACAGAGAGTGGTCATAAATGGTACATTTTCAAGATGGACACCAGTGGTAAGCGGTGTCCCTCAGGGGTCTGTTGTAGGACCAATACTATTCAATTTATTTATAAATGGCCTTGAGATAGGCATTGAAAGCCATGTATCAGTGTTTGCAGATGACACAAAACTAGGAAAAGTAATACAATGTGAGCAGGATGTTACTTTGCTGCAGAGGGATTTAGATAGATTGGGGGACTGGGCACTTAAATGGCAGATGAAATTTAACCCCTTCGCTGCGGTGGATGCGCTCAGCGCGTCCAACCGCATGTCACGTTCCATGCGGTGGACGCGCCGAGCGCGTCCTCTCTTCGGGGTCAGCGTTCGGCCGGGGTCGCTGGCCCCCCCGGTGCGGGCTGACATCCTCGATGTCAGCCCAGCATCCGGAACCGCCGCCGGAGTAATTAGGTGTCATCGCGGGGGCGCGATGACACCTAATTCAGGCGCCCCCCTGCATGTGTGGAGGAGGCGCCTGAAAGGGAGGGGGGAGGTCCTTTGGACCTCTCTCCCTCCCGATCGGCGGCGTTGCGGGGGTTAACCCAGGCACCGTTTGGAAGGGCACAGCCTGCAGTTAGGGGTTAATGTTTGGTATTGTTGGATCGGCCAGAGCATGGCCGTTCCAACGATACCAAACATGAGTATAAAAAAAGTTTGTAAAATTTTTTTTTAAATGAAAATAAAAAAATATTTTAAAAAAAATTATAAAAAAAGAAATAAACAAGTTTTTTTTCTTTTTTTTGGTTTGTTAATGCAGCAATATTGTTCCCATTTCAATTATAATGTGAACAATGATGCTGCAGCAACGATTTTTGTATGCGGTGCGTTTGTTAAAAATCGTGTAATTTTCCCCAAAAAAAATGTAACGAGACCCCATCTCTAATTTTTTTAACAAGCGCACCCCATACAAAATATAACCGCAATTGCTCGCATGTTAAAATGTGAAAAAAAAACACTTTACACGTTGTAAATTATTGAAAATTCATATTTTATTGCATTTTTTGTTATAATATACAGACAGGTCATGACGTATACATATAATAATGACATATTATGAATCTGCCGAGTCTGACGGAAAGAACGATATATAATATGTCTGGGTCATATACTAAAATAAGCCTTCAAAACACGTTTAAACATGATGAGCAAAACCGGTAAAAATGACCTCAGCACAGAGGCGGGAAAAGCCTCAGCAGCGAAAGGGTTAATGTAGATAAATGCAAAGTTATGCACTTTGGAGTGAAGAACACACAAGCAATTTATACCCTAAATGGTATGAGTTAGGGAAATCCAAGCAGGAGAAGGATTTGGGAATAATCATAGACTTCAAACTAAGTAACAATGTGCAATGTCAAACAGCAGCCGCCAAGGCCAGCAAAGTATTGGCATGCATTAAAAGGAGAGTTGGGTAACAAAAATAATAGACACAGGTGGTGCAGTAGACATTGCTTATTTAGATTTCAGTAAGGCTTTTGATACTGTTCCGCATAGAAGGCTTATCAATAAATTGCAATCTTTGAGCTTGGATTCCAATATTGTTGAATGGATTAGGCAGTGGCTGAGTGACAGGCAACAGAGGGTTGTGGTAAATGGAGTTTATTCGGTGCAAGGTCTTGTTACCAGTGGGGTACCTCAGGGGTCAGTACTTGGACCCATTCTCTTTAATATTTTTATTAGTGATATTGCAGAAGGTATTAATGGAAAAGTATGTCTTTTTGCTGATGACACAAAGATTTGCAACAGGGTTGACGTTCCTGGAGGGATCAGCCAAATGACAAATGATTTAGGTAAACTAAAAAAATGGTCGGAGCTGTGGCAATTGAGTTTTAATGTGGATAAGTGCAAGATAATGCACCTGGGACGTAAAAACCCAAGGGCTGAATATAGAATATTTGATACAGTCCTAACCTCAACATCTGAGGAAAGGGATTTAGGGGTTATTATTTCAGAGGATCTAAGGGTAAGTAGTCAATGTAATAGAGCAGCAGGAAATGCTAGCAGAATGCTTGGTTGTGTAGGGAGAGGTATTAGCAGTAGGAAAAGGGAAGTGCTCATGCCACTGTACAGAGCACTGGTGAGACCTCACTTGGAGTACTGTGTGCAGTACTGGAGACCGTATCTCCAGAAGGATATAGACATCTTAGAGAGAGTTCAGAGAAGGGCTACTAAAATGGTGTACGGCTTGAAGGAGAAAAGTTACCAGGAAAGGCTTAATGATCTTAACATGTACAGTTGGAAAAAAGACGAGACAGAGGAGATATGATAGAAACATTTAAATACGTAAAGGGAATCCACAAGGTAGAGGAAGGGAGTATATTTAAACGGAAACAAAGTAGCAAAACAAGAGGACATAGTCTTAGATTAGAGGGGCAAAGGTTTAAAAGTAACATCAGGAAGCATTATTTTACTGAGAGGGTGGTGGATACATGGAACAGCCTTCCAGTAGAAGTGGTAGAGGCCAAAACAGTAATTGAATTTAAGCAGGCATGGGATAGGCATAAGGCTATCCTAAACAAAAGATAAATCCAGGGAAAGTATCCATGTAATTGGGCAGACTAGATGGGCCGAAAGGTTCTTATCTGCTGACATTTTTCTATGTTTCTATGTTTCACTCTCGGGATGAAAACATAATTTTGCCTCTGTATAAATCAATGGTCAGACGCACCTTGAATATGCCGTGCAATTTTTGTCTTAAAAAAAGATATTATAGCGCTAGAAAAAGCGCAGAGACGGGCATCTAAATTAATAAGGGGAATGGAAGGGTTAAGTTATGAGGAAAGACTAACAAGCTTAAACCTGTTTAGTTTAGAGAAACAGCACCTTAGAGGGGATCTGATAACCTTATATAAATATATACGGGGCCATTATCAACCATTGTCTGATAACCTATTCATTAACAGGACTATACACAGGACAAGGGGTCATCCATTTAGACTGGAAGAAAGAAAATTCAGCCTTAAGCATAGGAAGGGTTATTTTTACGGTGAGAACAATAAAGCTGTGGAATTCTCTGCCTGTTGAGGTGGTTGGGTCAGAGTCCGTACAGACTTTTAAAAAGCGACTGGATGACTTCCTGCAGACACAGAATATTAAGGGTTATAATATTTAATATGTGGGTAAAAGCTTCTTGATCCAAGGAGAAATCTGACTGCCATTCTGGGGTCAAGAAGGATTTTTTTCCCAGTATGTTGCATATTGGCAAGCATTTCAGACTGGGTTTTTTGCCTTCTTTTGGATCAACAGCAGTAGGTGATGTGGGAGAGGCTGAACCCGATGGACGCATGTCTTTTTTCAGCCTATGTAACTATGTAACTATGTAAGAGGATAGAAGGACATCCTTTCCATTCCTGTGACAGAGATGGCTTCATCAACGGGACCTGAAGTGGATCCTGCCATTTAAAACAGATGAAATCCAATGAGTTTGTCCGGCCAGTTCAATGGCTAAATGACCTTCAACTTCATTACTGACCTTGTTATATTTCACTCCATGACAGTGTCTTTGTCTCAGTGTCTCTGACAATGAATCTTCTGTATGCAGAATATACTGTATATTGAACTTATTTGCTCTTACTCCTATAGCCTAACTAGAGAAATGTATTGGACTTTGTAAATCTAAACTTGAAAGTCTCCTAACGGTTCATGATCCACATGTTCATCGAAGACTACAGCAGGGACGTGCATTCAGTGGGGGCAGGTGAGGCAGGGCAAGTGGTTATTAAAGTATGTGTAAGTAAAATAAAATCTTCTGATAAATAAAAAAGTTTGCATACTCACCGGCTCCACGCTCCCCCATCGTCCGTCTCTGCTCCACTTTTTTTTTTTTGTTCACTTGCTGCTGTGTGTGTGAATAATCACACAGCAGCAGCAGCAGTCTGCTCAGAGCCTATGAAACTTGCATAGCTGAACTCTACGCTAATTGTGTAAGCTCAAGCCGGCCAAGAGTGATTCAGAAGTCTGCAGCGCTCATCTGGCGCTGCCTACTTCCTGAATCTACGCTCTTCACTGAGGCACTGAGAGCAATGGAATAGTTTGAACCAATGTGAAAGAACCATTGTTCTCAAGCTATTCAAAAAACACCGCCATGGGAGGCAGGCATCCCATGCAATGATTGACACAGGACAGTCATGTGACTGTCCTCATCAGTCATGGGGGCGTGCCACTGGGCTGTGTGCCTGGCGGCACATCCTGGAGAGCCCTGAGAGCAGCAAGATCCTAGGGAACACTGAGAGCAGCAAGAGATCCTGGGGAGCCCTGAGAGCAGCAAGAGAGCATGGGGAGCCCTGAGAGTAGCAAGATCCTGGAGAGCCCTGAGAGCAGCAAGAGATCCTGGGGAGCACTGACAGCAGCCAGTTCCTGTGGAGCACTGACAGAAACCAGATCCTTGGGAGCACTGACAGCAGCCAGATCCTGGGGTGCACTGACAGCAGCCAGATCCGGGGGAGCACTGACAGCAGCCAGTTCCTGGGGTGCACTGACAGCAGCCAGTTCCTGGGGAGCACTGACAGCAGCCAGTTCCTGGGGAGTACTGACAGCAGCCAGTTCCTGGGGAGTACTGACAGCAGCCAGTTCCTGGGGTGCACTGACAGCAGCCAGATCCTAGTGAGCACTGAGAGCAGCCAGTTCCTGGGGAGCACTGAACAACGAGATCCTGGAGAGCACTGAACCTACGTAACCAATGTATATCTGGCTTTGATACTAGCCAGTGCCTCACCAGGCACTGACCTCACCGTACGTCCAGTGGTGTATTTTGGGGGCACTTTCCAGAGTGAGGCGGCCCGCACCAGGTGGCCCCACCCATAATCTTTTTTTTAAAAAAATGTTTTTTTTTTACTTTTGCAAAGTATTTTACCAGGAAGGATACATTGAGATTTCACAAATTTTCAAGTATGTCCTGGGTAGGCAAGGCCTAGGCTTACACTTTCCAGGGGGCAGCAAAAAACCTCACCACTAAATGGGTTACTCACAGAGCACCGAAATGACGCCAACATTTTGGTGTTCTGTAGTTCCCTGCACTTTGGAGAATAAAATTTCCCCACCCTGCAGTGAATTCACCATTGTCCCCAAAGTGCATGGAGTCGGCCGCTGAATGCTGCTACCGCAAACCAGTGGCCTGCTGTTTTCAAAAGAACTACTGAACGAAAATGTCTGGAATTTACATATAAGATCCAATGATTGATAATAAAAAGTTCTGTTACAGAAAAAGGAAAAACTGCTATTAAAAAAGGGGGGGTTTGCCCAAAAAAATCAGAAAAATGACTAAAAGGTACTACAAAAAAATCAATAAATAAAGACTTTTTACTGCAGATTAAAATAATAAATGGTTTATTAGATATTGCATAAAAACAGGAATATTTTTAACATTGAAACCTATGGGGTTCGCCTGAATAAACCTGCTGATTGAAACCACTGAACATCAGGGCATTTCACTGCCATTTCTCGGCTGTTTGGTGTTCTCTGACTAGATTAACCATTACTTCTCTATGGGGATTTGCACTGCCTTCAAACAGCACTGCACCGTACTTGCTGGCAGTTCGCCAAACTTGTGTGTGAGCATATCACAGAGCAGTGGTGTACTTAGGGGAGTGGCGGAGGGCGGGCCGCCCCAGGTACCAGTGATTATTGGGGTGTCATTAGGGGGTACTAGGAGGTGCCACTGTCACTGTGTGTCAGCGGAGCAGGGCGTTTGCATACGGAATAGAATAGAATAGAATAAAAATCCCCCTCTCCTCCCTCCATAGCTCCTCCCCTGCCCCGCAGCAGCTCTAGGAGAGGGGAGGGGAATGTGATTTGTGTGCAGAGAGAGAAGATGACAGTAAACGGCAGGTAAAGGGGGGGGTATCAGCAGAATTCGAAGCTCTGTCTGCTTACTGCTGTTTAAAGTGGAGCTTTCCTTAACCAGCACTGCAGTGATAGAAATTTGTCATTGAGCTGCCTGGCTCCTGGTGAGGCTGCATGCGTGCAGGTCACGCGGTCCGGCCAGTCGGGTGGTACTGAGTCTCAGTACCACCTGACTGGCTGAACCACGTGACACGCACGCATGCACGCACGCAGCTGCCCGCCCTTTCATTAACACGGACTCTCAATCTATTCTGGACTGAACACCCACTGGGAAGGGAATCAAAGCCACGGTGCACCCTCTGGCAGTGGCACCCCACTGCTGACAAGATGGCTCCACGCACAGGCACAGCTGCGATCCTAACGTGGCCTGGAGGGACCTCCTGCTGAGTCCGTACACAGTCCCTGCTGACTCTGCACACAGCCCTACCACGGACGGAGGCTGGTAAATATAGAATAAATAATTGCTGTGTGCTCATATACACTCGGTTTGCTGGGAGTTTTATTGCAGTGGATTCTGATGCACTCATACACACCGCACATTGCATTGCTGGGAGTTTTATTGCTGTGAATTCTGATGCATCCATACACACCACACATTGCATTGCTGGGAGTTTTATTGCTGTGGATTCTGATACGCTGACACACATACCGCACATTGCATTGCTGGAAGTTTTATTGCTGTGGATTCTGATACACTCATACGCACTGCACATTGCATTGCTGGAATTTTTATTGCTGTGGATTCTGATACGCAGACACACACCAAACATTGCTGGGAGTTTTATTGCTGTGGATTCTGTGATACACACTTCATATTACTGTGAGTTTTATTGCCCTGGAGCTCTGGGATACACTCATACACACTGCACATTACTGTGAGTTTTATTGCTGTGCAGTTCTGTGATATGCTCATACACAGTGCACATTTCTGTGGGTTTTATTGCTGTGCAGCTCTGATATGCTCATACACAGTGCCCATTTCTGTGGGTTTTATTGCTGTGTAGCTCTGTGATACGCTCATATGCAGTGCACGTTTCTGTGGATTTTATTGTTCAACCAATTAGAGTGGCTGTGATCCAGTATACTTGACATGTGTGACTGTTCTTTGTAAAAATGCTTGAATTTAAACATTTCATAATTTTATTTATCTCAATAGATACATTTGAAATGGTATACAAAATATACAAGTAGGCACTTGGTATCCACTTTTAATATAAAGAGAGGAAAAAGCAGAGCTCTAAGAGGAAAAGGTGGAGCTTAAAGAGGACGGGTGGGGATTAACCAGGAAGAGGTGTGCCCTTGACAGGAAGGGGTGCCTCAAATTTAAATTAGGGGGTGCACGAGTTTAGTCAGGCCTAGGGCAGCACAAAACCTAAATACACCACTGCGTACGTGTCACGTGCCACGCCGCCGCCGGCGGAAGAAAGGCAGATCTGGTGCTGCACCATCCTGATTTCCCCAGGCAACACCCTTCATGCCCTGCCTTGCTGGGAATTGCTTCCAGAGACTCATACTAGCAGGATCAGCAGGTGCACCTAATGAGGACCTGCAATGACTATTTAGCAGAGGCACGCCCGTCCCAAGATGCTTCTGCATTTTGCTTGCAAAGTGCCAACACTTCCAGTCTGACATCAAGCCTGTCCAGAAGCTCCATAGCTATCCTGATATCCGTGTACCGAACCCCTGGCTTTCCCCCTGGACTCTGCATTCTGGATCACCCCTACTGGTATTGTGCCTCGAGACCCCTTTATTTCACCCATCCCAAGACTTCCCTTCAGCACTCCCCAACCAGAGACTTTCCAGTATTGCTTCTCCATGTTTATTGTTTTCCTTTAATAAATCCCCATTTGATTTGCAACATCTCAAGTATTTCCTGTGTATCACTTGCACCCTGGGCTTGCAACCTCGACCTGTGGCACTACACGTGACAGTACGTCACTGGACTACGGATATCGAAACTATACAAATAGAGTTTGAGAGGTTGTGCCTTTGGGGGACATAGAGATCTGAAATCCTTATCTCCCATAACTGATACACCCATCCTGAAGCTGAAGAATTGCAAATTTTAATTAGTTAGATCAGCAGCAAAAAAGTCCTTAGGTCACATGTAGTTACCTGTTTTTAATCACAATAGAAAGGGACTTACCTGCAGGAGGAACCACTTCAAAAGATGCCACATAAACCAAGGTGGCCAAACTCCCCAATCTTCAAAAGTAAAATAGTTAAAGGACCAGGCACTCGAGTTTTGTCAAGATAGGAGCTTTATTAGGACTTGCAGTTCAGTGTTTCGGCTCTACACTGGAACCTTTCTCAAGCAAATTATAGTTTATCGTTGTCTGGGTGCCGATTACATTGATATGTTAAATAAATTATAAGGATAGGAGTATTGGAACACCTGACCATTAGACCAACAGGGACCTTTACGATATCACATTTAAAATACATAGACATTATTATGGAGTTTGTCCCCCTTTGCATTGTTAACAGCTTCCACTCTTTTGGGAAGGCTTTGCACAAGATTTTGGATTGTTTCTGTGGGAATTTTTGCCCATTCATTCACTAGACAGTAGAGCATTTGTAAGGTCAGGCACTGATGTTCGATGAAAAGGCCTGGCTCACAATCTCTTGTTTATCCCAAAGGTCTTCGATTGCATTGGGGTCAGACTCTGTACGGACCAGTCAAGTTCTTCCACACCAAACTTATCCAACTATGTCTTTATGGACCTAGCTAGTGTAGAGAGGCACAGACATGCTGAAATAGAAAAGCGCCTTCCCCAAACTGTTCCCACAAACTTGAAAGCATACCGTTGTCCAAAATGTCTGCTATGATGAAGCAGTAAGATGTTGACTGGAAGTAAGGGGCCTCTGCACAAACCATGAAAAACAGCCCCTACCATTATCCTTCTCCACCAAGCTTAACAGTTGGCACTATGCAGTCAGACTGGTAGCATTCTCCTGGCATCCGCCATACCCAGACTCACCTATCAGGCTGCCAAACAGAGAAGCGTGATTTATCACTCCACAGAACACATTTCCGCTGCTCCAGGATCCAGTGGCACTGTGTTTTACACCACTCCATCCGACACTTGGCATTGTACTTGATGATGTAAGGTTTGCATACATCTACTTGGCCATGGAAACCCATTCCATGACCCACCATCGCACAGTTTTTTGCTGATATTCAGAGCGTTGGCAATTTTTAAACACCATGCTCCTCAGTATTTGATGACCCGGTCTTTGACTTCACGTGGTCTTCTGCTTCGTGGCCGAGTTGCTGCTGCGCATAAACACTTCCACTTTTCAGTAATACCGCTTACAGTGACCAAGGAATATCTAGCAGGGAGGAAATTTCACATACTGACTTATTGTTAAGGTGGCATCCTATCACAGCACCACGCGGGAATTCATTGAGATCTTCAGAACTGTCCATTTATTTCACAAATGTTTGAAAATGCAGATTGTCATGGAACCAGATTCCTAGTTTGTTTTTCCCCTATGCTTTTACTTAAAATTGATTATTCCACTCTCTCTGTGTAATGCACATAGTTAGTTTGGCCCAGCCCCATTTTCCTCCTTAGAAAGCTTCTCTTCCTGTCAGTGTTCCACAGAGGCATGTAAGTGAAGACTCTGTTCACTTCCGGGTGATTGCATCTGGTTTTCACCATCCTCTCATACCAAAGGTACACCAGAGAAGCCCTCTCTATCTATAAAGACACCATTTGTTTGCTGTTACTTTGCCAATAAAGTGAAGAAAATACAAAGGACTTTGTGTGCCTTCAAAAGGGATGAGTTCAGCTATCTGACTTCAACCATATCCTGCAGGTGACATTCACTTCTTGCATATGACCCTGGGGTTCCAGAATACATATTGCACAGCTGTGTGGTTTTATACACCTGTTGCAATGGGTCTGACTGTAACACCTGAATTCAAGAATTAGGTGTGTCCCAATACTTTTGTCCATATAGTGTATATAAATAAAAAAAATAGCAAAATAAACGTACTAACTTTACATGCCTACTACCCCAGACTGGGCCATATTTAACATACTGTTGAACGACTATGCACGGCATTTGTCAAGAGACCAGAAGATGCTCCTAGTCCTAGGCATTCTCTCCACAATTGCTAAAAAGGTGATTCTGGACCATTGGATCTCCCCTAGTTCCGACATTTTCCATGTTTTATTCTTGATTTCATGCCTGTTTCCAACAGGATTGGGTGGAGATCAACCTTAACAAGGAGGACAACGTAAAGAGATTTTTTGAGGTTTGGAACACTTTCATGGTACATATGCCGGAAACTGTAATTGCCAAAATACGTGCTGACTTTGATTGCACAAGTTGGTATATGTCTTATTTTTTTTTGGGTCCTCCATTGTTGCCATCCTCTATGAACCCGATAGCGTTGCAATTTTTAGAAATTTGGGCCAGACTGATACCCTGCACCTTCACCCCTTAACCGTTTTGTATGTCTCCATATTGGTACTTAATGATCTTCTCCATAGCTCGCTAGCTGCTCCATAGCTCTGTTTTATTGTCATTTCTCTTTACCTGTGCTACATTTTGTTGTGTAACCTGAATCTGAAAAAAAATAATATTTTAAAATAAATAAACTTACTGTAGAATACTAAAAACAAATGTAGTAATTAAAGTTTTTTTAGGGTTATTATTATTACATTCATCATCACATAACCAAGGCTAAAACTATAAAAAATTTAGAGTTTAACAATGTAAATTAGGGAAGAAAATAAAATGACAAATGCATGAAAATAGAAATGGATCCAGAATTCTGCTCAGATGGGATTGTAATTAAAGGGTCTATTCACAAAGCACCGCAATTGAATGCAATTTCACTGCTTTGCATTTCGGGTCACTTTGTTGATTGCTTTTCGTGGAAAATTCAGGGAATTCACTATTTAGCGAATGGTCACCATATTTTGCCGAATAGGTAGTCGCCAAAGCAATTATCGGATGTCAGCAAAACCACCAAATTGCAACAATAACAGCCGAATTGCACCGAATTGGCATTGACAAATCCCATCGAACTGAAAAAAGAAAAGAAACCTCCTATTCTCCTAATAGAAGCTTAAAACAATAAAAATGTGTCTTTAGTGTATTAGAATGAATTACTGCTCACTGATACAGACAAGCATGTGGAAGAGTACTTCACTGATTTATTACAGCATAAAACTAAAACACAGAGACATACACACAAGAGACACAAACTACACATAAGAACAAATGCACTCATTTACTATGCTGCCATCTGCTGGATGGAGGACAACATAATACCTCAATACATAACACTTCTCCCCACCTAGATCTCAAAGTCTTTGAGATAACTGGGAGGGCGAGTATTTCCTCTTGTGCACCCAAAGGCCATGTTTGGAGCTGCTTCGACTGGACTATCAGTTGGACCAATTTGTACTTCCTGTGCTCTCTTGGATGGACCATCAGAAACTGGCTCTGCAACAGCAACTCCTGGAGAACTTGCACTTGTATCATCCAGTAGTTCACCAACATCTGGGATCCCAGAATACCCAGCAGAACGGGAACTAGCAACAGGCACAATTTCATCACTCCGCTCCCGTATCTGATCGATATGACGTCTTAATATTCTGCCATCAAGAATTTGTACCTTGTACGACAAAGGTCCTGTAGCCACAAGCACTTTTGCAGGTATCCATTTAGGTCCAGAAGCATAGTTTCTGACATAGACAGCACTGTCCGATGCAAACACTCTCACAGTAGAAGCATTAGAGTTCTTGTTGAATTGCAATTCTTGCTTCTCTTGTAACTCAGATGTCAGATCAGGATGTAAACGATCTATACAAATTTTTAGACAACGGTTCATGAGGAGCTCTGCTGGGCTACAGCCAGTGCTTGAGCATGGTGCCACATGTTGTTGTAGAAGGAAACTAGCAAGTCTATGATTCCTATCTCCTTTAAAAATTCTCTTTAATGAGTCTTTGGTGGTCTGTACCATACGCTCAGCTTGGCCATTTGATGACGGGTGAAATGGTGCAATCGCACATGTCGAATAAGGTTACTTGCCATAAAGGTTTTGAATTCAGATGAGGTAAACTGTGTGCCATTATCAGACACAATTGTATCAGGCAGCCCATGTGTAGCAAACAGACTCCTTAGAACTCTTATGACAGTGGCTGAGGTAGCAGATGTAACTGAAACAACTTCGAGCCATTTTGATAAGGAATCAATGACTAAGAAAAACATCTGTCCTTGAAAAGGGCCAGCAAAATCGACATGTAAACGTGACCAAGGTGACCTAGTCACTTCCCACGGATGTACCGTGGCTTTGGATGGGGCATGACGAGTGGATTGACATGGTACACAGTTCTTTACCCACTTCAATCTCAATAACTTCATCCATTTTAGGCCACCAAACATAACTTCTGGCTAAAGCTTTCATGCGGACTATTCCAGGATGCCCCTCATGGAGAGCATGCAGTACTTGATCTTGTCCTGCCTTTGGAATTATCACTCTGTTTCCCCATAATAAACAACCTTTATAGGCAGATAATTCATGTTGATGCACTACAAATCGTCTGAACTTCTCTTCAACTTTCGATTTTGGCCACCCCCTCCAAACCCAGTTGAGCACCCGAGCCAGCAAAGAGTCTTTAGCCGTCATACAAGCAATGTCACCTGCATGTAAGGGAGGGTTTGGAATAGATTCCAACAGGAGAACCTCAGACACAGGAGGAACAAGGAGGAGGGAGAAGGTAAGGGTAACCTGCTTAACCCATCAGCATGAGTGATATCTTTGTCAGGACGATATTGGAACTCACAATCGTAGGCGTTCAGCATAAGGGACCATCTGAGCATGCGTGGGGAAATAATTTGAGGTGTTGGAGAATCTCTGGTGAACAGACCCAATAAAGGCTTATGGTCTGTGATAATGGTAAATCTCTGCCCATAATAAATAGTTATGAAACTTTTTCACACCGGACACAATAGCTAAAGCTTCCCTGTCAATTTGGGCGTAATTCCTCTCTGTGGTAGACATAGTCCGCAAATAAAATGCAATAGGAGCCTCAACACCATTGCTCAAAGTGTGGCTCAATACAGCCCCAATACCATATGGAGATGCGTCGCAGGTAAGGGTGAGTGGCTTTTCCAAATCATAGTGTGCAAGTACACTGTCAGAAGATAACAGCTGTTTTGCAGCATTGAAGGTTGTAGTATGAACATCAGTCCACTTCCATGGAGCATCTTTATCCAGAAGACTATGCAAAGGTTCAGCAACAGTGGCTTTGTCAGGCAGGAAAGAATGGTAAAAATGAAGTAACCCCAGGAAAGCTTGCAGTTCTGGTTTGCTTGTTGGCACTGGAGCTGTATGGATAGCTTCAACTTTAGAATCAGTTGGATGAATGCCATGTGCATCAATTCTGTAGCCAAGGCAATCCACGCTGCTTACCCCAAAAACACACTTTTCTTTTTTAAGTTTTAGACCAGCATCCAGGAAATGTTTCAACACAAGTTGTAGCTGTGAAGCCAAGGACTGTATGCAGTCTGCTCCAATAAGAACATCATCAAAATAAGGTACCACACCTGGAAGTCCAGATAAGATGTCCTCCATTAATTTCTGGAATATGCCGAGAGCAATAGAAACCCTAAACTGCAAACGTCTGGCTCGGAAAGCTCCTTTGTGTGTTATGATCGTCTGTGCATCAGCAGCTTCCTCATCCATAGGTAACTACTGGTAAACTTGTGCCAGCAGCCATATCCAATTTGGCAAATATCTTTCCTTTTGGCAAAGTAGTAACTAAGTTTCTTAATAACTAATAAAAAGGTCTGTTACAAAATTTAAAAAGTCTTTTAAAAAAATAAAAACAAAAATAATTTTTAAAAAATACAATACGGTCTATTAAAAAAAAGTTTTTTTGCAAAAATTTTTAAATGATAATCCCTCTTTGAAAAAAAAAATTAAAAAATATATTACATTTATTACTTTGAATTTTATGGGATTCGCCTATCCAAACCTGTTGAATTGAAACACCGAAAATCAGGTAATTTCAACAGTTTTGGTGCAATTCGGCAGTCTGTGACTAGATGAATCGATTGGCTTCCAATAATACAATTTTGGTGCCGCAGAACGCTGCTGTATCGCGGGGAATTTCACCGTATTTTGCTGTCGATTAGCCTGTATTTAACAAATTGACAGCTTTGTGGATAGACGAATTGCCCCGAAATTGCATCTACACTGAAATTCACCGTTCGGTGCAATTCGGTGGCAAATTCGGAGGTTAGTGAATAACCCCTTAAGAGGAGTTCTAATGTAGTAGTGCAGAAGGAAAACACCATATCAGAGGAGGGACAGCAGCCTCGGCCCTCAATGTTTTGAAGTGACATTTCCGATGAATCTCAGCCAACCGAATGAATGACTAAGCATTATGGAACATGTAGTTCCAAATCATCTGGAAGGTCAAGGTTGCTGACCCCTCAGAAATTCAAGCCCTAAACTACTAGCCAGACCAATTGTCTTCCCCATCCACAACACACAAACATCTCCCATCACCTCATCTTCCTATTTGTATATCCCTTGATAAATATTGCAATGCACATAAAACCCATTTTCAACTTTAAAACATGATGAAATTAAAAATACAAATTTATCAAACTAATATTTTTCAGACTAAGGTTACATGCAGTAATGAAAATCGGAGCACAGGTAAAATCCTTGAGGGATAAGAAGTAAAAAGTAATTCCTACAAAGCTTTCCCATCCATCCACTGTGCCCTAGCACGTTTGTTATGCCAAGTGCTGATGGTAATGAGGGGCTATGATTAATTATAGACACTTTGGAGGACAGAATGTTTATCCTCTCTGTTCCAAGTCCAAACTGTAATGCAGCAGGGGTTGATGCTAGGGGTGGATTTCCCTATCACCTGTCATACCTGACCTCCAGCACTGATCAGAGTCCTAATATTGCTCCTAACAGTGCAATTGAAAGCACCAAACACTCTTGTGGGATTTATTATTTGCAATGATCCTAACACTGGACTCCACCGACGATATTGTGTGGTAGGCAAGTATTGTACCCTTCGGTGTATTGCCCATGGACACTTACTGGAGAGGTGCTCTGGCTAGGATTCAAACCTGGGTCTTCATAGTTATAGAGCAGTAATGTTACCTCTACTCCATCCAGCTGGTATATGTTTTATTGGTGTTGGAGAACAGGTCAGGTGCTTACTTTTTAACCACATTCTGTTTGTCAGGCAAGTGAAATACCCAGTGAGATGAGTTGTATCCTCTTTGAGGGCTCCATAAGATGAAACAATTTTCCATAGGAAAATCTGAAAATTTCCCATACTGTCCTATAGAATAGATACATGGATGGATGGATGATGTATCCATCCTGAAGTTGAAAAAATGCAAACCTTAATTAATACGCTTAGCATCAATGTCGCATTGCAGCCACCTATAGTTTGGGATGGTTTGAGGCAGATTGCTAAAACATAAAATATGAATTATAGTCAATGTAGAATAATAATAAATAAATGGATTTTGTATGAGATAGGGATAGGTAGATGTAGTATAGATAATGTGTAGATGGATCTTGGATGAATGGATAGATAGAATCTATTCCTAAACCTCTTGTCGTCATGGGGCGTACTATGCCGTCCCCGCGGCAGGTGGGACTGAACGCTATGGCGCAGCATACCATGCCCGGCTGGCATCTAGAAGCCATGATAGGCCTGCCCACCAGTTGGCGTACGTCATTGGCTGCCATGGGATGGCCTGAACTCAGGCTGGCCCCCTGCAGCCCTTAACACGTGATGTGTGCTGGAGAAAGGAGCCCAGCACAGAAGCCAGCAAATACACCCGCTGACATTAACACCCCCCCCTACCGGGCACAACCCACCCTGCGGCAAGGTGTTAAAACAGGCATGTCATTTGTTATTGTTTGCTTCTAGAACAGAGGTCTCCAACCACGCAACCCCAAGATGTTTCTGAACTACAGCTCCCATGGTTCTCTTCCCCTCTAGTGCATTCAAAGAAATCTGCAAGTTGTAGTTAGTAAACGCCTGGGGCGGGGTCAGAGTTTAACATCCCTTTTCCAGAACTTCAATCTTTAATTTATCCAAGCAGGGATTTCCACTATGACTTACAGTACGGGAAACAAGCCCAAGGGATGTGTGTGACCATTAGACTTCCTATACCCTCTCAGTTGTAATATCATTGACAGGCAGGGGAGGTAACAGCAGTCTGAAATTATTATAGATATTATGTGAATATTTGTACTCTGTGTACATGCCTAGACACTGTGTCACCTGAGAGTTTCGGCTCATGTGGCGTTGTGGTTTTTGAAGTGATAGGGTCATCGGGTGTTTGAGTCACTGTCGGCTAATAAAACTTTCAGCTCCAGTCACCTGATGATGACTCAGAACCTGCATACCTATTGCACTAGTGTACACAAAGCAAATCTGTTTTGCCGTGGCCACAGGCGTTCTCTTTCAGTGTCGGTCTGGTTACTCCCCGACCGGGCCGTCCCAGTAAAGATATACTCGCACATATACAATGACATAATGTTCTGAAACTTACTCATGAATGCACAGTTCCACTTTATGTCCCAAATCAAGTTGAGGAGTCTACATTGATGTGTTTAGAGTGTCTTATGTTGTTTATTGCACACAAAATATGCACTCTAAAACTTATAGAATTTTTTATGGAACTCAGATATTTTTGCATCTCGTTGCACCATAGCATGCGAAGCCCCTCAATGCGTTTAAGTATCCCATAGTATAGCCATATTGTGCAACATCACCCCCCAAGAAAATCCTTTCATATAGGTGTATTAAAATAATCTATAGATTTTTTACTTTACGTGTTCACAGATTTCTTTATTTTTCAGCAGCACCAGCAATAAAATGTCCTGCACATTATTTTTAGGCACATCCATACATAAAACATACTGTATACATATAACTATGAACACTGTACAAGTTACTTTTCACATAATCTATCAGGGTTATTCAGAGAGAAGTGAAAACCAAGAGAATGACTGGAGAAGTGAAAATTCTAGGTCAAAATAGCCAAATCAGAAAAATTCTCCCATTTATCTCACTTTCCAAATCGGCTATTTGGTCTAGATTGTTCATTCTCCTGGCAATTCTCCTGGTTTTCACCTCTCTCTGAATAACCCTGTATGTGTCAGACCTCAAAGTTTGGAGATGTGTTACAATGTTATATATTGTGTTGGTGGCACAGTTGTGAATTTATTTATTTATTTTGAGAAAGGATTTTACCAAGAAGGATACATTGATTTTTCTCTCATTTTCAAGTATGTCCTGGGTTCAAGAACATTGAAATTTTTACAGTCGTTACAGAAATACAAAGTATTAAATGCAAGATATTAAAAACAAAACACAAATTTAAAAACAAAACACAAATGTGAATGTGTCATTACAATGGGCTAATGACTGGCTGCTTTTCATTCATGAAAAATAATTATTCAGAGAGGTGAAACAAATCAGACGCTGTTCATGCTGCTTTACAAATCCTTATAGATTTGTATGGGTTCAAATGATCAAGTATTGTTGTTTTGTTTATATCCTGCTGAGCCCCCTATTGATCTGTCCTAATTCACGTGTTACTACAATATCCAACAAAATGTAATTACTGTGGGGACCAGGACTAACAGTGAGGTTTGCGGATTTGCAGAAACTAATAGAAAAGCAGAAATATTTTCCATAAATGTATTGGTATATGCTTTAAAAATTGCATTTTCTCTGGGGCGCATTAAAAAGAAGGGTAATTCCCAGCTTGGAGTGTCCCTTTAACAAGGTCAGGTTACAACATACTGTGAAGGAAATTGGCGTCTTCTGTGCACTACTGTATCTGCAGCAGGTGATGACAAACGCCTGTGGAATTTAGAAGACAGACAGTCTTGTTCAGGAGTCAATCGGGCTGTGTTTAGGAGCCATGAGAGAGACATGGCCTTAGAACACCACTTTCTCGTGTCCTAATAGTATTTATATTACTTATTTAAGCTTTAAAATTGCTGAAGCAAAACACTTTGAGAGGAGGTATCTTAGAGCACCACCAAAATGACAATATTGATATTGTGGGGTAGGTAATACTCTTCATGCTCTTACCCTGCAGTGCTCAGTTCTGTCATAATTCTAATGTTCTCTACATGAATAAAGACTTTATGGGCTGGATTACATACTGAATGCTAGCCAGGGGCGTAACTACCAGGGGTGCAGCGGGTGCCACTGCACCCGGGCAGGGCCGGATTAACATAGGGGCAGATGGAGCAGCAGCTCCAGGCCCATGCCCCAGAATAGGCCCAGAGAAAAGATAATTTTAATATTAGACATAATATTTGTCTGCAAGGATGGGTATTCGGACCTCTGTATCTCCAGCTCCATAGCAGCTACAGGGTCATGTCAGGTATCACCGGAAAGGCCAGAGCATGACATTTCAAATGATACCAAACATGACCAGGTTCTATGTAACAATAGAAGTAAAATGATAAATATTTTTTTATTTTTCTTTCTAACACAGCAATATTTTTCACTTTTCAATTATAAAGGGAACAGTGATGCTGCAGTAACTCACCATCACATTTCTCATGTCACTAACAAGCGTGGAAGTGATGGTACAATCCATTATTATGAGTTGTTACATCAAGAACCTAAACTGCCACTCTGCAGCAGAGTGCACTCGGTGGGGGCGGCTTTGGAACCCTGCGCCACTAATCATTACACCTCGCAAGGTCAACTGAGGTGTCATCGGAAAGGACAGAGTCTGGCCTTTGGATTAATACCAAACATGACCATGTAAAATCTTTAGGCTGGGTTCACACCTATGTGTTTTTTGATGCGCGCAATACAAGTGTTTGACACGCGTATCGCGCAAATATAAAAAACGCGCGAACGTGCATTGCAGCGCGTTCACGGCCATACACTGCAGCGTGAACGCGCTGCAATACGCCCCAAAGAAGCTCCCGTACTTCTTAGGGCATAGGACGTTTTACAGCGCGTTCCTGCGCACTGTAAAATGCCCAGGTGTGAACAGGCCCCATAGGAAATCATGGGATTTCCGTGCTTGGGCGTTTTACAGCGCGCAGGAAAGTGCCGTAAAATGCCCAGGTGTGAACGGGGCCTAAGAGAAAACAAAAAACTTTTTTATTTACTTCTTTTTGTTTTACTTTTTTGTTCCAAAGCGATGGCATTGTCCATTTGTCACGTATAAAATGAGCAATACCACTGCTATTACTCACCTTCTCATTTCGCACGCTGGGAGCAAGGTCAGTGTTTTATACAGTCATATTATTCAAAAAAACACCATTATCCAAAGCACATGGGAAATATCAAATTTTTGGTTAAAATTGTATATTTTATCAGAAACATGCAGTAACCGGTTCCCATTTAATTTTAATTATTTTAACAAGAATTACCTATAGAATATATAACCACAGAGGTTTGGATGGTAAAATATGAAAAAATTATTTTACACGCTGTGATGATTGAAATCTGATTAAAAATTTACTCCCACAGTATCTGCCTGGTTACAAATACCGGTATCTGCACTACTAAATAACCTAAAATAGGTTTTCATTTCACTAAATTCCAAAAAAAGCCCACCAAAATATACAGCTCCAGGCCCATAGAGATCTTAATCCGGCCCTGCACCCGGGCCCCTGAGTCTGGGGGCCCAGAACCGGATGGGTGGGGGGCCCAGACTAGCCCTGCTTGCCCCACAGTCCACACAGGGGTCAGGCTTCTGGTCTCCCATTTGATTGGCAGCGTGTGGGATCAAACTCCCACACGCTGCGACAGAAGTAAAGGCCCAGCTGGGGGGAGAGGAGGAGGAAGAAGAGGACAGCTGCTCACATGGGGAGTGCTGGCCCTGCCCCTTCCCCCTCCACAGCCACCCAAAGCAGAGCCTCCCCTGCTGTGCTGGAAGTGTCCTGCACGTACAGGGAGGGGAAGTGGAGACCATACTTACCTATGGTGTGTGCGTACGTACATGTGTGTGTTTACGTACGTACGTGTGTGTGTGTGTGTACGTATGTCTGTGTGTGTACATACGTGTGTGTATGTGTGTACATACGTACGTGTGTGTGTGTACGTATGTGTGTACGTACATGTGTGTGTACGTACGTGTGTGTGTACGTGTGTGTACACGTAGGTGTGTAAACGTGTGTGTGTACGTGTGTGTGTACACGAGGGTCTGATATCTGGGACCCGCGCGGAGGGTGGATCTTGAAGGCGCGGGGTGCACTGGTACGCCCCGCTGACTTCAAAGGCCCACCTTGGCCTCTCCCCACAGCTGATGAGGGGGGGCCCCTTCATGGATAGGGATGAGCTGTTTGTGTTCGGACGGTTCTGAGATCGGCCCGAACTTTGGCAGTTCGAAAGTTCGCAAACTACGAACTTTTTGGGTGTGTTCGGTTCGAGTTCGAAAAAAAAAAGAAATTTTGAAAAAAGTATAGAAAATGCTTAAAAAAATACTAAAAAATCTAGAAATAAAGAGACTCTTTACTGCAGAATATTATAAGCAACGGTTTATTAGATATTGAATTAAAAACTAATGTGTACGTGGAAAGATTATCAACTCTAAATGACCTCTGTTCACAAACGGGCATAACACCAGGTGTTTTTACTCTGGTAATCAATTTGATACATTGTACACTATACTGAGGGGGTGGGGTGGTGTCTGCTTCTGATTGACATTTGAGAATTAATTTCCCTCCTAAAACATCCTAATATGCTGCATTTAACTGGTGTTTGAAAAAAATTCAAAATAACATCTAAAGCTAAATGTTATTTTTCACCTCGGGATTAAACATTCACAGGGTTATTCAGAGAGCGCTGAAAAGCAGGAGAATAACTGGAGAAGGGAAAAATTCTAGGTCAAAATAGCCAAACCAGACAAATTCTCCCATTTAACTCACTTTCCAAATTGACTATTTGGTCTAGATTGTTCTCTTCTCCTGCCAGTTCTCCTGGCTTTCACCTCTCTCTCAGGGTTGTTCAGAGAAAGGTGAAAACCAGGAGAATGGCAGGAAAAGAGAACAATCTGGACCAAATAGCCGATTTGTAAAGTGAGATAAGGCTAGGGTCAGACTAACGAATTTTTTGCAGCGACCGTCAAAAAGTGCGTCCGAACGCATTGCCGTATTTTTTCACGGAAGGCGCGAAAACGGTCATACGATGCACATTTTTGTGCGTGATATTTTGCGGATCCAAACCAGGAAACTTTGGGTGTCTGGACGTTATGTTGGCCGGACATGAGCAGGGTCTGACGTCTCCAAATCACGCACACACGCCGCTAGTGGACGCAGCGCACTCTGTACGTCCGTACTAGCGGTTCTGCGTTCTCAAAAAATGCGTTCATTTTCCACTTGCGTTGCGCAGCCGGACTTTCGTGCGACCGTACTTCGTATATTGGCCGTCATTGCCCGTCATTTGGTGCTAGTGCGGCCGTGATTAAGTGCGCCTAAACGCACGTTAAAAATTCGCTAGTCTGACCCTAGCCTAAATGGGAGAATTTTTCTGGTTTGGCTATTTTGACCTAGAATTTTCCATTCTCCAGTCATTCTCCTGCTCTTCACCGCTCTCTGAATAACCCTGACAGGGTTATTCAGAGAAAGGTGAAACTCAGGAGAATGACTGAAGAGAAAATTCTAGGTCAAAATAGCCAAACCAGAAAAATTCTCCCATTTATCTCACTTTCCAAATCGGCTATTTGGTCTAGAATTTTCCATTCTCCAGTCATTCTCCTGCTTTTCACCGCCAAAAAATCAGTAAACTTTTCTGCGTGTCCGAAAATGTCTCCTCTTTTCATACAGACTGCCACCCCAAGCAGTTGTTTATGGATAGATTAAAGGAAAAGCATTTACCGTCATTTGAAATGTCATTTTTTTGTTTTTACATATTTCTATACATCCTAGAAATCCGCCACTTCACGGGCAGGTTATGGGGACCTCCTAGGCACGAAATTTGAAGGAATTTTTCGTTTTTATTTTTAACCCTTTCGCTGCTGAGGCTTTTCCCGCCTCTGTGCTGAGGTCATTTTTACCGGTTTTGCTCATCATGTTTAAACGTGTTTTGAAGGCTTATTTTAGTATATGACCCAGACATATTATATATCGTTCTTTCCGTCAGACTCAACAGATTCATAATATGTCATTATTATATGTATACGTCATGACCTGTCTGTATATTATAACAAAAAATGCAATAAAATATGAACTTTCAATAATTTACAACGTGTAAAGTGGTTTTTTTTCACATTTTAACATGCGAGCAATTGCGGTTATATTTTGTATGGGGTGCGCTTGTTAAAAAAATTAGAGATGGGGTCTCGTTACATTTTTTTTTGGGGAAAATTACACGATTTTTAACAAACGCACCGCATACAAAAATCGTTAGTGCAGCATCATTGTTCACATTATAATTGAAATGGGAACAATATTTCTGCATTAACAAACCAAAAAAAGAAAAAAAAACTTGTTTATTTTTTTTTTATAATTTTTTTTTAAATATTTTTTTATTTTTATTTTTAATTTTTATTTTTTTTTACAAACTTTTTTTATACTCATGTATACTCATGTATATGTAATGCTCTGGCCAATCCAACAATACCAAACATTAACCCCTAACTGCCACGGATCGGGAGATAGAGGGTTCATTGGAACCCCCTATCTCCACCATTGGTGGCAGTTAGGGGTTAACTCCAGGACTGGCGTCATCGTGCTATGCAATGATGACGCCAGTCCTCAGGGGGCATTCCCGGAAGCTTGGCCGACATCCAAGATGTCGGCCAGCTCCGGGAAAGGATTACGAACAGGCGCTTTTCAGCGCCGAATCGTGATCCGGCCCCCATGGGGTTAATGCCAGGTACCATTTGGAAGGGCAGGCTGTGCCCTTCCAAACGGTGCCTGGGTTAACCCCCGCAACGCTGCCGATCGGGAGGGAGAGAGGTCCGAAGGACCTCCCCCCCTCCCTTTCAGGCGCCTACTACGCACATGCGGGGGGGGCACCTGAATTAGGTGTCATCGCGCCCCCGCGATGACACCTAATTACTCCGGCGGCGGTTCCGGATGCTGGGCTGACATCGAGGATGTCAGCCCGCACCGGGGGGGCCAGCGATCGGACGGAACCCGGCCGAACGCTGACCCCAAAGAGAGGACGCGCTCAGCGCGTCCACCGCATGGAAAGTGCCATGCGGTTGGACGCGCTGAGCGAGTCTTTAGCAGCGAACTGGTTAACCCTTATTTCATGGAAAACTCACTGTCCCTTTAAAAACTTTTTTACTTTTTGTCCTTGTTTCCTGTCCCCCAGACCGCCATACTCCATTTATGGCAAATATCTAGCATATATGCCCTCTTGGAGGGCACTCTAAAAACCGAATTTTCAGCCCCATTGACTTGTATTGAGTTCGAGTTCGGGTTCGGGTTCGGATCCGAACATTTGGAAAGTTCAGGTTTGGCTCCGAAAAGATCTCAGGGAGTGTTCGGCTCATCCTTATTCCTGGATTCTTGCACCGGGGCCCTGAGGTTTATAGCTGCGCCTCTGATGCTACCTGTAGCATTCAGATATGTAACTATTAACACAAGGATTAGTGACTTTAATGCCGCCCATATTACCTACGTAACCCTTAACCTTTTAAAAATATATTATTGCATTGATGATTGCGCTAACTTGCGCGAGCTTACTGTACTTTGTGCACCCTATACTTAACATGGCGAGCGCAATCAGTAATTACCGTTAGAATAAGTAAGTATTATAAAGTCCTATCGCTAATTACTGCACCGATTGGTTAAAAAGATTTTAGCGACACCTAATAGCTGGTGCTAACTGATTTTGCTTTTGCAGAATCATTTTGCATGCCCTAAATCCCCCCAATAAATAAGATACTCACCTCTCATCCCACAGAGAGAACGGTGTCCCGATTCGCCGCTTCTACTGGCCGCGACCAGAGTGAGACTGGTAAAAAATAGTCCCATCTCCTTTCGCAGCGCTGCGCGATCTCGCAAGAGCGAGATCACGCAAGGCTCATGACCCAACAGCATAACCCTCCATGGAGTCCTTTGAACTGTGCGGAAGCGCTACCAGGAGTATCACTCACGTTTCGTTCCGGGGCAAGGTGCCCTCACAGCGCCTGCCCCAGAATGTAACGCTAAAATGGGGATGCTACAGGGAAACCTGCAGGCGCCGTTAGCATCCCCATTTTAGCCTTAGCTATGTAATCTAGCCAGGGCCAGATTTATAATTAGGCAAAGTGGTCGTGTGCCTACAGGGGTCAACCACAGGGGGGCACCTTTCTCTTTAAAAAATATATTTATTCATTTTAAAATCATTTTTCCGGAATCATACCTACTAGAGGATCATATGAGGAATCATTGGAAAGGCCAAGATAACTCAATTTTGCGAGTGCAGGGGTTAAGGTGGATAAAACAACATCTGTTTGAAGAGAATTCAACATTTTTATTGGTCTGCAAAAACACTTTGCTGTTAACAGAATCTTCACTCATCTGTGCATGATATTATAATTTATTATTATTTATTAAGTGCCAACACATTCCGCAGCGCTGTACAATGGTGCAATGGGTAAAGTTTGCGAACTGCCTGCTCTCTGAGTAGTCGAATGGCCCCAAAATGGCACCACATGGGGAAATTCCCTGTTCGTTGACATTTCGGGGCCAGATCGTCTGTCTCTGAATAACCCCTTTATTGTCTTTGACAGTGTTTCCCATCCCTGGTCCTTATGTGACCCTAACAGTCCTAGTTTGCCTGATATCTGAATATCTGAAGCACAGCACAGAGTATATGACTTTCTGCTCACGTATATAAAAATCCTTCTGCTGGTACATTACATTGTCTTCAGACTGTATACCTTTGTATGATTTTGTATCATCATCAATCATACACTCATGATTTTCAATAACCCTTTCAAGATCATTAAGATATTCGGTGCCTTCCATTAGTATTAGCACCTCGGTAGCTATGAGCAAAGTAGGCTGTCATAATTTGACTTTATTGCATAACCTTTTGATGTTTTGTTCAAAAATACACAATCATACTAAAAGGTGGGTGTTAATGCATTTTTTTAGTTAAAATAACAATAGCAGAGAATTTTAAAGAAAACAATGTTGCCTATTATATACTTAGCGCTAACGTTGGCACTCTTCTGTGTGAGGGTTAATGTTAGGTTGTGGCCCTAGCGCAGGCTGACCATATTACATTCCCATGGATTAAAAATCCATTAGGAATTCGGAGACTGCGCGAGTTTACTGTTCTTTGCGCTCCCTATGCTTAATACTGGGAGCGCAAAGAGTTAATTAGCATTAGGATTAACGTTAATTACGTCCCGCTGCAGTTAACTGAAAAGTTAACTACAGCTTGAAGCTGGTGCTAACTGGTTCTGCTTTTGCGGAATCATTTTTCACCAGCTTCAAATCCCCCAAAAATCACATACTCACCTCTCATCCTGCGGCGAGAACGGCGGCCCAATCCGCCTCTTCTGGCAACAGAAGAGCAGAGCGAGACTGGGGGAAAAAGTCCCCAGTCTTCCTCTGCGATCACTCTGCTGAATAGCAGGATGTCCAAGAGGCGAGATCCTACAGGTCATGTGACCGACAGTCAAAGCCTCAATGGAGTCCTAAGGGATGCTCGTGACGGCCCTTAATGCTGCAAAGAGTATCCTCAGGCTTAGCGCTGCAATATAGCCCTTTAATATAGAGCTAAAACGGGGATTCTAATGAGAAACCTGCAGGCACAGGTTTTCCTCCTTAACGTCCCCATTTTAGCAGAAGATTGTCATACTGCCCAATGTGTTTGCAAAAGGAAAATAAAAACTTTATACAGTTTCTGGATTGAAATTGCATTTTTATGAAATTAGTGGCGATACATCACCTTAACGCTAATATATCTAAACCTTGCCATCAGGGCCGTTGCAAGGATTTCTGACACCCTAGCCAAAAAAATATTTTGCTGTCCCTCCCCTCCCCAGTGTTTCCTACCAAATGTTTTCTCTGCTGCCGTAATACGTCACATACTCTTGTGGGGTCTAGACCAGGAGACATCACCCTTGCTCGCTGTGAGACAGTGCAATGAGCTTGCAAGCAGAGAGGACTTGCAGTTAGAGAGCTCTCGCAGCTATCAGCTGTCCTTGGCTAACGGCAGGAGAGGGCTGCTGCAAGCCCTGTGTCAGGGCAAAACAGACATAAAATCTGCCGTAGTGCCTGAGGATATATTATTATTATTATCATTTATATAGTGCCAACAGGTTTTGCAGCGCTTGATATATTAGCTCATAACAGCACTTCCCTCCGAGTGGCACCCTAGGCAACTGCCTAGTTGGCCTAACAGATGCACTGGCCCTGTTTGCCATTTAAGCTGCATTGTTATTTATGCATAAAGATTTCCCATTGCATTAGCAACACAACTGCAACAGATGCAAAAAGGGTCTTGTATTGGACTGGAGTGACAGGTTAGGTGAAACCCAATGGAAAAAAAAACACTGTATTGTGTATATCTGTAGTCCTATGTAGGAAATACTTTACAAAACACTCCTACTTGAAAACTGTATATATATATAAATATATATATTAGATAGGCCGTGTTAGTCCAGATGCCAAAACCACGAGTACGTAGTGATATCTTTTTTATTGGACTAACGTTACATTTAAAAGACAAGCTTTCGAGAGTATTCCTCTCTTCAGGTCTGGAAGCTTACTGATCAGGATGCTATTTAAATCCAAAACAACGCTGTCCAGGAGTGGCTGTGACCAGTTGCATAACCTTATCTCTGCTAAAAAAAAGCCATCTAGTATGGCATGGCATTGATTTAAGGGTTCTGTATGAAAACAGACCCAGGATGCATAAAAGTGAGACAGATGTCATTTGCATGTCTTACCCAGAGTTCCTTGCTGCATATGGGGAATGTAGTACAGGAACTCTGTGATTCAGTTCTTTGAATTGCTGTGATGCGCAAGTGGCCTCTGCAATAATAAATCTTACAGGGTTATTCAAAGAGAATTGTAAAGTCACTGCACGTTCGGTGACTTCGTTCTCTTCAATTCGGTGCAACTGGCGATCCCATTTCGGCGACCCTGCGGTGTATTCAGCAAGCACCACAGGGCCGTTGTAGTGCAGGGAAAAGCCGCTGCAAACCCGACGAACACTCAACTCAAAACCCGGCGAATGCACACCGAAACCCGCAAAAACATCTGGATTAACCGCACCAAACACACCGGAGAAACCCGAGCAGCCGCCAATCACATCGCAGAGCAGCCACCAGAAAAACCCAACACCACAGACGAATGGAGTGAGAAAAAAAAAACAGTACGCTTGAATGTTTGAAAAGTGAAACATTGTTTGAAAACATAACAAGGAAAAAAGGTGTCATCTGCGCTCGTTTCTACGTGTTCTATGTACAACAAAACTGAGGTTTTTGTTTGTTTCAATGGCCATTGCAACGTAAGCTCACTCGCCACTTCACGGCACCTCTTTACAGAGTGAGTACCTAACATGTACCAAAAGGCCGCTCTACTGAGCAGCTCCAAGCCCCTCCTGCTGCTTTTTTTGAAAACAAACTACAGAACGAAAATGTCTGAAATTTACATATAAGATCCAATGAATGATAATAAAAAGGGCTGTTACAGAAAAAAGAGAAAACGATTAAAAAAGAAAACTGAAAAAAAATTGCAAAAAAATCCCAAAAAATGCCTAAAAGATCCTAAAAAAATCTTTGAATAAAGAGACTTTTTACTGCAGAATATTATAATCAACGGTTTATTAGATATTGGATTAAAACAGGAATATTTTTAACATTGAAGCCTGTGGGATTCGCCTGAATAAACCTGTCGAATTAAACCGCCGAACAGCAGGAAATTCGGCAACTTTTCCCTGCTGGTTTTTGTTCTCTGAATAGACGAAGCATTGTTTCACTATGGGGATTTCACTGCCCTCGAACAGGCAATGAACAGGCCCAGTATGTGCAGGCAATTCCCCAACATTTGTGAACTGCGTGCTCTCTGAATAGCCGAATGGCCAGGAAAGGTAACCGTACACTGAATTTCACTGTTTGGTTACCTTTCGGCCACAATTCGGATCTCTTTGCATAACCCTACAATTGTTTATTGCGTGGAGGCTTTTTATCTCATTTTTTTGTCCGCCACCACAGGGTCCAAAAAACCCGAAACAGCGCTGTCCAGAAGTGGCTTTGACCAGTTGCAAAAACCTGATCTCTGTTAAAAAAAAAACATCTAGTATGGCATGGCATTGATTGACGGGTTCTGTGTGAAAACAGACCCAGGATGTATAAAAGTGAGACAGATGTCATTTGCATATCCTACCCAGAGTTCCTTGCTGCATATGGGGATTGTAGCACATGAGCTCTGTGGTGCAGTTCTTTGAATTGCTGTGATGCGCAAATGGCTTCTGCAATAATAAACCTTATAAACACACACATATACATATATATACAAAAGACTGTTTCTGGGAAGGTCACTGCTATTGGTTAGGGCGAAATTTATTTTTTTATGTAAGCATTGCAGAGCTGACCATAATGCATTGGACAAAAAGCACTAAATAATGAAAACACAGTGACTCCATAATATTCGAGGAGCATTTTACAAGTTACTGGTCTGCATTGGTAAACAGAAAATAAACTAATAAGATAACAAACAAAATGAAAGCAAAAATTTTCACATAGCCTTCAACGATCTGACCTTCAAAGGGAGTATGAAAACGCACTTGTTGTGCCCACTGGAATTTGGGCATGATGACTGAGTGACAGCTGTGTGTGGAAGAGCTGTCCTACAGTACCAATGCAATATCCATGCCCTGATGGGACATCGCAAGCAAAGTGTACTTGGCTGTTACTTTAGCTCTTTGTTGCTATCAAGATGATTGATCTAGAAATAGTGTGAAAAGAACAATGAAAGTAAAATAAAATGTGTGGGATAGTTGCTAAATTACCTTCAGCATGGCTGGCAATGGAGATGGACTCGCCTTTACTGCTTAAGCAATATGGTGGCTACGATGCCTTTTGACATATCTTAAACCAGTGATGGTGAACCATGGCACTCCAAATGTTTCTGAATACATACCCCATGATGGTCTGCCAGTCTTCAGTATGTCTAAGCATCATGGGACATGTAGTTCTGAAACATTTGTGGTGCCAAGATTCGCCATCTCTGTCTTAGACTAAGAGGCATATACAGTCCAATTCCCCAAAACACAGAAATAAACATGAAGATGCCCTTGGCTATTTGCATTCCTCTCTACCTATTTGTGGGCAGATGGGCTTTATTGTTTTTTAATTTAATTCTTCAATGTATGTGAAGCCAATGAAGGGACTTGCAGAGAGGGGCAGCAAAGTGACGAGTTAGGTGGATCAGCCTGGAAAATTCATTTAGGATGGAGAGGTGGGAGAGGAGAAGGCCAGCTAGGAGATTATTGCTCTAATCAAGATGGGAAATTACAAAGGAGTGGATAAACTGCTTTGTGGTGTCAACTGTAAGAAAAGGACGCATTTTTTTATATTTTGTGCAGGTGGTTGTAGCATGATGTGGAAAGTGATTGGATGTGGGCAGGCCCGGGCTGGCCATTGGTCTGCTGCTCAAGGACAGGCCTTTTGATACTAAAGGCCTCTCGTGGGACGCGCTGCCAGAACATTGAGTGTTTGGCAATGCGCCCAGCAAGTGTATTTCCGAAGCCAGCGGCCTTACTAAAATTTTGGCACGCAAAGCCCGTAGCACATGTTTCATCGCTGGTTAACGAGATGATTTGCTGCAGACTCCTCCCCGCCTCCTCTCCCACCACATGACTGCAGCGTGTCACATGAGACTTTACGCTGGCCGGGTCAAGGAAGGAGGCTTTAGCGGCGGCACAATTATGAAATCAGAAAAGCTCACCAGGACTCTGCACTGTGTGGTGAAAATCAGTAAAATATTTTTTAACAAAAAGCAATTGAATTTGTTTGATTTTTTGGGGGTGATGGGTGGGTGTATTTGACTATGGATTAGTTTTAACATTAGAGGTTAATTTGGCAGTTAAATCTAGTGCTAGGGTTACCTTTAGGCATAATTTAGGGTTTTTATGTTAATTCTACAATTTTAGGTTTAGGATTAATTTTAGTCTATATAGTAAGGACAGTCCTATAATTTTCTCCTTTTTTACAGACTCCTCCATATATTTATTGTGCCTGGGTGTCTTTTTAGGGGTCTGCCATATATTCAGCATTTGTGGGTGTATTTTTAGTGTCTCTTCCTTATATTCAGTGTGTGGGTGTCTTTATAGGGGCTCCTCCATATAGTCAGGGTGTGTGGGTGTCTTTTTAGGGGTTTCTCCATAACTTCAGGGTGTGTGGGTGTCTTTTTAGGGGCTCCTTTGTATATTCAGGGTGTGCAGGTGTATTTTTAGGGGTTCCTCCATATATTTAGGGTGTGTGGATGTCTTTTTAGGGGCTCCTCCATATATTCAGGGTGTGCGGGTGTCTTTTTAGGGGCCCCTCCATATTTTCAGGGTCTGCAGGTGTCTTTAGTGAGTCCTCCATATATTCAGGGTGTGTGGGTGTCTTTTTAGAGGCTCCGCCATATATTCAGGGTGTGTTTTTAGGGGCTCCTCCATATAGTCAGGTCTGTGTGGGTGTCTTTTTAGGGGTTCCTCCATATATTCAGGGTGTGTGGGTGTGTTTTTAGGGTCTCCTCCATATATTCTGCCATGTGTATAACAGAGCTGCAGAGCAATAGAACTCCAAGCAATGAGTCTATAATAAATTATGTTAGAAATCGCTTGCTGTAAATAAGATCTTGTCCTTTTACTCTACAAATTTTATTGATTTAACAAACAAAAAAAAAGGTCCTGATAGGTCTGTAACGTCATCTAAAATGCTAGGTTAGGCTAGGGTCAAACGAACGCATTTTTTGCGTCGTCTGTAAAAAAGTGCGTCCGAACGCATTGATGTATTTTTTCACAGAAGGCGCGAAAGCGGTCATACGATGCGCATTTTCGTGCGTGATTTTTTTACGGATCGTAAATAAAACGAGTAATCTGAGTAACCAAGTCAATTGCTGAATCAAAAAATAAGGGGAAGGGGTATAAAAAGCCATTTTGTGGATGGTGGCGTTTTACCAAGATGGATGCACTCCAAGTGTTTGTGTTTGCTGCAACGGGCTATCTGTACCTTCAGAACAAAAGACAACGGCGATCATGGGTTCATCCCATCAACGCTGCCAGACACACGCATGTGACGCTGTACAGGCCACTGCGAGAGAGGGACCCCGTGAAGTTTTTCAACTACATGCGGATGTCCTTCCCCTCATTCGATGAACTGTTGTCGAAGTTACGCGAGCCGCTGACGAAGAGGGACACCAACATGAGGGCTGCCATACCACCGGAGGAGATGCTGGTCATCACTTTGTGGTAAGTACTTCCAAACACCAGCATTCATGACTTCGCTGCCAGTCACCAGACTTGTGCTCGGTGTGCAGAGCCCATATTGTCGGTCTGTAGTGACATGCCCACATTCGCACATTCATACCCACCCACACGCAGGCATCACATTCCAAGACACGTCCAAAACAATTTATGACACTGACAACAATGTATGTAAAATAAAATATATTGTAACCAAATAATTAAGAAAATAAAAACAATAACATATTTTCCACATATATTATTGAATATAACATCAAGGACAAAATATAACAATAGTGACACAACAGAAACAGCATGTGATCAAAAAAAACAAACAAACTGAAAATACACCTCACAAACTGTGATACAGAGGAGCATCTGGGTTATGAGGACCGTGCACGTAACTGCGGTGGTACCCAGACTCTGGGGGGTGGCCCAGCAACAGGGGACATTGGTGGGTGGGTAGGTAGCCCCAGGCTGTGGCTGGCATATCCACTGGCATGGGGGTCTTGCGGCACAGCACCATGATACACTGCTGCCTGTTCTGGATGGGACAGGATTTCGTGGATGAGGTCCAGGGATCTGCGGCGGTACTCCACCTTCTGCACCGGGGTCATCTGGTTCAGCAGGGACTGACAGGAGTGGGAGAAGGACATATCCTCACTGTCAGTGATCGTGCAGCCTGGAGGTGGTGGATGGTGCGCCCCCATGAAGCTGACCATGGCCTGCTCAAAGCCGCTAGCCGGTCCCCTCCTCCTCTTGTGAGACGGTCCGGTGCTGTCTGTTGGTGCTGTAGCTGGCACCTGTCCGGTCTCCACATCCCGCTCCACCTGTGAGTCTGCGCCACCCTGGTCTACCTCCTCCTGGCAGCTGCCAGAACTTCCTACTAGCAGGTATTGCTCCTGTGAGCCAGAGGTGGATGGCTGGTCTATGCTGCTCTCAGTTGGTCGCAGCTCTTGGGTCCTTCTGGGGAAGGAGAGTTGTTCCGCGTAGAGATAGCTGCGGACCTTCTTCGCCCCAGCTCCAGTGCGCGCAGCTGCCGCTTCCTTCTTCAGGACCCGGGTGTCATTGTCCCTGACAGTGCGCCACTTGTTGATGGCTTCATGTGCTGCAAAACATCATGAGAGTGACGTTAGGTTTGGTTCATATGCTGTGATCATAACACACTTTTACTTAATATTTTCCAGGTATCTTGCTAGTGGATGCAGTTTGAAGGATCTGCATTACAACTTCCGCATTGGCAGATCAACAGCTGGTGAGATCGTCTGCAAGGTCTGCCAAACAATATGGGAGCAATGTTTGCCAATACCCATGGATGAGGCATGGGTAGCAATTGCAGCAGGATTTTGTAAGAGAGCGAACTTTCCCAACTGCCTGGGAGCCGTGGATGGCAAACATGTCCGGATAGTGAAGCCACTGCACAGTGGCTCACTGTATCAAAATTATAAGCGTTATTTTTCCATTGGCCTACTGGCGGTGTCAGATGCCAACTATAATTTTGTGTATGTGGATGTCGGATCAAACGGCAAAGACTCAGACTCCACACTGTTCAGGAACTCCACACTGTGGAATGAGCTAGAGAGTGGGACCCTGCACATCCCCAGACCCGCACCTTTGCCTGGCAGTGACGTGACAGTCCCCTATGCCTTCGTGGGTGAGGAGGCATTCGGCCTATCCACACATCTCCTGCGGCCATACTCAGGGACACACCTGACTGTGAAGAAGCAGGTGTTTAATTACAGGCTGTCGCGGGCGAGACGGTATGTCGAGTGTAACTTTGGCATACTGAGCAACAAGTGGAGGATTTTTCATAGGCCGCTTGATGTAAATGTTGATTTCTGTGTGGATATTGTAAAATGCTGCTGCATCCTACATAATTATGTTCGTGCCAGGGACGTTGTAAATTTTGATGATCACAGTTATGGGTCTGGATGAATATGCAAACGATGACATAATACCTGTGAATAGACACAGCAACAGGTTTTGCGATGCTCTGTCTAATTATTTTACTAGCAATGCAGGTCAGGTGCCCTGGCAGCTGGGGAGCATTTAACATGTGACGGCACCTATTATGTTTTCCATTTACTTTTATTGTACATGCAATTTACATGTGATTATGAATTAAATAATCATATACTCACTCTGTAGCTTCTGCTCTCTGTCAGACCACAAATCAAACTCCGGGTACACCACCCTCGACACTGCAACGCATGCGCTGGACTTCTTATGCCTGTCCTTGTACAGGTCACAGGCCATGTCCCATAGCTCGGGATGCTCCGCCACTGCAGCTGTTAGACGCTCCACATCAATTTCTGTGCAAGCCATTGTCTGCAGCAACTGCCAGGTACCAACAGCCAAAACAGGACACTTTTTGCATCTGGACATTATATAGGCCGCACATGTGCAGCGTCTGACGTCTCCTAATCACGCACACACGCTGCTATACCCACGCAGCGCACTCAGTACCTCAGTACTAGCGGTTCGATGTTGTAACGAAAATGCGTTCGTTTGCCACTTGCGTTGCGCGGCCAAACTTTCGTGTGGCCGTAATTCGTATATTGGTCATCATTGCCCGTCATTTGCTGCTACTACGGCCGTGATTAAGTGCGCCTAAACGCACGTTCAAAATGCGTTAGTCTGACCCCAGCCTAAAAGCCTCATCTCTAGTCCTAAGGCCGCTCATTTCAGTTTCGCCTAAACCTGACCAGGTCTAGATCTGCCTTTGCTGAGGACAGACAGGAGAGAGAGAGCGGCGATCCGCAACGCAGAAATCAACACTATAGTGCATTGCGCAATGTATGATCAAGCGAACTGTGAGTATTGTTCCCAGCTCTTACCTGTAGGTCTCCGTCTGCAGTGAACAGGTGAACAGAGGGAAAGTGGGTGCAGGATGCACTCGGGTGACACCCTGCAGGGGATGACACCCCCAGGCAGGAACTTCCTGCACTCAAGTAATTCACCTGCAGTAGTGTCACCTCAACTGAATGCGCAGCTGCAGCGTGGCGGAGGCATCCCAAGTGGAGACAGTGCCAAATTACTGCAGAGCATTGTGGCAGGCGACACCTAGGAAAGGGAAACTCCGTCGAGGAGGAAGAAATTGAAATCCGGTATGAGAGTCACCTAGTATATTAAAAATAAAAAAAGTGGGCTGCTCGGTCTAAAATGCCCGGTCCATTTTTGTTGTCCCAGTCCAGGCCTGGATGTGGGGGACGAAGGACATTTTGGGGTCAAGCGTAACCCCGTGGTAGCGAACCTGGGGTGACGGGAAGATAGTGACACTGTCAACAGTAATAAAAATGTCAGCGTTTGGAGTAGAGTTAGATGGGGGTTAGCAGAAACTCATTCTTGGACATATTAACCTTTAGGTGATAGGAATCCATCCAGGAAGAAGCGCCAGATAAGCAGTCACTAACTTGAGAAATGACAGAGGGATAGAGATCAGGAGTGAAGAGGTAGATTTGAGTGTTGCCAGCATAGAGGTGATAGTTGAAGTCAAAGCTTTTGTTAAATTTAACCAGTGAAGAGGAATAAACAGAGAAGAGCAGAGGATCCAAGTAAGAGACTTGAAGTACTTTGACAGACAGAGCATTGAGGAGTCATCAGGCATAAGCCGTGGTGGGGCCCACTTTCAGGATTGGTTCCCGGGGTTTGGGGATCTGAGCCCAGTATGCAGGAACTCACAGGATGGGTGGAGGGTGGTGGACTGCAGGATCAACCATGTAAACAGACAGAAGGTACCATGATACTTGGGATGTACCTTGGGGTGGTAGACCGGACACAAGGGGATTCCAAGCGAGGTACAAATGTGTATTCCAGAGAGTAGTCAGGGGGCGGACCGTGAGTCAAGGGCTGGCAGAGAGAGCAATCAATAGGCAAAGCAGGGTGTCTGGTACAGAGTTAGTTGCAGGAGCAGAACAGGGTATGACTTGACTCTAAGAGCAAGGAGCATCAATGCTGAAGCATTGAGGGAAGGGGGGTGTGGTCCAAGGAGTCATGTGACCTGTGGTGTGTGTGTTTGTGTTTAACTGTTAGAGTTCTGGTTTTGAGATTAGGGCAGCACTTTTCAGGTAGTCGCACAGGTGCAGGCACAGATCCTGACACACTGTCTGCCAAAGGCATAGATAAGGACCTGTTGGAAAGATAAGAGTTGATCATTAGTGTGACAGACCGCCTGGCCCACCGACCGTGTACCACTGTCAAACCTCTACCTTTCTCCAGCTGGCGTCTGAAATCCAGCAACTTCTGCCCCAAAATAATGAAGAAGTACCCCAAAGCACCAGGCAGAACCAGCGTTGGGAACAGCATAAGAAAGACTGACTCTTTATTTGAAACACACAGCTAAAACCACAGTTGAGAGAGACAACCCCAGTTGACAAACCCCTTCATGAATACATCACAGATTATATCATAGAACTTCAGCCACATGAAGGTAGAAAGAGCCACTCAACACAATGGATTGTTTACACATCTACTCTTATCTTAAACAGTCTGCTAGGTCCTAGCAAGAGGGGGGGGGAGTAGGAGAACAAAGAAATATTTCTACACTATACAGAAAGCAGCTAATACAGAGAAGTACACTATACAGAGAAAAGGTACACAGAAACAATACTCTACAATAAACACATAAGGGAATATTAATATAAACACAGACATCAGGTAATAGAGCACACAGAAAACACAAACACCCTGCATCTAATATTGTAGATACAGGGTGACTTTAACAAAGGAAACGGCAGGAAAACAATATGAAACATCAGGCCCACACCTCCCAAATACATTCTAGGCCCATGTACGTTGAGTCCAAAGTGACGCACGTCACAATGAGGTTTTATCATGGGTGTTTTCCTTAATGTTAATGTGTTAATATTTTACACATCAATTGGGGGGGTGGATTACTTTCTGTCGATTGTATCATGTTACCTGTAACATTAAAGAACACTGAGACATGATTTAACAAAAGACACAATAAAACAAAATGTAATTGCATTAATCCACTTCATGCGGAATGCAAAAGAGTGCAATCGGCCGAAACCTAGATCTTGGGGTAAAAAGTTGGGCTTGCCTCTTTATGTCATCATTAAAGGACACTCAATCAATCACACATTGGCGGCCCATTCATTTTTTTACTGGTCCTAGAGCAGTGATGACCAACCTCGCCACCCCAGACGAATCAGGGCTATATGGTCCATGATTCTCAGCTAGTGTAAAGCTTCCTGAGACATCCGGGAGTCTAGGAGCAGTTATCACTGTCCTATCAATGTAAAATAAGGAGAAGGTAAAAACTGGTGAAAGACACAGATTCCTCATCCCCTAATTAGCCCACACTACACAGCAGGCAGGATGCAGTATTAAGGAGATCTATTATACATTATCACTTTGATAGTTTTATTCCAGGTTTGCCACCCTTCATAATGTATGGCGTGGGGGATGGAGACACATCCTTGAACCTGTCTATTAGATTAGCAGAGGTTCTACAGACCATCTCCTCCTTTGATTTGAACAACCATATAGTGCTTGTGTTTTTTCCAGTTCATGACGGAGTTCAATTGTTCCAATCAGTGTGATCTCTTTGTGCCTTAAAGGGTCACTCCAAGCACCTGGGCAATGTACATGCACTTTATTAACACTCAAGAAAAGACTATTCACTTTATTCAATATCCACACTGGGAGTTAGACAATCATTGCTGTACATTGTAAATCATCAAAATCTACTGTGCACACACATTAATGACATAATAATTACCCCATACACAAACATACATGGTTTATGGGCCGTAACTCCCAGCCCCATTCTTCTTGCTTGTTTATACACACAGCTCTGAAGGAGCGAGGCTTCTATGGGACTAATTTGCTCGCTTACATTGGAGTTAAGACTATTAAATAAAATTAAATATTTTTGCTACAAATATTAGTTTTATTGGATCATAGTTTGTTTTTATACCATTTTATAAACATTATATGTTATAGGGTGGTATTGGATTTAATGGTCTGGATGGTTCAAGGTGATTATTGTACTTGATCCCAATACCAAAACTTACCAGCCCCACCGGCATTGCATGCCTATGGCATTAACTGACTCACATGCTCAGTACATCTTCCACAGACCTGTATATGCATTTACTGAACATTTACATTCCTTTTACTGCATGAAAGTTGCCAGTAAATATGACTTATTTTTATTTATTTATTTTTTTGTAGAATTTGTGTTTTGTCTCAATAATGCATTGCATGGTCAATGCCAACTTTCATAAATTTATATTCGTAACTATTAAAACCGAAATATTTCTTGTGAAGTCGATCCAGCCATCATTTTGGATGTATTTCACAAAGTCTGTGTTAGCACTACTGAAATTGGTCATTTTTCCATACTTTGCTAGAAATTTTCCTAATTTGCTGTCAACCACAATGTAAAGGGGTTACTACCCACATGGTGAATCGGTTGGGAATTTATTAAGCATTTCCATAGTTTAGGTGGAAATAAATGAATATGACCATTTTTCTAATTCTAGTATCCCTTCAGACTGACTATTTTGGCCTATAATCCCCTTGTAATGCTGCACAACTCACAGCTTCATGAATCGCATCTTAAACATTTTGTTTACAAATAAACAACTCCAAAGAAAAATATTTTACCTGATGCAAAAGAAACAAAACAGAAAGAAGGTTAAACGTATACAGTAATGCTTCATATTTAATATTAAAATAATACAGGAGAAATGATCCTGCAGAAAATATTTTAGATCTGATTTTGCCAGCCATTTAAATGTTGTGATGAGCCTGGTCTTATTTTCCACAGCACTAGAATTATTCAGTCTTTTTCTTCTATAGAAATGCATGTTCAAATGAATGTTACAAATTATTATAAACTGAACTAAATGGTATATTGTGAATGATATTAATAGACATTATTTGATTTCTTGTCCCAGTATATAAGTAGGGCATGAAATATACAGTGATACAGAGGCAGGTAATCCATACAAGCTTGGTAAGGATATTATCAATAAAAAAAATCTATCATCTCGTGTTACATATCTATATGTGTGTATCTATATTTTCTCTCTATGTGCAGTATGTGTGTGTCTATCAACGTTACCTATATATACAAATATAAAGTTTATATACATACATGTGTTTTTATCTATATTCTCTCTATATATGTACTGTATGTGCCTATATATATGCCATATATGTGTATCTATATTATATATATATTTGTATGTATCTATGTAATCTATGTAATATTTAGTGTGTGTGTCTATATTTTCTAACTATATAGTGTATATATGTGTGTTTATCTGTATTTTCTCTATGAAGGTATGTGTGACTATCTATATTCTACATATATATACAGTATGTATGTGTGTCTATCTATACTCTATATATATATATATGTGTGTGTCTATATTATCTATCTATATATAGAGTGTATATGTGTGTCTATCTGTCTTTTCGCTATATATAAATGTATGAGTGCCTATACTCTATCAGATCTATTCAACGAAAGGTGAAACTCAGGAGAATGACTGAAGAGAAAACTCTAGTTCAAAATAGCCAAACCAGAAAAATTCTCCCATTTATATCACTTTCCAAATCGGCTATTTGTTCTAGATTGTTCTCTTCTCCTGACAATTCTCCTGAGTTTAACCTTTCTTTGAATAGACTTCTATATGTGTGTAGCTATATTCTGTCTCTTGTTCTCTCTCTCACTATATATATTCTGCATACAGTTAGGGCTATATTTCAAAGTTGGTATTAACTTACCCAGAGCTGTTGTAAACTTACTAGAGCCATTATAGTCTATGGAGTTCTTAGGTTTACAACAGCATTAGTTAAGTTAGCACCACCTTTGGAACATTGCCATTACAATATATATATGGAAAAAATATAGGTACTGTGCATGCATGTATATATATATACAGTATATATATACACTATATAAACAGGCATAGGCACACTTACATGTATGTATACAGAGATTATAGAGACAGAGAGAGAGTATAGCTACCCACACACATGTATATGAACTGAATGTATACATTAGAGAATATAAATATGTATATGTCCTATCTACATTTTCTCTATATATAGTGTATGTGTCTATATTCTGCATGTAGTATATGTGTGTATCTATTTTCTGTATACAGTATATGTGTGTCTGTATTATATATAATATATATATATATATAGTATATGTCTGTCTATATTGTGTGTGTGTGTGTAGATACTAGAATAGCTGCACCAACCCTGAACATGCATTTTCTATAAACATGCTTCTTAGACCAGCAAACACAAATTCAGAGCACTCTGTTTTGAAATAGTTTTAAGATATGAAACCACCTGTTTTATCATTAAAGGATGGAGATTTAGTTGCAAAATATGAGCATGCATTGCATAAGCCTGTCACAACACTCTCATTTTTTTTGTGTGTGTGTGTGTGTATATAATATATATATATATATATATATACATTGGCATTGTGACAGAATTATGCAATGCATGATCAAATTTTGCATCCAAACTCCCACCAATTTACGACCTAATTCAGGTGTTTTTAAATCTTTGGATGTATGTTTGGGGAGAGTGATCTGCCTCTGAATTTGGTTATATTTGTATGTATATACATATAATCTCAAATCCTCACAAATATCTTGGATATATTAGCTGTCTTTGCTATAGAATATGTTGGTATATAAAGGAGGAGATTCAATACACACTAGGAACTGCAAAACTCAACTATTTTCATACAACTGATTTTTATTCTTAGAGTATGTTACCTGCAGTTTGCAAATGTATTTTTAAAAATGCATAATTAAATAATCCCCACAATATACCACGTATGTATTTAAATAAATAAATGATAGTGTTATAAATCCCATAAATTAGAAATACATTGCTTTGAACTGCATGAATGAACTGGGTCTCATCAGGATAGTGTGTGTGGCTGGGCTTCATGGCAATGGTAGTTAGCAAACATCTGCATTAAGTGATGATCCTATTTCTATCTAATGAAAATCTGAAACGTTGAAATGTAGATTTTGCAATTATTTTAGTCGACAGAACTGAAATGTATTATAGCCACTACATAACATCGCAATTAATAATAATAATAATTAATTGTATTTTGCTGCACTGACTTCCAAAGGAAGCAATAAATACATAAAATATATATATATATATTTTATTTTTTTTCATAGAAAGTGATACCAGCAGAATTCTTATTCTTCTGTCCCCAGCTCAGCTGCAGATGTTATTTCAAAGAAAACGGTTTTAAGAAGGGGGAAAAAAATCTATTTTGATGTCTGTTTTCCTCCAGCTTTTTCCTTTCCTGCTCTCATAATAATCAGCATCCTTTCCTAACCTTCTTATCATCCCCATCTCCTCCTCCCCCAAATATTGCTCTGAAGAGACATGCAGGTTTGTGTTGTCTACACTGAAGGCTGGCGTTGGGCTTGAGGTTTCCTGGGTTTATCCTTTGCTCTCATAAATCATTGTTCCCCCTTCTTTTTTTTTTTTTTCTTAAAACCTAACACAAAAAAAAAAGTGCTGGGATAATCTCCACACCACATAAAAGGAGTCAGAGATAGGGGGCTGCAAAATAAACCCTCCTTATTTAATTAAACGCAGAGTTTGCAAACCTTAGACACTGTATTTTCAGGGAATAATCACTGCTAAAACATATCGGTTTCCTTGGTTAAAAAAGGGATCTGGGGCAAATCTCATGGCAAATAATTAAAAAATATTTTCAAAAAAATAGTGAGTTTTAATATAGTTACAAATAAGCATTATTCTATTTTTTCTTAATAATAAAGCTAATAAATGTATAATAGCAATATTATTAAGAAGCATTAGTTGTTAATTCCCATTTGTCGTGATAACTATATAATATATATATATATATATATATATAAGGTTTATAATTGCAGAAGTCATTTGCACATCACAGCAATTCAAAGAACCCTAATTGCAAATCACCCTAATTAACCCAAGGTTCTAGCCCTTCCCATGATAGGTTAATCTGTATATTTGTGTTTTGTTTTTAATAGTTTGCATTTTATTACTTTGTATTTCTGTAACAACTGTAACACTTCAATGTTCTTGAACCCAGGACGTACTTGAAAACGAGAGAAATCTCAATGTATCCTTCCTGGTAAAATCCTTTGCAAATAAATAAATAAATAAAAGAACTGCTAATATATAATTTGGATTAAAAGACATCCAGACAGCATACCTGGTTTGCATCTTATTTTTTATTTAAGATCCAGATCTTCTTATTTTTTTATTTGTATTATACAATTCCTTAATCAATACTGTGGCTTTTTAAATAAGATATATAAAAGGCATTTTAAGCCACATGAAAGCTATTCTGTTCTTTTGACATTCAGCAACATGTTACATCATCTCGTGATACATTGTGTCCACATACACTGCATACAGGTTTAAAGGCTAGTAAATTAGAATGTAAAAAAATTGTTAGTAATAAAAAAAATATATTGGATACATCATGTCGGAATGCTACTGGACCATAACATAAATCAATCTTTTATCTATTATCTACTTTGTCTCTCTTGGTCTATTATATACATTAGAGATATATAAAACAGAATTTAATATACAGTATATACATATCTGTGTGGTGTCAATATTGTGTTTAAATGATACATATTATATTACATAAATGCTAGCAGTGATCCTAAATCAGATGCATCCTCTTTATGTAGTATTTCTACATGTATTGTGTCCAGACAAGCTTGCCAAAACAATGAGGTAGTCTTTGCTAATTACCCCATGCATTTCTTGCCCCATCTCCCAGCTTGCAGTGAAGTCTGGGGCAGGGAAAAGGTGCTCTAAAATGATTATGTAAATCCCAGCAATTAGCATGAGGAAGAAACCAGGATTTGCATTGGCAATAGGTGTCATTTAGGAGGATGGAGGTCTCATTCATTTACAAGTCACTTATAGTGCTCACCCCTCCCTCACATATCCCAGACATTAGACAATTTGGTGTACAGATAAATGCAAGAGAAAAATGCAATACTTTTAGAACAACGGTGGAATAACATTGTACTCAGCAGACAATCCCAAGCCCCTGCCCCTACAATATATAACACAAGGATAGAGAGATGGAAGGAAGAAAGAGAGACACAGAAAGGGGAGAGAAAAGAGAGATAGAGCAAGAGACTGGGGGAGAGAAAAGAGAGATAAAGGAAGCAAGACAGAGGGGGGAGAGAGATGAGGAAGACAGGCAGAGGGAGGAGAAAGAGAGATGAGGGAGAGGAAGAGATAGAGAAATAGTGGGAGAGAAAAGAGAGGAAGAGAGAGGGGAGAAAAGAGATAGAGGAAGAGAGAGGGGAGAAAAGAGATAGAGGAAGAGAGAGGGGAGAAAATTAAGGCTAGTGGAAGAAAGAGACACAGAAAGGGGGAGAGAGATGAGGAAGAGATGGAGAGAGAATAGAGAGGGAGAGGAAAAAAGAGAGAAACTGGAAGGGGAGAGAAAAGAGAGATAGCAAAAGAGACTGTGGAGAGAAAAGAGAGGTAGAGGAAGAAAGAGAGACACAGAAAGGGGGAGAGAAAATAGAGATAGAAGAAGGAAGACAGAGGGGGAGAGAGATAGAGGAAGAGAGACACAGAGGGATCGAGAAAAGAGAAGGAAAGAAAAGAGTCAGAGAGAGGAAGAAAACAGAAAGACTGTAAGAGAGAGAGGGTAAGAAAGTGGGAGAGTTAGAAAGGGAGAATGAAAGACAGGTTGATATAAGGAAAGAAAGAAAGTATTAGAGAAACAGCTACAGAGGGCAAGAGGGAGAGAGACCACTTACATGCTATTTAGTGTGTTCTCAATCCTGAAATATGATATCTGTTACAATAGTTTCCTCCTTTGTTTTCACTTGATCATCAACAGAAACAGACAGAAAAGTCTCTATATGACATTGCATGGAGTGTAAAGTGAGCCTGGACCCCCGGTGTGTGTTGGTCTCTGTGGGGAGGGTGCAATGAGTGGGCTCACCTCATCATCCCAGATGCCCTTCTACCAGGAGCTGATACTGTAGATTAGTAACATGCTTGGCTCTGTCCTCTCTGCTAAGAATAAGTCTCTGCTCCTAAGGAAGGGCTGCATCCTCCATCACACACATGGGATCTGTTTGATCTCAGATTAAGCTCACCCCACATTAACAAGCACTTCTCTCTGTGCCTCTGGGGTGCTGCCTCTTATCCTCACATGACAAATGGCACACTCACTGCACATGCTGAAGGAGCTTTATATTCATAAACACAAACAGATAATATGTCATTTAACAACATCATGTGTCAACACACAAACTGCTTTACAAGTGTTATAAACACTCATATTTGCCTGAGCTAATGACTGACATATACATAGAATATTGCTGAGATATAGATGTTAGTTCACTGTAACATATAACACATTGTTATTGTGTATCCTTTTCTACATGTGTTGTGTATCGTGTCCCATGTAATTCCCTGTTCAGTGCTGTGCACATTGTGTTGGTATTATATATACAGGTGACAGGGTCACAGGGCTGGCCCCCAGCCCTAAAGTCTGTGTTGAGGTTTAGCAGCCCCCTTGAAGCAGTGTACACCTGCCTCTCTTATTAGATCTTTCCTCTGTGCTGGGGTTAATTGCTGTTATTAGTTCATTTCCATGTGCCCCCCCTTTCTTGGTTTGCCTGCCTTGTCCTCTCACTGTGCCCCCTTTTCATGTGAAGAGTTGGTGTTTTTTTCTGTTTGTGTTTAGAGTTGTATATTTGCATGTGAATGTTTTATTTGTGTCGTTTAATATGTATTCTTTTGAACTGTCTACGTGAATCTATATACTGTGTATGTGTGTGCACAAAAATATACACAAATTCTGTCTGTTTCTCTGTACAAATGTCTACACGTTTGAACAGAGGTTTATGTATGTGTATCTGTGCAGATATACTGACATGAGGGTGTGGTTATGTGTGAGTGATGCTTCTCTGTGTGCATATACAGTATGTGTATCCATATAATATGTGCATATTTATGTATTTGTCTGTATTTGTTGGTCAGTGGCTGTATGTTTGTGTGTGTTTTGTAGGTGCATTTATTTGTGGATATGTGTGTGTTATGTATCTATATCCAGGAGTATATATATGTGTGTTAAGTGGGTTTGTGGCCACATGTGCTTATATGTGTGTAGCTGTATATGTGCCCATTTCTGAGTGTGTATAGCTTAGTCGTTACGTGTATATGCATGGCTATGGGTATTCATTTTTATGGCTGTGTCTGTATATTTGTATGACTGTGTAAATAAATGTGCAGGTAAATGTGTGTGTATATGTGTATGGCTTTAAATATATGTTTATGGATTGGTATGTACATGTGTATGGCAGAGAGTGTAAATTTGTGCATGTTTGTGTTTACATGTATGTATTGACTGTGTGTATATATGTGTCAGGCTGTTAAGGGGTTATTCACAAAGCGGCAAAATTTCGGTGCTTTGCACTTCAGCAATTTCATTTCGTGAAACTATGGGGAATTCACTATTCACGACAGGAACTCCGTATTGCGCCGAAGATGGAGTCACTGAAGCCCCACAAATAAATCGGAGAACGTTACTGAAGACCTGCCAAAGTGGCCTTTTTAAACCCGCCGAACTGAACCACCGAAAATCAGGGCATTTCACTGACACTTCGGTGCAGTTCGTGGTTCTGTGACTAGATTAACTTTACTTCTCTATGGGACAGTTTTGCTGCCGCCGAAGGTCACCAATCTGCTGCAAAGTGCACCGTATTTCAGTGTCAATTCGACCAGTATTTGGCAACAGCTTAGTGAATTGGCGAACTGCCTAAAAATTGCACCAAACGGTGAAATTAAGCCATTGGGTGCAATTCATTGGCAAGTCCGGTCCGATCTGAATAACCCCTTTTTAGTGTAAATGTGTGTATGTCTGAGTATTTATGTTTATGGGTTGTGTGTATGTCTGAGTGTGTGTTTAGGGGTGTTTGTGCTTGGCTAGTGCATATGTGTTTGGCTGTGTGTTTAAATGTGTATGGCTTTCTGGCTGTGTGTGAATATGTAAATGGTGGTATGACGGAGTGTGGCTTTGTGTGTATATGTGTCTGGCTGTGAGTTTGTGGCTGTGTTTGTATATGTATGTGACTGTGTGTATATGTATTGGATGTGTGAGTATATATGTGTGACTGTGAGTGTATGTTGGTGTATATGTGTGACTGTGAGTGCATAGTGTGTGTATCATTTAGGCTAGGGTCAGACGAGTGCGTTTTCTACGGACTGTGCGCCCGTGCAGTACAGACGCACGTTTTGACGGAAGACGCAGTAGTGCCCACACAGTCCGTTGTGACTGACGTTATTTTTGACGGATGTAGCAGGGAAAATAAATTTAAATGAAAAAACATTTTGTCCGTCAAAAATGCTGGACGTATAAATGCAGTCCGTCTGACCACGTTCTATCACTCACACACAAAGCTATGTGGACGCTGCTGACGCAGCGCACTCCGCATGTCCGTTCTAGCTGTTTTACGTTCTTGCCTAACCTGCGTACGTTTGCCGCGTCCGTTGTGCATCTGCACTTCCGTGCGGACCTACTTTGTGTGTGGGGCTTTATTGGTCATGATTCTCTGCTACCACGGACGTACAAATGTGCAGCAACACGGACGTGATAACTGCGCTCATCTGACCCCAGCCTTAGTGTGTGTGGCTGTGAGTGCATAGTGTGTGTGTTTATGTGTGTGGCTGTAAGTGCATATTGTGTGAGTGAATAGTGTGAGTATCAGTGCGTGGGTGCCTATTGTGTGTGTATCAGTGTGTGAGTGTATCAGTGTGTGAGTGCATAGTGTGTGGATCATTGTGTATATCTCGTTGTGTGTGTATCAGTGTGTGAGAGCATAGTGTGTGTATCAGTGGGTGTGTATCATTGTGTGTGTGTATCAGTGTGTGAGTGCATAGTGTGTGGATCATTGTGTGTATCTCGTTGTGTGTGTATCAGTGTGTGAGAGCATAGTGTGTGTATCAGTGGGTGTGTATCATTGTGTGTGTGTATCAGTGTGTGAGTGCATAGTGTGTGGATCATTGTGTGTGTAAGTGCATAGTGTGTATCATTGTGTGTGTATCAGTGTGTGAGTGCATAGTGTGTGTATCTCGTTGTGTGTGTATCAGTGTGTGAGTGCATAGTGTGTGTATCATTGTGTGAGTGCATAGTGTGTGTATCAGTGTGTGAGTGCATAGTGTGTGTATCTCGTTGTGTGTGTATCAGTGTGTGAGAGCATAGTGTGTGTATCAGTGTGTGAGAGCATAGTGTGTGTATCAGTGTGTGAGAGCATAGTGTGTGTATCAGTGTGTGAGAGCATAGTGTGTGTATCTCGTTGTGTGTGTATCAGTGTGTGAGAGCATAGTGTGTGTATCAGTGTGTGAGAGCATAGTGTGTGTATCAGTGTGTGAGAGCATAGTGTGTGTATCAGTGTGTGAGTGCATAGTGTGTGTATCAGTGTGTGAGAGCATAGTGTGTGTATCAGTGTGTGAGTGCATAGTGTGTGTATCAGTGTGTGAGAGCATAGTGTGTGTATCAGTGTGTGAGAGCATAGTGTGTGTATCAGTGTGTGAGAGCATAGTGTGTGTATCAGTGTGTGAGTGCATAGTGTGTGTATCAGTGTGTGAGTGCATAGTGTGTGTATCAGTGTGTGAGTGCATAGTGTGTGTATCAGTGTGTGAGAGCATAGTGTGTGTATCAGTGTGTGAGTGCATAGTGTGTGTATCAGTGAGTGCATACTGTGTGTGTGTCTCCCCGGCGGATCAGGCAGCTGTCAATCAAAGCGGCGGCTTGCTTTCATGTCTGTGCTCCCCCCGCCCCTCCAGCAGGCACAGAGCAGACACAGAGCAGGGGGAGGGAGGGCGGCCCGGCAGAGGAGGGGGTGTTAAAGTTACATTACACACACACAGCGCTCGCCCCTCATTCCCCGGGATAGGAGGCTGCGGCTGCAATGCGAACCCGTGATTAACACCCGGCCCCGCCGTATCCTGCCATTCACTGCTGGGGCTTCACCCGAGGGGACCGTGAACACCGGGATAATTCGGGACCGCTGGAAGAGTTACCGGGGTCTCCGCAGCCCTGACCCCCCCCCCCCCTTGTCCGGGCTCCCAAGCCCCACGTGCTCTGGGAAAGTTTCTGGGGATGTTTTTTCGGGCAGAGGTTCCTCTCCGGTAGGATCTGAGCCCGGCCCCCCCCGCAGCACACCCTGAGCCCGGCCCCCCCGCAGCCCACTCCGCTTCACACCTGGATTCTCTCCTGACCTCTGGACATCGCTTGGTTGGATTCTGGCCGGGGCTAGTGGGGGCACTATTTGCTGGTTGGCCCCGTGTTGCCCCTGTGCCCAGTAGTGGGGTGAGCCGCCCGCAGCCATGCCACAGCTCTCAGGAGCAGGAGGGGGTAACGGGGGTGGTGGGGACCCAGAATTATGTGCCACGGACGAGATGATCCCTTTCAAGGATGAGGGAGATCCCCAAAAGGAGAAGATCTACGCCGAGATCAGCCACCCGGAGGAGGAGGGAGACCTGGCAGACATTAAGTCCTCTCTGGTCAACGAGACTGAGACCATTCCAAACAGCCACGAGGTAAACACCCCATGCCCCCACACATGGAACGGGAGGGGGGGGGGGCAACAGCTTTTCTGGTGACTTTTCCCATGTTTCACGCTGTTGGACGGGAATGAAAAGTGCTGCCCGCCAGCATGCATTTACACGTGCTTCAGGAGGGAAGACAACCAAAACAAGTAGCCAACTGGCCTGTCTAATGATCTGGCACCCCTCCTGCTGCTTGTAGGTGCTGCATACTGCGGGCATCACTTTTCAGGCACTGCCCATCAACATGAAAGTGAGAAGTGCTCAGGAAACCTGGTGGGACTGGGCTGGGAGGCTGGTGTTTGTGTGATTCTCGGTATGAAGAGGTTTCTTTGCAGCTCAGGGTTGGGGGGTGCTATACTTCTAAAAAGAGACAATTTATGAACTTTAAATCCTGATGGGGCTGTTTAGGGCAGCAGTGTGCACTTTGTGTATGTGTAGTGGAACCATGGAAACCGATAGAATGCTGATCAAGACATCTATAGAATGCTGACCAAGACATCTATAGAATGCTGCCCAAGAATTGATACATTGTGGCTGTACAGAGGAAGACACTGCAGGACCCCCATCACATTCAATGCTGACTCTCTCCTCTGTACTGATTTGTCCAGTGTGTCACCCAGGCTTTGCTGGCAGCTCATATCACATCCCTCAGGCCACAGTATAAACAACTCTAGAAACTTGTGATGATTTTAGGATTTCACAACACAGTCTGGCTGTTGACATGCTGAAGGAGATGCCATGAAAACCAAAGTAAGCCTTGTCAGAGTTCACATTCCCCTATGACAAGCTGCATGTGGTGGGGTTCATCGTGTGGGCCAAAATGACTGAATAGGAAAGGGGAGATTTAAACAAAAAATTTCCTGCCCCCTCCTCAAATATTAAATGCAAAAAAGGATGCTGGAGAGATTGTGCCTTACTCTGCATTGTGCTGAATATTCTTCGTTTTCAGTAGTAAGCGTTTGATATACTGGGTTTGCTAATGATAGAAACATTTAAATACGTAAAGGGAATCCACAAGGTAGAGGAAGGGAGTATATTTAAAAGGAAACAAAGTAGCAAAACAAGAGGACATAGTCTTAGATTAGAGGGGCAAAGGTTTAAAAGTAACATCAGGAAGCATTATTTTACTGAGCGGGTGGTGGATACATGGAACAGTCTTCCAGTAGAAGTGGTAGAGGCCAAAACAGTGATTGAATTTAAGCAGGCATGGGATAGGCATAAGGCTATCCTAAACAAAAGATAAATCCAGGTAAAGTATCCATGTAATTGGGCAGACTGGATGGGCCGAAAGGTTCTTATCTGCCGACATTTTTCTATGTTTCTATCCCGCGATATAACAAATTAAGAAAAAAAAATGGCTTTAAAGATGCACAATCCGTAAAACTGCCACTACTGACTTTTCGGTTTGTTTGCTTTGTCCATGTAGAAGAAAAATATCTCCTTCCTATACCTGGCTCCTAAAATAATGATTAGAAATTGGTGTGTTTTTTTTTCTGCCATTTACTTTTTAAGCTAGGTGTTCTTGCTCTTCTGTTTTGCAAGCATTTGTTACATTTAAATGTTGTTGCACATTTTGTTACCTTCCTGTTGCCTTTATTCGGGCTCTGTGCCAGGGAGGCGGAGAAGCACAGCTTTGTGCCAACTGTTCTGCAGATTAATTTCCATGGTGGGATTCCCCATCAGGGCTGTTTGTTTTTGTTGCTGTGGTTTCACTGTAGTTTGGTAGTATGTATGTAGTTGTCCTTCCCCTCACACACACATTCTTGGCTAAGCATGTATTGACCATATGAAGAAAGTTTAGATAGAAATAATATATATTACATCGATCTCATTCAAGTTATGGTGGAGGGCAAAAAGTGAGATTTAAAAGCCCTCCATGTAGCAAATAATAAAGTTTATAATGGACTTCTACAATAAAAAATATACCCCAGCTAATAGACTGTGACCCAGGCCATTTTACTCATTTTAGCTGTGACAAGCTGTGCATCTGTATTTGGTTGTGTATATTTTTTTTGTTTCACATTTTATTGGTTTCGTATATACAGAAAGCAACTTTGCGTGCTCTGCCACTTATTAGATATTTTGTGATTTCAAACGCCTTCACACAAAAAAAATTAAATTTATTGAGATAAATAATACCTTGGTCTGAAACCCAAATGGACCTCCTGATGCTTTGACCACACTAACTGAAATAGACCCTGCATATTCAATCACCATGCCGAACTCTAAATGTGACATGTTAAAAGAGCTAAACTGGCTGTCGCTAGAATCTAGACGCACCCTTCATCTTTCCAACCTGGTGTTTAAGAGCTTTTCTGGGAAGCTACCACCCTACCTGAATAGGCTGGCTGCCCCCGGCAGTTCCCTCATCCTATAACCTCCGATCCAGGACCAGCACCTTACTTGCAATACCGCAATACAAAAAGAAAGTGTCTCGATCCTCATTTTCCTACAGAGCACCGCAAATATGGAATAACCTCCCAGACGCCGTCAAATCTTCCCCCAGTCTTAAGTCACTCAAGAGCTCCCTATTAACATACCTCAATACGAAATGCACCTGTAAACATGTAACATAGTGACTATATTTCCTACATATTTATTTTCTGTGTTAATTTGTATTTTGATTCTAATATCTTCCATTTATTACTTAGTATTTATTTACTTTTATTTATGTATTAAAATTTCAATGTTTTTGAACCCGTGACATACTTGAAAACAAGAGAAATGTCTATGTATCCTTCCTGGTAAAATCCTTTATAAATAAATAAATGAAAAAAAAAAAAATGGCCACAATGAAATGGATACTATACTTGCGGTGCCTGTAATGGAGCGAAAAGGAGACCATTTCATTCTAATGAAGAGGTTTTCAGAACTTCTGAGCTGACCAACAGACAGCTGTCTGAGTTATGTCTGTGTATGCGTGTGTAATTTGTGTTCCTGTATAAAAAGTCACAAGACTATCTTCTTTAGACGTCCGCCCTTTTTTCGCTATAGTATTATTTTCTTAAAATATTTTAAGTCTCCGCATCTGTTGAAGTATAATCCCGTCGGTGACCATTTGAAAACACGGACTGAATGGAATTTTTAATACATTTTTTTCTGTACATCAAAGAACGCACACAAGGATGGCGATGTGACGCCATGATATTTTCTTTAGAGCGTTGATCCAGCATAAGTAGCCTTATGTGTTATTTTAGCTTTTACAGGAAACCTGGTGTTGCAGGTTTGCAGAATTTGGATATCCAAGGCTTTTACACCCAAAGAGATGTTAACTAGCTTAACTCAAGCCCCTTCATGGTCCAGCTTGACAAATCCAGGGGCCACACAGCCACGGTGACCTAGAAGTTTATCTTTGATATATTCTGTATTGTTCCACAGAAATCTGTATACGAAACTCGGACTGTCTCCTAAAAATGTGTAGATGTCTACGAATTGCCCGTACTAGCTCCTAAATGTAATACATTGCCCAAGTCCTGTTCTAGAAGCATTCGTTGCTGTGTTCATCTGTCTCAAAACCTTGTGCCTGTCTAGAACATCCTGCATACCATGAATACCTTAGGTGGTTCTGTGCACCCCTGCGATCTAAAAGTCAAAAGACTTGCAGGTCTATTCACTAAAGGTGAAACTCAGGAGAATGACTGGAGAAGTGAAAATTCTAGACCAAATAGCCAAACCAGAAAAATTATCCCATTTATCTCCCTTTCCAAATCGGCTATTTGGTCTAGATTGTTCTTTTCTCCTGCCAGTTCTCCTGATTTTCACCTTTTTAGTGAATATACCTGTTGGCTTTGTTTTGGAATCTATACATAAATGCCATACTGTCATTGGTCCTTTTTAAGGGGTTAAATTTAAAGAAAACATATGTCCAAATTATGTAGAACACCCCTGTAAGAGTAACTGGCTGTACTCCCTGCCGTTACGTAAATATGTACACTATTATTGGGGCTCCAGGTTATGAGCAATAGGATTCAAGAAGGACCAGGGACTGAGTTATGAAAATTATCATGGAGTACATTGTAGCAACTCGGTTTGACACTTTGTCAGAAAGGACAAGTGAGTTGGAGATCCATCCAGAGAATGACAGGCCGTGTCACTCCACTCTCAAATGTACATCCTGTCCCAACCACTTTGCTCTGCCAATGATGTGATGCTATCAGTTCCATGTACCTGCACCCCCATCTCCCGCCTGCAAGACTTCTCCCGTGCTGCCCCCTTTCTATGGAACCCCCCTCCGCAACATTAGACTCTCCCCGTCTCTCCAGTCCTTCCAAGACGTCTCTGAAAACACCATACTTCAGAGGGTATCCCCCACTGTACCTTCTTGCGTCCTCTACCCAACCAGCCCACATACACCCCACTACTTCATGTACTCTATTTACCCTCACCTAGTGTCACCCCTCTCCTCTTAAGTCTTCTGTCTTACTGTTCTATGTGTTTAACTTGTGTGTATATTTAATCCGTCTCACTCATTGTACGAAGCTATGGAAATTGTTAGTGCTTTATTAATACTTGTACCTGTATTGAGTCATGGAATCCAGTAGAAGAATACAATGTCAGGCTGTATGTGCACTCTGTGCAGATCTTGGATTGCAAGTGCAACCTTAGTCAGAGACTGACTTTTGTAGGAAGAGGTTACGACGACACATGGTTTTCAAATATACAACTAAAACCTGGATAACTACTCAAGTCACAAAACTCAAGTATAATTTATGGGCGAACGGTTTTCTGTTGGCCATTTCGAGGTTTTGCAAGTTGTTTTGAAGAAAAGACGAAAGGTCTTTATAACCTCGTAGGTGGACATTTGTAGATGGCTCTGTGGTTGAACCTTAGTAATGTGGGATTAAAACATTTATTTGCGGAAGCAAGAGGCTTCTCTCTTTTTATGATGCTCCAAATTAACCGGATTGAACCTTGAGGACCTAGATTTGGTCATGCAGTGTGCCAGCAGTATTGGCAACACTGGTACATAACAGCGACAGCTGGCAGCATGGCATTGTGCTGTACATAAGTTAGATGGGGCCTTGGCTTCAGGAAGAAAGCCAAGCAATAAATGGATCAATGTTCTAGACCAGTGTTTCCCAACCCTGGTCCTAAAGTACCCTTAACAGGCCAGATTTTAAGGAGTGGGGAAATGCAGACTGAATCCTGCAATCACTGAACAGCAAATCATATCGCCTGTGCTGTGCTTCAGATATCTGGCAAACCTGGCTTGTTGGGGGGACCTGAGGACCAGGATTGGGAATCACTGTTCTAGAGGACATAAGATAGACACAAAGGCAGAAGCTTTATCAAAACATCTCTAAAGGAGATTTCTCAATTTGTGACCTACTAAACATGTGAGTCTGTCAATCTCCTTGCCCCCTCTACAATGTTTATTGCATATTTTTGACACCTAATTCTCATTTTCCTAACCGTTTATTTAGTGGTTCATTATGATGAATATTATCTATATTGGGAATCTCAGCACTCTGACTCTGTCAACACATTCATTATATAGCTGTATTCATCAAGGTACCCACACACACCTCCTTACCCAGCGATCCCGATATGTGTGTTGGTGCAATCTCTCTTCAATTGTTCTTTGTGGGTATTTCTGCCTTTTTTAGCTTTACCTTCAAGTGAAATGCATGCTCAATTGGGTTGAGATCAGGTGATTGACTTGGCCATTGCAGAATATTCCACTTCTTTTGCTTCAAAAACTCCTGGGTTACTTTTGCAGTGTATTTTGGATCATTGTGCATCTGTACTGTGAAGCACTGTCCAATCAACTTTGCTGCATTTGGCTGACAGTATATCTCTAAACACTGCTGAATTCATCTGACTGCTTCTGTCACATCAATAAACAGCAATGACCCAGAGCCACTGGAAGCCATGCATGCCCATGCCTCCACCATGTTTTACAGATGACGTGGTGTGCTTTGTCTTATGAGCTGTTCCAAGCCTTCTCCACATGTTTTTATTCCTGTCATTCTGGTACAGATTAATATTAGTTTCATTCGTCCAAAGAATGCTTTTCCAGAACTGGTCTAGCTTTTTTTTAGATGTTTTTTGGCAAAGTCTAATCTGGCTTTTCTATTCTTCAGGTTTATGAATGGTTTGCTCATTGTGGTGAACCCTCTGTATTTTCTTTCGTGAAGTCTTCTCTTGATTGTAGACTTTGACAATGATACCCCCAGCTCCTGGAGAGTGTCCTGCGTTTGTATGGATGTTGTGAATGGGTTTTTCTTTACCATAGAGAGGATCCTGCGATCATCCACCACTGTTGTCATCTGTGGACATCCAGGCCTTTTTAAGTTACTGAGCTCACTAGTGCGTTCTCCTTACCTGAGAATGTAGCAAAATGTTGCTTTTGCCACTCCTGATGTTGCTGCTCTCTTTCTGATGGATTTGTTTTGTTTTTGAAGCCATACAATGGTCTGTTTCACTTGCACGGACAGCTCATTTGAACTCATGATGTAGGTTCACACCAATAGATGCCAAATGCAAATACTACACTTAGAATCAACTCCAGACCTTTTACCTGCTTAACCGATAAGAAAATAATGGAGTAGTCCACACCTGGCCATGAAACCGCTTTTGATTCAATTGTCCAATTACTTTTGGTCCCTTGAAAAAGGGGGGTGGCTACTCTTAAGAGTTGTAATTCCTAAACCCTTCCTCCAGTTTGGATGCAAATACCCCCAAATTAAACATGAGAGTGTGCACTTTCAGCCCATATCTATTATATAACTATAGCTTGAATATGTTTTTGTAAATACTGAGAAAAAACTAAAATTGTGCCGGTGTCCAAATATTTATGGACCCAACTGTATACGATACCATTTGTGAAGTTCTTGTAGGCAGTGACTAGCTAGTCCATGGATTTGTGAAACTTTGACGTAAGTTAAAGAAGCTGTTTGTTGCCGTGTTACAGTTACAAGTTTTTTATAAAGCGCTAACACGTTCCGTAGCGCTGTTCTACCTCGGTCATTCAAGAACCGAGCCCTGTCATCTATAACTGTGCAGTGATAAACCTTCTACTTGTCATCATGCATGGTGGGCGGCTTTAGGGGTGATTTCACCCGGTTAATGTAATGCTGTGTACTAATGCTGCTGTAATAGCAGTTGTATCAATGCTGCCCTGTTCTGCCAACATTGAACTATTCTTCTAGTTGGACCATATGGAGTAAAAAACATTCTAAGGCCACAACATGTCTGTGGAGCATGCGACACATTAACTGGTTTGAATTTTCTATCAGTCATTTTTCCACATTAGTGTACGTGACAATCTCTCAAAAATCTTTTGTTATGGCTCATAAATACACTAAGCTGTCAAACCTGCGTATTGTTATTATTATATTGACTCCTGCAAGGTTCCTCAGGCCTGATAAATGTTTGTCATCTAGTGGAAGGCGTCATGCTGTTTCTCACCTGGGGAAATAGTCATTACGGAAATGGTACAAAAATTACAACAACAAAAAAAGCCAACAAAGATATACTTTTAAAGACCTGTGCCTTGCTAAATGCTGTTTTTAATGATTGATTTCAAACCCCAGAAATAACTTCTTATAACCTATTTAATGACCGGAGTCTGTCTTATCTCTTTAAAACCCAGTCTGTTTTCTTTTGCTTATCTTATCTAAGATTAACACCCCCTCCTTTCCAGCTCCTTTTAAGTTTTCAGAATATTTGTTTATTTTGTCTGACTTGTACAATGAAACATAAGTGTGTGTGTACATACATGTGCATACTTATGGATGTGTTCCTGTCTCTCTTGTACCAGAAATTGAAATGTTTTTTTTTAATAATGTATTGAGATATTAATGTAAACCATCCATAAATGGGCTTGACACTGAAGACTTTTGACACAGTGACTGTAAGGGCCATTGCTTTATTAAAGACGTTCACTTATTTTAAAATGTCCTTTCATAAATTGGTTTAAAATTGTAATCACATGATATTTATAATATACATACAGAAAAAATGGCGTCGCGCCCATACTCACCGGAGCGGCTGCAACAACCAGGAGTAACAGCACAGTTAATGTATAAAATATAACAAGGGAAAAAAGTGTCATCTGCGCTCGTTTCTATGTATTCCATGTGCAACAAAACACTGAGGTTTTTGTTTGTTTCAATGGCCATTGCAACGTAAGCTCACTCGCCACTTCAAGGCACCTCTTTGTAGAGTGAGTACCTAACCAATGTAACCAAAAAGCCGCTCTACTGAGCAGCTCCATGCCCCTCCTGCTGCTTTTCAGCTAAGGAGAGGCAGAGAAATGGTGGGTTTTATTTATACTCCAGTTCGTCGTTTTGCTGCTGTTCCTCTTTCCATGTTTTTGTTTTTGATCCCAAATGGGAAGTGTTTGGTGCGTGTATAAATAAAACCCACCATTTCTCTGCCTCTCCTTAGCTGAAAAGCAGCAGGAGGGGCATGGAGCTGCTCAGTAGAGCGGCTTTTTGGTTACATTGGTTAGGTACTCACTCTACAAAGAGGTGCCTTGAAGTGGCGAGTGAGCTTACGTTGCAATGGCCATTGAAACAAACAAAAACCTCAGTGTTTTGTTGCACATGGAATACATAGAAACGAGCGCAGATGACACTTTTTTCCCATGATATTTATAATGTTTTATACTAGGCTTTGTGAACAGTGTTCTAATTTTCACTTGATCATCATGCTGAGAATGGAAACGGCCATCTTGGAATTGAAAGGTGCAGGGAGCATGTGATGTTTTCAGCCAATCAGAAGCAGTAATTTGTCAGGTCACATCCAGCTTTGTGCTGTGTAGGAAACAGAGCCCCGTTCAATTCCTCAGCAACTGCTGAATTGCTGCAGCGCAGCAATTAAGTTTGCTGCAGCAGTGTCACTGAACGCTTTGGATGCAAATTTCGAAGCAAAATGGCCGATTTCTTAATGAAAGATTTAGATTGTTTTTCGTTCACACTTTCGTATGACTCGGACAACAGTTGAGGAATATAAGATAAAGAAAAGCAGTCAGCACAATTCCGTTTTGTATGCACACACCACAAATTATAGTTTTTATTGATTAAACGTTATGTTTACTTCTGAAACTAAATATAATTGAACTGTAATATATGTCTATGTGCAGGGATAAATAATAAATATTTTGTGCTTTGGTGAACAAAAACCTCAAAATTAACATTGCCGTACTGAATTGTTACTTGCTTCATATCGGCGGCCATCTTTAATGCGTCACACTCAGCTACTCGAGGCACCTCTCCGGGTCGCTGCAAGTGCTAAGTTAGCAGTGCTGAGCGGCAGAATGGCGTTCAGTGGCAAGTTGCCAACTTAGCCAACTTTGGAGAAGCTGAGCAACTGAATGTGCCTCAGGACTGGGGTTCTATGACCTGTCATGTTGCCCAGAAGTAGTGATCTTTAAGAATGTAACGTTTAATGAAATATTTATAAGGGGTGCCCAGTGACTTGTTGTTTAATTGTGCAGGGAAAAGAAGAAACAAGTATTTATTTATAAAGGAATTAACCAGGAAGGATAAAATACTTTATAAATAGAAATAGTAGTGGCTAGTGAAATGCATTGCCGCAAAATTCCTAAAATGTTAAACCTCTGCAAAAAAAATTATCAGCTCTTGCTATATAACAAATGTTTACAGTGGAAGAGCTTTCTGACTCTACTGTTGCTGTTTCCTCTTATAGCTCCCATTTTTATGGAAGGCCTAGTGACTGTTAAAGAATTTTGATTACCTGCCTTAATCAACAATCCCAAACATCTTTTTTGGGCAAAATATTATTCATTTTAATTTCTTGAACATAATAGAAGCTTTAAGATCTGGCTATATAGTTTTAATTTCTTTAGTGTACTTTCAAAATCTGACCCAGTTTTCTAAGGTGTTTCAATGTTTGAACCTGTCTGTAAAATAAAAACATTAATTGGCTTCCCTTTACCTCTGCCATAAAGTTGCAGAGCAGCCTTCGTTCCGTCAGCAGTAAGATCATTTTTTAGAAAATGTATCCCATTTTAAAAGCTGAAAGTGAATGTTTATTTTAGTTGGACTTAATCTGTTACTGAGTAAGATGATTATACATTATAAGGGCCCCTTCCAAGTGAGATGAGATATTTATATATCTATACATATAACTACTTTCAAAGGAAACTTTAAGCAATGTAACTTATTGGAGAACACAATGTAAGTATGTGCCTTTCTTAATTGTGTGGTCGATCTTGAACTGTTGATTTTAGTAACCAGCCCCAATTTCTATTATGATTTCCTCTAGTTATCCCTATGCCGCACACACAAACACTTATTCCATGAATATGGCTTTCTCTAGTTTTTTCAGTTACAAATATCTTGGGATCTTCCTTTTCGTTCCCTACTCAATAAAGCGTATTTCGATTTTCTATTGGTTATACGTATAAAGCAAGTTCTTGTAGTTCTGTGGATATTTTAGTTTAAATACTCATGTTCTAACCTCAATAATATTTGTACATTATATTGAAGTTTTGGCAACATCATTCTACCATAACTCCTGTTTATTTTTTCTTCTTTCACTTTCAAGCTCCTATTATCTCCCGCCTTGACTACTATAACCCCCTTCTCTCTGACCTTAAGAGATCCCAGATTCTCCCTCTGCAGTCTGTAATGAATGCCTGTGCCAGACTCATAAACCTCACCTCTCACACCTCTGTTAATCTCTACACTGGCTCCCTGTTTCCTTTAGAATCCATTTCAAAATACTGGTGGTCACATACAAAGCTCTCCATAACCGCGCCCCTGACTACATCTCCCTTAACAAGTATATCCCTCCTGCCCCGGCCACTTCGCTCTGCCAATGACCTGATTCTATCAGTTCCTCGTACCTGCACACCCAAATCTCATCTTCCGGACTTCTCTCAAGCAGCCCCCTTTCTATGGAACTCCCTCCACCGTAACATTAGATTCTCTCAGTCTCTTCAGTCCTTCAAGAAGTCTCTGAAAAAACATTACTTTAGAGAATCCTATTGGATTCACTCCATGAAACCACACTGTACATTTCTTGCTCCTCTTCCCATTCAGTTCACGTGTGCCCCCAGCTACTTCACATACCCTATTCACCCTCACCTAATGTGTCACCCCTCTCCTCTTAGATTGTAAATTCTTGAACAGGGTCCTCCCTCCTTCTGTTCCATGTGTGTAATGTGTATGTATATTTGTTATTCAGTTTCTCCCATTGTACAGCGCTAAGGAATTTGTTGGCGCTTTATAAATACTTGTAACTGTACTACTCTTAAAACTAATGCCCCCCACAAACATCCTGCTTTCTCTTTCACCATTTGTTTATGGTTCCCTTTAGTCCTAATATGTATCCATTTGTTTCCTTCACAGGATAAAGTGAAAAACTCTGTACCTTCCATAATGCATGATGTTTCTGTTTTTGCAACCCATATGTTAACGGTTCTCTTTTCTGCAACTTACTTTTTTCATTCTTAAAACCACTTTACCACAAATGTTTAATTATGGGCAAGAATTGTGCTTAATACTGGTCTTGACAAGTTTAATATTCAACTTAAACAACTACACAATTTTAGAGCCAGGCATTATGATGAATAAAGATCTGTATAGAAAAGGTGTGCTCAACCTTGACCATCCAGAACTACATATCCCATGATACAAAGTTACTCGTTAGAGAATAATCCAAAGGTACAGTTACAGTTACAAGTTACCTACAGCTACATTCCTTATCAATGTTTAAAACGCAGAACCTAACTTTCCATCTTCTCTCCTGTTCTCCAAGCCATATCCTATATCGTTAATTAAATTGCCATCACACCAGGTCTGTCTTGCTTCATGCTCATTAGCATCTCTATATCTACAGAATAAAATCCAGTAAAACCAGCTACCTTCCTTGTTCTGACCTCCTGCATTGGGGGAGAAATACAACAAGCTTTCCTTGGGTCTTTCTAAAGTCCTTTTCTAGTGTTTATTATTCCTTTGCAGTTTAATTGGTGTATACACTTGATTAACTTCATTATCCCTCTTATCTCTGTTGACCATCTTCAGTCTGTTTTTTGACCCAACACTGTGAGATTACCTTAACAATGGTAGGGGATTACCTGATCTCTGGAACATCAAAAGGCCAGTTCCCCTGATATCTTCAGGACCTTTTTGTTGTTCTGTGACTCTGTTGGGTGCCAGTTGCTTCTTGACCTGCTGGTTATCATGGATATTCTTGACACATTGCTTAGCTGAAAGACAGGCTAACCCAATTATAATTTCTTTTGTCATTTTCTAGCAATTCGGCTACGCTTGATATTTGGTTCTCTGCTCTTGGTAGTCTTCTAAAAAATAATTCTTTGCCACCTATTTGTCCACAATGGCCTAATGTATTGTTTCCTGTACAACAGTTTCTCTTTACCATGTCAATGTGCAAGCCCCACCACAATGTGAAACTTATCTCACTTCAAAATCTATCTAATTATTTTTTTTCTCTACTTCCACTTTCTCCCCATCAACAACTTTCCCATACTGCTGATGCCATTGTTACATTCCCAGGAAAATATCCTGGGTTCTTTACTCATTCACATTTGATTCCTCATGCCCTGGTACTGTAACCAAGTTATCATTTCCCCATCTTCAGATGTTCTCCAGAATTACATCATATTATTTACGAATCACCTTTATTCATGAACCATACTTGAAAACGAGAGAAATCTCAAAGTATCCTTCCTGGTAAAATACTTTGCAAATAAATAAATAAAAGTATTACTAGACTTCTCCAGGTCTGTTTGCAGTACAAATTGAGAGTTTGCCAATAGAGGTCTGAAAACATAGAGTACTATGTTGGTTCTGTTTAATCTTGTTTACCCTTGCTTAATTAGATAACTGATGATGGTAATGCTATACTGAATGATGTGTGTATTTCTGACCTTTATTAAGGTGGCTAGCTTTGGGACAATGATTTGTACTCCCCTGATATTGTTCTTTTAATATCCTACCCTTTGGGTTTATGTTATGTACAGTAACATGATTAAAGTGCTATAAGATATTGGTTTCATGTGTATGTCCATTGCTTTTTCCACCAGTAGTTCAAAATATCAAACCACTTGTTGCCAGTATCTTATACACACACCTCCTATCCATATACCTCATTAATATCGAAAGTATTTTGTTTTGCTGTAATAAAATGCATTTTTACGTTGCTGCTGTGATGTTACCGCTCTGTCTCCAATACCATTTTGTGTGTGGTGTTTTTTTTTCTCAAAAAAAAGTCTGTGGGGTTGACTATATAATTTATTTATAAATTATTTTACCAGGATGAATACATTGAGATTTCTATCATTTCCAAGGATGTCCTGGGTTCAAGATCATTTAATTTTTACATTAGGTTCAGAAATACAAAGTAATAAATTAGGGATGCACCAAAAGGAAAAGTTCCGTCCGAAACCGAAAATTCGGGATCGGTTCGGCAGAAAACCAATACCGAAAATCAGACATGCGAACCTGGGCTCGGTGCATCCCTATAATAAATGCCAGATATTAAAAAAACAACACAAATATACAGATTAACACAAAATAAGTATCTAGGAAATATACTCTGTTACATGTTTACAGGTGCATTGTGTATCGAGTGATATTAATAGAGATCTCTTAAGTGACTTTAGACTGGGGGAAGATTTGATGGCGTCTGGGAGGTTATTCCATAATTGCGGTGCTCTGTAGGAAAAAGAGGATCGTGCCACTTTTTTTTGTATTGTGGTATTGCAAGTAAGGTGCTGGTCCTGGATCAGAGGTTATAGGATGAGGGAACTGCTGGAGGAAGCAGTCTATTCAGGTAGGGTGGCAGCTTCCCAGAAAAGCTCATAAACACCAGGTTGGAAAGGTGAAGGGTGCGTCTAGAGTCCAGCGATGGCCAGTTTAGCTCTTTTAAAAGATAATTGTCATTTTCTGTATTGGCACACCATATGTGAAGGTTAGTCTGGTCAAAATATTTCCTCTAGGGTGGGCCGTAACAAATTCAATAAGCAAGCAAAGCAGCCCAGGGCTTTTACGATTATGTTTTTGCTTGTACGTTTCTGGATTCTTCTCAAATCTATGCAGATAATTTTGACTGGCTCCAAAAATTGTAAAGTGGGTGCCAGGTTGTCTAATTGACTCCCTAGGTTTGGCATAAATTATTCAAGCCCTGTAGGGAACTAGAACTGAATAAAACCAGTAAAACCGGATGCAAGGAAGACACGTCCAAATGGTTATTTCTAAGAAAAAGGCACATTGCCTGACACATGTGTGAAAGTATGTGTGCAATTCGCATTAAAACATGGGGACATCCCTATTTAATGAAGAGGCAGGGGCAAAACATAAAGCGCACGCTTCACTCAGAGGACATCTGGACTTGCAGTAAATGTCACAGTTAAAATGTTAAAGGAGGAAAAGCTTTACAAAAAAAGATTTATTTCACCATCTGAGACGGCCAGCTTTCAGGAAGTGAATAAACGAACAAAGTGTGTAATTAGGATCAGATGGAGGAGCAGTAGGTTTAGAAAAAGACATTAATGATGAATATCTGTCTGCAGCAGAAGTAATCATCATATAAAGATATTAATTTGCCCGCAAGGGTCTTTCTGGAAAAAAATACCCCCCTTAATTCTTAAGAGAAAAATCAATTTTCTTTATCAAATAAATAGGTGCATTTAAAATCGTAGCAGCAGTAGTATTTTTGTGGAAGTACTTTGAAAACCAATCGTCCTGGTGGAATATGTCATGATTGGGGTGTGCCGTGGCATCTTATGGAGGCATATGTCAATATATACGATTTATATTATTTTTTTCTGGCTGCAAAATCTAATTAATACTGATCATTCTGATTTCTGAATCCCTTTATGTATGCTACGTGATATTATTTACAAGGATTTTGGCTTGTGACAGCTGAGAATATTGATTTCGCTATCTTCCATTAAACACAGAAGTATATCACGGGGGGGGGGGGTTCAATAAGGGAATAGTTATAAATTACAGGATTGTTTTTCCCTTTTTACATGAAGTCAAGGAGAAAGGGTTACAATATATAAAAACTTTGGTACAAAGTGTTGTTAACGCGTTGAAACAAAAGTTGGCTCCAAACATCCCTAACTCCCACAGTGAAGAGGGCGAATAGTTCCCACTGTCCTTTTTTTGACCCAACGCAAACCCCATTACGTGGGCTCCAGCGTGCCTCCATGAAATTCCATGTGCTCTAGGAGCTGCATGCGGCACTGCCTCTGGTATGAAGTAGCGGCTCCTTTTTATTTTCTTAAAAGTTGAGCGGCTTGATCGTAGTAGAACTGGTAATAAAGTGCCCCTATAGGGTTAATGGTTCTCGTAACATTTCCTCTCTGGAAGCTTCCGATTATCAGATGAGCTGTTTTAGGGCTGTATTCCATACCTATCCTTAACATGGAGACAGTAAGTGGGAAAATCTGCACCTTACCATCTCAATGTTAGCGTCGTATTCCGTGGAAGGTCCTATCTTGGCACCTTGACTGGAATGGAGCGCTAACCTTCCTGATACCCACAGCAGTGCCCCGCGCCACCGCAAGTATCAGCTCCTGGAGTCCATAGAACTACAGGGAGGCTTGCGCTTCCAGGCTGCGAGATCATGCAGCACTGCAGAGGGAGACTAGGAACTATTTGTTCCCAGTCTCACTCTGCTCCCAGGAGGAGAAGTGGCGAATCAGGCCACCCTTTTCGCCATGGGATGACAGGTGAGTATGAGATTTAATGGGGGGGGGTTTAGAGTTTTGATAAAAAATATTTTTTTAACTTTTTGCTTGTGCGTCCCAGTGGTAGATGGGCGATGCTTAAGTGTACAGTAAACTTGCACAACATATAAGACGCAAATTGATTTCACCCAATTTAGCATCACAATCAGAATAACAATGCCAGACGTTCAACTTTCTAATACTAGTGCCAACGATTACATATATAGATGCTATATTAGCACTAACTGTGGAATAGAACCCTTAGGGCCCGATTACAATCTTTGCGTAAAAACGCTTGCGCAGCGCGTTAATTTGTGCGTGAAGCGTTTAACGTTAACGCGCGTAAATTAACGCTGGAATTACAATCTGCATTTTTTCATCCATCTAAAAATTACACGCTTAAAAGAGACGCGGAAAAACGCATGTGCATTAACGTTGCGCGCAGAAATCGGTGTGCAATCAGTTAAGAACCACATTAAGAACCACAATTGTCTCATGTTCAGTTTTTGCGCCTACCAAACTCAATCTGAGTATATATGCTGCAGCAATAATAAAAACACGCACAACTTCTCAATTTTATTGTTTGGGTATGCGTAGAATGTGTAACTATACTTTGCTGTATTTTTTTTTTTGGGCTGGTGTATTTGGTTTCTGCCAGGACGTTCAGATTTGCCATTAACACCAGCTTTTAGGAGTTGTTAAAATTATGCGCGCAAAGGCTGTGCGTTACAAACTGCGCATAGATTGTAATACCATCCGCCTACCAGCGCACAAACGCATTTGCGCTCACAATGTTAAGTATAGGACACCTGCAGTACAGGTGTCGCATGCAAAGGGTTCGCGCAGGTCCACCAGCGTTAGACGATTACGCGTGTTTGTTGCGCTGACTTTGTAATACAACGTTCAAGGCGCAAATGTTTTTGCACATCGCAATAATGCATTTTTGTCCGCGCGTTAACATTTGCGTGAAGAATGTAATAGAGCCCTTAGTGTATCAATGTGGTTTTCATCTTGCATGAGGTCAAAAATGAAATTTTTAGTTACTATTGCGATCAGTCAAAATTGAATACAATTTCTTAAAAGGGACACTGTGCCAGGGACAGGAAACTTGGCCAGCCAGATGTTTTGGAAATAAATCTCCCATAATGCTCAGCTACTCATTAGGATTGCAGAGCCTCAGGGGAAGTCTAGTTGCAAAATATTGACGGCCAAAGTTGCTGACCCCTGCTCTACACACTGTAAGCACTCAAGGTGAATTGTGGTCAGTGTCCTGAGCAACATCACCCCTCCAGGGAGTTTGGAGGGCTGATTCAACCCTCCCAGAGCAGGAGCTTAACTCACCTTGAAGCTCCTATCGGTGAGTGGAGACCTGAGCTTCAGTCCCCAGAACCAATTTGGCTGCCACCTCCCTCTCTTGCAGCCATTGGGTTGTCCAGAATGTCCAACCTGCAGCCACATGACATGCTCCGGCTTCCTTCAAGCTGCTAGCCTGATACGTCCGGAGAGACCAGCACTTTGCTGGATACAAGAGGAGTTCTAAAAACAACTAAATGGTTAAAATGGGATGTGGGTGCAGAGGGGTTAATGTTTAAACACTTTTCCCCTCCCATATTAACCTTAGCAGACTATGGTTACTATTAAAGAGATACTGTAAAGGGGTTATTCACAGAGCATCAAGTTTTCACCTTGTACTTAGGCCATTCCATTTCGCCAAAACTACGGTGAATTCACTATTCACCAAATCCACCAAACCAAATTTGAATTTTTTAAAAAAAATTAAATGAAAAAAAACAACCTTTTTTTTAACAGGTGTATAAACAAATAAAAATGCATTAAAATGTGTCTAAATTAATAAAAAAAAGGTCTGTTACAGAATTTTAAAATATGCCTTTTAACCCTTTCACTGCAGAGCCATTTCACCGCTGTGTGCTGAGCTCAATTTTACCGCTTTTGCACATCATGTTTAAACGCGATTTGAAGCCACGTTTTATTATATGACCCAGACACATTATACTGTATATTGTTCTTTCCGGCAGACTCCGCAGATTAATAATATATAATTTTCTATGTATACGTCATATCCTGCCTGTATATTATAACAAACAATGCAACAAAATTCTCATTTTTAATCATTTACAGAGTGTAAGGTGTTTTTTTTTTCACACTTTATCATACAAGTTTATGCGTCAATATTTTCTATGGGGTGCGCTTGTTAAAATTTTTAGAAATTAGGACTCTTTAAATTTTTTGGGGGAATTACATGATTTTTAGCAAACACACCTCATAGAAAAAAATCATTAATGGAGCATCATTGTTCACATTATAATTGAAATATGAACAATATTTCTGCATTAATAAAAAACACACAAAACACGTATTTATTTTTTATTTATATTTTTTCTTCACTGTAAACATGGTCATGTTTGGTATCATTCGAAAGGCCATGCTCAGGCCTTTCGAATGATACCAAACATGACCCCCCCCTAGCTGCCACCATTCGGGAGATATGGGGGTTCAAAGGAACCCCCTATCTCCACCTTTTCCTTTGGAAATCCCCGGGCAGCTATGGGTTCCCCAGCTAGCTGACCGGATCTAGGTGCCAGATCGTGATCCGGCAGTTAAGGGGTTAAAGCCAGGCACTGCTTTGAAGGGCAGACGCTGCCCGTCAACGCAGTGCCTGGCTTTTGTTTTGTAGACCTGATCGGGAGAGAGAGGGTTCCCCCCCTCCCTTCAGGTGATCTCCCAACTTTTCCCGGGGGGGTCGCCTGGAAATGGCGTCATCGTGTCCGACGCGATGACGTCATAACGGCAGGAGGGTCTATAAAAGCGGCGCCTGACTTCAAGGAAGTTCAGAGAGGGGAGTATCTCTCTGGCCCTCCCGCCGAGCGGAAGATGTGTGGGGAACGTCCTCTGCAGACAGCGGGGGTCAATGAGGACATTCCCCACACGTCCTCCACAGGGAAGGGGTTAAAAAAATTGGAACAAATTTTCTTCAGAAAAACAAAAGTGTTCTAAGAAATAAAAAATCTTTTTGCTGAAAGTGAAAAGTATTTTTAAAAGGAAAAAAAATAAATTACTTTTTCTCATTGAAACCTATAGGACTCACCAGTTTAAACCTGTGGAACTGAATCACTGAAAAGCAGGGCATTTTACTGACACTGCGGCACAGTTTGGCGTTCTGTTAATAGATTAACCATTTCGTCTCCTTTATGGCCATATTTCGCAGTCAATTAGCCAGTTACTTGGCGAATTGACAGTTTATTGAATAGACAAACAGCCGAGAAATTGCACCATACGGTGTATAGCAAATAACCCCTTAAGCCCGCAGTCAGACGAGCCTTTCTGTGAGCAGGGAATTTCCTTCTGCTCTGATGCCATGTGGCCTCCTTGCTGAGCACAGTTAGTGAGCTCAGCATTGCAAAGCTCGATCCTCCTATGGAGGATAGCGCTTTGCAGCCCCGTCGAACACGCATTGTAGTGTTTCGATGAGGATGTTTTCAGCAGTGCAGCACTTCCGCTATAGCGCGCGCAATTTGTGTGAGCACTACAGCGTGTGGCCAGCCCTGTCGGGAAGCACGTTGGTATGGGTTCCCGTAGTCTGACACTGGCCAAAGTCATGAAAATCACATTTCATGTTGCTGTGTTCGTTTCACTTTTTCTCCAATGGAGTGATGCAAAAATGAAAATAAAACTGCTGTAGAACGCAGGCGCAAAACCATCATGAAAAGTAAATATAAAACAACTCTGTCAGTAAGGAACTGGTGTTCAATCAGGTCTGTTACTCGAGATGTCCTCACCTGTACTTGTTTTTTATAATGTTTGCATGGAAATAGTGTATTTGCTTTTGGGCTCACTTTACACTACCTCTACCATTCAAACAGGAGACCAGACAGTCAGTATCTGTATTCTGAACGTTGTATAGTTATAAACCTCTAGAACCCCAGATTTTCCCTCACATGGGTATATGAAATCTACAAGCAGTGCACTAAGAAAGGCTAAAATGGCAATTACATGCCATAGACAGCTGTCCTTGGGAAACATAAATACGGGGTTTGGGACTGGGTGGAATTGCCTTTTACAGTCCCTATGCAGAGGAACAGGATAGGGCCTTGGTAGATACAATAGTTTGTGTAGGGTGATAACCACTGCAGGCATGGAGTTTCTCTGAATCGGCTAAAGTTAGCATGTAGGTAAATATATATTCATTTTGGGAAGGAGTTAAGTAAACAGGAAGAGGATAGCATTAATTTTAACACCATGTTGAAAGAGGTCTGCTTGATGTAAGTCCAAGTAATTTGAGACTGCGTTTTTAATAGAGGGCATGATGTAAGGGTTGTGTATTGGTTTGGTGTGAGGCAGTAAATGCCTGCGGTGTCCTTCTTGGGTGACAATGCATAGTGCTGCTACGAGGTATAGATGTAAACATGATACATTGTCTCACTGAATAAAGCTGTATTGTATGTGAAAAGTGTTGATTTTGTTGTTTCTTTTGGTTTTATAGCACTCTCGACGAAGGCATGACCACTACCATGAAAAATCACACGATCACCAAGAAGATGGTATGATCTAGTGTCTTTTGTGAAATTTAATAAAGATAAACCATTCCATGATTTATTCATAATTTCTTTTTATCAAAACGTTTTGACTGTGTGTGTGTATATATATATATTTTCTGAAGGGAACACAAGATGCATTTATGTCAATTATTGCTTTATTTCAAGCAAGTGGCTCAACATCATCATCAAATATAACATTTAAATATTTATCTCTATATACGTTTGTGTGCATTTGTGTGTAAAAAAAATAAAAATAATAATAATATAATAATAAAAAATATATACATACAATATGTGCAGATCGTGAATATTTGTTTAATCAAAAGCTAAGTGGGGAATAAAATTTTTATGATTTCAATGCCCCTGTACTTCCTAATGGTATTCCCGCATTATGCGTGCACTTATGAACTACTTTACTGGAGGCAAGGAGGAGAAAAAAATCATTTAATACAACCGGATTTTGTTTTGACTTTTCAAACTCTTTTTATTTAAACGCAATATGGATAGACAAGAGGAGTCTTTACCCATGATGGTAAATTAAATAGATTAGCAATCAGACTTATGTGAAGCAAATTCTTCGTTTTGATTGTATCAGGTTAATAGGTTTGTCGAATAGGCTTTCTTTATCCTTAAATAGATTTTCAGACTTTGTCAACTGGTAAAAGTGTAAAATGAACCTTTTGATATGTTAAACATATTTCTCATTTTGCTACTAAAATATCATCGTATAAAAGATAATCAGATAAGCCCTTGTGGATTGGAACATGCTTGTATTATAGTCTTAGCTGAATTTTGTGTAGTTATTCTATTTAAATGTAGAAATATATATGGATGTGTTTAGCAGTTAAGCAGTTAATCATTTAGGAGTGATGGTCACTAGAGATGTATTGTGCCCGGCTGAAAAATCCATTTAGTTTCTTTTCGTTTTAAAATAATTTTGTTTGCAGAATTTCGTTGCTAGTTTCGTTTCATTTAGTATTGGATCGATTCGAAACTTCATATCGATTCGAATTGATATATCAAATTATCAGTTCGATAGCTGATGTCAATTCGAATTTTGGATCACTAAATAAAACCCCAATTAATCAAATTTTGCTGTTAAAAGACAAGCTAGGGTTAAATATTAAGCTGTGTCACAGATTTAGTTTTTGAGTCAAATTAAACAGTGAAACGAAATTTGTTTCATAAAGTTGTTGGCTGACTATTGTAAGTTAAGATCAATTCGATTGTTGATATCAATTCAATAGTCGATATCAATTCGATAGCTGAAACCAAATTCAATTCGATAGTTGATATCAATTAGAATTTTCCACCATAGTTTTAAATGTTAAAAAATCCCCATTTTTATAAAATATTTCTTAAACCATTTATAATTTTCAATTGCAGCAAACCAAGAAGCCATTTTTTTTATTGCTGAACGCACACAGACTGTAAGAAAATAATTCAGCTGCATGTGTTCAGCAAAGAAAAATAGACCTCATTATTACATTTAAAATAAGTTAGGAAACCTAAACTTTCACCCAAAAAATTCCAAAAAATTCCTAAAAAATAAATTACAAAATGGCTGTTTGCTGCAATTGAAAACTATTAAACGGGGATTTTTTTAACATTGAAAACTATGGTGGAAAAAAGCCTAGCATCTGCATTAATTAAAAAGTGACCTGGTTTTTTTTTCGTTTTAGACCTTTTGGTTCAGTTTTTTTACGTTTTATTGCCTTTTCTTTTTTCTTACTTTTTTTCATGTCAGATCATTTGGTTCATTTTTTTTGTTTTTTTCCAGCATTTCATATAATTTGCATTCTATTTTATTTCGTTTAGGTCCCATAACGAAATGATTTTGTTTGTGCTGAACCTTTGATTCGGGATTTTGTAATTTCGGGCAGCCGATATTTCGTTTCAGAAAAGCTTCCGAAAGAACGAAAATGGTCAATTTCGTACGAAATTCAATTCAGATCGAAACGAATTGCACATCCCTAATGGTCACTTATTTGGGTGCTAGGCAACATATTGTGCTTAGATTTTTGTTGAGTGGGCCAGTGGTTACCTGGCCCCTGGAGTTGTCAAGGCCCGATTTAGATTGCAAATCTAGTATTTGAAATAATGTAATACAGCTCCTGAAATTACAGACCTGGCAGAAATTTGCCTTCAGTTCCAGGCATATAACGATAGTGATTAGTGTGCCATTGTTCACCTATAGCTGCTTCACATACAGGCTTCTTCACTGGTGAATATTAAATTAATATGCATCATGTGTGAGTCTTTAAACTTTTTCAAAACCAACTGCATCAAGAACACTGGGTTCTTAATGCAGCAAGGCAACAAAATACTACAGCGCCATTTTGTTAGAATTGACACTGTTGGGCAGTATATCAACATCTTACATCTTTGTAGTTTGTCAGGCCCTATTGCAGAAATTTCTATATGTCCAGGTCCCTTTCTATTCTCCTGCCTAGTGCCTGTAGGGTTAACCTTGTCAGTTGAGTTTGTGTTGCATGAACGTCACGGTGTGTTTTTAATTGATTTAACCCAGGGTTGGGCAATCTGAGGCTTGTTGGAAATGACAACCTGGCTGATGGCCATTATCGTTGTACATTAGCTGGAAGGTTGTAGGTAAACTTTCATTTTATGTAAGCGCTCTTTCACAGGATGTATGACATTTTCTTTTCTTTTTCTCTTTTGGGGGAAAAAAGTTGGAAAACATCCGGACGGTGGTTTATACAGCAAAGGTCACTCATATCCTGGATACCCAAGTTATATCATGATGCCAAATATGAATAATGACCCATACATGTCAAATGGATCTTTGTCTCCACCCATTCCAAGAACAGTAAGTGACTGTGTTTTCCTGAAGTTTGTTTCTTCTGAGACTTGGGCCAGGTCACATTTCTGCGTAACATTTATGAGCCTTCAAGCTCTGCTTGGCAGCACAAAGCATGAAATGGGTTCTGTACTGTGCACACTGTACTGTTATTGTCTGAGCTGGTTTCCTAAGATCTGAAATCTATCCTCTCCCTCCGTGCACGGTTTTGAAGGTTAATAGACTATTGGCCACCAACTTTTACTGAACTTCTCATTCTTATTTGTGGTGGAAAATCCCCCCTCCTTCCTTTAACTCTTTAAGAAGGTCCCATGTTGCACTTTGCTGTCATCACAAACTGGTCCCGGAAGAGCTCACACCAACATGGAGCATCCTGACTGCTTCACAGCAGTAGATTCAGGCAACAATGCAGTCGATAATGATAATTTTGTTCTTTTTGAACATTCACATCTATTTCAAAAGCTGCTGTTGGTTGAATGCTGCCCACATGCTTGATTTATTGTTTCTCACACTAACTTAAAAAAATAAGTTGTAAACCACAATTGATAAGGAGTGTTTCTGTTGATTTTATGATTGTCCATGATGGTGAGCCTGTGAGGGTTTTTTTTTTTTTCCTGGGCTTGCTGTACCCGAATAAACCTATTTGCACTTCTTATCCACTGGAGGTCTATCCTTTCTTCGACCAGGTTTCCCGTTTACAAGATGATAGGTCTTATTTTCAATAATTAAAAAAGATTTTATATATATATATATATATATATATATATATATGAGCTGGCCTGCTTGTTGATAATTTTGCATGTACGCATTCTAATGAAGTTCTCTGATATATATCATCTCACAATTTCTCTGGTGGCCAGACTATCAATATCCGTGAGCAGTACCACCAAGCATGCAGCCCTGTGTGAACACAAAATATCTTTAAAATATGTTCTTGGATAGTTTGTTTCAGTCTTTTAATTTGTGTGTTGTCGTTGGAAATATCATTCTCAATCTGTGAAACCTCTTGAGAGAACCTAAATATTGCCGTTCTGAGTAAACTTGCGTTTCACCAATGAAGGTATTACATAACGATGTAAAATAAAGCTTGAATAAAGTCTAACATCTGAAAGGTGTGTTTGTTCGACCTTGGGGCTAAATTTGCAGTATGTTATCAGTGTATCTATATCTGCATAATTCTCTAGTGAGAACTTTTCTGATATCTGTAGGTGGAACAACATATTTCTAAATGTACATCAGGATATTCTGAATGAATTCCCAGAATGCGTGCTTGCATTACAGGGTATTGTGAGCCATTGTATGTTCTTTTAACTATTTTATATATTTTTGTGTGTGTGGAAGTAATCCTCCTCAGAGCAGCCGGCAGAGTTATTAACTGCCTGGCATTCCAGTGCTTACTGCCTTCATGGGTGGGATTGTCTCTTGCGTTCATGGAAACGTCTCTTTAGTGAAGACTGTCCACGTGGACTTCTACATGAACAACAAGCCAATAAATGATATAGATTTATATATTCTCAATGGAGAATCGCTCACTTTCTGGGCCTGCTAATTGTCTGGATGCGGGGTTAATTTGTAAAGCTTGTCGTATTTATACAAAAGTTTGGTGCCAATATCCTCTAAATTGCCGTATTTTTAGATAGAATATGTAGCTAGAATTTCACTAGTGCCCCCTCCATTACAAAGGCCTCTGACACCTAGATACTTACCTGAATTAATTTCCTTTTCACACAGAAACATACAGCAAAAGTTTCATTCCAACACTGATCAGTCCCATCCCCCTCCCCATCCCCATCCCCATCAACCCCCCCCCCACCCAGGACCGGCCTCTAATTTCAGGCATCCTTTCCAGCTGTCTCCACTTCTCTCTAATTACTCTTACTAATCCCAGGCTTCTGGTCTCTCCCATGCAAGCTCTGCAGTGGTTTTCTGACCACCAGCTCCCCCTCCCCCTGCTGAAATTGGAACTGCAAGGTCCACATACTGCTGTACAATGCGCTCCCTGTCTCTTGTACTCTTTTACTCTGCATTCGTCCTAAAATGGAACTCCTGCCTCTGTACCACCAACCCCTCCACTATTTTCATCTCTCCCTCTCGTATAAGACATTCCCATATGGGGAAGTCTGCCACCCAACTCACTAATACACATCACTGCCCCAACCAGTCCATCACTCTCACATTGCAGTCCTCTCCTCTTGTTTCCACCTCAACCCTTCTAGATTGTGAGTTCCCACGGGAATAGGGCCCTCGTTTCCTCATGTATCAGTTTATCAAATGTTGTTCAATGTATTGTATCCCTGTCTGTAACATACCCATTGTTCAGCGCTGCGGAATATGATGGAGCTTTATAAATAAAGTATAATAATAATAAATGAAAGTGTAGGAGGCATGGCATGGTTTATTATACGTAGAAAAATCCATGAATGCAGGAGGACAAATTCTAGGAGCCAGTGGCTACCTGGATTTGTCTAGCAGTGGTTTATTGTTTTTGGTAAGACTGGTTGACTCCTATACCTGGCTGTAGGTGGTTTACTCCTGGAATTACACAGGAGACCCAGCAAAGCCACCAAAAAGTTCTAAAATAGAGCGGTCGGGAGCAAGTAATTTATTTGTATACATGTATAGCCTATATAGTGAGATTAAAATGTCTGGTAAAGCACCTTGGAGTATCCCATACTTGTTGGATATCTGCAAAGGCCTCCTTGATACCAGCGTCTTTCTGAATGACCACTGTCGGATTTTCCAGTAGTTTTGGTTAAGATGATCCGGCATGGGTTCCACTCTTCAGCTGCTCTGAAGTGGCCATTTTCCTGTGATATATACACATTCTGTATATGCAAGTCCTATGACGTCCATGATAAACAAGAAAATAAGGATGTGAAGTGTTAAACAGCTGTAAATGCATCATATGGCTGATGTAACATGAGGTCAGACTCTCCCAGCACCTTATCACAGCTATGCTTTGAAACCCACAAGGTGATTGTTTTAACACCTCGGATCTCCAGCCTGCTTGACCAAATGTTTGTCAAATGACCACCATGTACAAACATATAAACGTGTCCCCTGCTTCTGCAGACATATAAACATGAAGGACCTTTTGTTCTGCTGTCTCTTCTCTATAGTTAAATTTTGTAACAGCTGTCCCAGTGAAGGCGAGCTAAAGAAGTTGTGTTGCCCAAACCCACTCTTGAATTCATTTAAAAGTATATGCCGTCTGTCCTGATGAAGTCCCCAACAACCAATGGCGACAAAATGTGCACAGTGGTCTTCGGCAAAGCATTTAAGAGTATGTTCATGTGTCTCTGAAACGTCCTTATGATTTCGAATGAATACCAGCTCTATGCTTTGCGCCACTTTCAAAATGAGAAAGTCTGTTTCAAATAAGGAGACTCTGTGTTTGCATCCTCTGTCCTTTCCCGGCGTTCGAGCCTACATTGATTTAATTTAAAGCATTCACGCTCTGTGCCACATACAGCCTGGCTGAAAAAAGGCTGGCTTGTGTTGAAAGATACTTAATACTGTGCCGGTTCTCTCCCAGATGAATTTAATACCGGCTGTGGATTGGCAAAGTACAACACTCAGATTTATTTATTTTTGTCCCCAAGGCTGATGTTTAACCAGTTCTCCTGTATAAAACTGGTGTATGGCGTCTTGGTCTGTAATGACTTTGGTAGCTGATCCCACTAATGTAACATTAAATCCCTTTTGGAATGTGTAACATAACTGCGAACGTTATAGTGGTTGTATTTTTTAACGGAAATATTTCTCGAAAGGATCTGCTTGGTATTTTTTTTTCTTGATCATATTACAGTATTTGGCATTATAGGCTCACTCTTCATACACACACACAAACATGCTTTTTACCGTCTTCACTTAACAGCAAATAAATCAAAATATAATCTCATGGAAGTATTTTTTTAAAGCAGCAGCAATGTCCCAGGGGTGGATCCAGACACAGGTTTCAGGGGCACTCTACCAGTTTTGGCTAAGAACTGGTGTTGTGTTTATAGTGACAGGCAGAGACACGCCTAATCGCAAGCGGTGCTTGTTACAGTCACTCTCCCCAGAACATTGCACAGGGTCTGTCCTCATGTGGCTCATGAGCCCTGCGAACCCTTCCCATACGAGGGGCCCAGGATACCCCTCCTTGGCACATACCCCTTGAAGCTATACAGTGTAGGGTAACCAAGGTGTGGGCTGCCCAGTGCACCCTTTCCATGCCAGCAGGACACACGTGGCAAGTCAACCCATCTGCGTAGCTCTGTGAACATTTTCCATACCAGGGGCCCAGGGTACCCCCCTCTCAGCTCACATTTATATATTGCCCCCAGCTTTCCTTAATATATTTCCTCCAGCTCACATTGATCTATTTCCTCCAGCTCACATTAATATATTTCCTCCTGTTCACATTAATATATTTTCCCCAGCTCACAATATATTGCCCCAGCTCACATTTAATATACTGCCCCCGCTCATACATTTTATATACTGCCCCAGCTCATACATTTTATTTATTGCCCCCAGCTCACATTAATATATTGCCCCAGCCTTTTGATTTGAACGTGGGCATCAGTATTTTAAACTGTATCCTGAAATGTACAGGAAGCCGATGGAGTTTAAAATACTGACGCTCACGTTCAAATCCCTAAATAACTCAACCCCTCCCTACATGTCTTCATTACTCTGCAAGCACGTCCCATCTAGACAACTCCGTTCAGCAGGTGAACTCCACCTGTCTTCGGTCTACAGACGCACAGCCAACTCTCGCCTCCAAGACTTCTCAAGGGCAGCACCGGTCCTATGGAATGACTTGCCTCACCCCATCAAACTCTCCCCTGACCTTCAGGCCTTCAAGAAATCCCTCAAAACCCATCTCTTCAGATTAGCGTACCACGTCACTGATGCAACTCATCCCTCTGCTCCCCTACTCACAAAGGATTGAAGCTGCTTCTATGGCCCCACAGTTCCCAAACCGCTGGCACTAATCATCCTGCTATCGAGTAAAATTCCCCTTGTCTTCCTCAACCCCAATCCTTCTAGACTGTAAGCTCCTATGAGCAGGACTCTCTACACCTCTTGTTTCCTTCTTATGTCCGTTTATATGTATTTTGTTCCCTTTGGTTATTATAAAGTGATGCGGAATCTGTTGGCGCTATATAAATGATAATAATAATAATTAATTGTCCCTTTTAAATCTTTCAGAAACTTGCAGGCACAAGGCGAGGCCTGGACAGGCCTTTGTGCATGCTGGACATTTGGCCGGTCAGCTGGTTGCCCTCAAGGGACACTACTGTCTAAGGCCTGGTGCTACTCCAGGGCTCACATTCCAGCCAGCGCTCTCGATGAGCAATGCGTTCTGTGCTGCAATCGCACAGACTGCTTTCGCACTGAGCTCTGCTGCTCAGTGAGCCCAAGGCACCTGGTGCACTCTAATGTATCAGTGTGCTGGCGTCAGAACTCCACTGTCAGGGGTGGCTAGCGCAAGAGGGGCCAGGGCCCCTCCCACTCAGACCACCAGGGAGACATGCACCCCTCCTCCTCACACCTGCCCACTGGACCATCAATGTTTTGGCCTCCTCCCAGCGCCAAAGGTAAGCAGGAGATGGGACAATAATTACGTGTTAATAAAAATTTTAGTGGTTTGCGTATAGGGGTGAATATCGATGTGTTTATAAATGTGTTTCTGCATAGCAAAATGTAGGCTGCTCACTTTAAAATTTCTGCACCTATTTTTTTTTTGTCCCAGTCGGGGCCTGTACAAGGAATATGGGCCTAGCCAAAGATGAGACTTCCCAATGTCCAATTCATCCTTACACCAAGTTTCCGCTCTCAGCTGTCGAGTGTGTATTAATGGAAAGTAAACTTACACAGAAGAACCACGTGTAATAATTGCTATGCAGCGCGCTGGAGGGTTGTCATTCTTGTTCGAGTTAAATGACCTTGTGAGAGCCATTCCAAAGATGTTCCTGATCTTCCTGGAACTTTCTCCTTCTGATGTAAATCCAGTGGCAATGGGCATTTTGGAAAAGGCATCATGCCAATAAATTTAGAAAGCAAAATCCTTTCTTTCCGATACTCTCTTACCCATAAGGACGCCTGAGACAACACTGAAATGAAATTCACAATGTAACTAGATAATGAAGAACAGATTCTGGTTGTAGATATTCTTGTTGTATATCCTGGTATGTTTCTCAAGACCTGTATATTCAAGATGTGCTTGGAGGGGATGTTTACTTGCCAAAATCATCTGTACTAGACAGTGTTTGTGCTGGCATTGGGATGAAATGTATGGCATACTTTAAGCAGCCTTGGCGTTGTTTGGGGCATGCCGGAGAGCACATTAGTACCGAGCGGTTAGAGAAAAGCACCCTTGTGTTACAAAATAGAAAAAAATCTCACATGAAGAGACAAAGTAACACTCACCTGAAAATATGTAGCAATGGTCTGTTATTAAAATTTTCTTACGGAGCCTGTTTGTCCTATACAGATGAATAAGAAAAAAGTGCAGGGATGGATGATGGTGTATTTAGGAGAAATTTCCAAATACCAGTCTCTTTTCACTCACATGTGAACAACTGAGGAAACTGATAGGGCTGGATGCCCACGTGAATCGTGTTTGGTGTACAGATTTTATTTTGCTTTTTGTTAGTGTTTTCTTATTTTATAGCTTTACTGTATGATCCATTTTTATCATCGTAAATGTACCCCTTATTCAATTCTTACTGGTGAATGAGTGTTTATGGGCTTTTTGAAGAGTTGTGCCAATATATAAACAACTCCAACGTGCACTGAAGCCACCATAAGCTCAAGGACACGGGTGCGTGCCAACTCTCATAGATTTACTATTTGTATTTGTGGATTCACACTATGGGGTCCTTCTTTCTATACCTTCTTTGAGGTCTGCTCATGAGAGGTCATTCAGTGATAAAGAGGGCTGTTGGGTGGCCATTTGAAATACCCAAAGGCAAATCAAGTGAGAGCCACATTTAAGGCTGTGGCAAGTGTGAATGAGCTGTATATTCCTCTTAATGCTTATTTTTCTGTGTAAACGGGTTAGGCTAGGTTTTTGCTTTTTCTTGTTTTTCTGTTAGAATCCACACTTATGACTTTACTGATCAAGAGGTACATGTGTCCAATGCATGCTTTTTCCAACACACTGTAGCACTGTACCCCCTTTTTTTTTCTTGTTTACTGCGGTTTACACAAATCTGGCATTGTTTGTCAAGTTTTTGAAAATGAGTAAGTCCTTCTCTTTGAGACTTTCAGGTCTATTCAAAGAAAGGTGACAATCTAGCCAGTTTGAGAAGCTATTTTGACCTGGATTTTCACTTCTGCCAGTTCTCATGAGTTTCACCTTTCTTTTGAATAGACCTGTCTGTGATGGGATGTCTTTAGGACTAGACCTTCCTTGATGTCCTTAGTGAGAAGGTCAGACTCCAGGCATTGTCTCTGGCTAGAGAGTGTAGTGCGATAACTTTTCTTCTAATGGTAAAATGTTGACATGGTGATTATGTTGTGTGCCACATATAGACAAACCTGTATCAAACTCCATTTCCAGAATGAAAACATGGGTGCCACCTACATATTTTAGGAATCAAGCCAAATTGTGGTATGTAGATTCATGCACAATAATCCAGACTTTCCTGATTGTTACACAAAAAATGGAACAAAGAGCACCGGGGATTCAAGTCCAAGCCAATGTCAAAATGGGCATAACCCTAATAGTATAGACAAAAATAGAATGGTAGACACCGGCTACCTAATAACTTTATTAAACGAATACAACGTATACTTGATGCTTAAAAAATAGAAAATTGAACTGTGTATCCCCCCTAGTACATTAGTAAAACCATGCCTCCCAAGATAGGAAAATAATGATAGAAGGGTGACTGCTCTCGTAATGCCAGTATTGGTATACATGGTCAGCAGAAGATACTCGAGTAATACAGATGGTCACGTGTTGACAATAATGCCCACGTATGATGATGAAGAATGGGTAACAGCAGTCATTCACAATAAGAATCCTCAGTGTACTGTTCACATCGCATTACGTAAAAAACCCGCCAACTGGCGTGAAAAGCTTGCCGTGGGTAATCCCTAAGAGTAGGTGAATGCCAATTAGCATTGAATCTGAATGGAATGGTTACCAGATGCTTTACCGAGACACATAAACCACATCGTAGTGAATAGCAGAAATAGGTGACCCAAATGGCCAAGGGACCCTATATCATAGCAATAATCACAGAATTAATATCGTTCACAATAATGGTTATATATTGCATACGGTCCCCGCTAATTCAAAGGAACTCCGTTAAAAAGTTAACATAGAGATCTTAGCACAGCAAAGTGAATAAAGGCTTGCAGTGGTCAGTACTAGGGTACAACTTCTAATCACTGCTGCATAGCTGCTGCTATATGTTAGCAACAGAGGGCGCCAAGATGTTGATTGATTAACCATATCACGTTTAACCTGATAACAAGTAGGTATCACTGTGGAGATATAAGCAAGAACCATGTGCTCACAGCATAATACAGTGGCATTAAACCAGCACATAGCCAATCATTTGCTGATACAAAGAAACCATTTAAAAGACAGACCGCTACACCTTCATTACTTGAAAAGAACTGTATTTGATTCTATGATTGGATAATTAGCTCCAAAAGGAGAGAGCCCTATGTTGTATACCTGATTGTTTAGAAATTAATGCATTCACAGTCAATATGATACACCACGTGAATTACTTCTAAAATACAATTGACTAGGTAAATAAGTGGTTGAATTTTTGTAGGATAACAGCCGCACTAATATTTGAGCATATCAAAGCTCAATGGTTTCCAATAATGAGTGCTGAGACGTGGATATCTGGCAATTCAAGTAACAAGACAAATTGTGGTATGTAGATTCATGCACAGTAATGCAGACTTACCTGATTGTTAGGAGCCAATGGCTTCCTGGCCTTTGGATTTTTCTATATTTGTACACCATAATGGGTTGTGGCCGTTTCAATAAAGTGATGAGGGAATAAAGGTACTTTTTGCCATTACACAATACTCATGTTAACAATAGACGTGCCCCCAGGTGTGCTATTAGTCACATTTCTTCCAACTGCTATTGTTGTGCTAGTGACTGTCATGAAATCATGTTTCGATCCGAAGATAATCTTTTGCAGTAACTACACATTCATCTTTGGACCTTTCCATGGTTGCACAGCCAAGACCAACCATTGTTGCTGGTCAGATGACATGCGTTTGAAGACCGACATGATATTTGACTATATTTATATATGCTTTGACAGATGTACCTTTTATCTCACTGCAAACAAACTCCAATTTTCACCACGTATTTTATGACTTTCATTTGACACCCTCGAAGCAAATCTCTGTGCCACAGGAACTTGGGTTTTCTTGTGGGAGTGTCGACAGGATTCAGGTTTTCTAGCTTTTATTTTCCTTTCCCTTGTACATGTATAGTGGTGAAAACCTCTTTAAATTTAAATTCATATATATTTTAGTCAAAGTAGGGCATGAAATTAGAGATTACTTCTGCTGTCAATGCCCTAGCAAATTTAAGAGATTCAGAGCATTGAATGTTAAAAATAGACTTGTTATGCAAACGAAATTGTGGGAAGTAAAAAATGGACAACTTGTGACCTAGCAAAACAATAATCTTTATTTAGCATGAGATAATATCTCTCCATGGTCCATGTCAGTGTGGTAAACCAATCTAGAAAGTGGTTTTAAAAGAGGAATTGATAACTAGATTTGGCATGATTTTCTCCAATGTTTTATTAAGCTTCAAGTGTGTATATAGATATACAGGGTGTCCATAAAGTCTCTTTACAATTTAAAAAATTTATTACAAAGGTAAATGAAAAGACAGATAAGTGAAAATTATTACAAAATGAAACGTATATATTTTAATTTATTTATTTTTTTGCCTCATTTAATACACCTCTATATGGGCACCATTAGTTGCACGAAGCACATCAAGATGGTACTCGATTTCTTGCCATGTTCGCTGTATCATACCCTCATCAATGGTGGCAATGGCATCCGTGATCCTCTGCTTTAGATTAGTGATGTCCCGTACCTTTGTTCGATACACAATATCTTTAACATAACCCATAGAAAGAAGTCGAGGGGAGTGATATCTGGTGAACGAGGTGGCCAGGGAATTGGGCCACCCCTTCCAATCCACCAGTCTGAAAATGTTTCATTTAGGATCCCACGAACATGCAGTCCCCAATGTGGTGGTGCAGCATCTTGCTGGAGAATGATGGTTGAAGGTCATGTAGTTGTGGTGCCATGTATTCAGTCAATAGGTCAAGGTAAAAATTTGCAGTAATTGATGTCTTGCCGAAGAAAAACAAACCAGTGATTCGATTGCACATGATCCCACACATTCATCTAAAGCAGAGGATCACTGATACCATTGTCACCATTGAGGGTATGCTACAGCGAACATGGTAAGAAATCGAGTACCATCTTGATTTGCTTTGTGCAACTAATGGTTGGTGCCCATATAGAGGTGTATTAAATGAGGCAAAAAAACTTAAATATATACAACTCCTTTTGTAATTTTCACTTATCTGTCTTTTCATTTGCCTTTGTAATAAATTTTTGAAATTGTAAAGAGACTTTATGGACACCCTGTAGATCTATCTTTGGAATAACTGTAAAGAATTGAGATGGCTGTGCATAAAGTTGTTGGATACATGTTGGGCTTAAATTCACCTTATGCTTTTTCACTGTGGATAAAGCTTTTTTGGCCATTGAAGCATAAAACCAATATTTATGGGACATTAAAGGGGGTATTGTAAATTTTAGGTTTACAAAAAAAACAATCTGAAGGATTTCTCCAGCTGTGATTATTTTCTACCAAAGTTTACAGAAATTTATACCTTCTGCTTGACTCTGATGGAGACAAGTCCACTTTCTCGTAATGTCCCATCAGGCCAGGGCATGGATATTGTATTATTCATAAAATCAGATGAAATATAGCCGCAATTTGTCCGGTTAAAGCACAGAGTTATACTTGTCCTCCTCAGTTGATGACACTTGGCAGTCATCATGCAGTGCTGGCCTTCAGTTGTGACATTGATGTGTTGACTAGCTGATCACTCAGCTACCTGTATTGAGTGGGGATGTCCTGTAGGACATGTCTCCTGCTCACATCTGTCACCTATGTATGTGACAGAAATTTTACAAACTTTTACTCTGTGGCAGCAAAATGTGCCAACACGTGTACAGGGAGTAAAGGTGTGCACAGCTGAAAAATTAGTTAAGTTTGAAAATGATTTTGTCCAAAACAGAATTTGCTTGAATACCTGTTTCGCAGTTTTTGTTTCGTAGTTTTTGTTCAGTAATTTGAGATAGATTCGGATCACTAAAAAAAAAACCACCAATAAATCAACTCCTGCTCAATTACTGTTATGTTAGGGTTAAACATGAGGGTTAAAAGGGAAGCCAGGCTTGAAAGTCTTTTTGAACTCTATTGCTTGTGTACCCTGATGCATATACTGTGACTCTGCTGCTACATATTGTTTCATTAAAATACTTTATAAAATCTTATTACAATAAAAAAAAAGGCAAGCTAGGGTTAAATATTGAGCATTCTATTGGCCTGTGGCCAGTGGCGTAGCGTGGGGGGCCACTGGAGGAGGAGCCACTTGTTCTTGGTTTGATTTTAAAAAATATATATACTGTATAGAAATTGGGTAAAATATGTTTTGGGGTTTTTTTGTTTTTGTTTTTTTCCTTGCATGAAAAATCATCTGTGAGCTAGTCAAACATAGTGTTGTGTTGGTTCTGTGCCACATCATACTTGAGGCACCTTTTGATCCACAAGTAAAGCAACAACCTCACAAAGCAATTGGTGTCCACTAATGTTGGAAGAGGATAGATGGGTGCAGACATGAACCCAGAAGGGCAACCTCAGCAGCACATGAACAAAAAGAGCGAGCTCCCCACTTTTTCTTTTCCCAGCAGACTTTTGGGCAGCACTTAGAACGACAACATTTCGGCTCGCTAAGAGTCATTCTTAGGCTCTGAATATTGAAAAATGCTCGCGATGACCCGAAACGTTATTCTTTCTCAAGCCTCAGAGGCTAAAACACTTGTAATGAGCCAAAATGTTGTCCTTCTATGTGCTGCCAATAAATATGCGTTCAGAGAAAAAGTAGGGCGTCTGTCCCTTTTTTTTTTTAAATTATTTTATTTATTTGTGTCACACTTAAGGAAGACTATATCCCCTCTAGAAGGTGCGATGTATTCTGTAAAGGATTTCCGCAAAAACAGAACTGGGATTTTAATCTTTCGTTTCCACATTATTATTATTTTTTTGGGGGGGTCTTTTTAAAGGGATGTCCTTTACATTTGTTGTTTGTAGTAAAGTTCTGAGAAATGTGTTCACACGGCGTATTTTTATTATCATCATTTATGTAGCGCCAAGAGTTTCCACAGCACTTTCCAATAACCAGTGGGTACTGGAACAAAATTCTAAACCTAGGGCTCTCTATACCTCTTGTCTCCTGTGTCTCTGTTCCTTTCTGGATGAGCTTGCAGTCTAGAGAAGTTGGGGTATAGGCAGCGAAAAACTCTCTTAATATTGACCGTAACAGTATTAGAATTAAAACTGTTTTGTTATTTTCTTGTTTATTTTGCTTTTAATTTTTGTTGCTAGAATTTACAAGTTTCGATTACAGAGGTGTGAAAAAGTTGTCTTTCTCAGCTTGTGTTTAGTTTTTTTCATTTCTGTTTTGTTTTGTTGCCTGTTTCTTTCTTTTTCTTTAGACGAAAACAGCTATGGGTGATGTCAGAGACAGCACGGAGTGCGCTGGCAGAATGTGATGCAGCTGCAGTACTACATGATGCTGGAAATGAGGTTGTGAGAGCATAAAGGCTTTCCGTATTCCCAGGGCGCACAACTGCTCGCGGCTTTGGCTTTGATCTCTTCAAAGGCTGCTGCCTCCTCCTTAGATGGGGGAGACTTGGCTGCTGTTCGCTCTCATTGAAAAAAGGCAGAGGTCTCTATTCAGGCAGAAATCAATCACTGTGCAGGAACAATTAAGTGTAATTCAACCATCATGGAACCAGGATGAGATTATGGGTTTGTTACCTGAGCGACTGCGTGGAAATGGGGAGCATAGTCCCGCTGACATGCCACATTCGGATGACAATAATAGGCACATGAGTGATGTGAAGGGCGGGGAGAGGTGCAATGACAAATGATGGTCACACTGTCCAGCAGAGCAGAAAATGAGGTTACAATTGGGAGATAATGCTTGCATATGTAACCGTATTTTGGCAAGCTGGGCAATTTAAGGCATAGAATACAATGGAAACCCGATGTACAACAAAGTTAAAAAAAAAGTGACTGTTATGTGAGATAAGGTTGTATTTAATGTTTGTGTCGGCAAGTGTGTGGACACTTCTATAGGGGTGTGTGTGCGTGACCAGGAACCGCATTCTTCATGTTCTAAGTCCACTTGTATGGACTATATGACTTCCCCATAAACCACTAATGATTAAGGATAAAGTAATATCAAAGGAGTTGGCAATAGCGCATTAGGGCTTGTTGGCATGTCAGCTGTCAGTCACTCCTCTGTTCATTTAAATGTTCTCAATGGAATTTTAAATTCTTTGCAAAGCATAAACATTATACATTATTCCCTAGATGGTGATTGCAAACCAGGGACCGCAAGTATATTTGGTTAGCATAATCCAAAAAACTGTGAGCATTCGGCTACCTGTCCCCCCCCCAAAGTTTTTCAAACTATGCTTTACGCATTGATTAACAGTATCAACTGTCATAAGACTGGACATACAAATTTTCCTGTATTCAAATGTGTTTTACAGAAATACTGTTGGGAGGAAAGGTTCTAATCTTTAAATGGTGTACCTTATCTTGTACAATGTGAAATGTGCTCGGCATTATCCACGTTCAGGCAGAAACGGCCTTTGTGTGAAATAGGGCTGCAACTAACGGTTAATCTCATAATCGATTAGTTGGCCGATTATTATATCGATTAATCAATTCATCGGATAAAGAAAAAAAATTGTTTACTTGAATGGAATTTTATGTAAAAAAATAATAATAAGCAATTTGCATAGTGTACGTAACTTTCGTACGTACATAAGCAAATTGCGTATCTTGCGTACTTTTCACACAAGGAATGCGAGTGCTTGGTCAGAGGGATGGGTTGATGCTGCATGCGCAGCTTAAATGTTTGCTTTCTCAAATGAACGTGGCTACAAGCACTTGGTCATAGATGATGACGTCTGCATGGAATCGGGGTTAATAAGCTAAAGTGGTCAGGGTGCGTAGAGTTTCCCTTTAAATAATTTTGTGAACAAACTGAGTGGGAGGAGGGACTGGAGGTGGAAGGGAGTGATTTTGCTCAAGTGACTTGACCTGAGTGTGAGATGGAGTGGGTATGGACAAAAGACCGGATCTGAGTGTGGGATTGGGTTTCGGGAAAGGGACCAGACCAAAGGGAGGGAATGGCAGTTCCCGACCAAAGAGGGTGTGGCAGGGAGGGTGGAATGGTGTCACAGGGCTTCAGCTTCGAGTAAGGATAAAACAGGCATACAGCTCCTTCACCCAGTGGCAGTATCCTATTGTTTGTGTTATAGTTCTGCTACTGTTGTAAACGGAATAAAAACAAACTGGTTGTGTCTGACATAACCCTAGAACTAAATCATACCGAGTAAAGCAGCGGCGCGTCTTCCCCAATCAGCTCCGAAGCTCAGGTTATTTACGTTTAACTCAGTCTAACTCTAAACAGTGTGTGCTGTACACAGGACGATTAATAAACACTGATTAATCGGTAATGGAAATAGTTGACAACTATTTTAATCATTGATTAGTTGTCGATTAATCGATAAGTTGTTTCAGCCCTAGTGTGAAATTCAATAAATGCGATAAATAGTAAAAATGGTTAGATATCATGCTTATGGTTTTCTACTGATTTTAATGAGATTATTAGCAATCCAGTTTACAGGGTCTTCAGTGATTTTATAACCTCTGGAATCTTGTCCTTTTACAGCAGTAAGTAATCAAAGAGCTCTCCATATTTGCTGCTATCCCTTACTCTTTAAGGCTGGGGTCAGACGAGCGTGATTTCTACGGACTGTACGTCCGTGCAGTACGGACATCGTCAGTACGGATGACGCAGTAGTGGTCACACAGTCCGTTTTTTCACTGAAGTTATTTTTGACGGATGTAGGAGGGAAAAATAAATTACAATGAAAAAACATTCTGTCCGTCAAAAATGCTGGACGTATAAATGCAGTCCGTCTGACCACGCTCCATCACTCACACACAAAGCTATGCAGACGTTGTGGACGTGGCGCACTCCGCACGTCCGTTCTAGCAGTATTACGTTCTTGCCTAACCTGCGTCCGTTTGCAGCATCCGTTGTGCGTCCGCAGTTCAGTGCGGACGTACTTCATGTGTCAGGCTCCAATGGACTTTCTTTCATGCTATCACGGACGTACTTTTAGGCGCAATCACGGACGTGAACACTACGCTCGTCTGACCCCAGCCTTAATGCAGCAGAAATTTGGAATGTTCTCTTACTATGAGGGTGGGGGCTGCTATTTGCAGCTTTTTAACAGTAATTTAGGGTGACGAACTAGATCTCGCTGATAATTTCTCCCCAGGTGCACACTAATATTGCATTCAAATTAGGGTTTTATAGTCTAGCTCTTGGATATAATTGTATTACAATGCAAAATAACACGTTTTTGTAGTGAAAGTGTTAAAGCAATGCTAATGGTTGATAAACCGGAAAAAAAATTGGTTTTGCAGTGTATGTGTTTAGATGGAAAATGAGAGGGTGACCAATGTGCAGTATTGGGCTGTAATTGTACGAAATCCTCCCTGCAAATAAGTTGTTTTATTTCTTTTAAAGGAAATAAAACTAAAAACAGGCTAGGCTTCATTCCACTGGACGGTTTTAGCCTTGTGGTCCTTAAGCTCCAGCAACATCCCCTTTTATCACACGTTGCGGCGTTCCAGCTCATGCCCCATCTTCTAATACAAAAATACGAATTACTAGTAGGAAATCCTTCTTGACGAACCTAGGAGCCAGTTTCAAGAAAGAGTGCCAATTTGTTTCTTTATCCCTCAGGGGAAGGGCCAATTAGGAAACCCGGCTTTAGAAGCTTAGACAGTTGGCAGTATCTAGTAACACTCGGTAATGTAGCGTTGCCTTTGTTGCAGCCTTTTTGTCTACAGTAAAGGGAGTATATAGGCCAAAGCACGGACACGTTGATTAGCAGAGGTGGACATTCGGCTGGAGTTCTGATTTTATTTATTTGTCGATCTATTATCAAACATCACATTTAAAATTTGACTTTTTTCCTATTTTCAATAAGAAATGCTGACGGTTATATTTTTATTTTTGTATTTTTTTTTTTTAGATGTACACAAAATCTAAGGATACATTTTAATACAGAATGCACCTGTAAACCTGTAACATAGTGACTATTTCCTACATATTTATTTTCTGTGTTAATCTGTATATTTGTGTTTCGTTTTTAATATCTTGCATTTATTACTTTGAAATTTTTACAGTCGTTTCAGAAATACAATGTTCTTGAACCCAGGACATACTTGAAAACGAGAGAAATCTCAATGTATCCTTCCTGGTAAAATACTTTGCAAATCAATAATTTGCAAATAAATAAATAACATTTTATTTTAGTATTTTACGGTTATTTGGCGTAATCCTACAGTACTCCTGCAAAGTGAAAATAGTAAAATATTTAAAATCCTGATTTTGCTTGTATTTATTTATCTGGTAAATGCGAACTTTTATTTTAATATTTTATATGTTTATGTATAATCTCAACCTCACATGGAAACGCTTTCAATTAGGGATATTTTATCGAGCGGTTACATAGTTAGAAAGGGCAGAGAGTTGAAGGAAATAAATAAATTTAAAAAAAGATGTAAAAAGCTGGAAGCGTTGCTATGAAGATGCATCGATGCGGAGTTTCGTACACAAGGCCACATTTACCTTTTATGCTGTTCAAGCAGAGACATCAGAGGCGTGAGAGCTGCTTTGAGTTACAGATCTTCAAACAATATAAGTCAAAACAAAAAATCAATCCCTCCGGTCCCTGGGAGCAGTTATCTAGAGATAAAAGAGAAAAATAAAGTTATGCTAAAGCAGAGAGGGGAAAGGGAGCAGATATGCCAAGCAAGAACAGAGCATGAGCAGTCCTGAAGTGGACCTCGTATGAGCCAACATCAATGAATTTTTATCTCGTCAAAAAAAAAAAAAGTTTTAGGCTTGCCAACTCTTTTCAGCACGGCTCCAATCTGCTCCAGGGCTGCCTGAAGCTTTGGCTTCAGTAAACCATCACACCCCCCCCCCCCTTTCACATTTTTTCTTCACGTCTCGAAATATAATCACACAGGAATTGTGATATATTACTGAAGACATGAAACTTTACAGAACGTTTTAAGGTTGACATGAAGACTGTTTGTAGAATCCCTTTGGATCACAGAATTAGAACTCTACCTGTCTATTGATCCCTTTCTGCTGCTATTCTACTCCCTCTGTGCCTCCCCATATAGCCTTATATCTGCCTTTTGGTCTTCGAAACCTGTTTTTTGAGAACATCATCTTAACTTTGGGTAAGATCTGTGCTAATCTTTTGTGGTGTTTTTTTTCCTTTACAACCCACACCCCTAGACTCACCTTGGGTAAAGGCATGCAAAACCTTTCACGGATAGTAATATTTGTTGCAAGTAATTCAGTTTGTATTAGGTGTTGGTAGTTCAGAGCAGACCTTTGAAACTCCGGCCCCCCAGATGTTTCTGAACTACGACTCCCATGCTTCCCTGGCCATCTGTTGCATTAAGAGTATTCTGGGAATTTTAGGCATCAACATCTAGGGGCCATGAGTTTGATATCTCTGGTTTAGAGCGTCCAAAAAAAGCCATACTCCTAGCGCTCAACTGAAGGTAATAAGTGAATTGTCAACTTGGGTCAAAAGATTGAGGGCCCTATTGAGGCTGAGATGATTAGTAGTCAGTAATGACCACTTTGTTTTTGGCTCGACTGTAATATTTGGGAGCCACTTAAGGATACATCAGTGCATAATTTCCCCTTACTTTCTTCTGGAGTCCATAGGACTTCATGGTGACTTGCATGAGTGGAATTGCACGAGGAGGCGGGATGACACTTGAGCACTATTAGTTCTCCATAGTCTTCTGCCTCACATTGAGAGAAGACAACAGATCATACACTGTGAGGTCAGAGGTGAGTAAGGATTATTTATTTGCTGTCTATTTTTCAGGATCACAACAAAGGTGGTCAGGTCTAGAATGGGGGTGTCGGTAATGCAACTTGCATCACTAGCAATGGCCAAAAAGGCAGGTTGTTATACTGGAAAAGGGGGGCATGCCACCCAGCCCTAGTTATCAAAAAGGAATGGACCCACCCAGAAAGGGAGAGGGTCCTGCAGCCTTGCTGAACACAAAAAAATAAGTGGCAGATCGCCTTCTCGATGCGACAGCAGGACTGTCACCTCATTTCAGAACTGGCCTTCTTAAAATTGGACTGTTTGGATCTATGGTTTTAAAACAGATTTGTTGCTCGGCCAACTGACCTTCTGTTCTTTATATTTATGGAAGATGATCTCTTTTCATGTACATTCATCTGTATATTCTACTGTTTTTTTATTAAGTTTATATATTTATTGTTTTTCCAGTTTAAATTTTGGGGGATGGTCTGTGATAAGATGCAAGTGTGAGACAAATGTTCCTGTGTGAAATGTGATTTTCTGTATAGCGACCCAGTTGGTGCAGTGTTTACATAAATCTACAGCTATAAAGTGATCTCCCTATCCGAGTAGATAGGTTCTTTTTTGCTATATACAGAATGCACCTGTAAACATGTAACATAGTGAATAGATTTATTTTCTGTTAATCTGTATATTTGTGATATCTTGCATTTATTACTTTGTATCTCTGTAACGACTGTAAAAATTCAATGTTCTTGAACCCAGGACATACTTGAAAACAAGAGAAATCTCAATGTATCCTTCTTGGTAAAATACTTTATAAATAATGTCCAAAATATGAGCTGTAAATGTGAAGAAGGGATTCTCTAAATGTTCTGAAAAAAAAATCAGCTTTTTATTGCTTGGTAAACCTTCATAGTTTTGTCTCCAATCTTGATGCTCATGGGTTCTAAGGCTAATGTCAGATGAGCGCACTCTGCGTAGGTGCAGAACGGACAGACGTACTGACGGAAGATACTGTAGACACCACACGATCCATTTTTCTTGACGGATGTAGGAAAAAAAAGGGAACTATGGGAAACAAAATTAATATGACAAATGATAAAAATGTATACATGATATGAAAAGCCATTGTGTGCGTCAAGGTGCTGGACATTGCAAATGTGGTCCGTCTGACTTCGTTCCATCACACACACACACACACAACGCTACGCGGACGTGGTGCACTCTGCGCGTCTGTTCTAGCGGTTTTACGTTCTTTCCTAACTTGCGTCCGTTTGCCACGTGCGTTGTGCATGCGCTGTTCAGTGTGGGTCTCTATTGCTCATGATTCTATGCTACGACAGACGTTAAACTGTGCGGCAACACGGACGTGATCAATGCGTTCGTCTGACACGGGCCTTAAAAGTCGATACATTTTTTTTCATGTGATGTACACAGAATAAACACTTATTTGGAAGCTTGCAAGCTTTAATAATTATTTATCTGTACTGTCCATTTATTCTCTGTGGCGGTACCCAAATAACTTGATTTACAGGCTCATTTTCTCCTATTTGCTTTAAGGAAGAAAACACTCTTGAAAGCTTTCAAGCCGTGTGTGCCTGCCCTGAGCCTTGCTGGGCAACCGTGTAAGTCAAAGGAAGTTGTGGGATGGGGAGAGGTTGTTTTTTCATGTAACAAAGTATCTCGGCTCTAAAAAAGCCTGACCTTTCCCAGGACTTTGATCCTGCTGCTGGCAAACTGAGAGATGATGAACAGGAGGTGAAAAAAAGCAACTTTAGGGAAAAGTGTTTTTTCTCTTTGCTCTGACAGAGTGTTGTAGTATGTAGAGGTCGTCCTCTCTGATGTCAACATTTAAGGGCTTATTCAGGAAGCGCCAAAATTTCAGTGCTTTCTCGCTGGTCGCGCTTCGGCGATTAAAGTTCGCCGACCCTCTGGTGAATTCATTATTCAACGCAGAGTCCCTGAAGTGCGCTGCACAAAATCTGCTATTCTTCTAAAAAGGTGTTTAAACCAATAAAAATGCATGAAAATGTGTGACATAATAAAGTCCTATAAAAATAATAAAATGGTCTGCTACAGAATAAAAACTCTTTAAAACAAAAATTGGGTATCAAATATCGTCTTTAAAAAATACAACTCACAGGGCTATTCAGAGAGAGGTGAAAAGCTTGGGTATTGCCAGGAGAATGAACAATCTGGACCAAATAGCCAATTTGGACAGTGGGATAAATGGGAGAATTTTTCTGGTTTGACTTTTTTGACCTAGAATTTTCAGTTCTCCAGTCATTCTCAAGGTTTTCACTTCTCTCTGAATAGCCCTGAAAATGTTCCAAAAAATAAAGACTGCTGAAAGTGAAAAGAATAAACGGTTGAATAAATGGAAACAATATCTTTTTACACTGAACACTATGGGATTCGCCCGTTTAAACCTGTCGAATTCCACATATTCACGACCACTCATCTGTTACTAGTGGCGAGATGGAAATCAAGCTCGGTCCCGACACTTACTGATAATCGGGAAAAATTGTGAGGGCTGAGGTCTCTGGACCTGATGGCAAGACAAACCTCGGGGGTGGTGGAGGTCAAGCCCGATTTTTGGTCGCTAAGGGATATCTACACAGTTAAAGGATATTACATTTTTGGGTGTCGCATTTTTGATTCCGTTTAAGTGTTCTTGGTGGGGCGTTTGGGTTTCTGGGCACTCTAATTACTGTAATGTACGGAGTATTGTGTTCCGTTTTACTGTTCAATTTCTTAATGATATTGAACTGGATTTTTCCTCCCCTATTTTTTTTTGTATCCCTTAAGTTGTTCTCTTGAAAATCTTAAACTTTTCGTTTGGCGGCCGGGGGGGCGGCGTCTAACTGAAACACCGAAAATCAGGGCATTTCACTGACACTTGGACGCAGTTCAGCGTTCTCTGAACAGATTGGCCCATAGAGAGGTAATGGTTAATTTCACTACCACCGAATTGTGACAAAGTGCACCGTATTTTGTTATCCATTCACCGGTATTTGGCGAACTGACAGATTTCTCATTAGACTAACAGCCATGAAATTGCACCGTTCGGTGTAATTCAGTGGCAAGTTCGTCTCTTATTTAATAATCCCTTTAATGTTTTATTTCTTCCCCTGGAAGTCCATACCATTGTGTTCTACAGATTCATCCTGTTTTGGAAACCATCCTCTCTATGTGTGCCCTAAAACACTATGGTTCTCATTTAGTTTATACCAATCTAATTTACTTCAATGCATCTTAAACAGCAACACTAAATTTCCTCATTTGCTACTTGCCCCTTTCTCCTCTCCCACACTTATTCTCCCCCACCACCAGCTTCCTCTATAATGTTCTTTCCCATTCTACTATTTTCTCTTGCATTTTTGCTAAACTTGTCCTTTCCTTCTATTCTGTAAGCTCCCATGAGCAGGGCCCTCTACACCTCTTGTTTCCATCTTATGTCCGTTTATTTGTATTTCGTTCCCTTTGGTTATTGTAAATCTCTGCGGAAACTGTTGGTGCTATATAAATGATGACAATAATAATAATAATATACCTATTCCCCTCACAAACTCGTATGTCTCCCTCGCTCCTTCTCCCCTTCTCTCAACTCAAGTCCTGGCTTCACTTCTTAATCCTTGTCCTCACACACACAGGTCCCAGACGTCAGCATGCTCACTGAACTAACTTCCACCCCTGCTCTCTTATTCTCCTATTACTTCTGATTGCCAGTGATGTCTCTCCCAACCCCGGCGCTATCCTTCTCAATCTGCTGCTAGGAATCCTGCTTACCTTATCCACATTCCCTCCACTACGCCCTCTACAATGTGCCCTCTGGAATGCCCGCTCTGCCTGCGGCCTCTCCAAATCTTCCTTTATTAATGATCTTTTTCTCTCGCTCCCTCAATCTCCTAGATCTCACAGAAACCTGTCTCTCACCTTCTGACACTACTACCCCTGCATCCTTATCCTACGGCGGTCTCAAACTGTTGCACACACCCAGATCTGGGGACTGCAGGGGTGGGGGAACATAGGATTTTCATTCACCCCAACCTGCCTATTCCTCCCATACTCTCCCTTCTACTCTACTCCTTCGAAGTCCATTCCGTCCGCCTCTTCCGCCCCACACCCCTACGTTTTGCTGCAATTTACCACTGTCCTGGACCCGTTCTGGAACATTTCGCAGCTTGGCTCCCTCATCTGACATTCCATCCCTCCTTCTTGGGAATTTTAACATTCCCCTCGACTGTCCCACCAACCCCCTCACCTCAAAATTCCTCTCTATCACATCCTCCTTGGGCCTCATACAGTGGTCCAACTCTAATACTCACCAAGCTGGCAACACCCTGGACCTTTATTTTTTCTAGCCTCTGTACCATTTTGAATTTCTCTAACACCCCTCTTCCCCTTTCCAATCACCACCTCCTTTCCTGGAACCTTCTCTTGCTGCCAATCCAGCCTCCTGCTTCTGCCCCCACTCCTCTTCTACCTCGAACGCACCTTGGTGCCCTGAATCCTACGTTACTCTCCACCACTATCCATCCTATTCTCTTTCCACTCTCAACATCCAACTGTTCCGACAAAGTCACCGATCTCTACAACTCTGCCCTCTCCACGTCACTTGCCGAACTCACTCCTACCTCTTTCTGTCCTTCACACAGCCTAACCGTGGCACACTAAATACACACGATATCTCAACGGTGTTCCAGGGTGGCTGAACGTAGTTGAAGTCTCGCATTTCTGACTTCATGCACTACAAATTCATGCTCTGCTCCTACAGTCTTGCTTTATCCCTCGCAAAACAAACTCTTGTCCCTTTATCTCATCCTTTTCTCATAATTCCAGAAGTCTGTTTCATACTTTCCATTTGCTAATGCATCCTGCTTCCACTCAACGTTTCACGGACCTCACTGCTGTCAGCTTGGCTGACTACTTCACCGATAAGATTACTAAACTTAGACTGGAAATCTCTTTACTGTCCCTCCTCCACTAACCATTCTGCCTCATTCACTCCTTCACTCCCTGCCCCCTCTCCTACTATGTCTTCCTTTTCTCTGGTCTCAGAGGAGGGCGTCTTGGCAGCTCTCATGTCCTCCTGCCCGACCACATGTCCGCTTGACCCAATTCCTTTGCACCTTAATAGGTCTGTCCTACCGGTTATTGCCCCTCCATTGACTCAATTTCAACCTCTCCATCTCCTATGGAGTCTTCCCTCTGTATTCAAACGTGCTCTGATCACCCTCATTCTAAAGAAGCCATCATTTGATCCCACCTCCCTTTTAGAGCTAACATTCCATCTCTTTGCTCCCCTTTGCCTCCAAAATCCTAGAACGCCTTATCTATAACCAGCTCTCTAATTTTTCTCTCTGCTACCTCTCTACTTGATCTGCACCAATCTGGCTTTCGCTCCCAGCACTCCACTGACACTGCTCTGACCAAGGTGTCTAATGATGTAGGTGCAGCTAAAACCAAAGGCCAATTCTCCCAACTTATTCTTCTTGACCTTTCTGCTGCATTTGACACGGTTGACCCTCTCCTCTCCTCACACTGCATCAACTTGGCCTCAGTGACACCACTCTCTTCTGGATCTCTTCCGATCTATCTCTTTGCTCCTTCAGTGTCTCCTTCACTGGTGCGCTTCTAGTCTTCACTCCCAGTTCCTCTTTCAGTTGGGGTACCTCAAGACTCTGTTTTCAGTCCACTACTCTTCTTCTCAATCTATACCGCCTCGCTGGGTGACCTCATTTCTTCCTATGGATTCAAATATCCTCTCTATGCTGATGAGACCAAAATCTGTCTTTCATCTCCTGATCTTTCCTGCTGTGTTGGACAGTGTTACAGCCTGCCTTTTTGCAATCTCTGACTGGATGACTTCCCGTTTTCTTAAAGCTCAACCTCTTTTAAAATGGAGCTTCTACTCTTCCCTCCCACTACAACCTTCGTTCCTGCACCCATTTCCCTTCAGGTGAATGGTACCACCATTACTTCTACCACTCAGGCTCGCTGCGTCGGGTCCTCTTAGACTCTGATCTCTCATTCACTCCTCACATTCAATCTTGCTACTTCCACCTAAAAAACATTGCATGCATCCGTCCTTGTCTTAATCAGGGCTCTGCTAAAATGCCCATCCAAGCTTTTATTATGTCCTGCCTTCACTACTGCAATCTCCTTCTCTCTGGTCTTAAGAGATCCCAGATTCTCCCTCTTCAGTCCGTAATGCTCGCCTGTGCCAGGCTCATCCACCTCACCTCCCGCACCTCACACCTCACCCTTTTGTCAATATCTACACTGGCTTCCTGTTTCCTTTAGAATTAAATCTAAAATATTGGTGCTTGCGTACAAATCTCTCCATAACCGCACCGCTGCCTAAATCTCCTCCCTCATTAGCAGGTATATCCTGTCCCGACCACTTCGCTCTGCCAATGATCTGATGCTATCAGTTCCTCGTACCCGCTCTCCCAACTCTCGCATTCAGGACTTCTCCCGAGCTGCCCTTTCCAATGGAACTCACTCCCCTGCAACATTAGACTCTCCCTGTCTCTCCAGTCCTTCAAGAAGTCTCTGAAAACACATTACTTTAAAGAAGTCTATCATATCACTCCATGATCTCCCCCACTGTTATTTCTTGTGCCGTCTTACCACTCAGCTCTCTGCACACCCGCTACTTCATATGCCCAGCTCTTTGCCCTCACATAGTGTGCCACCCCCCTCTTCAATTTGTAAACTCTAGAACGGGGTCCTCTCTCCTACTGTTCTGTGTTTTACATGTATGTATATTTGTTATTCTGTCTCACCCATTGTACAGTGTTACAGAATTTATTAGCGCTTTATAAATACTTGTAATTGTAACTTAAAAGTGTGAGTTAAAGACTAGTAATTCAGCAGTACCAACTTTTAAGAATAGTTGCTGAATTTCGTGGCTTTTTTGTACAAAAAAAAAAAGGAAACCTATAGTCACTTCACGGTATGCATGACGTTAGGGTTGTCCGTAGTTCTGGGTAGATGTGAAGTTAAGGTTGCAATTCTTTTAGACCCTAAGGAAGTCATTCCGTCCAGGAGTCAGATCGCTAATGGCTCCAAGAATTTTCTGGCTCCTAAATTTCTGGCTTATTCCAAATCCGTATAGAAAACTTTGTCTGGCTCCTGAGTTTGGAACATTGTCAAGCCTAGTTAGACGCTAAACGGACATTTTTTGTACTGTGGTGAAAATTTCTGCATAGATTTGTGTAGAAAAATGCATAAATAAAAATGTAAGCGCCAGAAGTAAACGCCTTACAAATTGTAAGTTACAATCTTTTGTTTTTCATCAAAACATGTTACATCCATTATCCATAATACAACTGTTTCACTTTCGGCAATTAAATTTGGTTTAGCTGAACCCACTGTTGTCTCGCGTTTTGTTTTGTCGGCTATTGAGCAATACCTGGATAAAGTTGGTGACTCTTGTGGTCCTGTTCCAGGTTGAGCATTAATCCGTGAGCACTAACTCACTGAATGCACTGCTCCTGGTGATCATCTACTATTCCAGTAGCACCACAAGGCATTTTGTTAGTTTTTTGTCATTCACAGCTCACGGTATACAGCCTCCATAGGACTCCATTGAGTGTTGCCATGGAAGTTTGGCAAGGTCTCAGAGCGGGAAGTTCCAGTGGAAGGGCACAAAGGAATTGTTTCTCTTTTTTTAGTGTCCTACCTGTAACATAAGTAGACATTGGATTGACTCAAGGATCTTGGGAGACTGGTAGGTGAGCATAGTTGTGGAGATCTGTTTTTTGGAAATGGTTGTAAAGTGATTTTATGCTCTCATTACAGCAGATTCACAATGATTGTTATTCTTGCTTTAAACACAAAAAGCTTTTAATAGCTTACTATTGCCACTATTGCACTTCCATCACAAAGTATGAGGCTCATCTACTGAAAAAACCTCAAACTGCAAAACAATGTATCACTCAACTTGGAATGGCAAGTGGAGCAGTAACAATTGCATGAATAACCTAATGCACTACCAACCCTCACAATTGTTAAAGCTCGACTTTGAATACTGTCTTTGCTGTTCTGGGTTTTAACTTTCCAGTTATATTGTTCTAAACGTTAAGTTTTTTTTGTGTAAAATTGGCAAAGCAACTATTCTTGCTCATTGACAATATGCATGTTTACAATGTATACAATATACATGTTTATATCTTTACCTTAAATTTTTTTGTCATTTTCTTTCCTTTAAATGGTAAAAATATTATAACACAAAATCCTTGTGATCTAGTTTTAAAAACACATTTAAAGCTTTGGAGCAAATTTTATGAACTTGAGCAATACTTTCTTTTGTTAGTCGGATCTTGACTAAATATTAAAGCTATTTTTGTACTGTATGTTTGCGTGTAAGGTTTGCCATTTATAATGTTACCGCTCTTGGTAACTATTGGGAAATGGAAAGGATGACAATAAATTTTGTAACTGTTGAGCTGGTCAAAGGCCTTTCTTCTCATACTGTGTACTAGTTCATGAAAACTGAATCCTGTACACAGAAGGTCAAAAGTACAAAGCCAAATATCCTGACATTGGTGTAGAGACAATGATCTGTATTTTGTGGTTCTACTCAATGACTGGTGGGTAGATTCCCATGAATCGGTTCGCTTTGTCTTTTCTTCTTCCAAGAAATATGGTTGACCTCACTCTAATAAACCATTAGTAGGGTGTGTTACAAGAAGAACCATTCTTTTCTCTGGAATAAATGAGACTTTCAGTGTTCTGTACATCCTGTGAAAGCTCTTGCGGGAAGCTAAAACGGTGGACCTCTGATCTGCATCTCCAAGTTCTCCGTAGTTATTTCACTCTTGTTTGTTGAACATTACCTCCCGTCTCTCTACTTCAATGTCCAGCTAGATGTTTACATTCTGTTCTTATTGCATTTTTTTTTTGAGAAAGTATTTTGCCAGGAAGGATACATTTAGATTTCTTTCTTGTTTTCAAGTATGTCCTGGGTGGCGAGTATGTATCGTTAGGTGTCTGAAAAATAACCTCTCCCTATTTTATTTATCATAGATTATAAACCCCTCTTTAATACATTTAGGCTTCCAGTCGTTAACCACGCTCGTCCAATAACTGTTTTCAAACTAACCCCCCCCCCCGCCTCACCCTCTTAGAAGTATTAACTCAAAAGAGAACTCCAGTGAGGAAAAGTGGATTAATTATGGAATATGTGGAATGAGAACAAACACTTTGTTTTGAAGAGGTTTTCTTGCCTTTTGTGTTTTCTTTGCCAAAGAGACTTTGTAAATAATCTTACTGTAAGGTTCTGATATGTGTTATACATGTGGGATTGCATATCATGGGATATTGCTTTGGAAAAAAAGAAACCGCCGAGGCTCATAGGGGAAAACAGATGTGTTAATAAATCATAAACTGTTTCTATTCCACTTTTGTGCAGCACATCAGAGTCTCAAGACTGGAGCTCGCAGCTATTTTGACAAAGGACAAGGAGCTAGTTAGAGTAATTACTGCTCCTTAAGCATGAGAAATGTATGTGGCTGACAGTAGGGCATAGGACAGGTCAATCTACATCATGTCAACTGGAGGGCTTTGAGGATTATTTCTTCCAGGATGACTGCAGGCATTGATTGTGGGTACCACTATTGACTATCCTTGGTTTTGGCCATGTAAAGGGATGGAAAAAGACCATAGCATATATTACACAGGAGTATGTATGCAACAGATTTTAACTGTGTTTTTTTTTGTGGAGGTTTGTTATGATCTGGATACCAGATTCGCCCATACTATATTGAAAGATGATACGTGACAGATTTTGGGTAGGATTAAAGTCACGTTGATGACCACTCTAAATTTTGTTGATTTATAGTCTGGGCAGGTCTTTTCCTCAAGACTTCTTGTGCAAATACAAAGAATCTCCTAAATACTCTTCACAGTATATAATTAGGGTGGAGTGTATCCAATATTAAAACGAGCCCTTTGATTGTTGACCTGTAACTGTCGCGAGGTGTCACATATTCAGTTAATTTAGCCAGAGTCTGGAGGAGGATGAGTCCTTGCTATTGCTAGAGCGCCAGGCTGAAGTGAAATGTTTATACTATCCCAAAATGGTATTGTGTGACAGCTTATGTCTGTCCAGAGTTGTCAATCTGAATATAATCTATATTCTAATGTGAAAAGATTTGGGCTTTTAATGATTATTTAACTGTTGTCTGTCTTGGGAAAAAATATAAAAGTGGTAGGATTTATCTTTCACAATTTCTGTTGTATGTATCCAAGGTGCCACTTGGAACCAATTTATGTATCATACCTGTAACTAAGTGAAACCGTAGTAGTTAGTTATAGTATGTGTGTTGTCCCCCCCCCCCAGATTGTGAATGTCACTCCTCCTCTTCCGTTTGCTTTGGTAGGCCTTTTTTCTACATTTGAATTTAACGAAGAGGTAAACAGGGCCTGACAGAACTCCTCATCGTGTTTTATAGCTTCCTGAATTATGTACACTGAGTTAGCATAATTGGTTTTAAAATTACCAGGTTTCCTTGGTGACCCGTTCTTCATAAATCTTATGTGCAAAAAGTAATTTTTGAAAAGGCCTTGATGAGCGTATTCCCAGCACCATCAGGTGCTCTTTTGCACTAGGGAAAGCAGATCAAAGGATGTCCTCGGACTAGCCTCCAAGGTTTAGAAGGGCTGTATATACCGTCTTTGCATTCTCTGGCACTACACATAGATTTGGGGATCCCTCTGGCTCCTGCCTGGGGTCTGTGAAGCCGTTTTATTCACAAGGGGTGTGATGTCACGTTCCCTCATTGATGTCAATCATGGAGAGACTATATGTTGCCTTTGCCAGAAAACACCTAGAACGCATCTGCCGATAAACATATTTGCGATATTTGGGTGTTCATTATTGTTTTAATTTGTTTTGTGAATTTAGTTGACAATGGGTTTTGTTGTGTCCTTTTCTTTTCCTGCAGAAATCCTTGTATAAAATTACATTGTTGTTTTTTGTTTTATCACTTATTTGGTCCCTGAGGATAAAACCGCTGTTTTATAGAGCCATTTGAATATGAATGACTCCTGTTTCTTTAGTGTCCATACTCCATATATATGTATATGCACGATGCAGAATATGTTATAAATGCTTGGTTTGAGTATTGTTTGCTTGTGACTGGAAGGTATTCTTGAACACACACGTGTGTGTGTGTGTGTGTGTGAGCCCATCAATAATTGAGACTGAATGAAAAGAGAATCTGATTAAAGAACTGTAACGATATTAACAGGCATACATAAATAAAGGATTTAAACCAAAAACAGAACTTTTTTTTATTTCATTCTTCATAGTTTTAAATTCTACTTTTGTAATGGCCAAAATATTAAACGGAGAACTACATAGTATTGCATTGGTTCTTGCCCCTGTGGATTTGAATTTGTGCATATTAGGGACGACATCTAAATTCTTTTATATGGTAACAAAAAAAAAAGAAAATACTTGACACACCTACCAGCGCTGCTTTCACCCACCACACTGCAAAACCTAAGACAAGGCCAAAACTTAAATTAAAATCCTTAGGTTCTTATCTCTTTCCCACAGGAAAGCAAATCTGTGTTGAAAACCGTAAAATTAAGAAGAGAGCTAGGATGGCATAATTTAGTGAGAATTCATGGTACCAGATTTCTTGAGCTCTATGACTGCAGGGATAGGACAGACATTAATGTGATACAGCAGTGCAACTTCTCAGAGGTGTCTACAAAAAGAGCTTTGAAAATAAAACAACCTAGGAACTCTTGTTTTTTTTTTTCGTTTTTCTTTTCATACTAGTCTTCTATAATAATCACAAAACGGCATTTAATTTAGGCTACTTAGTTTGTTATTTCCATCAGGGCTTGACAAATTTGCTTTGAATCTAGGAACCAGCTACAAAAGTTAGGAGCCAACGTTTCGGCGAGGATTCGCCTTTATCAAGGTATACCTTGATAAAGGCGAATCCTCGCCGAAACGTTGGGAACCTTGCCTCTACATCTGGGAGTTGGTTTGTACTGACCCAAATTATTATTTTAGCTGCTTCTTTTTATTTATCACTTTGTTACCTGGTGCTTTTTGCTGTTAGGTATTTTTTGTGCATTTGGTCTTTTGGCTACTTTTTTGGGCCTAGAAGTGTAGACCGTTGCTTCTAATATCAGTTTGGCCGCTATGATATATATATACCTATATTATTTGTGTTGTTAACATCTGTGCATTGACGTTGTGATATTGTTTTATTTACTTATTTTCTTTGCTCTGTTGTCATTGGACACCCTATTTACCCACTGCAGACACACACACACACAACAGTCCTCATATATAAATACATACACCAGGGCTGGATATATTTACATTAAATGTAGGAGACATGAAGAAAACTAGATTTTTTTAGATGCCAAAGACTGCTTTTAGATTGGTGTAAAATAAACTGGATATTTAGGAGCCAGGAGTAAAATTCTTGGAGCCAGTGGCTACCAGGCTCCAGGCTTTGTCAAGCCCTGATTTACATTATGTATTTGTTATTCATGATCCTATAAAAAAGTCATGAGATATGTTATGGGTTTTGTTTCTCAATTATTATTTTTTTCTTGTTCAATCTCCAGTGGTAAAAATATATGATTAAGTAAATAACAGGGTGATTCTTTTTTTGTATTTCTGGTTTGAGATGCCCCAAGGAGTTTGATACTTGGCCTGGTACGGCTACACTGGTAAACCACTGATCCACATTCTTTCCATACGTTCATGTTGTGTTGACTTGGTGATGTGAATCGAGTTTACAAATGACAATGCATGGAGCACAAAAAAAATCGACCCCTTTCAGATCTTTTTAAAAGGTGTCGCCAAGTAATAACCACATAGGAGGAAATGTCTGCTGACATTAACGAGGGGAGCAATACAAAAGGCCTTTCATGGCAGAACTGGAGATCTTATCTGTTGATATCTGTAATTGTCATCCATGTCCTCAGGCAGCAGCTGTAAGTGCTAGCTGTGTATTAGACCCTGCCTTTTGTATTTTATTGCCAATGTGTCCCCGTCTTTAACCCTAGTGCTTGCAGCTCTGTCATGCAAAGAATGGAGGGGGAATTGACATCACCAGACTGACGTCGTTTCTCAAGAATAGGCTAGGTTAACAGAAACCTGTATGCACGCCCCATCTCCTTTTCTTTTTTTCCAGAATTCACATTTACTGTTCTGTGTACCTAATGCTACATTGCAGCTTCAGGGTGAATACCACTGTTGTGCTTGCTTTAAAGTGTTTTAATAATGGACAAATAAATCTGTCTGCTTTGACAACTCCTGGTGATTGATGCAGTTTAAAGAGGGAACAAAGCAAAAACATGTTCATGTGGTCTAGTGTCCAATATGGTATAGACCAGTGATGGTTCGGACTTCAGGTCAGCTGTGGTAGACTGTTCTTTATGGTTGTCCACTTGGATTGAGAAAGGGAACAGTTATCTGTGTAGGCCAGTGGTGGTGTAGTCCATTGAGCTAGACGTTTGTTTTCCAGTCAAATCAAACCATCATGTCAACTCTTTGGATCACTTGGCATTAGGACTCCCACTGTAGATCTAGCTTGACAATTACACTTTTGCCGAGTAGACTTGGATGGAAACCTCAGATGAAACCAGTAAAATGTTCTCTAGTTGTAGACATTCCTTGTGACTGCATAAACACTGTACAGCTCTGCATTATTCTTTTTAAGTGATGTCATGGTTACTCTTTCTGTATTCATGGGAACAATGTGAAACCAAGCAAAAATGGCATGGGACGGTATAGTGGATAATTCAATAAAGACCTTAATCCTCATAGGCGGGACATTATTTTTGACATTTAAACCACTTGTCATGGCTAGGTGTGCACAGTTATGCAGATGTCATTAAATGTACATGTAGGGTTGTTTTTTAATTCATGCTTTATGATTTATTTTGAAATTCTGATGCATATAAAAAGTACATGTTCTAATGCTTTCATATTGTTTTGCAGTCAAACAAGGTCCCAGTGGTGCAACCATCACATGCTGTCCACCCCCTCACTCCTCTCATAACATACAGCGATGAACATTTTGCTCCAGGATCTCTCCCGTCACATATCCCTTCAGATATTGGCTCAAAACAAGGTAAAGAGGACTTGTCATTTGCATTGGAAGTCTTTCTGCGTTTTCAAACCTGCCGAAATGACTTTTTCTCACTTTTTATTAAGTTCTATGTATTTTAATTACTGCTAGATGCCTGCTCAGGCTGGCGTCAGATGAGCGCGCTAGGTGCGCCAGTACTGACGTGGCTTCCAGCGTCCATCACAGCGATGTGGCGCTGCGAAGGGGCCGGCCGGCCACACGCTGTTGCGTGCGCGCAAATTGCGGCCATCTAGAAAGCCTCTCTGTCAAAGCGCTTGGACGCGTGATCCTCCATAGGCGAGCCTTGCAGGCTAAGCGCACTAACTGCACTCAGCGAGGTGGCCAGACGGGCGGGAGTGGAAGGAACGTGCACTATCACGGACATTCCTTCTGCTCTTCAAATACGCTCTCTTCTGACCCCAGCCTTAGAGCTCTAAAAATTTAGTTTACAGTAGCTTATTGGCTGAAGGCACCAGGACAACCAATGAGACAAAAGTCATGAATGAAATTGGGAATATATTAACTTCCCTGAACCATATAGCCGTGCTAATTACATTGTGCCGATTTAACTGTTCAGGTTTAGTGTATAGAAATTCTCTTTAGAAATACTAGGTGTTTGTTATTTGTTTGGTACAATTTTTTTTTTAACCCCTTGCGGACCAACGACAACGTTTACGTGATAAATGCATTGACTTTAAAGATCGCTGGTCCTTAAGGTGTTAAGATTGCTTTCTGAACTATTCCATAGTCGAACTAATGATGTGGAGTTATGACCAACAATCAATTTTCGATATAAAAAAATTGCGTATAATAAAAATGTATAGATGTTAGTCCAATAAAAAAGGTATCACTACGTACTGCTATACTCTTGATTTATATATATATATATATATGAGTTTAGCAGTGCGTAGTGATACCTTTTTTTATTGGACTAGGGTTACATTTAAAAGACAAGCTTTCGAGAGTATACTTCTTCCTCAGGTCTTGAAGCTAAATTGACCAAAATCATTGATTTGAACAATAAAGAACAAGCAGAAGGGGGGTGGGGTTTTGTAAATGCTAATAGTGGAATCTATGGTCAATTAAGGTAAATAGAGGACAGATCATAGCCTCCTAAAACCACACAGATAAGCATGATGGTGTCTAGAAGGAAAGAGTAAATGACCCAACATGAAGAAAAAAAAATCGAGGAAAAAAAAACCAAAAGAGGACAAAAATATATAAACCAAGTAGAATGCTGAATGTTACATGACATTATGATAGTGAGTTAAAAATTCAGAATCCACATTGAGTCATCCTTTTATGGTGTTAAAATATGGGATCATTCTCATCTCAAATGTTTTACGTTCACGAGGGTCTTTAAAATTTAATTTTGAGGTTTTGGATGGAGTGGCCTGTTAGATTGAAGTGATATCCCTTCTGTTTAGGGAAGTCTACCACCTGACTCCTTAATAAGACATCCGACCGAACAAAAAACGGTCCACACCTCTCCCTGCATTAGCTAGTCCCTGCAGTCCCCCCCCTCCTGTTTCTAATCCCCTCACCCATCTAGATTGTAAATTCCCACTGGAATCGGGCCCTCATGTCCTCGTGTATCTGCTGGCAGGAATACTGACCTGCCTCCTGTATGTATTGTAGAATTGTCCTGTCTTTACCCGTTGCACCTTGTACAGCCCTGCGGAATGTGTTGGCGCTTAATAAATAATACTAATAATGTCCCACCGAGGTACAATATGTATTTTCCTGATGGTTCTTGGAGTGTCTGTTCAGGTTCATCCTGAGATTCAGTTCGAGGCTAGTTTCCCAATGTAGCAGCCCTTTTTACAGGCCGTGCACTGGATCATGTACACCACATTGGTAGACATGCAGAGGTACGTGATTTCATGGCTGATCTCGAACAGAGGTTCCTGAACAATCACACTCACAAACCACACAAATATCTGTTATACATTGATGACATTTTCATCATATGGACAGAAGGAGAGGAACTTCTAGACTTTTACAAGAAGGCTTCTTTTACTAGAAGCCTTCTAGACTTTTACAAGGCATTCAATATGTTCCACACAGCATATCCAATCTAATATACACTATATTGCAAAAGTATTCGCTCACAAGTTCATATGCGAGTCAAGGCAGGTGAGCGAATACTTTTGGCAATATAGTGTATCTATATTAGTTTGGATATGCTGTGTTTATTGAACTAAACGTTACATTTGAAGACAAGCTTTCGAGAGTATTCCTCTCTGCTTCTTGGATGCTTATTGATCAGTATCCTAGAATTGAACATTAAGACATTAAGGGGCACATGGGTGGGGGTTAGTTGTCATAATTGGTGAGAGTTAGTGGTATAGTCATAATGGGAAAATAAACACATGAACGATCTTAATCTTTTTCCAGATTATAAAGCCCTTCTTCAGGTTGAAGGGTAGGGGTTAGGATGGGTTGTTGTTAATACTGAATAGTGGAATTTGTATATTTTAGTGTCATGTTGGTATACTGTTTCTTAGAGTTCAGTGTCAGGAAATTGTCTCAGTAATACAGGGCTATTCTTACTAATCTTAGGCTAGGGTCAGACGAACGTGATTTCTACGGACTGTGCATCCGTGCAGTACGGACGTACGTTAATACGGAAGACGCAGTAGTGGCCACACAGTCTGTTTTTTCACTGATGTATTATTTGACTGATGTAGCAGGGAAAATAAATTAAAATGCAAAACCATTCTGTCCGTCAAAAATGCTGGACGTATAAATGCAGTACGTCTGACCACGTTCCATCACTCACACACAAAGCTATGCGGACGTTGCGGACGCAGCGCACTTTGTGCGGCCGTTCTAGGGGTTGTACATTCTTGCCTAACTTGCGTCCGTTTGCCGCGGCCGTTGTGCTTCCGCAGTTCAGTGCAGACGTACTTCGTTTGTGGGACTCCATTTGCCTTTGTCATGCTATCACGGACGTACTTTTGTGCGCCATCACAGACGTGAACGCTGCGCTCGTCTGACGGGAGCCTTAGTGCTAGGAATCTTTCATCCTTTCATTGTAATAACATTGAGGGTTGTGCATAGAATAGCAGTTGTCCATTTGGGAAATGGGATTAGTTTTTGTTGTGAGGTACTTTGGTTTAGTTGGGACATTGCAATCCTGGTGCTATGGGATGATACATAATTTCTTCAGAGACTTTTTTTTATTATTATTTTAACTCTCTCAAAAGTACTACCAACGCAAAGACACTTGACCTTGTAGCCCAGAGCTGTCAGTGTGATGAAGAGCTTAGTAGAAGCTGCAGTGACAATCGGGAGCCAAGTGAATCATATCAAGTGTGAGCATTAGAAGCCTAAAAATTATTCGTAATTAGTCACTGATCCTCTGTGGTTGCGAATGATGACTATTTTTTGCTCTGATACCTTCAGGGAATGGGTTTTAATGGACAAACCCCAATTTATAATATCTAATGCTAACTGCTATTTTTAATACATTTGGAAACTTTCCTGATAAAAACATGTTATAACGATTATTATGAAAATAAAATCTAAAACCAAAAGACAATATTTTCTTTTTCCCTTGGCTTGAATATATTTAATGCAAACCCCTTCTGGTACAGGACCATTTTACTCGTTGTATAACGTAGGGGGTTAAAATGGAGATCAGAAATTGCCTAAGCACCTTATAAATGTTAATTTCATGGTTATTGCATTATGCATGCTGTTCATGTATATTTTTCCTCATCCATCAAAAAATAGAACAGAACTGGGGGACAGTGACTAATCCATTGAGGGCTGAGAAGGAATTAATGTCTGCAGGGGTAAAATAGCAATACTTACCACTTTCTTTTGCACCGGCGCTATAAAAAATCCTTGTTGTAACCCAGCAAAAAAATATCAGTCTAGCACAATCTATAATTTATATTGTACATTGTATATACAGTACATTGTATATACAGTATTGCTTTCACTATCAGTAACATGGTGTAACCTTACACTTTATTGGCAGGCATTCATCGGTGTCAGCAAGCACCTGATCTACCTACTTTCTACCCTCTATCTCCTGGAGGTGTGGGACAGATGGCACCATCACTCGGTTGGTAAGTTATTTTGAAATAAACCTTGTCAAAATTCTTCTGGTGGGATTAATACTGTAGGCTAAGGATAACCTTAGGTGTGTTCGGCATTACCTCTGAGTTTCAGTACACCTGTCTACATGACTGACCACCATGGCTCTTGCAGATTTTTGAGGAACACTGGTGTTGATATCTGCTCTGCAAATTGAAGTCACATTTACTCCACGCATACTTCAAATGTTTTTTGGTAACCTCACTCGAATGGGAAAATTTCAAATAATTCAACATAAATTTACAAGCTTCCAGTGCCACGTCCAAAAAAACCCCCTATTCCAGGGCTCAAAATTTCAAGTCCCAAGCTACTAACCAGACCATAAGAGTTACTCGCCACCAGTTGCTACCCCTACCCAGCGCTTAACTCTGCCCCTAAACACATCCACTTAAATTATCTTATGAAATTACACTGTTAAAGGTTTTATTTAGAATTAAGTTACAAAAATAACATTAATACCCAGACATCAGACCCCAGATACATGTATACCCAGACATCAGACCGCAGTAGGAGCAGAGTGAGGAGGCAGGGAAGCTCCTAGTCTCCACCCCCCTACCAGTGACAGAGACTAGGTGGGTCAGGTTAGGCAGCTGATCCCTGCCACTTGTAGCCTGGGGAAGGGGGGGTTGCACAGTGGCACCGCCGGAATACGCAGCACAAAATAATTTATTGTGCTGCCTGCGTGTGCATTTCCACTCGCCCTCACTTAATTCCCACTCGCCAAATGCAAGTAGTGGAGATTTTGAGCCCTGCCCTATTCTACCGTTTTTTGTTTGTTTTTTTGTAGCCCCCAACATGTAAGCTTCCTAACCTAGTTGCAATTGACTCTACAGATGAAGGCTCCAAACACAAGTTTTTAGAATCTCCCTTGATCGTGGTCTGAGAGATCAATTGGGATGGTGACCTGATGGTAACGTTCCCTGGGCAAAAGCTGGCCTCAGAGTGGGGAGGCAGAAATATCAGGAGGTACATTTGTTGACTAAGAAAAGAGTCTCCTGCTTTTGTTGTAGTAAAGAGAATTGGATTGAAATGGGAGAGTTGTTGGTTTAATTTTCAAGTTTAACATCAATTATTAACATGTGGGATTTATATAGTTCAGATATTTTTGATGCGTCCCACAGCATTTCTTCTCATCGGGTGAGCCATTGAAGCTAATTATGCAACTCAAATAGAATTCACATCTTGACTTCATGGATGTCCATAAAAGGCAAATCAAATTCAGATGTTGGTTTTAATTGTGTGTTAACCACATATTATTTTTTTTTTTATCATGCTAGTAGAAAATGGCTTGCTTTATAATAGTTATGGAGTTAATAATGGTGTTCCGCCTACATCTAGAAGCAAAACACCCTATTTTACTTGAGGGTGGGAGACAACAAAAAGTGTATTTTTATTTTTTTAAAAAATAGGCTCTCTTTGTATATGTAAATTTTATTAAATGTTTCTTATTGTTCAGGGTTTGAATTGGTGATAGACATTTTGCTTTCTTCCTGCTATTATGAATGTGTAAAGTAGACGCTCATGAAAACGTAGAAGATAATTGTACTGGCCAGGTTTACTTTTTCTGCTATATCTCATCAGGAGGTGGATATCGTATTGGTTTTAAAGATTAAATGCGATATCTTCTCCCTTGATGAGATATCACACCAGCTCTTACCCTGCTCCATCACAGGATGTCGCAATATTCTGGCTCCAATCTCTTTGGGGATGAGGCAGAAGTTGAACCTCAGGGGAAATGCTTCAAAACTGGAAATAAAATGGAAAGACCTTCATTCCCAATGTGCTCGGATGTTGGGAATCTTCAATATTAAATGGTTGCAGTTTTGAAAATATTCGTAAACTGGTTCACCCTATACTTGCCTTTAACATCTGTTCAACATGACGTTCAAGCTTGGTCTGTGGACAACCCTGGGCAATAGAATAATGTTTGTGGTCTAGCACCGTGTATTACTACTGGAAAAAATTATGAAATAATAATTTACAATGAATTTTGTGCTAGAAAGGTCTGTGGGATGGTAATTTTGTTCCAGAAGCCTGTGATGTTCATAATTGGAGGAAAGCCATGTCAGGACATTTTCCTTCTGCGGGAGAGACTAGCTGACTTTTTTTATTCTTCTTTCTTTATTATAATGATTGCTAGTCCTAATAATCTTTTGGTAGATGCTGCGGAAGGCTGCATCGAGGTTATTTATTTTAGCAGTATGTTATTTGGTCTTTTTGACTCATCTGATTTGGTCTTTTTGACCCATCTGACTCCGTAAGAGTCAAACGCTCCATATTTATTTACGGTGGGTCTATGTACCTTTATACCTGAAGAAGCTAATGTATAAAATGTGCTATTTGCTTTTTGACCACACGGACATATATCTGAGCTATTTTATACTGTATACACACACATTTGTGTTGAGTGTCATGTAAAATAATCAATTTAAGAAAAAAAACTTGGTCCTTCATAATCTGCTTTAATCCTCTATAGAGGCGTAGTGTCAATTCACTCCTGTGGAAAATGCTCCTCAGAAAAGGTCATTTCATTAGGTGCCGGTTTGGCAACATTGAGCCATATAGGTCTGTAACGTATTAGGCCACTTTTACATAAAATCTGCCAATCAATAAACCTGTTTGAACTTAATTGATTGAGCCAGGTCAGGCAGGAATGAATCAATTATTCTGTGTGAACTATTCTTTTTAAATATGTTAATCCAGTTCAAAGTGGAGAGCAGATCCGTTCAGGAGGAAACGGTGCAGTTTAATCAAAGTGTCCAAGGTGCAACATATTTGCCAGCAGTGTATTCTATTGAGGGTTAAAAGCACAAGCATTTGTCTATATACTATATATTAATTTTTACAAATTAAACCAGTATTTATGTATGTGAACATGGATGTATGCATTTATATGTATGGAAGGGTGAAAGGATTTTGCTGCTTTATACACTGTAAAATGATTATTTATTTTATTCAAAAAATGTCAATTTCCCCTTCTGTATATTTACAGGGTTATTCACAAAGAGCCGATCTGGCCCCAAAATGGTACTGAACCTTACGGTGCCATTACGTGGCCATTCCACTATTCAGACCAGGCAGTTTGTCAAATTTTGGCGAATTGCCAGCAAGTACGGTGCCTGCTTGACAGCAGTGAACTCCCCAAAGAGAGGCAATGGTTAATCTATTAACAGAACACCGAACAGCAGTGAAATGTCAGCGCAAAGCTCTGCTGTTCGGTGGTTTCATTCAGCAGGTTTATTCAAGGGAATGCCATAGGCTTAAATGTTAAAAATATTCCCGTTTTTGCTCTAACAAACCGTTTATTCTTTTAATCTGCAGGAAAAAGTCTCTTTATTTTTTTTTATTAACACTTTTAATCATATTGCTTTTTTTTTCTACCCGTCCGGCGTCTTTTTGGCCTTTTTCCGTGGGTGCTCGGTGGCTGCGTTTGGCGGTTTTGCGGTGGCGGGTTTGCATCGGGTTGGCGGCGGCAATCGGTGGCAGATTCGCTGCACTTTGTGGAACCTGTGGTGAATGGTGGATTCCCCGAAGTGCGAGGTACGACAGAGCACCGAAATGTCAGCGACATTTCGATGCTCTGAGCAGCCATTTGTAAACTCTGTTGCTGCTACTTTGTGCATTTGTAATGGTTCATGTCCATTCATCCGAACATATTGTGTGAGGAAATGATGGAGTTTAACTTATGCTACCTGTTTGATACCTGCACACACAAATTCCATGGCACAGCCTCAAAATGAATAACTGTTTAACAGATAACTGCGCTTCTATAGTGGATCATTTCACCAAAGGTACGAGTGCTTTAACATAATGCCATAATGCCAGTGCACATGCATTTTCCATATTTTTATTAGGACCTGATAGAATTGAGTCTAGAGATGTTTGAACTTGATGTTTTCTTACAAAAAACAAGAGGACAAATGTTTCCTTGTGTTTGTGTGTGTCAGTCAATTTTTTTACTTTAATTTTTTCTATTCTGATTATTTTTAGGTACTCGCATCACATGGTTCCTGGACCACCAGGGCATCATCCAACTGGAATCCCACATCCTGCGATTGTGAATCCTCAGGTTAAACAAGAACACCACCACAGTGACGAGTTAATGCATGTGTAAGTATTCAATATAAAAATGATGTGAAAGTCCATTTTGCTTCATTAACCATTTACCAATATGTCTGCATTTTCTACAGGATTAAAACAGAGTATTTGTACTGGAAAAGGTAATTTTGATTTTGTTGTCCTTTGTCGTACGGAAAGTGAGGCTCTATCCTGTCATAGGGATCTGATGTTTAGACAGGATGTCCTCCTTTAGCTACAGTAAGGATCTGTAGAGCCTCTTGAGTTAAATGAGTGGAGAAAGATGGCCGTCTCCAAAATTACTCTGATAGCACTGATATTGGAGGCAAATTTAAATTGAACTTATGAGCCAAAACTAACAGGGTTATTCAAAGAGAATCGAAAAGTCACAGCACGTTCGGTGACTTTTCGTTCTCCTCAATTCGGTTTGATTTGGCGATCCCATTTCGGCGACCCTGCGGTGTATTCAGCAAGCACCACAGGGTCCCCGAATTGCAGGGAACACTCACCGCAAACCCGACGAACACTCACCGCAAAACCCGGCGAATGCACGCCGAAAACACTCAAAAACATCTGGATTAATCCACCGGAAACGCCGGAAAAACCCGAGCAGGAGCCGATCACACACATCACAGCCACCGGAAAAAGCCAACACCGCAGACGAATGGAGTGAATAAATTAAAAAACATTTTGCTTGAATGTTTGAAAAGTGAAACGCTGTTTGCAAAGAAACTGAGTGAAAATGTCTGAAATTTACATATGAGGTCCAATGAATGATAATAAAAAGGGCTGTTACAGAAAAAATAAGTAAAGTTAAAAAAAAATAGGATTTTTTTTTAAAAAAAAAAAACAACCCCAAAAAATGCTTAAAATATCTTAAAAAAAGCTATATATAAAGAGACTCTTTACTGCAGAATATTATAATCAACATTTTTTTAGATATTGAATTAAAACGGGAATATTTTTAACATTGAAGGCTATGGGATTCACCTTAATAAACCTGCCGAATTAAACCACTGAATGGCAGGGCATTTCGGGAACCTTTCACTGCTGGTTTTTGTTCTCTGAATAGCATTGCTGCTCTATGGGGAATTCACTGCCCTCGAACAGGTTTGAACAGGCACCATATGTGCAGGCAATTCGCCAAGATTTGGCAAATTGCCTGCTCTCTGAATAGCGAATGGCCAGGAAAGGTAACCGAATGCTGAATTTTAGCGTTACATTACCTTTCTCCAGCAATTCGGATCTCCTTGAATAACCCTGTAAATCTTTCTCATCTACACAAATTGATTTTTGTAGAAACCCATAAGTTACATTTTAGAAGCCCCTTGCTTAAAGGCCATTGGATTTGTTAAGCCCTAAATCTCTCATTCTACTCTATACAACATTGCATAAACCAAATAAGCTACTGTCATTTGATTTATTGTCAAATGATGGGGCAATTACAATTCAAAAACCTACCAGCATCTAGTATAGGATCTTATAATTGAAAATTGGTTGTTTAGTTCCTGTTTATAGTTTCTCATGTATGAATTCCTTATTTATTTTTTATTTTTTGTACGAAACTGGTAGAACTGTACAGTTTTGAATGACACATTTGTACTTCTGCCAGGTTCAGGTGGAAAGTGACAAAGTCTGTGTTCTTACTAAATGTTGTAACATTTAAAATACTTCAATCTATAAATGTGTGGTCAGACACTTTACATGTAAAGTTTACTATGTTTGTTATGGATCTGCCATGGGGTAAAACAGAGAGTTCAATAAATACAACAGGTCGTCTTCTATGATTGAAATAAAATAAATAAATAAATTGGCGGACTTGGGTCTCCTTTCATATGCCAATGTTTTCACACCATGCTTGGAGTTGTCTCACCTTGTCTGGGACCAGGGGCAGATCCAGACACAAGCTTCGGGATGAACACTCTACCAGTTTTAGGGAAGATCTGGTGTTCGTTTCAGTTACAGTGAAAGGCAGAGCAGCGCCAAATGTGAATTTCTTTTCCCACATGCTATCACCCAACATTGTGCTTATATATTTGACAAGATACCTTTATCTCGTACTGCATCTTTCTAAGCAAATATGCAATTTTAACCAAAGTGGGGGAAAAAAATCTCTTGCATTTTTTTTTCTTTTTATATACTTCACATTGTTATGTTTGGTATCTTTGGAACCAGACTCAGTCCAGACTCTGGTCTTTCCAGTGATACCTATAACCACCATGTAGGATTTATGGAACTGGAGAAAAAGGGGTTTAAAATGTCCGAAGGTCATCTGTATCTCTTGCAGTGGGACTGCAGCTCAGGATGTGTAGTTGCCCCCTCTCTGGATCCGCTGGTGTCTAGGACAATATTTATGTATCTTCAAAGGCACTATGGCTTTGCTTCGAGGTTGTAGGTCTCAATAGATTTCTTTCTAACTTTCAGAAAAACTCATCACGAACAGAGAAAAGAGCAGGAGCCAAAAAGACCTCATATAAAGAAACCTCTGAATGCTTTCATGCTGTATATGAAAGAAATGAGAGCGAACGTTGTAGCAGAGTGTACGCTCAAAGAAAGTGCCGCCATCAACCAGATACTGGGCAGACGGGTAGGTTTAAACATATTGCTGCATTTTCAGTCCTTTTTTATTTTTTATAAATCCCTGTATTTGGTATTTTGCACAAGGAAATGTAATCTATGCTTCACAATCTAGTTGTTTTGGTAGTTGAAGTACATCCAAAACAATATAAATCTAAAACTTGTGATATTTTACGAGGTTTAGAATTGGTAAAACGTAATGATCTTTGTAATACTGAAACAGACCGAATCTATATTTTGTCCAATATAACTATAGTATTTTACACATTCTAGCCCTTTTTACAGTTACAGGGTAACATGTTCTCGTTTGGTTTTCTACCCTGAAGAACTTACCTTTTAGACCACGAACTGTTGTTTCTGCCACTTATGGAATATTTGTAATTTTCAAAGTTGTTTTGCTTGTTTGTACTGATTTCACTCCAGTGCAGATGTCTAGAGGAGCAGTGGTTTACAAAATTGTGCAAACAGATATAAGTGGCAATATCATGTAAAGACGGTGTTGAAGCATCAAAATAGACGTTAGTTCACTACCATCTAACATTTAATATGGTGTGTCTATCTTGAACATGAGTCCAGTCATATTTTATTTCCACCAAATAACTGCATTTTATGTGTTAACATTCTCTTACGTAAAGTTTCCCCCCCCCCATATATTCTCACTCTCCTCCTAAAGTAATGATTTGTTTACTTGGTGTGGAGGAAAATTTAAGTAAAGTACAAAGGTTTTCAATTCAATATCGCCAGTATAGTTGTTTTTGTTGTTAAAAGATCTCATATCTGCCATACTATACAGATCCAGATCAATAATAGAATTGGTTTGCACACAATGATATTGGGTTTATTGATTTGAGAGCCATGGCATCTCTGGGAGGAGAATGTTGTTACCACTTCCTAGGATCTGATGAGAGGTCTGGTTGTTCTGCAGACCCGTAATTTGTATAGCTAATTCTATGTAGATTTCAAAGAAAGTACATTTTACGTGAGAACAAATTACATCTTTGTACTCATTCAACACACCTCTACTAGCAGGTGGTCCACGTTGTATGTAAAGTTGCACATGGATTTTATTATTATTTAAGCTCAACACCTTACACAGCGCTGTACAGAAGTAAAATGGGTAACAAGACAATTTTACAATACACCAAGGGCCCTATTACATGCTTCGCGCAGTGCGCGCAAATGCGCTTCTACGCGAGGACAAAACCATTTGCACGGAACGTTGTAGTACAATGTTCGCGCAAACGATGCGCGTTAACGTCCAATGCGAGTGACCCTGCGCGAACCCAGCGCGAGTGCAAGTTCCTGCGCGCATCCTATACTTAACATTGTGAGCGCAAATGCGTTAGTGCGGATGGTATTACAATCTTCGCGCAAAGTCGTACGAGCGACGTTTGCGCGAATTTTCGAAACGTCTTTGAAAACGTGGTGTTCACTGCAAATATGATCGTTGTGGCCGAAACTAAATAACTCAGCAATAAAAAAAAATACAGCACAGTACAGTTACACATTCTACACATACCCAGACATCAAAAATTTATAATTTGTCAAAAATTTTTTTTGCTGCAGCACATATACGCAGATTGACTTTGACAGCCGCAACAACCTGACTTTAGAAAATGGTGGTTCTTAATTCTGATTGCCCACCGATTCCTGCACGCAACGTTCATTTGCGCCCGAATTTGCGCGTTGGATTTGCGCATGTAAAATAAAAAGTTGAAGGCTGAAAAACTGCGCTTGGAGCGTTCTACTGCGTTAATCTGCGCGCGCTAAAGTTTTTTTGCGTGCGCAAAAAAAATTGCGCTGCGCGAGCGCATTTGCGCGAAGCGTGTAATAGGGGCCCAAAAAGGGATGTCAATATTTCACTAAAAGATACAGTAGTAGATGGAGGGCCCTAGTTCCCTAGGAAGTTTCAATCTAGATGGGTGAAGGGGTTAGAAACAGGAGGGGAGGACTGCAATAATGAGAATGATGGTAATGTAAAGAGAGATGATGTTTATTGGGTTGGTTGGATGTTTATTACAGAGTTGGGTAGTAGGCTACCCTAAACAGAAGTGTCTTTAGGGAGTGTTTAAAAGAAGTCAAATTGGGGACAGTCTGATATTAAGAGGAAGCACGTTCCATAGGGTTGGTGCCACACGAGAAATGTCCTGACGTCTGGGTCTGGCATGAGAGGAGGTGATGACGGAGGAAGACAGAAGGACATTGTTGGAGCTTGGGGGCGAGCGGATTTGTATTTGAGTAGTGAGGAGCAGCGTTAATGAGGGCTTTTTAGGGCCAGGGTGAGTAGTTTGAGTTTAATTCTGCTGTGGATGGGGAGCCAGTGTATGGATTCAGAGAGGGGCAACATAGAAGGAGCGACTGGTGGGATGGATGAGCCGGGATGATACTTTTAGGATGAACTGCAGGGGGGGGGAGGTGGGTGATAGGAAGGCCAGTCAGGAGGTTATTGCAGTAATCAAGTGGTTCCCAACCCAGGTCCTCAAGTACCCCCAAACAGGCCAGTTTTGCCAGATATCTGAAGGACAGCACAGGTGATATAATTTGTTACTCAGTGATTGCAGGATTCAGTCTGTATTATCCCAAGGGAATTCTTAAAATCTGGCCTGTTAGGGTTACTTGAGGACCGGATTTGAGAACCACTGCAGTAGTCTAAGATTCTTGGCTTAAACTTGACTTTCTACGGAACCAGTATTTTATGAGTTTTTGAAGATGGTATTATTCCTATGGACTTTCATGACATACCCAAAAATCCATATTGGGTTTCTTATTAATAGGAATTATAAAGTGAAGGTATTATAGGTAAGATGTCAACATGGAAACCGAATAGATATTGCTAGCGCTTGTGCCACTTCTAGAACTTGGCCCCAGAATTTCTTCTTCTTGTTATACATGATTTTTTTTTTTTTTTTAATTAGTTTTTTTTTTAGAAAGGATTTTACCAGGAAGGATAAATTAAGATTTCTCTCGTTTTCAAGTATGTCCTGGGTGGCAAGTATGTAGTTCCTACAACATTTAAAGGGATACTGTTGGGTTTAACCCCTTCACTCCCAAAGTAAGGTTAACTTGGATTTTGCATTAAAAACTAATCATTAACCTATCAAAACACATTTTTCACAACATTTTAAAGGAAGATTAGTGTGCCCCCTGTGGAGAAACAAAATCCTTTGTTTCATCCTTGTCCAGTTAACGTGGAGAGAGAGCTAAAACAGACTGGAAATGGCAGCCCCCACACTCGCTGTAACAAGAAGTTCAAGCGTTACTGCCGAATTCAAACAGTCAGGGAGAGCTGTGGGGGTCACTGCTTTACAGGGATAAGATTCAGGAGTTTATAAGTGAAGATCCAAGGTGTTACTGCAATTTCCATACACTGGCATTATGCAGTCTCATGCAGAGAATATTGTTATAGTCTATTCGTATTTTTCTGGAAGCTCCATTTGCTAATCTATGATCACTACACATCCCCTTAAGCAGGAGATCTCACCATTTTATTATCTGCATCACATTTGCTGGATCTGACAAAAAGGTCGTTTCTGCCTGTATACTGATAATGCAGACCCTGTGTGAACTTGTGCCAGATAAGGGACACCATCTAGAGTTTATAACTTTTCACCCCAGTGATATTTCTGTAAAGGATAAACCGAAAAATGAAAATGAGCAAATTTTCATTATTTTTAAATGTTGAACTCAGAGCATTTATATGTGTTTGAATTTCTATTTTCCCATGTATTTAATTATCTTCTCACCCCACGGTTCAAATAAATGTTACGATAAAAATTGTTTTCAATAAAAATTGCTTGGTAGTGAAGGGGTTAAATAGGAGGGGGCTGAGGGGTTAAAAATCAACCCCTCCAGACCCTCCCCAACCCTCTCGTTTTAATGATTAGAATCCTGGTACTGAATGTGGCGCTGGGCCAAATGTGACATGTAGCAACTTCTGCTGTCAATGACTGTGGGAAGCTGGACAGCCAAGCCTCCAGCCAATCAAGTGACTCCATTGCTAACCTTATTGTATGGTCAGTGTTTATAGCAAACTTTATCAGTTGATGGAGGATCAGGTATTCCACAACACTTCAATGTAGGGAAAAATCTGCAAGAGAGAAAAAAAAATTGTGAGTTGCTGTATGAAGCAAAAAATAAAAAACCTGAAAAGCCACGTAGCACAACATTTGAGCACTGCAACTCTATAAATCAAATTAAACCCGATGCATTTGCAATGAAGTTTGTTGTTCAGACTGGTTGCTCATCTCATTTTATATTTTTTTTGTCCCCCTTTTGGACTGTTCTATTTGCTAGATGTATGTTCCCTGGGATAAGCATTTACATCCATCCTTTGCAAGTGTCTAATCTCCATGCCTAAGGCTATCAACCCTTCCTCTCTTAAGACCTGTACATCCACCATAGTATTTTCCATGGCAACATAACGCCTATTCACATCCTAGGCACTATGTCACACTGGCTGATGAAAATCCGACCATAAAAATGGATTATGGTGACACCATTTGAAGGATTTGTGATTGACTATGTGGCAAATAACAGTATGTTAATTCAGAGGCAGGTATCCAGCCCCATACATTGAACACATACTCGCTCTTTAATCATGGCAGCTTGGGATCATCAGACTATTAAATACTCCTGTGTTCACTTTATCTCCTTATTTAATTCCACATTTAATATGCCACAGGGCTGCGATAACATAAGATTTCACGGTTTAGAGAGGAAGGATAGGCAGTTTTTCCTGTACTGCAGAGACATTTTCTGTATGGCATCTTATATTTTTTTTCTGTAACAATATCCAATAATGGCTGATAAATAATTATTATGGCTTTAATTGTCATTTAATTACATTTTGGGCCACAATATTTTTTTTTAACCAATTTCAGGTATCTTAAAACCTATTTAAGGGCTCCCCCCCCTATAAATAAAAGTAAGACCGTGTGTGTACGGGTTTATATTTTTATTAAAAAAAAAAATATGCCCCACATTTTAAAATGCACCTGGCCCTCTTCCTACGTGAATACATATAAATGAAAATAATTGTCACAACATATATCGTAAATTGTGTTTATGACATTATTTTTGTAATGTGTTTACATTTGCTGCAAGAGATTATTGAAACTGAATCTTGATTATATTTGGGTATAGTCAGATTTGATAAGTGCTACTATTGCATTAATATAACATTAACGCTTTGTCTTTTTCATGGTTTAGTGGCATGCTTTGTCCCGCGAAGAACAGGCCAAATACTATGAATTAGCCCGTAAAGAAAGGCAGTTACACATGCAGCTCTACCCAGGATGGTCTGCAAGAGATAACTATGTAAGTATCCCCTTAGCTCTTTTTAGACCTCTAGTAGGATTTTAGTGTGTTGTGTGGTTTTTTTTATGATTTTATTTAATATTTTTTTCTTAAAGTCATGTGCCAAAGTAGATTGTGGTTTGTTGTTTTTTTTTCTTTTCATTTTGTCTTTTTATTGCTTGTAGTTTTGTAAAAGAAGCTTTAATTAATCTGGTGACCCACCTAAGGAGATTAAATAAAGGAAGATATTGCTAACCGAACAATGTAGTGGATATATTTTGGAAAGAAAACGTGACAACGATTGCAAAGCGGTTTTAACTCTGGGCTTGGCTCCCGTCATTCTTTTCAGTATCGCTGGATTGGAATCTGATGATTTGTATTCCCAAAATTGCCCGAATTATGCTTGGGTGGGCAGCCACATTTTATTCGGTGGGATCAGAGTTGACATTGTTTCCTGCTCTAAAGAGACATGTACTGTCAGATAGAAAACCAGATCAACTATAAACCATTTCCTGTAATTTTATAATGAAATATGTAATTTGTTTCCACTTGAGATTACATAGAACTCGTACCGCCAGCAAAGTAAACGTTTCTATTACTAATCAACAGTTTTGCTTTTTTTTTCAATCTAAATAATTAGCATATTTTTGATTGGCGTCCTTTAGATATCACTTCACGTTCATATATAAATATCTCTATTTTTTTTATTAACTTTACATTTATGGCAATGGAAAGAAGCTCATATCTTCATCTCAACAGGTCCCTCTATACCTCTTGTTTCTGTTTCTATGTTGGTTTCTAATTTTGTCTCCCTTGTAAAGCGCTGCAGAAGCTGCTGACACTATATAAATGATAAGGATAATATCATAATTTTAATGGTCAGTGAGATGCATATATATATATATATGTGTAATTTCATTAGTAAACAAGATTGACGGTTCAAATATGTCCAGTGTTGCAAGGAGGGACAATACCTTGGTGCTCATTTCTCAGAGATATTGGTAAGATCGTACAATTAGTGGTAGTTAAATGATCATAGTTTTGATATGTGCAATGGTTGATCTCGGTGCCTTTATTGTAATGAGATTTTTCTTCTCTCCCTCTCTGCATGTTATAAACACAAATGGAAGTTTACAAAAAACGTGTTTTTCTTTTTAGCTCTTTAATTAATGATCCTTCCATTATTTGCTTTCATAAGTTACTAAGTTCACTTGTTAATTGCTCTCCTCTGGCTTTTCTTTCTGTCCTTCTTGTCTGCCATTTGATCAGTCCCAGCTATGTTAGATTTGTAGTATCTTTTATCTACCATGCACCATCCTGAGGGAGCATGTCCAATAGCAGAAAACCACATCTAATGGGCTGCAGATGTTCTTGCAAAGACTTGCATGGCAACTTTCTGAGGGACTTTCAAGTTAAACCATAGTATCTTATAACTTATGGAAACAAAAACTTCAGTTTCTAAATAATTTTAACTGTATCATCATCTGAATTGGAAACCGCATGTTGGATGGTGGTTGCAGATTTTTCTGTGTGTGTGTGGGGGGGGGGAGTTGTGTTACATGTTCTGACCGAAATCCTGCATGTTTTTGTCACTTGGTTAGTGATTTTTAAAGTTGTGTAACCCCATTATGTCACATAACATTTGTTGAGGGCATTAGACCAACTCCTTTTAAACATGGGAATTGGTTTGTCTGATGCATAGTAGAGGAACGATTTGCCAAAGAACCACCCTTATAATTTTGGACCATGTGTCTCTGAATCAGAGTCCGGTTTGCTTTATCTCACTTGGACCTTCATGACCTTCTGTCCCAAACTAGAGCTTTCACAGTTGCTGTTAATTTCATAAAACCATTGTCCAGCACTATGTAAATTGATAGCTCTTTAGGAATTAGAATAATTTTGATGTTGCAATATTTCCAGTGGTATATTGATGTTGCTTACTTATTACAGGGTAAAAAAAAGAAGAGAAAGCGAGAAAAGCTCCAGGAATCCACATCAGGTTAGTGCTTTATACATTTTAGACTCTCACGATTTCTATGGATGGTATATTGTTGTTGTTGAAAAGTTTAGAAGTAGCAAAAGTGGCACTTTTTAAAATCTGTGTCCCTTTCTGTGTTGTGTGTACAATGCCAGGAGTACATTTATTTTTTGTGGGTGGAGGTAGCAAATTATTCACAGGATATTCATGTCTTAAACTTGGTGTCGGCACTAGACAAATGTATACCAAAGTCTAGTGCCAAATGCAAATTTGTTGGAACCAGGCAAAGGTTTCTTTCCAAATTTTGATAGACCAACTTGGTAATTTATGAGCTAATGTCTATTTGGCCATGGAGTAAGCCATGCGTAGAGTGGAAGACTGTATAAGCTATGGCCTCTCCAGTTAGCCACCAGTAGTAAAAGAGCAATTTTTCCAAAATGTTTTCTTTGCAGTGTTTGAAAAATATATCCAACTGCTACAACTAAACTCTTTTCAAGACCCATTGGATGAATGTTGCACAATGGAATGTTTTGTTTTATTGGGTAAATGTTCTAATGGTGATTGGCACGTCGTTCGTTCTTTGTAGCCTTCACACTCTGGGCAGATTCAAGAAGGGTAGAAAATGGCATTGTCTTCACCGAAGTGAAAACTGCGTTATTTTTGGTAGCCTTGTGTGTTTCGCTCCACATCTTTTGCTTTTAGGAAGTGTGTGTGTGTGTGTTTTTGTTTGCCATCCTTGACCCATTTGAAAGCTGTGTTTAGGCAATCATTGTATTACTGAAAGGAAAATACACAATTGCTAGACTTGGGGGAACCTCTCCGTAGAACTACAGAACTACACTAAATCATGCAGTCGTTTCAGAAGAGGCATGAAATTTATGTCTTGTTATTTTTATACTATGGCATCCATTGTCTTTAAGATCTTCTTCTAGCTGACCATTTGGTTTGTTTGACGTGTTTATTGGCTGTTAATCTTTACGGACAGCTGTTTAAAGATCCCAAACATTATGTAATATTATCGGTAAGGTTGAAAGTCACATTTGTTTCTGTGGAATGAAAAGCATTGCCAGGACAAAAAGACAGAAATGCAGCACTTGGAGATAAAAATGTTTAACCCATTCACCAAGAGCTCAGTGGAGCACAAATGTAATTTGTTTTATTTATTCTGGCCTTACTGACCAACAGTCATTTAGCCACTACACTTTTTTATACATATTTGGATTAATGCTTTATAGCATCTTGTCTTGAACATGGTCTTCCATACAGTGGGTGTGGAAATAATGTAAAACGATAAAAGTGGTACGAATGACACAAAGAACATTAGAGTACTCCAATCTGGGCCCCAAATACAGACCAGTGAATTTCACCATTCAGCGCAATTTGGGGGTCTATTCACGAAGCTGTCAATTCCCCCAAACACAGGTAAATTGACAGCGAAATACAGTGCAGTTCAGCAGCATCAAAATTGTCCCATAGAAGACAATCGTGTCTTCTATTTCCAGGACGCAGAATTTCACCAAAATTCCAGCGACATGCCAGGATTATCAGTGTTTCAATTCGATAGGTTTCAATGGGAAAGAATTATTATTTTATTTTTTTAAAAGACCGTTTATATTTTGCAAAAACACTTTAAATTTTATTTAATACGCCTTTTTGTTTTTATTTTTGTTACATAGCTGTTGAAAAAAAAATCAAGACTTTATTTTAACACACCTTTTTATTCTTTTTCACTTTTTTTTTTTGTTATTCTTTGGACACCTGTTTGCTATATTTTTATTGTGTGAAACTCCTATTACTTTTTCTTCTTCAGTTTGGAATGTGCCAATACCAATTCTGAGGTTTGCACCGACGTCTGATAACTGCTTTGGTGACTTGAATTTGAGCAAAATACAGTGACCATTTACTAGTGAATTCACATTATTTTCGGCGAAATGGTATTGTCGAAGAGAGCGGAAAAGCAAAGCATAGATATTATATGCAATTTCAATGCTTTGTGTACAGACCCTTTAGTCTTTGTACCAATCTCCCCAATGCTCAATGATCCATTCCTTATCACATCACCCAGAGGGCTGATGGACATGAATAACCACCACCTGGAGTTATTGACTGTCATTGAGCCGTAGCTTCAGGAAGTCTTTGAAAACCAAGTAACACTTCATGGAAAATTTGTTTGTGTCCTTTGACCTGAAATATATATATTTTTTTTCAGAGACATGCGCATAGCTGGACAGTAAAGACATATCTAATAATCCGGCGTGAAACTTGTTAGTACATCACATCGTAGGATATGTTTGATAAAGAAATAGATTTTATAGTTTGAGATGGTAACTGTGTTAAGCAAAGCCCATCCTGTATCCAATACTGGTCTTTCCAACAGTCTTATGAGAACCTTTATCTTGCTGCTTTTGGTAGATTGTTTGCAGGAAGTCCAAATCTAGAAGTGTCAGTGTCCGTTCCCTTAATCACTGGTGCTATGGCCACATTCTATACAAACACAAACCCAAGACTGTCTTTTCATAAAGGATACAGTTAACGTAGGGTTGCTTTGAGTAATATTTAACCATTATATATACCAGTTATAACCAATATATAACCAGTATTTGGGAAGAATTGGCAAAACTTATTTTATTTTTCCAGCTCTTACATTTTGATCAAGTATTTGCAGTTCCTTAGATTCTTCTAAGTTTGTGGTTTCATTGGAAGATGAAGCTCTTTTTAGTCTTGATCATCCAGTGTTCTGCATTGTTTAGCAATTTTATATATACTTTATGTTGTATTTGCGATTCGCGTTTTACTTCTTTCCTTATTTTTTTTTCCGTTGTTAGAAATGATCTACTACTACACAGAAGTATTTTAAAATAGCTGGTATAACAACCATTATAATTAAAGTGATTTGTGAAAAACCGAGCTTTAATGTAAAATATTACAAATTTGTTAAAAGACCCAAAATTTTGCAGGTGCAGGCCCACCACGAATGACAGCAGCCTACATCTGAAGCATGGTAAGACCCTCTCTTTAGCTTTAAAGTCCCTTTGCCATGGGGCTAATGAATGTTTTTATATGAGATCTGTTCCAGCTAAAGAGACCCTGGCATATTGGTAGATTTTCATTGTAGCAGTTTATCTTTTGTTATATTCAAAATTCAACACAAAAATTTATTAAAACGTTCCTATGATGGTTATTATACCGGCTGTCTAGGTTTACTTAAAATTTGAAAACCTTTCCATGTTTAGTACTGTAGTGATTTTTTTTATTTATTTATGTTTATTTTTTTTACTACTACTGGTTCCTTGGTTAAGTCCCAAAAAAAGTGAGAAAACTAACAAAGATTTGTCCTCCAATTAGCCAATTATCATCTCACAGTTAGCATAGATTTTATATATATATATATATATATATAAAACTAAATATCAGATTTATCAGGGAAACCTATGATCGAACACCTGAATACAAGCTTTATAGTGTGTGGGACTAAAGGGAATTCAGTTCCCTCTGCAAAAATAGTACAGGAACTCAGTTCCCTCTGCAAAAATAGTGCAGGAACAGCGTTCCCACACATTCCCCCTGGGCTTGTCCCAAAACTTGTTAGATACATGCTTGACCAAGCACGCCGTACTCCTACAAGCCTTATATATAGGCACCCCCATCTATATGACCTAGGCAGGTTTATATGTCTGCTATTCCTACTGGGTTAAAAAAAATAGTTATTTTTTATTTTGTTCACTGGTTAATATTCCCTGGTTCTTCACTTGTCCATTATGTAAGTGGATTTTCAGTATGGTAGGTATTTTTCTTTTGTTCTGAGACAGTCCATTGTTTATGGTGTACGTGGTCTGATTGCTTGCACCATGTGCCCTTATTTTATTTAACAAAACAATCTGTTAGGGTAGGGACCTCAACCTCCTGCTCTCCAGATTTTGATGGCCTTCAATTCTCAGAATTCTTTGAATGCAATAAATGGGCTGGGAATCATGGGAGTTGTAGTTCAAGCAACATCTGGGAGGGCCAGGGTTTGGGGTCCTTGTGTTTAGGGTATCGGACAGAAACCACATTTTATTACCACCTCAAAAGTAGTTTTCTTCATGATTGAAGTTACTTTTGGATTGGCGTAGTCATGTCTCAAGGAAACGCTCCATTGGGACTATTTACTGGTCGTCTCTAACTCTTCAGATTGGGTTTCACAGGCCAATTGCTAATGACTGCTAATCTTTTGGCTGTTCATGTTGTAGCAGAGCTAGAAAGGTGAATATGGAAGGTATTTTGTAATTAAATCTGTGTTGGAGGAAAGACCAGAGTTCTTTTGGAAATGGAGCAGTCAACTGTCGGCAATACCACTTAGATTGTAAGCTCTTGAGCAGGGACCTCTCTCCTACCATTCTGCGTGTTTAACTTCTATGTATATTTGTTATTCTGCCTCCCATTGTACAGCACTATGGTACTTGTTAGCGCTTTATAAAAACTTGTGACTGTAACTGCTTTAACATCCTGGTGGTGCGTTCCTGCTCGCTTGTTATGGTCAGTATTGCATGTGGCACTCTGGAGCTATAGCAAGGCATGAGTCAATCTGAATACATTTTCTGCACATAGAGCCATGAATAGACAGGGAATGTGCTACAAATTTCTCAAGTGGATGTCAGATCCCCCCCTCCCCATAGAATTTCAATAAATCTTCCATTGCTCAATCTCTTAACTCAAGGTTAGTAAAATTGGGGAAAATATTCCAGTTGCCTGCCTAATTGAATAAAATTAAGGTTTAAATATGGTTTAAAGAATAAATTTATATATGATCTAATAAATATGTAGGAGGAGTCTGGCACCCCCCCCCCCTTCCATACCATGTATAAACAACACCGTCAGTGCGATGTAACTTCAGAATATGATTTACCAAATTATGGGAAATAAAAATAACCAGGTGTGACCTTGCGTGCCTGTTGACAGGACTGTGGAGCAGTAGTGATGGACAATAAATGTAGTTTACAGTGTTGTGCTTTGGATAGGATTTTAGGCTTCCATTTGTCTTTAATCATGGCGAAAAAAACATTTCCTCCCAGATCTCTGGTTCTCATTGTGTTACTTAATGAATTCCATAAACACTATGGAATCTTAGGCCACAATTGTTTGCAGACTACAGACTTGTTTCAGCGAACACTCATTGTGTATCCACTTCCGTTTTCAGCACACTATCCCTGGTCTGTCTTTTCTTATTGGGCTTTCACTACTAAAGCCAACTAGCCACTCCGAGGTCTAATGCAGTCAAATTTACGCCGGTTGCGTGATTTCCTTAATACGCTCTTTTTCACCGGTCTGTGTCAGGCATTCTGTTTTCTTAGTTTCTATATAACCGCTCATTCGGCCTTACTTAAAATGTTTTACTACATAAAATAGATGGCTAGCAGAGTTGTCCAATAATCACAACAGCGACTTAAATAATATGTACATTTATTGGATCATTATGAAAATAATACACCCCAAAATCAAAAGATCACCAGTCCCGGCCAAAATTCTGTTGGGATAAAACGTACTGTAGCAGACAAGAAAACCGAGGAGATGACAATGGTATTTTCACATAAACTTATGCTGTAGTTTTTCCATTTATCTGAGGTTTACAGCACCACACTAATCAACAATGAGTCCTATCTGTATTGCTTGCTTTATATGTCCTCCTGTATTAAAATAGTTTTATTTAAATGTACTAGTGTGCTAATTATAGAGCTAAACGGCACAGTAGGCCTGTCTGCATGATCTTTTTTTGTAGGTTAGACACTGGTTCTTTTGATGTGAGTCTGAGCAGTCGTATCTGACCAGCTATAAATGCAAATCGCAGAAAAATGAAATAAGATGCCTTGATGTGTGTTAAAGCGTTCCCTGTTTAATGTATGTTCTGGTTAAAGATCATCACTTGAATCAAATGAAATGTTGCTGCACTTTATGCCTCACGCAGGAAACTTTCTTTATGAACATGCTGCCATTGCGATATCAGTCATCTGCCTCGTGATATCTGATGACATCCAATCCTGCATGCGAAAACTTCCAACTCTTTGAAGAACTCATTCTGATGTGAATAGTTTACATTGAAGGTTTATCCTGTTGTGTAGCACCCCCTGCTGGCGTTACTGGCGCATATTCTTCTATGATGACTACTAACTCTGCAGCCTTGCCCTTTCCATTGCCTTGAAGCAGATTGAGTCCAACCTCTGGGCATACTGGTTGTTTTTTTAATGGGACCTTTCTGATACTTTCCATCTTGATTGCTCCACTTTCGGAACATTGCCTCAGGTGTTTGCTATATAGAACCTCTTCATGTTCAGGCTGGATTTATTTGGCTTTCCAGGAAATTTCTTATTTTGAAAGAAATAACCTTTTTGAACCAAGTATTTGAAAACAAATCTTGAAAGGATACTTGTCATGGCTTACTAGGTGTGGTTTCCACCACCCCAACAGTTAGGACCCCATGCTTGTTGTGACAGCCTCTGGAAGCGGGACATGACCGCCTCTGGAAGGCTGTCTATCACATCTCCTTGGACTGCTTTCAAGGGATTCCAGTCAACCTTTGCACAGGTTGTGCAGAGCTGATTGTACATTAGCATAAGCACTGAGAGTCTTCCAATTGGCCGAGTGCATTTTGATACATTTGCACCTCTTATGCTTGTGGTGTAAATATTGTATAGGAAAAGTATCATGTAGCATTTCAACTTCTGATAGACTTAAAGTGTGTCTAGAAAATGTATTCAATGGGGTTATTTCCTTCTTGGGAGCTTCACTTTATTTGTAACAATGGAAACACCATATAGATTTTACCTAACATCGTGGCTGCTGGTTTAATTCACTGATTTTAGAATGGAGATGGCGCCCATAGATATTACGTGAACTGTGTGCAGAGATTTATAAATTGTATGAATTTAGCTGGCAGACAGGGTTTTACTTATTTATTTAAGCAATGTTGCATTCTCCATAAACGCAAACGGACTGTGCAGGGTACATGTGTATAGCGGTAACATGAGAAGAAATGGTGCTGCTATTAGTCGTGAGAAAATAGTGGACCTTCATCTTGGACATGTTTTGATTGGCGCCGTAGTCTGTAGCTAACTTCTACTGTACAGAGTGGAATTAAGTCCTGGGCAGCGAAGTACATGTCTGCCTAGCACATCTGTCTCCTTTAGCATTTCGTAAGCACTGAAGAAAGGTGAGCTTTGTTAGTTCACTGGTTGTGTGATTACGAGATTTTGTGGTCTCGTTCTTTGGAATTACTTTTTACCTGTGGGGGGAGGTTGTGGTGTGATTTTGTTTTTTGTTTCTTTTCCTGCCCTTTTTAATATCCTCTAATATTTATGAAAAGCGTATTCTGTTAACCAGCTTTTGATTGGTCTTTTGGGATCCAGTGCATCGCAAGTTAATTGTTAATGTGTTTTTTGGTAGAACAATACATGCCAATGGCAACTTGAGCCCAGTGGTCCTAGCATCCTCTTTCACAGCTTTAGTGATGATTCGGTTGAGAGATGACTCTGTCAGTAAAAAGAAATGTGCAGATTGTGATGCCACATCAGGCATATTCACAAAATGTTTTGAAGAATCATGAAAGCTTGGCAAGAATTCACCCTATTGCTACATTGTTTTACAAGTTCCTTTTGTGCGGGACCACCTGTGATGCCTTTAACTAAATGTGACCTAATGAAAAAGACTGTGTACATTGTGTCAATCCTCTGTGTTGTGCTACACCTCCATAGGTCCTGCATCACTGAACCTCATTTAACTGAGGTTTTGGTTAAAAAGCCCCAGACCTCAATAACATTGACATTTGGACAGCTGCTGCAATGTACTTATGTATTATTACATGCAATTTGTGTCGTATTCATAGCTTTGTAGTGGGGAACGGCTTGATGTATGCTGGCAGTCAAGGGCCCTGAGTTTGTGCTGTAGGAAATTGGAATTGGTAGCTTTAACTGGCATAGAGGAGGGTTGAGATGAGTTTGAAGTGTTCTGATGAAAACCTTTACTAATTGTGGTTAACCCTCCTGGGACAGCCCTCTTATAATGATGCCCTTTCACTTTGCGTGTCTACTCGTTATCTTAAATGCTTGGGGTCCAGGACTGGCATCATCAATACTTTTTATGTTGTTTTTTGCCAAAATCCAAATGGATATCAATAATAGGGCAAAAGACGGCAAAAATAGAGGTTTTCTCTGCAAAATATCACAAACTAGTTAATCTATTGAAAATAATAGAATAAAAAAAGAAATGCATCATTATTCATAAACTTTGTCTTTACTGGTACTCCATGTGGATGCTTGTACCGTGCTGTTAAATGACAGAAAACTCAATAAAAATACATTTTCTACTGTCTCTCATTAAGGGTCTGGGTAAAAGCCAAATAAATGCGCTTTTCATTACAAAGTGCTGGATCCATGCATTTTTTGGGAGGGAAATCACACTAGATCTCTGCATTTTTCAATAAAACACAATATTATCCTTTAGGATCCACAACTTTTTATCCAAAAAATTGCTGTAATCTAATGGATCCATTAGATTCCAGCATTTTTTGGGGAAAAAGTTGTGGATCCTGAAGGATAATAATGTGTTTTATTGAAAAAAATGCAAAGATCCAGTGTGATTTCCCCCCCCAAAAAAAACCCCAAATGCGTGGATCCTTTGAGTGCTTTGTAGTGAAAGTAGAATTGGTCCTGCGACTGCTGTGTCACAAAATAAAAAAAAGGAATTAAGTCCAGGAGAAAGGAGGGGACAGGCGGCGAGGATGGGTACGGCTGGTGGTTTCATCAGTCTATTCACTGCGGCAACATTAAATGTGAAGGACTAATAATAAGTACACAGTTGCTTTTATTGAGAGTGGAGCCTAGAACTTCACATATGTAAAATGTGACTTGCAGCACTTTCTTTGAAGCCTAACCACAGCCAGGGTGCTGTAATTGCAGCCTTTGATTGTGCCGACTTTACTTGTGGATTGGGCTGTGCAGCGGCATGCCTGGCTTGGCAAGACTTCAGCAAAAAGCCCCCCAGTGAAGTCTCAGATGTGGGCCGTGCTCGTTTTGCGTGTTGCATGCCTGTGGTTTCATGAAAAGAATCCTGATTTGACCCGTTTTTATTTTTTTATTCTTTTGTTGGCAGAGCTTTGCCATGGTTATTCTCTGGAAGGTGTTACGTTTTTTTAAAAAGGGGGCACTTGCCCTTCCCGATGTTTTTAGGGAATGTTATGCAGGTTGATGTGTACAGTGTTTCCCTGTAGTGAAGATGTCTGTCAGTAAAGCAATTTAGTTTTGTTTCCTGGACTTGTGGAAGGGTGAACGTGAAGATCTCTGTAACCAGTTTCTAAACGGGGCCCCTTATTCACCAACCTGATTCCCACAGCTAATGTAACTGAAAAATAATTAATGAGAAAATGTCTCAGGCATACCATGGAGCCACAAAATTTAATAAAAGTTGCATTGGACCTACCCATCAATACGAACAACAGCATTTTCCCCGTAATGCACAACTAGGTGCCTGCAAAGTCTCTGCTAGTTTTCCATGGTCATAAACTTTTATGGCAGTATATAGGGGTTACAGCTGTACCATACTGTTAGCTTTACTGCAGCTTAACATATGGTCCTTCATGTCCTCCCCTAGTCCCTCTGCTGGAAGATCTGCGACACATCATGGCTGCCCTGTCGCATTTTCCCTTTAATGGCTGCTGAATTCGCTGCCAGTTTTTGAGCTTCTGCTGTGATATGATGGCCTGTCTTTTTCATCCGGGGCACTGACCAGTCTCTCGCAGTCCTGTTTGCGGTTGCTTCCACTGCTCTACTCTAGCTCTGTGCATCTTGCCTGTCTTTTTCATCCGGGGCACTGACCAGTCTCTCGCAGTCCTGTTTGCGGTTGCTTCCACTGCTCTACTCTAGCTCTGTGCATCTTTCAGCACTGCAAATGGGACTCCACGGCATTGATCGTGGTAATGGAATCCTACTTGCGACTATCGAACATGCTCTTTATGGACACTCTATGGCGGATGGTGTAACTGTGTTTGCTCGCACTTATTACCTTTCATAGACCCGGGTGCATCTGAAATCGGCTGATTTCTGCTTATAGACTCTATGTACACATTTTAGTTTTGTTTATTTTCCTTTTCGACCCCCCCCCCCCCCACAGTGTCCTAAGTGTGTTTCTAGGAACAGACTGTTTTGCTTCTTGTTTAATCTCAAAGCGTGACCCCATATGGGTCTTCGCCCTGGTTGGGCTGTATCACCACAATGTTTTTTACTTGTTCATGTTCACAAGGCCGGCTCCTGTTTATGGTCATCTTGGTTCCCAACCTATTACACTGGCCAATCTTAATCTCCCTAATACACGCCAATGTTCGACACTGAACAGAGTTTTAACTAAATTATAGAAGTTTACGGACAGCCTCTTGATATGCGGGGGAGATTTTAACCTCACTCGACTCCCCAGGTGAGTCTGCTCCTACTTTGGTTTGTTCCCAGCCATCCAAGAGGCACAGGTTCTATCAATTGTTACTTTTCAACTAGTGGGTAGCTGGCGTGCAATGCACCCTACCGGACGAGATTATACATTCTATTCTGCTGCGTCGCAGGTGTACTCACGCCTTGGTATGATACTGATTCACCACTGTTTTCTACACTTTGTCCGATTTGCCGAAATGGAGACTATCACCTTGTCTGACCATGTCCCAGCGTTGCTCACGCTGCCCGTACTCAAGATACCGAAAAGGCAATGGCATCTTAATAAAACTATTTTTGATGACGTGGTTGATAAGGAGTATATCCTAACCGCTGTCGGACCGTACTTCTCTAAAAATGACAGCATTCAGACCCCCTATTGTTGGAAGCTCATAAATGTGTGATTCGGGGCCAGCTGATCCAAGTAGGGGCACATTGCAAACGTTTGAGGGGAAAAAATTGCCATGTTGCTTGATGAGATGCACAACCTGGAAATGTTGCATAAAGACAGTTTCGGTTGAACACTACACTGTTTTAACCTCACTTTGATCAAACCTTAGGCAGCTGTTACACCAACAGGCATGTAGATCCCTGCTTCTCACTAGACATACATTCTATATCCATGGCAACCATTGCGGTAAACTGTTAGCGAGAGCTTACCGTCAGAAACGCTTCAGCACTTTTATCCCCAAGCTGAAGACGGGCCGACGCATACTTCATCTAAATAGTGACATAACTGGCGAGTTATGCAAATATTACCGATCCCTTTACAAATTAGGGATGCACCCCCCCAACCCACTCTTGGTCTCCACTCACCTTGCCGAAACGCTACATACGACTATACCCAGACAGTTGGCGGAGGAGTTAGAGGCCCTTTTCTCCATGCAGTCGTCAGCAGCTGTTAAGCTAACCCCTGCAGGCAAAAGCCCAGGACCAGGTGGATTTTCCATTGCGTACTTAAAAACCTTTCTGCTGGCTATAGGTCCTTTTCTTCTCCGCTCACTTAATGCACCCGATGCAGACGTTCGCTTCCTCCTGGCAGTGCTCCAAGCTATGATTTCCCTTATTCCTAAACCGAGGAAGGACCCCTTGTATTGTTGTAACTATAGACCCATTTCCTTGATTAATAACAACATCAAGTTGATGGCAAATATGATGGCCATGAGATTGAACCCTCTTTTACCAACCCTAATTCATCCTGACCAAGTGGGCTTTGTACCTCAGAGGAGCCCAGGACAATACCATTCACACACTTAACCTTCTTCACCTCTCTAAAATGACTAAATTGCCCATGCTATTCTTCTCGGTTGATGCTGAAAAGGCATTCGACAGAGTGGATTGTTTTGTTTTGGGGTTTTTTTTAGGCGGTTTCGCAAAAACTAGGACTCGGATCTCGGATGTCCCGGGTTACAGCACTGTACAACAATGCCACTGCGCTCTTTCGTGTAAATGAATCTTTGTCCTTTCCTATTCCTATTTATGACACACGTCAGAGCTGCTCTTTATCCCCTCTATTGTTTATCCTGACTCTAGAACCTTTTGTTCAGATATTAAGAGACCAGGAACTCCTGAAAGGTTATGATACCCCATTTCACGACTATAAGGTCTGTGCCTTTGCTGACAATATCCTCCTTACCATTCGAGACCCTTTCACCTCGGTCTGCACCTCTCTGACTGAAGTTCACAGGTATGCTGTGATTTCAATTTTTACAATTAATGAATCTAAGTGTATGGCACTAGTAGTCGGCATAGACTCAGCCACCAGAAGGGCAATCCAAACAATGGTACCTTTCTCCTGGTCTGATAAGGCTCTTACTTACCTGGGCATCTTTCTCCCATCTGACCTTTCGTCTCTCTACACTATTAATTATGAACCGCTTTTGGCTAATGTGAGACAAGACCTAAAGGAATCTCACAGACCTCAGTTTGTGGTTTGACTGGATATACCTTATTAAAATGTCTGTTTTGCCAAAATTTTATCTCTTCAAGACCCTCCCAATACATGTTCCCCTTTCTTATTTTTGTAAACTTGGGTATTTTCCAGACCTTTGTGTGGTCAGGAGGAAGAGTGTGTCTAGCTTATTCTCAGCTCATTGGACCTAGGAGTTGTGATGGGCTGTCTGCCCCACTTAGAATTTTACTATGTAGCAGCCCTGCTCAAACGCCTGGTGGGCTGGTCTATGTCTCCTTCACATTAACTTTGGGTTTTCTTGGAACAAAGGTTTATGACAGTCCCTAATAGTGTCGATGCCCTGGCAAACTGCTAATTGTGGGGTCGTGTGCTCAACAACACATCCTGCGATCTCACTGACACTTCACTTATGGAGACAATACCAATCCCGACTAGGTCTCTCACCAGCACCTTCCCCGCTCACCCCAGTGACCTTTAACATCTTGCCAGACTTCCTCTTTTCTTGGCCTTGAGTAGAACAGGCCCCTACCTTCCGCTGCGGTCATGCATGTCTGAAGACTCTATCCTCCCCTTGACAATGCTCCTATCCGACCGTAAACCTACCCCACTAGGCGCCTACTGCTACCTACAACTCACACTTCCTGACTCGTCTGACATCTCAACATGCCATTTGACACTCCTTGACTACATTTGAAACCTGGTGTCTGACGGACCCCCCCATCCCCCACACTTGCTGGCTCTGATTTACGCAGTGCTTGTATCAGCTGACTCTGCGGATTTACCATCCTTCACGCACAAATGGGCGACAGACCTCTCGATTCCCTTGACTAACAAGGACTGGGCTGACGAATTTCATATCACCTTCCATTCCTCCAGGGATTTGAAGGTTCAAGAAATGAACAATAAATATGCTGACTATATGGTATCTCGCCCCGAGCAGACTAAATTCTTAGGCCTTACCAGTCTGCTGGCAGTGTAAGCGAGACAGGGGCAACTTGTTGCACATCTAGTGTGATTACCCAATGATTGTACCGAACAGGGAGATGGTTCTCGCATGCATTAAAGAAATCACGACCCTGACCATACTGTCTACCCCACAAGCTACTTTGCTACATCTGACCCCAGTCTCCATTGGCTGCTACCTTAAGTCGTTGGCAATTCATTTACTTAGCACTAAGGCCCTCATTCAGAAATATTGGAAACTATCGGATCCACCAAAGGTATTTGATTGGAGCCAATCAGTTGAAAGGGTGTGAGCTATGGAGGAGGTGCATCTTTCTTTAGAACATAAATATGGTTTATATATTAATACATGGTATCGGTGGTCCAACTTTGTTGCCAAACTCCGTATGCCACCAGCGATCCCCCCCCCAACTTTTCCCATTTCCTGAACGATGGCTCCACAACTCCAAAGACTCCGGTTTTATAGCTTTGTGGCTACTGGGACACCTTATTGTGGCATGAGGCAGGGAGTGGGTCCCTGGGATGAGGGTGGCTCGTGCCATAGGATGCTAATGGTGATGTTGGGACGACTCTGTGACCTTGCCTCCACACAGTTATTTTGATTCATAGACCTATTGATGACCAGTTGTTTATTTGTTTTATATTATTGAAATGTTGTACCGTTTGATTTGTTTTCTTGCTGTATTGTTGTCTTCTCACTGAGACTCACGACTGCTCGTAAAATAAAACTGCTCTCCTACTACCATGCGTATCAATGTCACTTGCTCTGTTGTTTGACTTCTGGTTGTGGTCACCCGTTTTGGGGGAGATGCTTCTTTCTTATCTGATTGTGTATTGTTTTACAAATCAATGTCAAGTAAGATGCGCTCTGAAAAATCCCAAAATTAAATTTTAAAAAAATCCACTCGTTAAAAATATAACGCGAGCTAACATGTTATGTGCACATGCTTGTTCTCACCCATATTTGGAGTTCATGCAAAGATCTTTTAGATTTGGAGTCAGCAACCTCAGCTCTCCAAATGTTTGGGACTACATTTCCCATGTGGCTCTGCCAAACGTTTTAGTAGCTGAGCATCATGGAATATGTAGTTCTAAAATCACTTGGTAGCCAAGGTTTCTTACCCCTGCGTAGATTATAAGCTTTTGTGGAGTAGAGCCCTCTCTACCTCATGTTTTTTTCCACCTGTGATTTGCCCTGTTATGTTGTAACCCATGTACCACGCTATGGACTATGTACATGCAATATAAATAAACAAATAATAATGTTAATCACTTTATATATGGCATCCTAACCTAAACATTGTAGTAAAATATTAAAATGACTAAATTGTTGGAAATGTGAAAAAGCGACTTTAGGAAGAAAGGCTGTAATCCTAATTGAATTGATGTAACTGTTTAGATTTTAAACCACATCACTAAAGAGACTGCGTTTCTTTTATGGTTCTAGGTCTGTGTCTCCAAGTTTTAGAGAGGCGGCACACAAGCATTTTGCGTACGTTTGCTGTCCATCGTAGCTTTATAAAGGAGTAAACACACCACACGAAGCATCTGTGCTCTTGTTCACGAACGGGCAAAGCATAAAGACACGGACGCAAAAATAACATCGACGTGAAAAATCTAAACGGACGCAGAAACAACATTGTCATGTATTTTCCTAGGGCGAGGAAACATCAGACGTTACGGACACACTTTACGTAGTACTCACTATCTCCCGTGAAAAAATGCGTCCGTAACTGACGCAGTACAGTGTGCTTGTGTGCCGCCTCTCTAAGATGTTTCTTGCACTTAATGTATTTTAAATGTGTTCCACCCAATTCATTGTGTGCAGAAATGACACACTGCCAGGATGAAATATTATTTTTTCCTGGGCAGATTATCAATGGAGTGCTCTGGCATGTGGAACAAAAAAATGTAATTCTTCTATCAGAGTAACACAAACATTCTTCTGGTTTACTACTTTGACAATAAAGGCATTCATTTTAAATTCACGTGAGTTTGCTTGGATATTATGTAACACACAGTGTCACGACAACTACACGCGCACTACGAAAGGCACAGGGTTAAGCAACTAATTTTCCGTCTATCCTAGACCCAAATAATGACTACGCGGACAACAATCCCCCGCGCGCATGTGCCTAACTACCCCGACAACGCCTCCACTCGCGACACGCACTTAGAACGTGATTAAATGGTCACAGGGTTGCAACACTACCTGGCTACTCTCGTCCCGGAATACCGACTACGTTTCCCACAATCCTTACACCCACTTTCTTACTCTATTCGTTATGCTGCCACCAGTTCTCACAAACACTAAGGGTGCTGCTGCGAGAGACGCAGGGATAAGCAATCCACTATCCGTCTATCCTAGACCCATATAATGACTACGTGGACAACAATCCCACGCGCGCTTACCCATCCATCCCCAGCCACCGCAACTCACAATTTAGTAGATACTCGAGCTTAAAACAAAAAAAAACAATAATCCAGTCTCTTCAGTTAGCATGGGTCGAATATCAGTCAAAAGCAGAACTTAATAAGGAATATTTATTATGATATTGAAAAAATTATCACTGTGCATTTGTTACAAAAAGATGGATATGATCAATTAATTACACATTACACACAAACAGCAAATAAAAGGGAGATAACAGCAGATCCTAGTTACTTAACAATATACGCTAGACAATCAGCCATAGGGGAGGTTCTATTAGGCGCTGGCAATATTTCCTCAATTCTCGATTGACCTCCAAGGAAATAGCCCCGAGCTCATGCTTGAATCAGAATGTATATAGGGCTGCCTTTTTTCTAAGTACAGCCTCCTAGCTGGTAAAGCCTTTGCCGACAATTCCCAGAATTCCCCTCTCCTGGGCTCGCTCAGTGCACTCCTTCATTAAGTTTAATTCCCTGGTCTTTCAATCATCTCCCAAAGGCCACTCTAGTAATCAAAGGATGTGCTTCCTTCTTTGAAAAGCATGACCACTTACACCTTGGTGCCTCGGGGTCTGCCGCCAAGACTCAAAGGTGTGAATAGAGGATACACGACCCGTCAGTTCACCAAATGGGTTATTTCCACCCTGGTCCTGTATCAAAAGAAATTCCATTTTGCAGCCAAGTGTTATATCCCTCCCAGGGGGGAGAAGATAACCATTTTAATTACTTTCTAGCACATACGCAAAGGAGGTTGTGCACCAGGGAACTGTGGAAAATGGATACTTCTCATATATGGATAGCCATAGATATATCTATATACGTGTGTATATATAATATATATATATATGTGTGTATATATATATATATATCATCAGAAAGGGACGCACTCCAGGGCTTAGATCTCAATATAAACAATGATGCTTTATTATAATACCATTTAAAAGTGCCCAATAGCACTGACTGATGTTTCGGCCCTCTATGGGGCTTTTATCAAGGTGATAAACCTTGATAAAGGCCCCATAGAGGGCCGAAACGTCGGTCAGTGCTATTGGGCACTTTTAAACGGTATTCTAATAAAGCATAATTTTTTTATCTTGAGATCTAAGCCCTGGAGTGCGTCCCTTTCTGATGATTTTTGCATGAATTTATGGACTTTGCAACCAGGCACTCATAATTCATTGTGGTTGGTTTTGTGCAGGTTGCCATTGGTTTTCTTTTATACACTATATTGCCAAAAGTATTCGCTCACCCATCCAAATAATCAGAATCTGGTGTTCCAATCACTTCCATGGCCACAGGTGTATAAATTCAAGCACCTAGACATGCAGACTGTTTTTACAAACATTTGTGAAAGAATGGGTCGCTCTCAGGAGCTCAGTGAATTCCAACGTGGAACTGTAATAGGATGCCACCTGTGCAACAAATGCAGTTGTGAAATTTCCTCGCTTCTAAATATTCCACAGTCAACTGTCAGCTGTTTATAAGGACGTGGAAGTGTTTGGGAACGGCAGCAACTCAGCCACGAAGTGGTAGGCCACGTAAACTGACAGAGCAGGGTCAGCGGATGCTGAGGCGCATAGTGCGAAGAGGTCGCCAACTTTCTGCAGACTCAATCGCTACACAGCTCCAAACTTCATGTGGCCTTAAGATTAGCTCAAGAACAGTGCACAGAGAGTTTCAAGGAATGGGTTTCCATGGCCAAGCAGCTGCATCCAAGCCATACATCACCAAGTGCAATGCAAAGCGTCGGATGCAGTGGTGTAAAGCACGCCGCCACTGGACTCTAGAGCAGGGAAGACAAGTTCTCTGGAGTGACAAATCGCGCTTCTCCATCTGGCAATCTGATGGACGAGTCTGGGTTTGGCGGTTGCCAGAAGAACAGTACTTGTCTGACTGCATTGTGCCAAGTGTTAAGTTTGGAGGGGGGATTATGGTGTGGGGTTGTTTTTCAGGAGCTGGGCTTGGCCCCTTAGTTCCAGTGAAAGGAACTCTGAATGCATCAGCATACCAAGACATTTTGGACAATTCCATGCTCCCAACTTTGTGGTAACAGTTTGGAGCTGGCCCCTTCCTTTTTCACATGACTGTGCCCCAGTGCACAAAGCAAGGTCCATAAAGACATGGATGACAGAGTCTGGTGTGGATGAACTTGACTGGCCTGCACAGAGTCCTGACCTCAACCCGATAGAACACCTTTGTGATGAATTAGAGCGGAGACTGAGAGCCAGGCCTTCTCGTCCAACATCAGTGTGTGACCTCACAAATGCGCTTCTGGAAGAATGGTCAAAAATTCCCATAAACACACTCCTAAACCTTGTGGACAGCCTTCCCAGAAGAGTTGAAGCTGTTATAGCTGCAAAGGGTGGACCAACGTCATATTGAACCCTATGGATTAGGAATGGGATGTCACTTAAATTCATATGCGAGTCAAGGCAGGTGAGCGAATACTTTTGGCAATATAGTGTGTATATATATAGACATACAGATAGCTAGCCACAGAGAGATAGGTATGTCTACCTGTGACACACAGTATGTAAATCATCATCCTATTAAACTAATAAGTGTACAGTATTCCCCCGCATATTCGCGGTTCGGTAATCGCGGACTCAGTCATTCGCGGATTTTGCCGCTTACCACGTGGTAGCTCTCGCGAGAGTTTTGTTGGGGGGGAAAGAACAGCACTAAGATGCCGCACAAACGCTCTGCTCCTTCTAAGGATTCTACAAATGAAGCAAAACGGCAGAAGAAGTTTAAAACACTTCAGGAGAAGGTTGAACTGCTGGATTTACTCCGGGAGAAAAAAAGTTATGCAGCAGTAGCGCGCCATTACGGCATCAACGAAAGCACCGTACGCTACATAAAGAAGAACGAGGCAGCGATCAGGAGCACTGTAGCAGTAAGTTTCTGTGACAGTGCCAAGAAGGTAACAACTGTAAGAAATAAGAATATTGTCAGGATGGAATCTGCCTTGGCATTGTGGATCACTGACTGCAGGAAGAAAAACATCCCCTTGGATGGTAACATCATCCGTGAGAAAGCACGAAAATTGTACCAGCAGTTTGCTACAGATGCAGAAAATCCAGGACCATCAACAGCACCGGACCCTCAAGCTTTTCAAGCCAGTAAGGGCTGGTTCGATCGTTTTCAGAAAAGATTCAATATTAAAAGTGTTTCTCTACATGGTGAGGCAGCATCTGCAGACACAGAAGCTGCGCAGAAGTACCCTGAGACCTTCAGGCACATGATAGAGGAGAAGGGTTACAAGCCTGAACAAGTTTTCAATATGGATGAGACTGGTTTGTTCTGGAAGAAGATGCCGTCCAGAACTTACATCATGAAGGATGAAGCCAAAGCTCCAGGGTTTAAGGCCCAAAAGGACAGAGTGACACTCATTATGTGTGGCAATGCTGCTGGTTACATGATGAAACCAGGTCTCATTCACAAGTCAGCGAACCCCAGGGCCCTCAAAAACAAAAATAAAAACCTGCTACCGGTCTACTGGATGCACAACGCTAAGGCCTGGATTACCAAAGTCCTAGGTTCTAACTGGTTCCACCAGTGCTTCATCCCTCAAGCTAAAGAATACCTCCACAATTTAGGCATGGACTTTAAGGTGTTGCTCATTATGGATAATGCTGGGGGCCACCCTTTGGATCTGTATTATGAGGGAGTCCAGATTGAATTCCTCCCTGCCAACACCACCTCCCTCATCCAACCTATGGACCAAGGTGTGATCCGTGCCTTTAAGGCTCTTTATACCCGCAATTCTCTCCAACACCTTGTGGATGCAATGGACACGGATGAGAACTTTACATTAAAGGGTTACTGGCGTAACTTTACTATTGCAACGTGCCTTTCAGTCATCCAAACTGCTCTTAAGGAGATGAAAAAGGAAACCCTCAATGCATGCTGGAAGAAGCTGTGGCCAGAGTGTGTCCATGACTACAAGGGCTTGTCGCCTGAAGAAATTCAGCATGAAGCTGTCGACAAGGCTGTGACACTGGCAAAGATACTTGGTGGCGAAGGGTTCGAAGACATCACTCAAGAGGAGGTCAACAATCTCATCGATGCCCACTCTGAACCCCTGACGGATCAGGATTTGTTGGAGTTAACAGAGTCTGTCAGTGAAGAGGAGAAGGAAGTGACAGATCGCGAGGAAGAGGAGCAGGAGCACGGCTTGACGTTGGAACGTCTGTCCCAGATAATGAGAACCACAAAAGAGTTGCAAGGGATGATTGAAGCATGGGATCCCCATATGGTTCGGGCTCTAAAAGTTAATAATGGCATTGATGCTGCCATTCAAACATATAAAACCGTCTTCACCACCATGAAGAAACAACGACAGCAACTTCCCATTACAATGTTCCTTAAACCTATCAAGCAAAGCCAGCATGAAACCCCACCAGAAGACGACCTGTCAGAAGATACCACTGAAACACCTGAAGAATAGGAGCTCTAAATCACCTGCTTTCATTGTACAGTATTATTGGTGAGTACCCATACATTTTACTGTATAGTACTGTGCGTTTTTTTGACGCATCCAAAATTCGCGGTTTTTCAATATTCGCGGTGGTTGCTGGAACGTAACCCCCGCGAATTTCGGGGGAATACTGTATACTCGAATAGATAGGGACACACGCCAACAAATAGTAAATATATTCTTGTTTGTTATTTTCTGAGGAGAGCCTGTTAATTTTATTACCACACGGATTTTTGTGAAGACCTATAGTGTCTTGCACAGGGATCTCAAGTCTCCCAGAATTTTCGGGAGTCTCCCTGAAGTGAATGCAGGCTCCCTGATGCCCACAAACACTTTTCGTTAGAGAGATGTGGGATCCGTTGTAGGGCAATTCTATGATTGGCTTAAAATCCGAGCACACGCTCCGCGGCCCAGCATGCCGGGAGGTGTAGTCTCACCTGGCTCCACACTGGAGCAGGCTGGGGCTCTCTTCTCCGGCTCTACCACATCCGCCAATGCGTCTGTTGGCCCCTGGAAGTGTTCAGACTCCACCCATTGACATGGACGAGTGACGTCGTAGACGCGCAAACTCCTCCTTGCACTAACACTGATTCTGTATGCGTTATGACTCGCCACACCTTCCTCCACCATCTCTTTTTCTCCGGCAGCTCCTAATTGCCGCTGGCTTTTACATTCCATCTAGGGACATAGCTGACTGGTATCTGACTATAGCCTCAGAGGGGTTAAATCCTGACTGTGTTTGTGAGCCTCAGAAGGGTTAATCCTGACTTTCTTTTGTGAGCCTAAGAGGGGTTATATTTTAATATAGATTTTTTTAAATAAAAAAAATTTGAACCCCCTCCAAATCATAAAGCGATTGGGGGGGGGGGTTGGCAAGCGGGCTGTCAGTTTTCCAGATTGGGATGGTCTGCTTTTACATCCCCTGGCAGAATCCTCTGGGAAAAACTTAATGTGGTAAAAGGTTCACAAAAGCTGCCTGCAGGCCAGGCCTGGGTATACACCTGTATACTGCATGTACACACATTTTCTAATTTAAATACATAGTAGACATGTGCATTCGTTTTAGTACTAAAATGATTTAGTCCGAATTTTGGGATAATTTAGTTTTCGTATGACTCGAGATACGAAACTGCTCAGTCCAAAAAACGAAAGAAACGAAAGGAAAATGCATTACATTTTAGTTTCAGTCCTTTTTGTAATATTACATTGATGAGTGAAGTAGACCAGCAATGAAGAGCGCAACATCGCAAAGCTACAGAAAAAGTTTGTATGTGTAATCCTTCCCGACCCCTACCCGAAAATCTGACAGCGACAGAGCTCCAGAATACTCACTCGCAGCACAGACAGCCAGCACAGGAGAGGAAACCTTTACTTAACCCTTGCACGTCTATGAGACAGATGAGATGATAAAAACAGCTGGAGAGGTTAAACATTCAAATAAATCACACTGAAAGCTAATGACAGAGGAAGGCTGGATAGTAAAAACCCCTTTATAACAAGCAGCGCTGGGAGAAGAGGGACTTTAGAAAACGTGTGCTATCTCCCCTCCCGCTCTGCATAATAGGGGCTTAGGTCTGATACATTTTATATTATCCAGGAGCACTATCCCCCTTTCCTCATCTATAATACACATTTTATATAAAGTCCCTCTCCTCTCCCAGGGCTGCTTGTTATAAAGGGTTTTTTACGTCTGATACATTTAGTATCCTTCTCTCACAGTTACTCTGTCATTATGAGCCTTCAGTGTGATTTATTTGAATGTTTTCCCTGGATTTAAAGTGCTTTATTATATAAAAAAAATAATTTGCACCAGTCATCTCTTCTCTGAGCTTTCAGACCAATTTACATAAATATTTTAACAATCCCCTGCTTTTATAATCCTGTCTAACTAAAAGTTCCCTCTCCTGTGCTGGATAAGCATTGCATTCCGAAGTTCTGCACCCTCCACATGCCAATGCAGTAGGATGTTCTATACAGAGAGGGGCATTAATTAATGCAGGAGGATGTTCTATACATTATACAGAGAGGGGTAATAATTAATGCAGGAGGATGTTATATACATTATACAGAGAGGGGTATTAATTAATGCAGGAGGATGTTCTATACATTAAACAGAGAGGAGCATTTTTTTTTAGCCTTTTAAATCCAGTGGCTGTGAGCGCTGAGATCAGCTGCTTGTTACATTATCTCTCCGTACAATGTATCAGGCTCAGCTGTTACAGTAACTGACTGTTGCTCATCACAGCGCTCAGAGTTTCAGTAAAAGAAGGAAATAATATTGTTATAACCTCTTATATATAAAAATATTATTTACTAGTTTTACCGAAACTCTGTGCGCTGTGATGAGCAGCAGTTACTGTAACAGCTTTGCCTGACACATTGTGCTGAGAGTGAGAGATACTGTAACAAGCAGCGATCAGCGATCTCAGCCCTCTGAGGAGCCACTACAATAGTAATTGTATCCGCTGGTTTTCGGAAGAATGAAATTAGTTTTCATACTAAAGAACCGAAAATTGAATTCTTTAGCAACTAAATAAATTGCGTTTTAGGACTAATCCATTAGTTCAAAATGAAATTTTGTGCTGTGCACATGTCTAATACATAGCACTCCACCCTCCACAAACTTTCATGGCTAATACATAAAGGTAGCAGAGTACAAGCCCATGAAAATTTACACTATTCTTAGACAACCAGGCATCTAGATGCCACCAACAGGTTTCTTTTCATTTCCCATTCCCACAACATGGTTTTGGTATTTACTGCTATTGCTTCATGTTTGCATTCCTGAGTAAAGGTCCAGCCTACTGACAACTCCTCCTTGCCCAAGAGGTCTGTCATATTTTACCAATACCCTCTGTAGATGTCTCAGTCCTTCATAGATTTTTAAAAAGTGAGTTTTTTTTTATATGGACATTAACTCTCCTAATGAAGTATTGGCTTTAACTGTATATGAAATCAAATGTGCATGTTAATAGTGTAACTCACTCGGTGTAATATAGGTCTCTCGTCAACTAGAAATCAGATTAAAAAATGTGAAGTAAAGAAATGGGGACAGCACTTCAACTTAAGGCTAGGATCAGACGAAAGCAGTTTTAACGTGCGTTTAGACGCACGAAATCATGGCCATGCTAGCAGCAAATGACGTCCAATGCCGGGGAACACACGAAGTACGGCCGCACGAAAGTTCGTCCGCGCAACGCAAGTGGCAAACGAACGCATTTTTTCTAGAACGTCAAACCTCTAGTACGGACGTACAGAGTGCGCTGCGTCCGCTAGAGGCGTGTGTGCGTGATTGGGAGACGTCAGACGCTGCTAATATCCGGCCAACATAACGTCCAGACACAAAAAGTGTTTTATTGATGATCCGTAGAAAATCACGGACGAAAAGGATATCGTATGACCGCTATCGCGTACTCCGTGAAAAAATGCGTCCATTCGTTCGAACGCACTTTTTCACAGACAACGCGAAAATGCGTTCGTCTGACCCTAGCCTTAAAGGATGCAGTGTATAAGTGATCCTTTACAACAGGATTGTAAAGGATAAGCAAATATCCACTCACAAAATAGGATTGAATCTCCAGCAGAATCTTTCCAGGGTAGCAGCGTATGTAAACCTCAGTGCAGGAACAAAGGTAACCTAAAGGCCAGATATGCTGGAAAAATATTTATTAAAACAAAAAATATACAGACGAACAGTATATTTTATTTTTTGTTTTTAATAAATATTTTTCCAGCATATCTGGCCTTTATGTTACCTTTGTTCCTGCACTGAGGTTTACAGACGCTGCTACCCTGGAAAGATTCTGCTGGAGATTCAATTCTATTTGGTGAGTGGATATTTGCTTATCCTTTACAATTCTGTTGAATTATATACAACCCATGTTCCTGTGCTTTTTTGGAGGTCTGAGTGCGGGACTATGAGGCGAACAGGTTGACCCTGAACACCTGTGAGGTCTTCATATGAGAGCTAGCAGCTCTCATAAAGTGTGAGTAGTGAACATTACAACTTTACTATAGCAGTATAGTCTGTGCAATACTGTACCATTGTCTGTATTTTTTGTATTTGAGTTCATCCTATTTTGAAGATTTTGAGTGATTTAGTCTACGCTTAATCCTCCTTAAGGGACCTACCATTGCTTATGAGCATTTTTCCATATTTACCACATCACTTATACACTGCATTCTTTTAAGTTGAAGCCCTGTCCCCATTTCTTTACTTCACTTTTTCAATTTGTTTTGGTGACGGGAGCACCACAGTGTGGAATATAGTGAATCCTTAAAAGTGTATATCTAGCGCCACGGAGTATAACCCCTCTTTTTAGAAATTCAATTACACCATAGATACCCCATGTACAATAAGGGGTGGAATTTCTAAATATTTTGTTAGAGGGCTGCCTCCTACTCTTATACAAGCAATAGGTCTTAGATATTGGATTAATTAAAAAATGCAAACGCTACAAAGTTAACCTAACATTGCTGGTTTTAGTGTCTATATCAGAAGATGTTGCATATGAGGCATCGTGATGGAGGAGTGGAGTGAATCTGAATGTAAATTTACCAAACCTTGCGCTTCTGATGACTCTATTCAGGAATCCATTATTAAACAGAATGAAGACTGTATTCTGCAAATGTGTTCAACTCTTATCAAACATTACCCACATATGATTCCCATCACACACACAGCCCCCCAACAGAACTCTGATCACACACACATACAGCCCCCCCCCATAGAGATCCCATACACATTCTTTGAGTTGTGACCTACAGATTTTACATACTCGCACATAAGGAATAAATCTATAAATATAAAGCATGCCATTATCAGTGTGTAATATAATCTCATGTTTTCTATGGCACCATTTTCTTTCACATTACCCAAATTAGTATACTTAATAAACAATAACAATCTACTATTATTGTACTTTATTTTTATAGCGCCAGCATATTCCGCAGCGCTGAACAATGGGCACAATATAGACAGGGTTACAATACACAGAGACTGAACAACATTTGATAAACCAGTACAGGAGGAAGCGAGGGCCCTATTCCTGTGGGAACTCACAAGCTAGACGGGTTGGGGGTGGAAACAGGAGGAGAGGACTGTAAGGTGACCGTGATGGACTGGTTGGGGCAGTGAGGTGTATTCGTGAGTCGGGTGGTAGACTTCCCTAACTAGGAATGTCTTAATGGAGCGTTTGAAGGCAGGGAATCTAGGGGAAAGTCTGACCGGACAAGGGAGAGCGTTCCAGAGAATGGGTGCTGCGCGTAAGAAATCCTGCACTCTATCATGGGAAGAGGTGATGCGGGGAGAAGCTAGGTGCTTTACCTATAAATTGGTAGATCTGAGGTGGGTTTTTTTCCCCAGATGTAACATGTAATATAATGGTCTGTCTGTCAAAAACGAAGTATATAGTCCAAACCCCTATTCTGGATTATGTCAGGACCCTGTCATGTATGTGGATAGCTCAGCAAAAATGTTTATACCAGAGTGTCAGCATGCTGTATGTTGAGTTCCAGGGGAAAAGGATGGCTTGAGAATTTCAACGTGCGTAGGTACAACCTATTTTCATGGCAAACCAACATCTATCGAAGATGTACTGTACATGCTAAAAGAAATATTACTCTGTTCATGTCTCTTTCTCCCCTTTTACTGTATAATCACGTTATGTTTTTGAAACACACTGGTGGTTCTGTTCTGGTGGTCCCCCCCCTCTATAAATTTCTCCCATGTGCTATATATACCTCTATTACTCAATTTACGGCTTACGATGGTGAAGGAATTTTTGATTTTCCTTTACACATGTGATGCTGTTATGCCATAGTCCTAGACCTTGTTATTATACAGGTCATTTAATTCCATGAGATTTAGGCCTCTCTTCCAGCACAGAGGCCCGGCGAGGGCCTGTGATGGTTATTATAACCTCTACACTTCAAAGGCAGCACTGGGAAGAAACGTCCTGAACAGAGCCCAGCTTTATTTCTCCCTGTGCTGCAGACATTCCTGGCTCCTAATCGGGAGCAACTCTGAATCATTGCTCTTGTATCGGCCTGTTGTGAACCTAATGGCCTGGCGCCTCTGGGCCATTCCTCGACAGGAAGCCCAATGTTTTCTTGTAAGCTTTAGAGGAAAACCTTCCCAGGAAGAGCAACCTGGACCAAATCCTTTGAACAGAAGGGATGAAAAGCTTAAAAGTAAATAAAACCTGCGGGGTGCTCTTGCTCTTATTTCTTTGTGTTTTTTCCACAGCCCACGTAGAAATCTCACTGGAAAAAAATAAAAGCATGTTATTCTAGCGTACGAGGACTGCTTTTGTCTGTACTGGTGCAGGACTCTGGCATAGAATGAGACCAGATATATTGAAAATGAGTAAACTTTTGTACAAAGTACATCTATGATGATAATAAAAGTGGAAAAAAATTGTTTCTATATATCACATAAAAACTCTGTATATATTGTTAAGACTACTAGTCGGTCTTTAATTTCAATCCTCAAAACACCACTTGGTTCCTGGTCCCTCCAAGGGTTAATATATTTCCATCCCACAAAATATTAAGACCGTGTTCTAGATATATTCCTGTGGTTAACCACAATCCCTGATGGTTTCATTCTTTATACATCAGACTGTCCTGTTTGAGTGGGAAACTAAAGCTGGTTGCAAATAAAGCGCTGGCAGGCTGAGACTTGTTCCACAGTCTTACCTCCTCATAACATGAAAGATTCGCAAAATGACTCTCATTATCATTATAAAGAATGTTCCTAATGATCTGTTCGGCATTAATCTTTAAATGGCAATAATATATGTTCTCGGTAACATTTATTTTATAATAGACATTGGCATGTGTGTTATTGAGACCTTGATAATCTTTAAAGTCCTCTTTTTACAAAAATTACGGCTTAAAAGTGTTTATTATTTCCATCTTTATGTCGTGCAGCAGTATAGGAGAAAGGGGTTTTCAGATCACCCTCTTCAGGAAAGGATACCTGATCCTGATTCCTGAACACTAAATTTAAGCGCTATTGCCACCCCTCCTCTGGTAGGAGGATGTTACTGGATTTCAGTATTTTTAGTTATATCCAGTTTGTGTCATCCAGAAATGTCACGTCTTTAGTGATTTTTGTGTTGAATGAGCACATCTGTGTGCTCAGGGGGACAACGATTTGCATGGTGGTGTTCATTGGCAACCTGCGTTTCTGTTTCTTGAGTCTGTGGCTAGTTGTGACATCAAAGCGACTCAGACAGCTTCCTCTTAATGGTGCTGGAACGTGTGCGGATGTTGCTTTGTGTTCCTAAGAGGCACAACATGGTCTGTAAATGCACAGGCGTAGTTTTTCATCTGGGTGCAAGGAACAGCACAAAATTGAGCCCAGCATCACCGGTATCCTGATGTGACTTTTCCAGCATAGTCCTCAGAAGAAGCAGTGCTTCTCACATCACGCCCCAGCTCTGGGGAGGTATATTGAATGTCCAATCCATTGGAGTCCTCTAAAGTTAATGGGCAGCCATGGCAAAAACTGTATTACATGCTCACAGACATTACCTTATGGGTCAAACACAAGTGATGCAATCCTTGTTCTCCTACATCCAGGTAAATAGGTTATTCAGTTTTGCCTTTTTCATATCCTCGCAGAAACTTGTTAAAAACTTTTAAGGAGGATAAAAGTACATCAAACGCTTCGTACCCTCCTGTGTGTTTGTGAGGGATCATTAAGGAGGAACACACTATGGGTGTTATGCACTCCCCATTGTAGTTTATCGTGGTTGCAAAGATGATAAATGTCAGCGTTTTCCAAAAGGAAAATTCCCACAGTTGTAGGAGGACCTTCTGATTCGTCAATCTTTTGTCACGGTTTGAATTCTCCTCTTTGGATCGCCATAAGTTTATCATCATTGCAAACAAAGGACTCAGTAGATGGTTGGTAAAACCTCACCAGAATTGTCAGATGAGAGGAAATGCTTATTTACTGTGGCATATATTTTTCCTCCTATTAACCGGAGTACGACAGAAAATACTAGATTGCAAATGCAGGGTAATTGCTAGCCTTCCATTCTGACCAGAAGTTGACTTCCCTTGGCAGTGACCTTGTTCCAGGGTCAGTTCTGACCATTCATCAGGATTCCCTAAAACATTGCATTTCAGCAGCCAAACCTCTACAGTTCGAGCTCACAGCCTGGCTTTTGAATGGAATATCCATAACACTCTAGAAATCACTAATGAGGATTCATCTATTCGTTTCCAAACCAGGATTGGTGTGAGTTTCTAGAGCTTCATGTCTATTCCAGTGCCTAAGTTCCTAAAGGTCTTCGCCCTTTACCATATTCATATCTCAGCTATTGGTGTTCTTTCCTGACAGGTCAGAAAATGGAATGTCCCACCAAAGACCTCTTGTGGAGTTTCTAACTATACAGTCTAGGATCAGTGAGTTCATTCCAGTTTGGGATCTCTTTCCTGTGCTCACTTTGCCAGTCTCCTTCTGAACCTCAACACATTTTGTTCCGGTTACTTAGAAAACAGCATTTTTGGTGACCATCACTTCATCAAAGAGCGTTTGTTAATTTGTTTTGGGGTTGTTTTTTTTTTTTTGTTTCGTTTGTTTTTATGCCCCACTTCTCACCTTTTTTTTTTTTTCTTCATGTAGAGAAGGAGGTTCTGAAGCCTCTAGCTGGATTCTGGCCGCTGATTCATTTTATATGAAAATTCCTACCTTTCTTTAATTGGAATATCAAGGTGTATGGAGAAAAAAAAAAGGATTTTTGTTAACACATGTGTGAATCCCCAGTTTTTTGCCCGATGCAGAGTGATCTGTGGAATTAGGATACTATTATGAGTGGAATCTATTACAACAGAACAATTCTGTTGCTAAAGGTGAAGAATCAACAGGAATACACTGTTGATTTCCAAGGTGCTTGCTTAAGTTGAACTTTGCTCCAGAAATGCTCTTTGTAATGGGAAATGGAAATAAACCATGGCCTGTCCTATATTAGTCCTGTTTAAGAAATCCACTGTATATCCTTCAATGTGTGTATTTATATGGAGTTTCTAGGTGCAGAGTTTATAGAAATTCAGCTTGACTATATATATCCTGTCCGTCAGATTTAAAACATGTAATTCGGAACCAAAATTAAGCTAAGTTGTGTCTAAATGGATCTTTAAGTCATGCTTTGTCAGTTGTATAATAAGCAACTATCCTGCTTCCCTAAACAAAGCTGTGAGGCATGGATGCTTTAGACTAGCTAAGTCTGTATTTGACCAGTACTCACACGATGAAGTTCGGCAGATAGCTTCAACTCAGTAAAACTGACACGTAGAAAGATGAATCCAGTTGAAGAGTTTAATGATCAGACTGACAATCTTGTAATAGTGTACAGCAATGCAGGTAAAAAGACATTAGTTTTGTCCAGCAGTGAGCACAGAATGGCTGCTATGTAGGCTTGTGCACCGATTTTTTTTTCGGTTCGATTCGGTTCGATTTGTTCGGATGTTTAAAATTTTCGATTCGGCTCGTTTCGACCGATTTCTGTTTCGATTCGGTTCGGTTCGGCTCGTTTATCGTGTACATTTTTTTTTCGGAATATCGACCATTTTTCGTGTTTTCGGGTCACTTTGCTCGTTTTTTGTATCGACTTTTCGGAAATTTCGGAAATTTTCGTTTTTTCGGAACATCTGTTCTCGTTTCAAAGTGTCTACGATAATTCTGGCGATTCTATCGTGGTTTTTTTTATTACATAAAGATCCTTTTTTTCTTATGAATATACATTTCACAACTTTATTTAATCATATTAAAATGGTATGAAAGCCAAGGAACAAAAAAAATGAACAAAACGATTTAAAAAACGCTAAACTGACCCAAATGCCACAAGAAACAAGTGATACGCATTTACAAATACAAAATTTACAGAATCAGCGATATAACCGATAATAGTTAAATATACGATTTCCAGAATTACCGAAATGGAACCGAAATCACGAATGGAACCGAAATCATGAATAGAGCAAAAATAAATTTCGATTTGACACATTTCAAGTCCATTCGAAAAATCCGAAAATTTTTCGTTTCGGCTCGGAAAACTTTTCGGATCTGTCGGTTTTCGGGTCCGACCCGATTCGGAAATTCGGCCGAATCCGAAGACACGAATCGGGAAATTTCGTGAGAAATTCCGAAATTCCGAAACCCGAAACGCACATCCCTACTGCTATGTAACCAGGAAGTTCCTTAGAACAAGACACTGTGCAAAGGGGTGGAAACTAGCTGGATACAGAAAGGCTAAGGAAGCCCAGCAGGATCAAAATAGCTATGAAAACAATAGCATGTAGGCAGCAAAGGCAGATTCAACACATAACAATAAAATATACAATAAATCCTAAATCATGGGGCATGACAGCAACACTATTAGTTTTCTGAATGTGACATCTGATATCCAGATAAATGAGATTATTGGCCCTTTTTAGATTGGTTTAAAACCTGACATTTTAGATGAATAAATCCTTTAACCCCTTCGCTGTGGAGGACGCACTCAGCAGGTAACATTCCTTGCGGTGGACGCGCTGAGCGCGTCCTCCCTTTGGGGCCAGCATTCGGCTGGGTTCCGGCCGATCGCTGGGCCCCCTGGTGCGGGCTGACATCCTCGATGTCAGCCCAGCACCAGAACCGCCGCTGGCCTAATTAGGTGTCATCGCGGCGGCGCGATGACACCTAATTCAGGCGCCCCCCCGCATGTGCGGAGGAGGCGCCTGAAAGGGAGGGGGGGAGGTCCTTCGGACCTCTCTTCCTCCCGATCGCCGGCATTGCGGGGGTTAATCCAGGCACCGTTTGGAAGGGCACAGCCTGCCCTTCCTAACGATACCTGGAATTAACCCCATGGGGGCTGGATCACGAATCGGCGCCGAAAAGCGTCGGTTCGTGATCCTTTCCCGGAGCTGGCCGACATCTTGGATGTCGGCCAAGCTTCCGGGAATGCCCCCTGAGGACTGGCGTGATCGTGCATAGCACGATGACGCCAGTCCTGGAGTTAACCCCTAACTGCCACCAATGGTGGAGATAGGGGGTTCATCGGAACCCCATATCTCCCGATCCGTGGCAGTTAGGGGTTAATGTTTGGTATTGTTGGATCGGCCATAGCATGGCCGTTCCAACAATACCAAACTTGACTATGAAAAAAGTGTTTAAAAAAAAATGAAAAATAAAAATAAAAAAATATTTAAAAAAAAAATAAAAAAAAAATAAGTCTTTATATTCTTTTTTTGGTTCGTTAATGCAGCAATATTGTTCCCATTTCAATTATAATGTGAACAATGATGCTGCACTAACGATTTTTGTATGCGGTGCGTTTGTTAAAAATCGCGTAATTTTCCCCAAAAAAAAATGTAACGAGACCCCATCTCTAATTTTTTTAACAAGCGCACCCCATACAAAATATAACCGCAATTGCTCGCATGTTAAAATGTGAAAAAAAAAACACTTTACACGTTGTAGATGATTGAAAATTCAGATTTTATTGCATTTTTTGTTATAATATACAGACAGGTCATGACGTATACATATAATAATGACATATTATGAATCTGCCGAGTCTGACGGAAAGAACGATATATAATATGTCTGGGTCATATACTAAAATAAGCCTTCAAAACACGTTTAAACATGATGAGCAAAATCGGTAAAAATGAGCTCAGCACAGAGACGGGAAATGCCTCAGCAGCGAAAGGGTTAAATTTGAAAGTAATTTTTTAAATACTGAACATCTGTCTCCCCATCTATACGTAAAATAAATTCCAATTCGGGCTCCTACATCCTGTGCAGACATTACAGCTTCAGCAGAGACCATGGTTCTACTCACACAAGTCTTTCTCTAGTCTCTGGCTTGGCTGCGTCAAAACGTTGTCTCTGAATCTACCCTAGAAGCATTGGAGTGCCAGTGCCTTGTGATGAATGCAAAACAGACACTCTAGGCATTATGACCACTTGAGGAGAATAGAGTTTGGCCAACGTGATGACTATGAAAGTTTTGCCAATATTACCAATTAAGCTTATCTATTCTCCTAGGACTACTTTTCAAAAGAGAGGTTTCCCTACTGGCCAGGAATTCAGGGTTTTGTTTTTTTTTGGGGGGGGGGGATAAAAATCCTAGGAGCACATAGTTGAATGCCCAATTGGTAATACAGTAAAAATATCACATTTTGCAGATTACATACACGCATCTTGCTGTAAAACACTTACATTTCTTTTACTTATTCTTTTATTTCAGGTGGTAAAAAGAATGCATTCTCAACGTGTAAAGCAAAGGCGGCAACAGCAGGAGGCCTCCCGGAGAAGGAAGCTTGTTAAAACATCACAACAGCGTCGCTATTTCCCAAGGAGCCTGCCAATGACCTTGACCTGTCTTTGCTAGAGACACTATACCGTATAGACAATCACTGCCGACAGTTTGGCATTCTGGCTCCTGCCAGGCCTTCACATAAACTCTACTAAATCTTTATCCCTGAGGTAGAAAGAATTTGGAGTTGTGGCAGAAGTGCAACCTCCATACACTTTAAAAAACAAAAAACTTTTTTCTCGCCTTCCTACCTGCAGGAATACATATATATATGTGAAGCTCTCTATTTAATCCAGCCACAGACCAAACACAGTGCTAACCTTGGACATGGAACAACAGGAAGACAATCGATCTCTCAAAAACGTCTTTTATTTAAAAATTGAGCAAAAGGATCAACTGTTTTTGGTTTTATTTCATCATTGTATTGCTTTTTCTCCATAAAACTTGAATGTTTTTATATATCAGACTTTAGGATTGATTGATGTATATTTTATTAGGGGTATAACAGAGTCTACATTTCCTGCAAAATCTTTTTTTTTTTTTTTTTTCTTTTTTCACTTTTCCTCAAAAATATGGATATTATATGAATTTTGGCCTGTATATAGTTTTGACTGGCAAATGTGGAAATCAAAGAACCGTTTTGTTATCTCCTTGTCCCATTTGTTACAAATGTGGCTTTTTTTTTTGTTGTTGATGCTTTTATACAATGGGCGAAGAGCATCAGATCTCATAAACTTGGCAAATTGTGTTAAAAAAAAAACAACCTGTCAACCCTTCACCCTTTTGCTGGCAAAGGGGCCTCCGAATCACACAACAGTGCCTCTTACAGCAAAAGTGTTTCAGAAGGATCTTTTTTAAAAAGATTAATCATTTATTCAGTCCTTGAGTTCTTTTGTGTCATATACATATTTAATAAAAAAATGTTTTGTGAGAAGACTTTGCTCAGTCCTTTGCCCATATGGAAACCAATAAGTTATATCTCCTATCAAAAGGACAATGTATTCCCCCACCTGTCATTGTAAAGAAATCCCAGCACTTGGATTCGTTGTAACAATGTCATCTGTACTGTATTGTACTTGTTGTTTTTTTTGTTTGAGGTTTCTTTTTTTTTTTTGTTCTATTTTTCTGTTGGCCTATAGTGGGATTTAATGCCAGTTGTTTGGGAAAGAAAATCATATTGATGTGTCCCTCTTATTACATGGCAAGGCACAGACTTCTCTACCTGCCCCCCCCCCTCGTACCCCATAACCAAGCCCCCTGCCACTCCCTCCAAAAGGACATTTGTCAACTAAACTGTTTTTGTCATTCCAATATGAGTTAATGTGCTGAGCATATGTTTTTAAAGAAAAGCTTTGTAATAAAAAAAATCAGTCCGTATTTCTTTGTCTTTTTAAATGCTTATTTAAATCTCTGTACTGTTACACACCTACATCTCGCATTACATGATTGCTTAGGATACCTGCCTCAGCTTTTACACTGAGTGGAACATTATAAAGTATCAATTTATTATCAATCTTTTGTTGGAAATTAAAGACTTAAGGGGGAGGGTATAAAAAGTGTTTTTGATTAATCTTTATGCCCTCACTAGTGCAGTTGAACAACTTGGGAGCAAATGGTAGGCTATATATAAGGCATTATGACGTAGAGGGAAAAATGAGGCTTTAGAGGTCAAAAGGCAGGGGTGCAAAAAGAAAGGGGAGGCTGCAGACAAATTGGTGTACGAGGCAAGCAGCAATAATTTAGGAGACTTTAGTGATTAATCCTCTAAGGCTGGGGTCAGACGAACGCAGTGCGAACGCGCGTGCAGCCGCACTTTATTGCGGCCGTAGTAGCAGCAAATGACGGGCAATGACCGGCAATATACGAAGTACGTATAGCGGCAAACAAATGCATTTTTTTGAGAACGTCAAACCACTAGTACGGACGTACAGAGTGCGCTGCGGCCGGTAGCGGCGTGTGTGTGTGATTAGGAGACGTCAGACGCTGCTAATGTCCGGCCAACATAACGTCCAGACGCAAAAAGTGTTTTATTGATGATCCGTACAAAATCACAGACGAAAAAGCGCATGGTATGACCGCTATCGCGTATTCCGTGAAAAAATACGTCCATTCGTTCGAACGCACTTTTTCACGGACGACGCGAAAAATGCGTTTGTCTGACCCTAGCCTTAATGTTTGCTGTTGTTGCAACCACTACATACATCGCCATTTCCCAAAAACGTTTCAAACAAAGGCAGAAGATTAATTTATGAAGCTTCTTCTGCCATCCTGAAATTCTCTTTGGAGCACTGAAGTTTGTTGCAATGCAACAACGGTCAATAGTGAATAACTGTCTTTGTATGCATACTGTCTTTGTGTGCATACTGTGTATTTATGGTTTATGTATGTGTCTACTTTGTCCGTGCAGTTTGTTGTGTTTGTAGAGAGTAGAGACCATCAATAGTCAACCTTTCTTGTCATTCAATTTTACTGAAATGGCCTTTAAAGCCTGAAGCTCTCCATATGAAGGCAAATCTCAAAGGGGAGTCGACAGCTAGTGAAATATGCAGTGTGAAAACAAAAAATGGTATTTGTAAAATTAAAAAAATAACACAAACGCACAAATAAAGTGCCCATTAAGGAGACAGTGTCTCAAACATATACAGAATGTATTATATATATTCTGGGCAGAAATATAAGATTTATAACTGATTGCCTGAACACAGATTAATATTTTGTCACTGTGACCTAAATCATCAGGATGAATCACATACGCAACTCTGTAACTTACGTTTATCAGCAGCAAGTTGTCCTGTAAATCTATAGGGGTTATTCAAAGAGCACCGAATTGGCCTCCGAATTGCACCGAACAGTGAATTTCCTCATACGGCGCAATCTTGTGGCCATTAAGCTACTCAGAAAGCTGGCTATTCTCCAAATATTACCGCATTGCCAGCGAAATACGGTGACCCTCTCCTGATCCTCTCTCTACAGTAAATTCACCCTATACCTACTGTCGCGGAACCCCTTACTCAGAGACTGTGGACTGTACCAAAACCTCGCTCCTCTGCTATTCCCCTCATGTAAGCTATTTGTCTGTTTATGGTTTAAGGTTAAAAGTGATGTTTTTGTGACTTTCCCCCAGCAGAACAGAATCCAAAATGCCTTTAAGCCTGTCACTTATGCTCACTGTGTTATCTGACACCAGGGGAAGCCTGGGTTTCAAAGCATGAGCTGGGTTTGATGCTCCAGCCAATCACCATCCAAGGAGCTAGAAGGGCCAACCAATCCCATTCCAGGAATGCACCTCATTGACTGTAATAGAACCATCTGCAGAAACTTTAAACATTGGTGCCCTGAAAACTAATTGTTCCAGTGGGGTGCTTTTTCGAAGTTAGGGTCCTCCTCACGTGAGCTACCATTGTGGTGATTGTCAGGAGGGAGCTCCATTGGGAACCCACGTTGCTGAGCCTTTCTTGACCCCAGGGGCTCAGGCAGCAGTGGCCATGCGGCATCAGCTGGGAATAACTACTATATGCTGCCATCCGTGCCTCTGGCCCCAGATCTGGGCGCTTTTTGGACTGTGACATCCTAGGGGCCCGAGCTATGAAACGATACCCCTGGATTGCCGCTGCTCCCCTGGAATCCCCCCCAAACAAGGACCTGTTCTCTATATGACTGCAGTTACAGTCATTTATAAGGCGCCACCAAGTACCGTAGCACTGTACAATGGGAAAGACAGGATAACCAATATACATGCAAGTTAAACACATAGAACAATATCAGAGAAGCCCCTGCTCAAGAGCTTGCACTCTGAGAGGACCAGATGGGGAACAGGCTGAATGGTGGTGCCGAAATGTCTGGGGGACGGGAATGTTAACTGTTATCTGATTCTGAACCAAATAAAAGCAGGCCATGTGAAATGGCCAGAGAGAGTCTGCTTAGCCCAATCTGAAGAGTGTCGTCTGCTTTATTGGGAGAAATTAAGATCTGACATTGATCCAGCACTGCAGGCTGAGGGGACAATCTGGGAACTGGCGAAGGCGAACGGCTCGAGACGGCTGCGGGAACATATTGGACCTAGGCATCTCGTTACACCTACAATTCTAGGTACAGGTATTTTCTGTGTCCTATTCCACAGTGTATGTGTTATGTTATAATTCCCTGATGTGTTTATTGTAGCGGCATGTTGTATACATTTTAAGTAATTTGATTCCTTTGTTTCCCCCATACTACCGTCCACCCCACCCCAAGATCTGGCTTAAACTAGATCTCTCTGCCCCTTCCTCAGACTTTGTTACACCAGGGCATGTGTGTGGGAGGGGGAAGCTACTGGGAGGCTATTCGGTATGGAAATACTGAGACGTGTTTTACCATTGTATTTTGTACATTCCTCCTGTTTTTTTTTCCCCTTCCCCATTGTAAACCGTCAATAAAGTCATCCCCAGTTTTGTTTTCACACTGCAAGGAGCTCCAGCTATTGACTGGGTGGATTTGGGCCAGAATTGGTACTCTTTCTGGATGCTGATGGCAAGAGGGAGTCTTTATGCACGTGGACACCCATCCTGGACACTGATCCCCACGTGACACTTGGTAACTGTATTGTAGTGTCACTGGGCTTGAGTATTTAACAAGGAGATATGGACATCAAGCAGCATAGTGAAGAGGAACCTAATCAGGGAAGAGATGAATGAGACTTGGGAGCAAACTTTAGCAGTCTGTGGTTGGCAGCTATAGGTAGACAACATGATTTAATTAAAATTGATAAGGTTTTAATGTAATTCCAACCATTGAATGCCCTTTTAATTTAGGTTTTTATGTCCAAAATTATATTTTATCCTATCCACTCTACCTAATCAAGTGAAGTAAATTAATGACTAATGCTTTAGGAAATGGGAAGTCATCGAGTCGGAGATGGCTGATATGCAGACAGAAACACGGCCTTACACAGTAGGAGATAGGGAGAGGAAAGGTTAACTTGTGTGTCGTTTGGAAGCGTTTGCTTGATCTTCAGATAGGTTTCCTGGATTTGAGGGGATGGCCTGAAGACTCTAGGGTGAAATGAGGGAAAGGGATGGCTGAACTTTGGATGGAGGTGATGCACTATCTCTGAATTTCAATATGAATGTAATAAATATACAAAATCAAAAAAATAAGTAGATCCTGTAGAGATTAGAGTAATAAGACTATGTAAAATGTTAACATTGTATCAGGTAGCAAAATTTAAGTAAAAGCTCCCAAAAAATGTATTTGCTATAAATGAAACAAATAATTTTAAACTTTTAATCTTTGTTTCCTTCTGTGACTAAGGGGACACATTTGTACATCGCAAAAATCAGAACACTGAAAATAGTGAGGTAAATGTGTTGGTGAAAAGCCACAACCAAAGTATGTTCTCAGACACCAAATTCATTTTTCTATGCAGAAGAAATGTGTTGTTTACAAAATATCCATTCTAAAGTTTGTTAGTTCTCAATGGGGCAAAACAGTGATTTTTAGAATCTGCAATATGAACAGGATCTCCAAGTGGGGCTTGGGAACAGAGCATATTATAACCAGGACAGATGTGAAGAATTGTGTCCATGGGACTGCACCTGAAAAGAGGACATTTAGGGATTCAAGTGTGTCTGTGTCCAATGCGTTCCTGGTTTTAAGCTGAGTGGGAGAGACTTCTATCTGCCACCATGATGTGCAACAAAAAGATCAAGGTGCTCTCCCAAGTAGCGGCGAGTCAGGTGGAAGGATGGCTTACCCTTGTTCAGAGGAAAACTGTGAGAACAGCTTAAAATAGCATCCTGATCAGACCAAATCGATCCATCATCAGAGGACAGCTGACCTCACAAAGGGAGTCTAAACATTACAGAATAACTCTGTCCTTAACTGGACTTTCATAAAAAAATGTACAAGTGAACATATGCCACAAATATGGTTCAAAGGAAGGACTTTAAATGCCTTGTGGTTACTAAACTGCCCGTCTGCAGCATCAGCCAGCTCATTGACTGTCAAATGACACCCACGGTGTGCTGAATAAGTTTTGGGAAAATGTCCATTGAGACCGAACACAGCAAGACATGAGGATCCAAAAAAAGCAGGGAACGGTTACGGGAAATAAAACGCTTAGATTCACTTGGCTTTGAAAACGCTGAATAAGATAAAAACGTCCACATGATAATAACAAGAGCTATTTTAAAACCATCTAAACTAGTTCTTAAAAAAACCCTTAATGAGTTGTTTGTGAAGAATCCAAGATAAACAGATTTATGAAAACGGTATGTAACATTTTGTGCGTCAAAGAGATTTAGCATAGCAGTCTGCCCATCTGTCTGGATTTAAGGGTTTTTTGTTAGTAACCTGTGGCTATCCTACAAAGTACAGCTGCCGTGTATGCATGTAGCCAGGTCTGGACTGGGTAGGAAATAGACTGTGGATGGGGCCCGGCCATGGCACTTACTAGTTATTAGATAATCCTAGCTGAATGAACCAGTAATTAAATGACACTCCAACTCCAGAAACCAGGGTTTCAAGCATTAGATTTTGATGGTCTACAATTCCCAAAATTCTCTTGAGTGCTATAAATGGTCAGAGAATCATGGACGTTGTAATCGAGAAATATCTGGGGGGGGGCCAAAGACTGAGAACCCTGCCATAAACACATATGTGCCTTGCATAGATTATGGTGTAAGGCAGAAATTCAGGAATTTCAAAATCTGCCCTGTCCCCCCCCCATGTTGATTGCCTACAAATTCCAGAATTCTTTGAATATAATAGATGTCCAGAGGTTCAAGGGAGTTGTAATTCAGAAAAATAAGGGGAATATCCTAAGGGAGGACAGTGTCTAAAAGATGCTGGAGAAAAAACCCTTGAGTTTGACTGAGGCCGAAAATGATGCCTCACTCTGCGTCTGTCACGTACCTCCGACGTCCAGCAGCATCCTCCGCGCTGTTCGCTGATCGAGCTTCGGATGAAATGCACGCCGGCGCCGATCACGTGATGGTCGGAGGGGCAGGGCGTGGAGCTATGACGCGGCGCCATCGAGTTTAAATACCCTGCAGTCAGATGAGATCGGCGCGCTGATGTTTATCCCGCAGTGCTACCGAGTGTTCATCGAATATATTGATCTCTGTGTTTTGACCCCTGGCTATATGTATATTGATGATTCTGGTGTTTGACCCATGGCTTTGTATTAATGGCGACTCTGGTATATTGACCCCTTGCTTTGGCGATAAAGGATTCTGGTATATGACCCTGGCTTTGTAATACTTACGATTCTGGTGTTTGACCCCTGGCTCTGGCAAATATACGATTCTGTATACAACTCCTGTCTTTGACTATCCTTCTTTGTGTGTGTGTGTTTATATATATATATATATATATATATATACTCATATACTCAACCCGACCACTCTAAGGATCGGAAAGGGTAGGGGTGACTCTCCGCACAGGGACCGGTTTCATACATCCGTGGGGAATACGTGACATTACGTCAGCGCCAATGGATCCTGCAGAATTGCCCACTCTCTTGGCTAAATTGGCAGCAGAACAGGAGGAGCAGAGCCATCGCATGTATCAAATAGCTCAGGCTCTGCAGACTCTTTTGGCCCCGCAAGGTCGAGTACATACCCCCCTGCCTAACTCTTTACCTGCTCAAGCGGCCCCCCTTTTGCCTGACAGACCACGAGTAAGCATGGAGGCGCCGGTGATTTTTGACGGTACACCTGGTTTATGTTGAGGTTTCTTGATCCAGCTAGATATATTATTTGAGCTAAATCCAGGGTTCTGTCAGTCTGAAAGATCTAAGATTGGTTACCTTATTAACCACTTATCTGATAAGGCTTTACTTTGGGCTACACCCTTATGGGAAAGTAAAGCACCTTTGGTTTATGATTATGAGGAATTTGTACATGAATTAAGGAACAATTTTGATCCTACCAGAAGGGCAAAAAGTGCTGGGCGTGCCTTGTTTCGTATCAAACAAGATAATCGCAGGGTATCCGATTATGCCATTGAATTCAAGACCCTGGCCTCAGACGTAAGGTGGACCAATGAATCCTTGGTATTAGCCTTCACTGAGGGCCTTTGCAAAACTTTAATGTTTGAACTCGCTCCCATGAAACTGCAGGACAAACTCAGTGACCTAATAGATTTTTGTATTTCTCTGGATGACTAGATACGCGAAAGAAGGCATGTAAAATAGAGACCTAGAAGGCTTCTTCCTGCTATACCTGCCTTCCCTCCTAACCCTCCTCCTCCGACTCCTATGCCAACTTGGTTAGAGAGTCATGTGTCAGAACCCATGCAGATAGGCAGAACTGGCATAACCGAGGAGGAAAGACAATACAGGCGGCAACATGGTTTGTGTTTTTATTGTGCTGGATCAGGACATTTTCACCTACAGTGCCCGCAAGGTCCTAGTCAGGCCCAAACTGTACAGGGATGGTATCAGAGGCATTCTGTAACCACTACCTCAGTTGCTATGATTAAAAAAAATCTAGAGTGATATTACCAGTATTTGTGTCATGGGACTCCTTCAATGTAAGGACTGAGGGCTTTCTTGATTCTGGGGCTGCAAGAAAGTTTATGGATGTTTCTTTTGCTTCCACGCACTCTATACCGTTGGTTGAAAGGGAGTTTCCTCTTAAGGTGGAGGCTATAGATGAAAACCCTTTGTCTACCCCATGATTACTCATGACACTATACCTATATGCATGTCCACAGGTATCCTCCACAGTGAGACTATAACATTTCAAATAATAGAATCTCCCACTTGTCCCATAGTTCTCTGGTTTCATTGGCTGTCTATACTTAACTCCGTAATTGGGTTCAAAGAGATCTAAAGTCATGGGCCCACTTTGTTGGACAAAGTGCCTGGCTATGTTCAACCTGGTCAGCAGTTTGAACGTAGCTACTGCTCCTCCTTTGTCCACCGAGGTATCGGAATGGTATAAGGATCTTAAGGAGGTGTTTGCGAAAACCAATGCCGAGGTACTGCCACCCCACCGTCCCTACGATTGCGCGATCAAACTCCTCTCTGGTACTATGCCTCCCAAAGGGCACGTTTATCCTCTGTCACAAAAGGAAACCGATATAATATGGAGGAATACATACGTGAGAACTTGGACAGAGGTTTTATCAGATGCTCCACTTCCCCAGCAGGGGCAGGTTTCTTTTTTGTGTCAAAAAAGGAGGGGGACCGGCGCCCCTGCATTGACTATAGATGTTTAAATAGGATAACTGTAAGAAATGTGTATCCCATCCCTCTAATTTCCGAGCTCTTCGATCGTCTCATGGGTGCCAAGGTATACTCTAAACTAGATCTGTGAGGTGCATACAATCTAGTTCGTATTAAGCAGAGTCACAAGTGGAAAACTGCCTTTAACACTCGTAGCGGACACTACGAATACCTAGTAATGCTTTTTGGTCTGTGCAATACTCCTGCAGTATTTCAAGATCTGATCAACAATACCCTCAGAGAATATTTGCATGTGTTTGTAATTGTCTACCTAGATGACATCCTGATCTATTCCCCTGATATCAAAACCCATCAGGAGCACGTCAGAACTGTATTGAAAATGTTTTTGGAGAATGGGTTTTACTGCAAGCTAGAAAAATGTTTGTTTGACATTTCTACTGTTCATTTTCTTGGTTATGTCATTAGTCCGGAAGGTTTTCAGATGGGTCTTAAAAAACTGCCTGCCATAATGGATTGGCCTCTGCCCCAAGGGTTGAAGGCAATCCAACGTTTTTTAGGGTTCACGAACCGCTATAGGAGGTTCATAAAGAATTTTTCTGCTCTGGTAGCTCCTCTGACCGGAATGACTAAAAAGGGAAACCATAATCAAAAATGGACCCCCCCCCAAGCTGAACAAGCATTTGAAGTCTTAAAACAAGCCTTCACCACTGCCCTGGTTTTAAGACATCCTGAACCCAAAATGCCTTTTCAGTTAGAGATTGATGCTTCAGAGATTGGCATTGGTGCAGTCTTGTCCCAAAGAGAGGCACATGATAAACCGCTACATCCATGTGGGTTCTATTCCCGTAAGTTGTCTCCAGCCGAGAGGAACTATGACATAGGGAACAGAGAATTGTTAGTGGTGATCTCCACCCTATTAGAATGGAGATATCTATTGGAAGGTTCCAGTGATCCTCTTATAATCATTACTGACGATAAAAATCTTATCTATATTGGCGGTGCCAAGCGCCTAAACTCCAGGCAAGCACGTTGGTCCTTTTTCTTATCCCGTTTCACTATGTGCTCACGTACAGACCTGGGTCAAGGAATACAAAACCCGACGCTTTATCAGGGCAATTCGAGACGTATGAGTAAAACATAGAAGGTAAACACCCCATTGTTCCTCCGGAACGCATTCTTGCTTCTACTTCCCTTGAAGTATCTTCACCTTTCTTGGAAAGTCTTTAGGGAGCTCAGGGTACGGCTCCTGAGGGAAAGCCTCCGGCTAAACGTTTTGTACCTGAAACAGAGAGATCAGTTGATGTTTTTATTTCATGATGTTAAGCAGTCTGGTCATATGGGTATTACCAAAACAATATCCAATATAAGTAGGTCATTTTGGTGGCCCACATTGCGAAGGGATATAAAAGAATATATAGCCGTGTGCGATGTATGCATGAGAAAAAAGAGTCCCAAAACTGTACCGGTAGGCTTACTTCATCCATTGCCCATTCCAGAACGGCCGTGGTCACACTTGGCAGTGGATTTCATAGTAGACTTACCCAATTCCAAAGGGAATACAGTAATACTCACCATCATTGATCGATTTTCTAAGATGGGACTCTACGTTCCGCTGCCGAAATTGATTCTGCAGCCAACCTCGTTCCGATATTTGAACAAAATATTGTACGTCTTCAAGGAGTGCCCAAGGGTATAGTATCAGACAGGGGCACTCAATTTGTATCCAGATTCTGGAAAGGGTTCTGTACCAACATGGGGATAACCTTGGCCTTCTCTTTGGGCTATCATCCCCAAACCAATGGGGCGGCCGAAAGGGCAAACCAAAATGTAGAAAAATGTCTTCGGTGTTTTGTATCCGAAAGGCAGGATAACTGGTCTGATCTTCTACCATGGGCTGAATATGCACTCAATAATGCCATCAGTGAGAGTACGGGTCGTTCGCCCTTTCAAATTGATTATGGGTATGACCCTCCCATGCTTCCTTCCACATTTCAGGATTCTGCCATACCTGCCCTAGATGACTACTTAAAGTCCCTAAGAGACACCTGGATGACAGTCAAGGGGGGTACTTGAAAAAAGCAGTGCAGTACAAAAGATTAAAGCCGACAGACACAGGAAGCAAGCACTGGTGTACCAAGGGAGATGGGGTTTGGTTGTCCACCCAACATGTCAGGCTTCTGGTACCCTCTATGAAAATGGCACCTCGTTACATCGGTCCGTACAAAATCCTAAGGCGGCACACCAAGAACGGGGTTCCCCCTCCCCCTATCACAGTTGAGGGCATGGAGGAATTTGAGGTGAGGGCGATTCTGGATTCTCGCTGGTCCAAGGGGGTATTGCAATACCTGGTCGACTGGGATGGTTGTGGTCCTGAGGACAGACAATGGATTCCTGGGGACGAAGTTCATGCTGCCCGCATGATTAAAGCATTTCATAGGTCTCACCCTTCGTCACCGGTTGGTTGTCCTGTGGCAGCCCGTGGAGGGGGGTTCTGTCATGTACCTCCGGTGCCCGGCAGCGTCCTCCGCGCTATTCGTTGGCTGAACGTCGCATGAAGAATGCGCCGGTCACGAGACGGTCGGAGGGGCAGGGCGCGGAGGTATGACGCGGTGCCATTGGGTTTAAATACCCTGCAGTCAGATGAGATTGGCGTGCTGACGTGATTTTGTGCATCCCGGAGTGCTACCCAGTGTTCATCGAATATATTGATCTCTGTGTGTTGACCTCTGGCTATATATATTGACAATTCTGGTGTTTGATCCCTGGCTTTGTATTATTGACGATTCTGGTATATTGACCCCTGGCTTTGTGTTACTGATGATTCTGGTATATTGACCCCCGCCTTTGGTGACAAACGATTCTGGTGTATGACCTCTGGCTTTGTAATATTGATGATTCTGGTGTTTGACCCTTGGCTCTGGCAAAAGAACGATTCTGGTATTTGACCCCTGGCTCTGGCAAAAGAACGATTCTGGTGTTGACCTTTGGCTTTGGCAAATATACGATTCTGTATACAACTCCTGTCTTTGACTTATACTATCCTTCTTTATATATATACACTCAACACGACCACTCTAAGGATCGGAAAGGGTAGGGGTGACTCTGCGTACAGGGACCGGTTTCATATATCCGTGGGGAATACGTGATGGCGTCGTTTTTAGGCATGGTTTCCGAGAATAATTGAATTAATTTCAAGAGGATTTGTTGTTTTTCTCGATATTCGTCTCCACCCAAAATGTTTAGATTGTTCAAGAATTGGAGTGTATCCGGGAACTATCAGTAGATAGTGGTTAGAGCAGTGGTTCCCAACTGTGATCCTCAAGTACCCCCAACAGGCCAGGTTTTACAAATAACCTTGGGGAAATGCAGACTGAATCCTGCAATCACCGCAATCACTGAGCAGCAAATTAAATCACTTGTGCTGTGCTTCAGATATCTGGCAAACCTGTCCTGTTGGGGGTACTTGAGGATACCGTTTAATTTGGCAGGTTTATTCAGGTGAATCCCATAGGCTTCAATGTTTTTATTCCCGTTTTTATTCAATAGCTAATAAACCGTTTATTATTTTAATCTGCCGTAAAAATTCTCTTTATTTATTTATTTTTTTAGGATCTTTTAGGCATTTTTTTTTTTTCTTGGTATTAAAATTTTTTTTGTAAAGAAATAAAGGTCACAAATTGACCGTCATAGTCAGCCACGCAGGGCCAGATAGCATACTCTCATAAGAAATATAGATAACATAAAAAGGAGGGGGGCTGCATAAAAAGTCAGCAAAAATGTTGGAAAAAGAGAGGGGTTTGTAGTAAAATTCGTCAAAAATATTTCGGCGACATACAAATAAAAAAAAAGAAAAAAAGAAAAAAAAAAAGGGAGAAATGTCTCAGATCTATCCCCATCCAGGGAATATCAGCAAGAAAAAAGAAAGAGTTGTGTCGAAAGCGTCTCAGAATTAAAGAGGGGTAAATGCAAAAGGTGGATTAATATAATGACGAACAACAAAAGTCCTCCATAAACGTAAGATAAAAGTCACAAATACCCAACTGGGCTTCTCAGCCAACGGAGAAAGGGAATAAGGGGATAACAAATATTTGGGGGGGGAGATTCATCAAACTGATTATGGGCTGCCGGACTCTCAAGCTTCAGGGTCGACGGTGGAAGACAGCAGGCACTCAGCCTGGATCCAGAGAGGGTGAAGCCGAAGCACCAACCACCACGGTCTCGAGACCTCTGGGAATCCCCAGGGAGGCAAAAACCGGCCACACTTCATCCGGGGTGCCAAAAATATACAGCACATTGTCGAGTGTACAGAGCAGGGTGCCAGCTGCTCCCCATCTGTATCGAACCCCCTTAGCCCGAAGGCAAGTTGTCGCCTCCCGGAACCTCCAGCGCGCCGCCAGCGTCAGGAAGGGCAGATCGTTATACAGAGACACCACGGAGGATTCAAAGGCAATAAGACCCATCGCCGAAGGCAGCGACATCAGCCTTAGTTTCATGGGTATCTCCCGCGCCACCGCAATAATATCTCGCGGCGCCGTCTCCGGGGCTGCCACCGATTTCCGGACACATATTGCCATGCCAAAAGTCTCTGGGGCATTAGGAGGGAGTTTCAGTAGGTGGCCTGCCAAGCGGTTGGTATATGCCAACGTCGCCTCAGGCTGCACCGACTCCGGGACCCCCCGAATACGGATGTTACACCGGCGGTGTCAGGGCGTCCAACGACTCCACTGTACGCGACAAATTCTCCACCTGTAGCTGAAGAGATTCCACCTTGCAGGCAAGATGAGTTTGCGCGGACTCTACAGTCGTTGTTCGTGCTTGAATGTCTACTATATGCTCCTGTACCAGGGTCACCTCAGTTTTAACCCCCGCCACGTCAGCACTCCACATTGCCCGCATGTCATTCATCATTCTTTTGATGTCGCCTTTAGTCGCAAGCTGAAAGTCTTCCCCTGGGGTAGTTGCTAGGAAGGCGGACGAGGCTGTCTGAACGGCTGCAGCATCGGGAGAAACAGAGAGTGCCGCCCGTCGGTGGGCCGCCTTATTTGCCCTTTTAGCAGGGGCCTTCCTGGCCTTCTGGTCCTGGAGCGAAGTCGCCGAGGAGGGCAGGTCGGCTTCATCACCGCTCCCTCTCGACCAGGTGAAGCCATCCTCGTCAGAGGAACCGTATCCCGGAGGCAGGGTGGGGTAAGGGAGACCCGCAGCGAACAGTCGTCCACCACCTAAGGAGTCCCGGATGTCGCGTTGGCCTGGGTTCGGCACTGAGCCATCCCGCTTCACATTCTTCTTACCCATCCGTACGATAGTCTGGACCAGGGTATGCCTCCCTGCAGCTGGCGTGGCAGCAACAAATCGCGGTATCTCCTCAGGCTCCCAAAATGGCCACCCTTGCTAGGCCGTAGTCTCCGTTCCAGGCGTTTCCAGAGCTCACTAAATCACCTCTCGACTCAGCGCGAGGTCTCCCTGTGTCTCCTGTGGGTCAGCAAGCCCAGATGAACCAGGCCATCCCAAGGATGTGTTCCACTCCGTTCGCCTGTGGGTTCGGAGGTACGATAGGCCACAAAGATGGCTGCCGGTCAGTAGCGAGGATGACTCTCTCGTGGCCCTCACCCCTCCTGCAGGTCCGGAGGGGGGAACGAGCAGGCTCCGGAGTGTTGCACCTGATGGCCGGCAATATGCGAGGTAGGAAAGGAGAGGAACCGGAGATCCAAATTGCCTAGAAACGCTGTATTTGCCGAGTGTATAGCAGAGCTCCAGGCATGCACGTCCACCCTCGATCGCTGCCGGCCACGCCCCCCCTTTTAGGCATTTTTAACCCCTTAGTTACCAGGCAGTTTTATGATTGTCAGTCTGAAAGTGTCCGCAGCTGTTTTAACATTTCTGCGCTGTTTGTGTTTAGCTCTAATTTTCCTCTTACTCGATTATGGAACCCACACATATTATATACCGGTTTCTCGCCATTAAATGGACTTTCTAAAGATAACATTATTTCCATCATATCGTATAACTTACGATAAAAAAAATTATGAAATATGATGAAAAAATTGAAAAAACACACTTTTATCCCCAAAATCTACAACCGCCAAAAAAGACCCCAGCTAAATAGTTTTTAAATTTTGTCCAGAGATTAGAAATACCCAATTTTTACATGTTTTTGCTTTTTAAACCATTCACTACTGAGACATTTCATCTCTATGCGCTGAGCTCATTTTGACTGTTTTATGCTCATCATGTTTAAACGTCAATTGAAGTCCTATTTTAGTATACCCCCAGACAAAAATTAGGTTTTTTTAAAAACCCACCTTTTATTTTTTTTTATTATTTATTTATTTATTTTTTGTTTTACTTTTATAGCAAACCTAGTCATGTTTGGTATCATTGGAAAGCCTCCACTTGGCAGCTAGGGGTTAACTGGCCGACTGACGTCATCGCACATATGGCGACAATGTCAGTGGGTGGGGGGGGTGACCCGGAGGCCTGGCTGACATCCAAGATGTCAGCCACTTCTGGGTTTGAATCGCGATCCGGCACCTAAGGGGTTGAAGAGAGGCACCGCTGAAAAGGGGTTAAAGAGAGGCACAACGCATGTGGCAAACGGACACAAGTTAGGCAAGAACGTAAAACCGCTACCACGGACGCGCACAGTGCGCCACGTCCTCGTAGCGTTCTGTGTGAGTGATGAGATGTCAGATGCATTTGCGACGTCCAGCACCTTGACGCACAAAATGGCTTTTCATATCCTTCTCAAATTTTTATCATTTTTCATATTAATTTTGCTTCCCATAATTCCCTTTTTATTTCTACGTCCATCAACAAAAACGGACTGTGTGGTGTCTACAGTATCTTCCGTCAGTATGTCCATCCGTTGTGCATGCACACAGAGTGCGTTCAGACTGCGTTCGTGAGACTCTAGCCTCAATCATTTGGTTTGGGGGTTTTTTATACCCCGTTCGTCAGCTTTCTGCTTTTTTCTGCTTTTTCTGGTGGCTGGTCTGCGCTGTGTTAGTCGGCTTTTCCCAGACATGTTCAGCATGTTTTTATGAGGCGGTTCGAGTGATTCGATACTTCAGATCGTATCGGATGCGTTTTTCGGCAGGTATTCAGTGGGAATTTGGCAGGTTTTTGCCTTTTTTTTGGTGGATTTTCGGGTCCGTTCCCTGCACTCCAGGAACGCTGCGGTGAATGCTGGAAACGGGAGAGCACAGAAATCTCGACATTTCGGTACTCTCTGAATAACCCCCTATATTTGTGTAACCCGATGGAAAAAAAATCTTTATCCTGGTAATGTTTTTGTTTTTTTCCATTTGTCATGACAGTGGTGTTAGTTTAGGATTAGGTTACCATTTATGATTGTTTTAAGGTTAGGATTACATTTAAGGGGTTATTCAGAGAGCACCGAAATGTCACCGACAGTTCTCTGTCTCTCGCCGTTCGGTGATTTAAATTTGTCGACCCTGCGTTGAATTCAGCATTCGCAGGGTCCCCGAACTGTAGCGCATTGACCCGCCGAACACTCCCTAAAACCACCGCATCGATCGGAAAAACCACTGCAAAACCGCCAAATCAATACGAAAAACTGCCGAAAGCAGCCACAACCCACCGAAAACAGTCGACAATCTGCCAAACAGACCGTCAAATTGGTGCTGAAGCAGCCGATGACCCACCAAACAGACCACCAACCAGCCACCGGAAAAAAGCAGACAAGCTGCCGAACAGGGGTAAAGAAAAACCTGCAACTTTTAAAACGCTTTTTTAAAAACACTAGTGCATGAAAATGCCTGGAAATAATATATAAGGTCCTAAGACTATTAATAGAAAGGTCTGTTACAGAATTTAAAATAAAACCACAGTAAAAAAAATCTGAATTAAAATTTTTGCTGAAAAAAGCCTAAGAATCCCAAAAAAATTATAGAGACTTTTTGCTGCAAATAAAAAGAATAAATAGTTGAAAAAATATTTAACAAAAATGGGGAATTTCATTTACATTGAAACCTATGGGTTTCCCTTGCTTAAAGCCGTCGAATGAAACCACTGAAAATCAGGGCATTTTGACAATCTTTCAATGCTGTTCGGCGTTTTCTGAATAAATTGACCATTACTTCTCTCTGGGGAATTTGCTGCCAAAGGTCTCCATATTTCGTTGGCAATTCGCCAATATTTGTCGAATTGCCAGCTTTTTGAATAGCCGAATGGCCACTAAATTCCACTGTACGGGGAAATCAACATCCGGTGCAAATCCATGGCCAAATTGGCACTCTCTGAATAACCCCTTTAGTGTTAACTCTAAATCCTAACAATCTCTCCATTTTCAGGCAACAATTTCTGCCCCATTTTTTTGATGTGAAAGGACCGAGCCTAACCCTAACTGTAACACTAACCGTACAACTAACACCACTGTCATAACAAATGTAAAAAAAAATTTTTTACGACAATATATATATTTTTCCCTTCGACCAAACATATATAGTAAACTCTAACCCTGGCCCTAACCAAAAAAATTGTTTCTGAAAACGCTCCATTTCAGGAGGAACAGTTGAAAAAAATTCAAGTAAAGTTTTATGAAAAATTCTACCTAAAATGATTTTCATTGCTCCCGAACATATGTTGCAGACAACGCAAACATCATTTTCCGCCATGTTCAAAGTAGAGTGTTTTTTTTCCCCCCCGGCATCCTTTTTACCACTTTTTTTTTTATAGCATCCTTCCCATAGTAAAGCTCTGGGAGGACCAGATTTTGAGAGCCCTTGTGTAAGGACATCTCCTTTCACAAAAACCCAGTAGTGATAGTTCCATTCCTGACCACCTATGTTCAACTGTCCAGCTGTTTTGTGCAGTTGGTTGGGTGATAGAGGTCAAGCCATAAGCTGCATGACCTTGAAGATAAGTCTGGCTTTCTCTCAACACAACCCTGAATTCAGAAAAACGCTTGTCGAGCAGCATCAGATTTGAACAGACGTGCTTTTCTGTAATACATTACCCACAAACCTTGTATAACATACTGGAATCTACAACATCTTCAGAATTGTTTCTGCTCATAGTGGATGGAAGAGATTGTTACTTCTCCTTAGCTGTGTTCAGACGGAGATGGAACTTTATATTGAAAACATGATGATAGATATCTCGCATCATCACTTTGCGCTATAATCCCTGATGTGCCAGGTAGTCAAGGTCTTGCCCGGTTACTTATTTATGGCCCCCACCGAGTCAGCAGAGCAATAATAACCTAGGACATCCTGATGTGTAACTTAGAGACATTTATAAAAAATTATAAAATATATCTGTATTATTAGTAATAGTGTAAATACTAGTGAACTCTAATGGAGTGTAGAAGATTGTCTGGGTACATCTTTCGCAATATAACAAAAGTAGACACAAAGGGCTCTATTCCAACCCTGGTGCAAACTAGACTGTCCCTTTAACGCAAGGGTCAGCAACCTTGGACCTTCAGATGTTTTAACTCTCTAGGGGTTATTTCGGGGAAATTTCGGTGCCCTTTCGTTCGGCGCACTGCGGTGCGTTTTCAGTTCGCTGACCCTGTGGTGAATTCACTATTCACCCCAGGCATGGCCAGATCTTCACGAGTGGTGCGGTGCACCCGGCCTCACGGTCAAGCGGCCCCACAGGGTTGCAGTCCATGGATGTGAGCAGAGCGTCGTGGGGATTCCCTCCCCAGTGCTGATGACGCTCTCCTCACATTCAGTAATCGGGTGAATAAGGCTAGACATGCATAGGGGTAATCGTACGGAAAATAAGCATTGAGCTGAATGCTTATGTTACGTTTTAATTATGTGTGTTTTGTGAATGCAGATTTGAGGGGAAGAATAGAATTTATGAGCAATAGGGCCAGCGGGTAGTTTTAGAGGCTGACCGCTTTGGTGAATTGTGCTGCTATTTGGGCATTCCGCTGGGAAGCACTTTTTCTATTTGGGGCAATGAGCCGTACGATTACCCCTATGCATGTCTAGCCTTATTCACCCGATTACAGAATTATTCATGTGTATTAGGAGCCTTTCCACATTGATATAATTTCCCTCACAATGCTACTGTTTTTTTGATGATTTTAGAATTTGTATCTGGGAGTGTCTTTTTTTGAATTAAAGGTTTTTGCCACTTTTCTTTGCCACTCCTTGATATGCAGTCGTCAACCCCAATCGGTTTGTCGACTGGTACATGTATATATTTTGTCTTACAATTTTGCAGGTTCAATCCTGAAACAAGGGTGGTATCCCTGCTGACAATCAGGGATATGTGATTGTATGACCGGGGGGGGGGGGGGCGGGGGGGGCTTCTTTTTGGCTGTCCCTTGGTCTTTTTAGATTTCCATTTGAAGTACTAAACCTAACCTACCATAACTAAAATGATTTTGTTTTATAGACAGGATTTCATATTTTAACTGGAATTAATCCCTTCACACCCAAAATTGAGTTCTTGATTTTGCATTGTAATGTCTATAATATAAAAAAAAAAAAAACACATCCCTGGAACATATTGGAGCACACAAGAGTTGAGACTGTAATCCACACTACAAGCTGAGAAGACTCAAGTAATGAGACCAAGAGCTATTCTGCCTCGATAGGGAGGTGAGCAGACTTTACACATTGTTGCATGTCCAGTTCCCCCCCTTCTTAAAATGACTAGAATAAGTACGTTTTTAGTCCTATTGACTGGTCTGCTCCCAGGTAAATGGGTAAATGGATTCTATACTCAGGATATGCTCGTGCTAACTGGGATCATAGTGCCACAAATGCAACACATACAGCTTCAACTAATGTTTTTGTGAGTCCTCATTTCCATAATAGCCACAATATTGATGTATGCTTGGTTTGTATGCACTTTTTATTTATGAGCTATAAGTATATAGAAGGGGATGTATGGCTCTAGGATTTATTCACTCACCAGTGTTTTCATTTAATGAATGGTATTATTAATAAAACGACGGTGGAACTAAACTACAGAAGTGTTTTTATTTTCCTTTTTTGTTTTTAGAATAAAAAAATAAAAAAGGGGGTGGGGGGGGGGGTTGTCATTGTGTCAACAATACTGAATGGAGAATAGCCGTAGCTTGTTTTACAGAAGAAAGTGCTATTTTTTTTTTTGCAACAACAGTGAACAATGAAAGGGATTCCAGGAGAAATGGGATTATTTAAAAAGGAGGCATTATTGAAGGCCACAGGCAATTGCATTTGGCTTGTTAGCAAAAACAAAAAAGGGAAGAAACCACTGTGGTACTCCACAGAAGTGGCCAAAATAGTGAAGAACAAAAAGATAGCAGTCAATAATTATAAAAAAAACTCAGGCAAACCTAGAAGATTTGCCTCCTTCTGCCTAAGCAATTTATAAGGGCTTCCAAAGCACATGTAGAAGAGAAAATAGCTCAGTCAGTAAAAAAGGGGGACAAAACATTTTTTAGACACATAAACGAGAAAAGAAAAGTAAAACAAGGATTAGTTCGATTAAAAACAAAGGAAGGAATGTAGAAGTGGATAAAAGTCTCGCTGACTGCCTCAATGAATATTTTTGTTCAGTCTTTGCAGAAGAAAGGGACCTCAATTAGGAGGAAACACTAAAGAGACATTTACATAGGAGTTTACTGAGGAGGTGGTTCTACAGCAGCTGTCTAAAGTAAAGACAAATAAGTCAATGGGGCCTGATGGGATCCACCCGAAGTTATTAAAAGAGCTCAGTGGTGTAATAGCAAAACCGTTAACGGGAGTCATCCCAGAAGACTGGAAATTAGCAAATGTTGTGCCCATTTACAAGAAGGGTAGTAGGGAGGAATCGGGGGAACTATAGGCGAGTTAGTCTTACGTCAGTAGTGGGGAAATTAATGGAAACCATATTAAAAGGAAAGGATTGTTGAACATCTAAAAACACAGATTACAAGATCAGAAACAACATGGGTTTACCTCAGGGAGATCATGCCAAACTAATCTTATTGATTTTTTTTGATTGGGTAACAAAAATAATAGACACAGGTGGTGCAGTAGACATTGCTTATTTAGATTTCAGTAAGGCTTTTGATACCTTTCCGCATAGAAGGCTTATCAATAAATTGCAATCTTTGAGCTTGGATTCCAATATTGAATGGATTAAGCAGTGGCTGAGTGACAGACAACAGAGGGTTGTGGTAAATGGAGTTTATTCGGCGCAAGGTCTTGTTACCAGTGGGGTACCTCAGGGGTCAGTACTTGGACCCAATCTCGTTAATATTTTTACTAGTGATATTGCAGAAGGTATTAAATGGTAAAATATGTATTTTTGCTGATGACAAAGATTTGCAACAGGGTTGACGTTCCTGGAGGGATCAGCCAAATGATTTAGGTAAACTAAAAAAAAATGGTCGGAGCTGTGGCAATTGAGTTTTAATGTGGATAAGTGCAAGATAATGCACCTGGGGTGTAAAAACCCAAGGGCTGAATATAGAATATTTGATACAGTCCTAACCTCAACATCTGAGGAAAGGGATTTCAGGGTTATTATTTCAGAGGATCTAAGGGTAAGTAGTCAATGTAATCGAGCAGCAGGAAATGCTAGCTTGTGTAGGGAGAGGTATTGGTAGTAGTCTGCCACTGTATAGAGCACTGGTTAGACCTCACCTGGAGCACTGTGTTCAGTACTGGAGACCGTATCTCCAGAAGGATATAGACACCTTAGAGGGAGTTCAGAGAAGGGCTACTAAAATGGTGTACGGCTTGAAGGAGAAAAGTTACCAGGAAAGGCTTAATGATCTTAACATGTATAGCTTGGAAAAAAGACGAGACAGAGGAGATATGATAGAAACATTTAAATACGTAACGGGAATCCACAAGGTAGAGGAAGGGAGTATATTTAAACGGAAACAAAGTAGCAAAACAAGAGGACATAGTCTTAGATTAGAGGGGCAAAGATTTAAAAGTAATATCAGGAAGTATTATTTTACTGAGAGGGTGGTGGATACCTGGAACAGCCTTCCAGTAGATGTTGTAGAGGCCAAAACAGTGATTGAATTTAAGCAGGCATGGGATAGGCATAAGGCTATCCTAAATAAAAGATAAATCCAGGTAAAGTATCCATGTAATTGGGCAGACTAGATGGGCCGACAGGTTCTTATCTGCCAACATTTTCTAGGTGTCTATGAGAGTTGGTGAACAACCCCTTAAATGATATATCAGAATGTGCTCAATACTTGTTTAAAGACCCGGTAAAGGATTTTACCCTCTATTCTTGTTCCAATTTTGACCTTTCTTATTTAAGCACTAGCTTTAAAATGATGCACAAACATAGATCTAAAAAAAATAAAGTACATATTGTTTAAGATATGTAAATCCCATTTTCTATGTAATTTTCCACCATTCCATCCACGTCATTCTGGCTTGCAAAGTCACTAAGTTTACTGGAGAATTTATTTTTTTTGACTTAAAAACTAAATAATAAAATTACTAACACGGTTTATATTATTTTATTACAATCAGAAGTGAGATCGTTAATGATGGTCGTTTGTTTTTTTAGGCAGCTGTACAAAAAAGTTACAATCCTTTAGTAAAGGCACTAAAATACATATAAATTTGATCAGTTTTGTTATAGAAAAGAGAATGTAACCCATTGAAAGCAATGATTGTATTATATAGTTGACAGGTAGCACTGTCACAGTGTCGTGATCACAGAGCAAGCAGATGCAAATGTACAGAACCTAAAACAGGTGAATAGGAGGGCATCAAAGAGGTTTATTTGTGCTTGTAAAACCCTTCTCCGGTCTTCTTGCCAAGCTTCTTCTCAGCAACCAGTTTATTTAGCAATTCACTGGGTGCAAACAAGGGATTTTCTGGTTCCATCTGATGCCAACCTGCAGACGTAAGGATAACAGTATGATATTTATCTGGCACTGGCACATTCAGCACATGACAAATGGACAAGAGGAAGGATACATACACTATATTGCCAAAAGTATTCGCTTACCTGCCTTGACTCACATATGGATGGGTGAGTGAATACTTTTGGCAATATAGTGTATAAACATACCACTGTATGATTTGTTAAGGTTCATAAGAGGACCATGTTATCCAGGGTAATTTACAATCTATATGGGAAATCCAGAGATGGATAGTATTAGCAAAGACTGGGCAATTCTATGCATAATAAATACAATATAACGCTGTATTTATAAATTAAATGCATCATTTCCAGATCCACTACACCAGTGGTTCCCAACCCTGGTCCTCAAGTACCCCCAACAGGCCAGGTTTTCCAGATTTCTGAAGCACAGCACAGGTGATAGGATTTGCTGCTCAGTGATTGCAGGATTCAGTCTGCATTTCTCCAAGGTAAACCTTAAAACCTGGCCTGTTGGGGGTGGGAACCACTGCTCTACACTACCAAGTGATTTTCCATAAAGCTCAGTAGATTCATGAAAAAACGCTTTTCATTACTCACACTGTAAAAATGTACTGTTGCAAGTCTACAATGCATTTTAATGTCATTTAGGCTTGGGTCAGACTAACCATTTTTAACGTGTGTTTAGGCGCAATTAATCACGGCCGCACTAGCAGCAAATGTCGGGCAATGACAGCCAATACACGAAGTACGGCCGCATGAAAGTCCAGCCGCGCAACGCAAGTGGAAAATTAACGCATTTTTTCGAGAACGCAGAACTGCTAGTACTGACGTACAGAATACGCTGCGGCAGCATGTGTGCGTGATTAGGAGATACCAGACACTAATGTCCAGCCTACATAACGTCCAGATGCAAAGTGTTTTATTGACGATCCGTAAAAAAAAAATAAAAAAAAAAAAAATCACGCACGAAAATGCACGTCTGACAGTTTTTGCGCATTCCGTGAAAAAAATACGTCAATGCGTTCGGACGCACTTTTTGACTGTCGCTGCGAAGAATGCGTTCGATTGACCCTAACCTAAGCCATCTGAAAGACCAAGTGCTCCTTCCACTGGAGTATTGAAAGACAAAACAAAACTACATGTGTAATTCAGAATTTATTGTAATTATAACAATGATAAAAGCCTGACGCGTTTCATCTATTTCTAGACTTTTTCAAGGGCAATATAAGCAAATGGTATTTGATTGATTATACATTACCATTGCCCATGAAAAAGTCTAGAAATAGACGAAACGCGTCTGGCTTTTACCATTGTTTTATTAGAATTATTTATAGTAAATAAAATTATAACATATTTTAATTGGATTGATTTCTCATCCCTGACTGTGGAGAGAAAGAACGAGGCTCCACATCGATCCAGTTCTCATTTACACCAACTGGGTACTGACGCCTCCGTGTGTTTTCGATTTCTGTATTTGGAGCAGTGGACTATCTCCTGGGAGTCGACTTTAGTACTACGATTAAGGCTAGGGTCAGACGAACGCATTTTCACGTTGTCTGTGAAAAAGTACGTTCGAACGAATGGACGCATTTTTTCACGGAGTACGCGATAGCGGTCATACGATGCGCATTTGCATCCGTGATTTTGTACGGATCATCAATAAAACACTTTGTGCATCTGGACGTTATGTTGGCCGGACATTAGCAGTGTCTGACATCTCCAATTCACACACACACGCCTCTAGCGGACGCAGCGCACTCTGAACGTCCGTACTAGAGGTTTTCCGTTCGACAAAATGCGTTCATTTTCCACTTGCGTTGCGCAGCCGGACTTTTGTGCGACCGTACTTCGTATATTGGCCGTCATTGCCTGGCATTTGCTGCTACTACGGCCGTGATTAAGTGCGCCTGCACGCGCGTTCGCACTGCGCTCGTCTGACCCTAGCCTAAGCCGAGTATTAATTTATCCTCCTTTGTCACCTATATTGCTACGCGTGTAATTCAGTAGAGACCTGGAGCCCCAGCTGAAAGAGAGCACTCAAAACTACTTGAATAGTTCCAGCACATTCACTGTTATGTCCAAGGTGCTGAAACTTTAGGAGCACATCCTGAAGCCCATTTGCAAACAAATTTTGTTTGCAATAAAAAAAATTGCTTTGTTCTTTAATAAAACTAAATCGAGTTAAGTCAAACTTCAAAAGCACCTTAAAGGACTGTAGCTGTTCCATGAGAATGTTATAATCCTCCCTGACAGAGCTAGACAATGAATGTAGAGGGGTTAGATTTGTCTATAAACTTGCTTATTATGGAGCGTGGATAGATTATACGATTATGAAACAGGAGGCCTCCAGTCCGGCATCAGGAAGCCCAAGAATACTGAGGGTAAGCTATGCTGGAGGTGATCATACTGAATACACCAAGAAGCAAAGAACTGACGCACTGTTCAAAAGTACTGAATATAATGTGGTTGTGCGTAAATGACATACAACGCAACTGGACTGTATCTGCTTACACGGCAAAGATTTCTTATAACTGATTAAAAGTATGTTTTAAAACAAAGTAAAAATACAGAAACCCCCAGAGTGAACTAAGCTTTTGTGAGTGCATTTAAATAAAACTGCCCAAATACTCACCATCAATTATGTATTTACTGGTATCAAGACCAACATAATCTAGCAGTTCAAAAGGGCCCATCGGGTAACCAGCTCCTAATTTCATTGCAATATCAATGTCTTCTTTTGATGCATGACCTGTGGATGGAATTATACAGAAATCAAAAGGCCCATACAGAAATTGGGAAATCATATTTCCCGATTAGCTGGATGCTTTAACTGGTTATATGGTTATATTAAAACCTAGCGGCGTCCATGCTGGCAGAATGCATCTGTATTGATAAAGTGTTTATCAGATTTATGCATCCAGGCATTATGAACAAGGTGTAAGGATGCAGATATGCCTTATCTGTGTATTTGAGAAGCCACTATAGGAATATTATTTATTTTGTGTCAAACATAGGGAATGATAAAACTGTCTTGCTAAGGGCCGTGTTACAAAGTTTGTGCTAACTTAACCAGAGCTGTTGTAAACTTACCAGAGCCATTATAGTCTATGGGATTGTTAAATTAGCTCCAACTTTGTAATATTGCCCTAAGTGTTTACTGTCTGAATGTGTAGATTAGTCTTCAAATAAAGACCTACAGGGTTATTCAAAGAGATCCGAATGGCTGCCGAAAGGGAACCAAAACGCTGAAAATCAGCGTTCGGTTACCTTTCTTCGACATTCGGCTAACCAGAGAGCAGGCAATTTGCCAAATCCTGGCGAATTGCCTGCACATTCGGTGCCTGTTCGAGGGCAGTGAAATCCCCATAGAGAAGCAATGCTTTGGCTATTCAGAGAACAAAAACCAGCAGTGAAAGGTTGCCCTACATGTCCTGCCATTCGGTGGTTTAATGCGACAGGTTTATTTCAGGCGAATCCCATAGAATTCAAGGTTAAAAATATTCCCGTTTCAATCAAGATCTAATAAATCGTTCATTATAATATTCTGCAGTAAAGAGTCTCTTTATAGATTTTTTTTTAGGATATTTTAAGCATTGTTTGGGATATTTTTTTAAAAAAATGCAGATTTTTTTAAATTAATTTTTTCTGGTAACAGCCCTTTTTATTATCATTCATTCATTGGACCTCATATGTAAATTTCAGACATTTTTGCTCAGTTTGTTTGCAAACAGCGTTTCACTTTTCAAACATTCAAGCAAACTGTTTCTAATAGTTCACTCCATTCGACTGCAGTGTCGGCTTTTTCCGGCGGCTGCACTGCGTGTGATCGGCTCCTGCTTGGGTTTTTCCGGCGGGGTTAATCCAGATGTTTTGCGGGTTTCTGTGTGCGTTTGCCCTAGTTTTGCGGTGAGTTTTCGGCGGCTTTTCCCTGCACTACGACTACCCTGTGGTGCTTGCTGAATACACCGCAGGGTGGCCGATATGGGATCACCAAATCAAACTGATTCTCTTTGAATAACCCTGCTAGTTTAAAAAAGGAGGGGTATGGAGGCTATCGTGTCGCTTTAAATGGAAACATAGCTTCCTTTTTGATCAGTTAAGCAATAGATGCAAATGCATTTTAAATACTTGCCTCGCTCGTGAAGCCGTACGGACTCCATCAGGTATGGCACTAGCAGTCTGTTAACAACAAACCCCGGGGTGTCCTAAAATCAGGGAGATATGAGGTTATAGAACACAATGGCTGGAGTATCATTAAAATGGGCAAAGGTGAAAGGGGAATACCTGGGAAATAATTTTAGGGAGATACAGGTTTAACGGTGATGTAATGGATGCAAAACCTGGAAGGGGGGGTGCGTTTGTCGCCTAGCACTTATAGGCAGCATTGTTTGCTAAACAGATTTTATGCCAAAGTGTACAAAAGGTTAATAAGATAACTAATGTAATTGATATATTTAATCATCATACATATGTTGTGGTGGAGGGCAAAAAAAATGAGATAAAAAGCCTCCACAGTGTAATTAAGTGTTTATTATTGCATAAGCCATTTGCACATCACAGCAATTCAAAGAACTGCATCCCAGAGCTCCTGTCTACATTTCCCATATGCAGCAAGGAACTCTGGGTAAGACATGCAAATGACATCTGTCTCATTTTTTGCATCCTGGGTCTGTTTTCACACAGAACCCTTCAATCAATGCCATACATGCATATATACAAAAAACTGATTAGGGCTACTGCCATAACCTCTACATAGTGACATTACAATAGATGACACTGCACATTTTTAAGTTGTACACAAAAACAGTTACCCACATCTCCATGCACATTTCACCCCATACAACCTTACTTGTACATGTGTACCCATATACCCACACATCTGCACAAGTGCTCCCTTTCCTGATTAAAAAAAAAATCCATTATATAAAAAGGTGTGAAATGTCCTACAACAATACAGAATTTTATGCACGTTAATAAGGCCAATACTGTTTTCTCAGTGTATGGGTTGCATGTGGCTTTTGCCGGTGGGTTGCTTTTCCGTGCACATCCACTGCTTAGTCTTTTAAAATCACTCTACGGCGCGTGAAACTAAACTAAGAGCCAAGGAGGATTTCTATCTCCCCAGGGACAGCTGGATATGTTGAGCCGTGATTTGGCGTCTAACAATCATCCCCAAACCATGAGAAATGAGACATGGTTTTCCCGTTTAGAACACGCACTTCTTTCATGTCCTTACCTTACATGACACTGGCGTCTTTCCAAGAGCTTTACTGAAATCTAGGAGAGATTCAAATGTTGTTTGACTGGTCATTGGAGTCTTAATAACCTGAAATGAGTTCAATATCATGGCTGAGTTCACAATCAAACATTAATCCACAAGCTGTGCATTTCTGTTATCAAGGTACGGTTATCAAATTACTGCGACCCAACAGATTCTGCTTTAGAATAATAACCCAGTCCACGTCAGCACAATCAGTGCCAAGAAAACAGAGATTGGGTATAAACCAACGTACCTCTACTAGTTTCATTAGGGGCACAGGGTTAAAGAAATGAAGCCCTCCAAACCGGTCCTGCCTGGTTGTGGAATTAGCGATGTCTGTAATTGGCAAAGAGGAGGTGTTGCTGGCAAATATGGTGTGTCTGGGAGAGAAGTAGAAAGATTAACAGTGCAAAAAAGCCACAACTACCAAAACAAAACAAAATACATACATAGGTTTACCTGTCTCTAGTAATATTTTTACTTATTTTAACCCACTTTATAGGGTATCATTTCTCTTTATTGTGCATTACGTGTGTGTTTGCCGCATTAATCATTTTGCAAACAGTCCACAAAGGGACCAACAGTATCAACAATACATGATGATTTTTTTTCGTCTAGATACCAGAATGGATATGCACACTGTTTCTTAAAGGATAAGTTATGTTTATTATTGCAGAAGCCATTTGCACATCACAGCAAGTCAAAGAACTGCATCCCAGAGCTCCTGTACTACACTCCCCATATGCAGCAAGGAATTCTGGGTAGGACATGAAGATGACATCTGTCTCACTTTTTTGCGTCCTGGGTCTGTTTTTACACAGAACCCTTCAATCCAGAGATAAGGTTTAAGGCAACATATAGCTATTCTCTGAATTTAAGCGAAAAAAAACACATACTCTGGGGCAAACTTGTCCAGTCCCTTGAAAAGCTCATGTTTTACATCTAACTTCTCAACAATGGCTTCCACAACGAGATCGGTGCTGTGCACGACGGCAGCCGCGTCAGTGCTGGTTGAAAGGTTTGCCAGGGACTTCTCAATGAACTGGGATGCGGCCTGAAAAGCAGAAGAGGAAACAAACACTGTTAACTTTCACCTCCTGAAACGTATTTAAATCTAGCTCACTAGACGTTCTAGACTTTGATCTGGTTAAGGTTGGAATTCATGTAGGGTCAGTATTCACTCCAACTTCCAGCTAGAAAGAAAGAAAAAATTCCAATTCCCTTCATGGAAAGAGAATTCAAAGGAAAACAGCGATGAATGAGATTTCAGTGATTGATAGAATTTGTAGATGCCTCGAGAAGCAAATGTATCGTATGACTGAATGCCATTAGAGACATTTTCTTGGTTTTAAATCCAAGTTAAAAATCAATAGATTATGTAAAAATAAGCATATCTTCCATTTTAGATAAAGTATTGCTTGCCCATCTAAAGATATTCAGCTTTAAATGTTTATTATCAGGTCTTCGTGCGTTCGTCTGACGCCAGCCTATGTGTGCCCGTACTGACGTGTCTTCTGGCGTCCGTTGCAGTTTGGGCATTGCTGTGGATACAGGATTCAGCCAAATCCCCTATTCATTGCTTGTGCATACATACTTTGTTTTCTCAATGAACAGGGTATATAGCTTTTGTTAACCGGACACTACCAATTACATTAGGTATTTTATCTCCAGGTTCAATTTTCGGGATTTTTCCCATGATTAAATATTTATAAAAAGATTTGCGGCTCCTGTTTATATAATCTACAGTATTATTATTTTATTTTTTTTTGAGAAAGGATTTTACCAGGAAGGATACATTGAGATTTCTCTCGTTTAAGTATGTCCTGGGTGGCGAGTATTTAACAGTTAATGAGGTGAAGGACGGCATGTTTAGGTACGAGCTGGCAGTGGAAGGAGATAATACAGGGGGGCCGTATTCCATAGTGAATGCTAACTGTAGCGGTCGGGTAAGTAAGCTTTAACATCAAGATAAGTGACAAACGCATACCCCCCCCCCCAATATTACGTTCTTATCGCTAAACCTAGAAGAAAAGGAAGAATGTTTAGTACATCAGTGATTGTGCAAGCTTACAGTACTTTACGCACCCTATACTTAGGATGAGTAAAGTTAGACCCCCAATAAATCTCAGCGAGAAGTGTGGCCGGATGCACTGCTTCTGGCTGCCAGGAGCCGAGTGAGACGAGGGACAAATAGTCCCCAGTGTCCCTCTGCAATGACACCGAAGAGCTGCACGATCTTGCGCGAGTGATGCCACATAGTGCTCACAGCCCAGCAGCACAACCCTCCATGGACTCCAGGAGGTGATACTTGTGGCTTGTACTACACACCAGGCTGCTTTATTAAAAAAATGGCATGGCTGTATTGTAGATTCAGTGCAGCGTGGAATTAAAAATGTAACATTTTAATAGTCTTCATTAAAATAACGAACGATCAACACGAAAGGGAACGAATCAGAGAAACAGAAATGTCATTTAGAAGGGGTTCATGTATTTAGAGCTACCCAGGTATGGGGCATCTCTGATAGGAAGGGGGCTCCCTAAAGCAGAGCTACCATGTAAATGGCTAGTAGCAGACCGGTTCAAGTTCGCCTAAACAGTAAAGATCTGCCTAAGCATAATGCTGTAAAAAGATAGGAACGTGGGTCCACTTGTATAGCACAGCAGGAAATTGTGAGAGTAGAGAAGTGGCAGGTGCTGAAGACACCATAAAGATTAGGGGCCAGTGCTATGAGCTCTCAGACACTGTACAGCTCATAAGACCCTCGGGCTCTTCGCTCTCTGCACCACATTTACTCCCCCACTGCTCCGGATGACTCCATCCCAGGCGAAATGTGTTGAGTAAGGCAGGGCTCAAAATTTCAGGTCCCAAGCTACTAGCCAGGCCTTAAGAGTTACTTGCCACCCAACCCTTACCGTTATCTCTGCCCCTAAACACACCCTCTAAAATTATTGTTTATCATTAATATAACGAAGCATTGTAAACATAAATCAAGATGTGCAGTGTGTATGAGTGGATCACAGAGCTCCACAGCAATAAACCTCATAGTAATGTGCAGTGTGTATGAACGTATCAGAGCTCCACAGCAATAAACCTCATAGTAATGTGCAGTGTGTATGAGCGTGAGTTTTATTGCTGTGCAGCTCTGTGATATGCTCATACACACTGCACATTACTGAGAGTTTTATTGCTGTGCAGCTTAGGGATCGAACGATTATCGGATCTACCGATATTTTTGGCCGATTTTGGGGGTTTTCGAATTTATCGGTATTCAAGTCCCCGATATTACCGATTTCTACTTGCCGCTCCCCAGCGCGCTCGGTCACTGCAAAGCGCATGCAATGTTCTTGTTCCTTTGCAATAGAAGCTGACCAATGAGGAGCTACGCCGCCCACCACATGGTCCTCGCGTCAGCATATCTGGAAACCCTGCCCCTGCATGCAGATCTTGGAGAGAGCAGGGTAAGACCCGGTCACCGGCCTGCAAAAAAGTTTACTGGCTGTCTGTTTCTTTTTAAGCAAGTATTACAACCAGGGTGTGCTGCGGAGTGCTCTTCTCCCTTCACTAGCCCCACGCAGTCACTGTATGTCACGCACTAACCAACCCCACTAGCTGCAGCAGCTCCCCCTCCTTCCTCGGCTCCATCCATCTTTAAAGCCCCGCTGCTCCGTCCATTGACTCCATCCATCATAAGCAGTTACGGCCCGGGACACAGCACTGCAACCCAGAGCTCAGCCTGACCTGAAGCCCCCTTAAACACAGCCCTGCCTGAAGTTGAACCTGCACCAGGTGAATAAAAAATGGCCCACAGCTAGTCTGAAGTGCACACACACAGCTGTGGGCCATTTTTTTTTCACCTGCTGCAGGTTGAACTTCAGGCAGGGCTTCAGGTCAGGCTGAGCTCTGGGTTGCAGTGCTGTGTCCCGGGCCGTAACTGCTTATGATGGATGGAGTCAATGGACGGAGCAACGGGGCTTTAAAGATGGATGGAGCTGAGGAAGGAGGGGGAGCTGCTGCAGCTAGTGGGGTTGGTTAGTGCGTGACATACAGTGACTGCGTGGGGCTAGTGAAGGGAGCAGAGCACTCAGCAGCATACCCTGGTTGTAATACTTAAAAAGAAACAGACAGCTAGCGATACACAACACACACAGCCCCTTGCACGCTAGCGATACATGCGATATACAACACACACAGCCCCTTGCACACAAATCTGTAAAGATAAAGAAGTAATTTTTTCACGGTGTGCGCTGAGCTAATTTTACCGTTTGCGCTCATGTTTTTAAAAGAGATTTGAAGTCACGTTTAACTATAACACCCAGACAAATTAAATTATATATCCTTTTAAATTGTGTTAGTTTTCAAAAATTTAAGCGCACAGAATATCGGCCCCTGATATCGGTTATCGGCCTGAGAGACGGTCGATAATCGGTATCGGCCTGGAAAAAAACATATCGGTCTGTCCCTAGTGCAGCTCTGATACGCTCATACTCACCACACCTTACTGAGTTTTATTGCTGTGGTGCTCTGATACACACTACGCATTACTGTATCAGAGCTCCACAGCAATAAAACTCACAATAATGTGTGGTGTGTAGGAGCGTATCAGAGCTCCAAAGCCTTTTATATACCCTCTCTTTTTACCCCCTCCCTCTCATTCTTTTTTTTCATCCCCCCCCCTCTCACCTCTCTCCCTCTTTCTTTTTTTTCATTCTGTCTTTTTTATCCCTCTTTCTTTTTTTCATCCCCTCTTTCATCCTCAGTTTTTTTTTATCCCTCTTTTTTTCATCCCCTCTCTTCCAGTCTTTTTTTATCCCCTGCAGCCTTGTAATTACCTACCTCCCAGGCAGCAGTTCCCCTCCGCTCAGAGGGAGGGAATCAGATCACTCCTCACTCGGCTCATGCACAAAGGCTTCCAGGCTCTGTGTCAGCACACGTGACACAGACCACCCGGAAGCTGGCTGAGTGCAGACGCTGGGAAGATGTGAAAGCACATCTCTCCCAACAATTGAATACGTATCTGGTCAGCGCGAAATGGTAGAACGCTAGGGATATGTGGGCAATCTGGTGGTTACATCCGTAGAAGTTCAACATGTGAGAGAATTGGAAGAGAGAAAAAAATACTACATTGGTGCAGTATGCTATATTCAAATGGTGACAAATTATATTTGGAGAAAATTCCACTCACAAATCTAGAGCCCCAACACTGGCTCTGAGTGGGAAGATGCCTTTGGGTTATTTATCTGAAGATGTTCTCAGGAAACCCACTCCTTCCATCTGCTGTTGATCATAGCTCTCTCGATGGGGCAGATATACAATAAAGACACAAATAGAAAAAAACTCTGTGTGTATCTGAATATAAGTATTGGAAAGGAAAACTCCTATCGGAGTGTAAACTCACATTTGATGGAGCTTATTCAAGCTCAAGATATGCGCCTATGGGTTTTGTGTGGTCAAACCCAAAAAAGACCAATAGATGCCGGATTACGTTCTAAAAAATTTAATAAAATTAACAAAAGTTAAAATAAAACAATTAAGAGTCCAGGACGCGTTTCACCGCTATCACGGCTTCTTCAGCTGGTGTCATCTGAGCAAGAACTTCCAAGCATCATGTTATAGTGTCGTAGGTCCAAGAAATAAGTGATTTCACATGTTGTTAATTGGCGAATGGCGTGCGTTCCACGCCTCTCTATGGAGTCTGTCCGAGTTTTGACAGTCGGGTGCCATTTTGCGCAGGCGCAATGCAAAGTTTCCGCGTTTCAAGATGCGTGTCAATGACGTAGCCAGTCTTTATTTCGTTCTTAAACGTTCGGTCACCGACAACATTGCCAAAAACAACAAGAAGATACAATCAATATGCATACCAACACTTTATATCAATATATATAAGACTGGCTACGTCATTGACACGCATCTTGAAACGCGGAAACTTTGCATTGCGCCTGCGCAAAATGGCGCCCGACTGTCAAAACTCGGACAGACTCCATAGAGAGGCGTGGAACGCACGCCATTCGCCAATTAACAACATGTGAAATCACTTATTTCTTGGACCTACGACACTATAACATGATGCTTGGAAGTTCTTGCTCAGATGACACCAGCTGAAGAAGCCGTGATAGCGGTGAAACGCGTCCTGGACTCTTAATTGTTTTATTTTAACTTTTGTTAATTTTATTAAATTTTTTAGAACGTAATCCGGCATCTATTGGTCTTTTTTGGGTTTGACCACACAAAACCCATAGGCGCATATCTTGAGCTTGAATAAGCTCCATCAAATGTGAGTTTACACGCCGATAGGAGTTTTCCTTTCCAATACTTATATTCAGATACACACAGAGTTTTTCTATTTGTGTCTTTATTGTATATCTGCCCCATCGAGAGAGCTATGATCAACAGCAGATGGAAGGAGTGGGTTTCCTGAGAACATCTTCAGATAAATAACCCAAAGGCATCTTCCCACTCAGAGCCAGTGTTGGGGCTCTAGATTTGTGAGTGGAATTTTCTCCAAATATAATTTGTCACCATTTGAATATAGCATACTGCACCAATGTAGTATTTTTTTCTCTCTTCCAATTCTCTCACATGTTGAACTTCTACGGATGTAACCACCAGATTGCCCACATATCCCTAGCGTTCTACCATTTTGCGCTGACCAGATACGTATTCAATTGTTAATATCTGTTCTTGGTTTGGGGGAAACCACTATTTCCTGGTCTAGCTGGGTATTGGGCACATCACTTTGTTCTGGGCGCTTACCATCTCCTATTCCAAACATCTCTCCCAACGTTCGGTCCGTCCCTGCTTGCGGCGCCGCCCCCCCTCCTTCCTCGCTATGAGCAGACAGGATCACATGAAAGGGAATGTCAGTGACAGCTCCATGCCGACGCTGGCATTCCAATTACAGCCCAATTTCTACTCACCCTCCCCCAATTTCAACTCGCAAATTGCGAGGGGGCGAGTGCAAATTTTAACCCCTGGAGTAAGGAGTACTAGCAATGCTGATTTACCAGTCTGGTTTAGGCAGTTTTCAGACAAGCGTTTTTAAGAGTGAAAGGAACGTCTGTGAGAGTGGATGTTCCTTCCACTCTGAAGCCCATCTGGCCACCTCGCTGAGCGCAGTTGTAGCGCTGACCGCTGCAAGGCTCAATCCTCCTATGGAGGATCGCGCTTTGCAGCCTCGAACCTGGTTCGTAGCGCTTCGATGGGGAGGCTTGCTTCACGGCAGCAGCCGAAACTCGTGCAACAGTGTGTGGGTGCGACGGATGTCGGGAGGCACATCAGTACGGCTTAACAGTGCATTTGTTTGACACCAGCCTAAGGCTGGGTTCACACCTGAGCGTAGCATGTTTGTGGAGCATACGTGCGTTTTTTCGCACATACAAAAACGCGCAAAAGCCCATCTCACTGTGTTCCCGGCTAGGTCTATGGCCGCAAACGCCCCAAAGAAAATCCTGTACTTTTTTTGGGCGTAGGGCGTTTTACAGCGCGTAGAAGCGTGCTGTAATACACCCACGTGTGAACCAGGCCCTAATCTTTACAGCTTTAGCTGGCATCTCTGAAATTTGGCTGTTTGTTCTATGAGCTATACAGTGTCTATGAGCGCTCATAGCACTGGCCCCTAATCTTTATGGTGTCTTCAGCACCTGCCACTTCTCTACTCTCACAGACAGCCGTCTGTACTGCGCTTTCTATTTCCTGCTGTTCTATACAAGTGGACCCACGAAGGCCCACGTTCCTAGCTTTTTACAGCATTATGCTTAGGCAGATCGTTACTGTTTAGGAGAACTTGAACCGGTCTGCTACTAGCCATTTACATGGCAGCTTCCTTTAGGGAGCCCCCTTCCTATCAGAGATGCCCCATACCTTGGTTTATATTTGAATAGACAGAAACTGAGCACTCCAGCTTCCACAGTCCACTTGCGCCCGGTGCCTGCCGTTCAGCTAAATATTATGCAGAAAGAAGTGGCGGCACTCCAGGACTTTAAATAACCATAAGCTTTAATCCATAAAAGTCAACGTTTCAGCCCTGACCCAGGGCTTTCCTCGGTTTATATTTAGGTAGCTGGAAATACATGGGCCCCATCAGAACGACATTTCTGTTTCTGATTCGTTGCCTTTAGTGTTGTTCATTCTTTATTTATTTTAAATGAAGACGTTTTAACTCCACAAAGCACTGAATCTACGATACAGCCATGCCTTTTGTGCTAAAGGGTTACCCCCGTGTTTATTATCAGATTCAGTTTCCGGATCTCCTCATGGTTGGAGACCTTGCTACCGGATAAAGTATGACAGGTTGATATGAAATGAATAGGGCAAACATTTGTACATTTACCTTTTTGTAAAATAGCTCAGATACAAAAGTTACAGGTAAAGAAAGATTTGCTTTTTTGGGTGCCAGTACATAAAAGGAGATCAGTGCTGAGGTTATGCTCCTGTCGGCACGGGGCACACGTGGCATTAACACAGTATTTTACCTCAGGCTTCTCTGCAAACATTTTCTTTGTCATCCTTTTCAGGCTGTCCTCAATGCTTTTCCTGGATTTCTTCAAGAGGTCTTCGGTCTGATCCACCAATACAACTGTGTGGCCAGTAGCTGCAGCCACCTGACAGGAGAAAGAGTCACAATGATGAATGCAAGAACGTCAGAACTTAAAAAACTGGTTACATTTTCCTCCCAAAATCCAGCATCATTTGTAAACAGAGTTTGACAGAATTCTAATAAATAGCCACGCTATGAAAAGCCAGGGAAAGTATACAGGTTTTGAAGAATAACCTCTACAATTAAAGACCCAGAAGTAATGTTTTAGAAGCACATGGATACCTTCATAGATAAGGATAGCGGTTTTATCATTTTAAGCACATCAGTGTGTGACATTTCCCTGTTTTTTTTTTTTAAATTTAAAGTTTTTTATTTTGAAATAAGTCAGCATTACATCATACTGTAAAATAATGGATGACCTCGCAGGGCCAAACAAGAAGACATAACAAGCAACGGAAACCACACATGGCCAAAAAAGTGTCATCGTAAAAACAGCGAATCGAAAAAAATCTAAGGATAGCAATATGTTAGCAGAAAACATCCCCTAGACGGGGGTCTCATCAAGGTGGGAAATCAAACATATATAAATGCAGCCACTTAAGGCCGGCCAAGGTAACTACGGTCAGCTGGTCAAAAAACATGCGTCGCAAAGAAGGACAGGGCGGTAAAAATAAGTAAAAAGGCAGAAAGTACCATGTGCAGGCAAAAAAGCAAAAGCCCTATGCAATGCAGGCTGGGACTGATCAAAACAAATTACGAACCGTCCTGAAAGTCCAGGCACTAGGCCAAGCTAGAGACCAGGGACACGTAAGCATATAAGAGAAATGCAGGGGAGGGGGTGTAATTCAGTAAAGCTCAGACCTGGAGAGGTAGAGGGCATAGAAACCAGCCTTCAATCCGGTCGAGGGTCCGGAGGATCTGGTGAGAGGCCCACAGCCGCAAGGTCAATCCAAGCCACCGCGGGATCCGTGATGGTATAGGGGACATTTGCGTGGGTCACCACCAAAGCTCCTGCCAGACCCCAGCGACATCGGACACCCTGTCGGCGAAGAACTGATGTCACTTCACGAAAACGCCTACGAGCCATCAGGGTCTGGAATGGGAGATCATGATACAGGGCCAGAGTGGAGCCCTCAAAGCGTACGGGATCCCTCGCGCCCGAAGCAGACATAACCTTGACCTTGAAAGCCACTTCACGGAAGGCCACTACGACGTCTCGAGGAGCCCCAGGTGGGTTCGTCGCAGGTCTCCTTACCCGAAACACCGACCCAAGCATGTCAGGTGTGTCAGGGGGAAGCCCCGTGACCTGAAGCACAAGACGAGTCACGTAGGACGGCAGAGCGTCGGAGGTAATAGAGTCCGGGACACCCCTGACCCTGATGTTTCGGCGTCTGTGTCTCGTTTCATGCATCTCCACAGAGCGTGTCAGAAGTTCGACTTGGTATCGCAAACCAGCAACCTGACCAGACAGGTGAGTTTGTTCCGTTGTCACAGCAGAAGTTGTCTCCTGTACCACCTTCACCTGAGCACGCATCGCCGCTATCTCCGTGCGGACCGCCGCCACTCAGGCTGCCACACCTCACGTATCACCCAAAGCTCCTCCAAGATCCTGCGGAGATCCCCCTTCGTGGAGGGGAGATGGTCGTCCTCCTCCTGCACCTGTTGCTGTCGAAGTCCCGTCCCCACTGCAGACCGATGATCCGAGGTCACACTATTACTGGCGGAGGTAAGGGGAATCTCAGTCGGGTCCCCATCAAAAATATCCTCTGTGTCCGGCGTTGCCCCGGACGATGTCCGCATTGCTGATTTTCTCTTCTTCTGTGCCCGTTTCCTAGCAGCCGCCGAGAGGGGTCGGGAGTCAGACGCCGGTGACTGCGGGGCAAGCCAGGGCATCCCAGTAATACCCCCTGAGGTTCATAGTCGCTGTCAGCCTCCGAGGAGCCATAGCCCGGGGGGAGGGAGGAAGAAGCAGTCAGTCCCGTAAAAGCGGACCCACCTCGCAAAACATCCCGAATGTCCCTCTGTCGGGGGGCCGTCGCTGGGAACTACCGGTAGGCATGGTTCCGGAGATGCTGGGCTGGCACGAGGTCGCAGGGCGGTGAGGGAATCTCAATACGCCTCGAGTAGGCTTCCAAGATGGCCGCTGTGACTAGGCCCAAATCGCGCTGCCGGCAGCAATCTGTCCCCGGGCACGAAACTCAGGGCTAAATCAAGTACCTCAACTCTCCAGGATCCCTCTAGCCAACCGGGAAGCTCACAGGGCAGTGCAAACGGCGAAAAAAGCAATAAAATCCGTGGTAGACACAGAGCTCCTCCAAAATGCTGCTGCTCGCTTCCACAGCTAGCTCCGCCTCCCATTTCCCTGGTTTTAATCCCTTAAAAATCACCTTCTATTGGAATTATTATTCTCCTAACAATTCAGCTTTCAAAAGATCACATATCGAAGCTGAAATGCATCCTGTTTCATACAAACACACAATGTGAAATTCCTATAGCCCGACGACATTGCATGTAGTTTCAGGAACCAGGCAAGCAGAACTCTGTATGGGTTTATGCTAAACACTTTGAGGCTGTTATTGTTGTCGAATCAGAGCTGATTTATGTCCCTATAGGGCCACAGACGACAAGTCAGTCTGATCCGAAACCAAAGACCTGATGATGTCAGCATGCATGCAGGGAGTCTGTTAACCCTGCATGCACAGCCCTACTGTGCCTCCCAGAATAAAGAGTGGAGGAAATGGGGACAACAGATCCTTGAACCCAAATAAAGAGAGCTTGGCACCTTTCACCATCTCCCATTACCAGGATTGCTGTATCAGTCATGTTTTACTGATCACATAACTACTACAGGCTAATATTTGGGCAACACATAATAAACATGATATGACCATAGCCAAAGCGATGATATGGTCGCATACACAGGTTGGAGAAAAAACCCACAAAACCTCAGTGAAAGCAGGATGGTGTCTGCAGACTTGGACTTCGGACCTCAGTAGTGGATTCCTTGTGTAATCATAAGCCACGTGTTTTATCTCGCTGAACTTTAGTATACTGAATTTAACAGAAGTGTGCGGAGGGCACAGACATAAAATATATCTGTCAAAACACAGGAATTAAATGATCTTTTCCCATGAAAACAAATGCATCAGTCCTGAAACAAGTACACAGCATTCACAACATTTAGGGGAAAGGTTAACAGGGGGAACACATTCAACAGACAAATCAAACAAAAAAAAAAAAAAAAAGAAAGAAACTAGGATTAAATAGCTCCCCTTGGCTTTACACCAGATTAGGCCTGATAGCACCTGCTGGAGGAAGGAAAAGAATCCATCGCTCTGCTGATTATGCACGAGTCACTAGCAAACATACAGCAACTCAAATACACTCAGCAGATCATTCATGACCAGTTATTACATTAAGGTGTTCACTGTAACTTTAGGCCCCCGGCACACGAGCGTATTTTTGCCTCATGTGCGCCCGCACTTCCCTGCGTCCGTGGGTTTTTGACGGGGAAAGCCCTCCACTGGACGTGAAAAAGGCCTCCCCGTCAAAAAGCTAAACGGACGCTGAAAGTATACAAAGCGCGATTCTCCATAGGAGGATCGTGCTTTGTACGCTGAGCGCAGAGAGTGGAAAGAACGCCCACTTTCACGGACGTTCCTTCCATTCTCTCAAAACGCTCGTGTGCCGGGGGCCTAAATGTCCCTTTAATAAATGCATTTTTCAAAATCGAAATCATTTCTTCAGAATAATGCAGACTCTGCTTCTTCCATGTTGACAGCAGGGAGGTGGATGTGACAGTCACTGAAAATTATCAGTGCTGAAGAGGAACAGGTAGGATGGGGGGGGATGTCTGTCATCTAAGGCTAGGGTCAGACGAAAGCATTTTTCCCCGCGAACGTGAAAAAGTGCGTCCGAACGCATTGACGTATTTTTTTCACGGAATGCGCAAAAACGGTCAGACGACGCGCAGTTTCGGGCGTGATTTTGTACGGATCGTCAATAAAACTCTTTTTGCGTCTGGACGTTATGTAAGCTGGACATTAGCAGCGTCTGACATCTCCTAATCACGCACACACGCTGCTATGCCACAGCTGCGCACTCAGTACTAGCGGTTCAGCGTTCTCAGAAAATGCGTTCAAATTCCACTTGCATTGCACGGCCGGACTTTTGTGCGGCCGTACATGGTATATTGGCCGTCACTGTCCGTCATCTGCTGCTAGTGCGGCCGTAATTATGTGCGCCAGAACGCATGTTAAAAGTGCGCTGGTCTGACCCCAGCCTAAGGCAATAGCCTTAGTGCTGCAATAAATTTTACTTTATTTTATCCTGCCGACTTTTCGTCTGTGACATATCCCGGGGATCCAATATTTCATCTATGGACCAGGTTATCACCACGGATGGTTGCTGGTAGGACGGGCTGGTGAGATCATATCCACAGATTTATGCCTATATAGTCCAGAGACGACTTTATGGGGGCTCAGAAAAAAGTGAGTTGAATACTTTCTCTCTGGAAACCAGGTGTCATAAGGATGTACTGCGCAATGTATGTCTCCTATTATGTTTTCTAGATTATCTTGAAGTATTACTCACTGGACACTTGGCGTAAGCGTGAGGACTCTACCCATTATTTCATCCTGCTGAATGCCAATGTGAACTGCTGAAACGTTGACACAAATGACATTATAAAGTCCCAGGAGTGCTTGCTATTACTCAGAATAATAACCGCACAATAATAGCGTGTAAAGGCAAAAAAGGGGCTCTGCAACAGCACCTGGTCTAGACATGCCGGGGGGGGGGGGGGTGGGGATTAAAGGGGTTATGGGGCACAGCTTCACGAGGCTGGCACACACTGGTTGCACTGCTGAGCTAGGTTACAGGAGGCGCACTAATAACTGGCGATATATAGCGCCTCTGCCCTGTATTCATTGAGCTGTACCGGCATCACAGGATGGATATCAAAGCCATCCCCGGTGAAACAAACTATATGCTTCGATTTCAAGAAGAATAAAATCTACTAAACGCGCGCCCAGGTGTGACGCCGCCGAATGGGCATGCCTGACATATTATGATCCAATTAGGCTGTGTGTTAACACTCTGTAGCAGGTGTCTGTGACCAATCATTGCCCTCCAGATGTTTGATCATCATGGGAGATGTAGTTCCATGTCTTATTAACTTGTAAGACTCATGGAAAGTTTAGTTGCAAAATATTTGGAGGGCTGAGATTACTGACCTCTGCTCTGCAGTAAAGCCCAGGCATGAGGTGGTCTCCTCCATGGAGGTAAAGAACGGGTGGAGGGCACAATGGAGGAATTACCAGGGCAGGTGGCACCTCCACTCCCATCATGCACCAGGATCAGGGGAGGCAGGGTGTAAGCTGGGTCTGCCACTGTGCGGGATGGGGAGCGCGGTGAGCTGGCCCCGCAGATTCCTATCTTACAACTGGCTGAGGGTGGAAGGAGTGGCAGACACTGCTGCAGGAAACACAGCTGGCCGCGATTCACCGCGCAGTGGACCCCCCTTCCGTTACCTGGGCGATGCCAGAGCCCATGAGTCCCCCGCCGATCACCGTCACATGCTTGATGGTCAGTGTCTTGGCCGGCGCGGCGCTGGAGGACATGTACCGGGCCAGGAGCTGCCCGCTGGCGGAGGCCATTACTGAGCAGAGAGAGCGGAGATGCCAGAGAGCTTGAAGGGCACACACGGCGGGACAGACTGTGACGTCAGCGCACGGCGACAGTGAACGGATTGGGTTGTAGCTAAAGCAAAGAGACACTGTTAGAGGGGCGTGACTGCATGGAGCGGCCCAGTTTGGAATGCTCCGAGCAGTACGGAGTGAGCCAATGAGAGAGGCGAAGGCTCCGCACTGGCCGGTGAGCTGACAGGGGGCGGTGCAAATTGAACGCGGCTGATGCGCCCCGCCCAGGACTAGCCCCCCACCGTGCTAGTATTTGCCCCACCCCTCTGAGCAAAGCAAACCAAGGGTGTCTGGCTGCAGACTGTGGAGAGTGGAGCTCCACAGGAAACGTGAAACATGTGACCTCCACTCCCCATGTGACCTCTGCTCAATCAAAGGTTTTTTTCCTTTGAAATCGACTTTAATTATACAAAGATAATGCAGCTATTATTATTATAGAATTGTATTGTGATTAATAGTAGCATTATCATAATTATTAATGATATTCTGATAATGCTACTGTCATTCACAATATAATACTATAATAATAATAATAATAGCTGCATTATCATTGTATAATAATTATGACAGAGGTAGATGCGTAAAAAAACCCCACCTGAGATTTGAATGCAGGGCCAGCTGTCTAGTAGATAGGCACATTAACCAAGTGAGCCACAGCAGCAATTCAGAGGCCCATCCACAAATCTGCTTAGGCTGCGTCACACGAGTATTCTTTGGCTAGGGTCAGACGAGCGCAGTGCGAACGCGCGTGCAGGCGCACTTAATCACGGCCGCACTAGCAGCAAGTGCCAGGCAATGACGGCCAATATACGAAGTACGGTCGCACAAAAGTCCGGCTGCGCAACGCAAGTGGAAAACGAACGCATTTTTTCGAGAACGTTAAACCGCTAGTACGGACGTACAGAGTGCGCTGCGCCCGCTAGCGGTGTGTGTGCGTGAATTGGAGACGTCAGACCCTGCTCGTGTCCGGCCAACATAACGTCCAGACGCAAAAAGTTTCCTGGTTTGGATTAGTAAAACATACGCACGAAAATGCGCATCGTATGACCGTTTTCGCATATTCCGTGAAAAATTACATCAATGCTAATGTCCGGCCAACATAACGTCCAGATGCACAAAGTGTTTTATTGATGATCCGTACAAAATCACGGATGCAAATGCGCATCGTATGACCGCTATCGCGTACTCCGTGAAAAAATGCGTCCATTCGTTCGAACGCACTTTTTCACAGACAACGCGAAAATGCGTTAGTCTGACCCTAGCCTTTGATTGGAAGGAACGTCCGTGAGAGTGGACGTTCCTTCCACTCTGACATAGAAAAATGTCGGCAGATAAGAACCTTTCGGCCCATCTAGTCTGCCCAATTACATGGATACTTTACCTGGATTTATCTTTTGTTTAGGATAGCCTTATGCCTATCCCATGCCTGCTTAAATTCAATTACTGTTTTGGCCTCTACCACTTCTACTGGAAGGCTGTTCCATGTATCCACCACCCTCTCAGTAAAATAATGCTTCCTGATGTTACTTTTAACATACGTGTGGCCTCCACGCAGAGTGCAGTCAGTGCGCTCACTCTCACCTTGCAGTCCTCTCCTCCTGTTTCCAACCTTTCTAGATTGTGAGTTCCTACAGGAATAGGGCCCTCATTTCCTCCTGTACTGTTTGTCAAATGTTGTTTGATGTATTGTAACCCTGAGGCCTGTTCAATACCTCAGCCGCTGCAAGTGCTAAGTTAGCAACTTGCATTGAACGCCGTTCAACCGCTCAGCGCTCAGCAGTGCTAACCTAGCACTTGCAGCGACCCGAGGAGATGCTGCGTGTGACGTTTTAAAGATGGCCGCCGCATGAAGCAAGTAACAATGCCCTACAGCAAGAATGCCGCCGCCTCGAAGCAAGTAATAATTCCGTACAGCAATGTTAATTTTGAGGTTTTTGTTCACCAAAGCACAAAATATTTATTTATTATTTCCCCCTGCACATAGACATATATTACAGTTCAATTTATATATTGTTTCAGAAGTAAACATAACGTTTATTCATTAAAAACTATCATTTGTGGTGTGTGCAAACAAAACGGAATTGTGCTGACTGCTTCTCTTTATTATTTTTTGTCCGAGTGATCCGAAAAACAATCTGAATTTTTCATTAAGAAATCGTCGGCCATTTTGGATTCAAAATTCGCATCCAAAGGGTTCAACATCACTGCTGCAGCAAACTGAATTGCTGCGCTGCAGCAATTCGGCAGCTGCTGAGGTATTGAACAGGCCTTTGTCTATACTTTGCCTATTGTACAGCACTGCGGAATATGCTGGCGCTTTATAAATAAAGAATAATAATACAAAGCGTGAACCTCTCATGGAAGATTGCGCCTTTTAGGCTGGTCACGGTGTCAGACGAGCGCACTATGTGTGCCTGTACTGATGGGCTTCCCAGAGTCCGTCGCAGTATTGTGATGCTGCGACAGGGCTGGTGTTCTGCCCAGGCAGTGAACTTGCCAAATTAGCAAACCCACGTCACCAAAAGTGACACGGATCAGCTATTTCACATATCCACTATGGGAAAAACAACGAACGCAAATCACCGGAAGTGGCATAGATCAGCTGTTCTCGGCATCCGCAATGACAAATCAGCGAACCCGCCACACTGGGCAAGCGCACTTGCATCACCACATGCCTCTAACCACACGCAGTGGCGGAAGTACCAGGGTCGCAGCGGTCGCAGTTGCGACCGGGCCCTGGCCTTCCGCCACTGGAGGGGGGCCCAGCGCCGCCGCCAGATTCTTGCAATCAGCGCCGGAATCTGGGAGCCGCGCGCTGGCCGTCCCTCTCCCTACGCGAGCGGCCACTGACATGCAGCTTGGCCGCTCACGTGGGAGAGAAACCACCTGACCAGCGCATGAGACCTCGCGTGATCAGGTAGTTTCCGGCGAGCGGCCAAGCTGCATGTTTCCAGCGGCCGCTCGCCAAGGAGGAGAAGACGCCGGAGGAGAAGACGCCGGCGGAGCCTGCCCTGGGCCTGGGCCAGCAGAGCAGGTAAGAGCTGGGCTGGGGGCAGTATATCCATGAGCTGGGGGGCAGAGCTGGGGCAGTATATCCATGAGGAGCTGGGGGGGGCAGAGCTGGGGCAGTATATCCATGAGGAGCTGGGGGGGAGAGCTGGGGCAGTATATCCATGAGCTGGGGGGCAGAGCTGGGGCAGTATATCCATGAGCTGGGGGGCAGAGCTGGGGCAGTATATCCATGAGCTGGGGGGCAGAGCTGGGGCAGTATATCCATGAGGAGCTGGGGAGAAGAGCTGGGGCAGTATATCCATGAGCTGGGGGGCAGAGCTGGGGCAGTATATCCATGAGCTGGGGGGCAGAGCTGGGGCAGTATATCCATGAGCTGGGGCAGAGCTGGGGCAGTATATCCATGAGCTGGGGCAGTATATCCATGAGGAGCTGGGGGGGGGAGAGCTGGGGCAGTATATCCATGAGCTGGGGGGCAAAGCTGGGGCAGTATATCCATGTGCTGGGGCAGTATCCATGTGTTGGGGCAGTATATCCATGTGTTGGGGCAGTATTTCCATGAGCTGGGGGCAAAAATATCCATGTGTGAGCTGGGGCAATATATCCATGTGTGGCCTGGGGGCAATATATCCATGTGTGGTCTGGGGCAATATATCCATGTGTGGTCTGGGGGCAATATATGTCCATGTGAGCTGGGGGCAATATATATGTCCATGTGAGCTGGGGGCAATATTATATCCATGTGAGCTGGGGCAATATATATATCAATGTGAGCTGGGGGCAATACTATCTTTATTATATTGCAGGAAAAAAAAAGGTAAAAATATGGATCTTTTTTTGGGGGGGCCCTTCATGGATTCTTGCACCGGGGCCCTCAGGTTTCTAGTTACGCCACTGACCACACGTCAGTGTGTTTAAAGGCAAGGTGCTAAACCCAGCGAATCATCAGGAACATGCATGCGCACTGACGTCACCACATGCCTTTAAGCACACCCCGGTGTGTTTAAAGGCAAGGCGTAAAACCAGCGAACCGGTATGAATGTGCATGCGCGGCATTGCGCGCATTCATTAACCCGTTCACCACCGCACCATCTTGCAGTACAAAAACTATGTTCTGCAAGACGGTACAAAACGTTTAACTGTGTCAATGCCAGTACTGCCTGAAAAACACACACACACACACAATAAATAAAATATTAGTATATGATATATAAACCCTATGTGTAACTGTTTCAATGCCATTTTTAACTGTGTCAATACCCGTCACCTCACTCCAGCAATTATTAATTTTTAAATTGTGTATTAACCCGTGTCACTTCACTCCATTCATCATTATATAATAAATTGAGTATTAACCCGTGTGACCATACAACACTTTTAATAGTTTATAACTAGCATATTAACCCCTGTGTAACCTCACTCCACCTATTATATAATTAGCATATTAACCCATGGGTAACCACACACCATTTAATATTATTTACTTAGCATGTGTGACTACAAATTATTTTTTATCATGTAATTAGTAAATTACCCCCTGTGTGACATCACATTCTTTATATTATCTATACACACACACACGCACTAAGGCTGGGGTCAGACCAGCGCATTTTTAACGTGCGTTTAGGCGCACTTAATCACGGCCGCACTAGCAGCAAATGACGGGCAATGACAGCCAATATACGAAGTACGGTCGCACGAAAGTCCGGCCGCGCAACGCAAGTGGAAAATGAACGCATTTTTTCGAGAACGCAGAACCTCTAGTACGGACGTACAGAGTGCGCTGCGCCCGCTAGCGGTGTGTGTGTGTGATTTGGAGACGTCAGACCCTGCTCATGTCCGGCCAACATAACGTCCAGACGCAAAAAGTTTCCTGGTTTGGATTAGTAAAACATACGCACGAAAATGCGCATCGTATGACCGTTTTCGCATATTCCGTGAAAAAATACATCAATGCGTTCGAACACACTTTTTTACGTTCGCGTGTAAAAATACTTTCGTTTGACCCTTGCCTAAAAGACTGCATCTCGCTGTGTCGGCGGTGTGATGTAGCGCAGTAGCAGTGGAGCAGCAGAATAAAACAATACAATATCAAAAAAAGGGTGAAGCGCCCACCAGAAATATATGAATAATCTGCTCACTGAATGTTGTGGATGGAGGTTCCTCTAAAATCCTACAAAATGGATACAAATGACAATACAACACAGCGCCCATAGACCTCAGCCCAACGGAAAGCAGAATTAAACACATTACATATCCGTAGATAATCAGGGTTATTCAAAGAGATTCGAATGGCTGCCGAAAGGTAACTGTACGCTGAAAATCAGCGTTCGGTTACCTTTCTTGGTCATTCGGCTATCCAGAGAGCAGGCAGTTCACCAAATGTTGGCGAATTGCCTACACATGTGGTGCCTGTTCGAGGGCAGTGAAATCCCCATAACTTCGTCTATTCAGAGAACAAAAACCAGCAGTGAAAAGTTGCCGAATTGCCCTGTCATTCGGTCGCTTCATGCGGCAGATTTATTCAGGCGAATCCCATAGGCTTCAATGTTAAAAAATATTCCCATTTTAATTCAATATCTAATAAACCGTTGATTATAATATTTTGCAGTAAAAAGTTTCTTTATTTATAGATTTTTTAGGATCTTTCAAGCATTTTTCAGGATTTTTTTTAAATATTTTTTTTTCCGATTTTGTTTAATTTTTTTTACTTATTTTTTCTGTAACAGCTCTTTCTATTATCATTCATTGGACCTCATATGTAAATTTCAGACATTTTTGTTCAGTAGTTTGTTTGCAAACAGCGTTTCACTTTTCAAACATTCATGCATACTTTTTTTTTTTCCTCTCAATCCATTCGTCTGCTGTGTGGGCTTTTTCTGGCAGCTGCTCGGCGCTGTGACCGGCTCCTGCTCGGGTTTCTCTGGCGGGGTTAATCCAGGTGTTTTTTCGGGTTTTCGGGGTGTGCCTTCGCGGGATTTTGTGGTGATTTTTCAGCAGGTTTGCGGTGACTTTTCCCTGCAATTCGGGGACCCTGTGGTGCATGCTAAATACACCTCAGGGTCGCCGAAATGGGATCGCCAAATCAAACCGAATTGAGAAGAACGAAAAGTCACCGAACGTGCGGTGACTTTTCAATTCTCTTTGAATAACCCTGATAGTGTTCTTTTTTCAGAAGTAGATTTTATTTATGGTATGATCACTTCAGCAGTTGCTGTAAAGAAAAGGCGAAACCAGAATTGCACAGTACATCAATTCAGAATAGCAATATGAATCTCAGCAGTGGTGTATTTTGGCCTAGGGCGGCACTTTCCCGGGGGCGGTGGCCCGCACAGGTGGCCCCACCCCTAAAAAAAATATATATTTTTTTCTTTTACTTTTGCAAAGTATTTTGCCAGGAAGGATACATTGAGATTTCACTAATTTTCAAGTATGTCCTGGGTAGGCAAGGCCTAGGCTTTCACTTTCCAGGGGGCAGCAAAAAACCTCACCACTAAATGGGTTACTCACAGAGCACTGAAATGACGCCAACATTTTGGTGTTCTGTAGTTCCCTGCACTTCGGGGAATAAAATTTCCCCACCCTGCAGTGAATTCACCATTCACCGCAGGGTCCCCAAAGTGCATGGAGTCGGCCGCTGAATGCTGCCACCGCAAACCCGTGGCCTGCTGTTTTCAAAAGTACTGAACGAAAATGTCTGGAATTTACAAATAAGATCCTATGATTGATAATAAAAAGTTCTGTTACAGAAAAAAGAAAAACCGCTATTAAAAAAAGGGGGGGGGGGAATTTTGCTGAAAAATTACTAAAAGGTACTAAAAAAAATCAATAAAGACTTTTTACTGCAGATTAAAATAATAAATGGTTTATTAGATATTGCATAAAAACGGGAATATTTTTAACATTGAAACCTATGGGGTTCGCCTGAATAAATCTGATAATTGAAACCACCGAACATCAGGGCATTTCACTGCCATTTCTCTGCTGTTTGGTGTTCTCTGAATAGATTAACCATTACTTCTCTATGGGGATTTGCAATGCCTTCAAACAGCACCGTACTTGCTGGCAGTTCGCCAAACGTGTGTGAGCATATCACAGAACAGTGGTGTACTTAGGGGAGTGGCGGAGGGCGGGCCGCCCCAGGTACCAGTGATTATTTGGGTGTCATTAGGGGGTACTAGGAGGTGCCACTGTCACTGCGTGTCAGCTTTGAGCTGTATTCTCAAACAACGAGCAGCGGAGCAGGGCGTTTACATACGGAATAAAATCGAATAGAATAAAAATCCCCCTCTCCTCCCTCCATAGCTCCTCCCCTGCCCCGCAGCAGCTCTAGGAGAGGGGTGGGGGATGTGATTTGTGTGCAGAGAGAGAAGATGACAGTAAATGGCAGGTAAAGGGGGGGTATCAGCAGATGAAGCCCTGTCTGCTTACTGATGTTTAAAGTGGACCTTTCCTTAACCAGCACTGCAGTGATAGAAACTTGTCATTGAGCTGCCTGGCTCCTGGTGAGGCTGCGTCCGTGCAGGTCACGCGGTCTGGCCAGTCAGGTGGTACTGAGTCTCAGTACCACCTGACTGGCTGAACCACGTGACACACACGCAGCTGCCCGCCCTTTCGTTAACACGGACTCTCACTCTATTCTGGACTGAACACCCACCGGGAAGGGAATCAAAGCCACGGTGCACCCTCTGGCAGTGGCAACCCACTGCTGACAAGATGGCTCCACGCACAGGCACAGCCGCGATCCTAACGTGGCCTGGAGGGACCTCCTGCTGAGTCCATACACAGCCCTACCGCGGACGGAGGCCGGTAAATATAGAATAAATAATTGCTGTGTGCTCATATTCACTCGGTTTGCTGAGAGTCTTATTGCAGTGGATTCTGATGCACGCATACACACCGCACATTGCATTGCTGTGAGTTTTATTGCTGTGAATTCTGATATGCTGACACACACACTGCACATTGCATTGCTGGGAGTTTTATTGCTGTGGATTCTGATACAATCATACACACTGCACATTGCATTGCTGGGAGTTTTATTTCTGTGGATTCTGTGATACACACTGCATATTACTGTGAGTTTTATTGCCCTGGACCTCTGGGATACGCTCATACACACTGCACATTACTGTGAGTTTTATTGCTGTGCAGTTCTGATATGCTCATACACAGTGCCCATTTCTGTGGGTTTTATTGCTGTGCAGCTCTGTGATACACTCATATGCTGTGCACGTTTCTGTGGATTTTATTGTTCAACCAATTAGAGCGGCTGTGATCCAGTATACTTGACATGCGTGGCTGTTCTTTGTAAAAATGCTTGAATTTAAACATTTCATAATTTTATTTATCTCAATAGATACATTTGAAATGGTATACAAAATATACAAGTAGGCAGTTGGTATCCACTTTAAATATAAGAGAGGAAAAGGCAGAGCTCTAAGAGGAAAAGGTGGAGCTTAAAGAGGAAGGGTGGGGATTAACCAGGAAGAGGTGTGCCCTTGACAGGAAGCAGTGGCGGAAGTACCAGGGTCGCAGCGGTCGCAGTTGCGACCGGGCCCTGGCATTCCGCCACTGGAGGGGGGCCCGGCGCCGCCCGCCAGATTCCGGCAATCAGCGCCGGAATCTGGGAGCCGCGCGCTGGCCGTCCCTCTCCCTGCGAGCGGCCGCTGACATGCAGCTTGGCCGCTCACGTGGGAGAGAAACCACCTGACCAGCGCACGAGATCCTCTCGCGAGACCTCGCGCTGATCAGGTGGTTTCCGGCGAGCGGCCAAGACGCATGTTTCCAGCGGCCGCTCGCCTCAGAGGAACGGAATGCTGGCAGAGCCTGCCCTGGGCCTGGGCCCTGGGGCCAGCAGAGGTAAGAGCTGGGGGCAGTATATCCATGAGCTGGGGGCAGTATATCCATGAGCTGGGGCAGTATATCCATGAGCTGGGGCAGAGCTGGGGCAGTATATCCATGAGCTGGGGCAGTATATCCATGAGCTGGGGCAGAGCTGGGGCAGTATATCCATGAGCTGGGGCAGTATATCCATGAGCTGGGGCAGAGCTGGGGCAGTATATCCATGAGCTGGGGCAGTATATCTATGAGCTGGGGCAGAGCTGGGGCAGTATATCCATGAGCTGGGGCAGAGCTGGGGCAGTATATCCATGAGCTGGGCAGTATATCCATGAGCTGGGGCATATCCATGAGCTGAGGCAGTATATCCATGAGCTGGGGCAGTATATCCATGAGCTGGGGCAGAGCCGGAGCAGTATATCCATGAGCTGGGGCAGAGCTGGGGCAGTAAATCCATGAGCTGGGGCAGTATATCCATGAGCAGGGGCAGTATATCCATGAGCTGGGGCATATCCATGAGCTGGGGCAGTATCCATGTGTTGGGGCAGTATATCCATGTGTTGGGGCAGTATATCCATGTGTTGGGGCAGTATATCCATGAGCTGGGGGCAAAAATATCCATATGTGAGCTGGGGCAATATATCCATGTGTGGCCTGGGGGCAATATATCCATGTGTGGTCTGGGGGCAATATATGTCCATGTGAGCTGGGGGCAATATATGTCCATGTGAGCTGGGGCAATATATATGTCCATGTGAGCTGGGGGCAATATATATATCCATGTGAGCTGGGGGCAATACTATCTTTTTTATATTGCAGGAAAAAAAAAAGGTAAAAATATGGATCTTTTTTGGGGGGGGGGGGGGTTGGGGGGGCCCTTCATGGATTCTTGCACCGGGGCCCTCAGGTTTCTAGTTACGCCACTGACAGGAAGGGGTGCCTGAGTGGCTTCGCCAGAGTGGCTTCCTCAGCTGGTGATTACACTTCTGTCCCCACTGCTGCCTTATATCTTATGCCCTTAACAATCAATTAAAACAATTAACAGATCGATAAAACAATTAAAAAACAATATGGTGCACATGTTCTGTAATGCGCCCGCCATCTTCACACATGCGCCAAGCTCCACTGTTCACCCTGGAACGCTGAACTATCGCTCTCCCTATTCAAAATTATGGCGCATAAGCTATATACATGCGTTTCATCTTGGAACGCGGGAAAAAAAGATTTTTGCGAGCGCCTTCATAATATTCCGCTGTTTGGAACGAGTGAAATGGGCAATAACCCTGTTTGCTGTCATTTTATTATGCTCTCGTAGTTATACACCAGACTCAAACACGTGCTGAGCTGACACTCATACTGATATGCAAACACACACATGATGACACGCATAGGAGGTTATTCACTAATCTCCAAAATTGTTACCGAATTGCACCAAACTGTGAAATTTACCATAGGTGAAATTTCAGGGCAATTTGTGTTTGCACAAAGTTGTCAATTCACCAAACACAGGCAAATTGACAGTGAAATACTGTGTGACGGAATATGTCCCATTTAAAGCTATCGATTTGTCTATTCATAGGCAGCTGATTTGCACTGAAAGTTTGGCAAACGATCATTTCTGTTAGATTTAAACAAACAAATACAATAGGTTTCAATGGAATATCTTAAATTTTTTTCTAAAGACCATTTAGTATTTTTATCTTCTGCAAAAATCCTTTTTAAAAGTCCAGTCTTTTGTATTTTTAACAGAGCTTTTTTTTTTAATTAGACCCATTATTATTACGTTTTTATTGATTTAAGCTCCTATTAGGAGAATAGGACACTTCCTTTTCACCTCAGTGGAATTCCATCGAAGTCTGATAACTACTTTGTCGAATCCAATTGCAGCAAAATAAAGGGACCATTCAATAAATAGTGAATTCACCAAATTTCGGTGCTTTGTGAATAGACTCTAGACACATACACACACACACACCTGTGATGCATTGACAGACATCAAATGGAGGGGATCTACTAAAATGAATGACAGAATGGAATGATCATAGACTTTAACTGGGTAGTGGAATGTCCACCAGAATAATGGGACAGAGTAGAATGCTCATAGAGAATGATGACACAAAGTGGGATGCCCATAAAGAATAATGGGACAGTGGAATGCCCATACAGAAAAATGACACAGAGTGGAATGTCCATAGAGAATGATGGGACAGAGTGGAATGTCCATAGAGAATAATGGGACAGAGTGGAATGCCCATTGATATTAATGGGACAGTGTAATGTCCATAGAGTATGAGACAGTGGAATCTCCATAGAGAATAATGGGACAGAGTGGAATGTCCACAGAGAATAATGAGACAGTGGAATGCCCATAGAGAATAATGGGACAGTGGAATGACCATAGAGAATAATGGGACAGTGGAATGTCCATACAGAAGAATGGGACAGAGTGGAATGTCCACAGGGTATAATGGGACAGTGGAATGTCCATAGAGAATAATGGGGGAAATTATTCTACATTGAGTCTGAACTATTTGTTATATCAAATACATTTTAAGCAGACAAACAGGGTTATTCAAAGAGCTCCGAATTGCTGGCGAAAGGTAACCGAACAGTGAAATTCAGCATTCGGTTACCTTTCTTGGCCATTTGGCTATTCAGAGAGCAGGCAGGTCGCCAAATGTTGGCAAATTGCCTGCACATACGGTGCCTGTTCGAGGGCAGTGAAATCCCCATAGCTTCGTCTATTCAGAGAACAAAAACCAGCAGTGAACAATTGCCGAAATGCCCTGCCATTCGGTTGCTTTATGCGACAGGTTTATTCAGGCGAATCCCATAGGCTTCAAAGTTAAAAATATTCCCGTTTTAATTCAATATCTAATAAACCGTTTATTATAATATTCTGCAGTAAAAAGTGTCTTTATAGATTTTTTAGGATCTTTTAAGCATTTTCAGGATTTTTTTTACACTTTTTTTTCCCTTTTAAAAAAATTTATACGTTTTTTCCTTTTTTCTGTAAGGCTAGGGTCAGACGAACGCATTTTCGCGTTGTCTGTGAAAAAGTGCGTTCGAACGAATGGACGCATTTTTTCACGGAGTACGCGATAACGGTCATACGATGCGCATTTGCATCCGTGATTTTGTACGGATCATCAATAAAACACTTTGTGCATCTGGACGTTATGTTGGCCGGACATTAGCAGTGTCTGACGTCTCCAATTCACGCACACACGCCTCTAGCGGACGCAGCGCACTCTGTACAACCGTACTAGAGGTTTTACGTTCTCGACAAAATGCGTTCGTTTTCCACTTGCGTTGCGCAGCCGGGCTTTCGTGCGACCGTACTTCGTATATTGGCCGTCATTGCCTGGCATTTGCTGCTAGTGCGGCCGTGATTAAGTGCGCCTGCACGCGCGTTCGCACTGCGCTCGTCTGACCCTAGCCTAACAGCCCGTTTTATTATCATTCATTGGATCTCATATGTAAATTTCAGACATTTTCGCTCAGTAGTTTGTTTGGACACACCGTTTCACTTTTCAAATATTCAAGCGTACTGTTTGTTTTTTTTCTCACTCCATTCGTCTGCGGTGTCGGCTTTTTCCGGCGGCTGCTCTGTGATCGGCTCCTGCTCGGGTTTCTCCGGCGTGTTCGGCAGGGTTAATCCATAGGTTTTCGTGGGTTTCGTTGCGCATTCGCCTGGGTTTTGCGGTGAGTGTTCGTCAGGTTTGCGGCGACTTTTCCCTGCATTACGACGGCCCTGTGGTGCTTGCTGAATACACCGCAGGGTCGCCGAAATGAGATCTCCAAATCACACCGAACTGAAGAGAACGAGAAGTCACCAAGACTGTTACATACCATGATTGAAGATGACCCTGATCAAAGAATGGAGTACTGTGAGCGGTTTCAACAAAATAGTACATGAAGATGAGTAGTATGTACAGAAAATGCTGTGGACTGTCATCCAAGGGTTTAATTGGACCATTCTTTTTTGAAGACACGGTCACTAGTCCAGTGTACCTCGTCATTAGGGATGAGCTGTTCGGATCGATCAGTTCGGAGTTCGATTCGAACATCGGCAGTTTGAAAGTTCGCGAACTTCGAACTTTTTGGCATGTTCGGCTCGAGTTCGAAAATTATTTTTTTTTGAAAAAAGTATAGAAAATGCTTAAAAAAAATACTAAAAAAAATCTAGAAATAGAGACTCTTTACTCCAGAATATTATAAGCAACGGTTTATTAGATATTGAATTAAAAACTAATGTCTAGGTGCAAAGATTCTCACCTCTAAATGACCTGTGCTCTGAAACGGCGTAAACAACAGGTGTTTAATTAGTGTTTGGAAATAACATGTGCTTCTAATTAGTCCGGTCTCATGAATTTGATACATTGTATGCAGACTGGGAGTGCTAGGTGTCGTGGGTGGGTCTGATGGCGATGTTTCCATACATCCTACAAATCCGCCACTTCACGGGCAGGTTATGGGGACCTCCTAGGCACGATATTTGAAGGAATTTTTTGTTTTTATTTTTAACCCTTATTTTATGGAAAACTCACTGTTCCTTTAACCCTTTCACTGCTGAGGCATTTCACCGCTGTGTGCTGAGCTAATTTTTACCGCTTTCGCTCATCATGTTTAAACGCGATTTGAAGCCACATTTTATTATACGACCCAGACAGAATATATATCGTTCTTTCTGGCAGACTCGGCCGATTCATAATATATCATTTTTATATGTATATATCATGTTTTGCCTGTATATTATAACAAAAAATGCAATAAAACTTGAATTTTTAATCATCTGCAGCGTGTAAAGTGTTTTTCTTCACCTTTTATCACATGAACATTTGCAGTTATATTTTCTATGGGGTGCGCTTGTACAAAAATTAGAAATGGGGACTTATTTCAATTTTTTGGGGGGAATTCTGTGATTTTTAGCAAACGCACACCATAGAAAAAAATCATTAGTGCAGCATCATTGTTCACATTATAATTGAAATGTGAACATTATTGCTGTATTAACCCTTTCGCTGCTGAGGCATTTCCCGCCTCTGTGCTGAGGTCATTTTTACCGATTTTGCTCATCATGTTTAAAACGTGTTTTGAAGGCTTATTTTAGTATATGACCCAGACATATTATATATCGTTCTTTCCATCAGACTCGGCAGATTCATAATATGTCATTATTATATGTATACGTCATGTCCTGTCTGTATATTATAACAAAAAATGCAATAAAATATGAATTTTCAATAATTTACAACGTGTAAAGTGTTTTTTTTTCACATTTTAACATGCGAGCAATTGCGGTTATATTTTGTATGGGGTGCACTTGTTAAAAAAATTAGAGATGGGGTCTCGTTACTTTTTTTTTGGGGAAGATTATGCGATTTTTAACAAACGCACCGCATACAAAAATCGTTAGTGCAGCATCATTGTTCACATTATAATTGAAATGGGAACAATATTGCTGCATTAACGAACCAAAAAAAATAAAAATAATTTTTTTTTTTTTTAATAATTTTTTTTAAAATATTTTCTTATTTTTAATTTTTTATTTTTTTTAAAAAACTTTTTTCATACTCATGTTTGGTATCGTTGGAACGGCCATGCTCTGGCCAATCCAACAATATCAAACATTAACCCCTAACTGCCACGGATCAGGAGATAGGGGGTTCATTGGAACCCCCTATCTCCACCATTGGTGGCAGTTAGGGGTTAACTCCAGGACTGGCGTCATTGTGCTATGCACGATGACGCCAGTCCTCAGGGGGCATTCCCGGAAGCTTGGCCGACATCCAAGATGTCGGCCAGCTCCAGGAAAGGATCACGAACTGGCGCTTTTCGGCGCCGATTCGTGATCCAGCCCCCATGGGGTTAATTCCAGGTACCGTTAGGAAGGGCAGGCTGTGCACATGCGGGGGGGGGGGCGCGCCTGAATTAGATGTCATCGCGCCGCCACGATGACATCTAATTAGCCCGGCGGCGGTTCCGGGTGCTGGGCTGACATCGAGGATGTCAGCCCGCACCGGGGGGCACAGCGATCGGCCAGAACCCGGCCGATCGCTGGCCCCAAAGGGAGGACGCGCTCAGCGTGTCCTCCGCAAGGAACGTTACCTGCGGGTGGACGCGCTGAGCGCGTCCTCCGCAGCGAAGGGGTTAATAAAAATAACACACAAAAATAAATAATTTTTTTTATTTTTGACTTTATACCTTTATATGCTCAGGCCTGTCGATTGACACCCTCCATTACCCCCTAGCTGCCACGGTTCTGGAGATGGGTTCATTTGAACCCCGATATCTCCACCAGGGGATTCCGGGCAGCTAGGGTTTTCCCCGGCTATCTGACGTCATCACGCTATGCGTGAGGATGTCAGGCAGTGAGGGGGGACCCGGGGGTGGAGCCGCCATCCAAGATGGTGGCCCCCACCAGAGCTAGGCCGCACGTTGGCGCCGCAAGGTGCCGAAGTGCGACCCGGTGCCTAAGGGGTTAAAGCCAGGCACCGCCTAAAAGGGGAGACTCTCCCCTTTCAAGCGGTGCCTGGCTTTTTTTTTGTGGGACCTCCCGATCGGCAGGGAGAGGGATCTGAACGGATACCCCCCCCCCTCCCTTCCAGGCGATCTCCCGGCATTGCCAGTCACTGAAAGGCTCTTAATGGGGGGCGTGTCCGGAAGCCATGCGAGGAGGACGCGAGTGAGCTGAGCTCCGTCTACCCGCCGGCATAATTCCAATCCTGCGGCTCACATACCCGGCGGAATCCCGTTAAATTCACGGGGTAAGCCCCTAAATACTCAGGGACTCCAGCGATGGCCCCAACTAAGGCTCCCTCGAAGGCACAACGCTGCTTAGAGCTCCCGGAATCGGCGAGGAAAGGGAAGGCCTCACAAGATGGCGGCTCCCAGGGCGCATGCTCCCCGCGGCAGCGCGACATGGGGAGAGAGTCCTCTCCTTCGAGCTCGCCAACCTCTCACCCGGCTTCTGAACAACAACTCAGAGCGATGCTGGGGGAGTTAAGAGACTCGTTACAGGAAGACTTCAAATCAATAGTGACAGAACTTCACAAAGATATACGTGATTTGGGTGAACGTACTGACCAATTGGAGGCAAAAACAGATGACTTATGCCTAGCTCACAATGAACTGGTGGATGCCTACAAGTCACTTAAAACGACGCAGGATTCAATGCAACGGAAGATGGCTGACCTGGAAGATCGTTCTAGAAGAAACAACATCAAACTCAGAGGTATTCCGGAATCAGTTAAAATGGAGGATCTGCATGAATATGTCACGAGTCTTTTCCAGTCACTTCTCCCATCAACATCTACCCAGGATTTGCAGCTGGATAGAGTGCACAGACTCCCCAAGCCAAAAAATATGGCCTCCACGGTACCTCGAGATGCATTGGTCAGGGTCCATTTCTTCCGTGTTAAGGAAGAGCTGATGTCTGGGGTCCGGAAGATAGGGAAGCTGCCTGAGCCATACTCGTCCATCTCGTTCTTTCCAGATCTTTCTGCAGCGACCATGGCTAAAAGACGGGAATTTACACCGGTCACAGCGATCTTGAGGGAACACAAAATGCCGTATAGATGGGGTTTCCCGACCAAACTACTTGTCTGGAGACAAAACACTCTTCATGTCATGCCTGATATTACCACAGGTTTTCATCTTCTGCGAGAATGGAAGCTAACGGGTGAGTGCACGCCGACTCAGGAGGCCCAACCAACCCCATCAAAAGTCTCGCCAGAATGGCATCGAGTGACAACAGGGAAATGATAGCACGGCTTCGAAGTGGAGATCTTCATGAGGAGCTCCATCTAATTCTCACATACCAGGAGCCAGGAGGGGTTTTGAACCGGGTTCCGAATGGCCGAGCGGAGAGGATGTGGGCTTGGCGCCCCCGTGGTCCTAGATCTGGGCACGATTTTTCCCCCGTACCTCCCCCCGATGGACCGGGGCGAGCTGGAGGTTTTTACCAGCTCTAGGAGGAGATGGGTAGTGTATATATTTGGGATGCTGGAAGGATCCCTGGTGTTTGTGTTTTTTTTTTCTTTTCTCTTTTTTCTGTATTGTTTGTCGCTGCTTGCCTTGACAGAATTACGACCACCTGAATCAAGTTCTCTGGAGTCCGGATTTACCCTTACGGAGGTCTCCCCTGACAGAGCTGGAACACCTCACCTTCCTGTCGGTCCTGAAGAGGTTCTATGGGCTTTACTGAACCGACGGCCCTCCGGTAATGACTGCTCCCTTCCTCCATAGTAAGTCTCACACCATGAAAATATTTTCGTTGAATGTGAAGGGGTTAAATATCCCTCACAAGAGGCACTCCCTATACACGGATATCAACTCTGAGAGACCGGATATAATCTGCCTCCAAGAGACGCATTTTAAACACTCGGCATTTCCCAGATTATACTTGCCACAATACACTACGCAGTTTCATGCAACTTCCCCAACGAAAACGAAGGGGGTATCCATCTTGATTCAGAACCGTATTGCCTTTAGCCTGATTCACAAGGTGGTTGATCCCAATGGACGATTTATCATCTTAACATGCTCCTTGAACCATATTGTTTACACCATCGTCAATGTGTATAGTCCGAACGACTCCCAACTTCCTTTCTTGAACAAGGTTTTTTCTCGAATGCAAAAGTCAATGGCTGGCAGACTGGTTGTTTGCGGAGATTTCAACATGTCCCTTGATTTACCTTCCCGAGCTTCAAAGAGAGTGAGAGCGGCTCGCACCAGAAATGCAAATTTACTGGCAGCGCACCAACTTTTTGATGTATGGCGATTGTTACACCCAGGAGAAACGGGTCACTCCTTTTTTTCCAATGCCCATAATGTATATTCTCGAATAGACTATATGTTTGTGAAGGGTGATGTACTAACACAAATTCGGGACTGTTATATTGGACCTATTACATGGTCAGATCATGCACCAACTATATTATGTCTTGTGGAGGCTTATGACTCGGGAGGTAGAGCACCCTGGCGACTAAATGAGTCATTACTATCTCGCCCTGAGGTCAGAGAGGAAATACAAAATGCATTGTCTAATTACTTTAGAGAGAATTCGTCTGAAGAGACATCAGAGGGAGTATTATGGCAAGCCCATAAAGCAGTAGTGAGGGGAATTCTAATTAAATGGGGGGCGCGTCTTAAAAAACAACGAGCGGACCATAGATTGTCCCTGTTACACCAAATCACAATAGCTGACGAATCCCACAAACGACTTCACACAGAGGCCTCCCTGGCTCAAGTTACAGACCTTCGCAGGCAACTGATCGACTTAGACAAGCTAGATTATACTTGGGTGTCGCGTAGACTTAAGGCGAGATGCTATATTTATAGTAACAAGGCCAGCAGAATGCTAGCTAACAAACTGAAAGCCAAAATGGGTAAAGCACGCATACCACAAATCTTTGATGGGGAGGGGCAGCTTAAGCACCAACCTAGACAAATAGCTGAAGGCTTTGCAAGATATTACACCTCTCTGTATAACCTAGCTACAGAAACCGATGTATACCAACCTACCCTACAGGACATATTTCCCTTCTTAAACTCCCTTCACCTTCCACAGCTGTCAGATAACCTCCAAGACGAGCTAAGCAGGCCCATAACCTCTATTGAATTAACATCGGCCTTAAAAGGTCTACCTAATGGTAAGGCCCCTGGGCCAGACGGGTTCACAGCGAAATATTACAAATGTTTTCCAGATCTCCAACCCCATCTGCTCAAATTTTACCAATCAATCTTCGAATCGGGTCAGCCACCTCGGGAATGGTTAGCAGCGCATATTGTAACAATCCCTAAAACACCACTTCCCTCTCCTCACTGCTCGCAATATCGACCTATATCGCTCCTTAATGTTGACACCAAGCTATATGCGAAGATTATGGCGAATAGATTTGCTGAGGTACTGCCATTATTAGTGGCGGACGACCAAGTAGGTTTCATAAAAAATAGACAAGGTCCAGATAATACTCTGAAAATACTTACCCTAGTTGACCATGTAGTCCAAACGTCCCAACCCACCTTACTATTATCATTAGACGCGGAAAAAGCTTTCGACCGGATTAACTGGTCTTATCTACATCACGTATTGCTAAAATTTAATTTCCCAAGCGCCTTGATTAAGGCGGTAGAGGGGCTTTATACAGTCCCCACCGCACAGGTCTTGAATGCTGGCTTCACATCCGACCCAATTAAGATTTCTAACGGTACAAGGCAGGGATGCCCGTTATCACCCCTACTTTATGCGTTGGCGCTTGAACCTCTTGCGCAAGCCATTAGGCAGGCATCAGAGGTCCAAGGCATACACATAGGCCCCACACAGAGCAAAGTGAGCCTCTTTGCGGACGATATACTATTGACGTTGACAGAACCAACATCATCCTTACCAGCCATTCACGAGATTCTAGATAGGTACGGTAAAGCCTCTTATCACAAAATTAATCTAAAGAAGTCACAAGCGTTGTCGTTTGCGATTCCCCAAGAGACTCTTCTCCCCTTACAAAGAGATTACCCCTATGACTGGAGGAAATCACATATTACATATTTGGGGGTTAAAATTGCATTTTCTAGCGCAGACCTATTTGGATATAACTATCAACCTATGCTTACACAACTCAGGAATTTATGCATGAACTGGTCGAGGGTGGAGGTGTCCTGGGCGGGTAGAATTGCAGCTCTTAAAATGTCTCTACTGCCAAAATTGCTTTATCTTTTCCGTGCCCTTCCATTGGCGTTACCGCGCAACTATCTCCCGAACCTGCAATCTGTACTCTCCAGATTTGTCTGGCGAGGTAAACGTCCTAGAGTGAGAGCGGCCCTACTGAATCAATCTATAGAAAACGGGGGGATGGGGGTCCCTAATGTATTGATGTATTATAAAGCGTCTATGTTAACAGCGGCCCAGGCCCTCCTTATGACGCCTCCAGGTCCCCAGTGGACTAGATTTCTATCGGCTTACTTCCTTCCTCATTCCCCTTCAATAACCCTCTGGCTGCCCAGATCCCTACGACCTAAACTACCTCCTCTTCCTCCACTGGCCAGCCTACTTCGAAGAGAATGGGACAATAATGCAGCGAAACTCATAAATTATCATCCAATCGCCCTGGCAGCCCCACTATCGGTACTAGATCACCTCATTCCTAATTTTGAGTCACGGGTATGGACACGGCACGGCGTGACGAGGCTTTTCCAATTTTTCGATCAAGAGGGTTTTCTCTCCTTTCCCAGACTAATGGATAAATATGCCCTTACCGGTGGACTGTGGCTATCATACGGTCAGATCCAATCTCAGCTAGCGGTATGGGGGCTTGGAGGGAGATTGTCTTCTAAGGACGCCCTGCTTTCTTCATTTGAAAATAGATGTTCCCACCCCCTAGAAAGGAAGAAAATTATATCCATCTGTTACGATCTCTTACTCAAATCCACAGCTAATAAACAATGGGATTATCAGAGAAAGTGGGAGATTGACCTGGGAAGGGAACTCCCAAGGGAACAGTGGGGAAATAGCTTCTCGGAGGACAGAGGCAGGTTCAAATGTGCCTCATTATGGGAAGCACGTAAAAAGTTACTATATAGGTGGTACTTAACGCCCGATAGAGAGAGCCACATGTCAGGGGGAGCTTCCTCCATATGCTGGAGATGTGGGATATCAAGAGGAACGTATTACCATACTTGGTGGACGTGCCCCCCTTTGGAGGGATGGTGGAGGGAGGTGGCGACATTGAGTTCCAAGATTCTAGGTGTCACAGTGGATCCTACCCCGGAGATAGTGCTCCTTCAGCTCTTCCCGAGTACACTTTCCAGGTTCCAGAAACAGCTGCTAGCGCACATCCTGACCATATCGTATTTAATGGTAGCAGCTAGGTGGAAGTCAACCGACCTCCCACCTCTCCCTCTAATAACTGACCGGCTAAAAGAATTTCGCTTACTAGATGCAATGTCCCGGACAGTTACAGGAGCCCTGCCACCTAAGAAGAACTTCTGGTATATTTGGGACGCGTATCTTATATCGGCCGACTAGATATCGGGGAACATACAGGGGAGGTTTGCAGGGAGGGACCGGAGTGGGATACTGGTCCTGGGGGGGTTTCTGGCGAGGGTCCGGAGAAGCGGATTGTGGAATAGGGTGCACACCTAGAACATCTGATAGGTAACACTTTATTGTCGACAAAGGCAGCAGCGACTACTGTATATTGTTTGTTTCCTTTTGTTTCCTTTTCTTTCTTTTGTCCATTTCTTTGGTTGTTGTATTATGGTTTTATCATTTATAAATGTACAGTGGAAAAAAATCAATAAAAAATTTTCAATTTAAAAAAAAAAAAAGAAAGGCTCTTAATGTTTAGTTAAAGCACAAGCAGAGCAAGATTTTTCTTATGTTTATTTTGGCAATAAAGATTCACACCTTCAAATTGTTCACTGATGTCTAAAGGATGCAGATGCCTCCCATCATCTTGATGTGCCTCCCCTCACAATTGTGGCACTGTTGAGGGACGTGAAAGCCACACCGGTGGGCAGGGAGCCACTTGGCAATTATTGGATGCTTTTCGGAGCACACATTGATAAACCCTTGTGTGCACATGATTAACCCCCACCTTGATAAAAAGGCCACAGAGCCCAAAACAGTTTTTCATCTTCCCAGGACCACCATACCCCTTATGATTTATATCTGGAAATGTAACAATGTTCCATACGTTTTGAGAATGTTATTTCCGTTCTTTTTATCTGTCTATACGATCACTGCTCAGATTGTTTTATTCATCTGAATGTATTAGAACTGTTCGTACACCATTACTTTGTATTGTCTTTGAATATTCCTTGTATAAATATTGCTCATTTATTTTTCATTAAACTGTGCCATATATGTATTCTTGTTACACTTATTTTTCTTTTTTGACATTATTATACAAATACTTTTAAAGACAATGTTTACATGATCCCTATTTAAGGACTGGTTTAAAAATAATATTAGTTATTCTTGCAACATGTTGTTTCATTGTATATGTATTGTGTAACAAAATGTCTTGCATTAAACTGAAGCCTCTGAACTCATAAGGGATCGAGTCATTAATTCCTGCAATTTGTAGAATTTTAATATGATTAATAAAGTTTTTTTGACACTTGCATTTGAGGAGTCTTCTGGTTATAGTTTGTGAGTAAGTTATTTGGATCAGACGGATGAGTGATCGAAAAGCGAATACCCATGCACATACACATTACATCAGGCATGTCTATATATGGTTGTTGCGAAACCCTTACAGGGTTATTCAGAGAGTGGTGAAAAACAGGAGAATGACTGGAGAACTGAAAATTTTAGGTGAAAATAGCCAATTCGGAAAGTGAGATAAAAAGGGAGAATTTTTCTGGTTTGGCTATTTTAACCTAGAATTTTCAGTTCTCCAGTTATTCTCCTAGTTTTCACCGCTCTCTGAATAACCCTGTTATTTTTTGTTAATATAATATTATTGAAATGAATGCCATCAATATTCACAAAAAGGAAATGCTTAGTGATGTCATACACATGAGCATATATTTCAGTATACACTCTGCGGATACAAGTAAGGCTAGGGTCAGACGAAAGCAGTTTTAACGTGCGTTTAGACGCACAAAATCACGGCCATGCTAGCAGCAAATGACATCCAATGCCGGGGAATACACGAAGTACGGCCGCACGAAAGTTCGTCCGCGCAACGCAAGTGGCAAACGAACGCATTTTTTCTAGAACGTCAAACCTCTAGTGCGGACGTACAGAGTGCGCTGCGTCGGCTAGAGGCGTGTGTGCGTGATTGGGAGACGTCAGACGCTGCTAATGTCCGGCCAACATAACGTCCAGACACAAAAAAAGTGTTTTATTGATGATCCGTACAAAATCACGGACGAAAAGGCGCATCGTATGACCGCTATCGCGTACTCCGTGAAAAAATGCGTCCATTCGTTCGAACGCACTTTTTCACAGACAACGCGAAAATGCGTTCGTCTGACCCTAGCCTAAGAAAGAAAAAAAAGAAACGGTTTTAGAAAGAATTTTTTGTTACTTTATTCTTGTTAGTTAGTAACAGCAATGGAATGCAATACATATAAACAGCAAGCTTACATAACAAACACACTCATGGTGTTAAGATGCTGTGAAGAGCAGATCCACATAGAACTAATACAATAAGGCAGCGTAATGAACAGCAGCAGTACTTTGGTTATTAATTATTTGCATTGCATTGTGCACTATAATTTCCCCTTTCCCATCCACCAATCATTATTTACTATACTGTAAACCATAAAAAGAGACTTAAACACTTACTGGGCTATTCAGAAAGCGCCGGCGTCTGTCAGTATTACGTCGCTGACAAACGCTGGCATTTCACGTAGCTAAAAAATCCAAAGAGTGACATGAGATGCTTCACAGTGAAGTTCTGTCAGGCTTTGGATTTTAGTTTTGTGAAATGCTGGCATTTGTCTGTGCAGTAATATTGGCAATTTTTGCCGGTGTTTACAATGTCACTTTGTATATAACCCCATGAAATTCATTCTTTGGTCGACATACAGCCAGTCAAAACACGATGATTGACTATATGCTCATACAGTGTGTAAGAATGTGTTTAGACCTAGTACAGTGGTTTGATTAGGACACTTTTCAGTTTATTTAAGCCAAAATGACATACCGTATCCATCGTCTTAGCATTAGAATATCCCTTGAACACACTGAAATGTCTTGATGATTGAGTTTATTTGTACATTGAGCACAGTATAGCAGAAACCAGTGAGATTTTCAACGTTGGCAAATTATATTTTTTACCAAGAGTGGATTACAGCTGTATTACTGAAACATATTAATCTAAATAACACCAAAATAGAAACAGAGTTACCTCCTGAGAATTCTATAGTAAATCTTTATTGGGTATAATAGAGAAAAAAAACAAAAAAAACGAAAGACCACAGACACATGCAGTGTAATAAAATAAAAAAAAAGAATGTTCTCTCTAATCGTTTGAGTATAAATTGCTCAATCACATACATGTATGTTCCCATTAATATCAGAATATACCGGGGAAAACATTTAAGAGGTGATATGTTAATGATAGCGAGAGAATGTGCATTAAACATAATGGTGTCATTTTTTTGTTTTTTCTATTATATCTAATAAAGATTTTTAAAAATGGTCGGAGCTGTGGCAATTGAGTTTTAATGTGGATAAGTGCAAGATAATGCACCTGGGACGTAAAAACCCAAGGGCTGAATATAGAATATTTGATACAGTCCTAACCTCAACATCTGAGGAAAGGGATTTAGGGGTTATTATTTCAGAGGATCTAAGGGTAAGTAGTCAATGTAATAGAGCAGCAGGAAATGCTAGCAGAATGCTTGGTTGTGTAGGGAGAGGTATTAGCAGTAGGAAAAGGGAAGTGCTCATGCCACTGTACAGAGCACTGGTGAGACCTCACTTGGAGTACTGTGTGCAGTACTGGAGACCGTATCTCCAGAAGGATATAGACATCTTAGAGAGAGTTCAGAGAAGGGCTACTAAAATGGTGTACGGCTTGAAGGAGAAAAGTTACCAGGAAAGGCTTAATGATCTTAACATGTACAGCTTGGAAAAAAGACGAGACAGAGGAGATATGATAGAAACATTTAAATACGTAAAGGGAATCCACAAGGTAGAGGAAGGGAGTATATTTAAAAGGAAACAAAATAGCAAAACAAGAGGACATAGTCTTAGATTAGAGGGGTAAAGGTTTAAAAGTAACATCAGGAAGCATTATTTTACTGAGAGGGTGGTGGATACATGGAACAGTCTTCCAGTAGAAGTGGTAGAGGACAAAACAGTGATTGAATTTAAGCAGGCATGGGATAGGCATAAGGCTATCCTAAACAAAAGATAAATCCAGGGAAAGTATCCATGTAATTGGGCAGACTAGATGGGCCGAAAGGTTCTTATCTGCCGACATTTTTCTATGTTTCTAAGATTTACTATAGAATTCTCAGGAGGTAACTCTTTGTATTTATTTGGGTTTAATCCCGCTGTCTGAAAATTCTTTTGTCGCTTTCCCCCTTTTTTGTTGTTTTAATGTGCTTAAGCATATTAAAAGAATATTCAGCCACTTCTCAACACCTTCAGACATTTAATTTATACCAGCGACATACATATAAGCATTTATGAGACATGAATACAAATCCAGAAAGCCCGTGCCAATATTCTTAAAGCACACGGTCACCTATTGTACTGATCTGCTGGGCGCCACCATAGCCGATCCCCTATAGGTCAGCTCTTCTGATCTCATTTGATAAGTATTGGCAGCTCTGATTGGGTCACAGATTGCTGTGCCAATACTATCACCATATGGTGACGCCCTGTACGTAATTATGCTAGAAGTACTGTAAAATTGTGCATAATGCTACTTGAGCTAATGAAGTGCTGACCGAAATCGCCATGGCTTTCTCATTGACAGTTCTACATGGAGAATTAGATAAATATATTACAACTCGGTTTTGGAAAATATAATTTTGTGTGCTATTGATTTGAAATGATATATGAAAATAAGGAGTTCAGAGAGTGGAGCCTTTCTAAAACCCACAATGTCTTATGCACAATTATGGGTCAAACACATGATTGTGTGTAGACAAGAGTCCCACAAAATACAGAGCTGAGATTATGAGACAGACATAAAAAGCATGGAAGATAGACAATATCCTACAGGGGGGGGGGGCACTCCAAGTATCGCCATAATAACTTTGTTCCTCTGCATAAAATATTAATTAAGATTAAGGCCCCAATGCATAAAGTATTATGCCCTCAAGTAGTTGGCTTTCTGTTTCCAGAGTAGACCATAGTGCCTGTACTCTGCGAATATAGGCGTGCCAGGGATTTAGGATTTGTATCCTGTGTATATTGTAGACTATCTTGACAGGGATAAGGTATAACAAAAGGAGGTTAATCACTAATCTCCAAAAATGCCACCTAAATTTCACTGTAGGTGCAATTTCGGGGAAATTCAGGTATTCACCGAATGCATTTTGCCACAATTCGGCGGTACCGAAATTGTCCCATTGAGAACTATTAGTCCATTCACAGACCTTCATATTGCGCCGAAGTTTGTCAAAATTACCTGATTTTCGGTGTTTCAATTATTATTATTATTTATTAAGCGCCAACACATTCTGCAGCGCTGTACAAAGGTGCAATGGGTAAGGACCGGACAATTCTAAAATATGTACAGGAGGCAGGTCAGTATTCCTGCCAGCAGATACAGGAGGACACAAGGGCCCTATTACCATGGGATTTAGAGTTCAATAGGTTTAAACAGGTTTCAATGTAATAAAAGGAATATCTTTTTACTTTTATTATTTTTAGATTTTGCAATAACCCATCTTTTTTTTTTTTTTAAAGACTGTTTTGGTTTTATAATTTATTTTAAAAGACTTTATTATTTTTTTTAACAGATCTTTTAATTATTTGTACTTCAAAAAGGCACCATCCGGTGTCCCCTGATCGAGATATCTCGATCTCCAGTTCTGCAACCCAAAAGCCAATTAAATTTGCTGCAAACAAACAAATTTCCTTTGCTTTTGGGTGCAGAAGGTGCCCCCAAAGTTTTAGCCCTGTGGGCATGATGCCCAAAGAGCCAAAAATGTGTAAAATCAGCTGACTGGATGTCCTGACATCAGACATTCAGCAAGCTGCAACTGTAGCTCAATTTGGCAGTAGATGGCACCATCTGCTGGCCAAATAAATTAGTAGAGTTAAAAATTCAATGAGGAGTATTTCTAAATATGTCTTACATTAAATTAAAAATGATTTTACAAAAACACCACTGATTCCCGACAATGATTTTTTGGAAAATCACTTGGTAGTGAAAGGGTTAGTTTCGTCACTTTGTGAATAGACCCCAAAATCTTTTTTTATATGTGGCAAGCATTTTTAGTACTGCAATATATTATCAACTGGTTGGCAGCTACGAGTCGTATATTAGAAGCATATCACTATTCCAATGCAATTAATAAGCAGTAATTTAACAAACTAAAACCCTAAAAGCAGGGATCAGCAGCCTTGGCCCTCCAGATGGTTTAGAACTACATTTTCACTGAAGCTCTGCCAACTTAACAAGAAGCTGAACATCATAGAAGTAGTTGAAAAACATCTGGAAGGCCAAAGCTGCTGACCTTTGTCTAAAAGTATACATTTTCCAGTTGACTCCAGGTAATATCATATTAGGCATATTGAAATGTTTTATGGCCGCAGACTGCTTTTATATACAATGGATTGTACCTGCGTTTTTATGCACAGAGAGTGGGCTGAAATAGGAATGTAAACGGTGTAGTGATAGATACAGTATATAAAGATTTCTATTGTGAGAAAGTTGAAAGATTAAATTTATATATGTTTTTCCGAATTGTTAATTTTTCATGTATTTGTTTATCCGTTACAGAAATTATGCTGGGATGGCAGATGGTGTCCCTTATCTTAAACAATCTCACATGGGGTTCAAGTTATCAGCATACAGCCTGTGTGCAATATACTGTAAATGTGATAAAGATAATAAAAATGGTCAGTTCTCCTACTTTCAGGGATTTGTAGTCATCATAATGAGATTATTAGCAATGCAGCTTCCATAAAATACCAATTGAATATAAAAATATCTGTATGCGGATATAATGCCGGTGTATAGAAATTACATAACTTCTTGTATCTGTACTGTACAGGGATTTTCAGCAACTATAACCCTCCGAATCTTATCCCTGAGTGATCCCTGAGCTCTCCCTTTATTCTGCCCTCTCCTGGCTGTTGTAATGCAGCAGTAAAGTTTGTTGAATGTCATTGTGAGGGAGGGAGCTGCTCCTTGTAGTTCCTTTACAGTAATACAGGATGACAGAAGAGCACTCACTGAGAATGGAGTTTCTTCCCAAGAAGAATATTACTTTTGTATTAAAAAGCTATGCAAATAGGGTATTCTATGCCACTTTTTCAATTTTTTTATTGTACTACAGTGCACAATTGTGTACTTTTTTTTGGTCAGTGAAAGGGTTAAATAATATATAACCATAATGCTGTTAAAAGAAGCAGGATAGAATACTACTATATGTAATTGGAAGATTAATTGATCCTCAAATAATACGTCTACCCTCCCCCATAAATGAGCAAATTAAGTTAACCCATTGGAAGGCTCCCTCCTGCATTGCTGTGAGAACTGACAGCCCCCGTATCTCACACTGCATCTAATCAACCAAAGATCTTTGCCAACCTTTCCCTGATGACGTAAGACACAGTAATGCTTTCCTTATGTTATAAGTTGAAAGTCGAATATCGCTCTCCTCAATGCAGGAGGAGATGCCATAGATTAATAACTTATAAAAAGGATTTATATCTTCCAGTAGTCACATTTTTTTAAAGGTTGTAGTAAAGGGGTATTTGGTAATGATGAAGACTATTTCTGTTGTACAGTAAGTACGACATTTACTATAAAATTCTTCACGTTGCCAATTCTTTGTAGAAAAACCGCCAGGATTTAATACAACTGGCGTGTACATGTCTAGGAGGATTGCTGTGTACAGCTGCAGGCATAGCTGGCTTTTTTAACCATGGCTACCAGTACAGCCTGGCAAAAAACAGATCATATATTCTTATTATGAACAAAAATGTTACTGCTAGGAGCATCTAAAGAAAAGATGGAGATTTGATTGCTATGCAGGCTGCACTGGTTTTGTTGCTGGTTTAAGGCTGCAGTCAGTGTTACACTGAAAAGCTCTATCTCTTGGTGATTTTAATGTCAAAATTGTACGGGGCGAGTGTTAGACCAAACCGTCCTTCCAGTACTGGCTCGAATGTATCATCAGCAAAGCTGAAGGTAAAGCTTTGTAGTAGATTGACAAACAGGAGAAACAATTCCATCTTGGCCAGCTGCTCCCCCATGCAGACACGGCGGCCTGAATAAGGAAAGAAAAAAAAAATATATATATCCATTATTATTTTTTCTCCTGCCTCAAATGATTTCATACCAATACATTTTCTAATTCCCGAATTCATGGCATAATGCAATGTATTTGCAATACATGGTCCTTTTAAAGTTAACGGATGTGTCTATATCACCATTTTTATTGCACTAACCTGTAAATATATTGGTCTCAAAAGGTTGCCTGAAAAAGTCATAAAAAAAACACAATCCTCACAATACACAGAACAAGGCTCAAAATAGTGTCCTGAGCTCCTGGCCAGGAGAGAAAGAAAGGTGGGGCAACAGCATTCCCATCACTGACCACCTAAGCCTGAGGTCCTAAGGCTACTGGCACACAAGCGTTTGTAAAGAGAGGAAGGAACGTCCGTGAGAGTGGGCGTTCCTTCCAATCTGTACGAACAGCGTATAAAGCGCGATCCTCCTATGGAGGATCGCGCTTTGTATCCCCGTCAGCGTCCAGCTAGCTTTTTGACGGAGAGGGCTTTTTCACATCCGGTGGTTAGCCCTCCCCGTCAAACTGGCACAGAGGTAGGGAAGTGCGGTCACGCGCAAGCACTCAGTGCGCTCGTGTGCCAGTACCCTAAACCTGCACAAAAGTAGTCAGGGAATGCATTCGTAGCCCCTGCCTGCAGTAAGGATCTGATCCATGTGAAGCAGTGTTCAAAATAAAAAAGTGCACACCACTATACTTCACCCAGATTGAGTGCATCAAGGTCCATAGGTAGCCAACCCACCATATACCTACAACCTAAAAAAAAAAAAAACTTGTCACATCAGGCAGGTAGGTTGCAAATAAGAGCAGGGTTTTAATGGAAAGCTCAACATTTTGGTCCTATCCAAGGACCTTCATGAAGCTGTGGAGCGCTGCTGTCCCACTGAGATCCCAGAGATTAGTGGTGCAATGCGACCCCAGATGCTAGGAGCTTCAAAAGAGAGATCAGGTCTTTTGCTCAGCTGACTCTGTATAACACAACAATGAGAATTAAAGTAAAACATCGGAACAGCAGTTTCTGAACAGCTACCATTAATTTTTATGTTAACAGGAACACCATGTCAATGTACAATAATCATCAAACCTCATAACACATTTTCCATGGTCTAGATCAGTGCTTCTCAACCCTGTCCTCAAGCCCCCCTAACAGGCCAGATTTTAAGGCTTCCCTTGGGGAAATGCAGACTGAATCCTGCAATCACTGACAGCAGGGCTGTCGAATTAACAGCCCCCCAGATGTTGAGGCCTACAATTCCCAGTATTGTAATAGGTGGGGGGCCGGAGTTTGAAAGCCCTGGTTCAGAGTCTCTGATTTGGAATACCTGCCAATGCCATTGTGCATTGTGTACAGCTCTGGTTACGTGTCAAGGATCTATATTGGCACATGGCCACATTACCTCTTCAAGTACTTGTAACCCATTTGTCACAAGCAACGCTTGGGAATGTATAACGCTCTCTATTTTTGCAGGGGGAATGGAGTTTCTATTTAGGGTCATGCTCTCAGTTAAGTTAACAAATCATAGGTTTCCTTGATAAATCGCATTTTACATTTGTTAGGTTTTTCAAAATTCCCTAAATCCGAGCCCATATACACAAATATGTGAGAGTTAATCTAAAAATTAACCATGTTGTCACAGATTTACAAGTGCACGATGACAACACTTAAAAAGGAGAGGCAGAAATATTAGCAAAGTTCCACATTTTAGGACTTGACTCCTGGTCACCAGTATGTCACAGCCATGCCTCCCAATCTTAAGAGATATCTTAAAAAAATATATATATATATATATATATACACTCATACACACACACGCTTTCCAATAAATAATTTAGGATTTTGCTTAAAGCCTCTCCGGTTTGTTAATATTGGAATGTATGGCCAGACACCCCATTTACATATATACACACTCCATATTAACATACCTCAATAAGGAATGCACCTGTAAACATGTAACATAGTGACTATATTTCCTACATTATTTATTTTCTGTTAATCTGTATATTTGTTTTGTGTTAATTTCTTGCATTTTACTACTTTTGTATTTCTGTAACCATGTTCTTGAACCCAGGACATACTTGAAAACGAGAGAAATCTCAATGTATCCTTCCTGGTAAAATCCTTTATAAATAAAATAAATATCCATGCTGGGGCATATCCATGAGAGGAGCTGGGGCATATCCATGAGAGCTGCTGGGGCATATCCATGAGAGGAGCTGGGGCAGTATCCATGAGAGGAGCTGGGGCAGTATCCATGAGAGGAGCTGGGGCATATCCATGAGAGGAGCTGGGGCATATCCATGAGAGGAGCTGGGGCATATCCATGAGAGGAGCTGGGGCATATCCATGAGAGCTGCTGGGGCATATCCATGAGAGCTGCTGGGGCATATCCATGAGAGCTGCTGGGGCATATCCATGAGAGCTGCTGGGGCATATCCATGAGAGCTGCTGGGGCATATCCATGAGAGCTGCTGGGGCATATCCATGAGAGCTGCTGGGGCATATCATGAGAGCTGCTGGGGCATATCCATGAGAGCTGCTGGGGCATATCCATGAGAGGAGCTGGGGCAGTATCCATGAGAGGAGCTGGGGGCAGTATCCATGAGAGCTGGGGGCAGTATCCATGAGAGCTGGGGGCATATCCATGTGTGAGCTGGTCTGGGGGCAATATATCCATGTGTGAGCTGGTCTGGGGCAATATATCCATGTGTGAGCTGGTCTGGGGCAATATATCCATGTGTGAGCTGGTCTGGGGCAATATATCCATGTGTGAACGGAGGCGCAATATATCCATAGGTGAGCTGGGGCAATATATATCCATGGGTGATCTGCTGGGGGCAATATATAATTGTGAGCTGGGGCAATATATCCATATGTGAGCAGGGGGCAAAATATATCCATGGGTGAGCTGCTGGGGGCAATATATCCAGAGCTGCTGGGGCAATATATATCCGTGTGTGCTTTCACTGCCTTCGAACAGGCAACGTACTTGCTGGCAGTTGGCAAAAAATTTATGTGAGCATACAGTTGTGTTCAAAATTATTCAACCCCCACTGAAATTGAGTGTTTTGGCCAGTTTGACATTGATTTTGATCATTCAGTCATCTTGCTTACAATTAAATCAAAGAGGCACGTGTAGGTCAGACAAATATAACATAACATTTATAATGAAATAACCACAAATGTCTTTTCTGTGCTCACATCATTATCAGTTTTATTCAACCCCCAAGTGACATTCAATCTTAGTACTTAGTACAACATCCTTTTACAGTTATAACAGCTTTTAAACGTGAAGCATAGCTTGACACAAGTGTCTTGCAGCGATCTACGGGTATCTTCGCCCATTCGTCATGGGCAAAAGCCTCCAGTTCAGTCACATTCTTAGGCTTGCGCACTGCAACTGCTTTCTTTAAGTCCCACCAGAGGTTCTCAATCGGATTTAAGTCAGGTGGCTATCCCAAAACTTCTGTGGTTTGTCCACATGACTTTTGGCATACTGCAGTCGACTCTTCTTATTCTTTGGCGACAGCAAGGGGGTGCGCCTGGGAGTTCTGGCATGGAGGCCTTCATTACGCAGTGTGCGCCGTATTGTCTGAGCTGAAACTTCAGTACCCACATCTGACAAATCTTTTCTCAGTTCCTCAGCAGTCACACGGGGACTTTTCTCCACTCTACGCTTCAGGTAGCGCACAGCAGTCGAAGTCAGCATCTTCTTTCTGCCGCGACCAGGTAGCGTTTCAACAGTGCACTTTGCCTTGAATTTGCGAATGATGCTTCCTATGGTCTCTCTTGGTATGTTTAACATCTTTGCAATCTTCTTATAGCCATTGCCCTTCCTGTGAAGAGTAATCACCTCTTCTCTTGTCTTCCTGGACCATTCTCTTGACTTCACCATGTTTGTAACCACACCAGTAAATGTCTAGAAGGAGCTGAGTATCACAGTCATTTTAAAGCTGCCTAATTGGTGCTTATTATGCTTTATTGCTGCTCCGTGACATCCACAGGTGTTTTCAATACCTGTTTGAAAACACTTGAATGAACCTCTGTTCTTCAGAGTGGTAGTCTTTAGGGGTTGAATAATTTGTGTCAATGAAGAATTCACAAAAGAAACATTTACTACTGTATTACAAAACCAATTGATGTCATTTTAGTTGCATATGGTTCTTTAAAAAGTCCTTGTAGGATTTCATTCTGAATACAATTACAAATGTACACTAAATTCCCTAAAACCCTTAACAGCATTGGGGGTTGAATAATTTTGAACACAACTGTATGAGAGAGCTCCACAGCAATAAACCTCACAGTAATGTGCGCTGTGTGTATGAGCATTCAGTGTTATATGGGAGTACTGATTTAGGAGTAAGAGCAGTTAAAAAAAAATCCGTAAAACTCGGGGGGGGGGGTAACACCATAAGTTACCGCACTGGGTGACACCAACCCTACAGGGTTATTCAGAGAGCGTGAAAAGCAGGAGAATGAAAAATTCTAGGTCAAAATAGCCAAACCAGAAAAATTCTCCCATTTATCTCACTTTCCAAATTGGCTATTTTGACCTAAAATTTTTCATTCTCCAGTCATTCTCCTGCTTTTCACGCTCTCTGAATAACCCTGCTAGTGACGCCACTGTGTGTGTGTGTGTGTGCACACACACATTTCAGACCTCAGACCAGGGAGCGATGGTTGTGCGTATTGTGTGTGTAGATTAGGGCTGGCAATGATTAAAATTACTGTGTTCAATTAATCAATTTTTTTTTTAATCGATTAATTATAACGCACATACAGAGCCAGCTACTTTTAGCTGATCTGCATGCATTGCAACTCTGCATTAGTCAGTGGTAAATGTGGTATACACTATATACAATCACCCGACACTAGTTAGTTTCAACAATCCATGACTTTCTTCACAGTTCACACAAATATGTTTTAAATTCAAAATGTAGCACAGGAGTAAGTTATTATATTGCCCCAGCTCACACATGGATATATTTGCCCCAGCTCGCACATGTATACATTGCCACAGCTCACACATTGATATATTGATTTGCCCCCAGCTCATATGGATACATTGCTCCAGCTCATATGGATATATTGACCACAGCTCATACATGGATATATTGATTTGCCCCCAGCTCATATGGATATATTGCCCAAGCTCACACATGGATATATATTTCCCAAGCTCACACATGGATATATATTTCCCAAGCTTACACATGGATATATTGCCCAAGCTTACACATGGATATATTGCCCCCAGGTCTCACCTCCTCTGCGTCTGACAGGCCCCTCCGAGTAAATATTACAGACCTGCCGGCTGCCGAGTGCTTTGCTCCCTACGAGCGTGCATGAAGCTTGGCCGATCGCCTGGGAACCACCTGATCACGTGAACTCCGCGAGATCGCGTCTGGTGGATCCCATGCTTCATGCACGCTCATAGGGAGCGGAGCACACGGCGGCCGGTGGTCGATTAAAGTTATCTTTAAATGACCAAAGAAATTAACGATTAATCGAACAATTAATTGTTAATTTCTGCAAAATTATATATTATATATATATTATATATATATATAGTGTACCAATACAATATTGGACCCAAACATGCCAAAAATAGTAAATATACCTGAGTGCAAATGCCTTTAGAGCGAAGATATAGAAAAAAACTGATTAGGCAGCACTTCAGGATTTCAATAAAACAAACAAAACACTCTTGCTCCTCTTCGACTCTGTAAGGCCCCACGCCGCCAGCTTCAGCCCTGGCACACCCTCCAGACTCGCTACCTGCAAAGATGCTCCCGCACTGCAGAGCGTGCCTGGAGGAAATCCCGCTCTGAAGCTGATTTTGTTCAAGTTTATTCTCCGGTCATACACCTCTGCCCTCCACTTGGCCAAACAATCCTTCTCATCTCTTATAACTACGCTGTCCTCCAACCCTAAACGGCTCTGGTCCACCTTCAACACCCTCCTCTACCCACCTGCACCTCCCCCCTCAGCTGCCTTCAGCGCTCAAGACCTGGCAGACGACTTCCTCAGTAAAACTCTAACTATCAGAAGCAACATCCCAACACAAGATAGTTATCTGCCACCTCCACTCCCAGAGGTCCCCTCTGCCACCCTCTGCCGCTTCCTCCCAGCCACTGAGGAGGAAGTCAATTCCTTATTGTCCTCCTCACATCTCACCACGTGCCCGCTGGACCCCATTCCCTCACATCTAATTCCTCCCCTCTCCTCCTCCCTCACCCCTGCTCTCACACACACACATCTTCAACCTATCTCTCTCCACTGGCTCCTTTCCATCCGCCTTCAAACACGCGCTAGTTACCCCTTTACTAAAGAAACCATCCCTCGATCCCAACTCTCCATCCAACTACCGCCCTGTATCCCCGCTTCCCTTTACCTCTAAGCTCTTAGAAAAACTAGTCTTCAACCGCCTCTCCCTCTTCCTGTCCTCCAATTCCCTACTTGACCCCCTGCAATCTGGCTTCCGTCCCCTACACTCAACTGAAACTGCCCTAACCAAAGTCACCAACGACCTCCTAACTGCTAAAAAACACGGCCACTATTCTATTCTCATCCTGCTTGACCTCTCGGCTGCTGTTGACCACCCCCTCCTTCTACAGACCCTCAACTCTCTGGGTCTCGGTGACACTGCACTTGCTTGGGTTGACTCCTATTTATCCAATAGGTCCTTCTGTGTGTCCTTTGCTGGTAACTCCTCCTCTTCATTGCCTCTATCTGTTGGTGTACCTCAAGGCTCTGTCCTTGGTCCTCTGCTCTTTTCCATCTACACCTCCTCCCTGGGCAAAATCATAAACAGCTTTGGCTTTAATTACCACCTCTACGCTGATGACACTCAGATCTACCTCTCTACCCCTGATCTCTCTCCCCCTGTCCTCTCAAAAGTCAGTGACTGTTTATCTGGCATCTCCTCCTGGATGGCCTCCCACCACCTAAAGATCAACATGTCAAAGACTGAGCTCCTACTTATTCCTCCCTCCAATGCCTCCCCACCTCCTGACTTCTCTATCATGGTGGAGGGTATCACCATCTCCCCATCAAACCAAGTTCGCTGTCTTGGAGTTACACTTGACTCTGCTCTTTCCTTCATCCCCCACATCAAGTCTCTTTCCTCCTCCTGCCAATACCAACTGCGTAATATTTCCAGAATGCGGCCATTTCTTAACGCCACCACAAAACAACTCATACACGCCCTGGTAATCTCCCTACTCGACTATTGCAATAATCTCTTATCTGGCCTCCCTCTGTCCCGCCTCTCCCCCCTACAATCCATCCTGAACGCCTCCGCCAGGCTAATTCACCTCACCCGCCGCTCTGTCTCTGCCGCTCCCCTCTGCGAGTCCCTTCACTGGCTCCCCATCCACTGCAGAATTATGTTCAAAATCCTTATCCTTACCTACAAAACCCTCACTAACTCAGCTCCCCACTACCTGTCTTCACTAATCACCAAATACACCCCAGCCCGCTCCCTAAGGTCAAACAGTGACCTGCGCCTAGCTCCTCCCCGCATCACCTCTTCCCATGATAGACTGCAGGATTTCTCACGCGCAGCCCCCACTCTCTGGAACGCTCTCCCTCGTACTGTCAGACTTTCCCCTAACTTCTCTTCCTTCAAACGCTCCCTTAAAACGTTCCTATTTAGGGAAGCCTACCACCCAACTCACTGACGCAACCATCAATCACTCTCACCTTACAGTCCTCTCCTCCAACCCCAACCTCCCAGATTGTGAGTTCCTACAGGAATAGGGCCCTCATCTCCTCCTGTACTGTTTGTCAAATGTTGTTCAATGTATTGTAACCCTGTCTATACTGTGCCTATTGTACAGCGCTGCGGAATATGCTGGTGTTTTATAAATAAAGAATAATAATAATAATAATAATAATAATAAGTACAGATTAAAAATACCTGTCCATTGACCGACGTTTTGGCCCCAACAGGCCTTTATCAAGGAATACAGGCATAAGACATAACAGATATATTTATACTAAACATTATCAGAGCTCACCCAAAACCAGCGGGGATCCAAATGGACGCCAGAACGTATGGAAACGGAGACGTATTGGACCTGCCAACACGGGTAACCATGGGGATGTGAAAATAAAAACAAAAAGAATCTGGGTGGACCGGAGACGAAGGCACATAACGGCAACCATTATCGCAGCAACTTAACTCAGCAAAATTTCGAGATTGGCAGCGAAAAAGCAAAACAAAAACATGTAGCTCAACAAGAACCCTGTGCGATTAAGGATTAACCCATTAAGGACGTGAGTAATTTTACAACTTCGGCGCTCTTTCGGGAGTGAAGTTTGCTGAAGTTTTTGCTCATCATGTTTAAACGCGGTTTTAAGTCACGTATTATTATACCACCCAGACAAATTATATATCGTTCTTTCCGGCAGACTCGGCAGATTAATAATATATCATAATTATATATAAACGTCATGTCTTGCCGGAATGCTATAACAAAAAATGTAAAAAAATTAGAATTTTCAATAAAATTTCAATCATCCACAGTGTGTAAAGTGTTTTTTTTTTTTCACATTTTATTATCCAATCCTTTGCGGTTATATTCTATGGCGTAGACTTGGGAACACATTTTTTATTTTGGGGGGGGGGGGAGAAATTACGTGATTTTAGCTAAACCCCCCCCCCCCCAAAAAAAAATCATTGGTGAAGCATCATTGTTCACATTATAATTGAAATGTGAACAATAATGCTGCATCCAAAAAAAAACCAAAAAAAAACACGTTTTTATTTTTTAATTAATTAATTGGTTTTATCATTTTTAACACTTCTATTTTACTTTGATCATTGTCATGATGACGCGGGGACGACGACCCAGAGGTGGGGGCTGCCATCCAAGATGGCGGCCCCCCACCAGAAATAGGCCGCGATCGGGCACAAATTAGTGCCCCGGTCGCGACCTGGCAACTAATGGGTTAACCCCCAACACATCGCTGGAAAGGTCAGGCTGTGACCGTTCCAGCGATGCTGGCCACAGCCTTGTAGCCCCCGGCGATGGGGAGATCCCTCCCCTCCAGGCGCTTCCCAATGCTCCGGCGGGGTCTAAAACTGACGTCATCGCGCCAGCGCGATGACGTCAGTGCGCCGGGAGGCTAGAAAAGACGCAGATCGGGCTTCATCGAAGCCAGATCTGCGTGGGAGCCGCCGGGGAGGTAAGTATAACCTCCAGCTGGGCTCCTAACGCCGAGGACGTTTCATACCGTCCTGCGGCGTTAAAGCCCGCCAAATGCAGTACGGCATGGCGTTAAGGGGTTAAACATATAAATGCACAGCAAGCTCCTAGCAAAACTAGATACAAAAATGTCGAAAATGGCATAAGCCAAGTTCTTTTTGTTTTTGCTCAATGCTGGCTTCCGGTATCAGGGGAGGTATCGGGGGCATCTGCACGAGTACCAAATACTCGTGCAGAACCCGGTATCGGCACAGATACTAGTAATCGGTATATCCCTACACATGGGGAAGCACAACCCAGACTATACATGTTTTATTGGTGGCGCTACTGAAGTGACTATTGTTTCTACAAAATACACGAAGAAATCTACAATTACAGCAGTGATCTCAAAATCAGGCCACCAGATGTTGATCGACTACAATTCTTTGAATGCACTAGATAGCCAGAGAATCATGGGAGTTGTAGTTCAGAAACATCTGGGGGGCTGAGTTTGAGATCCGATTCATATGGTATTAAGCAAACACGATCTATAAAGCCATATTTTGAGGATTAAGATGGACTATGAGAGATGAGAGCTACGTTAACACAGGGCTATGTGCTACTATGATGCCTATTCAGCACTCACTGATTCTGAACAGAATTTTGAAAGGTGTAGCAACTGTTTACATCCCACTGTCTATTAAATCAATTTCCGAAGTACGGTAGCTCTGGGTGCAATTCAGCATTAGAAAGAAATATCATGCAAAGTATGATAGAATTATTAAATATTTTACCAATTCCAAAAGGAATAAATGCCTCTTGTTTGAGGATTTGTCCGTGTTCGTCTATAAATCTACTGGGGTTGAAGTCGTTTGGCTTTTCCCATATTTCTGGATCTCGGTGTAAGGCCCAGAGGTTTGCAAGCACCACGGTGTCCTTCGGAATGGTATATCCCTGGAACACTATCACATGGAGAATAAAAAAAAAAAAAAAAACTCATCAGCAAGATTCCCATGTGATGCTCACGTTGTAATGAACAAACATTTATCAAGTTGGTCATGAGATCTGGCTTACCTTTATTACCTTATCTAAATCTGCAGAACGCACGTATAAACAAGCTATTACATTAAAAATCCTCAGACCTTTGTAATGATTGGTTCTCATGGCTGAAATGCAAGGTAAAATAAAATACTGCATAGCATTCATAATTTTTCTCGACTCCTCATTACTCCCCTTGTAACACTTCAAGAAGTCCATTTAGACTTTAGGTCACTGGCGTTCACAGCCCCGTTGCCTTAAGGTGTGCACCAATGGAACATTAATTAAAAACACACGTTTAGAAGATTTTGCACAAAATGCATATTTTTCATTAGAATTAACAATCCTGTAATCAGAGATGGAATCAGTTTTTATGTTATTCATCATGAACCGAATAAGGGACACCTAAAATATCAACGTAAGAGGTGAGAGAGGGCTCTTCACCCAACATTAGTGTTGAGCACGCCTAGGCTTTAGGTTATCAGCTTCCCCAGTAATCCGTTGCGTACATCTTCTGTAATTCCATTCTTTTATGTACATTCTGTATTGGTAACGTAGCCGCTTCCTTCCCTGACTTTTCCTCTCCACTATTCCTCTTCTTTTAACATTTTTCTGTTTACAAATTCTAGATTTGGTGGTCTCTCCTTTGATACGCAGTTCTTCTACTTGTTCTCCTCCACCCCAACTCCAATGGACTGTAGACTCATCTGAGCAGGGGCCTCTATACCTCTTCTGCCTTCTTAAATATGTAATTTTGATATTGCTTTACAATACATAAAAGGAAAAGGAAATAAGGAAACTCTTGAAGCTATATAAAGGATTGTGATGATAATAATATATGATGTACCTGTAGACTCAGAGGTCATGTGAGGAACAGAGAGAGGTACAACCACTGTCATTCTCTGCACCTCCATGATGGTGGCTTCTGTGAAGGGCATGTGCGCCTTGTCAGTCAGTGATGGAGGCCGATCTCGTCCTATGACTGTATCGATTTCAGCCTGGACTTTCTCTAGTCGGAACACAAGAGAAAAAAGCATTTTATTATTCATATAAAAATTCAGGGGATGCAATCACTTTCCTAACCATGTCCCACCATGTGGTGAATATATGACATAATAAAGATCAATGCAATTCTTTATACTTTGAAGAGATTTTGCAGACCTCCATGTTCCTCCTTAAGGGGAGTTGCTGAATAAAATAGCACAGCTGAGGCCCGTTCAATACCTCAGCAGCTGCTGAACTGCTGCAGCGCAGCAATTCAGTTTGCTGCAGCAGTGTCGTTGAACCCTTTGGATGCGAATTTTGAATCCAAAATGGCCGACGATTTCTTAATGAAAAATTCAGAATGTTTTTCGGATCACTCGGACAAAATATGATAAATAAAAGCAGTCAGCACAATTCCGTTTTGTATGCACACACCACAAATGATAGTTTTTAATGAATAAACGTTAGGTTTACTTCTGAAACCATATATAAATTGAACTGTAATATATGTCTATGTGCAGGGGGAAATAAATAAATATTTTGTGCTTTGGTGAACAAAAACCTCAAAATTAACATTGCTGTACGGAATTATTACTTGCTTCGAGGCGGCGGCCATCTTGCTGTACGGCATTGTTACTTGCTTCATGGCGGCGGCCATCTTTAAAACGTCACACTCAGCTACACGCAGCATCTCCTCGGGTCGCTGCAAGTGCTAGGTTAGCACTGCTGAGCGGTTGAACGGCGTTCAATGGCAAGTTGCTAACTTAGCACTTGCAGCGGCTGAGGTATTGAACGCGGCTCTGTAGATGACCAGCCTCAGTGATGTTGATACACTGACATCTTTGAAAAGGTTTACCAAATAATGATATTTCTTACCTTTACAGTTGAATACCCTGCAGTTTCTCCCAGCTTACAGGCAACTTCTATCCCTATAAGCCAGGGGTCAACAATCTTGATCATCCAGGGGTTTTGGAACTACATTTCACACGATGCTCAGGTACTCTTTAGATTGACTGAGAATCATGGGAAATGTAGTTGCAAACATCAGCTTCTAGTACGGGTCTGGAAACTTGGCCCTAAAGATGTCAGTCACCCTCCACCTAATAACTGAAGACGACGGAAGAAAGTCACTCATTTTGCGCTGACCAAGTAAGTTGAGGTTCTCAGAGCTGAACTCTGCGAGCTTCTATAGGGTGCCGTCTACACAGGGGGTCCTATAGCACTGTTGCTGGTAACAAATAGGGATGAGCCGAACACCCCCGTGTTCAGTTCGCATTCGAACAATTTCAAAAGTTAGAGTTCGAATGCGAACACGAACCGAACTCAATGCAAGTCAATGGGACTCAAAAGTTCGATTTTTAGAGTGCCCTCCAAGAGGGCATATATGCAAGATGTTTGCCATAAAAGGTGTATGGGGGTCCGGGTAGTGCCCTGGGGGACAGGAAACAAGGACAAAAACTTTAAATAAAAACGTTTTTAAAAGGAACAGTGAGTTTTCCATGAAATAAGGGTTAAAAATAAAAATGAAAAATTCAAATATCGTGCCTAGGAGGTCCCCATAACCTGCCCGTGAAGTGGCGGATTTGTAGGATGTATAGAAACATTTAAAAACAAAAAAATGACGTTTCAAATGATGGTAAACGGTTTTCCTTTAATCTATTCATAAACAACTGCTTGGGGCGGCAGCCTGTATGAAAAGACATACTTTATGTATGAAAAGACATTAAGAACAAGTTTAGTGATTTTTTGGCTAAATTATGGTGAAACTTATGCAGGCTTTGGATGAAAGTAACAATAGGTGCTTTAAAATTGGGCCTTTAGTGTCGGCAACAGTGCCGTCACACCGTAACCCCTCTGTGGTATTGTGGAAGAGTGCAGGGTTGGACCATGCAGTCCTATATTAAAAAGATATGAATCTGGTAAAGGCGTCAGTGCACCCAAATATTGTGCCTTTGGTGGCAGCAAGTGCCTTCACACCGTAACCCTTTTGTGTATTGTGGAAGAGTGCAGGGTTGGACCCTGCGGTCCAAAGAATTAAAATGACATAAATCTGATAATATAGGCGTCAGTGGTGTCAGTGCAGCCAAATACTGTGCCTTTGGTGGCCCATATATTTTGTAGAAATGAGACCCCCACAATTGCTGGTGGCAGTGAGAACACAAAGATTACAACAATTCCCAGATATTCTGGAGAAGTGAGACCCCCCCCCCAATAGCTGGTGGCAGACAGGCAGTGAGAACACAAACTAACACAACAATCTCCTCTCAAAAAACATGTGCTGAAGGCTGTGTGAAGCCTCAGTGTGCTGCGGGACTTAGCTCTGTGAGCACATGATTGGGCAAAATTTGCCCAATCAGGACTCTGAGCCGTGATTGGCATAGTCTTGCACCTGACCTGTGGTCAGGTGCAAGGCTGTAGCCAATTACAAGCTTCAGGCCAGTGGAAAAGTGCATTGTGGTCCATTGTGGTGCATTGTGGGTGAACATGCGGCGAACACACGGAAATGTTCGTAGTTCGCGAACAGGCGATGTTCGAATCGAACTCCGAACTGATCGAACCGAACAGCTCATCCCTAGTAACAAAACAATATAATAAATAAAATCAACACAATCTGACATCCTTTGCTGGCTGTTACCAGGTCTATTCTGAGCCAGCTGTCGCATTAGTAGTTTGAATCAGAATAACTGGGAGCCACAAACAGAACGGCTGAAGCATCATATGCCACTGGTATTGGCTCTTCCATGGAGCCAAACATGACCCTTTCGCATGCTCTGGGCGAAAACTCAAGGGGCTCTTCTTAACGCGTGCGCGAAAACGCATTAACGCGAGGGGAAAAACCCTTTGCGCAAAAAATTCACGTTAACGTCTACCGCTGGTGAACCTCCGTGAAGCCTTTGCGAGCGAGCGTAATGTAGATTGCGCGTCCTATACTTAACATTGTGAGCGCAAATGCGTTTGTGCGCTGGTACACGGATGGTATTACAAACTATGCGCAAATTTTAACGGACAACGTTTGCGCGCATAATAACGTCTTTGAAAAGCTGGTGTTAATGGCAAATCTGATCGTCCTGGCCGAAACCAAATACACCAGCCCAAAAAAAAAATAAATAATACAGCAAAGTATAGTTACACATTCTACACATACCCAAACAATAAAATTGAGAGGTTGTGAGTGTTTTTATTATTGCTGCAGCATATATACTCAGACTGATTTTGGCAGGCGCAAAAACTGAACGGGAGACAATTGTGGTTCTTAATTCAGATTGGCTGAATCGCGTGAAAAAACAGTCCGCCCACCGACTTTTGCACGCAGCGTTAATGCGCGCGCGTTTTTGCACGTCTTTTTTAAGCGCATTATTTTTTGACGGATGAAAAAATGTGCTTGGATTGCAATACCAGCGTTAATTTACGCGCGTTAGTGCTGCGCGTGCGCTTTTGCGCAAAGAAGTTAATGGAGCCCATGAACGGGTTCCACAGGGATATCGGAAGAACATTTCTCAGTCTTCCACTGCGTACGGCGAGGGATTAGAGGTAATCTTGGGATTTTATATTGTCTTCATAAACCAAAATCACTTAAAACACCAGGCTCTGAAAGCACAGCTTCTCCTGCAATCTTTGGATTTTGGTTTGGTGAAATGCCGGTGTTTGACAGCACTGAAATACCAGTGACAGTTTGAGAGTAACCTCCCTAGTGTAGTCTAGATATGTATTAGTCCTAGGTAACAGAGCTTTGTATATGTAAAATATCTACGTTTCAGTATGAATCAGCCACTTTCAGGAATCCAAGTGCCACGTAGACATGACACTCAAAATGTTTGTCATTTTTTTCGCCTGTTTTATGGAACTCATGCACTATTTAAATACAGGGTTACCTTAAAAATAAAACAAACATTAACATTTTTTATTGGTGCTCCAGAGATCCCCGGACTGAATGAATCATGGATTTTATATGTGTAATCATTATCCTCTGACACTAAACCTGGGTTTGAAGGTCTAGGAAAACAAATTGATATCTGATTAATCTTCTCATGGGGGTCAAAGAAAAAGCATCAAGGCCAATAACGAAGTAAATGGGAAGGAGTCCATTTATTAAGGCCAGCTCATATCGTACTTTGAACCTGAGGTAGCTTTTTATCCATAAAGGTATTAAAACAGGCTGTCAGGGATCAAATGGAAAAGGCTTTGATGGCAAATAGTTTATCTAATGCTATTACAGCAAAAGTGGTTTGGACAGTTCAAAGTGCAAAGATAAAGTGGTTTCATGACATAGGCTAGATTATGATGTGACTGCTAAAATGGAGATACTTAATGGGGAAAACCTGCACCTACAGGTTTTCCCATAGCGTCCCCATAATAGCCTTTAGATTCTGTGGCGGGCGTTACCACGACACCTTGTCCTGGAATGAAGCGCTACCCTCAGTGATACTCGCGGTAGTGCTACCACCATAAGGACTCCATGGAGGGTTGCGCTGCCGGTCCCTGAGCCCTGCACGATCGCGTAGCAAGACTGGGAATTATTGAATTATCGGGGGGAGGGGTGCTAAATGATTCTGCAGAAGCGGAATCGGTTAGCACCAGCTTTTAGGTGCTGCTAACATTTGTTAGTCCATCAGTGCGGTAATTAGCGCTAGCACTTTGTAATAACTTACTTATCCTAACGCTAATTACTGACTGCGCGCCCCATGCAGGGCTGTCTTTAGCACAGGGCAAAAGGGGCAGCTACCCCGGGCCCTGTCATTGCTAAGGGGCCCAAGGCAGCTGCTCCCAGCCTGCAATAATCATGGCATCGAGTGCTGTCTCCCCTTCGTGATGACATGTGACCGCAGAGCGGAGGGGAGGCCTCGTGAGAGATGCGGTTGGCTCCTCCCCACGATGCAGTCCCCCCCCCTACAGAGAGAGAAGACAGGGCTGAGACTACAACAGGATGTGGTAAGAAGCAGAGCTCTGCTTTAGGATCCCTTGCTCTATCACCCCCTCTCTCAATTTTCCTCCAGCTTGTCTGAGACCCAATTCAATTTGATTTGTGATTTAAAACCACTTTTGCTGATATTTTGCCCAACCTCCCTATGTCATTTCAAATGGAGGCTCTAAATGCTTCATCCAATGTAGGATGATCTGTAAATGGTTATTCAGAGCAAAGTAACTATAGGTAGCGAGCACTTTATTAATTCATTCTAGGACAGCTAGACCCCCCCCCCTTACCATCCCACTAGCTTTTGGCTACTCCTTATCAGCACTTCCAAGGTTATCCTTTTTTTCTCATATATAGATATATATACACGTTTGGGGGCCCACAGAGCAGGTGCACAATGTCTTTCACAAACAAAACAGTTTTATTCACCCTTTCAGGGCAGTCAAAAAGGCAACATAAGTACACGCTTTGGTTCAGCGAAATTGAAGCAAAGTCCTGATCTTCAGCACAAATAAACAGAAATAATAGTGGCTCACCAACGCTTTAAACAGTCCCAAACCTAGGGAATCCTTTCCCCAGTATGTAGAAGCCTCTCCAGCAAGGCACAGCACGTCTCCTGCTTTTGGAACACAAACACACAGCTTCCACTGATTAATTTTCTTTTCCTAAACTCCCACAATCCTATCTGGGAGTTGCTGGCTTTAAAACTCTTCCTGGACAGGAAGATTAACCCTGTGGTTGCCCTTAAAGGGTCCACAACCCAAATAGGGGTGAAACATATTGTCCATCCAGGACCCAGCCCTGCCGACCTCTACATATCCCCCCCTCTGTCTCAACGTGGAGGTGTTTGAGGCAACAGACAGCCCACAATGCATCCGGGACAGGGCATCAGCATTTTGGTGCTGTTTCCCAGGCCTGTGTTCCACCACAAAGTTAAACTCCTGGAGAGATAGGAACCACCTGGTAACCCTGGCATTAGCGTGGCGGTGCTGCCTCATCCAGGTCAATGGGGCGTGGTCAGACACTAAACGGAACTTCCTGCCCAACAGGAAGTATCTCAAAGAATCCAAGGCCCACTTTATGGCCAAGCCCTCTCTTTCCACCACAGCATAGTTTTTCTCCGCTGCCGTCAGTTTCCTACTAAGAAAAAACACGGGGTGCTCTTCCCCATTGACTTCTTGGGATAGCACAGCCCCCAAACCCTCACTTGAGGCATCCGTCTGTACAATGAACTCCCTCATGAAATCAGGGACTACCAGCACTGGGTGCTGACACAACGCATTTTTAAGCTTCTCGAAGGCATCTTCAGCATTGGCATTCCATTGAATCATCACTGACTTCCTACCTTTCGTCAGGTCAGTCAGTGGTGCAGCAATAGGCAAAATTGGGGACAAACCGCCGGTAATACCCCACTATACCCAGAAAAGCACGAACCTGCTTTTTCGTGAGGGGGCGTGGCCAGTTCTGGATAGCCTCTACTTTGTTAAATTGTGGCTTTACCAGACCCCTGCCTATGACATATCCCAGGTACTTAGCTTCCTCCATCCCTACCGCACTTTTCTCAGGGTTAACAGTAAAGCCCGCTTTTCTCAAACCATCCAAAACCGTCTGAACCCGGGGAAGATGGGACTCCCAATCTGGACTGAAGATGACAATGTCATCCAGGTAGACCGAGGTAAATCTCAGGTAGGGGCGGAGCACCCTATCCATTGCTCGTTGGAAGGTGGCCGGGGCTGAGTGTAACCCAAAAGGCATCCGCTTATAATGAAAATGACCCTCTGGAGTGGAAAAAGCAGTCTTTTCCCTGGCTTCCTTAGTCAGGGGTATCTGCCAGTATCCCTTAGTAAGGTCCAGGGTGGTGATATAACGGGCCGGACCCAATTTCTCTATTAATTCATCCACCCTTGGCATGGGATACGCGTCAAATTTTGACACCTCGTTAAGTTTCCTGAAGTCATTGCAGAATCGCAGAGTGCCGTTGGGCTTCGGTACCAACACGATGGGGCTCGACCATTCACTCTGACTCCTCAATGACATCAAGCTAAAGCATTTTTTTAACCTCTTCAGAAACAGCCTTTCTATGGGCTTCTGGGATGCGGTACGGCTTTACCCGAACCTTTACATGGGGTTCCGTCACAATATCGTGTTTAATCCTGGTCGCGTGTCCCGGTAGTCCTGAAAACATGCCTTTGTTTCTTTGCAGAAACTCCTTAACTTCTTGGGTTTGGGGTTTGGACAGGGTGGCAGCAATGTGTACTGCGTCAACACCATCAGACTCTATACCCACCCCAACCAGGCAGACACCTCTCGGTCTCTCCAGGGTTTTAACAAATTTATGTGGTAGATCTGGTATGGTTTTCTTTTCCCAGGCTGATGCACTCGGTAGTTTACTTCCCCTACTTTTTCAACCACCTCATATGGTCCCTGCCACTTGGCTAGGAACCGACTTTCCACAGTGGGTATAAGTACTGCTACCCGGTCCCCAACCTGAAATTGCCGCAGCTTGGCTGACTGGTTGTACACCCTTTTCTGGGCCTCCTGAGCCTTCTGCAAATGTTCCTGTACCAAAGGCATCACTTTAGAAATTCTCTCTCTCATCTGAGAGATATGTTCAATGAGCGATTTGTGTGGAGAGGACTCACTTTCCCATGTCTCCTTAACCAAATCTAGCAATCCCCGGGGTCTGCGGCCATACACCAACTCAAAAGGTGAGAACCCCGTGGAGGCCTGAGGAACCTCTCGAATAGCAAACAGCAGTGCGGGAAGCAAATGATCCCAGTCTCTTCCATCTCTCTGCACAACCCTTTTAAGCATCATTTTCAGAGTCTTGTTGAATCTTTCTACTAGACCATCTGTCTGAGGGTGATAAACAGATGTTCGCAACTGCTTGATTTGGAACAACTTGCACACATCTGCCATCACCGGGACATAAATGGGGTCCCCTGGTCCGTCAAAATTTCCCTTGGCAGGCCAGTTCTCGAAAACATAAAAAACAACTCCCGCGCAATGGCCTTTGATGTAGGGTTTCTTAAAGGAACCGCCTCTGGATACCTTGTGGCATAATCAAGAACCACCAGGATATATCGGTGTCCCCGAGCAGACTTCTCTAAGGGACCCACTATATCCATAGCGATGCGCTCAAAGGGCACCTCAATTATTGGCAGAGGCACCAAGGGGTTCCTATAATGGGGTGCTGGGGCAGTTAACCGGCAAACAGGGCAGGAGGAACAGTACCTCTTAACTGCGGCACCGATACCTGGCCAGTAAAACCCGTCCGTTATCCGGGCCTCGGTTTTCTCAGCTCCCAGGTGACCACCTAGAGCATCATTGTGAGCCAGATCCAGCACCATTATCTGGTAGGGCTGGGGTACTAGTAATTGTTCCACAATTTCTCCCCGAATTTCTGATACCCGGTAGAACAGATCATTATTGACCGCAAAGTGAGGTTTTTCTCTGCATCTGGTGCTTGAGGTACCCCACTGACAACAGTTACCTGTTCGTGAGCATTTATCAACATCGGGTCACCCATTTGAGCCCTGCCAAATGCACCTCTGGACACATCTAAGTCAGGGTGTACTGGATAAGAAGAACCCTCCCCCTCATCCACCCCAAGTGTAATATCTACAGGGGATAATTCCTCTTCATCCTCTCCTACCATAACCGGCACGGGAGAGGATTCCCCCTCCTTGGGTGTCAACTCAGGTTGAGGAGCTAGGACACTCACATCAGTTACAACATTCTCATTTTGAACACATTTGAGCAACTCCTCATCAACAGTGTCCACAGTCATGTTTGGTGGGGGTGACCCTGAATTGTTCCCCAGTTCGATGGGCAGTTCAGTTTGTGCCAAGCACCACAGTTCAGCAAAAAAGGGGCAGTCCCGTCCCACAATCACATCATGTATCAGAGTACTCACCACCCCGACCTCTTGGGTGACCGAAGTATTCCTGGCGGAAATGGTGACAGGGATCAGCGGATACTCCCGAGTATCCCCATGGATACAGACAACCCGGAGGGTTCTTTGTACTGGACCGAGCCTTCCGACTACCCGGGCATGCACCAGGGGGACCATACTCCCAGAGTCCAGGACAGCTTTGGCTGGCCGGTGATTCACCCACACAGTACATTCAAACTGAACCCCCTCTAGGTCAAGGTGGGTAGTGCACGTTGTGAGGGTGTAGAAAGACACTCTCCGAGCGGATCCACACTCCATGGGCTCCTCCTGTAGCGGACACTGCGCCCGGGTATGGCCCCAGGCGCGACACCTCCAACACTGTATATCGCCAGCAGTTCGGGTAGCGACAGGCCTCTGCAGAACCGAGGAAGATGATTTTGGGGTGCTGGTTCCCGGGTCCAGTGACGCTTCCCTCCGAGGAACTGAAGCAGGCCTCACAGGCGGTGGCAAGACTGGTCCTCGACGACTGGTTGGTCTGAGCAGGTCCTCCACCACGGTGTATCTCTCCACCATCTCGACTACCAGTGCTGCAGTCTTAGGGTCCCCATGGCTGACCCAGCGCTGTAGATCCTTTGGTAGAGACCTCAGGTAGTGGTCCATCACAACCCTTTCGACCATTTGCTCTCTAGTCAGGGTCTCTGGCTGCAACCACTTTTTAACCAGCTGTCCTAAGTCATGCATCTGGGACCGGGGTGGCTGGTCAGGGCAGTACTTCCAGCAGTGAACACGTTGAGCCCGGACAGCAACAGTTACCCCAAGGCGGGCCAGAACCTCAGCTTTCAGCCGGTCATAATTCTTTGCATCTTCTAGGGGCAGGTCAAAATATGCCTTTTGAGGGTCTCCTGTCAGAAACGGGGCAATGAGACCGGCCCATTGGTCTTGGGGCCACCCCTCTCTCTCAGCAGTCCTTTCAAATGTGGTGAGAAATGCTTCCACATCATCACTGGCAGACAGCTTTTGGAGGAAATGACTGGCCCTTATGGAGACATGGTTCCCAGTAGTGACCACTGCTTGATCACGTCCAGGTGCAAGTTGCTGCATGGCCTCCCGCAGGGCATTGATCTGCGTCTGTGTGGCTACCTGCTGTGCTGCAAGTTGTGCAGCCAGCAAATGGGTGCTTTCTTGTTGGGCAGCAACAGCCTGTGCCAGGGCTTGTTGCTGCTGAGACATCGCCTCTTCTTGGCGAGTCTGGGCCTGCACATTGACAAAGACCATCTGCTTAACGAGCTCCTCCATAGCTGTGGACTTCAGTGCAGCCTTAGCCCAGGACATGCAATCAGAACACTGTCCTTTTTAATATGTCATTTTTTTTTTTTTTCTCACAAAAAACATTTTTTATTGGTGCTCCAGAGATCCCCGGACTGAATGAATCATGGATTTTATATGTGTAATCATTATCCTCTGACACTAAACCTGGGTTTGAAGGTCTAGGAAAACAAATTGATATCTGATTAATCTTCTCATGGGGTCAAAGAAAAAGCATCAAGGCCAATAATGAAGTAAATGGGAAGGAGTCCATTTATTAAGGCCAGCTCATATCGTACTTTGAACCTGATGTAGCTTTTTATCCATAAAGGTATTAAAACAGGCTGTCAGGGATCAAATGGAAAAGGCTTTGATGGCAAATAGTTTATCTAATGATATTACAGCAAAAGTGGTTTGGACAGTTCAAAGTGCAAAGATAAAGTGGTTTCATGACATAGGCTAGATTACGATGTGACTGCTAAAATGGGGATACTTAATGGGGAAAACCTGCACCTACAGGTTTTCCCATAGCGTCCCCATAATAGCCTTTAGATTCTGTGGCGGGCGTTACCACGGCACCTTGTCCTGGAATGAAGCGCTACCCTCAGTGATACTCGCGGTAGTGCTACCACCATAAGGACTCCATGGAGGGTTGCGCTGCCGCTCCCTGAGCCCTGCACGATCGCGTAGCAAGACTGGGAATTATTGAATTATCGGGGGGAGGGATGCTAAATGATTCTGCAGAAGCGGAATCGGTTAGCACTAGCTTTTAGGTGCTGCTAACATTTGTTAGTCCATCAGTGCGGTAATTAGCTCTAGCACTTTGTAATAACTTACTTATCCTAACGCTAATTACTGACTGCGCGCCCCAGCCCCCATGTTAAGTGTAGGATTAGCTAAATACAGAAAGCTCATGCAAGCTAGCGCAATCACCAACACGCTAACGGAATTTTCTGGGGTGTAGTGTTAGGAAGGTAATATGGAGGCATGCGTTAATGTCACTTATCCTGGCATTAATGCTTACACACCAGAGCACTATAGTTAGCATTCACTGTCATTTAGCCCATAGTCTGTCTAGCATTTTAACCCCCTTGATGGTGTTCCCGAGTGTGGCTCGGGTGTTAACTTTCAGAACTGAAAGCGGTATCCCTGAGCCATACCTCGGGCTGTATACATACCTGTCCTGCGCTCCCTCGCTGACCCCCACGATCGCGGCATTTTGCTTCCTGGTTCCCTTCTCGCGAGAAGGGAACCAGGAAGTGTGATGTCGCGATCATCTGGAGGCGACAGCGGAAATTATGTCAGAATTAGGGATGCACCGAAACAGAAATTTCCGGCCGATAACAGAACCGAAAATTCAGGATCGGTTCAGCCGAAAACTGATACCGAAAAATCAGACATGAGAACCTGCCTGGGGGGACTCGCCTGATCCCGAAGGCCGGTCGAGCAAGCTGCTCGGCCGACCTCCAGGCTCAGGCAAGCCCCCAGCTCCGCTGGGCCTTCAGGCCCAGCCAAGCCGGGGGCTCGCCTGAGCCTGGAGGCTGGTCGAGCAGCTTGCTGAGCCGGGCCTCCAGGCCCAGGTTCGCATGGCTGATTAGGTGCACCTACATCCTTCTACTTCGGCCCTCAGCTCCAGCAGTGACAGTCCTCCGGCTGTCGAAGGCTGCTCGGCCGTCCTCCAGGCTCAGGCGAGCCCCCGGCTCGGCTGGGCCTTAAAGGCCGAGCTGAGCTGGTGGCTCGCGTGAGGCTGGCCGTGCAGCCTACGACGGCCGGAAGAGTGTCACCGCTGGAGCACAGGGCCGAAGTAGGAGGATGTAGGGGATTATGTTGCCTACACACTCACCTACATCAGCCCCGAGTCCTCCACCAGTGGCAGTCCTCCTGCATCCAGTGCCTGCTCTGTGTGTCGGTCGCCGGTATGACGTCAAAAAAGCCTTTGACCCAGGGTCAAAGGCTTCCGTGACGTCATACCGGCGACCAACGGAGTGAGGAGCCTGAGCCTGGAGGATGGCCGAGCAGCCTGCGACAGCCGGAGGACGGTCACCGCTGGAGCTGAGGGCCGAAGTAGGAGGATGTAGGTGAGTATGTGTAGGCAACTAGGCCCAGGCCAAGCAGGGGCTCGCCTGAGCTTGGAAGACGGCTGAGCAGGCAGCTCGGCCGCCCTCCAGACTCAAGCGAGCCCCCAGCTCGGACGGACCTCCAAAAGGGAAATTTTCAACCGATTTTTGCAGCTGAATTTCCATTTCGGCCGAAACCGAAAAACACCATTTTCGGTGGCCGAAATTTCAGTGCATCCCTAGTCAGAATCGTAACGCCCGGGAGGTTAAAAATTATCGATACCTTGTGCTGTTCTTTTTTACTGCACAATAGCATTATTAGTAGAAAAAAAACAAAGTAATTCTTAGGATCAGGCTGCCACTAAAGCCCATAAAACCACTTCCTGTTTTTCCGTAGAAGAATGCTGAGAAATCATAGTATTGGATTTGCCGCAGACACCACAAGCTGTGACATTTTTTTTTTTCCGAGAAAGAGTTTAAACAAAGCTAAAACAAATCTGTCACTCAGAATTTGATGTAAATCCAAGATGGCCATCTCCACACTGATGCAAGTACTATGTGTAAGGTTCCTAGCCGCCGGCGCCGTAAAAAAAGCATAAGAACGGCGCCGCCTCGTAGTGATGAGACTAGCAATAGTCTTCTCAGGAGTCTCCTCTGCCTGTTCAATCCTCAGGTGTTGATTAAGCCATCTAATGCCTCCTTCATAAAAACAAGCCACACCTAAACTCCAATGCTTCTGCATTGTCTTGGTGAACGCCAAGCTGACAAGGAGCTACCTCCTCTTTCTACATATCCTGTTCTTACAACTCTGCTGGAACTCCTGTTCCTGTAAAGCTCTTACTCCTACAAACCTCTTGGATTTATTGTTCTTGTAAACTTGCATCTCCTAGGTTTCCTTCATACTCACAGCTTGGATTATAAAGATTTACCTACAGCCTATGTACCAAGGACCTGTTCATAGTTTCCTCTTCTGTATTTGCCTGCAGCCCATATCCAAACGATTATCTACAGAGTGCACTCTAAGGATCTACCTCTCCCACTCCAAGGATAACTTTCCTCTCCTATCCCCATTACACTCATCCATAAGTCCCTCTATATATATTTGGTATACTCTGCTCTAACCCTTATCCCCTTCAATCTAACTCTAATGTTATTCATTTATAAATATTGTTGTCTCCCCTCTGTCCAGTACCAGTAAACAGTTTCATTTGTCTTTTATCCTAAGTTTAATGTTCTTGTCTATTCCTCTGTATCTTCAGTTAACCCTATTGTTTATCACTTTATAAATCACTCTCCCGCTCTCACCCAGCCTCCTTATAGTTAGTTATTGCCGGTTTCGTTGCTTTGTATCCATTTATATAACCCTTATTCATTATACTTGCCTTTATCTACCTTTTGTTCCTTGCACATTGGGCTTGAACCTGCCACCCAGGAACCAGCTTCATAGGCCTCATTCACACGGATATGTGTTGTTTTATTATTTTGCGTATGTACGCACATAAGCAAAAAATACGCGCAAAATAAAAAAAGTTTAATTTTTTTACGTTCCTGGCATCGAGTTTGGCTCGGGGTTAACTGTCAGTGCTGAAAGCGGTAACCGAGCCACACTCGGGCTGCAGCTGTATACATTACCTGTCCCTGGGCTCCCTCGCTGATCCCCGCTGTCTCCTCCGGCGATCGCAGCGTTTTACTTCCTGGATCCCTTCTCGCGAGAAGGGAACCAGGAAGTAAAAAACTCTGCGATCGTCGGAGGGACAGCGGGGAAGCACAGGGACAGGTAATGTATACAGCAGCAGCCCAACTGTGGCTCCGGGTTACCGCTTTCAGCATTGAAAGTTAACCCTGAGCCACACTCGGGAACACCGTCGGGGGGGGGGTTCAACTTAGTAATGTACGTGTGTATACGCGTGCGCACACGCGTAAAAACGAAAAAAAATACACTGCCGGGATGCAGCTCTGTTCCATTCTGTTTTTGCACGCGTTTACGAAATGCAAATATACGGCTCCATACGCGGCTATGTGTATGGAGCCATTTATTTGCATATGTTTTATATTGTACAATACGCACGTACGTATCAGTGTGAATGAGGCCTTACACTATGCTAATTTGAGCTCATTTCTGTTAAACTTACTAGAGCCTGGTTAAGGGAAACTAATATCAATCTATGGGAGTTAGTGTTGCAAAATGCTTTATGAATGGAATAGGGATGCACTGATACCACTTTTTTAAGACCGAGTACGAGTACCAATACTTTTTAAAAAGTACTCACCGATACCGAGTACCGATACTTTTATCTTATGTCATGTGACCGCTTTCCAATAAGAACAAACCTCATAAAAATGCCCCCAGCTCACATGTATATATCCTCCCCCGAGACGCACCTAATCGCAAGCTGTGCTCATTATACTCACTCTCCCCAGAACATTGCATAGGGTCTGTCCTCATGTGGCTCATGAGCCCTGCAAACCCTTTCCATACCAGGGGCCCAGGGTACCCCCCTCCCAGCTCACATATAACATATTGGCCCCCAGCTCACATGGATATATATACTGGCCCCAGCTCACATGAATCTATATTGGCCCCCAGCTCACGTGGTCCCAATCAGTCTCCTGCCGTCTGCCAGCCAGGCGCCTCCGAGAGCTTTTCTTTGTATGAGCGGCAGTCGGCATGAAGCTCTGCCATTCGCCTAGGAACCACACACAATCCGTGGTCTCGCAAGATCCCGGGTTCGAGATCTCGCGGCTGGTGGATCCCAGGCGAGCAGCTGAGCTTCATGCCGGCGGCTGCCCGTACAGAGAAAAGCACTCAACGGCCGGTAATATTTTCTTGGGGGGGGGGGGCACAATTGCCCCCCTGGATCCGCCCCTGCTCTGGATACCCTTGCTGTACCACAGACCCTTGTTTGTATAACCCCTCTGGGTACCCTGCTGCTTAGCCAGGATTCCTGCTTAGCCAAGAACCAGTTTCCATGGACTTGCCTTCACACTGTGGACTTTCCTCAGCCTTCTTCATGACCCTGTCCATCTAGACAGTCCCTCTTCCTGTCCTATGTGTTTGGTGCCTTCCCCATTCCGGTTTCGCCCCTCACTAGTTTATTTCTATACACAGACACAACAAATGAACACTTGGTTTACCACCACCATCCGTTCCTCTGAGTGTCACTGCAACCCTGGGCTCGCACCCTCGCCCCCCCTACACCAAGTGTAACACCCTTTTTTGCCCTTGACATAGTAGCAGTTGCCCAATTGGTTAAGTCTTATTGTCAGTCTTTGTGGAACAGTCTAGGTACATCCTATCTATAGTAGCCTGTGGTTAGCTTACTCCTGGTTTTATGAAGCCCTGCCTGGGCCTTTTATGAGGAATGTGCCTGGAGATGGAACGCCTACAGACCCTATATTAAAATCAGGCCCATCTTTACCCATAGTATACAGGTTTCTTTCAGCTTCTTGCCTTGTGTTCCTTTAGATTTTATATTGCATAAAAACAAAAAGTTCATAAACTCCTCTAAAAAGCAGAAAACCTACCTTGGACATCTTTATGAAGACACATGTATAATAACGACCAGAGTATCGTGTTGGTGGTAGTGTCTGTCCCCGCAACAAACAGGTCCCCAATAATGTAGAATAGATAGTCTGTGGAAAAACTACTGTCCGTCTGGACCTTCTGCTCTTCAATGTGAAGCAGGTACATGTCAATAAAATCTCTAGGGTTCCCTGGATCCAAAGTGGCCTTGTGTTCTGCAATGATCCTCTTCAGAAAGGCTGTGACGTCGATCACAATTTGCCTCATTTCTTTAAATGGCCCAAAGGGCAGATAATACATCCAAGGGCACACATTGGTCAGGATGACCTCGCTATTCATACTGATCTCAAGCCCCCGGGACATCAGCCTCAGCATGGTGGTGAACTCCTGGTCTTCATAGTTGAAGCGTTTTCCAAAACTTATAGAACAAATGACGTTAGAAACTGCATTGTTGATAATCTGAAAGGGGCAAAAGGCTTTCCCACCGAACTTCAGCAGTTCTTCCTTCACATATCTGAACTCTTCAATTATTTTGGGCTCCAAGCTGAGCTTTCCCAAACCAAAATGCCTGAGAGTCGAATGAGAAAATCTCCTTTGCTGTCTCCATACCGGTCCATATTTTGCAAATATAACTCCTGGAAATAGAGAAACAAGAACTGAAACGATTGCATTATCGTTGAATATTTTTCTTCCCCAATTCTCAAAAAACAAAGCGACATTTAAGGCTGGTGTCAGACAAGTGTTTTTAAGAACGGAAGGAACGTCTGTGAGAGTGGACGTTCCTTCCACTCGGACGCCAGTCTGGCCACTTCACTGAGCGCAGTGTGCTCACCGCCGAAAGGCTCGATTTGCACCCCTGTCGAAAGCACGTCCTAGTACTTCGATGGGAACGCTTGCAGCACAGCCGCTGTCGTGCGAGCGCAACAGCGTGTGGCCGGATCTGTTGCAGCGTCACAACTCTGCAACGGACACCCTGGAGGCACATCAGTAAAGGCGCACATAGAAAGAACAATAAACCATAATAAGACTTACATCAGCAATACTGCATGTAGATCCAAGAGTAAAGTCTATGATGCGATAAGGTCTTCTAGTGAAATCAGTAACATCATGGCACAGTGATACAGAGTGACATAGCAGGCAATATATAAACAATTGAAGGTAAATCAGTCATGACCAGGCTCACTTTTAAATCAAATTTATTTATATCTGCTAGTAAATGTATATGCTCTGATAAAAAGAAATTTAAAACAAATAACCCAATCTCATCTCGTTAATCAATTCTTGGTCATAGAGGTTTGGGCCAACAGCAGAGCTAGAGTGATGGCACCAGAATCTCATGTAGTTGTTTTTTGTTAGTTTCCTCTGCCAGCCAGAGTATGCCATCAGTTAAGATGGCAGGTTGGCAGCACTGTGTTTACAGGGATATTTTCCAGCAGGGCCAGAAAGCTAAAGAGGAATGGGAGGATATCTGAGGAGTTGGCTGCTTGGGGCCTCTAAGGCTAGGGTCAGACGAAAGCATTTTTCCCCGCGAACGTGAAAAAGTGCGTCCGAACGCATTGACGTATTTTTTCACGGAATGTGCAAAAACGGTCAGACGACGCGCATTTTCGGGCGTGATTTTGTACGGATCGTCAATAAAACTCTTTTTGCGTCTGGACGTTATGTAGGCTGGACATTAGCAGTGTCTGACATCTCCTAATCACGCAAACACGCCGCTATGCCGCAGCTGCGCACTCAGTACGTCAGTACTAGCGGTTCTGCGTTCTCAGAAAAATGCGTTCAAATTCCACTTGCGTTGCACGGCCGGACTTTTGTGCGGCCGTACATCGTATATTGGCCGTCATTGCCCGTCATCTGCTGCTAGTGCGGCCGTAATTATGTGCGCCAGAACGCACGTTAAAAGTGCGCTGGTCTGACCCCAGCCTTATTGGAGCAGAGGTAAAAAACACAGATGTAATAATTATGCAAATACATATCATGGAGCTCTACAAATCAATTATATACTCTTGGATTAAAAGAGATTATTACATGAAAAGCTATTTTTAAAAAAAGGTTCACATCGAACTGCTACATGTGTCTTTATATGGGAGTTCTGCCCCATGTGCAGATGTGTGTCAGGGTTTAGTTTGCATGTGACAGTTTGAGGGGCAAATTAAGAACATGACAGAATATGGCCAGTTTGGAAGGTGAGGACTGTGTGTGATTGATGGTTGTTTGATTGTATATGAAGAACCTGTGTTCATTTGGTCAAAAAGGTTAACAGAAACTTTGACACAGCCATACTTACATACGCTTCATCATGAATACATTGGCTGCAGTTGGGGTGGGATCAGAAGGCCCATATTTAGAAAACCACTTGAAATCAATTACTGAAACTGTTTCCCGAGGTCTCCTAACCACCCCGATAAGCTTTTGTAGTAAAGTGCTGAAAAATTGTTAATATAAAAAACAGCAGAGTGACTGCTATCAGCCAAGATAAAAACCTATTATAGCCTAAGCCACGCACAAAAAGACTACTAGTGGCAATGTTAATGTTGGTGGCAGTCATTAAGGGTCTCCAAGCAAATCAGAGGGAATTCTCACCTGCCTGGGTTATTTCAAGTGTAATATAGTACATGGTAGACGGACACATCGGACCATTTAATACCTTTTCAGCATGAGGCAGACTACAGACTGAAGATACACAATATTGTATTTCAGTTACATATATTTGGTACAAAGTTTATTCTATTCAAAACGGTCTAAAATGTTCCCTTGGCACCAGAGGGTATACAAGAATTTATTATAATCACTTACCGTATATAGCACCAACGGTTTCTGCAGCGGTTTACAATAACCAATGAGAAGGAGACAAAATTTAAAGACAGACATCGGAACAGAAACACGAGATGCAGACGGTCCTGCTCAGATGAGCTTTCAGTCTAGAGGAGTTTGGGTGTAGGATAAAAAGAGGTTTTATTGGTTGTTGGGATCACTAGCACGCTTTTTTCAGAAATGGTGGGGAGGACAAGGAAGTGATATCGTTCAGGAAGTGGGGAAGGCAAGGAGAGGTATAGGTTGGCATCAGTAATGTGATACGCTAATCTGGAGAGATGGGTTTTCAGGGATTTCTTGAAGGCCCGAAGATTAGGGGAGAGTCTGACAGGTCAAGGTAGGTCTTTCCACAGGCTTGGAGCTGCCCTTAAGTCTCGGAACGAGAGTTTGTGGTGCAGTTGAAAAGCAAGGATAGGTAGAGGTAACCTGCTGACCAGATATTATTATCATTAAAAGGTTAGAGACAAAGTCAGAAAATAAAAAAAAGGTATATACATAAGACATTTAGACAATGCATAACATCCACTGTATCCTTTCCAGATTTGAAGAAAGGCACTCATGAACTTTTCAGATGATTTGGAGTGTCAACTTCGGAGATGCCAGCTTTCTGTACAACAGGGAGAACATAAAGAGATAATGGGAGCGTATTGTTGGTTGGTGCGTTTTGGTTAAACATAGAAGAGGAGGCACCAATTTCTAACATGGTGGGTATGTCAAGGACTGATGGTACAACACAATTAAATTTTAGGTTACAGTTCTAGGACACGGTTGAGAAGATCTCAAGAAGATAGGAAGAAAAGGGAAGTGGATGTAGTACATAGGAAACATGAAAACAAGAGAGAATTGTTGGGTATAGCCAAGTGCTCAGGAAGGGACATGGATAGGGTTGGGATGGAAAAATACAGCTCTTGGTGGGCACATTAGTTTGGGATGAAAAAGCGAATGCACATAGTAGCATGGGGACATGATGACATCACACAGGGCAAGGATCTCAAACTCTCATTTATTAGTCAAAGAATTCTGGAAATTGTAGTTAATCTAGGGGCAGAGGTTGAGATCCCTGATAAAATGGGAGTGTGGGGGTAACTATAGCTATCCAAGGTAATCAGGAAAGGTTTTCATTAAAAGCATCATCTTCACATGAGCAATTAAATAATTAAGACTTTATGTGAACACCCTTACAGCAGATTAGATATATGGGTTTTGGATCCAGACAACTCTACAACACAAATCACGATCTTTTGATAGGCATTGAAATGATATCAGGGGTCAGCAAACGTGGTCCTCCATATTTTTGGACCTACATGTCCCATGCTGCTTAGCCACTCATTACAAAAGGTTGTTGACCCCTGGATTATATCATATCCGTCCCTACAGGTGTGGACACGCCAAAAATTGTAAAAACTGATATACATTTAAGTAACCTTACTTTGCACATCAATGGACGTAACTGCGCCTGTCTACAGTTAATGATCATGCAGCATTCCTTCTGTTGATATAATTTACACTGCCCGATTAGGTTTTAGTTTTTATTATGATTACGATTTGTTATCCACAAAGGATGCTCACCACGATATCTTGCATAGAGCATGTGTATTATGCAGGTTTCGTATATGCAACAATCTAGATTCACATGTTACCACAAACACTCTGTGCGTTTTCTGATTTTAACCCTTAGGAGGTCAGTATCTCAGACTGCACATTTTTAATGCATTTCCTTTGGTATTCACGAGGGCTGCAACATAAACATCCTTTATCATTTATTGCAATATTGCAGATAAGCAATTATTGTTTCTATCTTGAAAGCCTAATTGACTCCAAAGATTAAATAATTGCACACTATGCAGGGTCATAGACCATGGTATTGCTCAACTTTGCTGCTCCTGGCACTCAGAAAGGGAGAAGTTCATTCCTGAAGGACACTGCAAGAAAAACAAACATATTACGTGCCCAGTATCTCGATTAGCTAATCTATTTGATCATTGAATAGTTTTTGTGCAATATTTAAAGAGAACGAAGAGAATAAAAAATGCCAGAAGAATAGGGAGAAATCAGCACTGGATGCCAGTCAGCAGGTTGAGTAGACACCGACTAGGGTTGCCACATCGGCCATGTTTTCCAGGACACATATTACCATTTCATGCACAGGGAAAAGTACTGCCCTGCGACATGTATAACTAAAATGTTGCAGGAAGGAAGTTAAGGAACGTCACCTGGAATTCCTTTATTTCTTAACTGCATGAATTCTACATGCTGCGGGGTGATATTTTTCATGCACTGTTTATCACCATGAATAAATTGTGTGTCGTGGAAAACATGGCCATGTGTTAAACTCACTTATCCTAGCGCTATCGATTACACAGGCCAAACAAAAAAAAAAAAAATTTAAAGAACTTTCCATACTTCAATCTTTAGGGGTGCTGCATCCAAATATTCAATCGGTTTTCTCCTATCATGTACCATTTCTCTGCAAATTTCCATAAATGTTAGGCTATTCTAACGCTTAGGCTGGGGTCAGACCAGCGCACTTTTAACGTGCGTTCTGGCGCACATAATTACGGCCGCACTAGCAGCAGATGACGGGCAATGACGGCCAATATACGATGTACGGCCGCACAAAAGTCCGGCCGTGCAACGCAAGTGGAATTTGAACGCATTTTTGTGAGAACGCAGAACCGCTAGTACTGATGTACTGAGTGTGCAGCTGCGGCATAGCGGCGTGTTTGCGTGATTAGGAGATGTCAGATACTGCTAATGTCCAGCCTACATAACGTCCAGACGCAAAAAGAGTTTTATTGACGATCCGTACAAAATCACGCCCGAAAATGCGCGTCGTCTGACCGTTTTTTGCGCATTCCGTGAAAAAATACGTCAATGCGTTCGGACGCACTTTTTCACGTTCGCGGGGTAAAATGCTTTTGTCTGACCCTAGCCTAAAATGTAGTACAACACTAAGTGAAAGGTGTATAATAAAAAAAAAAAGGAAAAATGTACTTCGGGTAGGTACAGTACTTCTTACACTATATTGCCAAAAGTATTTGCTCACCTGCCCAGCTCCTGATTTGGATGGGTGAGCGAATACTTTTGGCAATATAGTGTATCTCGGGCTGCAAAGGCAACAGATGGTGCCCCGACAGATATCTCTATCTGCAGCCCAAAAGCAAATGCATTTCGTGTTATCTTGGGCTGCAGAAGGTGTCCCCAAAGTTTTAGCCCTGTGGGCATAATGCCCAAAGAGCTAAAACAGCAAATATCAGATTTCAGCAGCTTTCAGCAGCCGATGCAGGAGAACCCCCCCCCCCCCCAAAAAAAAGAGCTACAGCTGTGGTGGCTGTAACTCAATGGCCAAATAGGTTAACAGTTTAGAACCATTACAGTACAATTAAATAGTGTTTTTTTTCGGGAAAATCACTTGGTAGTTAAGGGGTTAATCCAAAAGGTTTGTATTTTGTCAACCTTTTGTCAGTAAAAGTTTGGGAGTAGCTCTTACTTTTATGCAAGGCTCCAGATTTTCTCGATGGAGAGACCAGCAGTAATCTCCCATCATGTTTACATCCAAACGGCCTTCATATCGTTTTTCCATCACTTTAATATCTTGGTGGAACCACTGACCTTGCTCTTCACTAATTGATCCAAGATTTTCAGGAAAACAAATTCAGGTGTGAATGTAAACAATGTACCTTCAGACTCATTTTACACCCGAGTTCTTCAAATGTTAACATAATTTCAATTCTATTTTCGTAAATAGGGTCTTTCTCGTTCCCCAGAAACGTCAAAAAAATTTTTTTAAATGCAGTCCAAGCATCCTTTTGAGTTCATCATTGATTCAAAATTATGGTCTTGCATGAGTTATTGTATGCGTGGACCAACAAAGACACCTTCTTTCAACTTTGCTTCTGACAAATGAGGGAATTTTGTGCATAGGTGCTGAAAACAAGTTTCAGTTTTTGAGAGTGCTTTGACAAATTGCTTCATGAGACCCAATTTAATGTGCAGTGGTGGAAGTTGTATTTTTTTTCCCCCGGTCTACCACACTTACACGCAAAATGTTTTTGCTTCCTGGTTCAAGATTTCTTCGTGATGGCCACACTTTTATTGTCCAATGCTGAGCGCGTGCCCTACTGTCCAATTCACAGAAAGAAAGGGAATTTCGTGAACCACTTTGCTGTTCGAGTAACATACCTGAATACATCAAGTCGCCGAAAAGCATCCACTCGTGGTCGGAGTATTTAATCTTTTGTAATACAAGCTGCAAATTTTCATAGCTTTGAGATAAACAGACTGTCCTACTGGCAATGAATTGTATATGTTGCCATTGTGCAAGAGAACAGCTTTTACGCTTCTTTTGGATGAATCAATGAAGAGTCTCCAATCATCTTTATTGTATTCAATCCCACATTCTTCTACTAACCGGTTATGTTATTACAGGATACCAGACCACCTTGTTCGAAAGAAGGAGCAATTTTTTTCACTCTTGTCCTGTATCCACGAAAAGATGTTCCTGGAGCCAACAAATTATTTTCTTTCAACCTGGAACCAAGCAGTTCAGCTTTCTCGCTGGTTAAACATAAATCTCACTAGATCAAACAGTTGGGGGTTTGCTGCTTTCGAATTCGCAGTCTGAAGAACCAGCATCAACACCTCACACTCCGAATCGCTACTAGTTGCAGAAAGAGCTTCCAATGAAGAATAGAGACCAACATATGGTTGTATTTATCGGTACACATTTGTATTTTTTTGGAGAGTCTTTGCATGTGTGAACGTAGACGAGTATTGTAGCGCATTGTCATGTGTACGCAGGTGTGCAGTCTCAGATGTGTGTTTCATTCCAAATCAAAATTCGGACGAAATTTACAAAATTCGTATTTCAGAAGGGCTTCCAAAATACAAAATCGGCTCCGTCCGAAACGGAACATAAACTAAATAATTCGGACCGGGACAGAAACCGTATAACTTTTTTTTTTTTTTTTAAAAAAAGTGTCAACTAAACACCACGATCAATTTGTTGAATCTGTTGTATTCAGCACCACAGGCCATGGGCTGCACCATGGTGCCGTTTGATGCAATTCTGCAGGCTTTGGCGGAAGTGAAATTCAATCTCCATAGAGAAGTAATGCCAGGTTCATCTATTCAGAGAACGCCGAACAGCACGGATTTTCGGTGGTTAGTACAACAGGTTTAAAAAGGCGAATTTCACAGGTTTCAATGTAAAAAAAATATATTACCATTCTTATGATTTATTCAACCGTTTATTCTTTTCACTTGCAAAAATTTTTAGGATTTTTAAGGAACTTTAGTGAAATTTTTGGATTCCTAATTGTTTTAAAACAACGAGGCTTTTTTTTTTTTTTTGCCGAACGCAGCGATTTTTTTTTTCTTAAGTCGGGCTGCGTTCTCCAGAGCCCCGCGGAGCGGCTGACTTTGGTGCCGAATAGGTTTCAGCACCAAGAACAGGGGGATTAGGTATCCTTTTTTTTTTACCCTAATCCTAGTAATTAATTCATCTGTTTCACATTCCGAAATAAAAACGAAATAGAAACGAAATACTGAATCTATTCGAAATCGCGGTAACATAACGAACGCACCAAAACGATTGAGAAACGTAACGGATCCGAAACTAAACTCATTTTTTTTGTTGTGCACATGTCTAGTCTGTGTGCAACTGCCATCTAGTAACATTACGTTTGAATGCATGGAGGTGTATCTTCTCAACTCACGTCTGCGAGTTGCCTTCTTTCTTCATCATCTGTATCCCTTTCTACCATATTGAAGCCATCCATCTTTACCCATTCTGCTTACATTTCTCTGTGGCTCCATGCTTCACTCCATAACTACTTGGTCTGTTTTAGAGGGGCCAGCGGGCACGATGACGTCATCAGCAGGCTCCCACACTGAAATCAAGGAAGGGGAGGCTTCTTTGGAGCCCTGTATCTCCAACCATTCACCCCACAGCGATTCTTTTTTCACCGCTGGAAAGTGGAGCCTAGCCTTTTCAGTGGTTTATAAAGTTAACCAGTTCACTGCCGGATCACAATTCGGCACCAAATAGCAATTTAGACCTGGAGGTTGCTGACATCTTAGATGTCAGCCAAGCCTCCAGGTCACCCCCCACCCACTGACATCCCCACCATATGTGTGAGGATGTCAGTGGGCCAGTTAACCAACTAGCTGCCAAGGGGAGGTACTGGGATCTTTTGCATCCCCCTTTCTCCCGATCCGTGGCAGCTAGAGGGTCATGACATCATTGGAAAGGCCTGATCATGTAAAACTAGGTTTGGTGTATAAAAAAAACCCAAAAAAAACAAAAGACTTTTTTTAAAATTAAATAGTACCTAGGCTGTCATCTAAAAATGATGCGCATAAAACGGTCATAATGAGCTCACCGCACATAGGTGAACCGGCTCAGCAATGAAGGGGTTAAAAAGCAAAAACATGTAAAAATTGAGTACTTCTATTCTCGGGACAAAATTTTGAATCTAGACGGTCTTTTTTGACAGTTGTAGATTTTGGGGATTAAATTACGAAAAAGTGTTTAACATTTTTTCATCGTATTTCATATTTTTATATAGTAAATTATAGGAGATGAAGGAAATAATGGTATTTTTTGAAAAGTCCATTTAATGGCGGGGAAAACGGTGTATAATATGTGTGGGTTGCATAAACGAGTAAGAGGAAAATTTGACCTAAAAACACGAACAGCACAGAAACATAAAAACAGCAGCGGGCACTAAGGCTAGGGTCAGACGAACGCATTTTTCACGTTGTCCGTGAAAAAGTGCGTTCGAATGAATGGACGTATTTCTTCACGGAATACGCGATAGCGGTCATACGATGCGCATTTTCGTCCGTTATTTTGTACGGATCATCAATAAAACCCTTTTTGCGTCTGGACGTTATGTTGGCCGGACATTAGCAGCGTCTGACGTCTCCCAATCCCGCAAACACGCCGCTATGCGGCCGCAGCGCACTCTGTACGTCAGTAGTAGCGGTTTGACGTTCTCGAAAAAATGCATTCGTTTGCCACTTGCGGTGCCCGGACGAACTTTCGTGCGGCCGTTCGTCGTATGTTCCCCGGCATTGGACGTCATTTGCTGCTAGCACGGCCGTGATTTCGTGCGGCTAAACGGACGTTAAAACTGCGCTCGTCTGACCTTAGCCTAAAGGACGGATTTGTGTAAAACCGCCCGGTCCCTAAAGGGGTTAATAAGGGGATGCAAACCCATCTTGATTGTAAGCCCCCACGGGAATAGGGCCCTCACGTACTCCTGTATATGCTGGCAAGAATACTGACCTGCCTCCTGTATGTATTGTATAATTGTCCTCTCTTTACCCTCTGCACCTTTGTACAGCGCTGCAGAATGTGTTGGCGCTTAAAAAATAACGCAAAGGAATGCCTTCACACAGTAGTATGAATAGATGTACAGTTAGCGAAGACATGGCGGGGAACCCCACTTTCCTCTTTATTGGCAAGTTAACTTTAATAAAAATGTAAACAGGAGGAATTGAAGATGAACTAGAGAGGCCATTTGAGCTGCCACCAGTCTAAAAGTCCTCTTCTCGCTTAGGATGAGGTTTATGTGCTGTATGTTAAAGGTTATCCGCCGGGAGGGGTGTTTGGAAGCAGCTTGTGTTGACAGGGAACAACAGGCACCATGACCCTTGAATCACAACTGTGTAGTTCAAAGTGTCACCACAAATTCCTGTAGCAAATAGATTTAAGGATTCTTGTGATTTGTGAATGACTTCAGTGTTGCAAAAAGGTAAAGTACACAATTGTTCAAAGCCATTTTGATGGTGTCATCAAATCCTTTAAATTATATTTTCATATAGTGTTGGAGATAATTACATTTAAAACAGTGTTATTTTCCAGGACTGTAAATAGGTGATTAATTTTCCTCAATGTATCTGGTCTAAATGAGTGAGGAGGTCTAAGGAGGTGAATATAGAAGAGCGGCATGGGAATTGGACGTGGCTATTAAAAAAGGGACATTCTAGTAGTTTTTAAAGTGAGCCGTCAACTTAAATATATGCGAAATAGTTTTAAATGCAGAAAATTAATAAAAAGGTGGTAACTTTTAGTAAGCACGCCTGTCAGACTTGCCTACAGGGCGCCGTCATCTTAGGACCCATTCAAACTGCGATTTGAAAATCTCGCGATTTTCATATTCGTGACATTGAGGCTAGGGTCAGACGAACGCATTTTTCACGTTGTCCGTGAAAAAGTGCGTTCGAACGTACGTATTTTTTCCCGGAATACGCGAAAGCGGTCATACGATGCGCCTTTTCGTCCGTGATTTTGTACGGATCATCAATAAAACACTTTGTGTCTGGACGTTATGTTAGCCGGACATTAGCAGCGTCTGACGTCTCCTAATCACACACACACACACCGCTATTCGGCCGCAGCGCACTCTGTACGTCAGTAGTAGCGGTTTGACGTTCTCGAAAAAAATCAGTTCGTTGGCCACTTGCGTTGCACGGACGAACGTTCGTGCGGCCGTTCGTCGTATGTTCCCCGGCATTGGACGTCATTTGCTGCTAGCACGGCCGTGATTTCGTGCGGCTAAACGCACGTTAAAACTGCTTTCGTCTGACCCTAGCCTGAGCGATAATGTCGCACGACGTTGCGATTTTGCAAAGCACCACCAATGGAAATCACAAAAAAAGGGTCATGTACCAGTGACATGTTACCGCAACATCGCGTGGCAAGATGTGAACAACTCCATTGAAATGCATTGGAGAAGTTACATAGCCGCGGCAAAATCCGCACTTCGCAATAAATCGCAGTGTGTGAATGGGGCCTTAGGAGACAGACAATACTAGTGCAACTGTTGCTGCCGTTACTGGCAGGTGCATTGTTATGAAGCTCCCACACACTGCGTTCAGACTGAACTGAAACAGGCAGTCAGTACACTGAGGTAAAGTGAAAATTCCAACCCAAAGACTGACCGGTCACAAAGTCCATAGTCAGACAACAGACTTGGTCATTCGCATATGGATGCCAGCTGCCGATCAGGGCGCATCCACTGGAAGCGTCTGGACAACCCAGGTTGGTCGATGAACAACAACCCCCCCCCCACTGAGGGAAGAAAAAAAATGTCTTTGGTGCTTAAACGGGGTTTCAGTACCAAGGACAGCCCCATCGAGCGCAGCCGAAGCAGAAACATTTTTAAAAAAACCTCGCTGAAGGCTGTGGGGGAATAAACCCCTTAACTTTTTTTTTTTACATTGAATCCTATGGACTGTAACGGAATCACTTCTCTATGGGGCAATTTCTCTCCTGTGGCACGGTGGTTTAACTATACAATTAATCTTTGTCATGCAACTTGTACCAGATAACTCCAGCATCGTCCGATGCAATCTTTCCCATTTCAATGGGATTGATTGCTAGTCTGTTGTAGTTGCAAAAAATCATCTGAAATCGTCCAATGGAAGTTAGGGGCAGCAGATGAGAGCTGATTAATATGCATGTTGTGGGATCGGTCAGACAACAGCAGATGATCACGCGAATACGGACCCAGTGGACAGCCAGTCTTAAAGGGATTATTCACTAGCCTCGGAATGATGATTTCAAAGCAATTAGTCTATTCACCAAATAGGTGAATTATGGCACAATTTGCTGGTTCCTATTTGGTTGTTGCTGACATCTGATAACTGCTTTGGCGACTCCAATATTGGCAAAATATGGTGATGATGCGATAAACAATGCATTCACAGAATTTCCGGCGAAATGGAATCGAAGTGCGGCGAAACAAAGCACAGATTTTGCATGCAATTTTGTTGCATTGTGAACAGACCCTAAAAGAAAACCACGCTAGTATCCTATTTTCCTAATAGGAGTTTCAAAAATCAACAAAAATGCATCTAAATAAAAAAGGAAAAATTATATATATATATATGTCCCAATACTAAGCTGATGTCAAGAGTCTGTACACAATCATTCCCCACGATGGTGGCATAGCGGCCTTAATACGAACAATATCTGAATCCACCTGCTACAATCGTCCCCCTATTGAGTTTCTACGGGAGATCTTGCATATTACCCTGCGATGCAACTTCTTCCGCTTTGAAAAGAAACTATATTTACAGCTGGCGGGAACTTCCATGGGTGCTTCCATGGCTCCCGCCTATGCCAATTCCTTCATGTTGCACTATGAACAACAGCACATTTTATCACCTTTTGCCTAGATTTATAGATGATATCTTTTTGGTGTGGAAGGGCACTCACCAATCATTGTTAGATATGGTTCAAGCCTTAAACGCTCTTGAATCTCCAGTACACTTTACGTGTACGTCTGATGCATGTTCAGTGTGTTTTTTGGATATACAGATTACCATCAAAGAAGGTCAGTTGTCCTTTTCACTGTATAGAAAAGAGACAGACACACACTTCTCCGGGCAGACAGTTTCCATCCTCCCCATCTCATCAGATCTTTACCTATTTCTAAATTTTTACGCGTGATGCGTAACAACTCCGACATTCAGATTCGTAATATACAAATCGACAACATGTATCAGAGATTTCTTTCGAGGGGTTACAGTAGTGAGACCCTTGACCGGGCTTTGTCACGAGCATCGATTAAGTTCGATGAACCCAAAGACATTCATTGTAAACATGATCCACGAATACATGTCCTGATGGCATACCATACTTTGAGCCACACTATGACCAAAGCTATTCGCTCGAACTGGTCTCTCTTTCGGGGAGATAAAACCTTACCCAGAAAATTTCGCCAAGCCCCGGTTATTAGCTATAAGCGATCACGTAATATCCGCGATCTGTTGGTCAAATCTGATCCGATCCAGTCCTACTCTGCAGGTCCGCAACCCCTGAAACCGGGATGTTTTCGGTGCCCGAACTGCGTGACCTGTAGCTATATGAATATGACACCAACTTTTCCACACCCCCATTCGGGCAAAAGATTCACAATTCGACAGCACATCACTTGCACCACAGAATACGTGGTATATCTCATTACCTGTCCCTGCAGTCCGGCGTATGTAGGGAAGACCGACAGATCACTACGTGACAGAATCCGGGGCCAAAGGTCCAACATCACTACAGCCTTTCGGGATGGCGTCTGACAAACCTGTCGCCAAACATTTCCTAGAGGCCAAACAAACATCAACTGACTACACTTAGGGTGACTGCTATCGATCATGTACCCCCCCTGAATAGGAGGTGGAGATCGCTCACGCCTACTGCTACAGAGAGAGACCTTCTGGATTAAGACACTAGATACTATCTCACCTAAGGGACTTAACGAGTATATTTCATATACTTCGTTCCTGTCATCTAGATAGTTTAACATAATAAAGGGATTTATTCCAAGTTTGGTTACTGTGCCCTTTAGGCTTTAGCCTTCGTTGCCCTTTAGGGGTGTTTGTGCTGCAATGGGCACGGACATTCTGTGCACCATCGCGTTATTATCATCATATATACACACCTGTGTGAGGGATGTAGATTGACTGCCATTCCTTCCTTATTTATTTATATATGCTCTTTGGATACGGGCACGATTGTATGTATGTACAGGGGCTATTACCAATACTACTGGGGCCAGGTCCTGGCGTTGCAAGTCAGAGATCACTATGTATAATGCGTTTTTCATCATTGCCGACAATGATACCGTCTCCGATACACCCAGGCCCTTTTTGTTTTTAAGTTTCTATGGTAACCTGTGTCTCACGGGTCTGACTGCGCCTCTCATCATCCTGCGCCATACCCGGAAGTGTACGCCGCACCTGTTAGCTGCCGTGTCAGTGCGCAGCTGTTGGGTGAGCTTCAATTCTCATACATGTGTATAAATATGTTTTGTGTATTATACCTGCATACCTTGATAAAGGCTCTTGAGGGGCCAAAACATCGGTCAAGCGAACAGGAACCGTATGTTTTAATATGTATTTTCAATAAAAATTTTGTTTTTATCGACGCAAATCCTGATGTGCTATCCTACTTGTTCTGAGAGAAAAAAAAAAAATATATATATATATATATACACACACACACACACACACACACACTCACATTTTTTTTTCAGGGCCGATACTGATACCGATTATCAGCAGCTTTTCTGGCCGATAGCCGATGTTTGGTGCCGATATTCTGTAAATTTAAAGTTGTGAGAAAAAAAACAAAGCACAGCACGAATCTGACATTATGCCATGAACTCATTGTGTTTAACATTTAAACATTGCACCGCGTCCACTTCATTTATTCAATTTAATAAGATTATTTTATTAAATCTTTTATTTTTACAAACAATAAGATGGTGTCTTTGGCTTTCTTAAAGATCCTTCACATGACCCTGTATGTAAGGGGGTTCAGCAACCTTGGCCCTCCAAGGGTTATATTACATAGCTGGTGCTTACTTAACCAGAGCTGTTGTAAACTTAACAACCCCATAGACTATAGTGGTAAATTTACAACAGCTCTGGTTAAGTTAGCAGTGACTTTGTAATACTGCCCTCGTGTTTTGGAATTACATCTGCCATGATGCTCCGCTTCTCATTAGGTTCTTGGAGCCAAAATGGGAAATGCAGTTCCAAAACATCTGGAGGGCCCAGGTTGCAATAACCCCTCTAGTGTATTGCTGCAGGAGTGAAGGAAGTAGAGAAACGGAAGAGGTAGCAAATTCCTCCCAAATGAAGGGAATATGAGAGGAAAGGGAATAATGACAAGAAAGGGTGGACAAGGACAAGCATCCTGAGGAAAGGGTGGACAGGACAAGCATCCTGGGGAAAGGGAGGACAGACAATTCAGGGATTTAGCTAGCAAGTAAAGCACTATGACAGGAGGGTGAAGTCAGCAGACTCTTAGGCTAGGGTCAGACGAACGAATTCTGTGCAGACTGTGCACAACGGACGTACTTTCTGACTGACAAGGTAGTGGCCACACAGTCCATTTTTGTGACTGAGTTTTTTCTGTGACTGATGTAGATGGGAAATAAAATATGAAAAACCATTTTGTCCGTCAAAAGTGCTGGACGGCAAAACTGCAGTCCATCTGACTACGTTCCATCACTCACACACAAAGCTATGAGGATGTGGCGCACTCCGCACGTCTGTTCTAGCGTTATTACGTTCTTGCCTAACTTGAGTCCGTTTGCCACATCTGTTGTGCGTCTGCACTTTTGTGTGGATGTACTTCATGTGTGGGTCTCTATTGATAAGAATTGTATGCTACCACGGATGTTAAAACGTGCAGCAATACGGACGTGAACACTGCGCTCGTCTAATCCGAGCCTTAGAGAAATAATAGGGAAAAATTAAATGTTTTAACATGCTGAATTAACAAATACATCCCTTTAAAAAGGAACATTATACTGGAAAACATACATGCTCTATTGTCATAGCAGAATAGACTTTTACATCTTTGCATGGGTTATAACCCTATTTAAAAAAAAAAAAAAAAAAAGAAAGAAAAAGACATCCAATGCAAGGTCCAAAATACCCCCCCCCCCAGCCTTTTGGCTTCAAATGACTGGCAAAGGACCTTCAATTAACCCATTCACAATATCGGGTCCTCTGTCTCTCCATGGCATGTGGCTTCTAAAATACCTGCTGCCAATGTACAATAATACCCATAGTATTACATGGGGTCTGCGCAGCACTGAGCGTTGTTCGGAAGCCACCCGGGAGGAGCCCATTCTTGTTTTAGGATGCCCATATGGTGGATTATGTAAACCAGCAGTTACTCCAAGTCTTCCATTAGATTCCTAGGTACTTTCCTGTTATCCGGACCACATCAAGTTTTTATAGTTTCATAGACAGAATAAACAGAGTCAATTGTCATAGTTTTATTTTTATAGATAATGAACTGAATAAACAGGAAGACAAACATGAGAACATGTGACAATCAATAAACTGTAACATATGACAACATGATTTATAATTGAGATACTGGTGGCCAGAAAGTTAGGGTTACCCTAACCTTAAACCAAAACCCCCTAACCCTAACTTTCTGGCCACCAGTATCTCAATTATAAATCATGGGGTCATATGTTACAGTTTATTAATTGTCACATGTTCTCATGTTTGTCTTCCCGTTTATTCAGTTCATTATCTATGAAATTCTAAACTATGACAATTGACTCCATTTATTCTGTCGATGTGGTCCGGATAACAGGAAAGTACCGATTCCTGTATCACTCTATGGAATGTAGGAATAACGCATGTGATGCCAGAGATATCGTTAAGACATTAAAAGGTTTTATTTCACGTATTCAATAAACAGCAAATCACAGAAATTACATTGAAGTTCTAACATTTTGATGACAGGAGCCAACTTGGCGTACACAGATTTCCCACAAATTCCTCTATAGACATGATTTGGTGAATATTATCTAAAGTGACCATAGCGGAGATGGCGCCATGCTTTACTCCTGTGACCCTACCTTTCCTCTTGGTAATGATGTTCACCATGGGAACGCTGGGGCGGTCGGAGAAGACTTCACTGTGATTGACCATAGCATCCTTAACTGTGTCAAAGTCGCTCAGGATGACCACCAGCTGGGTGCCTACATACAGACTGAATACCTTGCCGTAGATTTTGGCCATGTTGGTCAGCACGATGTGGGGGTGCAGGAACACACCCCCTTTGGTCTTCCCCGGTGCCTTAATAAGCTTCTCACTGTCTGTCCCATAACTCAGCAGATTCAAGAGCCACCCTGGCACCAGCATAAAAAAGAAGTTGCCAAGGAAAGGCATTGGAGTAGGACCTGGAGGGGTGTTTCTAGCAAGGATCTTATAGTAAACCCACATGGAATTCATCAGCCAGTACAGCACCAGGAACATAGAGGTATATATGAGCAAACCTGTCCAGGTCAGGCCATCAGGCGAAGGAGCCCAAGTGGGCACAAACTCCTTCCAATCCATGGTTATAAAAGATTCTATGTATCAGCACAACCTGTATATGCCAGCAGCTCCCCTCTGTATGCAAGCCCACACTCTATATACCAGCAGCTCCCCTCTGTATGCAAGCCCACTCTCTGTATGCAAGTCCACCTCTATGTACCAGCAGCTCCCCTCTGTATGCAAGCCCACACTCTATATACCAGCAGCTTCCCACTGTATGCAAGCACACCCTCTATATACCAGCAGCTCCCCTCTGTATGCAAGTCCACCTCTATGTACCAGCAGCTCCCCACTGTATGCAAGCCCACTCTCTGTATGCAAGTCCACCTCTATGTACCAGAAGCTCCCCACTGTATGCAAGTCCACCCTCTATGTACCAGCAGCTCCCCTCGATGTCTGCTCCCCCTCTAAGCACCAGCAGCTACCCTCCTACGTCTACACTCTATGTACCGGCACCCCCTCTAATCGCCAGCTGTTGGTCTCGCCCGTCTCTATCTCTCTCTCCGCAGTCCAGCGCTGTCAAGCTTTTATAAATCCGCGTGCCAGTATCCTGTTGCCAAACATTAGGCCAGCACGTCCCCTCGAATAACGCGGCGTTCGATTGGCTGATCGAAGAGGATTGGCGTTCTCCCATTTCGGACACGCCCCTTGTGAAGTTCTTCTGTTCCTGCCTTCCTGAAAAAAGTTTGCTGGGGAGCTGCCTGTGTGATGGCGCTGACCGCTGACAGTAAGCCTTTCAGAGCCCTGGGTGCAGAGCCTTAGGCTGTCGCTGGGAGCTGAATATCCCCCGCGGGGAGTGCATGTATTGGCAGTGTAAGCCGTGACGGGCAGTCGCTGTGTGCACAGAGCCTCCTATTGGATGTGTGCGGCAATGCCTGCCTGCCTGTCTGCACCCTGTGCTCTGCAGGGAGAGGAGCTGGGCCAGGAACCGAACAATGAATAAAAATATAACGTGAACTATCCTGCGGCCCCTCACGATTTAATACACTGGGAGCCCCGTGTAAAGGCCGCTGAAGCTTTTGCCTTCAGCTCTGGACCGGCGGGTAAGTACAGGAAGTAGCTGGAAGCTGCCAGTGGCACGTGGTGACTGGGTTGCCTGAGTTGCCATGATGACACCGTGTTGTGTCGGATCTGGTTCCTCGTCGAGAGCTGTTCCAAGCAGCCTTTGTTTGAGGTTTTATACAAATTATGTACATTTTTACAGTGCAAAAACAAAGTATGTTCTTAATAAATACGGCAGAACATTAAATAGGCTTAAACAAAACGACCCTTTAAACTGGTGTGTGTATATATATATATATATATATATATATATAAGAAAAGGTCCTTATGCCTAAATAAACCAAATAATTATTAAATACATTTTACATTAACTGTTTCTCAGTGTAAAATATTGTTTTTTTCATACAAAACATCTCCACAAGAAATACAAACCCCAAAAACTGAGTATCAATTGGGCGAGAAATGGCTGCTTGGAACAGCTCCGGACGAGGAACCAGATCCGACACAACACCCGCAACACATAGGGGTTATTTGTTCAGTGAATTTAGTGCAGAAAAATGCCTAAAAAAACCCCAAAAATAATTAAGGCTTTTTGCTGCAAATGAAAAGAATACATGGTTGAATAAAAGAACATGTTAAAAGCGGTATTTTTTCCCATTGAAACCTATGGGATTTGCCTGTTTAACCCCTTCACTGCTGAGGCATTTCACCGCTGTGTGCTGAGCTCATTTTTACCGGTTTCGCTCATCAGGTTTAAATGCGTTTAGAAGCCACGTTTTATTACATGACCCAGACATATTATATATCGTTCTTTCCGGCAGACTCCGCAGATTCATAATATATCATTTTTATATGTATACGTAATGTCCCGCCTGTATAATATAACAAAAAATGCAATACAATTTGAATTTTTAATCATCTGCAGCGTGTAAAGTGTTTTTTTCACATTTTATCACATGAGCGTTTGCGGTTATATTTTCTATGGGGTGCACTTGTACAAAAATTAGAAATGGGGACTCGTTCAATTCTTTGGGGGGAATTACGTGATTTTTAGCAAACGCACCCCATAGAAAAAAATCATTAGTGCAGCATCATTGTTAACATTGTAATTGAAATGTGAACAATATTGCTGCATTAATAAAAACACACAAAAAAGGTTTTATTGTTTTATTTTTAATATTTTTTATTTTTTTCATTACTTTGTACCTGGTGATGTTTGGTATCATTCGAAAGGCCATGCTCAGGCCTTTCAAATGATACCCTACATGACCCCCTGCCATGGTTCAGGAAATATGGGGGTTCAAAGGAACCCCCTATCTCCACCAGGGGATTTCCTTGGGAAATCCCGAGCAGCTAGGGGTTCCCTGGCTAACTGACATCATTGCACCATGTGCGATGACGTTAGGTAGCCAGGGGGGACCCGGAGGTGGAGCCGCCATCCAAGATGGCGGCCCCCACCGGAGCTAGGCTGCGACACAGCGCCAGATGGCGCTGTATCGTAGCCCGGTATGTGAGGGGTTAAAACCAGGCAACGCTTAAAAGGGGAGACTCTCCCCTTTTAAGCGGTGCCTGGTTTGTGCGGCTGCAACCTCCCGATCAGGAGGGAGAGGGATCCGAAAGGATCTCCTCCTCCCTTCCGTGCGATGTCCCGGGGTTGACCGAAAATGACATCATCGCGCATGGCGTGATGACGTCATTTACGTGGGGCGGCCCTTAAATGACGCATCTGACTTCAGGGAAGTCAGACCGCCGTGGGACCCCGGAGGAAAGACGGGAGTATCTCCGGGCTCCCGCTGAGCGGATGACGTGTGGGGAACGTCCTCCGCATATTTATTTATAAAGGATTTTACCAGGAAGGATACATTGAGATTTCTCTCGATTTCAAGTATGTCCTGGGTTCAAGAACATTGAGTGGTTACAGAATATAGCGCGAGTCAATGAGGACGTTCCCCACACATCATCCGCAGCGAAGGGGTTAAGCCTGTCGAACTACAGCCCTGAAGATCTGGGCATGTCGCCAACTTTTCTGTGCTGTTCGGTGTTCTCTGAATAGAGAATCAGATCCCCCCATATACATGTCTACCCAGACAAAATCAGATCCCCCAGATACATGTATACCCAGACAAAAATCAGACCCCTCCCAGATACATGTATACCCAGACAAAAATCAGACCCCTCCCAGATACATGTATACCCAGACAAAAATCAGACCCCTCCCAGATACATGTATACCCAGACAAAAATCAGACCCCTCCCAGATACATGTATACCCAGACAAAAATCAGACCCCTCCCAGATACATGTATACCCAGACAAAAATCAGACCCCTCCCAGATACATGTATACCCAGACAAAAATCAGACCCCCCCCCGGTACATGTGTAGCGCTCACTCCCGGGGGAGCCGCTGAATTAACCTCGGGTTAGTCTCACCGCGCTAGGGAATAAATATACACCAGCACTGTTGTGGATTTTTATAGATTATATTCTTTACTGATCCCAATAAAGAAGCATATATAATGTGGATACGGTATTTGAACGACAGGATTTCGTAATGCGGGAAAAACACGAGGCGGCAAAAGAAAGTTTAACCCCTTTAGTTCTGGAGTGTAAGTCCCGTGAATATAAAGATGTATGTGTATTGTCTCGGGTACCCGGGTACTGTATTCAACTGGCCAGTGAATGAAATAAGCAAATCTTCAACTAGTCACGTTGGGGCCCTGTAGATTTAAACAATAATGCAGCGTGTTTTGTTATACTTGGAACTGCGGCCTGGAAGGCCTCTCACCCATCCGTTAGACAATCTGTTCCGCTGCCCGATCAAGGATGTCTCTCCGCTTTTCACTGGGACTCTGTGCCACGGATCCGCTCCCTTGCTTGTCCGATCTCCACACTGAGAAACTACGGCCTACCGCCTGCACTCCCAATGGATCATCGCGGTCTCCTTACTCGGGGTCCAACCGGAACTAAATTTCTGCACAGACCTCTCAGCGGTGCGTAGGTAGGTCTCTGCAAAGTCACCGTCCTGATCTCCAGCACCTGCGAGGCAGCGCCTGCACTCTGGCCTGTTCACGATCCCTGGCAGTCTCACGTGCGTCCTCCACCTTTCGCCGCTCGGCTCACTCTGCCTCTCCTCCGATGAGGCTGCTGACGTCCTTCCCCTCTCTCCCACCCACTTCCTGTATCCGCCGCAAAGCCCGATGGAAATTGTAGTTCGTTTAGGTCCAGCATAGTCCATATGGCTTCTGTCTCCCTCTGGTGGCCATAACGAGAAAATGCAGCAACACAATCTTTAACAGCGCTACACATGTATACCCAGACAAAATCAGACCCCCCACCAGATACATGTATACCCAGACAAATATCAGACCCCCCCAGGTACATGTGTAGCGCTCACTCCCGGGGGCTTGTGGATTTTTATAGATTATATTCTTTACTGATCCCAATAAAGAAGCATATATAATGTGGATACGGTATTTGAACGACAGGATTTCGTAATGCGGGAAAAACACGAGGCGGCAAAAGAAAGTTTAACCCCTTTAGTTCTGGAGTGTAAGTCCCGTGAATGTATGTGTATTGTCTCGGGTACCCGGGTACTGTATTGAACTGGCCAGTGAATGAAATAAGCAAATCTTCAACTAGTCACGTTGGGGCCTTGTAGATTTAAACAATAATGCAGCGTGCTTTGTTATACTTGGAACTGCGGCCTGGAAGGCCTCTCACCCATCCGTTAGACAATCTGTTCCGCTGCCCGATCAAGGATGTCTCTCCGCTTTTCACTGGGACTCTGTGCCACGGATCCGCTCCCTTGCTTGTCCGATCTCCACACTGAGAAACTACGGCCTACCGCCTGCACTCCCAATGGATCATCGCGGTCTCCTTACTCGGGGTCCAACCGGAACTAAATTTCTGCACAGACCTCTCAGCGGTGCGTAGGTAGGTCTCTGCAAAGTCACCGTCCCGATCTCCAGCACACGCGAGGCAGCGCCTGCACTCTGGCCTGTTCACGATCCCTGGCAGTCTCACGTGCGTCCTCCACCTTTCGCCGCTCGGCTCACTCTGCCTCTCCTCCGATGAGGCTGCTGACGTCCTTCCCCTCTCTCCCACCCACTTCCTGTATCCGCCGCAAAGCCCGATGGAAATTGTAGTTCGTTTAGGTCCAGCATAGTCCATATGGCTTCTGTCTCCCTCTGGTGGCCATAACGAGAAAATGCAGCAACACAATCTTTAACAGCGCTACACATGTATACCCAGACAAAAATCAGACCCCCAGATACAGGAGCATCTTTAATTTTGACTGGGCCCTGGGGAAACCTTTTCTTGGGCCCCCCATGCACATTTTCTCTCCACCCCAAAAACTTTGCTTTGTGATTTGTTTTCATTTACATGGTTACGTTTGGCATCATTTGGAAGCTGTGATCACAGCCCCACTGCAGACATATTATTTTTGTATTTAAAAAAATATAGAATATTACTCCCACACATGCACATGGAGATCCTGCCCCACTCTCACACCATGCATGCTGCACACACACACACGTTGCAAACACACACACACACACACGTTGCAAACACCCACAGGCTGCAAACACAAAAACAGGTTGCAAACAGCTCACACATGGAAAGCATTTTTCCTCTGCATAAGCAGAGGGGAGGGGGGGGGCAGCTGTGTATTAAGTGGAGGCTAAAGGGTTTCCCTTTCCCCACTGAGATTGTAAGGGGGGGTATAAAAGTAGTCAGCACCCCAAATAGATGTATGAGGCCTTGGGGGCCTCGTGTGGGCGGAGCATTACGGTGCAAGTCAGTTTTTTTTCTCTCTCCCTCTCCTCTCCACTATCCCTGCCTGCAAAATCTACCAGATCGAGCTGCAGCAATTTGAAAGAGGAGCCCCAGCGCAGCCTCCAGGAGCACGCACGCACATACATACATACGTGAGTGAGTGTGGCATCCTCTCTCCTGGCGCTGGGTTTGTCTGTGACCGGTGGAAGGAGAGCTCAATGCTGGGCCCAGGCTCACTGCATCTCTGCATGAGCTCTGGGACTCCAGGCCCCCTGTGAGTCACTGACATTTGGGGGCGGAGCCACAGCCAGCTTCCTGCTCGCTGCCCGAGTGAAGTGATGTGGTTGCACATGTTTGTGTCCTGCTGTGAGGGAGAATCGGCTCCAGATGGGTGCTGTCGGCCAGGCCTAGGCAGGCCACAGCTCCTCTGCGTCCTGCTGCAGCCTTTAAAAAAAAAAAAACGAAACACGCCCACTACTATAAATCAGACCAAGCGGCCCAATTATGAAGCAGCCTGCCGGGATTTATCCCGGTATCCCGGTAGGCCAGTCTGGCCCTGGCTGCTTCTATGGCCCCACCATTCCCAAACCACTGGCAAAAATGATCCTGCTATCTAGTAAAATTCCCCTTGTCTTCCTCAACCCCAATCCCTCTAGACTGTAAACTCCTATGAGCAGGGCCCTCTACACCTAACGGTTCCATCACATGTCTGTTTATCTCGTTCCCTTTGGTTATTGTGAAGCGCTGCAGAAACTGTTGGCGCTATATAAATGATGATGATAATAATAATAATGGACAGTCATTACCCTAATTCCAGTGCTTAGGGCAAAGTCAGAATAACTGCTCAAACCATTACGATAACAGCTAGAACTATCTTGCATTTATTACTTTTGTACTTCTGGTCCCTACTGCAAAAATTCAATGTTCTTGAACCCAGGACAAATCTCAATGTTTCCTTACTTGTAAAATACTTTATAAATAAATAAATAACTATAGCTATATCTATAAAACTCAAGATGTTAACTGCAGGGGTGTTATAGCGCTCTTTGTAATGGTGTTATGCTCTAAATCAGCAGTGACACATATCACCACTAGATGGCAATACATGAGCATGTAAATTGTAAAGGTTTCTGTGAGTGAGCTCTCTGTAGGGCATGCCAAAAGTGAACATTTTGATATATTTTTGTAAATATTAACTCCTGTTACTACATAATGTATATATTTCTACACTGAGCAGTGTATAGCAACATGGAACATGTTAGTGTTAACCTAGATTTATTCAGTAAACAATAATTATAACGAATAGTTATAGATTTACAAGAAATGTGCAGGCTGTGTGGAGTAGAGGTATCATCACTGCTCTGCGTGGAGAGATCCTGTGGAGTCATGGGTTCGATCCCAGCGAGCAACCTCTCCAGTAAGTGTCCTTGGGCAAGACACCTAACGGTACATACCTGCCACCCAGGACATACTTGAGAGAAATCTCAATGTATCCTTCCTGGTAAAATACTTTCTCAAAAAAAAATAATATTAAAACAAAGAGTATAGGCATTTTACTAATAAATGTATTATTCATAATTTTGCCTCTGGAAATTGTAACAAAACTCATCCCACAAAGCAAGATTCTCCTGATTTAACCTATTCACTGCTGAGGCATTTTACCCCTTTAAAGAGTTAAGTTTTCATTTTGGGTGAGGTCATGTTTTATTGTGGGACCCAGGCAAACTATAATTTTTTTTTTTTTAAGCAGATTCGAAGTATATCATTACTATAGAGGTGATTCACTAACCACCAAATTGCAACGGACCATTGCATTTCGGGCCAATTTGTCTATTCTCTAAGCTTTAACTTCGCCAAATACTGATGCGATTCTCTGCAATTCGGCAGCACCGAAATTGCCCCCTAGAAGACTACCGTTTCTTCTATTCACAGAACACTGAATTTCAACTTGACAGGTTTAACAGCCAAATTCCATAGGTTTCAGTGCAATAAATGGAATATCTTTTATATAAAAATATATATTTGTAAAGACCATTTACGCTTTTCATTTTTTGCACAAACCCTTTTTATTTTTTAGAACACTTTCTTGCATATTTTAGTCAACATTTTTGTTTTTATTTTTTAAAGACTTTATTAGTAATGTACCTTTTATTCTTCTTTAACCCTTTCGCTGCTGAGGCTTTTCCCGCCTCTGTGCTGAGGTCATTTTTACCGGTTTTGCTCATCATGTTTAAACGTGTTTTGAAGGCTTATTTTAGTATATGACCCAGACATATTATATATCGTTCTTTCCGTCAGACTCGGCAGATTAATAATATGTCATTATTATATGTATACGTCATGACCTGTCTGTATATTATAACAAAAAATGCAATAAAATATGAATTTTCAATAATTTACAGCGTGTAAAGTGTTGTTTTTCCACATTTTAACATGCGAGCAATTGCGGTTATATTTTGTATGGGGTGCGCTTGTTAAAAAAATTAGAGATGGGGTCTCGTTACATTTTTTTTGGGGAAAATTACACGATTTTTAACAAACGCACCGCATACAAAAATCGTTAGTGCAGCATCATTGTTCACATTATAATTGAAATGGGAACAATATTGCTGCATTAACAAACCAAAAAAAAGAAAAAAAAAGTGTTTATTTTTTTTTTATAATTTTTTTTTAAAATATTTTTTATTTTATTTATTTATTTTTACAAACTTTTTTCACATTCGAGTTTGGTATCGTTGGAACGGCCATGCTCTGGCCGATCCAACAATACCAAACGTTAACCCACAGCAGGAGCCATGCGGAGGACGCGCTGAGCGCGTCCTCAGCATCGAAGTGGTTAAAAGATTTTTTTATATATATTTTATTGATTTATACTCATAGGAGAAGTCTTCCTTTTTTATTTTTTTTGCAGTTTGGTGTAATTCGCAGATGCTAATTCGGCGGTTATCAGCCTGTAATTCTAAAAAACCCAAAAGTGAAAGTGTAGTGTCACTGAAATTGGACTCATGGGGTGTTATTAACTGAAGATCAACATAAGGCAGACATTTTGAATGATTATTTTATCAAAGAGGAACTTACGACAAGAGACATAAATCATTTTCCAGCAAAATTACAGCGTTAACACGACTGGTATTATTCAGAGGTAGAGAAGCCCACAATGATTTGAATTAAATTAAGCTCCTTTTGGTTTAATTATTGACATTGCAAATTAGACATTCCAATTATGAAATACATCAAAACTATGGTTGCATTATTATACAAACAGGGTTATTCAGAGAGCACTGAAATGTTTGATTCGCTGCACTTCGGCGAGTCCGATTCGCTGACCCTGCGGTGAATTCAGCATTCACCGCATTGTCCCCAGCGTCGGCGAATCGGCTGCCGAACACCACCAGACAGCCACTGCCACAAACCCGCTGGTCACCGCCAAACAGCCGCCAAACGCAGCTGACAAGCCGCCGAACACAGCGCCAACCAGCCACAGAAAAAAGACGACAACTCGGGTAAAAAAAATTAAAAACGATTGAAAGTGTCAAAATGCTGTTTGCAAAAAAACTAATGAATGAAGATGCCTGGAAATTACATATAAAAGGTCCTGTAAATAATAAAAAGGTCTGTTACAGAAAACCCCCCAAAAATGCTAATTTAAAAAATAAGTAATCGTGAGAAAATAAATTTGGCAAAAAATCCCCAAAAAATCCTAAAAAATAATTTTTGCTGCAGATTTAAAGAATTAATTTCAATTCATTCCACCCCAGCATACCAATTAATTAATTTCTCCCCCCAGCATACCAATTAATTCATTAATTTCTTCCCCAGCATACCAAATTAATTTCTCCCCCGCATACCAGTTAATTTCTCCCCCGCATACCAATTAATTAATTTCTCCCCAGCATATCAATTCATTTCTCCCACAGCATACCAAATTAATGTCTCCTCCCCCAGCATAATTCATTTCTCCCCAGCATAATTAATTTCTCCCCAGCATACCAATTAATTTCTCCCCACCAGCATACCAATTTTTCTCCCCCAGCATAATTAATTTCTCCCCAGCATAAGTAATTTCTCCCCCCAGCATACCATATAATTCCCCCCCCAGCATAGCAATTAATTTCTTCCCAGCATATAAATTAATTTCTCCCCCCTGCATATCAATGAATTCCCCCCAAATCAATAAATTCCTCCCCCCAATATCAATGAATCCCCCCAATATCAATTAATTTCTCTCCCCCCCCCCCTGCATACCTCGTGGGATGCAGGAGCCGAGAGAGACGTCTGGTCACAACAGAGGCAGGCTAGAGCCAGAACAACGGCCGTCGACCCCCGCTGATGACGTCACGTGGCATTGCGCGCCGCGTGACCTAGTCAGTGGGGGCCGATGACTTGCAGGCCTTGGGTGCGTTGCCAGAGGGGAAGGAGCACGGTGCAGCCAGGCTCATACTCCGCTGTCTCTGCGTGCCGCTGGCTGGGCATGGGGCACCACTGACAGCCGGGGAGCAGTGACGTAACACACAGAGACGGGGGGGGGGGTCAGAAAGAGAGAATGAGACAGGGAGTACAGGAGTTTGAGCCTGATGTGCAGCAACACAGAGACAGGTGGTTTTAGAATAGTAACACAATAGAAATTTATTATAATAACAAGAAACAAGCAAATAAACAATAGGATAAGATGTTGAGGATGGCTGAATAGATACACGCATACAGAAGAAATATAAAAGGAGAAAGAAAGACTGACTATTGATAGAGGCAGACAGTAAGACCGACTATAAATCACAGGACAAATTAAGTATTTGAGGACAAGCTTGGTATTGCAGATGAAGCTTTGGTATTGCAGATGAAGCTTTGGTATTGCAGGACAAGCTTTGGTATTGCAGATGAAGCTTTGGTATTGCAGATGAAGCTTTGGTATTACAGATGAAGCTTTGGTATTACAGGTGACGCTTTGGTATTGCAGGACAAGCTTGGTATTGCAGGTGAAGCTTGGTATTTGAAGCTTTAGTATTGCAGGGCAAGCTTTATTTTTGCAGAAGGAGTTGGATTTTGCAGGAGTTGTAGATGCCTAGATACGTAGGAGAAGCTGTAGATGCCTAGATACGTAGGAGAAGCTGTAGATGCCTAGATACGTAGGAGAAGCTGTAGATGCCTGGATACGTAGGAGAAGCTGTAGATGCCTGGATACGTAGGAGAAGCTGTAGATGCCTGGATACGTAGGAGAAGCTGTAGATGCCTGGATACGTAGGAGAAGCTGTAGATGCCTGGATACGTAGGAGAAGCTGTAGATGCCTGGATACGTAGGAGAAGCTGTAGATGCCTGGATACGTAGGAGAAGCTGTAGATGCCTGGATACGTAGGAGAAGCTGTAGATGCCTGGATACGTAGGAGAAGCTGTAGATGCCTGGATACGTAGGAGAAGCTGTAGATGCCTGGATACGTAGGAGAAGCTGTAGATGCCTGGATACGTAGGAGAAGCTGTAGATGCCTGGATACGTAGGAGAAGCTGTAGATGCCTGGATACGTAGGAGAAGCTGTAGATGCCTGGATACGTAGGAGAAGCTGTAGATGCCTGGATACGTAGGAGAAGCTGTAGATGCCTGGATACGTAGGAGAAGCTGTAGATGCCTGGATACGTAGGAGAAGCTGTAGATGCCTGGATACGTAGGAGAAGCTGTAGATGCCTGGATACGTAGGAGAAGCTGTAGATGCCTGGATACGTAGGAGAAGCTGTAGATGCCTGGATACGTAGGAGAAGCTGTAGATGCCTGGATACGTAGGAGAAGCTGTAGATGCCTGGATACGTAGGAGAAGCTGTAGATGCCTGGATACGTAGGAGAAGCTGTAGATGCCTGGATACGTAGGAGAGCTGTAGATGCCTGGATACGTAGGAGAAGCTGTAGATGCCTGATACGTAGGAGAAGCTGTAGATGCCTGGATACGTAGGAGAAGCTGTAGATGCCTGGATACGTAGGAGAAGCTGTAGATGCCTGGATACGTAGGAGAAGCTGTAGATGCCTGGATACGTAGGAGAAGCTAGATGCCTGGATACGTAGGAGAAGCTGTAGATGCCTGGATACGTAGGAGAAGCTGTAGATGCCTGGATACGTAGGAGAAGCTGTAGATGCCTGGATACGTAGGAGAAGCTGTAGATGCCTGGATACGTAGGAGAAGCTATAGAAGCCTGGATACGTAGGAGAAGCTATAGAAGCCTGGATACGTAGGAGAAGCTGTAGAAGCCTATATCAGGCATGGACACTTAGAAGCCTGGGGAGAGCATAGAGGGCTTGGAAGCCTGGAGTAAGCGTAGGAGGCCTGGAAGCCTGGGTTAGACACTGGAAGCCTGGGTTAGACACAGGAAGCCTGGAAGACTGGGTTAAGCGTAGGAGGCCTGGAAGCTTGGGTTAGAAACAGGAAGCCTGGAAGCTTGGATAGACTGGATAATCAGGAAAGGTTATACTTCCTTCAGTAGTACTAAGCTACTCAAATACAGAAGCATTCTGCTAAGGGCGTGACTCTCTTTTCTGGAGAAGGGCTCAGGGTAAATGGAATACATCTGAACACCCCGGCTGATAGCCAGACGTAGGGGGCTCTGGCTTATAGCCAGTCATAGGGTGCTTTGGCTTATAGCCAGTCATAGGGTGCTTTGGCTTATAGCCAGTCATAGGGTGCTTTGGCTTATAGCCAGTCGTAGGGTGCTTTGGCTTATAGCCAGTCGTAGGGTGCTTTGGCTTATAGCCAGTCGTAGGGTGCTTTGGCTTATAGCCAGTCGTAGGGTGCTCTGGCTTATAGCCAGTCGTAGGTGCTTTGGCTTATAGCCAGTCGTAGGGTGCTTTGGCTTATAGCCAGTCGTAGGGTGCTTTGGCTTATAGCCAGTCGTAGGGTGCTTTGGCTTATAGCCAGTCGTAGGGTGCTTTGGCTTATAGCCAGTCGTAGGGTGCTCTGGCTTATAGCCAGTCGTAGGGTGCTTTGGCTTATAGCCAGTCGTAGGGTGCTTTGGCTTATAGCCAGTCGTAGGGTGCTTTGGCTTATAGCCAGTCGTAGGGTGCTCTGGCTTATAGCCAGTCTCTGGGTGCATAAGATGGTCAGATACAGGAGCCACAGACTCATCAGCAGATTGAAACATAACTGGCCTCTCATTGCCAGAATCATACAAAACTGGCACCCCCCAAGGAACAGACATTGTGGGTGGCACATAGCCAACATCGGTCGTGGATGGCACATAGCCAGTGAAAGACAGGACTGGCTTCTCATGGCCAACATCAGGCAGGACTGGCTTCTCATGGCCAACATCAGGCAGGACTGGCTTCTCATGGCCAACATCAGGCAGGACTGGCTTCTCATGGCTTTTCATACCACCCAACTCACTGACGCAACCATCAATCACTCTCACCTTGCAGTCCTCTCCTCCTGTTTCCATCCCCAACCCTTCCAGATTGTGAGTTCCTACGGGAATAGGGCCTCATCTCCTCCTGTACTGTTTGTCAAATGTTGTTCAATGTATTGTAACCCTGTCTATACTGTGCCTATTGTACAGCGCTGCGGAATATGCTGGTGCTTTATAAATAAAGCATAATAAAAATAATAATAATGGGCAACATCAGACAGGACTGGCTTCTCATGGCCAGCATCAGACACAACTGGCTTCTCATGGCCAGCATCAGACACAACTGGCTTCTCATGGCCAGCATCAGACACAACTGGCTTCTCATGGCCAACATCAGACACGACTGGCTTCTTCTCGCTAGTAACAGATACTGCAGCTTCACTGTGGGACGAGGGCGCAGTGAACTTATTGCTTGACACAGTGGTTGTGGCCTTGCTGCCACTCTGGATGCCTGTGGCTACACTTAACTTATTGCAGGGTCTTCGAAATGCTGACCCACTGCATAACATGGAAACAGGGCTCTCTATTTTTAGTAGAGTAGACCTGGAACCCACAACTCCAAAGTGGGATGTGAATACAGTGCCAAACTTGGAAACAATTGGTACACTACCAGCATAGGACTCAGACTCCCCACTGTGGGGCATAGGCACAGTGGAATTATGATGGCACTGAGAACGCTTTAATGGCTTTACAGGACAACAAGATATGGTGTGGCTTGGATCAGCACGGTAATAACAGAGATGAAACCACTTACGTCTCTCTTTCTCAGTCATGGAATTGCAAGTATTGCTGGGTGGTGCTGCATCGTTAACTGCAGCAGGTGATAGGCCCAAAGCCTCTATTAATCTCTGCAGTTCCTTCAGCATGGAAAGCATCAATTTCAGTACAGCATTAAACATATGACACATACTTGCCAGCTTTGTATATGGGATCAGGATAATGTAACGATAGGCCCCTATAGGGTGATGGGGAGCCTTTGGACTGTGAAGTTTGAAGCCTTTAGGGCAGGTTTGTGGTTGTTGCTGATAGCAGATTCCAGCACACACTTGCAGAACAAGAAACAAGGGAGTTAGTGCAGAACACAAACACAAGAGGAAGCCCTGCACTGGGTATGATTTCTCATCTAAAGACAGATCTCAGGACTGGGGATAGACACAATGAATTCAGCAAGCTGCAGGGCAGAAGTCGGCACTTGAATAACACCACAGTAAAGACTGCTGATCCTAGCACTCCCAGCCAGGGAGGTCAGACAAAGCCCTGAGTACCACTCAACACCAAATGGCTTTGTGGCCAAATGCCTGCTGAGTGAAACTAACTTAATATAAACAGACAGATAAACCGATAAGGTAAATACAGAAGAGATGTGAAAAAGGTGGGTTTATATCGCTGTAGAAGGGCGCTGTTTATACCTCTAGATCGGTCAGGATCTTTTGTACGGAGATGGTGGACCGTATGTTTGTAATGTAAACAGTATTGATGTATCAACGTGTGCAAATTTAATTGCTAATGTTGGTAGTGATATTGCACGTGGACGGTATTGGGTAGTATATGTCCTATGGCTGAGTGCATAAAAAATGGGGGGGGGGAGATAAGTCTTGATATATACAAAGATATATGTGAATAATACTTTGGGAACGAAGAAAATTTCTTCTTTATGCTGTGCTGCCACCCTGTGGCGATAGATAGGTATAAACTCTCTTTAATATTGATTCCTTGTGTTGTACTGCCACCTTGTGGCCGAAAAAATATTGTCGCTCTGTGATGGATTATTCTTGTGGCCGTGATCTCACAGAGGAAGCCATATTTTGGCGAAACGCGTCCTGGATATACCCCCTGTTTATATATATTGTTAAAATCTTCTTTTAATAATAAATTCCCTTTATTTTACTACACTTGTATCCTGTTTTGTTCCTGGAAACAGGTTCCTCCATGAGGCTTTGCTTCACAGCTATCCTGAATACAGCCGACGAGGAAAGAAGTGACGACAAGTAAAGAAGGAAATTTGGCAACCTCTATGGGCCATAAACGCCAGTAAGAGTGAGCCTGATACATCCTAGCAATCGCTACCTAAAAGGTAGAGTGTAACAAGATAATACCAGAAAATTAAAGAATACAGGAAAAAATTAGAAACGGTGGTGAGAGACCAAAGGGTTTGCCCCTATATATTCCGATTAAACTTCAGTTACACTGATGTAAACATCAGGGTACTAGTGTCTCCCAGAGACCAAATTAATATTTAACTTTTATTAAACAATATTAAAAAAGAGAATCAAACATATAACATGAACATAAATTGACAAGGTTCACAAGACAATAATAAAACCAAATCTGCTGAAAAAATGTGTATGTGTATACCGGCAGGAGCAGTGATTGACAAGCGGTGCAGCAGGATCACTTAAGAATATTTTACAGTAAGGAATGTGAGCTTGTTATCAATCAAAAATCATAAATACACTGCGGGTCAATGAGCAGAAAAACAAATCTGCTAAGAAAAATATATGTATATGGCAACAGAGACAATAATTGACAATAAACACAATAAGTGAACTTCAAGGATCATTTCAAAGTGTTATGGTAAAAAATTGGGAACGTACGTATTGACAATATTGAATCACTAGACACTGCACATGAGAGGCAGAAGAAACTATTTAGAAAGCAGAGAAAACGGAGGCAAGGATCTCCAATAGGGAGTTTAACTCAAATAACCCAATAAAACCATACCCAGAGATATGCTCAATTCTATATTGCCAAAGGCATAAAGAAGGATATAAGCAACCAATTGTTCGGGTCTCAAAGCATGTATTTTGAAGGTAGAATTGGAGAGTTCCTGCCGACGAAGTGCACCCAAAAATGTGAGCTGCTTGCTTGTTGTCAATCGAAAATCACAAATACACTGCGGGTCAATGAGCAGAAAAACAGATCTGCTATAGAGAAATATATGTATATGACAACGGAAGCAATAATTGACAATGAACACAATAAATGACCTTCGAGGATCATTTCAAAGTGTTATGGCAAAGAATATTGAGAACGTAAGTATTGACAATGTTGAATCACAAAATACTGCACATAAGAGGCAGAAGAAACAATTTGGAAAGCAGAAAAAAACGGAGGCAAGGATCTCCAATGGGGAGTTTAACTCAAGTAACCCAATGCAATCATACCGAGAGATTTGCTCAATTATATATTGCCGAAGGCGTAAAGATGGATATAACCAACCAATTATTCGGGTCTCAAAGCATGTATTTAGAGAATAGAATTGGAGAGTTCCTGCCGACGAAGTGCACCCGACGCGCGTTTCGCCGAGAATGGCTCGTCAGGAGTGCTGACGAGCCACAAGAATAATCCATCACAGAGAGACAATATTTTTTCCGGCCACAAGGTGGCAGTACAACACAAGGAATCAATATTAAAGAGAGTTTATACCTATCTATCGCCACAGGGTGGCAGCACAGCATAAAGAAGAAATTTTCTTCGTTCCCAATGTATTATTCACATATATCTTTGTATATCAAGACTTATCTCCCTCCCCCCCCCATTTTTTATGCACTCAGCCATAGGACATATACTACCCAATACCGTCCACGTGCAATATCACTACCAACATTAGCAATTAGATTTGCACACGTTGATACATCAATACTGTTTGCATTACAAACATACGGTCCACCATCTCCGTACAAAAGATCCTGACCGATCTAGAGGTATAAACAGCGCCCTTCTACAGCGATATAAACCCACCTTTTTCACATTAATATCAGGCACCAGCGAAACAGTGCCACCATATCGCCAGAAGAGCAGCAGTAATACCACACGTATACTAGTAACAAGCGCCAACTAAGAGTTTCACCCCAAACTTTCTCGTAAATACAGAAGAGATGTCCAAGAAGCCAAGCCAGGTCATACACGGGATATCAGAATCAGAAATACAATGTAAGGTACAGACTAGAGCATAAACCGGGAACCAAAGCCAAGGAGTCATATACAGAAATCCAAACTAGCAATGCAGGAACTCGATGGATATAGGTCTATCCTGATGCAAGGATCAAGTGCACTGCTGACCCTATATATAGGGCTGAGTAGGTCATGTGACTGCAGACCATCATCCAAATGGAGATAGTCTGCAGAGCCTGAGCATGAAAACCAGCAAACTGGCAAATCCCTGCTCCCACCACCAAGGGGCAGGGTCGAGACGTGACGGTCAGTTCAGTTTGACATGAAGGGTCCTTACATCTGAGGCTCTTTGAAAAGTAAAATAGTGTTTGGTAAGGTTTCGAGCCCCCTTGAGCCAATGGGCCCCTGATCATATCATGGGCTGTCACTCCGTGATGGTTGCCCTGAAAGGGGTAATTCACTAATCACTATTCTTTCATTGAACTAACCATGGACTTAGTTCTGCAAACCTTCAAAGACCTACGGTGGATAAAGTAGGGTGATAACACAGTATTTAGTTTCCACAGCAATGTTTCATACATATCACTGTTCCCAGAGCCGTAGCTAGCTCTACTTTTGCACCCGAGCCAAAAACAGAAAATTGTGCCCCCCCCCCCACATAATTTTAAAAATCAGAGTCCCCGACCAGTGGCGCAGTGCTAAGCTCCTGGATGCTCCCTGCGACCAGAAGCAGAAGATCGGGCCACCCTTTGCGCTATGGGATGAGAGGCAAGTATGTGATTTTTGGGGGGGTTCCAGCTGGTGCTGACTGATTCTGCAGAAGCGGCATCACTTAGCACCAGCGTCTAGCTGTGGGTAACTTTTGTAGCTATGGCGGGATGGTAATTAGCGTTAGGACTTTGCGCTCCCCATGTTAAGTATAGGGAGTGCAGAGTACAGTAACCTCTCGCTGAAAAGCACAATCTCCTGGATTTTTTAACCTGTTACCGTTGGGATTGTAATATGAGGGTCCTGTGCTAGGATGTGATATGGGCACATGCAGTAACCTCACTTAACCTAGCACCAATGCTCACATGTGTGAGTGCTAGCGTTAAGGAGGTGATGGGGCCCTACATATATAGTGCACACACAGTACATGTACAAATACAGTACACACAGAATACATGCATGTATAGCAAAAGAACATTTAGCATAATATACACCCCCCCCCAGAATAATATACACAACACTGAGCCCCCAGACTATTTTCCCCAGTTCACATGGATATTATTGACCCCAGCTCATATGGATATTATTGACCCCAGCTCATATGGGTATATATTGCCCCAGTTCACATGGATATGGCCCAGCTCATGGATAATGCCCCCCCAGCTCTCATGGATATTGCCCCAGCTCTCATGGATATTGCCCCAGCTCTCATGGATATTGTCCCAGCTCTCATGGATAATGCCCCAGCTCTCATGGATATGCCCCCCCAAGTCTCATGGATAATACCCCCCCCCAGGTCTCATGGATTATGCCCCAGCTCTCATGGATAATGCCCCAGGTCTCATGGATATTGATCCAGGTCTCATGGATATTGCCCCCAGCTCTCATGGATAATGCCCCCAGGTCTCATGGATATTGCCCCCAGCTCTCATGGATAATGCCCCCAGGTCTCATGGATATTGCCCCCCCAGGTCTCATGGAAATTGCCCCCCCAGGTCTCATGGATATTGCCCCCCCAGGTCTCATGGATAATGCCCCAGCTCGCATGGATATGCCCCCCCAGGTCTCATGGATAATGCCCCCCCTGGTCTCATGGATTATGCCCCAGGTCTTATGGATAATGCCCCAGGTCTCATGGATATTGATCCAGGTCTCATGGATATTGCCCCCAGCTCTCATGGATAATGCCCCCAGGTCTCATGGATATTGCCCCCCCCCCAGGTCTCATGGATATTGCCCCCCCCCAGGTCTCATGGATATTGCCCCCCGAGGTCTCATGGATATTGCCCCCAGCTCTCATGGATAATGCCCCCAGGTCTCATGGATAGTGCCCCCAGGTCTCATGGATATTGCCCCCCCAGGTCTCATGGATAATACCCCAGCTCTCATGGATAATGCCCCCAGGTCTCATGAATAATGCCCCCCCAGGTCTCATGGATATTGCCCCCCCAGGTCTCATGGATAATGCCCCCCCAGGTCTCATGGATATTTCCCCCAGCTTTCATGGATAATGCCCCCAGGTCTCAGGATAGTGCCCCCAGGTCTCATGGATATTGCCCCCCAGGTCTCATGGATATTGCCCCCCCAGTCTCATGGATAATACCCCAGCTCTCATGGATATGCCCCCAGGTCTCATGGATAATTGCCCCCCAGGTCTCATGGATAATGCCCCCCCAGGTCTCATGGTATTGCCCCCCCAGGTCTCATGGATATTGCCCCCTCAGGTCTCATGTATAATGCCCCAGCTCTCATGGATATGCCCCCCCAGGTCTCATGGATAATGCCCCCCAGGTCTCATGGATATTGATCCAGGTCTCATGGATATTGCCCCCAGCTCTCATGGATAATGCCCCCAGGTCTCATGGATAGTGCCCCCAGGTCTCATGGATATTGCCCCCAGCTCTCATGGATAATGCCCCCAGGTCTCATGGATATTGCCCCCCCCAGGTCTCATGGAAATTGCCCCCCCAGGTCTCATGGATATTGCCCCCCCAGTTCTCATGGATAATGCCCCAGCTCTCATGGATATGCCCCCCCAGGTCTCATGGATAATGCCCCCCAGCTCTCATGGATATGCCCCAGGTCTCATGGATAATGCCCCAGGTCTCATGGATATTGATCCAGGTCTCATGGATATTGCCCCCAGCTCTCATGGCTAGTGCCCCCAGGTCTCATGGATATTGATATTGCCCCCCCCAGGTCTTCATGGATATTGCCCCCAGGTCTCATGGATATTGCCCCCCCCCCCAGTCTCATGGATATTGCCCCCCGAGGTCTCATGGATATTGCCCCCAGCTCTCATGGATAATGCCCCAGGTCTCATGGATAGTGCCCCCAGGTCTCATGGATATTGCCCCCCCAGAAGCGGCATCACTTAGCACCAGCGTCTAGCTGTGGGTAACTTTTGTAGCTATGGCGGGATGGTAATTAGCGTTAGACTTTGCGCTCCCCATGTTAAGTATAGGAGCGCAGAGTACAGTAACCTCTCGCTGAAAAGCACAATCTCCTGGATTTTTTAACCTGTTACCGTGGGATTGTAATATGAGGGTCTGTGCTAGGATGTGATATGGGCACATGCAGTAACCTCACTTAACCTAGCACCAATGCTCACATGTGTGAGTGCTAGCGTTAAGGAGGTGATGGGGCCTACATATATAGTGCACACACAGTACATGTACAAATACAGTACACACAGAATACATGCATGTATAGCAAAAGAACATTTAGCATAATATACACCCCCCCCAGAATAATATACACAACACTGAGCCCCCAGACTATTTTCCCCAGTTCACATGGATATTATTGACCCCAGCTCATATGGATATTATTGACCCCAGCTCATATGGGTATATATTGCCCCAGTTCACATGGATATGGCCCAGCTCATGGATAATGCCCCCCAGCTCTCATGGATATTGCCCCAGCTCTCATGGATATTGCCCCAGCTCTCATGGATATTGTCCCAGCTCTCATGGATAATGCCCCAGCTCTCATGGATATGCCCCCCCAAGTCTCATGGATAATGCCCCCCCCCCCAGGTCTCATGGATTATGCCCCAGCTCTCATGGATAATGCCCCAGGTCTCATGGATATTGATCCAGGTCTCATGGATATTGCCCCCAGCTCTCATGGATAATGCCCCCAGGTCTCATGGATATTGCCCCAAGCTCTCATGGATAATGCCCCCAGGTCTCATGGATATTGCCCCCCCCAGGTCTCATGGAAATTGCCCCCCCAGGTCTCATGGATATTGCCCCCCAGGTCTCATGGATAATGCCCCAGCTCTCATGGATATGCCCCCCCAGGTCTCATGGATATTGCCCCCCCAGGTCTCATGGATTATGCCCCAGGTCTCATGGATAATGCCCCAGGTCTCATGGATATTGATCCAGGTCTCATGGATATTGCCCCCAGCTCTCATGGATAATGCCCCCAGGTCTCATGGATAGTGCCCCCAGGTCTCATGGATATTGCCCCCCCCAGGTCTCATGGATATTGCCCCCCCAGGTCTCATGGATATTGCCCCCCGAGGTCTCATGGATATTGCCCCCAGCTCTCATGGATAATGCCCCCAGGTCTCATGGATAGTGCCCCCAGGTCTCATGGATATTGCCCCCCCAGCTCTCATGGATAATACCCCAGCTCTCATGGATAATGCCCCCAGGTCTCATGAATAATGCCCCCCAGGTCTCATGGATATTGCCCCCCCAGGTCTCATGGATATTGCCCCCCCAGGTCTCATGGATATTGCCCCCAGCTTTCATGGATAATGCCCCCAGGTCTCATGGATATTGCCCCCCAGGTCTCATGGATATTGCCCCCCCAGGTCTCATGGATAATACCCCAGCTCTCATGGATATGCCCCCCCAGGTCTCATGGATAATGCCCCCAGGTCTCATGGATAATGCCCCCCAGGTCTCATGGATATTGCCCCCTCAGGTCTCATGTATAATGCCCCAGCTCTCATGGATATGCCCCCCCAGGTCTCATGGATAATGCCCCCCAGGTCTCATGGATATTATCCAGGTCTCATGGATATTGCCCCCAGCTCTCATGGATAATGCCCCCCCAGGTCTCATGGATATTGCCCCCCCAGGTCTCATGGATATTGCCCCCAGCTCTCATGGATAATGCCCCCAGGTCTCATGGATATTGCCCCCCCAGGTCTCATGGAAACTGCCCCCCCAGGTCTCATGGATATTGCCCCCCCAGTTCTCATGGATAATGCCCCAGCTCTCATGGATATGCCCCCCCAGGTCTCATGGATAATGCCCCAGGTCTCATGGATAATGCCCCAGGTCTCATGGATATTGATCCAGGTCTCATGGATATTGCCCCCAGCTCTCATGGCTAGTGCCCCCAGGTCTCATGGATATTGCCCCCCCAGGTCTCATGGATATTGCCCCCCCAGGTCTCATGGATATTGCCCCCAGCTTTCATGGATAATGCCCCCAGGTCTCATGGATAGTTGCCCCCAGGTCTCATGGATATTGCCCCCCCAGGTCTCATGGATAATACCCCAGCTCTCATGGATAATGCCCCCCAGGTCTCATGAATAATGCCCCCCAGGTCTCATGGATATTGCCCCCCCAGGTCTCATGGATATTGCCCCCCAGGTCTCATGGATAATACCCCAGCTCTCATGGATATGCCCCCCCGGTCTCATGGATAATGCCCCCAGGTCTCATGGATAATGCCCCCCCAGGTCTCATGGATATTGCCCCCTCAGGTCTCATGTATAATGCCCCAGCTCTCATGGATATGCCCCCCCAGGTCTCATGGATAATGCCCCCCAGGTCTCATGGATATTGATCCAGGTCTCATGGATATTGCCCCCAGCTCTCATGGATAATGCCCCAGGTCTCATGGATAGTCCCCCCCCAGGTCTCATGGATATTGCCCCCCAGGTCTCATGGATATTGCCCCCAGCTCTCATGGATAATGCCCCCAGGTCTCATGGATATTGCCCCCCAGGTCTCATGGAAACTGCCCCCCCAGGTCTCATGGATATTGCCCCCCCAGTTCTCATGGATAATGCCCCAGCTCTCATGGATATGCCCCCCCAGGTCTCATGGATAATGCCCCAGGTCTCATGGATATTGATCCAGGTCTCATGGATATTGCCCCCAGCTCTCATGGCTAGTGCCCCCAGGTCTCATGGATATTGCCCCCCCAGTCTCCATGGATATTGCCCCCCAGGTCTCATGGATATTGCCCCCCCAGGTCTCATGGATATTGCCCCCCAGGTCTCATGGATATTGCCCCCCGAGGTCTCATGGATATTGCCCCCAGCTCTCATGGATAATGCCCCAGGTCTCATGGATAGTGCCCCCAGGTCTCATGGATATTGCCCCCCAGGTCTCATGGATATTGCCCCCCCCAGGTCTCATGGATAATACCCCAGCTCTCATGGATTGCCCCCCCAGGTCTCATGGATAATGCCCCCCCAGGTCTCATGGATATTGCCCCCCGAGGTCTCATGGATATTGCCCTCAGCTCTCATGGATAATGCCCCCAGGTCTCATGGATAGTGCCCCCAGGTCTCATGGATATTGCCCCCCCAGGTCTCATGGATATTGCCCCCCCCAGGTCTCATGGATAATACCCCAGCTCTCATGGATATGCCCCCCAGGTCTCATGGATAATGCCCCCAGGTCTCATGGATAATGCCCCCCCAGGTCTCATGGATATTGCACCACCCCCAGGTCTCATGGATATTGCCCCCCCAGGTCTCATGTATAATGCCCCAGCTCTCATGGATATGCCCCCCCAGGTCTCCTGGATATTGCCCCCAGGTCTCATGGATAGTGCCCCCAGGTCTCCTGGATATTGCCCCCAGGTCTCATGGATTGTGCCCCAGCTCACCTCTCATTGCCGGCGGCCGCGTGCTTCCTGCTTGAACGGCCGCTGACAGGAAGTGCAGCCGCTCGCCTGGGATCGATGAAACAGCCTGCCTGTTAGATCCCAGGCGAGCGGCTGCACTTCCTGTCAGCGGCCGTTCAAGCAGGAAGCAAGCGGCCGCTCGCAATTGTTTCGGGCTGGGCGCTTCACAGCTGTGAAGGGGCGCAGCCATGGCTCGAGTCCTGCTGGAAAGCTGCGGGAATGCAGGTTCCCGCAACCTGCATTCCCGCAGCGTTCCCGCAGGACTCGAGCCATGGCTGCGCCCCTTCACAGCTGTGCCCGAGGCACGTGCCTCACTCACCTCGCCCTTCCTACGGCCCTGACTGTTCCTTCCACTGTAGTTATCCAGCATAGTTTTCTTATAGGGTTTCCACCTTACTGTCAAAGTTATTTGGCATAGACTTCACCTTTGTCTCTGTTTTCCCTTTTGTTTCTGGGTTTGGGCAGGCTGGCCTTGGCTTCGCGCATCATTCATTGATATGCTCTATAGTGGAAGCTAATAGCTTTGTCCTGTTGTACTGGTAGATTAGGGATAGTGTTTACATAGTGTAGTATCTCTCCTTACACTCAACTCATTTATAGTTCTTTATTATTAAAAAGAAACACACCTGAAAAATAAGGATAATTTACTGGCTTATGTTTTGTGTAGTTATTTATTCCTTGTATTTATTATTTTTCGCTCAGTTGTCAGGGCTCTATTTACACTCTCAGACCTTCACCCCCCCCCCCCATTGATGAGAATCTTTATGGTTCCTACTGTGACAGACTCAGCTGTCTCTGAGACCGTTGGAGGAGCCTGGGGCAAGCCTCCTTCTGGACTATGGGCCAGGGTGCTACCCGGGGTTTGCCCGGAGAATCCAGGATTCATGTTGACTGTGCTTATGTATTATTCCCTTATATATCTCCTGTTGTATATACTGTGTACATCCCTTCTGTATTACTAGCCTCTCTCTGAATAGTGTACACCTGTCAGGTCCCACGGCGACGCCGTGGCAAAAAGTCCAAGTCATGAGACCAACCCTGGTGGCAAGCTCCTGTACAGCAGTATGCCTTAGCCCAGCTTTTGTATACTGCATCAGGTGGAAGTAATGAGCACTGGCTGGGTTCCTCAAAAGAACCACTCCCACATCCAGCCAGTGCACTGTCATTAACGTTGGATTCCTTGTGAAAGAAAGGTGCCTGATTTATCCCAAGAGCCAAGTGACCAGCCTTGTCGTTTATTCTGATTCCCGTGTATCGAACCCCTGGCTATTCCTCTGGACTTCGCTTCTCTTACTCCTTGCCGGTACAGTCTCAAGACCCCCTTCTACATTATCCATCCCAAGACTTTACATCATCTGCGTTTGTTTTTCAAGGACTTATTATTTATACAGATTCCTGCCTTTTATTTGTATCCAGTTATTCAATATAAGTTTCTGCTATTTTCACCAAGCCTTTTGTTGTTGCCTTTATTTACTGCATCCTGGGTTCATATTCACGTCACCGGTGTCACAAGAACCTGGTCCCTGACAACACCTCTGTATTAGCCATCCTCTCTCTGTATAGCATACACCCCCTGCAAGTGATTCCTTTGTTTTCACATGCTTTGCTTCCACCCCATCCCCCCTTTCTCCCAAGAACTAGCAGGCAGTTTAAGATAAGGTTGCCTTTGTATTAACGATCCATTGTTTTGAATGTACCTTCCCATTGTCCTGTTACTGGTTCTGTTGATAGTATCTGTGATTTATTCATGAAAGAGGTTGTCCCTTAACTGTTCTTAGCCGTATGTTTTAAAAATAAAGAGTCAGTCTTGCTTTTCATTCTAAAACACTGGTCGTGCCTGATGATTTTAGGCAGGTTTTGGGCTGAGAATCCTGGTTGTCGGGGTCCAGCTTGGAGAAAGCTAGAGCTTGACAGAGGCACACAGTCAGTGTGCCAGGCGGTCTGTCACACCTACTTTCTTGAGCTTTTCTTTAGACTTCATCATAGTTGCAGTCGAAATTGTCCAAGGTAGTTTTTATAACTTTTTTCTATAGGCGTTCAATGGCCATTGCACCTTTAACCCCTTCACTGCTGAGCCATTTAATCCTTGTGTGCAGAGCAAATTTTTACTGGTTTTGCTCGACATTATTCGACCCAGACAAATTATATATCCTTTTCTACAGCAGACTTTGCAGATTCATAATTAGGGTTGCACCGATACCGATACTAGTATCGATATCGGTGCCAATACCGGGTACTGCAGGAGTACTTGGTACTCGTGCAGTACCCCCGATATTTTTTTCCGATACCGGAAGCCTGCATTGAGCCGGCTTGCCGGCATCAGAGGGGCTGGGGTGGCTGTCTAAATGCTCTATCGGCATTCGGACAGGCCCAGCAGCTGCTCTCCTTCACTGTTTATACTTACCTTCCTTTAGCGCCGTCGGGAAAGTCTTCGCGCTGCGCGCCGATCCTTGGAAGGTCCCAGCCGCGACCACGTGGGACCATGTGATCGCGGCTGGGGTCCTTCCAACGAGCGCACGCGCGGGAACTTTCCGGCGTCGCTAAGGAAGGTAAGTATAAACAAAGTGAGGAGCTGCAGGGCCTGTCCGAATGCAGATAGGCCCTGCAGCTGCTCTCTGCTCATAATTACCTTCCTGAGCGACGCCGGGAAAGTTTCCGCGCGTGCGCTCGTTGGAAGGACCCCAGCCGCGATCACATGGTCCCACGTGGTCGCGGCTGGGGACCTTCCAAGGAGCGGCGCGCGCGCGCGAAGACTTTCCCGGCGGCGCTAAAGGAAGGTAAGTATGAGGGGAGGGGGGCAAATCCATGTGCTGGGGGGCATTATCCACGAGCTGGGGGGCATTATCCACGAGCTGGGGGCAATATCCATGAGCTGGGGGGCAAATCCATGAGCTGGGGGCAATATCCATGAGCTTGGGGGCAAATCCATGAGCTGGGGGGCAAATCCATGAGCTGGGGCAATATCCATGAGCTGGGGGGCAAATCCATGAGCTGGGGTGCAATATCCATGAGCTGGGGGGCAAAATCCATGAGCTGGGGGCAATATCCATGAGCTGGGGGCAATATCCATGAGCTGGGGCAATATCAATGAGCTGGGGGCAATATCAATGAGCTGGGGGCAATATCCATGAGCTGGGGGCATATCCATGAGCTGGGGGCAATCCATGAGCTGGGGCAGTATCCATGAGCTGGGGGCATATCCATGAGCTGGGGGCAAAATCCATGAGCTGGGGGCATATATCCATGAGCTGGGGCAATATCTATGAGACCTGGGGGCTTTATATGAGGTCTGTTCTTATTGGAAAGCGTCACGTGACATAAAATAAAAGTATCGGTACTTGGTATCGGTGAGTACTTGAACAAAAGTATCGGTACTCGGTCTTAAAAAAGTGGTATCGGTGCATCCCTATTCATAATATATCATTATTATATGTCATGTTTCGCCACAGTGCTATAACAAAAAATTTAAATTTCCATTAAAATTTCAATCATCTACAACAGTGTTTCCCAAACCTGTCCTCAGGACCCTCATCCAGGCCAGATTTTGCAGATCACCTTGGGGAAATACAGACTGAATCCTGTAATCACTGAGCAGCAAATCATATCACCTGTGCTGTGCTTCAGATATCCTGCAAACCTGGCAAAGTGGAGGGTCCTGAGGACTAGGGATGAGCCGGACGCCCCCGTGTTTGGTTCGACTTCGAACAATTTCAAAAGTTCGAGTTCGAACACGATCCGAACTCAGTGTAAGTCAATGGGACCCGAACGTTCGATTTTTAGAGTGCCCTCCAAGAAGGCATATATGCTAGATATTTGCCATAAAAGGTGTATGGGGGTCCGGGTAGTGCCCTGGGGGACAGGAAACAAGGACAAAAAGTTTTTAAAGAAACAGTGAGTTTTCCATGAAATAAAGGTTAAGAATAAAAACGAAAAATTCCTTGAAATATCGTGCCTAGGAGGTCCCCATAACCTGCCCGTGAAGTGGCGGAATTGTAGGATGTATAAAAACATTTAAAAAAAAAATGACATTTCAAATGACGGTAAATGGTTTTCCTTTAATCTATTCATAAACAACTGCTTGGAGCGGCAGCCTGTATGAAAAGGAGACGTTTTAGGACATGCAGAACAAGTTTAGTGATTTTTGTGGCTAAATTATGGTGAAACTTATGCAGGCTTTGGATTAAAGTAACAATAGGTGCTTTAAAATTGGGCCTTTAGTGTCGGCAACAGTGCCGTCACACCATAACCCCTCTGTGGTATTGTGGAAGAGTGCAGGGTTGGACCCTGCAGTCACATATTAAAATGATATGAATCTGGTACAGGCGTCAGTGCACCCAAATATTTTGCCTTTGGTGGCAGCAAGTGCCTTCACACCGTAAGTAACCCCTCTGTGGTATTGTGGAAGAGTGCAGGGTTGGACCCTGCGGTCAAATATTAAAATGATATGAATCTGGTAAAGGTGTCAGTGGCAGTGCACCCAAATAATTTACCTTTGGTGGCAGCAAGTGCCTTCACACCGTAACCCCTCTGTGGTATTGTGGAAGAGTGCAGTGGTGGACCCTGCGGTCCAATATTTTGCTGAACTGTGGTATAACTCACTGATACACACGGATAACAGGCTGTGCCAAGACAAATTCAAATTTGCTGAACTCTGGTAGAACTCACTGATACACACGGTCCCTGATAGCCTGGCAGTAAACACACATGCTGGGGCTGCAGGCAGGGAAGCCTTATATAGTGTGCTGCGGGACTTAGCTCTGTGAGCCCATGATTGGGCAAAATTTGCCCAATCAGGACTCTGAGCCGTGATTGGCATGGTCTTGCACCTGTCTTGCACCTGACCTGTGGTCAGGTGCAAGGCTGTAGCCAATTACAAGCTTCAGGTCAGTGGAAAAGTGCATTGTGGGCGAACATGCGGAAATGTTCAGAGTTCGAACAGCCAAACGGGCGATGTTTGTATCGAACTCTGAACAGATCCGAACCAAACGCTCATCCCTACTGAGGACAAGTTTGGGAAATACTGATCTACGGCGTGTAAAATTATTTTTGTGACACTTTATTATCCAAGCCTTTGCGGTCATATATTCTACAGGGTACACTTGTTAAAACAAACTTAGAAATGGAAACCAGTTACTGTATTCTTCAGAGAGAATATGCGATATTTGCTAAAATTGAATATACTAAATGTTTCATTAGTGCAGCATCATTCTTCACATTATAATTTAAAAGTGCTGCATTGATAAATTTTAAAAAAAGAAAATTAATAAAGGAATTAACTTTTATTTTACACTGAACCTGGTCATATTTGGAGTCATTGGAAAGGCCATGCTCTGGTCTTTCAAAGGATACCAACATGACCCTCTAGCTGCCCCCCCCCATCTCCACCATAGGTGGCAGCTAGGAGTTAATTCCCTGATGTCATGCGCAATGATGTCACTGGACGGGGAGGCCCCAGGGTCGTGGCTGACATCCACCTCTGGTAGAGGCCAGCCCCGAATCACGATTCAGCACCTATGGGCAGACTGCACTTTCCAGCGGTGCCTTTCTTTCTTCTCTGGCCATTAGTGATGGGGAGAGAGAGGACTCCAAAGGAGCTGGCTGGGGTCCTGGAGGCAGGACTGACATCCAAGATTTCAGCCCGTACTGGGAGACCACAGCGATCTGCCAAAATAACAGCTGCAAAGTGAGGAGGACCTGTTGAACGCGTCGCCCACATGCTGAGTGCAATCAAGATGATGCGCTGAGCGTGTCCTTTGCAGCCAAGTGGTTGAAATCGCCAAACCATATTGACTGATGTTGCAAACAACACTAACTGAAGAAAAGTTGTAATTTATTAATTTTACGAAAGAACTGTTACTTGTAATGGTTTGCTTAATTATGCTGGTCATTGTTAAATGTTGTTTCTTTGAATAGCCAGAGTTCACTGTAATTGCAACTGTGATTTTTACCATTAGCATCCATGTTGAACTTCACGGCCACAATGCTGAATAATAAAAAATAACCCTTAACTCACAATTCCAAATAGAACAGTAAAATCCCCAAATACCAGGTAAGGTACAACAGTATCAATGTTTTAATCACCATATAAAAGAATACATTTTATTTTCTGAATTATATTATGGACCTACAACAAAACATTGAATTCAGTTTTGATTTTGCAATACGCATTCGAACAGCACCATTTAATTATTATTTTTATTACAAACAATACTCTCATTAAGTATGTTTCAGATACAATGAAAATAAACATCTTGTTTTTGGTGTAAAAAAATAAGCTTTTTAATTATATATTTCTTTTAATTAAAAGCTCAATATTCTACATCACTCTTTGGTATAAAGAAAAAAAAAGTCAAAATGAATTGTTCTCTGACATCATCTCTGGATCAGTGAAATGCTAACTTGTGCTGTATATAAGGATGCCGATCCGCCATGCTTTCTTGTACACCTGAAATGTCTTCAAAGATTTGTGGGATATGAAAAGTGCTGATAGTATGAAACATTCTCATGTAGAATGATTGACATATATTGTAACATAAGACATTTCAGGTGCTACCCATCCACATGTAGAAGAGATAATGTATCGAGGAGAGCACGATGGACGTGGAAATGCTTTCATTGTGGAGAATACAAAAACAGTACACCAACATTTTATCTCCTAGTTACTGGGATTCCACTGATGAAAAGAATATTTCTTTGCAAAAGCAACATAAATTCATATTTGGATGTTACTCTGAATAAGTGTTGACGGTAATACTTCGCTTGTACTGTATGCTTTTTACACCTTCGAAAAATAAAGACTTAAAAATAAAAAAAGCAACATCAATTTTTATTTTTAGCCCAAGAAAAAGATATCTTTAAAAGTGACAAAAAACACAAAAGTTGAATATCTTTTATCCGAAATGCTTGGGACCAGAAAGATTTCAGATTATTGAATATTTTCATATAATAATGAGATATCAAGGAATGGGCCTAAGTCTAAACATGAAATTAATATACTGTTTGTTGTATATACACCTTATATACACGACCTGAAGCTCATTTTTATAAAGTATTTTTAATAATTCGATCCCTTGTCACATGCAGTTGGGTGTGCAATTTTCAACTCAACCTGCATAGTAAAATATATATATATAAAAACACATGGGAGGGTAGCACTCAACCGAAACTAAAATATATATATATATATAAAATCTATCTATAACCAGTTGCATAAACCTGATCTCTGCTAAAAAAAAGAAAAAAAAAAGCCATCTAGTATGGCATGGCATGGCATGGCATGGCATGGATTGAAGGGTTCTATGTGAAAACAGACCCGGGATGGATAAAAGTGAGACAGAGGTCATTGCTGCGTATGGGGAATGTAGCACAGCTCTGGGATGCAGTTCTTTGAATTGCTGGGATGTGCAAATGTCTTCTGAGATATATATACATACATACACACACTATATTGCCAAAAGTATTCACTCACCTGCCTTGACTCGCATACGGATGGATGAGCGAATACTTTTGGCAATATATAGTGTATATACACACACACATACACCTACTCCTTTGGGACATTGCACCAGGGCACATACCACCTTTGTAAGTAGCTCTGACTTACAAATATTTTTTGTGGAAACGAGTGCCCAGCTTCTCCCTATTTAGTGTACACACATGTGTGTGTAATGAGATATATATATATATTTTTTTTTTACAGCATTACTTTGGCAGACAGCAAAGAAGAATATTAGAAGCAATATTCACTAAACTGAATTTAAAGAAAGAAATTAAAATAATAGACCTTGTAATATTAAACGTTTCCCCCCCCCATCTGATATCTTCAGCTCAACTACTACTTTAGCCTTTAATGCACTTGACTACTAATTCATGGATTAATAATAACTCCTTCCCATGTAGCTCCTTAAAACATATTACAACATTATAGGAGTTATTCACAAAGCACCTGTATTCCAAACAGCAGCAAAAATCACCAGGATAGTTTTGTGACATGCTGGTTTTTGTCAGCACAGAAATACCAGCGCTTTGTGCAAAACCCCTTCTATATAAAAGAAATGTGAAGAAGAGATAACTTTGTATATGGAAGCATTGTAATTTGCAGCTAGAATAAGATTTACCGCTAATGATAACAAAGGCTAGAACACACGCCATCTTTGCCAGTGTTGATAAAGGCATGCTGGAATATTAATACAGCTTTTAGGCTTTAGATTTTCAAAAATGCTGTAAATGAAAGGCAGAATAAATATGCAGCATAAAAAAGAAGAAAATGTCATAAAGTAAGGCTTCATTTGTAACAGGCTGGTGTACGTATTGGTAGTTCAGACCCCATCATCCCTACTAATGGCATCAATGTTTGTAAAGCTATTCTATATATATATATCCTTCAGCACAATATTATAGGATAATCTATTTTAAGGCAATCTGCTTTGCCTCCTGTGTTTTAATGCCATAACACATGGTTTCAGAATGAAATAACAATCCTGAGCAAAATATATTGCTTACAGACAAATATGCAGGTCTAGCCAACATGTTTAATCCAGGTTTTTATGCTTAAGATTTTGTTACTGCAAGTGAACAATGGTAATAATATTCTAAGACTCAAATGACTTTCCCAAAATTTCCAATAAATTTTGTTATTGTGGATATTATTTTGCTTTTGAATAACAAGGATATGTAGCACTTTCACATTGCATTGTATGCAAAGAAAACAAATCTTGTTGATTTGTTACCTGCATGAATACGTGAAATTTAGGCAGGATCTTCGTGTAACTTTATCTAGAAATTCACTTGAAAGCATAATAAACAATTGGTGTAGCTTGAATTAAAGAGCACTATTCATCAAGTCCTGTGTAGGTGCCAAGAAGCACAGCTTTGGAAACGTCAGGTAATACACCTGGATCATACGTTTCCGTATGCAAATTAGCCAAGTTGTTAAAGACTGGGGTCAGACGAGCGTTTTTAAGAGCGGAAGGAACGTCTGTGAGAGTGGACGTTCCTTCCACTCTGACGCCCGTCTGGCCACATCGCTGACCGCAGTTAGTACGTTCTGCGCGGCAAAACTCGATCCAGTTATGGAGGATCGCGCGTCGCTGCACTTCAATGGGGGGGGCTTTCAGCACGTCTGCAGTACGTCCGCTGTAGTGTGTGCAATTTGTGTGCGCTACACCGTGTGGCCGGCCCCGAACGCGGTCACGGACGCTGGGAGGCACATCTGACCCTGGCCTAAAACGCTGCTTCCAGCTGCATGGCACTTGGTGAATGGCACTCAAGCTGAATAGTTATTAACTATAATGGTAATAAAGAGGTTAACGCTATCATCAGGAGCACCTTCAGGTACATTGTTCTAGAGGAATGGGCTCCAAAGCATGTCCCAAAAGTTGCAGCCGATGTTCTACATAGCAGACGACGTAGTGCAACTTCCAAAACTGCGGACAGTCAGGAACGGACTCCGTGTCTGCAGTGTCTCATGGTCCCATGCAGCAGTGCTGCAATTTGGCCAGCAGATGGAGACTTCTGCATGCCAAACAGGGCATACTGCCTGTAAAACGCACTGTATGAATTCTAACAGCTTATTTTTAAGTGCCTGGATAATGTAAGGTGGTCTTCTGTAATACCACCAGTTCCTGCCAGTGGCTTTATGGAAAACTTCTTGCTTGTGAAGTGGTTAAAAATAAATACATTTTTTTTAAAAAAAAAATTCTTTAAATTTTCATGGTATCATGAATATATGATAAAAGATCAGTCAAGTAGATCATGGTGTAACAATCTTGACGTTATCGGCCTGGAAAATGACTGTAAAAGCAAAAAAAAGCAAAAACAAACATGTCCACAAAGTGTTGGGCATATGCCAATGTGCCGGTTTCATATTTTGCACTGTCTGGTTGGCAGTAAGAGAAAAAGGGCTTTCGTACTCTCGGCCAATCCTTATCGCAGAAGCTCAGCAGTGGCACAAAATTAGTGACAGAAATTTGATTGGCATGTGGAAGAGGAAACCTTTTCAGTCTGGTTTTTTTGTTTTTACAAAGTCTACACATTTCATAGAGAAGAAAAATTAACTCCAAGTTATAATAATAATATGTTATGATATATAGAATTATATATATAAAAATATCCCTTTATAGGAGGTAGACCTTTCTAGTCTAGAGTTATCTGGATTGGCCTGGTCCCTCATATTTTGGTATATGACTGCCCTGTTCTTTATCCATAAGTAGATGAATCGGGAAAAACCAGAATGGTGATAATCGGGAAGTTGTTGGGCTCCTGATTGGTTTTGCAAAATGGACTTGATTTTTTGACACTTAGGCATTAGGTATTCTGAAAAATGGGTTGCATCAATACAGTCAGCCAGGGGTCAAGCACTAAAAAAAGAAGTGTGGGAACTTGCCAACATTTTTGCCCATTCCGGTCTTAGGCCGGTGTCAGATGAGCACACTAGATGCACCCGTACTGCCTTGCCTACCGGCGTCTGTTGCAGCATGGTGCCGCTGCGATGGGGCCAGTCACACGCTGTAGCGCACGCACGAATTGCGTGCAATACAAGCGTCCGTGCACAAAGCCTCCCCATCAAAATGCTAGACGCGCGTTGACGGGGCTGCAAGGCGCTATCCTCTAAAGGAGGATCGAGCCTTGCAGCGCTGAGCACTAACTGCGCTCAGCGAGGTGGCCAGACGGGCATCGAGTGGAAGGAACGCCCACTCTCAAGGACGTTCATTCCGCTCCTACTACCGCTCGTCTGACCCCAGCTTTAAAGATTACTGGGAGCCGCAGCAGCTGCAGCGTTTCTTTATGCATTTAAATGCCATTCCTCTGGCAAACAAATTGTCATTCCCATGCCTTCCCAATGTACTTAAGCCATGAAAAAAAAACTTTAAATATAGACCGTTTTATAAAACTGTGTCTATATAGAAAGCTATTGCAGCTTCCCAGTATATCAGCCAAAAGGGAACGAAGTTCCTCCTGCTAACATAGTGGAGGAAACGCGTTCCCAAGCATTCCTGCAGGACTTGACCCCTGCTGTCAGCAAGATATAAACGATTGCTAACCATGAGCAGTTTCCTATCCAACAGAATTTTAGTGAAAAAGTGCATTTGCTTTAGAAAATACCCCCCCCCCAAAAAAAAAAAAACAACCCACTTTGCTCTCAGTCTCCTAGTTCATTTTAAAAACCTTGCACCCTAAAATACCACTTACAGCCAATGTAAATTACTTTTGCCTTTCCACTTTTGTGCAACGTATTGATGCAAATAAATAATTATTTAGGCTTCAAAAGTCGTGGAAGGTGAACAAATGGCAATAAACCCAACGGTAACGTTTCTTTTCCAATTTACAGAAAATTTCATAATAAAATAGAAAATATTTGGTCCACTTCTTTATGTAGTTTTACATCTTCTTCAGCCAGAAAGATTTTCCTTTGCTTATTAAGATCTTGAGTGTTTATTTCGGAAGCAGTCTTTTTAATTGCTTTAGGGCAGGTCAGGTGGATTTTTCATTGTCTTCTCCTGCCTTCTGGACCCTTGAATAGGTTTTACACGAAGACTTGAAGCAACTAGGAGGCCAACTGATCGGCCAGGAGAAACTGCATGGAATACTTGTTTGGATGTTCTTCTCGAAGAAGAAAAACACTGGAAACCACCAAACTCGAGAAAGGAAGTTAGTCTGTGAGGATGCCTTTAAGTTCTAAAATGAAATAAGAACAATTAACGATCATTCTCTATTAAAATGGACACTACCACCAAAAAATTTGATGGGATTTGATTTTCTCATATATGTTTAGTTCAGAAAATATGTTATTATGTATGTGGTACTGGGTGAATCCATTTTGTGTTGTAAACTGCCCCCCCCCCCGTATCATTATAGCACTTGTACCTCAATGGGTGGCATTGAGCATCAGTTAAAGTGAATTGGTTAGATCTCCAACTCATATGGATTGTATTGTGTGAGATTAATGCAAAGGACATAACCAGGGAATAAACCAGAAGTCTTTTAACCCCTTAGTGACCAGGCAATTTTACCATGGTCTGTCCAAAAGTACCCACTGCTGTTTTTACATTTCTGTGCTGTTAGTGTTTCGCTCTAATTTTCCTCTTACTCGTTTATGGAACCGACATATATATTATATACCGTTTTTCTCGCCATTAAATGAACTTTCTAAAAGATACCATCATTTTCATCATATCGTATAATTTACTATAAAAAAAATTATGATATCTGATGAAAAAAAATGGAAAAAAAACACACCTTGTTGAACTCTGACCCCCAAGACCCCGGCTAAATAGTTTCAAAATTTTGTCCTGAGTTTAGAAATACCCAATTTTTTCATATTTTTGCTTTTTAACCCCTTCACTGTTGAGCCATTTCACCTCTGTGTGCTGAGCTAATTTTGACCATTTTATGTGCATCATGTTTAAACGTGATTTGCAGTCAGATTTTATTAAACCCCCCTCCGGTGATGAGGTCAGTGGGCGGGGGTGACTCCAGAGGCTTGGCTGACATCCAACATGTCAGTCACCTCCGGGAGCGGATCGCGATCCAGCATCTAAGGTGTTAAAGACAGGCACTTCTAGAGAGGGCAGACTCTGCCCTTTCCAGCGGTGCTTTTTTTAAAAAATTTAAAATCCATTCGGGAGGGAGAGGGGTTCAAAGGACCCCCTTCCCTTTCAGGTTCTCCCCTGTAGGCGCAGGGAGGGGTGTCTGAAACTGATGTCTTGGCGCCCAGTGATGATATCAAAGGGACGGCCGGGGCCCATAAAAACGTCGGGCCTGCTTCAAGGAAGCCAGACTGACGTGGGACCCTGGCCAGAGAGGTGAGTACAGGGAAGGAGTGATGTTAAAGGACCATGACGTACATAGTACGTCCTTGGTCCTTAAGGGGAATTTTCCCCAGGTTGTATTTTGTACATCAGTGGTCCTTATGGAATTAAGCTCCCTGTCCACTCCATTGTATCTTCACTGTTGCTTAATCGTATACCACAGCTGTAAAGTTAAACTTGGTAAGTTTTTGTAAAGATTTCATCATGGGAAAAAAACACAAAAAGAAAACAGATAAAAACTTATCTTTTTACTTCTTTTTACATACAATTAATTAAAAAAAAACCCGCAGCATGTGTTTTATAATCTGTTTTTGTTTATAATGCAAAAGTAATCTAGTCACTGCTTATGTCAGTGGTAGTGTTCCTTTAACCACTTGCTGCCGGGGACATCCTGGCAGGAAGGCGGTCCTCAAAGCCACTGTGCAGCAGAGCACACCCCGTAGACTCCAAGGCCCTCCCTTGGCCTACCTCTTGTCCCGGTGGGAAGAGCATGTCATTGGCAGCCGCAGTAATGCCTGATTTCAGGCAGTCCCACGGCAGCCAATAAAATACGCAGTGGCTGCACAGTGTAGATGGGTATAGGGAACCAGCAGAGCGTGCTATGCCGGTCCGCGTCGTTTAGACCCACCCATCACAAGGACAGCATAGCACGCCCCACAATGGGAAAAGGTTAACGCACTACCGAGAAAATGAGCTCTAGATCATGATGAGGTATAGGTAGAAGATAAAGAGGCCATTGAAAAAGCCTCAGTGTTAAAATCTGCCCAGTTTTCATCTTACAATTGCGTTACAGGCATTAAAACACCAAACGATCACTATAAACATTTTATTTGGACATCAATCCCAAGTAGCAATTTGTCAATTGAACAGCTCTGTGTTTACATACAGAACATAACTATGACAATGTAAATTGCTGGATTAAAAGGTGAATTTATTAATATAGTCGGGGGATAAAATGGGGAGTGGATGCAGGGAGGGGTTAAGGATTAGCCCCTCCATCCCACCCATCCGTTTTCACCTCAGAGTATTTCAGTTTTTAAATAAAAGTGAATACACACATAGTGCAGACTGCAGATACAACATTTAATCAATTATGCCCCCGCTGGATTGGCACTCACAAGATAAATAACTTAATCAGGCCACATAGCAGGTACTTGGTTACCCTCTCCTGATAGATTGATGTTCCGGAGTTCAGGGGGCAACACAGAATAACGCCAAGGAATTCCTCCAGGCTTGATTGGTCAGTCAGTGGAACAGGAATCAGGAATCAGGCTCATTGAAAGAAAATCAGACCAGCAGTGGCTCCAATAAAAAACAATTTAATTAAAATAACATGAATAAAAAAGTTGGAACACCATCCAATGCGTTTCATCTCTGCTACACGCAAGACTTCATCAGGGATATGGTGTTCTTTCAGAATAACGCAGTTTATATAGCCAAACAATCATGAAAAAAGGAGGGGATACAGCGGACACACATAATTGATTAATTGTCCACATAAGTCCCACTTAGTGAATTTCAATGCATCCCACACTGGAGCGCACATCCAGATTTGTAGTTTTTTTCTTCCCTTTGTTCCTGATGCGACTGGAAGTGACGAATCGTGGGAAATTAACCAGCCTCCAGCATCCACCATCTTGTGAAGGTCATCCGCCATCTTATGGAGGTCCTCCTTTTTTCATGATTGTTTGGCTATATAAACTGCGTTATTCTGAAAGAACACCATATCCCTGATGAAGTCTTGCGTGTAGCAGAGACGAAACGCGTTGGATGGTGTTCCAACTTTTTTATTCATGTTATTTTAATTAAATTGTTTTTTATTGGAGCCACTGCTGGTCTGATTTTCTTTCAATGAGCCTGATTCCTGTTCCACTGACTGACCAAACAAGCCTGGAGGAATTCCTTGGCGTTATTCTGATGGTCCGGAGTTCAGGAGGCAACACAATCTATCAGGAGAGGGTAACCAAGTACCTGCTATGTGCCTGATAAAGTTATTTATCTTGTGAGTGCCAATCCAGCGGGGGCATAATTGATTAAATGTTGTATCTGCAGTCTGCACTATGTGTGTATTGTTTTGTCTTGCAGATTATGCTTCACAATTCTCTTTCCTTTATACAACCTGTTGGCATTGAGGGGACAGTGCTGTTGTACGAAGCCTAGCAGATACATATTATTTTATTATTGGGAGTGGTCACTAAATTTTTCTTGTTCCTATTTAAATAAAAGTGAATTAGGATGACATGGTTGTAATATTAGGGATTCCACAAGTATAAACTCAATTATTTTACCGGTTTCAGTGTAACGTAACGTGCTGTTAATCATCACAATGATCAATATCTTTGATTTTTTGGGTTAGACTTTACTATCTGGTAATAATTACATTCTCACCGCAGTTATAATGTAACTTGTTCTGGTATTTCTTAGTTTAACAAATGGTTTTCTTAGGACTTATTAATGATATTATTGTCTTCTCTTCGAGACATGGATTAGAATTAATTATATTAGAGTTAAGAGGAAATTAAACTACCATATATAATTGCTCTAACGGAAGGAAGTGAGAGAGGAATAGTAAATCATTAAATTCATATCTGGTTTGTACCAATAGAAGAGAATAACTGACATCCACAAAATCATAAATCCCTATTATGAAGCAAGACCACTACTAAACCTCTGCCACTGCTCTCAGTAATCACAGCAACTAAGCCATCTTTGGATAGAATAGCTACCGTAGGACGCAGAAGAACAATACACAGGATTACATTATGTGAACATGTAATATGGTCTCTAGTTCAGTGGTTCTCAACACTGTCCACAATTATTACCCCTAACAGGCCAGATTTTACAGATCACCTTGGGGATAGGCAGACTGAATCCTGCAATCACTGAGCAGCAAATCATATCACCTGTGCTGTGCTTCAGATATCCGGCAAACCTAGCCTGTTAGGGGGACACAAGGAGCAGTGTTGGGAGGAACCACTGATCTAGATGTATCATGTTATAATACAGACATATCAGTAATATCCTTTGCGTCTTTAATGTCTCTTTAGTCAGTAGCACCACTTATTCTGGCTGAAGACCACATACAGCTAAAATCAGTATTAAACTGATCCAGTGCAAGCACAGTATCTAAGAACAAGCTCTAACTCCATTAGCTGCAAAAAAGTAGAAGATTCTTAATTCCTTATTATTATTTAGTTTTTATAGATACCATGACTAAAGAAGTCCACACTCAACACTATGCTTGTTATGGCCGAGTCCACACTCAACTATGCTTGTTATGGCCGAGTCCACACTCAACACTATGCTTGTTATGGCCGAGTCCACACTAAACACTATGCTTGTTATGGCTCAGTCCACACTCAACACTGTGCTTGTTATGGTTGAGTCCACAGTCAACCCTGTGCTTGTAGACATACAGGGTTGTTTAAAGAGCACCGACATTTCACTGTAATTTTAGTGCCCTTTCTTTCAATTCACTTCAGGGAATCAAATTCCCCAACCCTGTGGTGAATTCAGCATTCACCGCAGGGTCTCCGAAGTGCAAGGAAAAGACATGTGTGTTTTGCCTACAGTCATGCATGGTGGTGGGAGTGTCATGGTCTGGGGCTGCATGAGTGCTGCCGGCACTGGGGAGCTACAGTTCATTGAGGGAACCATGAATGCTAACATGTACTGTGACATACTGAAGCAGAGCATGATCCCCTCCCTTTGGAGACTGGGCTGCAGGGCAGTATTCCAACATGATTACGACCCCAAACACACCTCCAAGACAACCACTGCCTTGCTAAAGAAGCTGATGGTAAAGGTGATGGATTGGCCAAGCAGGTCTGCAGACCTAAACCCTATTGAGCATCTGTGGGGCATCCTCAAATGGAAGATGGAGGAGCACAAGGTCTCTAACATCCACCAGCTCCATGAAGTCGTCATGGAGGAATGGAAGAGGACTCCAGTGGCAACCTGTGAAGTTCTGGGGAACTCTATGCCCAAGAGGGTTACGGCAGTGCTGGAAAATAAATGGTGGCCACACAAAATATTGACACTTCGGGTCCAATTTGGACATTTTCACTTAGGGGTGTACTCACTTTTATTGCCAGCAGTTTAGACATTAAGGCTGGCGTCAGACGAGCGTGTTATGTGCACCCGTACTGACATGCTTACCGGCATCCGTCGCAGCATTTTGATGCTGCAACGGGGCCGGTCACACACTTGTACATGCGCATGAAATGCGTGCGCAACAAGTGTCCGTTATCCAAGCCTCTCCGTCAAAGCGCTAGGACACGCGTTTACGGAGCTGCAAAGTGCGATTCTCCATAGGATCGCGCTTTGCAGCGCTGAGCGCACTGATTGCGATCAGCGTGGTGGCCAGACGGGCATGGAGTGGAGTGGAAGGATCGTCCACTCTCACGGACGTTCCTTCCGCTCCCCAAAGACGCTCATCTGACACTAGCCTAACGTCTGTGTGTTGAGTTGTTTTGAGGGGACAGCAAATTTACACTGTTATACAAGCTGTACACACACTAATTTACATTGTATCAAAGTGTCATTTTTTCAGTGTTGTCACATGAAAAGATATAATAAAATATTTACAAAAATGTGAGGGGTGTACTCACTACTGTGATATACTGTACAAGTATCGGAGGTCTGGTGTGTGCGCGTGTATACATGTATCTGAGGTCTGGTTTCTGTGTATATATATATACACACACACAATTATAAATATATGAGATCTGGTGTCTGTGCGTGTGGTCAGGGTGTGTGCAGGCCTGGGCATTGGGGTGTCTGTCCACACATTTCAATATTAACATATATTTGACAGGCTTTCAGCAAAATAATAAATTATTGGAAAGCGATCACATGACATTAAATAAAAATAATGGTAATAGTATCAGTGAGTACCTGAAAAAAAATATTGGTACTCTGTCTTAAAGTGGTAACAGTGCATCCCTATCCGCAATAACTGGTCTACTGGCTGTGCAGCCTGGTTCATAAATCAGTATTTGCTCAGGTCTTACCTTTTCATTAGCCACAGCATGATACCACCAAAACAGTCTAGTGGTGACAAAGTAAGCAACGATAACGTCCACAGTGTAGTGTTCATGAGCAACTAAAATGCAGACCACACCAACGGCACTCAGACACCAGCAGATTATATGGTACCACCAAAAGTTTCGAGGAGAATCTATAGTAAACAAAATAAGTTTTACACACGAATAGAAGAAATTACTGCGTGGAAAAAAAACATTAACACAAAAGAACTGAATTATAAAGTTTTGGATCACAGTGGAAAATTAAACAGATACTCTTGAATTTTTTGTCTCTCCTTTTTGTCCCCTTAAAGAATTGATCCATCGCTGCTTCTCACTGTGTGCTGTCATCACTAGTGACTGATCAGTTGACTTGCAGCTGTAAAAATCTAAATCCTGGCTGCTGGTGACACTGGGTGGAATGGAGAAAATTCCTCCACTTCAACCAGCGTTTTCTCCATGCCGCAGCAATGGGGGGGCTCCTCATATTCTGACCGTTTTAAAAAGGTAAAAAGTGGTCTGGATGAGTAGAGCGTTCCTTTAAAGTATATTTAATATAATCATAGAAGTAACAAGGAAAAATTTCCTATTGGCTGCCATTGTATTGTTGGCAACTACCGAAAACCTTCTAGCCCCAGGAACGCAAAAGGGGTGTTTTAAAATACTTGGTTATCTTCTTCCTGAATTTATTTCTTTATAAAAGTATTTTACCAGGAAGGATACATTGAGATTTCTCTCGTTTTCAAGTATGTCCTGGGTTCAAGAACATTGTATTTCTGTAACAACTGTAACAATTCAAAGTAATAAAATGCAAGATATAAAAAAAACAACACAAATATAGAGATTAACATAGAAAATAAATATATTCATTATGTTACATGTTTACAGGTGCATTCCGTATTGAGGTATGTTAATAGAGATCTCTTAAGTGACTTTAGACTGGGGGGGGGAGATTTGAGGGTGTATGGGAGGTTATTCCATAACTGCAGTGCTCTGTAGGAAAATGAGGATTGAGCCACTGTCTTTTTGTATTGTGGTATTGCAAGTAAGGTGCTGGTCCTGGATGCATCTGTATGTATCAGCAAACACATATAAAAGAATTGCCTTGCATACTCCATATTTAAATCCACTGGTATAGGTTGAGAGATTTGAAGCCAGGTCCTGGTCGTATGGATTTTCATATTTAGTTATTTCCGGTGTGTCTTATGACATACAGGGTTATTCAAAGAGAGGTGAAAAACAGGATAATGACTGGAGAATGGATAATTATAGGTCAAAATATTCAAGCCAGAAAAATTCTCCCATTTATCTCACTTTCCAAATCGGCTATTTTGACCTAGAATTTTCCATTCTCCAGTTCTCCATTCTCCTGCTTTTCACCGTTCTCTGAATAACCCTGTTAGTGTCCTCTCTGATTGTAGTTGTGCTGCATTAAGGGTACATTCTGACAGCATAGAGAGGAATCACAATGCAGGCTAAAGATTTATTAAAAAGGTATCTTATTCATGGATCAGCAATGACTAGGATTTGAAATTACATATATACAGATAAATCTATACCATTTAATTATAGACTGATCATTCTTCGTCAGTGGGCAAACGTACAAAATCAACAGGGGAATCAAATATTCTTTTCCTCACTGTACATGAATATATCCAATATGACTTCATGTTTGAACGTGTTAATGCAGTGTGAACACATAGTTACACAAACATTAAGGCTAGGGTCAGACTGAGGCAGTGCGAACGCGCGTTCTGGCGCACTTAATCACGGCCGTGCTAGCAGCAGATGCCGGGCAATGACGGCCAATATACGAAGTACGGTCGCACAAAAGTCCGGCTGCGCAACGCAAGTGGAAAATGAACGCATTTTTTCGAGAACGTTAAACCACTAGTACTGACGTACAGAGTGCGCTGCGTCCGCTAGCGGCGTGTGTGCGTGAATTGGAGACATCAGACGCTGCTAATGTCCGGCCAACATAACGTCCAGATGCAAGAAGTGTTTTATTGATGATCCGTACAAAATCACGGATGAAACTGCGCATAGTATGACCGCTATTGCGTATTCCGTGAAAAAATACGTCCATTCTTCGAACGCACATTTTCACGGACAACGTGAAAAATGCGTTAGTCTGACCCTAGCCTATATAAAACAACTTAACAAAATGGTCTTTGTAGGTGTAAACAGCCCTCCGCCACAATAAGGACCTGATCCTTTAAAACCTGTGCACATGTACTGAACATAAAAAATATCTAAACAAATGTGGACACGCCACTTTAATATAGCTACAGCATTTTTTTTTAAAATATACCATTATAAAATATAAACAGCATTCTCCTGCTTGAACACAATGTGCCAAATGACTAGGGTGGTGCCAGATCAAAACATCATGAGCCAATGCACGTGGCTCTTTGCATTAAAGTGCTACAATAGTAGATTACAGCACCCGCGCTGGATTCCCATTTCACCAGAGGGTCTAATTACACATTATTCTGCCTGCAACTCCATCTATGATTATGTAAAGATTAGCGCAATATTGCATCGGAAAGACATTTTTTGTTTATGTTTGTATTGTTTTTTACATTCTCTATTATTCTACATTTATTACAAAAAAGAAAGTGGCTCGATCCACATTTTCCTACAGAGCACCGCAATTATGGAATAACCTCCCAGACGCCATCAAATCTTCCCCCAGTCTAAAGTCACTTAAGAGATCTCTATTAAAGTACCTGGTCTAAAATTTGTAGCTTACTTTCCAGCTGCTTCCACTTTGCAAATCACCCTAATTAACCCAAAGTTCTAGCCCTTCCCATAATATGTTAATCTGTATATTTGTGTTTTGTTTTTAATAGCTTGCATTTTATTACTTAGAATTTCTGTAACAATTCAATGTTCTTGAACCCAGGACATACATTGAGATTTCTCTCGTTTTCAAGTATCATTCCTGGTAAAATCCTTTGCATATAAATACCTCGATACAGAATGCACCTGTAAACTTGTAACAGCGAATATATTTCCTACATGTCCGGTTATGTTCTGATAATCTGTAGATTTGCGTTTTGTTTTTAATATCTTGCATTTATTACTTTGTATTTCTGTAACGACTAACAATTCAAGGTTCTTGAACCCAGGACATACTTGAAAACGAGAGAAATCTCAATGTATCCTTCCTGGTAAAATCCTTTATAAATAAATAAATGTGCTTAAATTCATCCAAACATGATTGTTCTGCACGCGTGTGAGTAGTGTTGCATAAGTGTAAAAGGAGGTATGGATGTGAGGGAGGCTTTTTTTTTTCTACCTTTTAAACATTTTGTCATTGTGGTCGAAGGATAGACGTCAGGAGGCATGTATGTTAATTCTACATCAAGCAACATCATGAAAAATTCATTTGTTTAAGAAAAGTCTATTTTGAGAAAACCAGTTAAATATAGCACACACAATGTGTCATCATGGAAAGATCAAATTGCCTTTGGATTGAAGATATACTAGCCCCCTTGGGGACAAAATTGGCACATACTGGTGATTGGATCGTTACTATTGTCCACCACCAGGGTTACCCTTGAGAAAGGCGTGGATGCGCCGAAATCGTGGGTACCTTGGGCTCTTTGTAGTCTCTCACTCATGTATATGCTATAGGGTTCCTGCAGGTTTTTCATGATGCCAGTTTGACTTTGATAGGGTTTACCCTTGTTGGTTCTTTTTTGTGTGTTGTTATATATATATAGAACACTGTAAATATATATATCGTGTTGTGCATGATGGTGGATTTACTACTGAGGTCATGAGGTCATGTTGTATATACAGTACTAGTAATAATGAAGATTTTATTTGTTATGCTTGTGGTTGTGCCATTTAGCGTTTTTCTTCTTGAATATATTAAATCTGGTCATCTTATCTGGCGGTGCTGAACTTTCCCCAGTGTTGGACTGACAGTTCGACAATTTATTCCTGGTATATGATGTGAATACAGTGCAGATTGCTCCAAGTGAAGTGTGGCTATAAATGGAAAGCATTACAGCATTGTGCATCCTGGGGCTGGAGGCATTGATGAGTGACTTGGCTAGCAGAGGAGGACGCTGGTAATGATACAGGATGCACGGCAAATTGGCTTCTGGTTTTAAGATAAAGCATTAACAGTAATTTGGAGGAAATCAAGCACAGGCATTGTCGACAAATTTAGCAACCTCATTATGAGGAGCAGAGATTTATAATATAATCCAGCCTCTCCTGAAAAAAGACAACTGCAAACACAACAAACAACACTAAAACAGCCTCTTCTGCTCAGAGGAAAGGTAAACACTACGTGTCACTTCGTACAAACAGGCACGAGCGTACCATTTTAATTTGGCCATAGCAGCCACAAAAATGAAATGTGTCAAATTATCCTGAACGGTCTTCACACGGGAAGAAATGCAGTGCATCTACTTGTGGGGTCTGTCTTAACACTTGTTGAAAAATGACTAAATAACCTATTTATGTTTCACCTGAGCTTCCTTTCAAGTGTTCTTGTTGTTCTGCATGGCACAGAAAAGGGAGAGGCTTGAAAACTTCTAGCACTCTGATGCTAAAGATACTGTTGAAAGGCATTTATCACAACTAAATATTAGGTGGAACTGTGACTGTAAATTCAACCTCACCACAAAAAAACAAAACACAACACAGCAAACCCTCACACACGCTTTACAAATTGTAATATTCTCATCATATGTTTTGATTTTTAGTTATGTTTGTATGTATTTCTGCTATTATACTTATATTGGCACATTAAGCCCTTTATAGTGTGGAGCTGGGCCGAGGGGCAATTGTTGGGCCTGAGGAGTATTTTTTCTTCTTAAACCTGCTACAAGACACATCCAATAGGCAAGCACGAGGGCACATTTGGTAGTAGTTATTTTTTTGGATGTTGTGACGAGAGTTGGTTACAGTTACAAGTAGGGCTGAAATAACTAATTGATTAATCGACATCTAAATCGATGATTAAAATAGTTGTCAACTATTTCCATTATCGATTAATCGGTGTCGATTAATCGTCCTGTGTACATAGAAACATAGAAAAATGTCGGCAGATAAGAACCTTTCGGCCCATCTAGTCTGCCCAATTACAGCACACACTGTTTAGAGTCCGACTGAGTTAAACGTAAATAACCTCAGCTTCAGAGCTGATTGGGGAAGAAGCGCCGATGCTTTACTCAGTATGATTTAGTTCTAGGGTTATGTCAGACACAACCAGTTTGTTTTTAGTTTACAACAGTAGCAGAACTATAACACAAACCATAGAATACTGCCACTGGGGTGAAGTAGCTGTATGTCTGTGCTATCCTTACTTGAAGCAGGAGTCCTGTGCCACCACCCCACCCTCCCTGCCACACCCTCGTTGGTCAGGAACTGCCATTCCCTCCCTTTGGTCTGGTCCCTTTCCCCAAACTCACTCCCACACTCAGGTCCGGTCTTTTGTCCATACCCACTCCCTCTCACACTCAGGTTAAGTCACTTGAGCAAAGTCCTTCCTTCCACCTCCAGTCCCTCCTCCCACTCAGTTTGTTCACAAAACTAGAAGGGACACTCTACGCACTCTGACCAATTTAGCTTATTAACCCCAAATTCATGGTGACATCATCATCTATGACCAAGTTTTTGTAGCCGCGTTCATTTGAGAAAGCAAACATGGCCTTAAGCTGCGCACGCAGCATCAACCTATCCCTCTGACCAAGCACTCGCATACCTTGTGTGTGTAAAGTACACACAAGATATCCAATTTGCATATGTACGTACTAAAGTTATGTATACTACGCATATTGCTTATGAAAAAAGAGGTGAGAGGTGGTTATTTTCAAAAAGTTTTTTACATAATGTTCCTTTTAAGTAAACAATTTTTTTTTATTTCTTTTATCTGATGAATCAAATCGAAATAATAAATCTGCCAACTAATCGATTGAGAAAAAAGCATTAGTTGCAGCCCTAGTTACAAGTATTTATAAAGCGCCAATAAATTCCTTAGCGCTGTACAATGGGAGAGACAGAATAACAAATATACATACACATTACACACATCGAACAGGAGGGAGGACCCTGCTCGAGAGTTTATAATCTAAGAGGAGAGGAGTGAACAATTAGGTGAGGGTGAATAAGGTGAGTGAAGTGGCAGTTTGCAGAATGGCTGAATGGGAAGGGGCGCAGTAAATTACAGTGGGGGATCATGGAGTGAGCCGATAGGCTTCTCTAAAGTAATGTGTTTTCAGAGACTTCTTGAAGGACTGGAGAGACGGGGAGAGTCTAATGTTGCAGGGGAGGGAGTTCCATAGAAAGGGGGCAGCTCGGGAGAAGTCCTGAAGGCGAGAGTTAGGGGTGCGGGTACGAGGAACAGATAGCATCATAACATTGGCAGAGCGAAGTGGTAGGGATGGGATATACCTGGTAATAAGGGAGGAGATGTAGGCAGGGCAATGTTATGGAGAGCTTTGTAGGTGAGCATCAGTATTTTGAAATGGATTCTAAAGAAAACCAGTGTAGAGATTGACAGAGGGGTGAGGTGCGAGAGCCTCCTGTTATTCCAGTCCAGGCTTTGGAGCGACCTGGTACTCCCGTTCCATTCTCAAAACACCAGCCCTGGTTTTTCCTACCTCCGTTCACACACATTCAGTTGACCAATTAGAACTGGCTGAATTCAATAAAAGGCTACGCCTCCCTTTAGCAAGTGCTTCAGCATTGTTGCCCACTAGCTCACACACAGTCAAGTCCTGTGTGTTGCTGCTCTGCTGCTATTTACCCTACTCCTCAAGCCTTGCCGTGTTCCTCAGCCTCGTGTACCTTCCAAGTTCCTTGTGTCTCCAGGTTCCGGTTGTGGTCAGTTCCCAGCAACTACGGGCTCCATTCCATAGTTTGTGTTAATGTGACGTCTCTATAGGTAAACTTTAGCGTTAAACTTCTCCTAACGTCTGGCATTAATATTACATTCCTGACACTACACTGGGGTGAAAAAGTTTTGCGCCCCGCAGCTTGCACAAGCTTAATGTACTTTGCGCATCCTGCACTTAACATGTGGAGCACAATCATTAATTATCGAAATGCTAAGTGAGGTATTAGAAAGAGCAAATCACTACCAAAGGTAGAGCGTAACAAAGTTATACCAGAAAATAGAAAATAAGGAAAGGTACTAAGTATGGACGGTGGTGAGAGACCAAAGGGTTTTACCCCTATAATTTCAGAGGAACTTCTGTTACACTGATGCGAACATCAGGGTACTAGTGTCTCCCAGAGACCAGATTAATATTTAACTTTTATTGAACATGATTAAAAAAGGGGGAGGTCAGACATATAAACATAAATTGACAGTGCTCACAAAACAACGATAAAACCAATTCTGCTGAGGGTAGTATGGATAGTTGGCAATAGAAACGGTGATCAACGTTTCTATTGCCAACTATCCATACTACCCTCAGCAGAATTGGTTTTATCGTTGTTTTGTGAGCACTGTCAATTTATGTTTATATGTCTGACCTCCCCCTTTTTTAATCATGTTCAATAAAAGTTAAATATTAATCTGGTCTCTGGGAGACACTAGTACCCTGATGTTCGCATCAGTGTAACTGAAGTTCCTATTAGAAAGAGCAGGTGCAAGTTACCGTCGGGATGCAGAGAGCCAAATGTTAGCAGCTCCTAAAAGCTGGTGTTAAAAGATTCTGCAATTGCAAAATCATTTAACACCTCCTGTAAACCCTCTCATTAAGTTAGTGTTACAGTTACAAGAGTTTTTATAAAGCGCTAACAAGTTCTGTAGTGCTGGAATACCCCATGGCAAGAAGGGTGGCCCGTTCAGCTGCTTCTTCTGGCCAAGAGCAGAGAGAGACGGGGAACAAATAGTTCCTAGTCTCCTCCATGATCACACTGTGGCACTGAGAATTCACGCAGGGCTCGCGGCCCGGAAGCACAACAATCCATGGAGTCCTAAGGACTTCAGGAGGTGATACTCGCGGTGGCGCCAAAGCGCTACAGTGAGTATCACTGTGGTTAGCGCTGCAATCCCGGGCGAGGTGTTGACTTGGCACATTCCCCAGAATATTGCTATAAACATGGGGACGCTACGGGAAAATCTTCAGGCGTAGACATTCCCAATTAGCATCCCCATGTTAGTGTTAGTGCTCTATGTTTCCCACTACCATCCAGTATCTGGTCAGCCCTCTTTGTGTCTATCCTCTTGTCCTCAGCCCATTGGTTTTCCGGCATCCTGAAACCAATCCGCTACCGTTCCCATCCTTGTGTATATGTATCACTGCATACTGGGCTCATAATCCTGCTAAACTGGCACCTACCCGGTATTAGTACGTCCCTGTTCCACGGTTATTGTTATTATCGTTAATGGATAGGCTTAACTGTTGCTATCTGCTAATGGAAGTACTGTGTGGGTTGCTTTCCCCCTATCTAGAACGTTTTTATAGTTGTTAACCTTTTACTGCTGCAGGGCGTACTATGCCATTCCCGTGGCAGGAGTGACTGAACACCGTGGGGCGGCATAGCACATCTATGGGCTGCGACAGGCCCGCCCACTAGTTGACGTGCATCATTGGCTGCAGCGGGACGTTCTGAATTCAGGCCGTCCCCTGCATCCAATGACGCGCACCACACGTCCTCTGCGTAGGCATACCAGAGGAGGGGCCCGCAGCAGCTGGCAAGCACAGCATATTAGTACGCCCCCGCAATGCACAACCCGTCCAATGGTAAGGTTGGAGTGGTCTTTGTCTGGCTTGTTTCTCAAATACTGTATAATCAGAATCTCCCTGTTTATCTCCACTATCTGCTATTGTTATGTTTTGTTAGCATGTTGTGCAATGCGTCTTGGTGTCCAAAGTTAATTCCATTATCTGTCCCTATCTAATTATGTCACAGACACCAAGACGCCAGGGAGGAGTTGTGATGTATCGCAGCAATATGCCAGGGGAGGAATTCCTGATGACTCACAGTAAGACGCCAGAGTGTCATTTTCCATGGGACTCTAGGCTCCCCTGGCACTGTATATATTATTCATTAAGTGCCCAGTTCGTCTGACTGTTCTAACCTCAAGATCTGCGTGCTGCCTCATTTCTGGCAAATGCTATTACAGCGCTTTCATTGTACCCGTCTTTCGGCTTCGATTAAGGGCTGGAGAACGGCACACAAAACTTCTGTTGGGAGAAAGGGTGTCTGGCAAGGGAGCGGCATTAACAGACGTGACCCAGTCTGTGTACGGAGATCTGTTACAGGTATGATTTGCAATAGAAGTTCTCAAAATTGTGAAAATAAACAGATATTTTCTAGCAAAACCTTACACATAAAGAGTAAGGAAGATTGTGCAGTGCTTACATTCCTTGATGAACAGGTAGGTGATAGTGAGTATGACTGTGTGTCCACTGTACAGGAAGTCTCCGCACAAGATGTGAGATCCAGTGATGGACAGGCCCCCGCCAGATATTAATCTGAGTACCCGCTGTACTTTCGCATAGGAATCATCATTCAGCTGCAACCAAAAGGATAATAATTACCACAATGAAGCCAACATCACAGGTCCATATCTATCCACGTATGACACAGCTGACTATGATATTCAGGCTGTGACGGTCATCCTATAACCTAAAAGTGTGGTGGGGTTGATTGGGACTTTTGAATCTTGCCTCCATGCTAAAGATTTAAGTGAATCAGAAAAGGGGGCAAAGTTTGGCAAGTGTGCATCCTCCTTTCTTAAACATACAACAATCCCCATCATCTTTAAAATAAAGTGCTTAGCCCTTCTACCTTTACCTAACATTGTCAACCATAATATTACATTTTAAGGTTTCCTGGAAGAATTTCCTGTAAAAAAACCAAAAAAAGAATATACAATTATCCTGATGAAAGTAACAATGTTGACAAGTGTTATCAGCATTGCCTTCTCCATCCTACCCTTAAATATAAAGCAAATATCAGTCATTTTAGGCACACTACATATACAGACACACATGAATGGTTTTGTCAAAAGTAAGCTGTGGCCTGTGTTCACACATCTGAATCTTGGATATTCTGCCTTTGATGTCAGACTGATATTCCCTCCACCTAACATTAAAGCACGGCTTGGCCAAATTCTATCAATAACAGAAAGCAGTAAAAAAAGCACAGGCGTTAACTACATACTTTAAGGCCTGGTTCACACCTGGGCATTTTACAGCGCGTTCCTACGCGCTGTAAATCGCTCAAACACTGAAATCCCATTATTTCCTATTGGGCCGTTCACACCTGGATGTTTTACAGCGCGTAGGAATGCGGTGTAAAACGCCCAAAGAAGTACAGGAGCTTCTTTGGGGCGTATTACAGTGCGTTTGCAGCCATAGACTTCAAAAAACACACGTACGATGCGCATTTCTAATTGTCAAAAACGCTCCTAAAACACCCGGCAAAAACTGCGTATATGAGATACACTGGGTTCACACCTGAGCGTAAGATCTAGAAAAAAAAATGACTCATGATTGACATAGAATAATTGAGATGTTTAGACAGAGATAACAGTCTGGGAGCTCCTGGGAGGATCCTGGCCCCTGGTTGGGTCAGGCTATTCATATACGAACATATGTGACCATGCCAGTAGTAAAGATTTCCGTTTATACTTCTGACTTATGGCTTTAAATCATGAAGTATTTAATTCGTTTGGTTTTATGAATAGTGAATATTTTTAACACAATTCCACAGTAAACCACTAACGCCTAATGCCACCCACATAAAACATCTTGGGGGATATTCAGAACGCACTGGTGTAGGTTTTGTGAAATGCCAGCGAGAATTTTCACCAGTGTTTACAAAGATTCAGGCAGTGGTGGTAGAAGCTTCACTGAAACCTCTCATGCTGCCATTTGGATTTTCTTTTCAGAAACACCAGCACTTGAAACAGTTGTAACTTCGGCATTCCCCCGGCGCTTTCCGAATAACCCCCTTATGTTTTTATTTTTTCCCTAACTTGTATAATTTGCCAATGTTTGTGGCGGACACTTACCTTTGGGGCACATTGGAAATGCAATCCAGGCACTGGTAAGGTTGTGACATACATGGTAATGCATCTGTACAAGTACAAAGTTCCGATAATGAAAAAAAATCTCCGACCTACAATTGATCTGCAAAAAGAAAAAGTATGAGGAAAATATTGATGAGAACACACTAAGAAATAGCACGGCGTCATTTGCTATATAGCACAGCTTTTGATGTGAAAAATGTTTTCTTTATTTCTCTTTTAACCCCTTCTCTACCTTAATCTTTTGGTATAGATGATCAGCAGTAAAGAGACAGCAGCTAGAAATCGTGTTAACACAATCTGAAGCTATGCTGGATCACTGCAAACTAAATTTGTTTGTTGTTCTGGCTCCCGGATCGATCTGTCCCCCCCGAGGTGCTTCGCCACCCCATTTTAGGACCTTCTCTCTGAGTGTGGTCCCTTTGGTGTTATCCACCTCCCCATCCCCTTTGCTTCCAGTCGCTACAACCCATATCTCCCCAACGGGATCTTACCTGCTCTTCGAAGGAGCTTTACAGACACAAGTATGGTGTACCTCCTGATCCCCTGCCCTTGTAAGACCTGGTTCAAGATGGCACGCTGCCCTTTTCAGAGCAGTTCAGTGCGCACAAGATCTTGCATTATCTGCATTCTTTTAACTTGATTTTGCATTGTAATACATTGAAAAACAATCATTAGCATATCAAAAGGCCCATTTCACATGGTTTAAAACCAAGATTAGTATGTCCTCTGTGGAGAAACAAAGTCTGTTGTTTTATCTACCGCCAATCACCCTGGAGAGACTAAACAGACTGCAAATGACAGCCCCAATCCTCACTGTAACAAAAAGTTCAAACACTTTGCTGCCGCAATAGGTCAGGAAGAGGACAGCATACAAGGAGAGCTGTGGGGTCACTCACTACTAGTGTAGGCACTATTTTTGCAAAAGGGAACGGAGTTCCCTTTGTTCCCACACATTATAAAGCTTGTATGCAGGTGTTCAGTCATGTTTACCAGTTAAATTAATCCATATTTTTGCTAAAATTCAGATATATACATAAACATATCAGATTTGAGTGTGTGTTTGTGCCAAGTGTGAGATGATAATTTCTAATTTGGGGACAGAAATCTTCCCTCACTTCTATTTACAGACATTATTATCTTCTAATGCTATTTTTTGGAAGCTGCATGGCTAATAATCTCATTATGATCACTACAAATCCCCATAAGCAGGAGATCTCACCATTTTGTTATCTGTTTGCATCACATTTACTGGATCTGACACAAAGCCCATTTCTGCCTGTATGCTGTGTAACAGTGTGAGTAGGGGTAGGGTGGTAGACCATAGATACATTTGTAGGCGTAGGGGGAATGCCATTTTTCCACTATAGGGTTAATCCCGAACCAAGACCTAATTAACTCTGCGCTGCCCATATAGGGATGTGTGTATGGTTCCCAGAGAGAGAGCAGTTGTGTGAACAGTCTGTGTGCTGGTTGCAGCAAGGAAAGAAGCTCCTGAAATCTGAAGGGAAGTAACTTTGATATTTTGTTCCATTTATTGGCAAGCGGCCTAGCGTGAGAGGGAACTATATATGTTTAGTCAGACTCCACAGAAGGAGAAGGCGTTTGTTTTTTCTGTTTTGTTTATTTTGTTGTGCTGCTGTACTTATGATTGAATTGAAAGAGGGACAGCTGAACCTTGCATCCAGTGCCTTTATCACAGCTGATAACACAGACCCTGTGTGACATTGTGTAAAATAAGGGACACAGTCTAGAGCTCAGAATTTTTCATTTCAGCAATATATCTGTAAAGAATAAATAAAAATGAGCAATTTTACATTATTTTAACTATCTCATAACAATTTCTGTGCTAGTTTTCTATTTTACCCAATATTTAATTGTTAACTACGCATCCCATGTTTCAACTTAATGCAATAAAAAAATTTCAACAAAAATCATTTTAATGAAAGGGTTTAAGGTGGCCATAACCTATCCAGAGAACTCACTTCCTCTAGCCCAGTGTTTCTCAAGTAGTGGGCTGCGACCCAAAATTGGGACGCGACCAGGAGTGGACTGGGTCGCGGGGCAAGTGCCCCCAGGCCTCTCTAATGCATCTTACCTGCAACAGCGGGTCCTAGGCGGCGCAGCTACCTCTCCCACCCTCGCCAGCAGCTGTGTGCCGGAACTTCCCTGCTTGAAGGAAGTTCCAGCACGCAGTTGCTCGTGAGGGAAGCAGGGATAGCTACAGCCACACGCCGCCTAGGAGGACCCGCTGCATCAGGTAAGATACTCTGTAATGGCAAGGTGGAGGGAGAATCTAATTGGAAGGTGTGGTTTGGGACTCCGTGACTGGCAGCAGCTCTGTACTCCCAACAGGAAAATGACATGTGTCCACAGCATTTTACTACTGACTGCCAACACCAGGAGCCACTGTGCACATCTCGGGGAAGCAAAAGACTGTTGGATAAGGGGGGGGGCTTCCTATGTATTATTTGATTGTAGTTTTCCCTTTCTGTTTGTCTGTCCTTTTGTTCATCTGTCCTTTTTACCTATTAATGCATCCTTCTTTCTGAATATCTGTTATTCTGTCTGTCCATCAATATCTGTGTGTCCTGTGTATTATTTCCATCTGTCCTTGTATTTATGTCTTCCTCTCCATTTCTCCTCATCTCTCTCCTATCTCCCTCTATCTCTCTCTCCCTTTTACTCTACAAATCTCTCACTCCTCTTCCTTTCCTGCCTTCCTCCTGATGTGATAATCCCTGCAGGAAACTAGAATGTACACTGAGAATTCTCAGCAGAACCGCACGCTGCTTCCTGATCCTGGCCTCCCTGCATAACCAGGGACAGAGCCTCACCTGCCATTAATTGTTAAATTAATAAACTAAAAACAAACTCACCTGCTCCCCCGCTGTCAGCTCCGTCCTCTGCCTCTGCAGGCATTAGTTTTCCCAGCCTACGCAATTTGCATAGCAGGAGGTTTCCCCACTGCACTAATTGAGTAAACTGCTCAAGATGTGTGCAGCACACGTCAGAGATCACTGCTCATTAGTGCCGCACAGACTGGCAGGCACTGATAGAGCATGGGAAAGCTTGGGCCAATGGGAAAGCACCATTGGTCCAAGCCATTCCCAGAAAACCCCTACATTAGAGGACTGCCTCTGATTGACAGGAAGTCTAGCAGTTAGGCCAGGCAGCCCTCCAATGCAGACTGTGAAAAGATTGCATGATGGACAACGACTGGCTGCATGGGAAGCTGCAGTCCAGGAGCCTGGCACAGCTGGGGATGCCCAGTTATACCCCAGGCTGGTTATTGTCTGCTAACTGGGGCTGGAAGAATGCACAACACATCTGCCCCCAGGAGGGATCTGAGGGGGTGCAGCAGCAGGAAGCCCTCTTTGCCCAGCTGCAAGGTAAGTGACCTCACCGGGGGGGGGGGGGGAGAGAGGGCATGGCTTTCCTCTGTGCTGATGTTCAGATAGTGCTTAGCTGCCAATCTGTATGATGTATTGTACCTCTAGCCAGGCTGCCTGGGGACGGACAGGACAGGTGGGGGACTCAGCAGATGCAAAGTTGCCAGCAAGACTCTCTCAACTCCTTCTACCAGGGCTGTCAGATCACAGCGTGTGCTTCATGGGTCACTGGCTTTGGGCTGGGGTGTCAGATCTCCATTTTGCTCCCTGTCAGTGCCTGAAAGTGCTGCCCTGCAGTGTGCAGAAGTCAGGTTGGGTCAGCGGCTTGCTTTCCCTTCAGTATAATATGAATGACGCAAAAATGTATAGGTGCTTTAAGGAAACCTAATGGATGTGGCCAGGCTCCTCTTAATACTTTTGTTATAGGGGTAGCATATAGAGGTGTGTGTGTTTGTTCTTACAGTGCCAGTCTCTTTACACACCCTTTCTTTCACGTGGTTTTTTTTTTTTTTTTTTTTTGCATGGGGCAAGCATTGGCTTAACATTTTAGGCTCATAGAGAAAAAAAAAAATCACGGTTATTCAGAGAGGTGAAAACCTTGAATTGGCAGGAAAATGAACAGCCAATTTGGAAAGTGAGATAAATGGGAGAATTTTTCTGGTTTAACTTCTCCAGTCATTCTCCAAGGTTTTCACCTCTTTCTGAATAGCCCTGATACATGGTCATTATTCTTCTTTTCACAGCTCTTTGAATAACCCTGATACAGGGCTATTCAGAAAGCGGTGAAAACCTTGAATGACAGAAGTTAAAATTCTAGGTCAAAATAGTCAAACCAGAAAAATTCTCCCATTTATCTCACTTTCCAAATTGGCTATTTGGTCTAGAATCAGTGTTTCTCAACTCGTTTCCTCGGCCTGGTTTGCTAGATATGTGAAGCACAGGTGATATAATTTGCTGCTCAGTGTTTGCAGTATTCAGTCTGCATTTTCCCAAGGTGATCTGAAAAATCTAGCCTGTAGTGGATCCTGAGGACTGGAGTTGAGAAACCCTGGTCTAGATTGTTCATTCTCCTGCCAATTCTCAAGGTTGTTACCTCTCTCTGAATATCCCTGATATTGAATCATTGTGCTGGCTACACTATCAGGGTTATTCAGAGAGAGGTAAAAACCTTGAATTGGCTGGAGAATGAACAAGTTGAGAAACAGATTCTAGACCAAATAGCCAATTTGGAAAGTGAGATAAATGGGAGAATTTTTCTGGTTTGACTATTTTGACCTAGAATGTTCACTTCTCCAGTCATTCTCTAGGTTTTCACCTCTTTCTGAATAGCCCTGTATCAGGGTTATTCAGAGAGCGGTGAAAAGCAGGCGAATGACTGGAGAATGGAAAATTCTAGGTCAAAATAGCAGATCATGAAAAGGGAAAAATTTTCTGGTTTGGCTATTTTGACCTAGAATTTTCCATTCTCCAGTCATTCTCCTGCTTTTCACCTCTCTCTGAATGAATAACTCTGTATGAAAACAAGTCCAGGTACAAAGACCCAGGACTGTAGATTCTTCATTTAAGAAGTCTTTGCCAATGCAATTTAGAAGGCATATTGTAAAATAATTTTCTGTATAAAAGGTCTGTGGGAACAGAATCGTCTTCCAGTCAGTCCTTACTCGCAGTGTCTGTCCTTCTGATGTACTAAATGCCTGAAGCCTCCTCTTTGGGAGCTAGAATGTTTTTTGGCTGTTTTGCATTTGTATATCCGGCTCTGATACTAACCAGTGCCTCACCAGCCACTGACCTCACCGCACGTCACTGGTGTGGTGAGGTCAGTGGCTGGTGAGGCACTGGCTAGTATCAGAGCCAGATATACACCGGTTACGTATGTTCAGATTCAGTGCTCACCAGGATCTGGCTGCTCTCAGCGCTCACCAGGATCTGGCTGCTCTCAGCGCTCACCAGGATCTGGCTGCTCTCAGCGCTCCCCAGGACATTTGTCGTCCGCTCCAGGCAGCTGATTGTCAGCTGTGCACTGTGCCCTGCAGGGAGGACATTCCACCACAGTGAAAAGGTTTGTTGCAATTTCATTTGGGCTCCAGAACATGCCCAAAAGTTTTAGCATGGTGTACAGGATTCCAAAGGTGTTAACCTTTTTTAAAAACAGCTGGAGAAATGTCTCTAATGGACGTTTCCCCAGCTGATCTGGCACAGAGACCGGAACTGCATTAACTCCATTTGGCCAGTAGATGGGGGAATCTGCCCCCCAAAACGGTTATTAGAGTAAGAAATACATTGGGAATATTTCCAAATATTTCTTACTGGATATTTAATTAAAATGATTTTCCAAAAAAAAAAAAAAAAAAAAAAAAAAAACACAATTCCTGACAGTTTTTTTTTTTGGAAAATCACTTTGTAATGAAGGGATTACAGAAGAAACAAAAAGTGGTTTTACCATCACGAGAAAAAACAGAAGGAGCTTTGGGAGAGAAAGAGAAAAGAAATAAAAGAATAAGTAGTGAAAGTGACACGTGAAAATTTAAGATAATGGTTAAAAGCCTGTGGAGAAGGAAGAATAAATAGATATTATAGATACAATATATCTAGCACTTCATCACTAGCTCTATACATGTCTGCAGATTCACAACATCCTTTACTAGCACTTACAGCACCGACATTACCGCTGCAGCAAGCAAGAATTAAATTTCTCGCAAGTACAGGATTAGGAGTAGCCCTTAGGAAGGGAACCACTGGCTTTATTTTCTTCTTTGCTTTTATTTTCTTACAGCTGGTGTGACAGAAAGTTGTTAGGAGAATTTCCCAGCATTGGTAGGACATCCTGATGCACTTGGAGAAACCCAGCCCCGCAGAGTAATGAAAGATCAGGTAATGTTATAGCATAAATCGACTTATAAAAACCACTGAGTAAATTAATGTGGCGTAGAATAGTACTAAGCTCCAATGGACTGTAAGCTCCCGTGAGCTGGATCCAATAGGTCTCATTTTTCATTTGTCCTTTTTTATGATTCCACTTGTGTTTTGTATTGCAAAGTGAGCAGGAAAATATTACCTCCGTAATATTTTCAAACACTGGATGTACAGCCAAGTAGCCCTGCATTTTAGTACCCTCCTCCTCAGAAGCCAATAAGAACAGCTTGGAAATAAACAATAGGTCTTAATCCAACCAAGCCATTGATAGCGACTAGCCAATAGATCTAACATGGCTTCAGTCATTTGACAACCGCTGGTCAATACCGGCACAATACTGGCTCAAGCCAAGAACAACAAGCTACAATGGGGTAGCACATTCTCTACGACCTATCAATTTACAGTAAGCAGTTACAAGTACTTATACAACTCCAACGGATTCCGTAGTGCGTAACAATGGGGAAGCCAAACAGGAGACGTACATAATACAAGAGGAAAGACATAGAAACATAGAAAAATGTCAGCAGATAAGAACCTTTCGGCCCATCTAGTCTGCCCAATTACATGGATACTTTACCTGGATTTCTCTTTTGTTTAGGATAGTCTTATGCCTATCCCATGCCTGCTTAAATTCAATTACTGTTTTGGCCTCTACCACTTCAACTGGAAAGCTGTTCCATGTAACCACCACCCTCAGTAAAATAATGCTTCCTGATGTTACTTTTAAACCTTTGCCCCTCTAATCTAAGACTATGTCCTCTTGTTTTGCTACTTTGTTTCCTTTTACATATACTCCCTTCCTCTACCTTGTGGATTCCCTTTACGTATTTAAATAAACTTCACTGTCAGAAGTGGGATTTGAATCCACGCCTCCATTTGGAGACCAGAACACCCACTCTAGGTAAGAGGACACTCTTGAGTCTGGCGCCTTAGACCGCTCGGCCATCCTGACAACCCAGACAACCCTGTCCATAGGATAACTGTCCAGGTAATACAGCACTATAAACCAAGTGCTAAGGCAGACATCCCGTGAGTTTACAATCCAAGGGACAGGGGTAACTGAAACAAAAGGGAGCAGAGGGAAGGTGAAGCTGGTGGCCAGAAGAATATCATAGGGATTGCATGGGAAGGACCAAAAGCTTGTGCTTAGTAAGAGTAATTAGAGAGAGCAGTGGAGACAGATGGAAAGGAGAGCCGAAATTAGGGACTGGCCCTGAGTGGACGGGTGGCTGGAAGGGTGGGTTAGGACAGAAGGAGGAAGAGAGATGGAGGTGAGTCTGTGAGAGTATGCTGTTGAAATAGAATGAGGTTGGTGCTGCAAAAACTGAGCTGCAAGCAAAGCCTTTGGCTCAGTAGGAATAGCAGCTCAAGCCATTAATACTGCAGCTACAAGTATTAGCTGCTTGAGTTGTTAAGCCAAAGACTGGAGTGCAATAGGTCTCTACATATTTTTAGAAGGAAAAAATTGCATATTTCCACACAGTAATCCAGAAATGTAGGAGCCAGAGGTATAATTCCTGGAGGCAGGTTCCATACTGCTACTGGATTATATACTGTATTTGTCTGCCACAGCGAAAATTATAAATTATGGCAGGTGACTTTAAACAAATTTTTAAAACTACAGAAAGTTTGTAGTAAATATTACAGACAGACACCTTTTTATGTTCTATTGGTTGATATTAAAAACAGATTTGGAACCGGTCCAGTCCCTGCTATGTTTAAAGGAAATTATAATTTTGCTACAAGACAAGGTTGCACAGACAGACTACATAGATCCGTCCAGGACACAGTTTGTTCATCTTGCTGCCGTTGGCTAAACGCTGCCAAGGTCTATGTACTTTGTTTATTTCTGAGGCACACAAAACCGCATCTCTTCCAATAAGAGTCCATTAAAGGAAAAAAGATTAAGTGTCCTTATATGGGTGTAATAACTGGAGTCCATTAATACAGATTTGATGCTAAACCCATAAAATAAAACACAGGTTAAACACATAGGCCCCTATTACATTCTTCGTGCAGTGTGTTTTGTGTACGCAAATGCGCATTTACGCGAGGGGCAAAACCCTTTGCGCTGAACGTCGTATTAAAATGATCGCGCAAATGATGCGTGTTATCGTTTAACGCGGATAGACTTGCGTGAGCGTGATGAACAGTGCGCGTCCTATACTTAACATTGTGAGCGCAAATTCGTTCGTGCGCTGGTACGCAGATAGTATTACAATCGATGCAAATCTTTTTACAAATGACGTTTGCGCGCATAATTTTAACGTTTTTGAAAAGCTGGTGGTAACTGCAAATCGGAACGTTCTGGCCGAAACTAAAAACACCAGCACGAAAAAAAAATAAAAAATACAGCACAGTATAGTTACACATTCTACACATACCCAAACAAAAAAATTGTGAATTCGTGCATATTTTTATATTGCTGCAGCATGTATACTCAGATTTACTTTGACAGGCGCAAAAAGATGAGAAAACGCGTTCGGATTGGAATACCACGTTAATTTCCGCGCGATAACGCTGGACATTGCTCGGAAAAAAATTTGCGCTGCGCGAACGAAATTGTGCGAAGAGTGTAATAGAGGCCATACAGTATGTTCATTTTGTAAAGTTTTATTACTGTGCCTTAAAGTAAAGACTCCTTATAGTACAGGTATATGACGAATGAACTGTTTACGCAGCAAAGTTCCTTTTTCTAATGTTACCTTTTTTTTTTTTTTTTTAATTTAAGCTTTTTATTTTGTAAGTAAGTCAACAAATAATCAAACGTGGAAAACAAGGGCCACGCAGGGCCATCCACAGCATAAGTTCCACATGTGAAAAATAATAAACATCCCCGAAAAGGGGGGGGTCTCAGCGTATAATATTATCCAAGAGGGAGGAGGGAAAGGGGGTAATAGGTAGCGCAAAAATACACTTCAGAAAAAGAAATAAACCACATCTTACAAAAAACAATAAGTAAGTCAGCTGTAAAAGGGAAAAGGTATATAAAAAGAAACAAAGAAAAAGAAAACGACTGTATAAAAGCACTGCTGAGTATAGCGAACATAAAAATGGGGGGGGGGTAAGGTTAATGGGGAAAAGATGGCAAAGACCAAAATTGTGCCTGCTCTGGCGGGTTCCCGCACGGAGACAAACCGTGTGTGAGGGCCAGAGGGGATAATGGCACCAGGCCCAGGCACTCGGGGGGGGGGGCAAACTAGGCACCAGGCATTGCAGCACCTCCCGAGTCAGCCCGGATATGCCAATAAAATAAAAAAAATTAAAAAAAAAAAGGGAGGGGACAACAGCATCTGTAAAATGAAAACTCCGCAAATAAAAATCTAAACATCTCAGAGTACACAAATGACAACCTATAGGCAAAGTCCTTGAGAATATAAGAACACCTGCAATGTCCCAGAGTAAAGGGGAGGGGAGTTTAAAGGGGGTCTTATAAAAAAAAAAAAAGGGGGGAAAAATAAACAGTGGCGAATCTCAGACAGATCAGTAAAGTCATCGTTTGCAGGGGGGGATAAAACAAAAAAAAAGTCAGCAGGGGGGGTGTCATCACCGCAAAGGGTACATCCAGGGATCAGCATCCCGTCAGCCGGCATCCCGGAACAGAGGCTCCCGAGCCACAGGCAAGGCACCGCAATAGAGGCCGGTATTCGCCCGTGCAGGTCCCCCAGCAAGGTAGGAGGTCTGCAGCTCCAGCAGCAATCAAACCGCAATGCGGCCGCTGGCAGTGGGTGGTCGAGCATCAGCCGCAAGTAGCTCAGTTAATACAGGCGGATCTAGGGACCCCTGAGGCATCAGTAACGGGAGCAGTGCGGATGGGCAATTTACCTCCCGGAGTCACACAGAATCCAAAAGCTGCGGCTGCAGCACAGCCGCCACCCCTTCGTCTGCCGAGAAGCCCACAGCTACTTCATGGTCGTGCCGTTGCTCACTCACGATCCCGGACAAAGTCGCGGCATCCACCTCCGGAGGGACCTCTACGTGGGCCGTCGGTAAGACATCCGCCGCCTCTCTTCCATCGAAGGTCTCTGGCCTCTGATCGCCCCACAGCACGGCCATCATCCGGCGCCACGCACCGCACGTGAGTGGAGTGTCATCATCCCCTGTATCAGCTCCATAACAGCCTCGAGGCGCTCCAACATGGCTCCCAATGTATCGACAGGGGGTGGGAGATCCAGCTGCCCCTGGAACGTTCCCTCTCCCCCCTTCTCTGCTACAGGGACCGCCGCAGCAATCAGTGGACGGGGCCCTCCATCCTCTCCGACCGCCACAGCCGTACACCCGGGTAAGAGGGTCACACGTGGAGCAGGCCTACGAAGTGCCGGGGTGTAGGCCTCAAGATGGCCGACTGCAGGGCTCCCTCAGAGGCCGCAAACTCCTCCAGACACCGCCAAACTCCGGAGAGGGGGGCCAATACGAGCTCCGGAGTTCGCTTCTCGATGACCAGCACAGCAGGGGTATTCTTATAGGGTAAGGCACGAGGAAATCCGGTTAGAAATCCCCTATAGCAGTAGGTTCCAGCAGAGCTCCTTAAAATCACATCTGCTTCCCCATGCGGCCAGCCACGCCCCCATGTTACCTTGGTTTTAAACATCACTAATGACTTGCATTGTATCATATATTTGAAACTAAATGCAAGGCTTGACAAGTCCAGCGGTCGGTAGCCACTGGCTGTCACGTCCTGGGTCTCTGGCGCCCCCTCTGGCTTCTATGGATATTGCATCCAAGTTCTGGACCTTTGATTCACGTTCAAGCCTGGACCTCACCTGGACTCAATTGTTTAAGTGGACTCTGTATATAAGCAGGCATCGCCCTAAGAAGGGCGCTGCCTCATTTTGGTATTCACTCTGATCCTAGCCTCCAGTTTATCCTTGTTCTCAGTTTGTTCTGTATTCCTAGTCTTGATTCAAGCCTCACTGTGATTCTAGCTTCATTCTGATCCTGATTCAGTGTACTCAGCTCATGCATTCATGTTCAGGTCTGTCTTGCTTAGGTGATGTTTGTATATTGTATTTAATATATTCTTTCTTAGTTCTTCTGTCTATATTCAGGTCTATGTTCTTGGTTCATGTTCATGTCTAATATTCATGTTTTCTCTAGTTTAAATCCGGTTTATGTTCTTGCTTATGTTGCTCTAGTATTTAGCCCTCTCATGTTGTTGCTTTTTGATTAGCTATCTGTTTCATGCATTTCGTTCTGATCTGGTTCTATGTTTTGGTATTTGTATCTCAGTATTTTAGTTTATTTCTAGTGCTCAGGTCTTTAGTTTCATGTGTGTTTTTCTTGATCCTTGCTGTTTATATACTTTGCTGTTGTAAATAAATCCCTTGTTTTTGTAACAAATTGTCAAAGTCGTTCAGCCCACAATAGAGGGAATGGGACATACTAAAAGGAATGACGGAATGGAATAACCAAAGACTTTAACAGGGTAGTGGAATGCCAATAGAGAATAATTTTGACAGCATGGAATGTCCATACAGAATGAGGACACCGAGTGGAATGCCCATAGAGAATAATGGGAACACAATATTTGAATTAGAGAAATAACAAATTGACATTCTCCATGTTCAGTGGTGTTTAAAATTGACATTATCATGGTTTTCTAGGGAATGACAGAGTGGAATGCCCACAGAAATTAATGGAAAGCAAAATATCTTCTCATTTTCAGGCAAACCTGTCATATGTAGCAAATTAAACCTTTACACAGTTATTCACCAGGTACCCTAGCAGACCAACACTGAAATTACCTGTTTTCTGTAGAATGACACAATGGAATGCCCATAGAGTATAATGAGAGGAATGATTGAACTTGGAGTCGGAACCATTTGATATATCAAATATATGCTAAGCAGACATGCTCTCTTAGTACACTGACAGTTATAAAATTAAGATTAAGTTGGACTATAATTTTTTCCCTAGTGAATGGCAAAGGTGCATGAACAGGTGGAATGCCCATAGGATATAATGTGGAGCAAAATTTGTGGGCAAACCTGTGAGATGTAGCACATTAAACCATATCTCAGTAACATTGTTTTAAAACGAAGAATAGGGGGGGGCGGAGCCGACTGTTGATGAGTGCGGACGTGTTTCTGCTGAGCTCTCTGAAGACCTGGCCTTTCGGGTATTGTTTTTCACGTCCCACTGTCGAGGAAGGTTGCTGTTTTAGTACCTTGGGATCCTGCCGCCCTGGGGAGGTGTTTGGGACCTGCGGCCCTGCTCTGCAGCTTTTTATTGCACCGCCTGAGTGCCGTGCTGCTTTTTGCGGCCTAGCTGCCGGCAGCCATTTTGACGACCTGTTCCGAAGTTACTGGAGTTCTAACGGTGGCCACGGATTTCTCTGCCTTCTGGAGCGGTATGGCAGGTTGGTGGAGTGACAGAGCCCAATCTGGCGATGCGCTTGAGTGCCATGGATATTGCTGGCATTACCGCACCTGTGTTGCCTCTAGAGCTACTACTTTTTTTGGCTTCCCATCATACTCTGTGGGCATTCCACTTTGTCATTCCATAGAAAACACTTATAATACCACTTGATCTCAATTGTAAACAATTTCACTGTACCAACAGAGTATATTGGTTTTAAAATGTATTCTATACATCAAATGTTTCTGACTCCAAATCCAATCTTTCCTCCCATTCCCTATGGGCATTCCACTCTGTCATTCATCCTTGTCATTCCATTGAAAACAGTGATAACTCCATGTAATCTCAGTTTTAAACAATGTTACTGAAACAAGGTTTAATTTGCTACATCTCAAAGGTTTGCCTGAGAATTTTTCTCCACATTATACCTTATGGGCATTCAGGGATGGACTGAGACAAAAAAAAAATCAGCCCTGGACTTCATCCAGATCAGCCCACTTTAATTATGCAAACACGCATAAAAATAGTATACAAGCCAACCAATCGCTATACAGATGCCGGAGTTTCTGCAGAGCGATTGGGTAAAGCAACGCAGCGGCACTGAGGTTGAGCGTGCACCATGTCTTAAGATAAGGTGGATGCGCAGAATGTCTCACCGACACAGTGGCCCCAATATGGTACTGTGGCAGACTGTCCTGTTTTACAGGTGGTGAGGAAGTTCTCACCTAACCCATTAAGGACAGTGCGTGCTGCGCGGTGAATCAGCATTCACACTGGCCCACTGAGCCATCGGCCCACCTTGTAGACCCTATGGCCAGTACATGCCTGTGGGCATTCCACTTTGGTCATTCACCTTTGTCATTCTCTAGAAAACAGGGCTAATTGTTAAATTATAATTCTATTATAATTACCATATATGGCATGCCATAAACCTTTTTCAAGTTTCTTCTTATATATCAAAATTGAAGTAAGATGCTGCTCTATGCTGCGCCACGCCATGGCAAGAGACACCAAAATCAGCCACACGCAATGTAGCTTCAGGTCATGTCTGGGTATTTTTTGTTAGACAGACTGGTTTATTAGATTTCAAAGAACTTCTAGCCAATCAGCATACAGATACATTTCTACGTCAGAGTTTAACCAACAGTGAGACAAAGATTACACATATGATTCAGAGATGGTTTTTCTCTAGTTTACAATGTCCACGCACCCTTTCCTGCACAGACAGGAAATCGGCTAAATTCCACAGGCCAACATCCGATGTAAGAAAAAGACATAGAATTTGACACTCAAAATGGGCTGTGAAATTCCCCCTCTCCCATTTTATCAGAGCATGCTGTTTAAGACATATTTATATTTTAAAGAGGAAATTAAAATCTAACAATAATCCCACTTAATCTTATAACTGTCAGTGTACTAGGAGAGTATGTCTGCTTAAAATGTATTTGATATATCCAATGGTTCCAAGTCCAATCATTCCTCTCATTCTCTATGGGCATTCCACTCTGTTCCATTATTCTCTATGGACATTCCACTACCCTGTCAAAGTCTATGGTCATTCCTTTTAGTAGATCCCCACAATAGATCACACTTTGCCTGGCTCCTAAAACTGTAGATGGCTCCTGCGTTTAATCTAGTTTTGTCAAGCACGGTCAATAAATTAAAGTATATATGGATAAGGGCTTGACGGTTTTAGCTCACTCTTAGGAGCCAGTGTGAAGCAGTAGGAACCATGCAAACATTTTTTACATACTGTAGAAAATATTATCTGGTTTAGATTACAAATAAAAGTGACAAACTGTACATCGTAATTACTACACTTACTTGTATCTGAGGAAGAGCCATTGGAGAAACCAAAATCCAGCCAGAATCATCCCATTTATTTCTGATACAGAAAAAGCCCAGGAGGCCCTATCAATATAGTCAAAAAACTTGTCGGGCAGAGGAGGGCTCACCTCCTTTGGAGGTACTCTCTCATGGACCACTGTGATCATGACAGTGGTGAGAACAAGGTTAAAAAGTGCATATACAAAGGCAATGCCAGTCTTCCACCACTCCATGGGAAATTTGCCCTTTGTGTCGGCCGGTACAGCAATCTGAATGTAGTCCGGATATTTCTTTGTTCCTTTCCGCAATCCATTGGCCATGCCTTTGGACTTGATCTTAACATTTTTGTCATCTTCGCTGTTCGATGAAACGGACCTTGGGAAGCTAACTGTGGTTTGGTTTTCCTGAGATACTGTTTGCTCCTCAAGGTTTGTTGTCTCAATAGCATCCATTTGTGCTACAGCCTTTGTTACAATTTGGTTTTAATACTTAAAAAATAATTTATTACTTGCACAAAAATGTGGTCCAGACAACAGAATACTTGTTTCAAAAAACAAATACCAAGAGTCAAACAGTGCAAAGTCAGAAACTGGGCCACAGCACGGCTCAAGGTCGCTTCTCCATTGCTTGAATTATCTGTAAAAACACAAAAAAAAATAGCTTTTAAAAATATATTAACAAAATCAAAAAGCGGTAGGTTTTATGCAACATTCAAGTCTATTCAAAGAAAGGTGAAAAATCAGAATTGGCAGGAGAAGAGAACAATCTAGGCCAAATAGCTGACTTGGAAAGTGAGATAAATGGGAGAATGTTTCTGCTTTGGCTATTTTGACCTAGAATTTTCACTTCTCCAGTCATTCTCCTGAGTTTCACCTTTTAGTGAATAGACCTGATGAGGAGTTGTAATACACATACTGAAGAAAAATATATGGAGAATTACTTCCATAATTACATTCTATATAAGACATCGCCCACATGCTGGCACGTCTGATCACACCCTCAGGTAATCCTAGGCATGCCAGATAGCTGTTCCAATACTATGACAATAATGACAGCACACTATAAGCAAGTATGACAGGTGTGCATGAAAAAGAACATAGAGCATTGAAGTCTCATTATGCCAAGCTACGTTTAGCCTTATCCCTGTGCAAAATGTTAATTTTGTCATTTCCAGCATTGCTTGGGCACAAGGTGCTGCTACTAAAAGGTATTGTGTGTATGCGCACAGAGCTGCCTTGTTGTAGAATTTGGTGTCCTTATAGCTGCAGGCACATTGCTAGAAGGAGAGATCATACTCACTGCAATTTCTGCATTCCACAAGCAGGTGCGTAATTAAAGACATAGCATGAGCGCCACTTGCTACATTATTATTCTTTATTTATATTGTGGCAACATATTCCGAAGCGCTGAACAATGGGTACAATATAGACCGTTAAGATACATTGAGACTGAAGAACATTTTGATAAACCAGTACAGGAGGAAAAGAGGGCCCTGTTCCCGTGGGAATTTACAATCTAGAAGGGTTGGGGTAGAAACAGGAGAGGACTGCAATGTGAGAGTGATGGACTGGTTGGGGCAGTGAGGTGCATTAGGTAGTCGGGTGGTAGGCTTGCCTGAATAGAAATGTCTTAATGGAACGTTTGAAGGAAGGGAAACTAGAAGAAAGTCTGACAGTACAAGGGAGAGCTTTCCAGAGGATGGTGACTGTGCGTGAGAAATCCTGCAGTCTATCATGGGAAGAGGTGATGCGGGGAGAAGCTAGGCGCAGGTCACTGTTTGATCTTAGGGAGCGGGCTGGGGTGTATTTGGTGATTAGTGAGGACAGGTAGTGGGGAGCTGAGTTAGTCAGAGCTTTGTAGGTCAGTCTACATATACTCTGACATCTCATCAAGCCTCCTTCACCAGCCAACATTGTGATGTTTGTAATGACAGCCATTACCCCACCGTCTGCAATAAGAGAAACTTATATTGAGTAATAAAATTGAGACACCTGCGGGTGCATTTTTAGTTTTCTAGTAGCGTTTCACTTTAACACTGTATAGGTTAAAAAAAGTACCATTTCAGTTGCTAGAACGCTTCTTTTACCAGACTAGATTTATTAAAGATTAAGAAAATAAAAAAAATAAAAAAATCACATACCTCAGTCTCCTCCTGTGGCGAGAATGCCAGCTCGATACGCCTCTTATGGCCATCTCTTATACCCGCGAGAGGTGAGATCCTGCAGGGCATGTGACCGGCAGTCGAAGCCTCAATGGAGTCCTATGGACTCCATGGAGGGGACGCTCGGGGCAGCGCTTAGCGCTGTGTTTTGGGGCATGCTGCTGAATCAGTGCCTGCCCCATAATATAGAGCTAAAATGGGGATGCGAAGAAGAAACCTGCAGGCGCAAGTTTTCCTCCTTAGCGTCCCCGTTTTAGTAGGCAGTATGTAATACTGCCCTAAATCTTTTCTTATGGGCAGAAGGAAGGAAAATAATGAATTTACTAGTCTAAATAAACCCAGGACATAGAACGTACCCTGGAGTACACTTGATGTAACATGTTCTGTGGTAATATGTCAGGCCTTAAAGTATTCTGATGTGGAGTCAGTCATCGAGAAAACGAAGAGAATTTGATTTCATGCTTACCAAGTATGTACACTTAAATGTCCTGATCCAATCTCAAAGATCAGGATCGGGACGAAAAAAGAAAAAAGAAAAAGACTCGAGCATTTTAAGGTGAGCAGCCCACTATAGTCTACCGCTATACAGAAAACACACACACACACATATTTATACACTCAATATGCACCCCATATACTCAAACCACTGTATGTAGGCCTATCGACCCCTATAGTCTACATCTATACTAGCACCTGCACACCCCTATTATATACCTACAGTTGTGTTCAAAATTATTCAACCCCCAATGCTGTAAAGGGTTTTAGGGAATTTAGTGTACATTTGTAATTGTATTCAGAATGAAATCCTACAAGGACTTTTTAAAGAACCATATGCAACTAAAATGACATCAATTGGTTTTGTAATACAGTAGTAAATGTTTCTTTTGTGAATTCTTCATTGACACATTTATTCAACCCCTTAAAGACTACCACTCTGAAGAACAGAGGTTCATTCAAGTGTTTTCAATCAGGTATTGAAAACACCTGTGGATGTCACGGAGCAGCAATAAAGCATAATAAGCACCAATTAGGCAGCTTTAAAATGACTGTGATACTCAGCTCCTTCTAGACATTTACTGGTGTGGTTACAAACATGGTTAAGTCAAGAGAATGGTCCAGCAAGACAAGAGAAGAGGTGATTACTCTTCACAGGAAGGGCAATGGCTATAAGAAGATTGCAAAGATGTTAAACATACCAAGAGAGACCATAGGAAGCATCATTCGCAAATTCAAGGCAAAGGGCACTGTTGAAACGCTACCTGGTCGTGGCAGAAAGAAGATGCTGACTTCGACTGCTGTGCGCTACCTGAAGCGTAGAGTGGAGAAAAGTCCCCGTGTGACTGCTGAGGAACTGAGAAAAGATTTGTCAGATGTGGGTACTGAAGTTTCAGCTCAGACAATACGGCGCACACTGCGTAATGAAGGCCTCCATACCAGAACTCCCAGGCGCACCCCATTGCTGTCTCCAAAGAATAAGAAGAGTCGACTGCAGTATGCCAAAAGTCATGTGGACAAACCACAGAAGTTTTGGGATAGTGTTCTGTGGACTGATGAAACAAAATTAGAACTGTTTGGGCCCATGGATCAACGCTATGTTTGGAGGAGGAAGAACAAGGCCTATGAAGAAAAGAACACCTTGCCTACTGTGAAGCATGGCGAGGGGTCAATCATGCTTTGGGGCTGTTTTGCTTCTGCAGGTACAGGGAAGCTTCAGCGTGTGCAAGGTACCATGAATTCTCTTCAGTACCAGGAGATATTGGATGACAATGTGATGCAGTCCGACACAAACCTGAGGCATGGGAGACGTTGGACCTTTCAACAGGACAATGATCCCAAGCATACCTCCAAGTCCACTAGAGCATGGTTGCAGATTAAAGGCTGGAACATTTTGGAGTGGCCATCGCAGTCACCTGACTTAAATCCGATTGAGAACCTCTGGTGGGACTTAAAGAAAGCAGTTGCAGTGCGCAAGCCTAGGAATGTGACTGAACTGGAGGCTTTTGCCCATGACGAATGGGCGAAGATACCCGTAGATCGCTGCAAGACACTTGTGTCAAGCTATGCTTCACGTTTAAAAGCTAAGTACTAAGATTGAATGTCACTTGGGGGTTGAATAAAACTGATAATGATGTGAGCACAGAAAAGACATTTGTGGTTACTTCATTATAAATGTTATGTTATATTTGTCTGACCTACACGTGCCTCTTTGATTTAATTGTAAGCAAGATGACTGAATGATCAAAATCAATGTCAAACTGGCCAAAACACTCAATTTCAGTGGGGGTTGAATAATTTTGAACACAACTGTATATGTGAACACATACTCACATCCCTGTAAGCACACCTAACCACCCCCCATAAACTAAAAACACATACCTAACCACCCCTGTACACCTAAACACACAGAATAGGGAGAAAAGAGCACACCAGAGGCTGAGATTGGGATAGAAAATCACAGCAATAAATCACACAGTAATGTGTGGTGTGTGTAAGTGTATCCAGTGGTGTATTTAGGTTTTGTGCTGCCCTAAGCCTGACTAAACTCGTGCACCCCCTAATTTAAATTTGAGGCACCCCCTCCTGTCAAGGGCACACCTCTTCCTGGTTAATCCCCACCCTTCCTCTTTAAGCTCCGCCTTTTCCTCTCTTTATATTAAAAGTGGATACCAAGTGCCTACTTGTATATTTTGTATACCATTTCAAATGTATCTATTGAGAAATAAAATTATGAAATGTTTAAATTCAAGCATTTTTACAAAGAACAGCCACGCATGTCAAGTATACTGGAACACAGCCTCTCTAATTGGTTGAACAATAAAATCCACAGAAACGTGCACTGCATATGAACGTATCACAGAGCTGTACAGCAATAAAACTCACAGTAATGTGCAGTGTGTATGAGTGTATCCCAGAGCTCCAGGGCAATAAAACTCACAGTACTATGCAGTGTGTATCACAGAACCCACAGCAATAAAACTCCCAGCAATGCAATGTTTGGTGTGTGTCAGCGTATCAGAATCCACAGCAATAAAAATTCCAGGAATGCAATGTGCAGTGTGTATGAGTGTATCAGAATCCACAGCAATAAAACTCCCAGTAATGCAATGTGTGGGTCAGCGTATCAGAATCTACAGCAATAAAACTCCCAGCAATGCAATGTGTGGTGTGTATGAGTGCATCAGAATCCACTGCAATAAAACTCCCAGCAAACCGAGTGTATATGAGCACACAGCAATTATTTATTCTACATTTACCAGCCTCTGTCCGCGGTAGGGCTGTGTGCAGAGTCAGCAGGGACTGTGTACAGACTCAGCAGGAGGTCCCTCCAGGCCACATTAGGATCACGGCTGTGCCTGTGCGTGGAGCCATCTTGTCAGCAGTGGGGTGCCACTGCCAGAGGGTGCACCGTGGCTTTGATTCCCTTCCCGGTGGGTGTTCAGTCCAGAATAGAGTGACAGTCCATGTTAACGAAAGGGCGGGCAGCTGCGTGCATGCGTGTCAAGTGGTTCAGCCAGTCAGTTGGTACTGAGACTCAGTACCACCTGACTGGCCGGACCGAGTGTGACCTGCACGCAAGCAGCCTCACCAGGAGCCAGGCAGCGCAATGACAAATTTCTATCACTGCAGTGCTGGTTAAGGAAAGGTCCACTTTAAACAGCAGTAAGCAGACAGGGCTTCATATTCTGCTGATAAACTCCCCCCCCCCTTACCTGCCGTTTACTGTCATCTTCTCTCTCTGGACACAAATCACATCCCCCTCCCCTCTCCTAGAGCTGCTGCGGGGCAGGGGAGGAGAGGGGGATTTTTATTCTATTCGATTTTATTCCGTATGCAAACGCCATGCTCTGCTGCTCGTTGTTTGAGAACACAGCTCAAAGCTGACACACAGTGACAATGGCACCTCCTAGTACCCCCCAATGACACCCCAATAATCACTGGTACCTGGGGCGGCCCACCCTCCGCCACTCCTAAGTACACCACTGCTCTGGTGATATGCTCACACACAAGTTTGGCGAACTGCCATCAAGTACGGTGCTGTTTGAAGGCAGTGCAAATCCCCATAGAGAAGTAATGGTTAATCTATTCAGAGAACACCAAACAGCAGAGAAATGTCAGTGAAATTCCCTGATGTTTGGTGGTTTCAATCAGCAGGTTTATTCAGGCGAACCCCATTAGGTTTCAATGTTAAAAATATTCCCGTTTTTTTATGCAATATCTAATAAACCATTTATTATTTTAATCTGCAGTAAAAAGTCTTTATTTATTTATTGATTTTTTTGTTATACCTTTTAGTGATTTTTCAGAATTTTTTTGGGCTAAATTCCCCCCCTTTTTTTTAATAGCGGTTCTTCTTTTTCTGTAACAGAACTTTTTATTATCAATCATAGGATCTTATATGTAAATTCCAGACATTTTCGTTCAGTAGTTCTTTTGAAAACAGCAGGCCATGGGTTTGCGGTGGCAGCATACAGCGGCCGACTCCATGCACTTTGGGGACCCTGCAGTGAATGGTGAATTCACTGCAGGGTGGGGAAATTTTATTCCCCAAAGTGCAGGGAACTACAGAACACCAAAATGTTGGCGTCATTTCGGTGCTCTGTGAGTAACCCAATTAGGAGGTTTTTTGTTGCCCCCTGGAAAGTGAAAGCCTAGGCCTTGCCTACCCAGGACATACTTGAAAATTAGTGACATCTCAATGTTTCCTTCCTGGTAAAATAGTTTTCAAAAGAAATTTTTTTTTTTTTTTTTTATTTATTTATTTATTTTAGGGGTGGGGCCACCCAGCGGGCCGACGCCCCCTGGAAGTGCCGCCCTAGGCCTGGGCCTTGTTGGCCTAGGCCAAGATACACCAGTGAGTGTATCACAGAGCTCCACAGCAATAAAACTAAAAATAATATAAATTATATTTTCAATAAAAATATACATTGAATTACACTAAAGCAAATTTAAATATTATAGATTAAAATAAATATTAATACCCATAAACATGTTGTTATATTAAAATAAATGTACATTAAGAAAGTTGTATTAAGATATATATTGTAGATTAGAATAATTTATATTTTAATATATTGAGATAATAAAATTGAATATATGCATTTTAGTAGTACATTTTTTATTTAACAATAAATTATTGCCCCCACCCCCCAGTTCTTCAATGCCGACTGCTGGCCCAGCCTGCAGGCTACCTCGCAATATGCAGGCCGTAAGGAATGGAAGTCCTCAAGTGGCGTGAGGCCTTAGACTGCAGTGTACCTTGAGGACCGCCTGCCGACCAACCCCAAGGCCATCGGCCTATCGGGCAAACGCCCAATGGTAAGGCCGGGCCTGATCGGGAAGTGTGAGCATTTTTCACTGATGGTATATCGGCTTTATCAAGTTCATCCGACACGTGCGTTCCCATGAGCCAAGATAAAAATCTCACAAGCTGATACTATCAGAAGTGGCAAGCAAACAGCTCCCTCCCAACAAACTGCCTCCCCTATGATCTGTTGCTGTTATTTTGTACCAGCTGAAGGGGAGGTTAAGGGATACCAGTCCTGTCAGGCTACTTTAGAAGTAACGATTTCAGTAGCACCATGGAGAAAGTGAGAGCTATATCCAGGATACAGATACAATAAGAGATATATATGAACACGAAGAGGGGGGGGGGGGAAAGAAAGAAGGAGATAAAACTTTTCCCAGAAGGGAGGGAAAACCCTAGTATACATATTAACAATGTTATGTGTCTTTTCAATCAATCTATAAGCATAAACGTATAACTCCCTATTGCATAGGACAGTACTGGAGCATAGACTTAAAGGAACACTCTACTCAAAAATCACCCCTCCCCCCCATTTTTTTTATCCTAACCTATCCCTATTCCCTTAATAAATCTTTATTTTTCATTTTTTTTCTTGTAACTGTAATACTTACCCTAAAATCCACTTATTTTTTTTCATCCTCACCTCCCTCCTCTTCCGCTCCCGTCCTTCTTGCGTCTTCTTGCCTTCTGGTTTACGTGAGAAGCGCGCATGCGCGCCTCTCATGTAAGCCAGCCAATCGGCAGGCTCCCTCTGAGGATTAGTTTTGCGCGCAAGAGGATGCGCGCAACACTAACCCTCAGCCGCTGCCGCCAGCTACTGCGACGAGTTGGAGACGTCATCGCGCTGAAAGCACGATGACGTCGCCTACTCGGCAAAAGTCGGCAGAAGCGGGAAATATGATTCCCGCTCTGCTGACTGACAGCTGGGAGGGCGGAGTAAAGTCCTCCGCCTCTCTCAGCTGTAGTCAGCCTTTTCAGCCGATCGGCTGAGCGGAGGGAGGGGGGACAGGCAAGGGAATACTCTGGGCATCATGACCACCTAAAATAGCTTAGGTGGTCATGTTGCTTAGAGTGTCCCTTTAAGCACGTGACACACTACACTCGGTTGCATTCGGTGCTGAGTGTGAAGAGTCTTCCGTACAGTGACACGCCGATTTATCGCTCTGATTGGTGTAAGTTACTTTTTCTGTCTCAGTGCGCTCAGCTACGCTTCCTAATACAATGCAGTGTGCACCAGCTAAAAGTGAATGACACATTTGCTGGGCACATCAGAGCACCACTGCTTATCCCTACGATGTTTTACAGTGCATGCGGTGTGTCACAGCCTTTAGCTGGTAAGTAACACTTTTCTTTTAAACAGTTTTAACTTTATAAATGGTAGGAGAAAATAATGCATGTGAATTAGCAAAATGCTTTTTTTATGGGAGGAAGGATGCCCCCCCCCCCCACACACACACTCTGGAAGACTGCTACTCATAAACAGCCCAGGGGAAGGAGGACACCTCGCACTTCATGACCAATTAAGTTAATTTGGCCATGGTGGTTAAAGTTTTCCTTTAATTACACAAAGTTGTGTTTTTCCATAAGGCAAAAGAGCAATGCGCTTCACTTCACAGTAACTATAACAACGGAGACATTCAGTGGCGCAAGGAGCAGCTCCCTAATGACACAAACCCATCTCAGAGGACCGATACAGCGTGCGTGTCATGCCCCATGACTAAGGGTTTATTTGTATATTTTAATGTTATGTATTGAATCTGACTTTTGCTGCTTGCAGTTATTACTTCATAGCTATTTTGTTCCTGCTGGGTTCCCTTAGCCTTGCTGTATCCAGCTAGCTACACCCTTTTTTGTTCAGTCTAGTTCTGAGGTACTTACTGGTCACCTAGCAGCCATCTTTGCTCAATGCTGGACAGAACTAATGACTTTTCACCTGCATTGCTGTACACTATTACAAAGATGGTCAGTCTGATCATTAAAGTTTCCAACTGGATTCATCTTTCTACGTGTCAGTTTTGCTGAGTTGACACTGTCTGCTGAACTTTCATCATGTGAGTACTGGTCAATACAGACTTAGCTAGTCTCAAGCACCCACGCCTCACAGCTTTGCTAGGGAGGCAGAATTCTGTGTCTGACCGCTGTTACATCCTCTGCAGTGGAATGACAGAGAGATCTCACTTCCATGAAGCTTTGTGCAGGAATATGATCAAAACAAAAACTTCCAAAATAACATGGGCACGGAAAAGCACATTACTATCACAGTTTTAAAATAAGAATCAAATGAGAAAAAGACGGCCATTAAAAAAAAAGCAATGTGATAACAGTTACAAGTATTTATAAAGCGCTAACAAGTTCCGTAGTGCTGTACAATGGGCGAGACAGAATAACAAATATACATAGAAGTTAAACACACAGATTGTAAGCTCTCAAGAAGGGTCCTCTCATCTACTGTTCTAAGAGGAGAGGGGTGGCACATTAGGGGAGGGTAAATGTAGAACCTGAAGTAGTGGGGTGCAATTTGCCTGGGTGGAAAGATGGTGCAAGAAATGCACAGTGCGGGATCATGGAGTGAGCCGATAGCCTTCTCGAATGCATTGTGTTTTCAGAGAATTCTTGAAGGACTGGAGAATCTAATGTTGTGGGGTGGGAGTTCCATAGAAAGGGGGCAGCTCAGGAGAAGTGTTGAAGGTGGGAGTGAAGCGGATATTATCAGATCATTGGCAGAGCAAAGTGGCCGAGGCGGGATATACCTGCTAATAAGGGAGTAGATGAAGGCAGGGGGTGCGGTTATGGAGAGCTTTGTATGTGAGCACCATTATTTTGAATTGGATTCTAAAGGAAGCAGAGATTGACAAAGGGGTGAGATGCGAGAGATGCGTGAGATGAGGCAAGATGGATGAGCCTAGCACAGGCATTCATAACAGACTGCAGAGGGAGAATCTGGGATATTTTAGAGGCCAGAGAGAAGAATGTTACAGTAGTCAAAGGCGGGAGATAATAAGAGCTTGGATGAGCATTTTAGTAGTGTTCTGATTAACCTCCCTGGTGGTTTTCTGGAGTGTGGCTCGGGGTTAACTTTCACTGCTGAAAGATTTAACCCCGAGCCTGGATACATTACCTGTTCTTGCGCTCCCTCGCTGACCTCCACGATCGCATTCTCTGTGCGATCGCAGCGTTCTGCTTCCTGGTTCCCTTCTCGTGAGAAGGGAACCAGGAAGCAGAACGTCGCGATCGTCCGGAGTGTGACTGCAGGGGACAGCAAGGGAGCGCAGGGACAGGTAAGTATCCAGCGGCAGCCCGAGTGTGGCTCGGGGTTACCGCTGTCAGCATTTAACCCCAAGACACACTCGATATAACGCTAGGGGGCTAGATAAATTGTAAAGATTCTGACATATAAAATATATATGAGAAGTTCAGTTTTGGATTGGTTGAGCTTTAGGAAACGGGAAGTCATGCAGTCGGAGACAGCTGACAGGCAGGCAGTAACATGGTCCAACACAGGAGGAGAGAGATCGGGGTAGGAAAAGTAGATTTGGGTTTCGCCAGCGTAGAGATGAGATTGGAGTCCATAGGAAGAAATGCGGTTACCCAGAGAGGCAGTATAGATCGAGAAGAGGAGGGGGCCCAGAACAGAGCCTTGGAGGTACCTCAACTGAGAGAGGAACTGGGGCTGAAGAGGCACCAGCAAAAGAGACACTGACAGAACGAAGAGATAGATCGGAAGTGAAGAACTCGGCTAATATCCCATTCTACATACAGAGTATTCAGGAAGACCCCTTCCCTTTTAACCTTTTTTGCAGCCTTATGCTAACAGGTTTTAAATTAATTCTTTTCACATCAATCTACATTCAATATCTCAAAATAGCAAATTGAAATATGGGTTTTAACATCACTGCATATTTAAACAGTAAAAAATAAAGTGGAAATCTCACATGGACATAAATATTCAGACCTTTTACTCAGTACTTCGTTGAAACAACTTTAGCAACAATTACAGCCTCAGGTTTTTTGTGTATGGGGAGACCTTTGACACTCAAGAAGTAAGCCCTTATATACACCTGTTTGACTATTCTCCTAATATCCGATGATACAACTACTGTTCAAAGATTAATATCACATTACGTCCAGTATGTATCATTAGTCATATCCTCCAACGTTTGACAAACCCCATTTATGATTGTTAGAAACACTCCTAAAAAGTAAATACAAAGCAGTTTCTTCGTCAGAAGAACATTTTATAAACCGATCCCTATCTTCATTTTCCAACTGTACCTTTGATGCTTGAAGAACCAGTGCTTTTTTTTCTGGAAAAATAGGTGGGGGTACTCTCACGCCCGGGGAAAAACTGATTATTATGACTATTTTCATGTCCTCATAAACAATAGTTGTAGCTCACTTAAAGGAAGACACTATAAAAGGGAACCATATTTTATAATACTGTGTTCCTTTAAATGAACTACAACTATTGTTGTAACCCTATGGGAGTTATCCACTAAGTGCCTCTGTTAGAAGAAATATCTGTATTGCAGTGCTGTTAGCGGGTTTTTTTGTTTGCAACGATGGCACTGAGTGGATAATCCCCTAGCATTTGTGAGCACCACAGCAATGAAACTCAGTTTTGCTGAGTATGTATGAGCTCCACAGCAATGAAACTCACGGTAATGCGCAGTGTGTATGAGCTCCACAGCAATAAAACTCACTATCGCCTTACAGTGCCAGCTCCTCTGATCACACCACTTGCCTGACAATCCGCAGCTCTGGCAGATGTGTGTAAACATGCTGCACCCCCCTCCCCATGCCATTCAAAGTTTCAGCGGCTGCAGAGAGAGGGGGAGCAGCCCTCCCTTGTCACTTACTGGGGGGGGGGTTATATCAGTCCCTACATACACTCCCTGACAATCTGAAGTGTTCAGGAGCAACATGAGCTGCCGAGCGCTTCCGATTCTCTGCCACTGCAGGAGGAGGGAGGAGCATCATGCTCTCTCCTGTTAGTTCTGGCTGGTGGTGAGGTGCCGGTACTGAGTGGTGAGGTGCCGGTACTGCGTACCCCCTAAAAAAAAAGCCCTGAGAAGAACCATATATTAAATTACATTGTATGTGAAAATGACCCCCCAACCAGAGGAAATCTAGCTTGCTATTTGGTCATTCTGCCCATTAAGCACTTAAAGGGAACTTTTCTCATAATGTCTCCACATTCAGAGCGTCAGGAAAAAAAATAACCTGTGGAGGTGAGGATCTAAATTTTCTTCCTGAATCAAGAATGTTCAAGGGGCTCCTTATTAAGAAAATACCAACTTTAAAGGGAGTGGGTCTCCTTTAAATATTCTTAAGAAGACAAAGGACCCAGATGTTTGGAACCACTCAGAGCCAGTGACGGGGCTCTCTGTCTGTGAGTGGAACCATTTATTGTCATCTATTCCAACATTGTATATACACCCTGCACTATTATTCTGCCATTTGTGTTTTTTATATATATAATCCATATTGGACATTTATGATACACACCGTGAGGACCATCTGAATACCAAGAAGCGACTACAATCGCGCCGCCAGATACGTATAATTATACTTATTGCTCCTTATTAAGGCCTACAAACATGGCCAACGTTTACTGTGTGAAGTTTCTTGGTAATATGTGTATTACCTATTCTGACGTGACCTTGTGGAAATCCCAGAATAGTTATTTTAAGGCTTTGATAGCAGCTGCATTGTTTTAAGTACGCCAAACATGCAGCTACTCATAAATGCGTTCAATATCCCAGAGGTCTGCTTGCTGCAAAGGAGAACTAATGGCATGAATTGTATTGGCGTAGTTAAAGAGGATGCGCAGGCCAAGAGCTGATATACAGTTGTGTTCAAAATTATTCAACCCCCAATGCTGTAAAGGGTTTTAGGGAATTTAGTGTACATTTGTAATTGTATTCAGAATGAAATCCTACAAGGACTTTTTAAAGAACCATATGCAACTAAAATGACATCAATTGGTTTTGTAATACAGTAGTAAATGTTTCTTTTGTGAATTCTTCATTGACACAATTATTCAACCCCTTAAAGACTACCACTCTGAAGAACAGAGGTTCATTCAAGTGTTTTCAATCAGGTATTGAAAACACCTGTGGATGTCACGGAGCAGCAATAAAGCATAATAAGCACCAATTAGGCAGCTTTAATTACTGTGATACTCAGCTCCTTCTAGACATTTACTGGTGTGGTTACAAACATGGTGAAGTCAAGAGAATGGTCCAGGAAGACAAGAGAAGAGGTGATTACTCTTCACAGGAAGGGCAATGGCTATAAGAAGATTGCAAAGATGTTAAACATACCAAGAGAGACCATAGGAAGCATCATTCGCAAATTCAAGGCAAAGGGCACTGTTAAAACGCTACCTGGTCGTGGCAGAAAGAAGATGCTGACTTCGACTGCTGTGCGCTACCTGAAGTGTAGAGTGGAGAAAAGGCCCCGTGTGACTGCTGAAGAAGTGAGAAAAGATTTGTCAGATGTGGGTACTGAAGTTTCTGGTACTGCCTGACGAAAGTCTTTGATGAGACTGAAACGTTGAATAATTTTCACATTAAAAGTTCCTTGAATTGAAGACTCCGTGGAGCGGTCTCCTTTGTACACTGTGTATAACTGGTTCGGCGAGAGTCCAGCACCGGAGCAATTATCTGCATTTACACGTGGAGTGCGGGGATCCTTGGCGTTTATATATATAGATATATATAGATATACATACACACCCTCACTACCTGGCTATATTATATAGGTTATGGTTTGTATCGGTGAAAATATAGATTATATTTCACAGATATTAACCATAACATTTTTAATAAAAAGCTGCAGTGATTAAAAACTACTATTTTTAGCTTATTGGGCCAGTCTTATTATCCATTGACTACACAAATCACCAATATTTATATTCAACCCTTTATTTTTACTGTTAATCCTTCCCATGCCGCTTTAGCACCCATTGCCCCACTCCCTGTTGCAACATAAGAACCAGTTAGGATACCAGTGACCCAGAGGTGTAGTTGGGGAGGTCAACATTTTTTCGCATTCTGTGACTGTACTGATTGCTTTAAAACAGTCTTTTTATTTTCTGGATGATCTGTCCTTTTCCCCGCTACCATGTTGCCCTGTGGCAATAAATCAAAACATGGCCATTGCTTCCCCCGGTCACCTAGGAGATCAAGCAGACATTAAAGGCTGATGTTTTTTTTTTTTTTTTTAAAAACTAAGTTATACTTCAGCAGGTAGTCTCCACATGGCACTCCGTATTATGCCAGGACAATCCAGTCCTGGTTTTCAGAAATGTAAATGGTAAACAACGGATAATGGTAGTGTGTGTTTGGAAACATTTAAGGCATGTGTGACACCTTATTTCCGGTCAGGGAAGGATATGTGGCGATGATGGCAATCTGCACCTTGACAGGTTTTCACCTCTGCACTGCTCCCAGCAACGTCAACACAACAACAACATCTGGAGAATGATGGGTAGTGCCGATTAATAGTGTGAGGGTGTACAAGGTGCCCCATTCCAACATGACAAACCACAGTGAGCTGTGGGCAGTGACCTAGGACATCACTGTGCACAAACCACAATTTGTTCAGAAAGGAACAATGCATTATGTTGGAGTGCAGAAATACCGATATTATACAGTTTTCCCACACATAAGGGTCTATATTCACCAAGTTCAAAACTACGTTGACCATCCGATGAATAGTGAATTGACCGTACTGCTGGTGTAATGGAATCGCCAAAGTGAAAAGCACTGAAATTTCGATGCTTAGTGAATATAGAGAGAATAGATAGTATGGTAGTTGTGACGGATCAGCAGCCACAATATTTAATTAGTTTAATTTCATTCTAAAGTTTGTTATATTTTGTTTACCCTTGATTTATATGAACGAATTCCCGTTATATATACTGTAAAATGTTCCCAGTTTTGTATTCAATTGTGTTTTCCTCCTGCACCGATCCTGCCAGTAACCACGAGTGCATGCTTGCTACAATGTATCATTCACTGAAACGGCCCGGCTGCTGGTTTGTCTGTATATCTCCTGTGCTGATAACTCGTTCCCTTTTTTGTCCAGCTTGTACCAGTGTCAATTGTACAAACAAAATATGTTAGTGTCCCTGTAAAATGTACCCCGGCTTGCCTAAAATTGTGTAATGCAGGAGGCTCCCCAGGAGATTGGGAACACTGCTGGCAAGCTGCCAAAACCCAACTCCTGTTCACCCTGTTCACCGCTTGGTCCCCCATTCATGGATCAGGGTGCTCTTTTGGCAGGAGTAGCCAAAAGGACCAAAGCTATCCAACAGGACCCAGAAAGTGTTGCTGCTCCAGTAGAAGTAACCCCTACAGACCTGCAGCCCTCAGCAGGCTACCTCGAGGGGAAGCAGCAGCCGCACCCAGCAGACTCAAAGGACAGAGATAGCAGGGGTCTGGCAGGGAAATTCTGAGAACAGGGGTGTATTCCAGAAAAAGGGCTATGGCTGGTGCTAAAATTCCTATATTAACCTATGGTCTAGCAGTCTGTGCGGGAAAGCCAGGTGCCGGAAAGTCTGGAGGGGGCCGGGTAAAGAACAATGGCCATCCGGTTTATTAAGATGTTGTAACTGTATATAAGCACTGTATGTTCCCATTCAAAATACACTTTTGTTTCGACTAAGTGATTAGGAAGCAATAAAGGGCTATTCTCACAGAGCCTCGGTATCCTCGGATCAAGGCAGAGACAAGCAGCGGATTGATGCATTCTTAATAGCGGCGTTACTGGCTCCATCCAGCAGAGCGACTTATTCTGAGCAGCCGCCTACACTGCATCCCGGGCTGACGCCTTGGCTGGCACGCTACCCCACAGTGCTATAAGGCAAGGATGTAGTTAACAGCAGATCTACTCCTCCTGAGTAGCGGATTTCGTCACAGTAGTGTTTAAAGCAGGCGTGGGCAACTACGGCCCTCCAGATGTTTTGAAACTACATTTCCTGTGATGCTCATTAGGTGTGCAGAGCCTCAAGGGAAATTAACAGGGATATTCAAAGAGCTCCAAATTGCTGGCAAAAGGTAACCGAACACTGAAATTCAGTGTTCTACCTATATAGAGTTTGATGAGCCAGTTGGAACTACATTTTGTTATAAAACCACTCACAATGTAAAAAGCACATGTCTTTTAAATAAATGTGTTGATTCAATACAATATTACACTATGGTGGATTTCCATCTGTGTTTCATTTCAGAAGATCTGAAATTAGAAGAGGATAATTCTGTGATACCCTAACTGTATCTGGGGGTTCACAATTGGTAAAAATTATTGGAATTTAATGCACTGTATGCGCCATTGTAACTGTTTGTGATATCAGTGCTTTTCACTTGGGTGCACTTTGTCAACTTCATTTCGCCGACAGTACAGTGAATTCACTATTCATTAGATAGTCACCGTAGTGCGAAGGCTCAAAAAATTTGGAGAACGCCACAGACCAATTAATCGACTATTTTCATAATCAATTAGTTGTTTCAGCCCTACTTAGGCCCATGTTGGACCAAGGTTGCTGACCGCTGCTTTAGATGGCATACCTTATTTAATCTTTCACTCTGGGTGGGAATACATGACTAGCATACAGGCAGAAATAACCTTTGAGGCAAATGTAGTAAATGTGATATAGATAGATAATATAAATGGTCAGATCTCCTGCTTATAGGGATTTATAATGATCATAATGAGATTATTAGCAATGCAGATTCCAAAAATACCAACAGAATGTAAAAATAATAGCTGTATGTGATACAATGCCTGTATATGGAAATTAGAGTAACACCTTGTATCTGTACTGTAAAGGGATTTTCAGTCATTAGAACCCCCTGAATCTAGTGATGTGCGTTTCGGGATTTTCACAAAATTTCCCGATTCGTGCATTCGGATTCAGCCGATTTTCCGAAAATTTTCGGAATCCGAAAACAGCAGATCCGAACAAATTTTCGTGCCGAAACGAAAACTTTTCGAATGGACTAGAAATGTGTAAAATCGAAATTCATTTTCGTTCCATTCGTTATTTCAGCTCCATTTCAGTAATTTCGGACATCGTATTTATATCGCTGACTCTGTAATTAAATCTTGTATCATTCCCATCTCAATGTATCCTTCTTGTAAAACCAGAGAAATCTCAATGTATCCTTCTTGTAAAACATGAGAAATCTCAATGACAGAATTATCGTATCGGCAGAATTATCGTATCGTATCCGAAAAAACATTAGTTTACGTCAAAACGAATAGACACTTTGAAACGAGGAGAACAGACCTTCCGAAAAACACGAAAATTTCCGAAATCATGAAAAAAAGTCGATACGAAAAACGAACCGAAAATCGGTCGAAACGAAAACTTACAAAATCCGAACGAACCGAACCAAAAAAAAACCAAGAAACAAAAAAAAAAACGTGCACAAGCCTAACTGAATCTTATCCATGTACAACAGTGAGTGACCCCAGAGCTCTCCCTGTATTCAGTTCTCTCCCTGGCTGTTGTAATGCAGCAGTAAAGTTTATTGAGCTTTTTGTTAGTGAGGGTGGGTGCTGCGCCTTGTATCTGCTTTAAAGTAATATAAGAGTGAAATCTCACTGAAAATGTTGTTGTTTCTCCACAGACACGCTAATCTTGTGTTAAAAAAGGTGTAAAAAAAAAAAAATGGGGTTTATATACGAATTTTTGTTTTTTGTTGAATTACAATTCAAAATTGAGTAAACTTTTTTGTGGAGAATGAAACTTCGAATATAAAAGTCTTCATTTAAATTAAGTTTAATGTAGTTCGAGACAAAGTTGCTCACACAAGTGTATGGGGAAATTTCCAATGGATTTCTAAAGGATAATCAAGACATTTAGGGCCATATTACAAATCTGGTGCTAATTTAACCAGAGCTTTGTAAACTTCCCAGAGCCATTATAGCCTATGGAGGATTTAAGTTTACAACAGCTCTGGTTAAGTTAGCACCAACATTGTAATACTGCCCTTAGGGGTGTCAGAGTTAAAATTTAAGGGGTCCCTGTTCCCTCTTGTCTCATGGAAAGACAATAGTACAAAAGGTGGTGCTAACGAAACCAGAGCTGTTGTAAACTTCACCCCATAGTCTATGGAGCTGTTACGTTAACAACAGCTCTGGTCAAGTTAGCAGCAACTTTGTAATATAGCCCAGAGTATTTAAGCCCCAGCCTCACTTTATTGCTGAAGCAGGTTTTAGATGGCTTTGAATAAAAAAAAAATATATATATATATATATATATATATATATATATATTTTTTTTTTTTAAAAATAATTACAAATAGTACAAATACACATAGAAAGGTCTGCCCTATCCGGAGACATGCCAATACTGAGGATGGGGATATACATGAAGGCAGAATACATAAAACCAGGTTGATAGAGTGCAAAGAGCATCGGATTTAGGATTTCAGGCAGTAAAACAGGGCTTGGCAATAACAACAGACGTAGGACCCAGGCATAGATTTTTCCTTGACATATAAATACCAGTGGTGACCTGCTTCCTGGATTGGTGAAATCTTGCAATAAAAACATGCGTGTGATGAAATAATATTTAAATTAAGGTTGGATAGAGTTATGTGGTGAAAAACAGGACTTGCACAATGATGTTGACCTGAGACATGCAGCATGACGTCACAAAGTCAGCATGATGTAAATTATGTCAACTTAAACGTGTATGAGGAAATTATTATTTGTAAAAAGGATAAAACCAATTCTGTGCTACAGTAACTGACAAAATAAATTTGACATAAAAGAACAGGGGTTGAGGAGGTCAAGCTCACAGTCTAGACTAAGAAGCAGGGTAGAATAACAGAATAAACTATACAGGTCTATTCACAAAAAAGGTGAAACTCAGGAGAACTAGCAGGAGAAGAGAACAATCTAGACCAAATAGTTGATTTGGAAAGTGAGATAAATGGGAGAATTTTTCTGGTTTGGCTCGGTTTTTTCTCCTGAAAATTCTCTTGGGTTTCACCTTTATTGAATAGACCTGTATAATATAATATAATATAAAGCTGTAGGGCCCTATTACAATATTTGCGCAAACGTTAGCTGGGCGCAGTTGCACAGCAATGTGTACTTTGTCATCAGTGGTGACGTTGGCATGCTGTGAGTCAGTGGTGGGCATAGACTGAGCGTTGTCTGCTCCACGCATCCACTCACCCTGCAACATAGGTGTTAGCCAAAAAAAGTTACGTGAAAAATTTAGTGTATTTAGAACCAGAATAAATGATACTATAAGAGAAGGTTAAACTTACCAGAGCCATTATCGTCTATGGGGTTGGTAAGCTTACAACAGCTCTGGTTAAGTTAGCACCAACTTTGTAATACTGCCCTTAAATTTCCTCAAAAATTCATGGAATAGAGGAGAAAAACCCCACTGAGACAAAAGCACTGGATTCTTTGTGCAATAAACAGAGGGGAAAATCAAATCTCTGTTAAGAGAGTATTAAGTTAAAACAAAGCATACTAAAAATATTATGGGCCACATTACATACTTGGTGCTAACGTTTGCACTCACCTGCGTGAGCGTTAGCCAAAGTATTTAACGCAAATTACAGTCCAAACGCTAACAGGTTAAGTAACCCATTTGCGTTTGGTATCTTGCGCTTTTCATCGCGAGGTTACTGTACTTAGCGCTCCCTATACTTAACATGGGGAGCGGAAAGTGTTAATCAGCGCTAGCATTACAATGTCCTAATGCTGATTAACGTCCGGCCGCGGTTAACAAAATGTTAACACCAAGTCCTGGCTCTGGTTAACGGTTTCAGCTTCCGCAGAATCTGTTAACACCAGCCAAAAAAAAAGGGGAGCAGATAATCACCTCCTGTCCCGCGGTGAGGACCGCAGCTCTGTCCGCCTCCTCCGTCCAGTGGGAGCAGGGAGAGACTGGGGGAGGGGCCCCCCCCCCGATTATCACTACGCTGACTGGCCTTGCGAGATTCGGCTGGTCATGTGACCGCCAGCGTCTGCTAAAATGCGAGCGCAAGGGGGAAAACTGCGGGCACAGTTTTTCCTCCCTAGCGCCCGCGCTTTAACGCTAGGAATGTAATGTGGCCCTATGTATATAGACATCACACAATGGCTTATTATGACAAATAATATAGCGTAAAATGCTGTGCTATGACTGATTGTCCCTATATTTCTGGACCTCGACACAATTCTAACATCTTTGGCTCTATACACCACCACAGTGGAGTTGGAATGAAACAAACACAATGTGCTTTAACTGCAGACTGTCAGCTTTAATTTGAGGGTATGTAAATCCAATGCAGGTGAACGGTGTAGGACTTACAGCAGTTTGCAGATGTGCCTCCCACTTGTTAAGCGACCAAAGGTAATGGGACCGAATAATAATCATAAATCAAACTTTCCCTTCTTAATACTTGGTTGCAAATCCTTTGCAGTCAATCACAGCCTGAAGTGTGGAACGCATAGACGACATCACCAGACGCTGGGTTTCATCCCTGGTGATGCTCTGCCAGGCCTCTACTGCAACGGTCTTCAGTTCCTGCTTGTTCTTGGGGCATTTTCCCTTCAGTTTTGTCTTCAGCAAGTGAAATACATGCTCAATGGGATTCAGGTCAGGTGATTGACTTGGCCCTTACATAACATTCCACTTCTGTCCCTTCAAAAACTCTTTGGTTGCTTTTGCAGTATGCTTTGGGTCATTGTCCATCTGCACTGTGAAGCGCTGTCCAATGAGTTCTGCAGCATTTGGCTGAATGTGAGCAGATAATATTGCCCGAAACACTTCAGAATTCATCCTGCTGCTTTTGTCAGCAGTCACATCATCAATAAATACAAGAGAACCAGTTCCACTGGCAGCCATACATGCCCACACCATGACACTACCACCACCATGCTTCACTGATGAGGTGGTATGCTTAGGATCATGAGCAGTTCCTTTCCTTCTCCATACTCTTCTCATCACTCTGGTACAAGTTGATCTTGAGAAACAAGAAGGGTGTTTGTGAGGGTCCTGAGAACGAACAACAGCACAATGGCCTGCTCTACGGTGGTCTTGGTCTCATCTGTCCATAGGATCTCGTTACAGAACTGTGAAGGCTTTGTTAGGTGTTGTTTGGCAAACTCTAATTTGGCCTTCCTGTTTTTGAGGGTCACCAATGGTTTACATCTTGTGGTGAACCCTCTGTATTCACTCTGGTGAATTCTTCTTTTGATTGTTGACTTTGACACACATACACCTACCTCCTGGAGAGTGTTCTTGATCTGGCCAACTGTTGTGAAGAGTGTTTTCTTCACCAGGGAAAGAATTCTTCGGTCATCCACCACAGTTGTTTTCCGTGGTCTCCCGGGTCTTTTGGTGTTGCTGAGCTCACCGGTGCATTCCTTCTTTTTGAGAATGTTCCAAACAGTTGTTTTGGCCACACCTAATGTTCTTGCTATCTCTCTGATGGGTTTGTTTGCTTTCTTCAGCCTAATGATGGCTTGCTTCACTGATAGTGACAGCTCTTTGGATCTCATCTTGAGAGTTGACAGCAACAGATTCCAAATGCAAATAGCACACTTGAAATGAACTCTGGACCTTTTATCTGCACATTGTAATTGGGGTAATGAGGGAATATCACACACCTGGCCATGGAACAGCTGAGAAGCTAATTGTCCCATTACCTTTGGTCCCTTAACAAGTGAGAGGCACATCTGCAAACTGCTGTAAGTCCTACACCGTTCACCTGAGTTGGATGTACATACCCTCAAATTAAAGCTGACAGTCTGCAGTTAAAGCACATTGTGTTTGTTTCATTCCAACTCCATTGTGGTGGTGTATAGAGCCAAAGATGTTAGAATTGTGTCGATGTCCCAATATTTCTGGACCTGACTGTATTTCATACAGGCCTGAACGACAATAAATGGAATTTAGACATTCATGGCTGTAAAGGCAAGCAGACTAGAGCTAATTCCTGCCAGATAAGACTAGTCTCTTTTAGTTAATATATAGAAGTACATCCCTCACACGTAATTCCTAAACCTGAAGGACTCTGAAAAGCAAAGTCTTTCTGACATGGTTAAAACGTACCCTATTTTTGGACCTGACTGTATGACTTTTTTTTTTTTCACGTAACTTTTTTTGGCTAACACCTATGTTGCAGGGTGAGTGGATGCGTGGAGCAGACAACCCTCAGTCTATGCCCACCACTGACTGACAGCATGCCAACGTCACCACTGATGACAAATTACACATTGCTGTGCAACTGCGCCCAGCTAACTACGCCCAGGGAGGGTGAAACACAGTGGCACATGGCACTGGATCAGAACGTGTTCAAACCAATATGTCAAAAGGAGGAGATATGGAGTCGATCTTTAACACCGTTATGATATCCACATCCGGATGGGGTATCACAGAAAATGTACGTCTGGCCACTATACATGCACGTTTAAACATTGGGAGCAGGGGAAATGTCTAATGGGACAGAGAAGCAGACTCCAAGTGGGAAAGCAGAGAAAAGGTTCTTTGAAATTAGAGGAGGACCAAGTGCAAACACAAGGAAGGGTGCGAAGGCCATAATAATTCCATTATACACCCCCCACCCTAAGCCCATTGAGCAAGGGCTGTATTTGAGGAGTCCGAAGGAGGTCTAATTAATACAAATCGACTCCCCGAATGTAGTTTGGAATAACATTGAGGTCACCATAAATAGCATGGGTTATCATACCTGGGCTTTTGGAATCCAGGGTCCCGGTAAGCACGGCCTTCTAGAATTTTGCCTCTGGCTCCTAAATATTTGGATAATAATGTGAAGTTGGCTCCAAAGGTTCATTGAAGTTCATCAAAGCCTGTGTTACACAATAGTATTACAGGGAGATATGTTCTATTATGGTTTATAACGCTGTCAACCCTAACTCACCCATTTCTTCAGGCTTCCTGTTTTTTTCAGCTTGACATAAATAGCGTGTCAGGTGCACAAGGGTCTGAGTCCAATGTGCAGCAACTCAGAGGCAGAGACAGGTATAGAATATGGATTTATTAGCAGACGAATACAGAACAAAGCAAATAAATAGGGCTGGATCCTGACGAGACAGGAAAAGGGTGACTATAGAAAACACAGAGGCAAGACAGGAAGAGTGTTGGACAGCATACAAACTCCGGGCGGAAACAAAGACTTATGAGATATACGAGGAAGACAGGATAAGCGAGGTATCCAAGACAAGCGGCAGGACTGGTAGTAGACAAACAGTTTATAGGAAGATTGCAGGGTTTATATAGATTGCAGGGCTGTAAGAAAGCGTCCAGGTAGGCCGGGGATAAAAGTCCAGGTAGGCCGGGGATAGGAGTACACAGAAACAGGGGCTCAGGCAGCAAGAGCAGGCTGTAGGCGTATAGCGTGTACTTCCTTATATGGATAACCACTAGCAAAGGGCAGGACTTCCTTTTCTGCAGAAAAAAAGTATCAGATAAGATAGGATGCACCTGGCTCCCCACGGAGCAGTGGAATAGCTGATAGGAACCATCTAAGCCTGCATTATAAGCACAGGTACTGTGGGAAAATCTGGTTATAAAGTCCACACAAAACATTATGGGCCATATTATATAGTTGGTGCTAACTTAACCAGAGCTGTTGTAAGCTTCCCAGAGCCATTATAGCCTATGGAGGTTTTCAGTTTACAACAGCTCTGGTTAAGTTAGCACCAGCTTTGTAATACTGCCCTATTAGTACTCAGGTACCTGTAGCGCCCCGGCTTGGGTACAGGCCTTTCTCTGGAATGTCCATGCCCTTGCTCTGGATTCCTTACAGAGCGATTGTTTAGAAAAATCGATGAGACCAATTGGTTGCAGTCCACACGTTGCTTACATAGGTTTATTAATTCTTCCAATATTTTCTCAAACATCTGATGTGTTCATGATTTACACTATGACAACAAATCAATACCAGAGAAGAAAAGAGAGAAGATAGGTCTAAGAGCAGCATTCATTACACACTATAAAGAGGTCAGACATTGTTGGAGCAAAGCTAGTACAACAGACAGATCACCCCAACAATAAAAGAGTAGATGGTGAATTTCTAAGAATGAGAAGAGCGAAACAATGAAACAACCATCGGACAGGAGGGTATACATTGTTACCAAGGACTGGGGAAAAAAGAAGGTTAGGAGTGAATTACTATATTGAATAGAGCACAGAAATTAGAGTATTGTGCGAGAAGGCCCAATCCTATTGTAGATCCAGTATGCAATGAAGTTTGGGGTTCGAGGGGAAACTGATAATACATATTTTATATACACAGACAAGATGCTATTAAATAGATTTTAAAAAAACAGATCAAACATGTGTTTTGGTTTCTTGATGATTTTTTTAATACAGCAAACAAGTATTTGTTACTTTGTTAACCGTTTTAAAACACCAAGGTCAAAATAAAGGATGCTTGTTCATGCCATAATCAAGATCAATATTTACTACATTCAAAATGGTTTAAGTGCACAAGACACATTGATTGAAAGATTTCCAGTTAAAATATGGCCACTCCAAACCCAATCCAAATTGACATCCCCTTATGAATCAGGCTTTTTTTTTCTAAATAGGCAGAAATGTACTTACAATGACCACTGCTCTGGAATGATTGATTAGGTTTATGTACTTGAAACAAGTTCAAGATGATTTTTGCTTCTATGAATCCCAAATCTGAGATGACTTATTACCGGACACAGATATGTGCCGGTAAGTTAAGAAGAAAAAAAAAAGTGACTTCATATCACCAACAACAAATATATGTGTATTATTTTTTCCAAACGTTACAGACTCAGGTCAACAATACAGTAATTCCAATATATGAAACAATCTCCCGCACAAACTAAACAGGCATAAGAAAGGTAAATAAACTTGTAAGGACAGTTGGCAGAAGGCTGCATTGGCAACCAGAGACTTTCTCCAACAATCCCTAGAGAGCCGAGGAAGTGCGGGAGAGCCACAATAAAGGAGGGTCTGACAGGGAGTATCTTATATACCAACATGTATAATAAAAGTCAGCATGAAGTTTAGACATTACATTCTCCGGTAAACGCAACATGATGAACGCCCTCCACTTAAGAAAAGGTTAAAAAATATTTACACTATTAAAAGTGGTCTCTGCCCAGTCGTGTTGGAAAATGGCACAAAAACGAGAGTGGAAGGTATGAGGGGAGGAGGAAATCCATTGTCCCAAAATTGCTTTTTTTTGTGGTCGCTGAGAAAATACCTAAAAGGGTTGTATGTGACCCAGATAATGGATGGGCTTCCTGATCTGAGAGCATATTAAATAAAGCTCAATCCAGGGTGATGGGCACCTGCAGTGCCAAAAAGTGGGAAACAAACCTCCAAACTGTATTCCAGAATAGTTTAATAAAAGGACATGATGACAGGCAATGGAAGAGATCCGCATTATCGTGCAAACACTTTAAACACTGGCCAGAACTATGCAGGGAAATGAGGGCCAAGTATGCTCCATCCAATAACTTTAAAAACATTTCTTCATATTGGGATAATATGTATTTTTAATCTGATTTGAAATCCTGCTTTATCAGTATTATTTTAGTCCTATGACACTATGATCACTTCTACCCAGTAATCTCAGTGCCTTGGGTACTCCTGAAATCTAATAACTCACTTCTCACATCTAGACCCTTTCCAAATTCTTCTGCATCCTCCCTTCCAGAATCCTGAAGAAACCTTTGTCCTTGTCCACTGCCACCTGCTTCTAATTATATCTCCCCAAATTGACTCCTTATAATCCCTATAGAATGCTACTGGTAGGCTTGTGTTTTGGACTTCCTGTGCTTCTCCACTTTTAAAAGGGGTTATTCAAAGACAGCCATTTATTCTTTTCATTTGCAGCAAAAAGTCTTAATTTATTTTTTAGGCATTTGTCGGGAATTTAGTTTATTGTTATTCATAGGACCTTATACTGTATATTATTCACATGCATTTCATGCATTATTTTTTGTTTAAAATGATTTTTAAAAGTTGCAGTTTTTTTTTTCTACCCCATTCTGCGGCTGGTCGGCTTTTTCCGGTGGAGTTCGGCGGTCTGTTCAGTGGGCAATCGGGTTTTCAACTGCGTTCGGCAGTTTCTCAGATTGAATTAGCGTTTTTTTGGCGGATTGATTCAGCACACTTCAGGGGACCCTGCAGTGAATGCTGAATTCACCGCAGGGTCAGTGAACTGAGGTCACCGGAGTGCGCCGAATGAAAGGGCACCGAAATTTCATTGCTCTTTGAATAACCAGTTTATTCTAATAGTATTCATTGGTTTTAATCTGAAAATCCGAGTTTCATAGCTTCAACTCACCTGACATCTCTGACAGGAATCTGTCACATGACCAGACTTTTCTTATGGTATTACCTTCAAGGCCTGGTCTCCAATATTTTAAGGGAACAAAAACCACACACACATTTTAAGAAGGTGTAGCAAATAGTAATTTAACCCTCATCTCCCCTTGTAGTCAGGGCACAAATAAAATAAGGACTAACCGAGCAACAATCTCAGGCCCTGAAACAGGTCCAAGCGCCTGTAACCGAGAGGATGAGCGGAAGTGTGAGAGGGATAAAACAGAAGCTACATGGAAGTGGGATGTATGGGACAGTGACACAAGGGGGAGGAAGGAATGGGAAAGAAGCACTGCTAAAGTGATAGAGTCATGGGTGTATAAACAGAAAACCACCCACAAAAAAAAAAAACCTTGGGTCCGAGGCCATTCTACATACCCTACGCTAAAACAAGGTATAGCAGACAGGTTCACTTTCAATGCAATGGTTTATTAGGAGATTGAGAGCACATTACCTGGTGGAGGGACTGGAATATATGACCAAGTAATTTAACTAGGGGGACTAGAGTGTTCCGTTATGGTTTTACAGGGGCAATTTTATTTTTAAAAAAAACTTAACATGCCTTAGAGGTCTAGCTTTTGCGTGTGCCAGAGCGGTGACTTAGGAAGGACAGGTCGGAGCATCTTTCTTCCAGGGCCTGACCTGTGATCATCACTGAAGCAGAATGGATTTAGCAATGACCAAGAAATAGAGACTCTTCTCATCTGTATAGTAGTTGCATATACCCCAAAAATGATCATAACTGAAGGGTACAGTTTATTCCTATATAGATTATGGTGGAGACTTCAACCACCTAACCATCGCCATTTACTACACACATGAAAAGATGTGCAATGGGTTGAGAGGGACAGAGCAGATGTACTATGATTAGAGGGATGGGGCAGAGGAAAAAGTAAAAAGATACCCAAGTGGCATATTCTAGTAAAGCTGTATGCAGTCTTCCTATAGAGATCCATTTTATGGAGCGGGTCTAAGCTGGCATAGGCTGCTTATTACAGGTTAAAAAAGGGTATTAGATTTCAAAAAGGTTTTATACAGCACTGAAATTTGTCAGTGCTAAAGGAGACCTCTTCATGACAATTAAACATAAAAACCATCTTGTTTGTAAAGGAAGGGAGGACGTGGAATCTACCAAACATGAAATTTTGGTCCAGGAAAAGAAACAGCAATTAAAGTACGTCTGGAAAATTGTATAAACTGCGAAGCTGCATGCCATGGTTTTGAAATTAGAGGCTAGAAATGTCGGGGGGGGGGTATACAATTATCATGAAATGAGCAGGCTATTTAAAACTAGACATTAAATGGCGGTGGCCACATCATAGTCACAACCATTGACTTACAGCGGGTTTTGGCAGGGCCACATGTAATAAAGGCTGAAGTACGGGAATTCCTTCACAGAACACCGCACAACCTGCCTGTCATAGACATTACTGGACACAACGGGCTGAAATGATACATGAAAATTGAATAGTGCCTTATGCACAGGAGAAAAGCTACTCTTGAAAAAGAAGACCTTTCCCACCAGGTGGACCTACAACAACATGAATATCACTTTTGCCAGCTACTAGAACAATAATTTGAACTTGTTTCTACTGCTGATTTCATCAGGGTCCAAAGGAGGGCTGGCAAGAGTGGCAAATACCCCCTGGCCACTAGCACTCCTCTCCGCTCCATTCTTTTGTGGATTAAACGCAGTGTTGTGCATACGGCTGCCTATACACACAGCACTGCATGAGAGCAGCCTCAATGGGGTTAATCTGCTCATTTAGAAGGGGGTTTTAAGGGCTCTATTCATATCACTGATGTTTACCAAGGCTGGGGTCAGACTAGCATCATTGGAGAGTGGAAGAAACGTCTGTGAGAGTGGACATTCCTTCCACTCGACACCCGTCTGGCCACCTTGCTGAGTGCAGTTAGTGCGCTCAGCGGTGCAAGGCTCGATCCTCCTATGGAGGATCACGCTTTGCAGTTCTGTCAACGCACGTCCTAGCGCTTTGATGGAGAGGCTTTCTAAATGTCGGCAGCATGGCTGCTGTTGCATGCGCAATTCATGCACACGCAACAGTGTGTGGCCGGCCCCTTTGCTGCGTCGGAACGCTGCGATGGACGCCGGAAGCCACGTCAGTACGGGTGCACCCAGTGCGCTCGTCTGACTCCAGCCTTACTAGAATAATAGTATTGTGGGGTTTGTTCTTACTGTATTATATATATTTATGTTTTAGGTTGGTATGACAGCTACCTGCCAAGGTTGGAATACATTGATGCTGTTGGCAGGCTTAAGCAATTCATGGCCATCTATTGTGAATTAAACTTCCACCATTTTTCAACAGAGTTTAGGGTCAAAAACCTTGCAAAGGGTCTTGAATGGGTTAATAACTGTTGTGCTCCTGAAGGGGGTAAGAAATGTCACATTCAAAAGAGAACAACAGCAGCTTTGTACATCTGGTTTGTTGTATATTTATATTGTGTTATGTATCAATTTCAACTTTCCCCCAGCTGTCCCATTGCCAATCATTAGGGATTTTACTCCATTCCCCTTTCTAAAATGGAAATGTTATAAACAGATAAGATTCACTTTGCTGCACCCATGATGTAGCACCTTAATTAAAAAAGAAGTAGTTTTTCGAGCAAAGCAAATTGCACAATCCTCAGCAACATGTATTATCTCTTCCCCACCTCGGAAAGGCAGCTCGCTTCTCGCAATAAAGTAAAAAAGGAAAATGTAGAAGAATTCCGTGGAGAGATACACTATCCACATGTAGCGGCAAAGTATGAAGAACACAAACCATGGCATTCATTCCTGTAACAGGCAAAGTTTATTGTTTTAATATTAAATTTGTGCAGGACACAATCAAGGAATTGATTGAAGGAAGCATTGTGTGACAGAGGTAGCATCTGTATGAAAAACTGCAGCTCCAGAGCATAGTGTGACGAGCATGGATGAGTCTGTATATTCCACTGTATTGTTCTTTTAACCTCTTAACGACACGGTGCGTGCTATGTCATCTAGGCGGTGGGTGGACATGGACAGTGGCGTCACTAGGGTTGGCGTCACCTGGGGCGGTAACTCATGAAGGAGATACGGAGGTGGGTGACACCATAGGGAATAACCTGCCTGACGGGGGATATGCAGAGCCTGAAGATTACTGAACAAGTAAGATTAAGGCTGCCGGGTCAGACGAACGCAGTGTTAACGTCTGTGTAGCCGCACTTTATTACGTCCGTGGTAGCAGATAATCATGACCAATGAAGGCACACACACGACGTACGTCCGCACGGAAGTGTGGACGCACGTTAGCAAGAACGTCGGACCACTAGGACGGACGTGCGGAGTGCGCCACGTCCGCATAGCTTTGTGTGTGAGTGATGGAACATCAGACGGACTGCATTTATACGTCCAGCATTTTTGACGCACAAAATGTTTTTTCATTTTAATTTATTTTCAACCCTACATCCGTCAAAATATACGTCAGTCACAAAAATGGACTGTGTGGCCACTACTGCGTCTGCCGTCAAAAAGTGCGTCCGTAGAAAACGCGCTTGACTGACACTACCCTTAGTCCTTGTAGGTGAAAAATAAAGTAAAATTGGTTTAATTGCTAAATCCTCTGTGTTTTGTTTCACATGGAGCTATAGGGATAAGCGCAGATGACATCTTTTTTCTTGTTATGTTTTATACATGTTACTGGGCTGGATACTTCTGTTAGTTGCAGCCGCCTGGTAGGGATCAGGCGCGACACAGGTTTTCTGTATGTATTAATTGCTAAAATGCTTCTTATACCATACTGGATCTATTGTCTTGGGGACAGATTTTGAAAAAAATAATAAACTGATGTTTGCACCCAGTGGTCGGCTGCATGAGACCAGAAATGTGGCAAACTGCGCTGCCTGCTGCAATACGCTCTAGGAGGTGCTAATTTCAGTTGGAATAGTGGCCCAGTTGGAATCAGACCCTTTGTTTTTAAAAACAAAAGTATCGTCCCACGGACTTGGTATTTCAAATGAATAAGCCCCATGGGACTGTCAAATGGAACCTGTGGAGGAGAATATATACAGTATGCTGGGCTGGCCCAAGCCACTGTGCTGCCTGGAGCGAAGGATGAATTGGTGCCCCCCACTTCCCCAAAACAACATGGTGTGTATGAGCATATCACAGAGCGCCGCATATCGCGGCCCACTGTCCCACACATCCACATACCGTCACACACACATAACAGCTGATAAAGGGGAGACGCAGAGGATTAATGGCTCCGGAGGGCACAGAGTTACTGTAAATTATATTTCACAGGGTGTTCCTTTAAATATGAAGCGCCTTACTGAAGGTATGAAAGAAATTAGGAAAATGCTTGTTTTATCACCATGATTTATTAATTCAGGGAATACGGGGGGGGGGGTAAACACCATAAAGCAGCATTGAAGCATGCGCCGTCCCAGTCATTTCTGTAAACCCCCCCCCCCCATCAAACCCTGGCAGCTCCATATTAACCCCCCCTCAGTTTAGAAAGGTAAGAATTAGATTTTTTTTTTTTAACAAAGTCACCCAGGCCTTGCCAGGCCAGTGAAATGCAGATCCCCCAGCTTTCAACAACTAACAGCTCCCATCATGCGGTGCAGGCTGTAAAAGGAGCTGCAGATTGAGGGCTGCACGGGGCCCAGATTGAAGGCATTCGGCAGCTCCCTCAGGACTCTGGGATAGGGTGTCTGTCCAGGCCTTCCCTCAACCAGGACAGAGGTGCTGGCGGTGCTTTATGGGGGCAGCAACATGTCCCTGTGAGGAGGGATGGGAACTTCCAAAAAACACACGGGGGGGGGGGTCACAGAGTCTCCTGTATGAAATGAAGCCTGACCTATCTCCTCAGCAGCCTCATGGTTCCCCGGGATTCATTTAAAGGCGGCGCGCTTGCCTACCTCAGAGCGCTACCGCGCATGTCACGTGACAGGCTCTAAACACCGCATTCCGTCTCACAGGCGCACTGCGCTGCAGGAGAGACCACAGCCAGGCTGCATCGCGGGTAAAACTTAACCCGATGGCCTCCATGCCTGCTGAAAGGGGCAGGCGCCGGCCTGCTGAAAGGGGCAGTCACGCGCTGGAAGGGCGGGCGCAGCTTGGTTTTACACTGGATACTGTCCTGCATCCGTGTCCAGGCCGGCGGCCTTTGACAGAGCAACAAAATGCCGCCCCTGACAAAGTGCTGCCTGGAGCAGCTGCTCCACCCCGCTCCATGGACGGGCCGACCCTGACAGTATATGAAATGTACTAAATCTGTTTAAAGTTAAAGGCCACAGAATAATTTTTTTTTTCCACATTTTCAACAAACATTTCCATGTTTTTAGACTAGCTTGCAGTAATGCAGCATGCATTAGTCCTACTAGAGAGAAATGGGTTTATTGATCTGATCAGGCTGCTTGTAATGTGTATATGCGCCCCCAGTCTAAGCAAAATGGCTAACATAGGACGAGATCTATAAACACAGATTTCTAATTTTTCATGAAATGGCTGTTATTTTATTTGCTTTGACAGTTTCCTGCTGATTGTTGTGCGATTCTGTATCCTCCCTCAAGCAAAGCAGGACATATTGCTTCAAGATGTTCTCTTGATGTAAAATAAAAAGGACATACCACGGGGGGGGGGGGGAGATTTTATGGCACCTAAATAAAATGTAAAACATGCCCATCGTGGCAATTTCCTGATAATGACAGAAACTAACATGCCCTCCAGCTTTCCAAGACGTTCTATCAGCAACGCAAGACAGATCCGACCTCTTAAACATTTGCTATCCAGGAAAGACGACTGGAATAATAAATCACATGATTTCATGACAGGCTCACTTTGATTAAGAAAAATAATTCTTATGATACATTATGGCATAATGAGATCTTACATCAGTGATCAATCAGATGTGCGGTAGATTTCACTTTATGGTGATTAATGGATACATTTGTTATTGCTAGAATTTTGAGTGATTCCATGCCAGCCAAATTTTCACAATAAAACAAATTAACTCTGGGGCTAAGAGATACTCTAGGGTTAAAAGCTAGAGGGGGGGGGGGATGGAGGGGTGGAACAGTAATCCCACCAGCCTTTCCCTCTATCCCTTTTGTTTTAACCAATGACTGACTTCTGAATACTAAGCCTCTAGTCCAGCACTGGGCTCCCTCGGCGAAACACGCCAAGTGCGCATGTTTCAAACTGTTTATATAGTTTTTTGATCTGCCTATGGAATTTAATGCGGTTATACATTTTTGGTGGTACCTTTAGGCAATTTCTGTTGCTGGGATACAGAGATATAGAAATGGCAACTACTCAATGACGGCAAGAGATAGATGGATTGTGCCTGTATGATGTAATTAGTGATTTGGTGACTCTGATGTAACCATCATACCTTTTCCTGGTATACCTATATAACTATCTGTTGACCTCTCTACTCCAGGTACTCCTCTTATGTTCCTATGTCGTGCCAGGATATTCATACTTCATTTTAGGTGTTTGTTTTTGTATGTGTAGTTTTGTGATTAAACCATTTGTGGTTTAGTGTATACATTAATAATAAAGTTTTCATTTTATTACCAGTAACCGTGGTACACCGTTCAAATATTATGCTTTTGGGGCATTGTACCCAGTAAGTATTTTGTGTGTGTTTTTTGTAGTATCTGAGGTTTTTTTATTTTTTTTTGGGGAGAAAGGATTTTACCAGGAAAGATACATTGAGATTTCTCTCATTTTCAAGTATGTCCTGGGTGGCGAGTATGTACTGTTAGGTGTCTTGCCCAAGGACACTTACTGGAGAGGAGCTCTAGCCAAAGGACATTGGCGTGTGACTGGTGTGCCCAGGCACACTCTAGTGTTGGGTGAAGAGGTCCTCTTTCACTTCCTACATTGATATTATAGATGTCCTTTATTTGGTACATGACTAAAAGCATAAAAACTGACTGACTATCTCTGATTAAAGGCTTGTTATTGCTAATGAAAAATGTGTATTTTGAGCAAAATCTTCTAAATAGAAGTTCCATTGGTGCACACCCTATTGTAACGGGCTGCGCATGCCAGTGCCCGAGGATCTGTTATTCAGAGACCACTAAGGTAATTGCTTTTGGGAGGTATTAGGTTTCATTAGAGAATATACATTGTTTTGTACGGTTCAGTTGTACCCAAACTCAGAATATAAACTGGTCATTGTTCACACAGCTCTGCATTTCATCAAAGTTGCTTTCATCCTATTGACTTGGCTCAGAACCTGAAGTTGTCACCATAGCTTTCACCTCCAGACACACACCATTATCCAAAACTATGCAGAGTTACAAGTACAGAGAGCTTTTTAATAAACACAACACATGAAACGAAGCATAAACAAATGAGCATCTTATTCCACGTCTATGAACAGCGCTCATATTCAATACGTTTTTCGATTGCTGAAACAGGCACATCATAGATTTCAAGATCGCCCCTAAGAACATGTGCTTTCATAAAATTCGCTCTTAACACTTGACAGCACTGGTTTTATTAAAACTAAACAGTTATCTGTGTTTTCCCCTAGGTTCGCCAAAGAGAAACTGACGTTTAAGCCAAGAATGTGGATTTATGGAATTCGGCTTTGTGTGATGTTTATTTATCAACAGGAAAAAAAGAAAATAGTTACAATAAAATGATCTTACCGAAACAGGGATAGATTGTTGTAAGAGTAAGAATACATAGGAACCAAGGAAAGCTTTAGCTTTGAAAAAAATGAAGAATTAAGGATATTTAGGAGCCTTCAGCTACCTGGCCCCAGGCCTTGTCAAACCCTATTATGCACTAGACTTTCAATTCCAGATGATGACAGCATAAATAGTTAAAGAATGAGCAATACCTGGTGATGTTCTCTGTAACTGCGGTCTAAAAAAATCACGTGATTTCTGGATCTATGAAGAGTGCAAAGTTTATCTCCCAAGAGTTTCAGGAAGGGGGTGGGGGAGAAGAAGAGGAAAATAAGGCTATAGGGGTTATTCACAAAGCACCATTGTTTACCAGTGTTGCGAACAAAAATCATTGGTGCTGCAGTGCCAACAAATGCCGTCATTTCAACAAATTCAAATCCAAAAAGAAACAGAAGAAGTTTTACTGTGAAGCTTCACCTGGCAGCCAGAGAATAACAAGCGATTCCAAGGTTTTGGTAACTTCCAGCTGGTAATGAAAAAAAATACTGACTGCTAAAACCGGATATGGTTTCACTTTCAGCAAAAACATTTAACACTAAAAATGTAATACAATGTAGAGGGCTTCATGGTCTGCTCTCTCCTCTCCTGTAAAAGGACCACACTGGGGATAAATAGCTCCAAGTGCCCTTCTGCCAACCCTGTTAGGTTGTGTACAGGTGATGTCATGGTGGGCACTTTCTGATTAATAGAATAGAGAAGCAAATAAAAAAAAAATAAAACTAGGAGGCAACATTTTAAGTCTGTTGATATTTCATCCCTGGGGATATAAAGTGCACATATGTACTCCTTTAAATTGTGGTGGAGGGCAAAAAAGTGAGATTAAGAGCCTCCACACAGCAAATAATAAAGTTTATAGCTGCAGAGGACATTTACACATCCCAGCAAGTCAGAGAACGGCTTACAGAGCTTATGTGCTACATTCCCCAATTACTGGGATGTGTAAATGTCCTCTGTGATATATATATGTACACACACAGACAAAATTATGCATAGGTAAAGCCATAGGTGTCACTACAGGGGGGCAAGGGGGGAAATTGCCCCACCTGGGTTACTTCTTGCCCCATATGTCCCCATTCCCCACCAGTGATCAGTATCCAGCTTCCCTCACACCACTGCATCTTACATGATCGATCGAAGCGTCATTGGAAAAGGCAGAGTCTGGCCTTTCCAATGATATCCAACATGGCCATTTGTCATCAATGTAAGGAACAAGTCCTAAATAAATACATAACTTTTCCTTTTTTCACAGGGTTGAAATGACTCAGCAGTGAAGGTGTTAATCAGACTAAACATCACATGGTGTATTATTTTTATTTTTCCCCTTGGTTTAGTTATGTCGGTATATTAAGGGTTAATGGCCAGGCTTCACTCACAATATACATTTTGTTTTTTCCTTGATTAATGGCCTTGTACGGTTTAATGGGTAGGCTACGTGACACACTGTTTATTAATTTTATTGTAATTCCCTGGGTTTAATGGCATTTTAGGGATTATTATGGAAGTTAGAATCTAAAGAGTGTATTGTTGCTAGAGTCGCCACTGTGTGAAACCCTGGGACAGACTGCTTGCATGTTATTGTAAGTTCTGCAATATAGTATGACACTCAGGAGAATTACTGGAGAATGAAAAATTCTAGGTCAAAATAGCCAAACCAGAAAAATTCTCCCTTTCATCTCACTTTCTAAAATCGGCTGTTTTGACCTAGAATTTTTCAGTCTCCAGTCATTCTCCTGCTTTTCACGCTCTCTGAATAACCCTGTAAGAGTCACTCACCACCACGATACCTCTCTAAACATGGAAAGAATGCATACTCGGTAAAAGTGACTCAAAGTACACATTAGAATGAAATGTTTCATTGCAGGAATAGCCTCTAGACAGGTAATAGTATAGGTAATGGAAAAGAATGTCTCATGAAATCCAGCGATCGCCCAAAAAAATAGTTTGCAGGTGGCTGAGTATTGCAATAACGGTCATTCAAGTACTCTTCCTGGAATACGCTAATCTTGCTGCCCTGGTAAAAGCTAAAAAAAAAAAAAATACCAACTGCGTTCCTAATAACATAGGCAAATTAAGAGATTATGCTCCGACCTATATCACTAAAACGTTTGTACCATTAAAAAGCAAGGATAAAGCTTTAATCTGGCATCAGTTGGGAAAGCCTGACAGTCAGCATTTTGAGGGTGTATTGGACACAATGTCAAAAGAAGACACAGAAAGTAATAAAGTGGGAAAAGTCCATCAAAAACGCAAACCACTTTGAATATTCATCTACAATCCTGAATGTGTGTGTAAATATAGTTTAAAAAGCCTAAAAAAAAAAAAAAAAAAAAACAAACAAACAAACAACAATTGACTTCTGCAGAAAAAAAGCACAACCGTACACCATATAAAACATAACTCATCAGAAAGCGGGGGGGGGGGGGGGTGACAGAACAATCCATATGTGTGTGTGCCAGGTCAGCGGTACCTCTAAATCCACTGTGAAATCTAGTAGACATCACCCAAGGTATACTGACCACATGTTAAAAACTTGTGTTTAGGCTGGGGTCAGACGAACGCAGTGCGAACGTGCATTGAGCCGCACTTTAGTACGGCCGTGGTAGCAGCAAATGACATCCAATGACGGCCAATATACCAAGTACAGCCGCACGAAAGTTCGGCCGCGCAATGCAAGCGGCAAACAAACGCATTTTTTCGAGAACGTGGAACCGCTAGTACTGACGCACAGAGTGCGCTGCGTCGGCATAGCGGCATGTGTGCGTGACTAGGAGACGTCAGACGCTGCACATGTCTGGCCTACATCACGTCCATTTGTTTTTTATAGCTCCGTCAAAAAATACGGCCGACAATGCGCATCGTATGACCGCTATCGCGTCTTCCGTGAAAAAATGCGTCAGGACGCAGCGACGCACTTTTTGACGGTAGACGTGAAAAATGCATTAGTCTGACCCTAGCCTAAGGGGGTCTTAAATCTACAAAAAAAAATGTAAACCTTACAGTAAAGGCCCACTTAGCGCACCTGTCATACGTGCCTACAGGGCACTGACAAAGCAAACGGAGGTCCAATAAGAGCTGCTGTAATTCTACCTGTCCAGTGAGACCAGAAAAAGCTGGCCTACAGGAGGAAAGCAATGGCAGCGCCCAGCATATTGATAGGTGCAGGGTTGGTTCAAGGCCTGATTAATCATATATGTGAAAAGTATGTTTATTCTTACATAAAATCCGTAGTGCTTTTTCACGGCTTCGATGCCTGTTATTGAAAGGATACTCCCCCCCCCTTTTTTTTCTTTCTCTCTCTTCCCTCACTTGTTTGTCTCCCCTGTTTGTCTTTTTGATAAATACTGTGCCATGCTTTGGTACTCTACTGACGGATGGTCATAGTATTTGCTGTTGTGTGTTGGTTTATTCCGGTGCTAAAAATCTAATAAAATGTGTTTTAAAAGAAAAAAAAAAAAAAAAAAAAGATAAAATCCGATGATGAAACTTTGAGCTGCCTGGATGAGTCAAGCTCTGGCTCACTCAAGGCACAAAAATCAACAGGAGCAAGAATTAATCAGGTTTCTGTTTAAGTAGATCATGCATTTAGCCAGTTAGAAACTGAAACTAAATATTTGTGTCAAAGAAAAATATTTACACTTAACGTATTTACACTGCAAGCCTCTTTGTTTTCAAACAACAGCATGAAAGGTATTCTCATGGCCTCAGTGAAGGCATGCAGCAGCCATACAGGTTGCATGTGGATGAGGAGCATTACTGGATTTAGCAGCAGAGAAGTTAGAAATGGATTGTCGTGTCCACACACCAGACTAGTATCGGCACCTCATGTGTCAGAGTAACACCCTGGTGCAAACTGAAAAGTACAGATCATCATAGGATTAATAATGACGTGTTTTTGTAATATTTGTTGTCTTTTCCCCCTACATCACAAAACTGGTCTCTTCCCAAAAAAAAGAGAAAGTGCAATGTGGGTTATTCACAAAGCACCGGTGTTTGCCTTCGTTACAAACTTTTGCTTTTCATAGATGTCCAAACGACATCAGGAGAAGCTTCATAAGTGAATCTTCTCCAGCCGTTCTTTGGCGTTTCAAAAACGACGAATTTGAAGTTTGTTTTGTTTGTTGCAACAGCAAACACCGGCAACTGCCAAAGTCAACTGATAAGGGTAAGAATGGGTTTCAAAAATGTATCGTGCAGAGATTCATTTATAAATATTCATATTAAAAAGGGATAATCTGGCTCAGACAATGAAGTATTGAGATCTACGGACGCTTATCTTTTCATGTCCATCGACGGCTTCAAATTTGTGGTTTGTGTGCGGAATATGAAGTGGCTGAAATTTCTCGGTCTGTTTTGGCTCAAACAGGGGTGTTTCTTTGTGTCTGGGCAGATGGGACATATTGTAGCACTCCCAATAGCTTGAGTAGAATAAAAACAAAAATACTATGCTGCATTTACAAAGAAAACTCCCAATGGCTTCCATTAACGTCTAGGAACCAAACAAGAAAACTGACGGGGTGTCAGCTTCTAGTCTCAAAGGCAACATTAAATTGTTTTTTATGGCCTATATGACATAAACAAAATGGTCCCCTCTCTACCATATAACACTGAATATAAGGGGATGTACATGTGATGTGTGCCATTGAATAAGTGCAAAATAAAGTGCAGAAGAGATGTCCTACAATAAATTGGAAATCACTCCCTATATACCTTATCACTTATTTTAGCCAATATATATGGGAAGCTTTGTGTAATTCCATGCCTTCGTTCCAATGGCATGCCGATGGAGTGAGTGACAGCTGTGAGAGACCCTCCTGCATGACAGCTCTTCGCACACTCGAACCTGATTGCAGGCCTCTGTGGCGAAGCCATCTCTGAAGGCCAGTCTAGCAGCATTGAACTATGACTCTTTGGAAGAGACAACCACAAAGGAGAGTGATAATGCTGGAATTGGGGTAAGTCTGGTTTGTGGTATTGAATATAAAATCAGAGATGAGTTATGTCACTGATGTTTTGAGACCAATGTGATCCCCCCCCCCATGGGATATCAAAGGCAACATGAACTTGGTTGCTACAGGTTCGCTATAAAACGCTGTGCACAACTGTACCCGCATTAGGACCCTGACACCCACCAAACATCTCTACAAGCAAAAGCTTGTGTTTCAATAATATACGCTTTTACTAACAGGGTTATTCAGGGAGAGGTGAAAATCAGGAGAATGACTGGAGAAGTGAAAATTCTAGGTCAAAATAGCCAAACCAGAAAAATTCTCCCATTTATCTCACTTTCCAAATCGGCTATTTGGTCTAGATTGTTCTCTTCTCCTGCCATTCTCCTGGTTTTCACCTCTCTCTGAATAACCCCTTAAGTCTTTATCAGCAGGGTTGGGAGACTTGTGGTACAGATTAAGGCTAGGGTCAGACGAGCGTGATTTCTACGGACTGTACGTCCGTGCACACGGACGTACGTCAGTACGGAAGACACAGTAGTGGCCACACCGTCCGTTTTTTTCACTGACGTATATTTTGACGGATGTAGGAGGGAAAATAAAATAAAAAGCAAAACCATTTTGTCCGTGAAAAATGCTGGACGTATAAATGCAGCCCGTCTGACCACGTTCCATCACTCACACACAAAGCTATGCAGACGTTGCGGACGCAGCGCACTTTGTACGGCCGTTCTAGCGGTTGTACGTTCTTGCCTGCCTTGCGTCCGTGGGCCCCGGCCGTTGTGCGTCCGCAGTTCAGTGCGGACGTACTTCGTGTAACGGGCTCCGATGGGCTTCCTGTCATGCTATCACGGACGTACTTTTAGGCGCAATCACGGACGTGAACACTACGCTCGTCTGACCCCAGCCTTATCTGTTGGGGGGGGGGGCTTATAAAATCCATAATTACTGAATGTATTGCTGCAGGTCATATTATGCAACATATAAATGGGTGCCTAGGGGGAGATTCAGTGCCATACCCTGCATAAGCAGCTGTTATGGCTTCTTGGATAGGCTCCTTAAACAGTTCACAAAATGTTTTATTTAAAAAAAAAAAAAAAAAAATCTTTATTTTGGAAAACATGAACTACTACAAAGTAACCGTAAAAAAAAACACAAAACCAAAAACACCTCGAAATGACTAATACTGCCATTATTTACATTCGAGAAATTCCATGTTTTCTTTCATGCGTTCATCCTCAGATCCCTTCTGTTGTGTTTGTAAGCAGATCACCACTCCCTTGTAAGCGCTGTCATAAATCAGCACTAATGCTTAATGAATGTGCTGCTGCAGGGAATATCCTGATATTTACAGTTTATGTAATGACATGTCCATTAATGGAGAAGGTAACCACTGGTGGACCACAGGGAACACCAGTCTGAGCACTCATCTTACAGGCCAGACTATCAACATGGATATCCTCACTATAAGGCAACCTGTATGGTGATATATATGATCTGTGCCATATAAAATAGACATTTATATACATGGATTGCCCGGCTTACAGTTCATCAAAAGCTAGTAAAATATAAAAAACACACGAGTCTCGGTTGATTGAAAATATATATTTTTCTTGTCCTCAATCCAAGGATACAGAATCAATGCAATCGATAAAAAAGGAAATAACTGGTAGGTTTAAGAAATGCGGGGAAAAACTCTGTCCCCGGAAATGATTGTATGTGTGTGTACATATATACATAAAAATATAGATGTTTTGTTTAAATTGACAAACTGGTGCCAAACTATGAAACCAGTAAATTGGGAGCCAGATGAGCTTGGTATATATGTAGAGCATAGGGCAGCAACTTTGGATGTACATTTCCCATCATGCTCAGCCACTCACTAGGAGCCTCAAAGGAAATGTAGTGGTATGACATGTGGTGGAGCAAGACAGATGTATAATCCAGAATTTTAAAAAGTCAGATGTGATTTTCCGGTGGATACTTGTATTGAAAAACCCTATACAGACAGACGGCCACATGAGGAATGACAGGTGCTCAAATTAGATCATATATTGCCCCAGTACATAATGATGTATCAGAGCATATACTGTACACTCACTCAACCTTTACATTCTATAACAAACTGGATCCCTAATATTGAGAAGATGCCCCCATCATGAAACAGGTGCATCAGACAGACAGACCCTGCATAGCAGCTTGGGATCACACAGGTCACTGACTCCTATATGAAACAGATGTCTCTGTAGAAGAGCTCCCTGCAGAGCAGTCATCACCTTCACTTTGCCTTACAGACACAGATTGCTGGGATCACCAGACAGTGGGTCAGGGCATGAAAAGGGATGCCTTGTCAGCATGTAGCCTGTCAGCCATGCAGGATGCCCTCTCCATCACTGTACATGTCCCAGAACCATGAATACAATCAGGGTTATTCAGAGAGGTGAAAACCAGGAGAATTACTGGAGAAGTGAAAATTCTAGCAGGGTTATTCAGAGAGAGGTGAAAAGCAGGAGAATGACTGGAGAACGAAAAATTCTAGGTCAAAATAGCCGATTTGGAAAGTGAGATAAATGGGAGAATTTTTCTGGTTTGGCTATTTTGACCTAGAATTTTTCATTCTCCAGTCATTGTCCTGCTTTTCACCTCTCTCTGAATAACCCTGTATGTATCCATAAACCCAGGGGAACCTGTCAAGATCGCCAACAATTACAGCATCCCAGGTAAATCTTCCCATCTGCAATGCAAGCGGTGCCATCCAGCCAGGGCACAGTGCCCTCACAGCATGACTGAGCTTAGTGCCCCGGGTGTGTATCACACAGTGCCAGGCAGCGGGCACCCCATGCCCGGAGCAACACGCGCAAGCCAGGGAAAGTTCATCCATGGCGAGCCTGGCAATAAGCTGCCAGCAGCAGGGTGTAAGAGCTGTCCCCCTCCTAGCGGGTTGCCATGCACTCACCTGGCAGGGCTGTGGCCGCAGTCTGTGTGCTCGGCTCCGTGCATCAAGTCCTCCTCATGCTCTCTGCCCGACCCCCTTTTCCCCATTCAGTCTCCAGGCTGCTGTGATCTCCTCCCACTCCCCGCCTGACATCACTCACACCCAGCCTCTCCTTCTGGCCGGAGCCGAGCCCTGACTGAACACCGGCCTGAGAAACCGGTCCAACGCCCAGGAATGTGGCCAGCGGCTCCCAGGGGCCCGCCGGGTGGGGGTGGGGCTGGAGGCTTGGCCCTACCGTGACACACTGTATCCACACTGTCACCGCTGTCTGAACATTCACTGTACAACGTGTGGGGTTTGTTTATACCAGACACACGTCCTGTCTCCTGCTTCATGAAGCTGCTACCCTGACAACCTCCTCCTCCACACCGAATGCCAAGGCCATCATGCCATGCCTCATGTTTTCCACTTTTGGGGGGGGGGGGCTTTTTGTTTTTTGGGGTCACCAGAGAAGTCTCCACAAAATATGACATGTATGCTGCAGGAGAACGATTTGGGAATTTTATCTTGTTTTTGTGGGATTGGAAACATAGATCACTCCTTCTACAATCCATCTGTCATCCATCCGCCCCATGCTGGGAACCCAGAAATCCAACTAGAAAGGGTTAATCACTAATCGCCCTTATTACATTCTGACTAAATGAAGGGGTAACTTCAGCAAACGCTACGTTAATTCACTGCTCAGGAAAAAGCCAGTGTCGCTCCCACACTTTTTCATCACTGTTTTTCCTGTAGTTTCTGATGATGTTATTCAGCATGTAACCCACCATAGCGCCCGACAGTCTATCAGGCAAAGCTGGCCAATAGGTAGATAGATTGACCTTTCCAGCAGACTTTGACCTTTCCAGCGATTCCTCTCTTAACTTTCTAACTTTTACAGATCAGGAGAGAGAGGAGTCCAAAGGACCCCCCACCCCCTTTCAGGCACTCTCCTGGGTCTGAAACTGATGTCTTCACACGCCGGCGCAATGACGTCAGTGCGCCAGGAGGGGTATAAAGGGACGGTCTGACTTCCTTGAAGTCAGACCGCCCTGGGACACTGTCCCGGACGCATGGGGGTCTCCCCTTTCGCTGTGGAGACCCCATGACTTGTGAGGGATGTCCTCCGCACACAGTGTGCGCATCTGAGGACATCCTCCACATGTCATCCACCAAGAAAGAGTTAATAATACAGCAAGAAACATTTGAGAATATTCCCAATGTATTTCTTATTGTTGTAACCTATTCGACAGGCCATCTGCTGGCCATATGGAGTTACTGCAGTTAGAACTCTAGCTCATAGCTCTGTGCCTTGTCAGCTGGGGAACGTCCAGTAAGGCTGGGGTCAGATGAACGCAGTGTTAACGTCCGTGTTGCTGCACATAAGTACGTTTGTGATAGCATACAATTGTGTTAAATGGAGCCCCACACACGAAGTACGTCCGCACAGAAGTGCGGGGGCTGACGGACGCTGCAAACGGATGCAAGTTAGGCAAGAACGTAATACTGCTAGAACGGACGTGCAGAGTGCGCCACGTCCGCAACATCCGCATAGCTTTGTGTGTGAGTGATGAATCGAGGTCAGATGGACTGCATTTATACGTCCAGCATTTTTGACGGACAGAATGTTTTTTCATTTTTATTTATTTTCCCTGCTAGATCAGTCAAAAAATTCGTCAGTGAAAAAAATGGACTGTGTGGCCACTACCTTGTTGTCAGTCAGTAAGTACGTCCGTACTGCACGGACGCACAGTCCGTACAAAATGCGCTCATCTGACCCTAGCCTTAAGGACATGTTTAAACAATTTTAGTATCTTGAGCATTATTATCAGAACCTTCGCTACCACTATTTTATTGATTTTTATATTGAAAGGCCGCTATTAAATTTACAATTTTACTTAAATAAATAATGGAATTTTAATGTACCCGTCCCAGGGTGTTAATTTCCTTTTCCGTTTACACCATAAGCACTGGATTCGGGACACCAGACAGCCAAAGGGGGTCAAAGGCCACCCATAAGGGCCCCAATTGCTCAATACCCTCAGAGAAAGGCCGGAAGGCTCTGCATCTTGTAAGTACCCCACAGGGGACAGATAGGGACCAGTGCCGCCGTGTACTGCGCTATGCTCTTTTTGTGATTATTTCCTTTACAGTGAAACACTGCACAATCAACAGTACCAGTGAAGATTCCCCATATTCAATTAGGCGGACCAGACATCATTTTCTTCCCTAAACTACATCTTGGAACTCGAAGAGTTCCTGAAAAAATGTACTTTGTGGCCATGTGAGATTCCATCACAGTTTGAGGGACTATTTATGATTACGATTATTTCTAGCCAAACTAAATATAATTCTTTGTGATATTCCGTTAATGCAAAAACGTATGATAACTATATACTTGTCACAATATCTCTGTTTTTATGCTGAATCTGGTTTAAATTAACATTGTGCACACATACCCAGATAACACACACAATGCCATCCACACATACCCAGATAAAACACACACTGCCATCCACACATACCCAGATAAAACACACACTGCTACCCACACATACCCAGATAAAACACACACTGCCATCCACACATACCCAGATAAAACACACAATGCCATCCACACATACCCAGATAAAACACACACTGCCACCCACACATACCCAGATAAAACACACAATGCCATCCACACATACCCAGATAAAACACACACTGCCACCCACACATACCCAGATAAAACACACAATGCCATCCACACATACCCAGATAAAACACACACTGCCACCCACACATACCCAGATAAAACAGACTGCCATCTACACATACCCAGATAAAACACACTGCCATCCACACATACCCAGATAAAACACACTGCCATCCACAAATACCCCAAAAAAACAACATTGTGACTATATTTCAATTTATTTAAGATACAAATTTAATTTATACATGCTTCAGGGCTTCACACATAAATTATCTTAAATCATTCAGACACGCCTGTCATCTGCGCCTAAGTGATCCTTTCTCTATGTTTTATGCCCACAGGGCTAAAAGTTTGAGGGCACCTTCTGGAACCCAAAAGCCAACGAAATTCATTTGCAACAATCAAATTTAATTTGCAATCATATAGCATTTTTGTATCCTGAAAAATGCCTAAAATATCCATAAAAATATGAAAAAATGAAGAGACTTTTTTCTACAAATGAAAAGAATAAATGTAAACGGTTGAATAAATATTTTTTACATTGAAACATATGGGATTCGCCTGTTTAAAGCTGTCGAACAAACCACCGGAAATCAGGGCATTTACTGACATTTCAGTGCTGTTCAACGTTCTCTGAAAAGATTAACTAAGCACTACTTGTCCATGGGGAATCAAGTTTACGTGAAACGGTATAATGAATTAATCTGTAAAAATTAAATCAATTAGTTTTTTGTTTAGTTTCGGTCCGAAAACATTCTTTTTTCGGACTGATCGATTACTTTTTCAGACCGTTTCGGATGGAGCCGATTCGTTTTTCAGAAGCACTTTTGAAAAACGAAACGGTAAATTTTGTCAGAATTTTGATTCAAAACTAAATGTACATGTCTAATTATTTGACCCCTTTTTACAAGCAATCTGGAGCTACCCTGACCTAAAGGGAGTGATGGCTGGGGTAGGGAGCAAAGAGTGGCAGCCTATGTAGACAACTTCCTTTTTTCATTAGACAATCCCAGACCACCCTCCCAATAATGCTGGCTCATCACAATGTCCAATGTCTTTTACTAATGCTACATGTATGAACTTATCGTTGCACATAACTATCTTGTCAAAATATTGCTTACTGTCTCCTACCATGACATGTTTCTGAAAACCTTTCATCACGCCTTATATTCAACTAGTGGATTGTGTCATATGGGCTGGAAACCTACTCCATCTTTTTATAAATGTCCTGAACTACAGGTTGCCAGGTTGTACAATGGATGGTTACAGGAACCAGACATGTAGAATAAGTGTGTCACGACTCATATTGCGGGTTTCAGGGTAGAGCCCAGGTGCGGTGATAGAGTGGAGTGCCGCAGATATCCAGGGTATAACTGATTACAAGTGGGAACAACAACAGGAATAAACCAAATGGGAACACTGAATAATAATAACAACGTATAGGAGGTGGCTGGGCGAGACAGGAATGGAACTGATCAGTGGTGTAACTACCAGGGTCGCAGCAGTCCCCCTTGCAATCGGGCCCTGGCATTCTACCACTGGAGGGTGGGGGCTCTTTAACCCTTTAAGGACCAAGGGTTATTATAGTCAATGCATTTATGACTGAACAGTTCTGTCATTGGTCCTTAATGGATTAATTAGGCAGCAGAGGCCTTGTTGTTTTTCTTCTGGCTATCCATCATGAGTCTGACACTTCCTGGTGTCTCATTACAGTGTCTGGTCCCTCACGTGTGATCGTTCAAGTGTCATGTGTCTGTATCTTTCTCTTGAAGCAAAATACAGTGGGGCAAAAAAGTATTTAGTCATTCACCAATTGTGCAGGTTCTCCCACTTAAAAAGATGAGAGAGGCCTGTAATTGTCATCATAGGTACACAAAAATCTGACAATGTGATTTTCTGGATTTTTTTCTCATGTTGTCTCTCATAGTTGAAGTGTACCTATGATGACAATTACAGGCCTCTCTCATCTTTTTAAGTGGGAGAACCTGCACAATTGGTGGCTGACTAAATACTTTTTTGCCCCACTGTAGATATCCCACACACACTGTTTCCATAAAATAGTCACAAAAAGGGTGCTTGTCTGCAAGAAGGATTCCCCAAGGTCCTATAAATGTGTAACTAATCCAAAATAAATCAAGATGGCAGGATCATGAAATAATATATACCAAAAGTATAAGAAAAAATATCTTCATTAAATACAAAAATATATAATGTCAGTAACAAAAGTAATAGTATCACAATGCCAAATGTTACATATACAGTCAGGTCCAGAAATATTGGGACATCGACACAATTCTAAAATCTTTGGCTCTATACACCACCACAATGGAGTTGGAAAGAAACAAACACAATATGCTTTAACTGCAGACTGTCAGCTTTAATTTGAGGGTATGTACATCCAACTCAGGTGAACGGTGTAGGACTTACAGCAGTTTGCAGATGTGCCTCCCACTTGTTAAGGGACCAAAGGTAATGGGACAGAATAATAATCAGAAATCAAACTTTCCCTTCTTAATACTTGGTTGCAAATCCTTTGCAGTCAATCACAGCCTGAAGCCTGGAACGCATAGACATCACCAGACGCTGGGTTTCATCCCTGGTGATGCTCTGCCAGGCCTCTACTGCAACTGTCTTCAGTTCCTGCTTGTTCTTGGGGCATTTTCCCTTCAGTTTTGTCTTCAGCAAGTGAAATGCATGCTCAATGGGATTTAGGTCAGGTGATTGACTTGGCCATTGCATAACATTCCACTTCTGTCCTTTCAAAAACTCTTTGGTTGCTTTTGCAGTATGCTTTGGGTCATTGTCCATCTGCACTATGAAGCGCCGTCCAATGAGTTCTGCAGAATTTGGCTGAATGTGAGCAGATAATATTGCCCGAAATACTTCAGAATTCATCCTGCTGCTTTTGTCATGAGTCACATCATCAAAAATACAAGAACCAGTTCCATTGGCAGCCATACATGCCCACACCATGAAACTACCACCACCATGATTCACTGTCACGGTCCGAACCCCCAGACCCTCTGCGCCACCCTTTGTTCTCCTTTTTACCATGTCCTGCATTGCTATATGCAGTTTCCAGGACTTTTGTCTCCATATGCTTTCCTGGACTTTGATTTGCATGATGGACCTGGAACCTCACCTGCCCTTCATCCTCCCTAATCACCCTGCATAAAAGGAAGCTACGCCCCTTACTCTAAGCTTCCTCATTGAAGTTCCCAGCCTTGCCTAGTGCAGACCTGCTTCCTTGAACTCCTGAGATCCTTGTCTGGAACCCCCTTTGAACCAAAGACATTCATAACCGGTATCCTCCTTTGTTCCGTTTTCCCCCTGCTATTCTATGTTCTTTGTATCCGTTGTTATTCAGTTCTGTCTGTTCATTTGTAGTTACAAATAAACCCCGTAATCTGCCTGTAACCTGTCTTCTGCTGCTATTTCGCTGCATATTGGGCTCACATCCATACTCCTGCACACACATGCAAGGCCCAGCCCGTGATATTCACTGATGAGGTGGTATGCTTAGGATCATGAGCAGTTCCTTTCCTTCTCCATACTCTTCTCTTCCCATCACTCTGGTACAAGTTGATCTTGGTCTCATCTGTCCATAGGATCTTGTTCCAGGACTGTGAAGGCTTTGTTAGGTGTTGTTTGGCAAACTCTAATCTGGCTTTCCTGTTCTTGATCTGGCCAACTGTTGTGAAAGGTGTTTTCTTCACCAGGGAAAGAATTCTTCGGTCATGCACCACAGTTGTTTTCCATGGTCTCCCGGGCCTTTTGGTGTTGCTGAGCTCACCGGTGCGTTCCTTCTTTTTGAGAATGTTCCAAACAGTTGTTTTGGCCACGCCTAATGTTCTTGCTATCTCTCTGATGGGTTTGTTTTGTTTCTTCAGCCTAATGATGGCTTGCTTCACTGATAGTGACAACTCTTTGGATCTCATCTTGAGAGTTGACATCAACAGATTCCGAATGCAAATAGCACACTTGAAATGAACTCTGTGTCACGGTTCCCAGATCCCACCACGCAGTACTTAACACCCCACACTCCACAGAGCCCAGAAGCTGCCAACAGAGTAGCCGTGAAAGATCTCTAACTGTCTGGTCCTTAGAATTGGCCAGGTAAACTAGCTAGACAGAAAGGGTTAACAACACGGGGAGTAGTCAGCCGAGCCAGAATCAGGAATACAGAGTTCAGAATGGTCAAATGGAATAGCCGGGTCGATATCAGAGCAGTGCCGTAGTACAAGAAAATGGTCTAGGGCAACAGAAGGCAGAATAGTCAGAAACAAGCAGAGGTCAATAACGGGTTAATTCAATATAGCAGTCAGGTACAAGGAGCTCAGGTATGGATAACCACGATCTGGCAACTGCTGAGAATACACTGAGGGTTTTTAAAGACCTTCACCAGGCCACGCCCCCCACTCAAGCCGCGCCTCATGCAACCACCTCCCTGCCTGTCTCCATTTAAACCGGGCATTGGTCAGCGAGCAGCATCAGACATGCTGCCCTCAAGCACACAGGTAGGGCTGGAAGCTCCCAACGTTACACTCTGGGACTTTTATCTGCACATTGTAATTGGGGTAATGAGGGAATATCACACACCTGGCCATGGAACAGCTGAGAAGCCAATTGTCCCATTACCTTTGGCCCCTTAACAAGTGAGAGGCACATCTTCAAACTGCTGTAAGCCCTACACCGTTCACCTGAGTTGGATGTACATACCCTCAAATTAAAGCTGACAGTCTGCAGTTAAAGCACATTGTGTTTGTTTCATTCCAACTCCATTGTGGTGGTGTATAGAGCCAAAGATGTTAGAATTGTGTCGATGTCCCAATATTTCTGGACCTGACTGTAGTTACAGCGAACAACATGCAGCATATAGTAAAGCAGCCCCGCAGGCTGTTTCCGCAAAAATAAACACAAGAAAAACCAAATAGCTGAACCATATGAAACATGCAATAGAAAGTACAATGCAAAAAGCAGCCAAAACATAAAATGCGTCAGTGCAAACTGACTCCTAACGTTTAGGTGATCTATTGCCTAGTATCCCTTTTATGTATCCATTAGCTATGGAATTTAATGCTATGGTAATCTATATAATAAAAGAGTAAGGCTTTGGCTGTCCGTCGCCAAAGCCTTACTGCGCATGCGCGCGCAACCAGCGGCGGTTGGTTGCGCGCGCATGCAACCGCCGCGGCACGAGCCGGCTGCCGGCTCGCCGCGGCGGTTACACATGCACACAGCAGCCGGGTAGAGGCTGCGCTCGCAGCCTCTACCCGGCTGCCTGCCGCGCGCATCCAACCCCAGAGCGGCGAAGGGAAGTTTCCTCCGCCGCTCGGGGGTTGGATGCGCGCGGCAGCCGGGTAGAGGCTGCGAGCGCAGCCTCTACCCGGCTGCTGTGTGCATCTAACTGGTCCCCCGAGCGGCGAAGGGAAAGTTCCCTCCGCCGCTCAGGGGTAGGATGCGCGCAGCAGCCGGGTAGAGGCGCAGCCTCTACCCGGCTGCCGCGCGCATCCAACCCCCGAGCGGCGGAGGGAAAGTTCCCTCGCTTCCGCTTTGAAGGACCCAAGCCCCGGTCACGTGACCGCGGCTTGGGTCCTTCAAAGACCGGAAGCGGGGAAATCTTCACTTCCCTGGCGCCGCTCGACAGGTAAGTATGAGCGCTGGTGGGGGGGGGGGTCAATATCCACGAGCTGGGGGGGGCCATATCCACGAGCTGGGGGTCCATATCCACGAGCTGGGGGGGACCATATCCACGACCTGGGGGCAAATCCACGAGCTGGGGCAAATCCACGTGCTGGGCAAATCCACGTGCTGGGCAAATCCATGAGCTGGGGCAAATCCATGTGCTGGGCAAATCCATGAGCTGGGGGCAAATCCATGAGCTGGGCAACTCCATGAGCTGGGGGCAAATCCATGTGCTGGGCAAATCCATGAGCTGGGGGCAAATCCATGTGCTGGGGGCAAATATCCACATGCTGGGGCAATATCCACGTGCTGGGGCAGTATCCACGAGCTGGGGCAGTATACCCACAATAGACTGCCCTCTGGGCAGGCTGGGGCAGTATCCACGTGCGGGGGCAGTATCCACGTGCGGGGGCAGTATCCACGTGCGGGGGCAGTATCCACGTGCTGGGGCAGTATCCACGTGCTGGGGCAGTATCCACGAGCTGGGGCAGTATATCCATGAGCAGGGGCAGTATATCCACAATAGACTGCCCTCTGGGCAGGCTTTACAACTAGTATTAATATAATAGGGATACTAGGCGATAGATTATAGTATTATTCGGTTTTGAAATCAGCAATTTTTGGATAGTGCAGGAGACGTGTATACAAGATTTTTGCAAAATACCTTTTTGCAAAACAATGCAAAATGTTTTTAGTACAAATGCAAAACTCTCTCGTGGGGGGGGGGCTTCATGGATTCTTGCACCGGTGTCTTGAGGTTTCTAGTTACGCCTCTGGAACTGATTAACAATGCCCAACGCACAGGACAGAATACAGCAGGCGGACCGGACAGGAACTGGGCTGGACAGAGTATATACAGAACACTGAAACGAAAGACAAAGGGGCAGGACAGGAAGAGAGCTGACTGTAACAGAAATCAGGAGACACAGAGCAAGCACTTGGAGAATAGGGATGAGCCGAACACCCCCGTGTTCGGTTCACATTCGAAATCGAACAATTTCAAAAGTTCGAGTTCGAACACGATCCAAACTCAATGCAAGTCAATGGGACACGTATGTTCGATTTTTAGAGTGCCCTGCAAGAGGGCATATATGCAAGATATTTGCCATAAAAGGTGTATGGGGGTCCAGGTAGTGCCCTGGGGGACAGGAAACAAGGATTTTTTTCTTAAAAGAAGACATTTTTAAAGGAACAGTGATTTTTCCATGAAATAAAGGTTAAGAATAAAAACGAAAAATTCCTTCAAATATCGTGCCTAGAAGGTCCCCATAACCTGCCCGTGAAGTGGCAGATTTGTCGGTTGTATAGAAACATTTAAAAAGAAAAAAATTACATTTCAAATGACAGTAAATGGTTTTCCTTTAATCTATTCATAAACAACTGCTTGGGGCCGCAGCCTGTATGAAAAGAGGAGACGTTTTAGGACACGCAGAACAAGTTTAGTGATTTTTTTGGCTAAATTATGGTGAAACTTATGCAGGCTTTGGATGAAAGTAACAACAGGTGCATTAAAATTGGGCATTTGGTGGCAGCTAGTGCCTTCACACCGTAACCCCTCTGAGGTATTGTGGAAGAGTGCAGGGGTGGACTCTACATTCAAATATTAAAATGATTGGATTCTGGTACACGCGTCAGTGCACCAAAATATTGGGCCTTTGGTGCCAGGTAGTGCCTTCACACTGTAACCCCTCTGAGGTATTGTGGAAGAGTGCAGTGGTGAAGGTTTTGGGAATGCAGAAGAGATCCCCAATTTATTCAGTTACATCAGCATCAGGGGAGTGATAGCTGCTGATCCAGGACTGATTCATTTTTATAAATGTCAGCCGGTCTACAAAGTCGGTTGCATCCAAAGAACACCATACCTACTGTGAAGCATGGTGGCGGAAACATCATGCTTTGGAGCTGTTTTTCTGCAAAGGGACCAGGACGACTGATCTGTGTAAAGGGAAGAATGAATGGGGCCATGTATCGTGAGACTTTGAGTGAAAACCTCCTTTCATCAGCAAGGGCATTGAAGATGAAACGTGGCTGGGTCTTTCAGCAGGACAATGATCCCACAACTTAAATATTCCTCATCCTCCTCCTCATCCTCCTCCTGTCTGATCTGAGGACCCGCAGGAATGCTGTCTGCGTAAAGACTGGGGCCTTGAGAGCTACGGAAGTCCTCCTCTTCCTCCCGCTGCTCTGCCTCTAGTGCCACATCTATAATTCCCCGCAGAGTGCACTCCAGCAGGAACACTAAAGGAATTGTGTCACTAATGCATGCACTGTCCCTGCTCACATCCTCATTGCCTCCCCAAATGGTGACAGTACAGTGCATGCATCCTTGATCATCAGCCACTGCGGGGGGGGGACAAGTTGACCTGAACCTGTCCTTGTGCCATACTCACACAGGTACTCATTGATGGCCCTCTGCCGCTTGTGCAGGTGCTGCAGCATTGCCAATGTCAAGTTCCACCTGGTGGGCATGGTACAGATCAGGCGGTTTGTGGGAAGGTGGAATTCTCTTTGAATTTCTGCTAGGCGAACACTTGCTGGGAATGACCGCCTGAAGTGGCTGCAGACATTTCTGGTCTGGCTGAGAAGCTCTGCCAGCCCTGGGTACCTGGTTAGGAAACGCTGTACCACCAGATTTAGGACGTGTGCTAAGCATGGTACATACGTTAACTTAAACACAAGAAAAAAAAATCAGATGCACACCAATGAAAAAATAATAAATGATTTTATTTAAAGAACAACTAAACAGCACAAAAAAAAGGATGAAATCAATATACAGCCACAAGTACATATATATTGCCACAAATACTGCCGTGGGACTAGATGTGAATATACAAATGCTGAACGCAGAGTGTAGGAAATAACTCACTATTAGCACAATGATGGCACAACCTGGCAATCAGCAACCATAAACAAATAGGGCGCAACCAGCATCCTATAACATAAAAAATATAATCCAAAGGTACCTCAAACTTCTAAGAATGGAACAAAATAGAAACATACAAGGAGTCACTGAGGACAGACGCAGAATCCAAAACCAGGTACCCCCAACGTTTCGGCGATATGCCTTTCTCAAGGGTTACAAGTACACCGCACAGGCTTAGAAATATTTATCTAGAGAGAAATCACTATACAGTGAAATAGGAGCGCTAAAGATTAAACAAAGATCACATGTATCTCAATATATATAAATGAGAAGACAAGACAAAAGGAAGGTCTATTTTTCTTTCTTTCCCTTGTTCTTATTTCTTTCAGTGGAATAATAAATCTGTTAAATGGCATCGACTTCTAAAAGAGACAAAAAGAGAATCTCATTGCATAGTATCAGTGTACACCAAAAAATCAGAAAAAAATAAGATTTTTCACTCACAAACAGGGAGTCTGCAAGACTCCAAATGTATGCCTTTAAGCCTCTTCTGGGGGCTCCACCCATCAGCAGGAAAAGAGATTCAGGAAAAGAGATTCACAATCCTTATTCTTACAGGCTTGATAGTAGCTTTGAACCGGAGGTATACTTATGATCTCGAGAAAGGAATCAATAATAGTGTAATACTGTAAATTAATTGAGAATAGAAAATCCAGAGAGGGTTACACTCACGTGTTACAGAGCCTCTATTGAAAGTGGCTCTGTATAAGCGCCTGGGACCGCTAATCAGAGGGGTCCATCCTCGGTACTGGATTTCCGCTGGAACACAGCTCCACCGTAGAACAGTTCAACCCAATGCACAGATGTGGCAAGTAGAGAGGTAATGGCAAAAAATTATTAAATGAAAATAAAAGTAAAAAATAATAATAAATAAAAATGGCCAAAATATAAAACAATGAAAATTTATTAAAAGACAAAACACCAAAGAAAGGTGTATAAAGTGCGAGACGCGTTTCACCTGCTGCTGCAGGCTTCCTCAGTCAAAAAATTATAATAAAAAGTCCCCCAGGAGCCATCTTACTCCTTATATAGTCTGTATCCATGTAAAAAACCGCATGTATTCGGCGTGCGGGTCACCTGCGTTCCACCTGTGATTGGTCAAATTCAGTGTGACGTATTTCCGTTTTCGGATCTTTGGGCGGATGTTTACGAATTTTCATTTCGTTTTTATTATCGTTCGGATCTCCGATTCGACTGTCATAGCGGCAATTCCTCATTTGAACATGAAAGCGTTCGGATCTTAACTTGCAAATTTTCGAACAGCCGATTCGAACGAAAAATCGGAAAAAATAAGAAAAATCGGAAAAAATAAAAAAGTAAAAAATCGGAAAAAATACATATAAATAAAAATATACTGTACAGCATATAGCCTAAAACTATAATGACAACTGGTCGGAACTAATAACAGTTACCTCCAATGGTCAAATAAGGACTACATCATTGGATGATCGATAATCAACACAAACACAATGAAAATCTATATGAGTATACAACCCAGGTGATATAGCAGGGATAAACATTGAACCTACAAAAATAGGCTCTGTCTATTAATAACATGCGACTGGAACCAGTCTTCAAATATCAGGAGAAAGGTATAAAAACATAAATTACAAAGAACAGATAGAATCATAAAAAATGGCAGACTTCGAAGTCTACATTCATTCCTCTCGGGGCCATAGTGTCTAAAACAAAAATCCATCTCATCTCTGTCTTAATTAGTTTCTCAATTAAATTATCTCCTCGCCAATTCTTTCTCACTTTTTCAATTGCCCAGAATTTAATTCCTCTTGGATTGCATTGATGGTTGTCTCTAAAATGTACTGAAACATTATGTTTTGCATATCCTCTCGTAATATTACATAAATGTTCATTAATTCTGATGTAGAGAGCTCTCGAGGTCTGACCTACGTACTGTAATCCACATGGACATTCCAGCACGTATATCACATGGGTGGACAAACAGGTAATAAGTTCTTTAATTTTATATTGTGTTTTTTCCGAAGATTCAAAGTTCTTAATTAGTCTTTTATTACTACCAGTTTTTCTGCATGAAATGCAATGTCCACATCCATAAAAGCCTGGGAGTAGGCCAAACAGATTCTTATCTCTTTTAGCTTTATCATCTCTCTGATGGTTGTGGACCAAATCCATTTTAATTGATTTATTACCTCTATAGATAATTCGAGGTTTCTCCGGTAAGATTTTACTAAGAATGGGGTCTCTTTTTAGAATAGGCCAATATTTTACTATTTTTCTAATTTTCCTATTGTTGATGTTATAGTCCAGGATGAGAGGAACATCTTCTCCTAAGTCTTTCTCTCGTTTTTTGTATTTCAGGAGAGTTGTTCTATCCACATCCTGAATTTCTTTTCGGGTGTTATTCAAAGTATCCTCTCTATAGCCCTTTTCTTTAAAATCCTCGATCAGTTTCTCTGATTGAATGAGGAACTGCTCAGTATCAGTGCAATTTCTCATAACTCGCAACATCTGACTTTTCGGTATCGCCTTTAACCAGGGTGAATAATGGTCACTTTCAATGGGTATATAACTATTTACATTAACCTCTTTAAAATAGGTCTTGGTCTTAATAATTCCCCCTTCTACATAGATATTGAGGTCTAAAAAATTGACCTGTTGTTTATTAATAACTGAATCCAATTTAATTCCCAAGAGGTTCTGATTGAGGTGGGCTATAAACTGTGAAAGACTATCCTCATCACCCTTCCACACAATCAGAATATCATCGATATAGCGCCTATAGAGGACGAGGCTTCGCCCCCAGCCATGCCCCGCCCAGACCACACTGGATTCCCAGTGGGCCATAAAGAGGTTGGCATAGCTGGGGGCAAACCTCGTCCCCATGGCTGTACCTTTTAACTGTAGGAAAAATCCCCATCGTACCAAAAATAATTATTGTTCAAAATCAATTGTATACCCTCTATTGTAAATTCTAGCTGGTCCACTGAGAAATTACCTGAATTGCGTAGAAAAAATTCTACTGCTTCACACCCCTCTTTATAGGGAATAATAGTATATAATGAATTAACATCACATGTCGCAAAAAGATAGTCATTCTCCCACTTAAGTTCTTGTAGAAGCTGGAGTACTGAAATTGTGTCTTTTAAGTGTGCCCTAGTTTTTACCACCAGAGGCTGCAACAAATGGTCTATATATTCGGACGTCCTACAGGAAATGGAATTAATTCCAGATACTATAGGACGTCCGGGTGGGTTAAACCTATCCTTGTGGACTTTTGGCAGATGGTAGAAAACAGGAATGCGCGGACATTTGATATTCAAATATTTAAATTCCTGTTCATTGAGAATGCCACTGTCCTTACCCTTCTGTATATATTCGAAGAAAATTTCTTTAATCCTATTTGTCGGGTCATTCTCTAATTTACGGTAAGTGAGGGGGTCATTTAAAAGTCTCATAGTTTCATTATGGTATTGTTCTTGATTGAGAACTACAATTCCCCCTCCTTTATCCGCGGGCTTGATTATTAACGTTTCATCCCTTTTAAGTTGTTTCAGCCCTTCATACTCAGATTTGCTTAAATTCTTAGGTTTAGGATCTATATATTTATGTTTATTTAGTCTTTTAATATCTAAAGCAACCAGTTGTTCAAAGGTTTCTATTTCTTTAGAGGCCATATGTCTAGGAAAAAAATGTGATTTATCCTTAAGTTGGGTATGGATATATTGATCATTGGTCGTTAGTTGTCGTTCTAAAGGAGTCTTAGAGAAAAACCGCTTTATACATAATTTCCTTTTAAATTTTTGCAAATCAATGTAAGTATTAAAGGGATCTCCTCTCGCCGTAGGGACAAATTTCAGCCCTTTATTAAGTACGCTGACCTGACCTTCGGCCAAAGGCCTCCCACTGAGATTAAAAATCCCTAGTGGTTCCAAAATCTTCCTCTTTTTTCTTGTCTGAGTCGCCTTTCCTCCTCTACACCCTCTTCTCTTAAAAATCTCTTCCCCGGAGTAGAACCTTCCTTTGTCAATCCCAAGGCTCCCTGTAAGTGCCTTTGATGGGAATCTCGATATGGGATATTTTTGTCTCGTTCTTCCAATCTGACTTTTTGAAAAACCTCCTCTTCCTGATCAGCCAAACTGGAAAAGGAGTTCTTCAATGTAATTGGTTGGTGATGATCATACGAAGTACGTCTTCTATTATAAATAGCTGGAGCTGGTCTCCCTATTCTCTGCCATTCAGTAGTTGGATAACCATCGTTATTTCTCCTATAGGAGGATTGATAATTAGTGGTTCTTGGGGCATATGTCTCTCTATTGGGACCAGCAGGGCTCCAAGCGGCAGGTTCTTTATATACCTGTCCCCTGGACCGAACGCTGTTCCTTCTAGGGGGATATACCTTTCTCCTTACTACCATCTCGTCTCCAGAGTTTAAATTGCCTTTAGACACTGGTCTTACAGGGCTAGTAGGATTTCTACCACGATAGGGCTGTTCTGTAGAAGATTTGAATTCATTTTCTTCAGACTGGATCTCAGAATTAGGTGGATAAAACACCATATCTTTTTGCTTGTATAATCCCGTAAATCTCTAGCATATTTGCTTTTCTTTTTAGTAATGACATCTTTCTCCAGTTTTTGTAGACTGGTTTCAATTCTAACAAATAAATCATGTTTCTCCTGTTCACTTATTACAGTGCTTATCTTATCATGTAATAGCTCTATCTCAACATTCAAATCATTTAGGAGACCCTTTCTCCTTTGTATGATAGTCTCAATCATTTGAAAGGAGAAATTCTCCAGCATATTACACCATACTTGTATGAATTCATCACTTATCATATCTGGCGATGGATCTTTTTGCCACCTTAGACCCCGTGGTGTGATCTTATCCTTAAGATATTGATCCAAAGTGATAATATCCCACTTTAAACGAATTTCTTTTTTAAGTAGATATTCTAATTTATTCGTAGTTTTTTTAAATTCCCTAGGGTCTGTAAGATTAGTTGTATCTGTTGTCCCAGATATTGCATTAGAGAATATCGTGCCGGTATTAATGCCAAATTTGTTTCTAAATTCCATGTTATCCCAAATAAGCTGCCCACACTAGATAGGATAGAAATATTTATAGCAAGTGAAAATAAAAAAGAAGCAGAAAAGAACAAGTTCTGCCAGTTTGGACCTAATTACCTCACTCGTTGAGTAGAATGGCCATTCATAATGACGTCAGTGCTCCCGCGCCAGACGGCAAGCAGGAAGCCCTGGCGTCTCCATGGTAACCCACGCATGTGCAGACACAACTGTGGGCGCATGCAACCGGGATGCCAAACAAAGCTACATAACCCATGGTGTCATGGTACAACACATATAGGAGCAAAATCGCTGAGCAGAATAGGATAACAAAGCTGAAAATAATATTAAAGCAACAAGTATAAACATAATAATGTGCTTTCGTAATGCAAATCTGCAAAGGATATATATAAATCCAAAATAGAACACCAAAAACGGATGCATTCATTATTAATGCACAGCATGAAGCTATAAGCAAGGTATTTCTGACACCATTTAAAAAAACAACACTCAGAAAAAATAATTCAATAGTAATTATATATGTTACCAATTACATTACATTTAAGTATCCAAATGGTAAACAATTAACCGAATGAAAGACAAAAGGTACTTTAGGGACATATACAAAAAATCCACTCAGTGCAAGCTCCCAGTACTGAAAGTAAAAAAGGATCAGCATCCCATACATCAAAAATTTGCAAAAAGGCTATATAGATGAAGTAGTTCTTGGCAGGTCATCAATCAACTGAGGTCCAACGAACGAACATCGAGGAGGCAGAACCTATAGCCCATGCCACACGTCGGTTTAGCTGCCACTTCGCCAGAGACATTGAAAGAGGAAGAGGAAAAGGTGGTGGACCAGACAGACCTCATATAAGCAGCTTTCTGGAGGCGTGGTGGATGAGCAAGCTCCAACACAGAGCACCATCCTGGATCCCTCCCAGCTGCAAGCAGAGTTACCCAGTGTGCCGTGAAGGAAATGTAACGGCCCTGTCCATGTTTGCTGGACCACGTGTCTAAAGTAATGTGCACCTTGCTGCTGACTGCCTTTCCCAATGACTCCATAACATTGTCTTCCACATGCTGGTATAGTGCTGGAATGGCCTTCCGTGAAAAGAAATGGCGTTTTGGAACCTGCCACTGTGGTACAGCACATTCGGCAAATTCATGGAAGGAAGCAGAGTCCACCAGCTGGAAAGGCAGCAGCTGTAATGCGAGTAATTTTGCCAAGCTGGCATTTAGACGTTGTGCATGTGGATGGTTAGGACAATATTTTTTTCTTCCGCTACAGCAGCTGGGGCAACGAAATCTGACTGCATGAATCTGCAGCTGATGGGATGCTGGCAGATTCAGAGGAAGGAAGTAGTACACCCATTACTGTAGCATCATCTCTGTCAGTGGAGATTGTAGGCAATGACATGGCAGGACATATAGTGGGGGTAGAGAAAGATGAGGAGGAGGACCTATGCAAAGTGTTGTGCCAACGGGATGCGTGGCAGGTGGTCATATGTCGCCTCAAGCACGTGGTACCCAAGTGTCTGATGTCTTTGCCACGCTTGATCCTCTTCCGACATAGCTTACAAATAGCAACGCTGCAGTCTGCTGCACATGTCGTGAAGAACTCTCAGACAGCAGAGATCCTGGACGTGTGCTGCGAGACAACAGCGCTCTGTACCTGAGTAGCTCTGACATCTGATGCCTTGGACTGGCTATGGTTGCTCATAGAGGACGTTGTGCCTAGTTTTTGTTGGGACTCCTCCTCCTCACTTGACTCCTCTGTTCGATCAGTCACCCAGGTGGAGTCAGTGACCTCATCATCATTGTCATCACCCCCTATCTCTTTGTCACTGGAGCCAACCTCGCAATATGCTGCAGCTGCTGGGGGAACATGAGTGCCCGTTCTTTGTGTGTCACTGGCACCCCCTCCCTCTAGGCTGATTATACTCCCTTCCTCAACCTCAGAGTTTGAATCAGAGCACTGGAGGTGCTGCGCATCCACACCTTCAGAAACTTACTACATTGTATAACTCATTCTGCTGCTTTGCGTTACAATGTAACTACATGACCCACGTGACATGTTAAAAGAGCTAAACTGGCCATCGCTGGATTCTAAACGCACCCTTGACCTTTCCAGCCTGGTGTTTAAGAGCTTTTCTGGGAAACTGCCACCCTATCTGAATAGACTGCTTCCCCCAGCAGCTCCCTCATCCTATAACCTCCGATCCAGGACCAGCACCTTACTTGCAATACCACAATACAAAAAGACAGTGGCTCGGTCCTCATTTTCCTACAGAGCACCGCAGTTATGAATAACCTCCCAGACACCATCAAATCTTCCCCCAGTCTTAAGTCACTCAAGAGCTCCTTACTAACATACCTCAACATAGAATGCACTGGTAAACATGTAACATAATGACTATTTCCTACATATTTATTTTCTGTTAATCTGTATATTTGTGTTTTTTTTTTTTTTTTTTTTTTTTTTTTGTATTCAAAATTTTTTATTTTGAGATAGTCAGCAATACATCATACGTATAACAGGTAACAAAAGCAAAATGTCATCAGATCACAACAGCAATAGGACAGCGAGCGTAAAGAAGACAATTAGTAGGATATATAGTCTCAAAAGTAACGAGCGAACCGCTATATACTCTGCATGAGAACAGGACATCAACATAAGAGGGAGTCAGCTATAGGTATCCAGCATAGGTAGGTGGGTGAGAGAAAGGAAGCGGAAAAGGAGAAAGAAAGAAAAAAAAAAAAAAAGGGGGGGGGAAAAGAAGGGGGGTTGGAAAGATGGCAATGGCCAGAATTGTGCCTGCCCTGGCGAAAACCCATACGGCCATGAAGACCGCATGGGGGCCACAGGGGGAGAATGGCACTTAGGCCCGGGCATTCGGGGGCAAAGACGGGCACCAGGTCACGTCTGTGCCTCCCAAAATATCCCGAAAACAAAAAACAAAAAAAAAAAAAAACAGAAGAGGGGAAGGGGGAAGCAACACAACAAAAGAGTAATATCAGCTGTGAGGAGAAATTAAAACAAGAAAAAGCAATAGCTACGAGGCGTCTCAGCATGTCATCCAAAACATGGATGTAAAAACCACAAAAATAAAGTCCACAGCAAGTAATAGACGGACAGCGCGGGGGGGGGGGTGTCATCGCGTTGGGGGATATCATCAAAAGTTGGGAGAGGGGGAACAGTGTGCAGCCAGGGGTCAGCATCTAGAAGGGCAGGGTGGAGAAGCCACAGTCATGGAGAGTCAGCCAGTGTCCAGCAAAGGAACGAGGCATGCAGCCCCCACAGGAACAACAGCCAGCGGTGACACTCCACATACCGGTACAGAGATACGTGCTGCTGTGCAACTCCATCCACCAGCAACTTGAGACAAGGCCGCAGACGGTGCCACCACGGGGGACAGCAGGAGAGTCTCAAACAAAGTCACCGTCGTCACGGAGACAAGGGGGAACTCCATTGCCACTAGACTCTGGTCGGCACCAGGAGGTTTCACCAGGACATCCACCAGCTCCACTCGGACAGGTGATTCCCAGCATTCTGGTACTCCTGAGACATGCGGCGGGAAAAACTCCTCCATCTCGCCATCTGGTGCACCAGCCTCTTCCCACAGAACTCCGGTCACCGGTACCTCACAGCTGTGCAGGACAACAGCAGGCCGTCTTCCCCTAGGAACGTCGCCAGTCGAAGCCTCCTCTTCCTCTGCAGTCTCCCGTCCAACTCCGATCACTGCCATAAGCCGCTGCCATGCGTCTCGGGTAAGTGGCGTCTCCTCGTCCCCTGGCAGCTGTGTCAAGCAGGCCTCGAGTGCCGCAAACATAGCCTCCATTCTACCAGCAGGTGGGGGGTGCTGCAAATCGCGCTGCTCCAAGTGACCCTCCGCTTTACCCACCCAAGGGACATCAAGCGCAGCTGGAGGATGGGGGCCCTCCATCCCCGCAGCCTGCGAATAGTAAGCTCCCGGTGAGGGCTCTCTCTGCAGGGGGAAGCAGGAGGGACAATGAGCGAGGTGTCCAAGCTTAGGCCTCAAAATGGCTGACGGCCGATCAGGTCTGCCTGGGGTTTACATCAAAATACTCAGCTGTGCTCCGGAGGGGGGGGACAAGAACGGGCCCGGAGCAATCCCCGTAATGACCAGCCGTGCAGGGACTCCACTGGTGGGCATTCACATAAAAATTCAGGCTAAAAACCCCTTTTTATCAGGAGAATCATGCAGAGCTCCACAAAAGCACGTCTTCTCCCATGCAGAGCCAGCCACGCCCCCCTTGTGTTTTTTATTTTTTATCTTTAATGTCTTGCATTGTATTACTTTGTATTTCTGTAACAACTGTAACACTTCAATGTTCTTGAACCCAGGACATACTTGAAAATGAGAGAAATCTCAATGTATCCTTCCTGGTAAAATCCTTTATAAATAAATAAATAAAATAAATGTCACTGTCACTGTAGTCAAACAATTTAGCTGACTCCTCCGTGTATAATAGTGAGGCTACGGCAGGAGTAGCTGTGGACATGGAGGCTGAATTAGATGGCCCAGGAGGCCTCCACCCTAGTGTGAGTGCATCTGCGTTGAAGCCCATCAGTTGCCTTTGACCTGTGTGCAGTGCACATCTACCTGTCTGGAGATCCATCCCTTCAGTCTACCCTCCATGCCTCCCGTTATTCCTGTACCATCTGATCTACCATGTATCCTGACAAACCTCAAGTACCCAGGCCCAGACCAAGCCCACACCTGAGGTTTGGAAAGAGCAAGAAAAACTTGACGTTGACTCCTGGGCATCTGGACACCGGAAAAGACAGGGATAAAATCCAATCTGGAATGTCACCTGAAAAGGGGTTGCTAGAGTCATATTATGGAGCGGCACTGGATTTGGCCTTTTTACGGTGCCGGCGGCAAGGACCGTAACAAAGTGACCTGACCAATACAAAAAATGACAGGCTGGATGGTGAGTACAGCACTCTCAATACAGTGGAAGTGGCATCAGGCTTAAGATCTTTGATGAAATCTGCAGTCTTTGATAAAATAGCAATATGGTGGGAGATAATACCCTGGTAATGTTGCAGTAGAGATAGAATAGTCGAGGAGTAAGTAGAGGTCACAATGGTAGGCAGCGTTCATGAACGATCAGGATCAAGCAAGAGCTCTTAACTGGCACGAGGCGTTCAGGTGAAATAACAGGCAAAGGGTTACAATGAAAGGCAATGTTCAGGCAAGGTCAGAGGTAAAGCAAGGTTGGCAATGGAGTAGGCAATCACAGGACAATAGGAATACAAGAGGAACAACAGGAACAGCTGGATAATAGGTATAATAAATATCTCCCGGTTCACTTTCGAGATATTGTGCTTTATAGCTCATCATAGCCCTCATACTTTACACCTGATGTTAATAAAGTATGAAGACATATATGGTATTGGTTACTGCTCTGTTTGTGTTGACTTCTACCACAAAAATTAACTTTTCCGCCGGTTTGGTTTTGAAGATATTGCACTTTATCAGGGTTTTTCAAAGAGAGCCGAATTTGCTCACAAAATTCCACTGAACAGTGAATTTCCCCATATAGTGCAATTTCGGGACCATTTGGTAGACTTGTGCACTGTTTTTTTTCGGTTCGGTTCGTTCGGATTTTTAAAATTTTCGTCTCGGCTCGTTTCGGCCGATTTCTGTTTCGGGTCGGTTCGTTTCGGCTCGTTTTTCGTATAGACTTTTTTTTCGGAATATCGTCCATTTTCGTGTTTTCCGGTCTGCTCGTTTTTTGTATCGACTTTTTTTCGTGATTTCGGAAATGTTTGTGTTTTTCGGAACGTCTGTTCTCCTCGTTTCAAACTAATGGTTTCTACTACCTTATAATTAATTATTGGCTTGTTTTTCGGAGCCGATATTTCTGTTGATACGATAATTCTGTCGATACGATAATTCTGCCGATACGATAATTTCGCCGATTCTATCATTTTTTTTTTATTAAAGATCCTTTTTTTCTTTCTTATGAATATGCATTTCACAACTTTATTTAATCATATTAAAATGGTATGAAAGGAACAAAAAAAATGAACAAAACAATTTAAAAAACGCAAAACTGACCCAACCCAAATGGTCTGACTTTAAAAATAAAAACCAGAACAAAAGGTTTTAAAACGGAAAAATAGTTGATCAAAATTATCTGAAACGAAAAAAAAACAAAAAATAAAATGATTTAAAACAGACAAAAAAATTAACCCTTTCGCTGCTGAGCATTTCACGCCTGTGTGCTGTGCTGCTGAGCTACCGTATTTTTCGCTCCATAAGACGCACTCTTCTCCCCCCAAAAAGTGGGGGGAAAAGTGGGTGCGTCTTATGGAGCAAATGCCCCATGATATGCCTCAGCTCACCTGCTGCCGCCGCGTTCGGCTCCCTCTGAGCGTGCGTCCGGCGGCAAGGAGCGTGGGCACTCGCCTGGGGGAGCCACGTGACCTCGATCTCGCGAGATCGCGGTCACGTGGCTCCCCCAGGGGAGTGCCCAAGCTTCCTGCAGCCGGACGCACGTTCAGAGGGAGCCGAACGCGGCGGCGGCAGGTGAGCTGAGGCATATCCATGAGCTGCTGGGGCACATCCATGAGCGAGCTGGGGCATGTCCATGTGTGAGCTGGGGCACATCCATGAGTGAACTGGGGCACATCCATGAGCGAGCTGGGGCACATCCATGTGTGAGCTGGGGCATATCCATGAGTGAGCTGGGGCATATCCATGAGTGAGCTGGGGCATATCCATGTGTTGGGGCAATACCCATGTGCTGGGGCATATCCATAAATTGGGGGGCATATCCATAAGTTGGGGGGCAAATCCATGTGCTGGGGCATATCCATGAGCTGCTGGGGCACATCCATGAGTGAGCTGGGGCATATCCATGAGCGAGCTGGGCCATATCCATGAGCGAGCTGGGGCATATCCATGTGTGAGCTGGGGCAAATCCATGTGTGAGCTGGGGCAAATCCATGAGTGAGCTGGGGCATATCCATGTGTGAGCTGGGGCATATCCATGTGTTGGGGCATATCCATGAGCTGGGGCATTATCCATGTGCTGGGGCATATCCATAAATTGGGGGGCATATCCATAAATTGGGGGGGCATATCCATAAATTGGGGGGCAAATCCATGTGCTGGGGGGCATATCCATAAACTGGGGGCATATCCACGAGCTGGGGGCAGTATCCATGAGCTGGGGGACAGTATCCATGAGCTGGGGGCAGTATCCATGAGCTAGGGGGCATATCCATGAGCTAGGGGGCATATCCATGAGCTGGGGCAGTATCCATGAGCTGGGGCAGTATCCATGAGCTGGGGCAGTATATCCATGAGAGGAGCTGGGGCAGTATATCCATGAGAGCAGCTGGGGCAATATCCATTATTACACTATTTGATTCAGAATATTTATTTTCCTGTTTTCCTCCTCTAAAAACTAGGTGCGTCTTATGGTCAGGTGCGTCTTATGGAGCGAAAAATATGGTAATTTTTACCGGTTTCGCTCATCATGTTTAAATGCATTTTGAAGCCTTATTTTATTATATGACCCAGAAATAATATATATCGTTCTTTCCGGCAGACGCGGCAGATTCATAATATATCATAAATTCATAATTATATGTATGCGTCATGTCCTGTCTGTATATTATAACAAAAAATGCAATACAATTTGAATTTTCAATAATTTACAAGGTGTAAAGTGTTTTTTTTTCACGTTTTAACATGCGAGCGTTTGCAGTTATATTTTATATGAGTTGCGCTTGTTAAAAAAATTAACACATTCATCTACATACATCAAATATCACAATTTTCACGAATACGTAAAATCACAAAAAAGAAGAGCTATGGCAAAAATGCATGTATGAGTCCTGAAAACGCAAAGCTATACACATTGCATGAAAAAAGGACTAGATCAATCAACGTATTTCTGTGCACATTAGCACATGCAAGCACATTATTGTTATACAGGATTTATATAGCGCCAACAGTTTGCGCAGCGCATTACAATATAACATAACACTTACGTTTGGCTATGACACTCCGGATGTGCCTCAATTGCTCCTCCTCGCGCATCTTAAGGTCAGACCAGCGCTTCCGCAGCTGGTCATTACTTCGGTCCTTATCAAATATTTCCAGGAGGGTGGTGCGGACCTTTGCAAGGATATGGTCCTTGTGAACATTGTTCTTCCTGCCGTAAGGGCCCTTACGGCAGTCATAGTCACGCTTCTCGAAGATGCGAACCAGCTCCACCATCTCCTCAAATGCCATGTTGCTGGCCCGCTTCCTGGGTGTCTCTGGGGTGGAAGGGGATGACGTGTCCGAATAGGACTCTCTTTGAGTTTGAGCCATGATCGGATGTTTTTTTTTTTTTGTCTGTCCAAAAAATTCTCAAACTCTACAATGGCTCCGTAAAGTTTACGACAGGCCGTAATGGAGACGGACATATGCGCGCATGCGCGAACCGCGGACGTAAATGATCCGACTACGACAGAATTATCGTATCGACAGAAATATCGGATCATTGGAAATAACATATAGGCAGTCAGATTTTCTAACGGTCAGGATCAGGACGCTGGACAGCAACAGTGCTATCCAGCGTGCTGATGGTTAGAAAATTGTAATGTATATACGTTTAACGGCCGCACGGACTTACTCTATCCAAAGTTCAGATGTGAAACATCGGGACTTTGGATAGATTTCGTCTATTTTATTTTTTTACCTTTCGGATAGTCGAAATCTATCCAAAGTCCCGATGTTTGACATCGGGATGTCGGCTAGAGTAAATTCTGGAGTTAACCCCTAGTTGCCAGCAACCAATGGTGGAGATAGGGGGTTCCAATGAACCCCCTATCGCCCAATCCGTGCCGTGGCACCTAGGGGTTAATGTTTGGTATTGTTGGATCGGCCAGAGCATAGCCTTTCCAACCATACCAAACATGACCATGTTAAAAGTTAATTAAAAATAAAAAAATATTAAAAAAATAAATAAATTAAAAAAATATATAGTTTTTTGTTTTGCTAATGCAGCAATATTGTTCCCATTTCAATTATAATGTGAACAATGATGCTGCACTAATGATTTTTGTATGGGTTGTGTTTGTTAAAAATTGTGTAATTTTCACCCAAAAAAAATGTATGTAACAAAACAAGTCCCCCATCTCTAATTTTTTTAACAAGCGCAACTCATAGAAAATATAACCGTAAACGCTCGCATGTTAAAATGTGAAAAAAAAACACTTTACAAACACCTTGTAAATTATTGAAAATTCAAATTTTATTGCATTTTAAGTTATAATATACAGACAGGATACATATACATATAACACAGATGTATACATTAATTATACTGCAGAGAGGTGCTTCCCCGCAGTGTGTGGATTCAAATGCTGCATTTATTATACTGTAGGGAGGCGCTTCCCCGCAGTGCGTGGATTCATATGGTGCATTAATTATACCGCGCAGAGAGGTGCGCCGCTTGCTCCCCGCAGTGTGCGTATTCATATGCTGCATTAATTATACCGCGCAGAGAGGCGCTTGTTCCCCGCAGTGTGCGTATTCATATGCTGCACTAATACCGCGCAGAGAGGCGCTTGTTCCCGCAGTGTGCGTATTCATATGCTGCATTTATTTTTATTTATTTTTTTCGTTTTAAATCATTTTATTTTTTCTGTTTTTTTTTTTTCCGTTTCTGATAATTTTGTAAGTTTGTTCAGCTTTTTTTCCATTTTAAAACCTTTTATTCTGTTTTTTATTTTTAAAGTCAGACCATTTGGGTCAGTTTTGCGTTTTTTAAATCGTTTTGTTCATTTTTGTTCCTTTCATACCATTTTAATATGATTAAATAAAGTTGTGCAATGCATATTCATAAGAAAAAAAGGATCTTTATTTTATAAAAAAAATAGAATCGGTAGAATTACCATATCGACAGATTTATCGTATCGACAGAATTATCGGATCATTGGAAATGATACAAAATTTACAGAATCAGCGATATAACCGATAAATACGATGTCCAAAATTACCGAAATGGAACCGAAATCCCAAATGGAACCGAAATCCCGAATAGAGCGAAAATAAATTTCGATTTGACACATTTCAATTTTCAAGTCCATTCGAAAATTCCGAAAATTTTTCGTTTCGGCTCGGAAAACTTTTCGGATCTGCCGTTTTCGGATCCGATCCGATTCGGAAATTCGGCCGAATCCGAAGACACGAATTGGGACATTTCGTGAAAATTCTGAAATTCCGAAACCCGTAGCACATCCCTACGATTTGACTATTCAAAAAGCAAGCAATTCTCCAAATATTGTTTAACCCCTTAGTGACCAGGCCAGACTGTTTTACGATTATCAGTCCAAAAGTGCTCGCTGCTGTTTTTACGTTTCTGCGCTGTTTGTGTTTAGTTCTAATTTTCCTCTTACTCGTTTATGGAACCCACACATTTCATATACCTTTTTTCCCACCATTAAATGGACTTTCTAAAGATACCATTATTTCCACCATATAGTATAATCTATAACATAATGCAGTAAGGCTTGGCGTGTTCGTCGCCAAGCCTGTACTGCGCAGGCACATGATGTGGGCGTGCTGCGGCGGTTGGCTGCATGCACACCCAGCTGCGCGCACATCCAACCGGCCAAACTGTAATACGGCGGAGTGTCGAATACATGCGCACCCATCGTACGCCCATTCTACACTCCGCCGTATTACTGTTTGGCCGGTTGGATGTGCGCGCAGTTGGGTGTGCATGCAGCCACCGCTGCAGCACGCCCACAGCGTGCTTGGGTGGTTTGGTGCGTGTGCAACAGGGTGCACACGCAGCCAACCACCGCAGCACGCGCGCAGCGTGCCTATATAACATGAGGTGCGCGATAACACCTCAGCCATAGCGGTACAGGCATAGGAGCGGGATAGAAAACCGTCAGAGTAAGAAAAAGAGAAAAAAACGGAGCACATAGCCCCCCCTCCCAATCGGCCCCTCTATCCCAGCCGGCCATAACTAAGGAGCACAGTGCCCCCGGCCCAATCGGCACCTCCACCACTGAACCTAGCAGCACCAGGCCAGAAAACAACTGCGTTGTGCCCCCCCAAACACAGAGCCCCCAAAGTTCTGAGCAAATCAAAAACAGAGCGCACAGAGCTCAGAGTTGCCGACCAAAAACAAGTGCCCCCCCACCAAAGACCCCCCAAAGCTCTACACAGCCACACCACTGAGCACCCAGCACCAAGAAAAAAAAAACCCTGAAGAAAAGCAAGGAAAAATTGTTAGAACAACTCCCAGCCACAGTGGCAATAACACAACGAAATAAAACCCATCACAGCCGCACCTCTAACAAAGAGCACACTGGGCTCAGAGGGCCTAACAAAAAACAGTGCCCCCCCTCCAAAGAGCCCCCAAAGCACTGAACCCTGTTAGTAGAAAACCAAGACAAATTCACTTCAAGACCTCACAGTCACACCAGCACTGACACAATGTAAAAAAAATAAATAATAATCACACACAATCCTGCAAAAAAAATAATAATAAAAAAATATATATATATACAGGGTAATTCAAAGAGAATCGAAAAGTCACCGCCTTTCAATTTGGTGTCATTCGGCAATCCCATTTGGGCAACCCTGAGGTGTATTCAGCAAGCACCACAGGGCCGTCGAAGCGCAGGGAAAAGCCGCCGCAAACTCGACGAAAAGTCACCGCAAAAACCCGGCGAACACCCCAAAAACATCTGGATTAACCCATCGAAGACGCCGGAAAAACCCGAGCAGGAGCCGATCGCATGCAGCGAAGCCGCCGGAAAAAGCCGACACTGCAGACGAATGAAGTGAATAAATTAGCAAAACAGTTTGCTTGAATGTTTGAAAAGAAACTACTGAGCGAAAATGTCTGAAATTTACATATGAGATCCAAGGACAACTATATGTTGCATTCTCTTGAGTCAAAAGCTCTGCGGACGTTAAAATCAAAGTCATCGATGGACATGAACAAGGCTACCTAATACCAGGGACTGATGCATGCTTCACAAAAAATTTTGTATTCAAAATAGTCATTAAAAATATTTAACTTTTCTTGCCGCTGCTGTGTTTTTGTTTTGACCAACATTCATGCGCACCACCCTTATCAATAGACTGCCCTCTGGGCAGGCTTTCCACCTAGTTTACTATAAAAAAAAATATGGAATATGATGATAAAATGGAAAAAACACACATAACAAAATGTCTGTAATTAATATATAAGGTCCTATGAATAATAATAAAACGGTCTGTTACAGAAAAAATTTACGAAAAAATCCTGAAAAAAGCCTAAAAAATTCAAAAAAAGGTAGTCTTTTTGCTGCAAATTAAAAGAATAAATGGTTTAATAGATATTGTATAAAAACGGGAATATTTTTATCATTGAAGCCTATAGGATTCGCCTGATTAAACCTGCCGAATGAAACCACTGAAAATCAAGGCATTTCACTGACATTTCTCTGCTGTTCGTGTTCTCTGAATAGATAACCATTGCTTCTCTATGGAGAGTTCACTGCCGTTGAACAGCACTGTACTTGCTGGCAATTCACTAATATTTGGCAAATTGACAGGTTTTGAATAGCCGAATGACCCCGAAATTGCGTTGTATGGGGAAATTCACTGTTTGGTGCAATTTCAGGGCCAGTTTGGCTCTCTCTGAATAAACCCTTTAATCTCGTGTTTTGGCGGAAATTGTTGTTGACGTGGTTACGTTTTCACTGGGTTTACTTTATAACATGAGCCTATAGCTGCAGCTTTAATAGCCTGTATGTTAATCAACTTTGATACCAATACTTAACCTATTTAACTTAAACTGACTCTCCCCGCTTGCTGTTTCATGCATTGCTTTCCTTGAATAGAAGGCAAGTTGTTGCTTGGTAAAATGTTCACCAAACACACCCCTTGGTGAAGCCATCTGGGCTGAACCTTTAGGATTCCGAGACATCACATTCTTTATATGGTGTTCACTTTGATTACTCATATAATATTCAATATTCACGTAATTTTCTGATGCAGTTTGTACATGACAGTCTGTGTGCCGTCCCTAGCATCCTGGTAGTAGATTATGGTTCACGTGCTCTTGAAGAGAACTTGCATCTATACAGTATGAAGCAGAATGTTGTTTACTATACGTCCAACTGTCAGCCTCCCACAGACCACTCGCCATGCTATTGTTCTTTATTACATTTTAAAACGTTATATATTTGGCACCAATACATTTTTAATATTAGATTTAATTTCATGTTGAGAAGTGATAAGGAGGGCATAATTTGGAGTGCTTGTGCAGCGCCAAACCTAATTACGTCCCTGAGTAAGATACAAAACCAAATCGTGCGTTGATGGGTCAATCTTCAAATAGACATAATATTGTAGAGTGATGGTAAGGCTGTAAAGGGTTAAGGTGAAAGTTAAATATTGATCCAAGACCGAAATTGTTTTTCACAAGGTGAGGTTTCTATGGCACTATTGAGCGATGCGCTTTGTAAATACTGTCTTTTCCCTGCATGATGCTGTTTGTCTCAAGGGTGTGTTTCAAGTAAACTTTGCAATCTCCTCCCCAGAGGAATTATCTCTTACCTTAGTTTTTTGTTTTTTTAACGTGGTTTCTAAGCTCACTATAAAATATTGGTGTTTACCTGAAGTCTTTCTTGCTTGCTATTATGTTGTTATATATCTTTTTTGAACGCCTTCGGCTCAGTGATAGTAACCCCTCTGCCTTTATTTTAACCCCTTATACTTTGCTTTTCACTAATTCAGGGGAACGGGGAGAGTTGTCTTATATTAAACAAAGGGAATTGGATTTATTATATGTGACATTAGTCACTTCGGGCTTAGGGTACATGGACTTAGAGATGCGTTTGGGAGGTGCGGGCCTGATGTTTTATATTATTTCCCAGCCCTCTCCTATGTTAAAGTCACCCTGTACCTACAGTTCTAAGTGCAGGGTGTTTGGGTTTTCTGTGCCCCTATTCCCTGATGTCTGTGTTGTATTATTATTCCCTTTTGTATTCAATGTAGAGTGTCTTGTGGTATATACTGTGCTGTTTTACCTACGTTTATCTGTCAGTAATGGATACTGACAGGAACTAGCTTAAACTAAAACTAGTTCTGCCGGCCTTCTTACTTAAGCCTTTGTTTCACCAGGGCATGTGTGTGGGAGGCTGTTGGGAGGCTCTGCAGCATGGAAACGCTGGGGTGTGTGTTCTATTGTTTTTCTGTACATTCCCCCTGTCTGTTTTTGTAACTGTAAACCCTGTAAATAAAGTCATTCCCGGTTTGGATTTTACCCTGCAAGGGGCTCTGGTTATTGACTGGGTTTTGGGCCAGAATCAGTACTCCTTCGGGATACTGATGGTAATGGGAGCATTCTGCACTTGGGTACCGGACCCCAAGTTACAGTACCAACCCCCATCTGCTTCAACCATTTGGAACAACCCTATAAAACCCATTCCATTGTTAAATTATTTTCATGTGCTGACTCCATCACAACGTATGTTTGAAAGGGTGTGCAAACAAAATAACCCTTATCCATATGTAATGGTTTTGTTCCAAGGCCCAGAATTTCTGGAGATTAATGAGGGTTGTGTTTTATGACATCTTTTTGTTTCCCTACATTCTAGATCAATGTATTTTTCTTCTTTCTAAAAAGTGAAATTGCTACATGGATTTCTGCTAGCAGTCTGACGAGTTATTGCCTCCTTTTGGCTTTGGGACATCCCTCCTTCAAGGTCCCTGGTCTACCAGAAATTTTTAGACTCTGAGGTGATGGAGAGGCTTTTGAATCCATTTTTAGTCAATTTTTCTATATTTTGGTAAGTGCAGTGCAGTGCTCCCTGTATAGTGTCTACTTTCTTTGACAGAATGTCTCTGTTTCATCTGCTGATTATAGGACTACTCTTCTAGTATAAAGTAAACTGTGGTTTAACTTGTTGGCACTTTATAAATGCTTGTAACTGTTACTGTACAAAATATATAAAGTTTGTTTACTAATAGACTACAGTCTGCCCTTAAGCCAAAATCAGTGTTAAGAAAAATAACCCTATTCTTCATAAGTGTTTGGGCAAGTAATACCTGTCACTTAAACAAAGGTAACCGAAACGAAGCAGCAGGAATGGTAACTGGGTTTGCATACAGTTAGGGCCATATTACAATGTTGGTGCTAATTTAACCAGAGCTGTTGTAAACTTAAAACCTCCATAGGCTATAATGGCTCTGGTAAGTTTACACCAGCTCTGGTTAAAGGGATACTCTAGTCAACATGACCACCTAAGCTTTTTTAGGTGGTCATGACGCCCTGAGTATTCCCCTGCCTGTCTCCCCTCCCTCCGCTCAACAGATCAGCTGAAAACAGCTGAGAGAGGCGGAGGACTTTACTCCGCCCTCCCAGCTGTCAGTCAGCAGAGCGGTAATCATATTTTACGCTTCTGCTGACTTTTGCCGAGTAGGAGACGTCATCGCGCTTTCAACGCAATGACGTCTCCAACTCGCCGCAGTAGCTGGCGGCAGCGAGCCGCCAGCATAGCCTGCGGCTCGGATTAGTGTTGCGCGCATCCTCTAGCGCGCAACACTAATCCTCAGCAGATGGAGCCGGGAGGAAGCCTGCCGATTGGCTGGCTTACGTGAGAGGCACGCATGCGCGCTTCTCGCGTAAACCAGAAGGCAAGTGAAAGCAAGAAGGACGGGAGCGGAAGAGGAGGGAGGTGAGTATAAAAATAAAAAAAAACACCGTTGGAAAGAAGTGCATTTTATGGTAAGTATTACAGTTAAAAAAAAGAAAGAAATCCCTACCTATTTATTAAGGGGTTAATTTATCCCTATTACCTTAAGGGCCGCTGACGTACCCTGTACGTCCTGTCCTCGGGTCTCCCTTAGACCCGCGGACGTACAGGGTACGTCAGCGGCGCCTAATCCCCCTCCCGCCCGATATTCACCTCCCTCGCCGGATCCCACGGCGATCTGGCAGGGAGGAAGCCTGCCCATATGATTTACATGGGCAGGCGAGGCTGATGACGTCGCCACGCTGTGTGGTGACGTCATCAGCAGGTGTCCCCATGCATTTCAATGGAGGGGAGGGCTCCTTCGGAGCCCTCTATCTCCCCAACCATTGAAGCTAGGGAGATGCCGTTTGCACTGCTGGAGAGGGGAGAGCCTCCCCTTTTCAGCGGTGTATGGCATTAACCATTTCGCCACCGGATCACGTTGCGGCGCCAATTGGCGCCAAAACGTGATTCAAACCTGGAGGGGGGCTGACATCTTGGATGTCAGCCAAGCCTCCAGGTCCCCCCCCCCACCCACTGACAACCTCACCATATGTGTGAGGATGTCAGTGGGCCAGTTAACCATCTAGCTGCCATGTAGAGATAAGGGGATCCTAAGGATCCCTTTATCTCCCGATGCTGATTATGGCCTTTCAAATGATACCAAACATGACCAGGTTTGGTTTTAAAGAATTTTTTTAAAAAAATTTAAATAAAAATAAAATAATAAAAAAATTAAATAAAATAAAAAAAATGGGTTTCTTTTAAAAGTTTTTTTTGTCTAGGGGGGGTTTAATTAAATAGGACCTAGGCTGTCATCTAAAAATAATTAGCACAAAATGGTCAGAATGAGCGCAGCGCACATAGGTGAACTGTCTCAGCAGTGAAGGGGTTAAAAAGCAAACGCATGTAAAAATTGGGTATTTCTAGTCTCGGGACAAAATTTTGAACCTATTTAGCTGGGGTCTTTTTGGGTGGTTGTAGATTTTGGGGATTAAATTACGAAAAAGTGTGTTTTTACCATTTTTTTTCCTCATATGTCATATTTTTTTTTATAGTAAATTATTCGATATGATGGAAATAATGGTATTTCTAGAAAGTCTATTGAATGGCGGGAAAAAGGGTGTATAATATGTGTGGGTCGAATAAACGAGTAAGAGGAAAATTTGACCTAAACACTAACAGAGCAGAAACGTAAAAACAGCAGCGGTCACTAAAAGACGGATTTGTGTAAAACCGCCCGGTCACTAAGGGGTTAATGTAAAAAAACGGGGGGGGGGGATTTTTATTAGTTGGTGCTAACTTAAAAGGTACACTCTATCTAATATGGCCCTTAGAATTTAGTGTATATCTATGTGGAGCTAAATGTGAAATCACTGGTTGCTTTCAAACACTGTTTTTTGTATGTGTGAGAATTATTATTACACAGCACATTTGCGGCGTACATCACGTTGGCGCTCAGAAGTTTTTCTGGTCTGGCTGACTATAATTGTCATTTAATTCTAATTAATTTTGATTCCCATATTTCCCTTTTTTTTCTACATTCGTTAAAAAAAACGGACTGTGTGGTGTCTACAGTATCTTCCGCCAGTACGTCCATTCACTATGCACGCATGCAGAGTGCGCTCAGACTGCATTCATCTGACATTAGCCTTAGCCGGCAGTGGCGGCTCACAAAGCGGACCCCCGCTAGCGGCGCAGAAGATGGGTGTCTTATGGTGACGCACAGGGGCCACCAGATGACGTGCAGGCCCCACAAGAGGCAGAAGAAAGAAACATAAAAGAAAGACACGAAAGAAAGAAAGGCAGAAAAAAGAGACACAGAAGAAAGAGGAACATAGAAAAGATATAAAAAGAGGCAGATGAAAGAAAAAGAGGAAGATGAAAGAGAAAGAGGCAGATGAAAGAAAAAGAGGAAGATGAAAGCGAAAGAGGCAGGTGAAAGAAATATAAACAGGCAGATGAAAGAAAAGGCAAAAGAAAGAGGTACAGAAGAAACAAAGAGAGACAGAGGAAAGAAAGAGGCAGAATAGAGAAAGAAAGAAGCAGAGGAAAGCAAGAAAGCGGCACAGACCAACAGACCAATCCCGGGCCCGACCAGCGGGGGGGGAGGGTTAAGATGGACACCGAATGGCACAGTGTGTGGTGTGTGTTGACCCCCACATTTCAACAGTTTACAAATTTTTCGGGGGGGGGGGTGGCAAGTAGCTTGTCTTGCCTAGGGCGCAAAATAGTCTAGCACCGGCCCTGTCCATACCAAAGCACACCAGAGAAGCCCTCTCTGTTACTTTCCCAATAAAGTGAAGAAAATATAAAGGACTTTGTGTGCTTTCAAAAGAGGATGTGTTAAGTTATCTGACTTCAATCATATCCTGCATTCGACATTCACTTCTTGCATATGACCCTCGGGTTCCAGAATAGTGATATTTCCTGTGTCTTTGCCTGAAAATAAAATTAGTAACAGCTTTCAGCTCTCTATATTTTATCGGATGTAGGCTTACCAATAAATGGGAATTGACTTGATAAATCCAACATTTCCATTAAACATTATAGCAACTCATGGTAAAAATTGAGGGAAATTTTTATCAGGCATCAAGGCGTCTGTTGTTTCTTTATTTAAATCTTCTGATCTGAAAAATGTCTGAATTGCCAATGAAAAAGCTGCCGATTTCAGTGATTGGGGGGGAATTAATACCTTAGTTTGGAAAAATAGTGTAATTTTGCATCCACATCCCCATTATCGTGTGACCTGAAATTCTGTTTAAATGTTGTCCTATCCACCCACTTTAGAAATCTAATTTATCGATCACGAGACACAAAGGAAGGTTAATTGTTCAAGTCTTGAAAGTCAAGATATATTCAAGGTATCCAATCTAAGACAGCCATGAAAATGAGAAATTGTCTTCACATAAACGCACAGTAAAAACAACGCCACCTCTTGGTCACGTCCAAAAATTACGCAATAAAAAATGATTCCTATTAAAAGAGGTTTGCTTCTGAATTGCACTGGTTTTGAACGCTATAAATTTTTATTGTTAGGGATTAGGGTTAGGTTACTATTTGTGCTTGTTATAGAGTTAGGACGAGAGTTAAGGTTACTTTTACAGGGTTATTCAAAGAGATCCGAAAAGTCACTGCATGTTCGGTGACTTTTCGTTCCCCGCACTTCGGAGTGATGCTAGTTTGCCGACCCTGCGGTGTATTCAGCAAGCACCGCAGGACCCCCTGTAGTGCAGGGAAAACTCACTGAAAACACACGGAACACTAACCACAAACCCACTAAACACTCACCGAACTCTTACCGAAACCCACAGAAACAGCTGGGTTAACCACGCCAAACCCGCCGGAGAAACCCGACTAGCCACTGATCACAGCGCAGAGCAGCCGCCGGAAAAAGCCGACACGCCGACGAATGAGGTGAACAAAAAAAAGGAAAACAGTACGCTTGAAAGTTTAAAAATTGAAACGCTGTTTGCAAAATAACTACTGAACGAAAATGTCTGGAATTTGCATATAAGATCCATTGAATGATAATGAAAAGGGCTGTCACAGAAAAAAGAAAAATCGATGTAAAAAAAGTTTGCCTAAAAGATCCTACAAAATCTATGAAAAAAGAGACTTTTTACTGCAGAATATTATAATAAACGGTTTATTAGATATTGAATTAAAACGGGAATATTTTTAACATTGAAGCCTATGGGATTCTCCTGAATAAACCTGCCGAATGAAACCACCGACCAGCAGGGCATTTCGGCAACTTTTTCCTGCTGTTTTGTATTCTTTGAATAGACAAAGCATTGCTTCTCTATGGGGGAAGTAACTGCCGTCGAACAGGCACCATACGTGCAGGCAATTCGCCAACATTTGGCGAACTGCCTGCTCTCTGAATAGCCGAATGGCCAGAAAATGTAGCCAGTGTCCGGTTACATTTCGGGGCCAGATCGGCTCTTTGAATAACCCTGTATGGGTTAGGGTTACATTGAGGGTTTTGGTTAACCTAATGAAAATACAGAAGAGTCAATAAAAATATGAGACAGGGACTTATGGTTTTATTACTCTATACATAAATCATATACATATTTATATTTGCATTCATAAACAGATTTTCTATATTTTTAATGGAGGTTATAGATAAATAATGTTACTAATATGCATACATAAAATTCACTGGATGCCAAGTATACACAAATGGATCCTTATAATTTGGGTGGTAGTTAGGATCTTCACTCCATTCTATGCAATACCATTATAATAGATATCCACCACACTCCTTATGACTTCTCTCTATGACGCAAAAGGGGCCCACAGACTGATGGAATGGATATTTAGGCGCTACGGCTACCATAGGAAAGGTCTTGGCATTACAGTTCATTATTTTACAAAATAATGCAAAGACTTCAAATAATGCAGGTTGTATGTATAACCAGTGGTATGGAAATGCGAGTTAAACTTCCATATTATTAAGTAATGTTTTATCTCCGTCATTTTCTTCCATCGTGAAAGCATCCTGAAGCGGTCCATCCTCCATCTGTTTTGAAGCTGATACAGGCAGAAATACATTAAAAGCACTAAAATAGCTTGCTGACGGATCAGTTTTATTTTAAGCTTCGAACCTGCCATCCTATATTTAGCTTTATTTCCAAGTGTCTAAGGGTGACAAATAATTTCTCAGACCAGAGGGCAATTTCCTATCAGACCTAGTGGGCTCTGAACTGGATCCGTAGGGCTTGTTCGTGATATAATACAAGTGTTAACTCTGTTCTTAAGTGGAAACATGCTTAGCCTACTGATATACAAGATGGAACAAGATGTGTACTGTAAATGAAATGTGGTTGGTCCAGCTAGTCAAAACTATAATAACCACTTTTTGTATATATTCTGGTTATATAAAATTACCCGTCATGTGTAATTTTCAACCTTAATGTGCTCAGTGGGTTTTTGAAAGATATGCGTTTGCATACATCTCCTTTCTTGAAGAATAAAGGATGGATCTAGTAAGGCTAAAACAGGCACAGAATCTCAATATGACTAGAAGACAAATCTTTGAAAATGTCGTCAAATTTTTACATGTTTGAGAAAAGTGTTGGTTTTATAAATGTACAAAATGTATAAATGTAAGTAAATCAGATGCTTCACTAAGTGCACCTTTGTGTATCATATAGCAAGTAAATCATTATAGAGTAGAGTGATGGATCAACCCTTCAAAAATGTCACAGAAGCAGCAAATTCATATAAGAACCGTCATAACTCAGAAGGTCTGGTAATGTAAGCTCTGTTGTCCTTGCATGTAGAATGGACAATGTGATGACCTTTTTCAAAAATAACTGTTTGTATCATTCTTCACTCGTTATAATGTATTTTACTTGCTATACCAAGCTTTGTATTTTGTAAAGCAGGGATGCTCAATTTTGGCCCTCCAGATGTTTCAGAATTGCATATCCCATGATAAACAGACATTCATTAGGTAAACAGAGCCTAGTGGGAAATATAGTTTCAAAACATCTGGTGCAAAGGATGCTCAAAGTTAGAAGCAGGCCTAGCGATTGTATGTATCTTCTATTAAAACCCTCTGGATGAATCAATTGGTAATGCAATAAATTACCTTTTATATCTATTTTCAATCAACATTGATCATAGTGTTTCTACAAGACAGAATATTAGACTTCTAGTGTAACACCGTTTAATAAGAAATATTTTCATTAAAAAGTAGATGCAACAAACTCACAAACATAGAGCCTCCCAGGCTCTATAGTGAAGGTTGATGGACGGTGTGTCAGCCGTCCTCAGACTTCTATTCAGAACCGGTATCCACATTAGTTCTTAAAGGAAAATTTTGACATGGTGCAAAACAGATGGGCCACACGATATATACAAAAAATTGTATGGTTCAACTCAAGTGGTTATGAGCCTAAAGAAGGCTCTCCTTGAACATCGTGCAGTTGTTTTTTGGGTACAACCGAGACCCCAAGGATGAAGATGATTGGCAGGAAGGTATTCTTTGGTAAAGGTGTGCTACATGATACTAATAAAACCTTCCGTCCACGTTATCACTTGTTCCTTTTGAGAAAATTTTTCTTTTTCTATAAGAATCTCACTATTTTATAAATTGTAAGCTTTCCTAAACCTGTGTTATCCTGCATCGGCCCACCTCTATGTCCACCACAATGTCATTACATTGAAAACCAATAGGCTGTATTCCATAGTTGGTGTTAATGTTGCATCTCGATATGTAATTGTTTGTATTGGTTTTGCCACATATATCTTCTTCTTGTATTGAAATATAACATATGAGCCCCAAGAATGAATCAATATATTTTTATAAAGTGATATTTATATATAAATTAGCTAAAATCCCTTATCAATATATAATTTATTCTACATGCACTGAGGTTACTATGATGCTCATTTGTACTATCTCTGAGTTTACGGCCCTTGTCAGACGAGCGCAGTGATCACGTCCGTGTTGCCGCACATTTTAACGTCCGTCGCGGCATAAAATTATGATCAATAGAAACCCACACACGAAGGCGAACGCACAACGCACGTGGCACCGGACGCAATTTAGGCAAGAACGTCAAACCGCTAGGACGGACGCACAGAGTACGACATGTCCGCGTAGCTTTGTGTGTGAGTGATGGAACGTAGTCAGACGGACTGCATTTTTGACGTCCAGCATTTTTGAAGGACAAAATGTTTTTTCATATCATACATCAATTTTTTTAATTTTACATATTAATTTTATTTCCCATCTACATCAGTCCAAAAAAACCGACCTTGGGGTGTCTACAGTATCATCAGCCAGAAAGTACGTCAGTTGTGCACGGACGCACGTGCTCAGAATGCATTCATCTGACATTAGCCTTAAAACCATATCAGGTTCTCTTGTGTTAATCCCTCCCTCTGTCAGGTACCGTACTAAAAGTGACCTGAATAAAATAAGTATATATAGACATAGTAAAAAATGTTTATATATATATATACACAGTGTAAGTATAGTATGAATAAAGAAGAGACCCATTAACCAAGTTCATCTTCCGCACAGAGAATTAGTGGTATGCTTATCACATGAAGGAAAATTTCCCACATTTTTCCCTGTAGATAGATGTCTTTCTTTATCCTTGAAACCTTTTATTTCTGCAATGATCCCACGTGTTCTTCCTTCAAGGGTGAAACACTGTATATTTCAATCACACAGGATAATGTCATGGTTGAGCAGCAATCCATAACATAAAAACTACAGGAGATAATAGTGGCAAAGACCTTTATTATCAATTGGAATAACAGCAGAAGCGGCCTTATAGAAGCTTTAAGCGAAGAGCAAATTCAAAGCCTTTCTTGTTATGAAAAAAGGCAGAAATTAGCCCAATCAGTATTAATTAATGAAGATTCCACATATGCTCTTGGTAAATACATTAATGAATGTATGAGTTTATTTGTGATGAATACCACTATGCATTGTGTTTGCAGATTAACATTTTATCATCCAAGGCACTTTTCTGAGTGAGCCCTTAGACGACTGCCTACTTTTGCCTAATTGCTGAACTGTCTCTGAATAAAACTTTATTAGTCCCATGCAAACAAAATGGCAACTCACAAGTGACCTGAAGTGGTTATGGAAGATAAAATTTTTTGCCATTCTGTAGTAAAATGACATGTATTCTTGGTGGTTTCTTCTTAGTGATACACTGTACCCTATATTTCTGTCCCTTATCACATTACATTTGGGTTGGCAAAATGTACATCTAATGTTGATGTTTTTCACACTTTTCAAAAGCAGATTTGGTTTACAGAAAAGTAATTATTTTTAATTTGTTGCTGGAAGTAATAAGTGGTTAGCGAATATTTTAAGACTGTACGTAGATCACGTTTGCATTCTCCAGAGTACAAAAATTAGTACATGAACATGAAAACAATAATGTATGTCTTTATATGGGTGAAAAGGATACTGTACAAGGTTGGGTATTGATTTGTTTCAATTCCAAGTAGTCCAAATGGCATTTTAAAAATTCATCCATTGAAAGAAGGGTGGTCTAGCTTCAGTGAACTATGGTGGAGCAATTATGACCAAGCTACAGTGAATACACTAGTCTGCTCAGCTTGGCACTCAGCTATAAAAGAGGTTATTTATTTGCAAAGTATTTTACCAGGAAAGATACATTGAGATTTCTCTCATTTTCAAGTATGTCCTGGGTTCAAGAACATTTAGGTTTTGGTGTATTTAGGTGTATTTAGGTTTTGGGCTGCCCTAGGCCTGAGTAAACTCGTGCACCCACCAATTTAAATTTGAGGCACCCCTTCCTGTCAAGGGCACACCTCTTCCTGGTTAATCCCACCCTTCATCTTAAAGCTCCACCTTTTCCTCTTAGAGCTCTGCCTTTTCCTCTCTTTATATTAAAAGTGGATAACAAGTGCCTACTTGTATATTTTGTTTACCATTTCAAATGTATCTATTGAGATAAAGAAAATTATGAAATGTTTAAATTCAAGCATTTTTACAAAGAACAACCACGCATGTCAAGTATACTGGATCACAGCCGCTCTAATTGGTTGAACAATAAAATCCACAGAAACTTGCACTGCATATGAGAGTATCACAGAGCTGCACAGCAATAAAACCCACAGAAATGGGCACTGTGTATGAGCATATCAGAGCTGCACAGCACTAAAACCCACAGAAATGTGCACTGTGTATGAGCATATCACAGAACTGCACAGCAATAAAACCCACAGAAATGTGCACTGTGTATGAGCATATCACAGAACTGCACAGCAATAAAACTCAGAGTAATGTGCAGTGTGTATGAGCGTATCCCAGAGCTCCAGGCCAATAAAACTCACAGTAATATGCAGTGTGTATCACAGAATCCACAGCAATAAAACTCCCAGCAATGCAATGTGCGTTGTGTATGAGTGCATCAGAATTCACAGCAATAAAACTCACAGCAATGCAATGTGTGGTGTGTGTCAGCGTATCAGAATCCACTGCAATAAAACTCCCAGCAAACCGAGTGTATATGAGCACACAGCAATTATGCTGTGGAGCCATCTTGTCAGCAGTGGGGTGCCACTGCCAGAGGGTGCACTGTAGCTTTGATTCCCTTCCCGGTGGGTGTTCAGTCCAGAAAAGAGTCTGTGTTAACGAAAGGGCGGGCAGCTGAACGCGTGCGTTTCACGTGGTTCAGCCAGTCATGTGGTACTGAGACTCAGAGAAATGGCAGTGAAATGCCCTGATGTTCGGTGGTTTCAATCAGCAGGTTTATTCAGGCGAACCCCATAGGTTTCAATGTTAAAAATATTCCCATTTTTATGCAATATCTAATAAATCATTTATTATTTTAGTCTTCAGTAAAAAGTCTTTATTTATTGATTTTTTTTTAGTACCTTTTAGTCATTTTTCAGATTTTTTTGGGCAAAATTTCCCCCCCTTTTTTTTTTTTTATTCAACGAGCCAAGCAGCAAAAATACAGAGGGTAAGTAGGCAGATAATCATAAACAGAATAAATCAGCATATTCAAGCGTAACTTGCATAATACTACAACTTATAACAGCTCAGTCTGAACAATACACAGATAGCACTACAATGAGAGGGTAACATGAGCATTTCAGTAACATAGGAGAAAGGGGAAAGGAGGGGGGAGGGGTCAGGGGTAATTCTGTAGGGCAGTCCCAGTATTACCAAATTCTGTCAGCTGCCATGGTTCGCGGAAGCACCCACATCCCTCCGGGTGTGGTAGTATAACGTCGGTGAGACGTGTCGCTTCGGTATTTGGGATTTGGGGAGGGCTAGAAGAACATCTGGCCACGAGGAGTTAGTACCAGGGACCTGTGAGAAGAGCGTAGGCCAGGGCCACGGGTGAATTCTGGCCAAAAAACTCATATTAAAGGTCAATTTGGAAAGGAATGGGGCTAATATGCAGGGGTAGGGCACCATGCGAATAAATGTGAGAGAAATAGACTTGAGTCAGGGTGGAATAATATTGGGTCACGGCGGGCGGAGGGAAGAGAGGGGGAAGAGCGGAGGGAGAGGAAAAGGAAGGAGAGATAAGAGAGAGAGGGGTAGGAGAAAGAAGTAAGAAGAGAAAGAAAGGAAGAGAGGAGTGAGAAAAAGGAGAGGAAAAAAGTAAAGAAAGAGAAGAAAAAAAAAAAGAGGGGGGGGACATGAATCGTTGGAGGGTGCTGACGGCCGGGACCGGGCACCTCGCCAGGCCGGCGGCGTTTCAAGGTGTGAGTCAAATTGTCACAGATCAGGGACATCAATCAGTTTCCTCACTTGGGAGGGAGGACAGGGTTGTACCAGCCCACAGCCAGTGGATACGAGGGTTTTCAGTGGGTGTCTCGCCCCAGTCGGGTGCGGCAAGAGGCAGACGCCACGTACGTGTTCCAGTGATACCATTTACGTAAGTGCTCCTCTGTTCTTTCTTCTGTCCTTGTCACGAGATCCTCCGTACACATGACCTCCTCCATCCGGGAGAGCCAGTCTCGGTAGGTAGGGAGTGTGGTAGAGCCCCACACTCGGGCCACCATCAGCCTCGCGGTCATGATCATGGGGAGAGCCACTGATTTCTTGAGGGAGCGTGCGGAACAGGGGATTTGCGTGAGCAAGAACACGCCTGCTGTAAATGGTAAATCAAGATCAGTGACCTCTGCCACCGTATCCCTGATAGAGGTCCAGTACGGGGCAAGGAGTGTGCACTCCCACCAAACATGGAGGTAGGTGCCCGTCGTCAAGTCGCATCGCCAACAGTTTGGCGTCAGCCGGAGGCCAATTCTGAAAAGCAGGACGGGGGTGCAGTACCACATCGAGAGAACCTTGTAGGAGTTAGATTGTAGCTTTGCCTGTGGGCTGCCATGGTGGGTTAATTCATAGGTGTCTCGCCACTTTTCGTCCGGTATGGAGGTATCCAGGATCAGATCCCAGGAGCCTTCGAAGGAAGGGGCATCTTGATTAAGTGCGGATTGAAGGAGGTTGTATATAGTCGAGATACCATGTGTAAGATGACGCTTTGCAGTGCAGAGGGATTCGAACGGTGTGAGGGGGCAAATCAGTCTGTGGTGGGCCGGTAGTGAAAGTAGGTAATGGTGAGCGCAGGTTCACTCCGTCCGTAAAGTGTAACGCCCTGAGCAGTAGGTCCGATCCCATTCTCCGACCAAGGGTGGGGTGCACGCCAGTCGGGAAGGCTGGGTTGGCCGCGAGAGGCAGCATAGGTGAGGGGTACGAGGAGATCAAGTATCGACGGTTAGCGGAACGCCAGACTCGTAACGTGGCCCCCACAAATGGGTGTCGAAACGAGACCGGAGATCTTTGGTCTGCTGCTATCCATGGCAACGCGGGCGTGGGGTGTGGGGTCGCGTCTCTCTCCAGATCCTGCCACAGAGCGTGTCTGCCCCCCGTGGTCCACTCTACTATCCGCTGGAGGTGCGAAGCCTCATAGTAGAGGCGGAAATCTGGCAAGGCTAGGCCCCATGATGACTTGGGTCGTGTTAGCGTGCGTAAGCTGATTCTCGGCTTGGCTTTGCGCCAGACAAAGTGATTGCAGTCGGAGCGAATCCTCTGGAAGAACGCCGGGGGGATGTGTATCGGTAGCGTCTGAAATAGGTAAAGTAACCTTGGTAGCACATTCATTTTCAACACCCCGATTCTGCCGAGCCAGGATATCTTCAACAGGTTCCATTCCCCAAGGTCGTGGCCCAACTCCGACCAGAGTGGGACGAAGTTTTCCTGGTAAAGATCTTGTGGTGACTTAGTGAGCCAGATGCCCAGATATCGCATCTTTTTAGGGCACCAGTGAAAGGGGTGCTTCCGTTGGAGAGCCCGTTCCGTTCTGCCCGGGATATTAAGGCTCAATATCTCAGATTTTTCCAGGTTTATTTTAAGTTAGACAGCTTGCTATAGACGCTAAACTCCTCCACTATTTCGGTAAGGATGCTAGAGGGTTGGTTACATAGAAAAGCATGTCGTCGGCATATGCTGAGACCTTGTGGGTGCCAGAGCCCCCCTCCAATCCAGTAATAGCCTCGTTGCGTCGGACAGACTCCAAGAAAGGTTCGAGAGTGAGGGCAAAAAGTATCGGGGACAGGGGGCACCCCTGTCGGGTGCCGTTGCGGATCTGAAACGTGTCCGAGAGAATCCCATTAACCCGTACCCGAGCGTTCGGGGAACCATATAACGCCGCCACCCACGAGATGTATTCTGGTGGTAGGTTCATGGCACGCAGTGTAGCGAACAAGAAACGCCACGATACCCTGTCGAATGCCTTCTCAGCATCAGTTGACAGAAGCAGCATAGGGATCTCCTCCTGTCTTGCTTTGTGTATGGCATTCAAGGTGCGGGTGGTGCCGTCCCTGGCCTCACGAGCCGGGATAAAGCCCACCTGGTCTTTTTGTACCAGAAGCGGCAAGACCGCATGTAACCGCTGTGCCAAGGCCGTTGCAAAAATTTTTAGGTCGGAATTCAATAAGGATATTGGCCTGTAGCTGGAGCATAACATAGGGTCCTTACCACCTTTGGGAAGTACTACAATCGTGGCGGCCTGAGTGTGCGGGTGGAGAGAGTGATTCTCCAACAGTGAGTTAAGGGTCGTCACCAGTGGAGGGACCAGGGTAGCTCCAAAGCGCTTATAGTACATTGATGGAAGGCCATCTGGACCCGGGCCTTGCCATTCTTCTGAGTCTTAACGGCGGATGAGATCTCTTCCTGTGTAAAAGGCACCCGAAGTTGAGCACGCTGGGCATCCGACAGGTGGTACGGGATCCGTTTCTTCAAATATTCCTCAAGAAGCGCCTCCGGTGTCCGATCGGACTCGTCAGTCGAGTGGTATAGGGAAGAGTAAAACTCCCGGAAGCATTGTGCTATTTGGGCCGGGTGGGGCGTCACCGAGCCCTTGGGGGTGCGGATTGCCGGGACGTAAGCCCTCGCTCGTTGTTTCTTCAGGAGGCGCGCCAGGAGACGACCCGGCTTGTCCTCGTGGAGAGCAAAAAAACACCTGGTTTGTAGGATGGCGCGTTGAATCCGAGGGTTCATGACGTTTGTTAACTGGGTGCGAGCCTGCAGGAGACGCGCGTAGGTGTCCGCGTCCCGCGAAGAGTGATGTTCGAGCTCGAGCTGTCGTATTTTAATTAAGAGGTCTTCTGTTTCCTCCTGGCGCGCCTTCTTCATGCGCGATGCCCAAGCTATCAGCTTTCCTCATATCACGGCTTTATGGGCCTCCCAGATTGTCGGTTGCGGCACAGCTGAGGTCAGATGATCCGTGAAATACGTTCGGATAGATTCGGCTATGTCAGCTACAAGAAGCGGGTCCGCGAGTAGGGAGGTGTTAAGCCGCCACGACCTTTCCTTAGAGCGGAGAAGGGGGGAAGACATGGCCATGACCACGGGAGCGTGGTCCGACCACGTGGTAGCTTGTATCTCCGACGATCTCACAAGAGGTAGGTCATACTGGGGCACGAAGAAATAATCCAATCTGGAGTAGGTGTTGTGGACTGTTGAATAATATGTGTAGTCCCTGACAGATGGATTCAGCGCCCTCCAGGTGTCCACGAGTCTCAGTGCTGTTAAGGAGCACTGGATGCGTCTTAAAATTCTAAGGGGGGTCCGTTGGTTCGTGGAGGATGAGTCCTCCGCGGGGTTGAGTGGAATGTTGAAATCTCCACCCAAGACGAGGGTACCTTTCGTAAAGCTTTCTAGGGTTCGTAGCGCCTTGGCCAAATACACATGTTGTTTCGTGTTAGGGAGGTACAAGTTAGCGAACGTGTAGGTGGAGCCGGCGATCTTGCCCTTCACGTAGAGGCATCTCCCATCACCCGCACCGTAAGTGTCTGTCATGTCGAAAGGTACAGTAGAAGCGAACAAAATCGCCGTCCCTTTCGATTTCGATTCCGGGGTGTGGTCAAAGTAACCCATCGGAAAGCGGCGGTCCTGTAAAGTGGGGGGATCATTGGAGCAGAAGTGAGTTTCCTGTAGGAAGGCCACTGAGGCGCGTAGGGCCGCCAAGTCCCTGAGGAGACGGCGTCTCTTCTCGGGCTTGTTTAGGCCTCGTACATTATAGCTCACCATTCTGAGGTCACTCGGGATCAGGGTCGCCGACCGGTTTCCGGGGCCCGGCCCCGCCATCCGAGTGGGGTATGGAAAAGTTTCTGAGGGGGGGAATAAAAGAGGTAGGGAGAGAGGAAAGGAAAGCAGAACAAGAAATTAAAAGAAAGAGGGGGAGAGGGAGAGAATGGGGAAGAGAGAGAAAGAGTGTAGGGAAAAAGACAGAGGAAGAGAGGAAGAAAGAGAGAGAGAAAGAGAGAAAGAGAAAAAAAAAAAAAAGGGGAGGGGGGGTGGGGGAAAAGTCTCTCGGGGTTGTAGGAGAGAGGCGCTATACCCACACCGACAGGCGGGGTAGGAAGAGGGGGTTCCGGTGCCGGTTAGGAGAGGGCTGGGTCCCGACGCCTAAGAGGGGACACAAAGGGGCTCTCCTAACTGAACAAGGGCACCTACCCCAGGGAGGCGTGGAGGGTGCTGCCTAAACCAAGGGCGAAGGCTGACAGGGAACTGCGTAAACGTCAGACAGATGGGAAGGAGGGGGAGAAAGGAAGGGAAATACTATATATGTATATATAGTGGTATATATCAATGGAAAACAACACAAAACTTGAACTCCTATCCCCTCCGAAGGAAAAGGAGTATAACATAGACTATGGTATAAAGGCGTCATTACGGTTGCGTAATTAAGGACCATATGTGACCCCGGGCAGCGTGTCAGCCTTATACAGGCGACGCGCCGTCCTACTCTGTAACATATCAGAATGTGTAACATATAGACGTGTATAAAGAGCTATTGCATTCCAGAGGCAACTTAGTGCCCTCCGACCGCCATCCCCCCCCCACCCACCCCACCCACCACATCCGATCCCTCCGGGCAAGCGCCACTGGAGCGAGCTATCATGCACCACCGATCGCCGGCTAACCCAAGTTCTCGGTAGTCCGTGTGTCCGAAAAGGCCCAACCACCCCGCCGCTCGGGCACCCACCCTTTCAGAAGGCCAAAAATCCGTAGCTAGGTGCGTGGAGGGGGTATATACAGAGGGGGCGGAGGAGCCAAGGTAAGGGGGGGTGGCGGCGTGAGGCTGTAGGGTAACGGGGTGCACCAAAAGGAAAGTGGGAGTGCGGGGGGATCCCAACCCACGACATCCAGTGCAGGCGGAGCGGCGCAAGGGGTATGGGCAGATAACCCGGTCATACATCCCTGGTGAGTTAGGTGTGGGAAAGATAGGGGTGTGGTGTTCGCGCGGACGCGTCCCTCCTCCAACCACCCAGCCGCCAGGGTAGGGGCACTGACCTCCGGGGCAAGTGCAGTGAGTCCGGCAGCGCCCAGGCGTGTGCCAGTTCCGGGGAGCAGAAGTGGGGGGGCACAGGAAAGCGTCCTACCCCCTGGTACCTGCTTGGGACGGCGTGCCGATATGGCATCCAAGGTGTTGAGGTGTCCAGCCCGTATCCGGCGTGTCGGGTCAATCGACCAATTGAAGCGCTGTAAGGGCGTCCATTCCCATGGTGCGAGGGTAGGGAATCGGGCTCGCAGGGTACTGCCCCCGAGACCTCCCGCAACCCGCCTGCACGGACATCCAGCCGACGGCAGGCGCAGGGGCATAGAGGGCACAAGGGTGTGTACCGTCCCTGGGTCGGGGAGGGAAGAAAAAAAAAAAAGGGGGGGCGCTGTAGAGTTACTTCCAGTGGGCCTGCATAACCAGCTCATAGGTGTCGTGGTGGGTGGCAGGGCGAGCGCCCGTCACACGTCGTCCAGGTCTCACAGGGCGTAGGGAACACATCTGTTGCAATCTCTAGGTGCTAAACGGCTTCATCCGGGTCGTCTCGGTCAGGTCCGGCGTGGGCCTCTTCTGCCCCGCGGCGTTGTAGCATGCGTTGAGACCGAGCCGGTCCTCCCGGGCGCCGCGACTCTCGCTGCTCCCAGTCCTGTACGTCCACCGACGGCAATCTCAAGGCAGCCACGAAGTCCGGTACGTCCCGTGGGCGGAGGATGGAATGCGTGGCACCATCCATACGTACTGTGAGGGCAAGTGGGAATCCCCAACGATAGTGGATATGTCGTAGAGTGAGCGCCTGGGGAATCGGTCTTAGATGGCGGCGTGCCGCTAATGTGAAGGGCGTCAGATCTTGATATAGCTCCAGCGACTGTCCCTCGAAATCCCAGGTTCTGGCGTTCCGGGAATGCTTAACGATCTGCTCTTTAAGGCGGTAGGAGGCGAAACAGCAGACGACGTCTCGGGGTGGGTCGCCGTCCTGTGGCTTCGGCCGTAGAGCTCTATGGGCACGTTGCAGCTCAATGGCCGAGGACGGGTCGCGGCCTAGGACCGAATTGAAAAAGCGGCACAGTACCTCCTCCAACTGCTCCGGGGGATCCAGCTCTTTTAAACCGCGAACGCGCAGATTATTCCGGCGTCCCCGGTTGTCCACGTCGTCCACCAGCCGGCGCAGCTCTGAGTAGGCCTCGGGGTTTGCTGGAGCCAGCGGGGGCACTTCCTCCGCGGCCCGTTCCAGGCGAGACACACGGCTGCCGAGTTCCGTCACCTCGCCACGTACCTCCTCCACGTCGCGGTGTACCGAAGCGTGCAGGTCAGAGAGCATATCGGCGAGATCCGTCTTTGTTGGCATCCCCGCCAGGATGGACTCCAGCCGGAGCTCCAGTCTGGCGATGGCCGCTGTAGGATCGGGTCCGGAGGTCGAGGAGGCCGCATCCGCCATCTTGGACGCCGCGGGAGAGCACGCGGCCGGCCGTGGAGTATGGAACAGGTAGCCGTCCAAGGAGCGCTCAGAGGCTCTGAGGGGTCTCGCTGGTGTCTTGGGGTCAGTTGAGGTCCTTTTGCCGCGTACCATGCTATGACAGATGCTGATTTAAGAGCGTATTATCGGAGGGGATGACAGAGAGGGATCAGTGTGCGACCATCTTGGTTGGCAGTCCAGACACGCCCCCCCTTTTTTTAATAGCGTTTTTTCTTTTTTCTGTAACAGAACTTTTTATTATCAATCATAGGATCTTATATGTACAGTTGTGTTCAAAATTATTCAACCCCCAATGCTGTAAAGGGTTTTAGGGAATTTAGTGTACATTTGTAATTGTATTCAGAATGAAATCCTACAAGGACTTTTTAAAGAACCATATGCAACTAAAATTACATCAATTGGTTTTGTAATACAGTAGTAAATGTTTCTTTTGTGAATTCTTCATTGACACAATTATTCAACCCCTTAAAGACTACCACTCTGAAGAACAGAGGTTCATTCAAGTGTTTTCAATCAGGTATTGAAAACACCTGTGGATGTCACGGAGCAGCAATAAAGCACAATAAGCACCAATTAGGCAGCTTCAAAATGACTGTGATACTCAGCTCCTTCTAGACATTTACTGGTGTGGTTACAAACATGGTGAAGTCAAGAGAATGGTCCAGGAAGACAAGAGAAGAGGTGATTACTCTTCACAGGAAGGGCAATGGCTATAAGAAGATTGCAAAGATGTTAAACATACCAAGAGAGACCATAGGAAGCATCATTCGCAAATTCAAGGCAAAGGGCACTGTTGAAATGCTACGTGGTCGTGGCAGAAAGAAGATGCTGACTTCGACTGCTGTGCGCTACCTGAAGGGTAGAGTGGAGAAAAGTCCCCGTGTGACTGCTGAGGAACTGAGAAAAGATTTGTCAGATGTGGGTACTGAAGTTTCAGCTCAGACAATACGGCGCACACTGCGTAATGAAGGCCTCCATGCCAGAACTCCCAGGCGCACCCCCTTGCTGTCTCCAAAGAATAAGAAGAGTCGACTGCAGGATGCCAAAAGTCATGTGGACACACCACAGAAGTTTTGGGATAGTGTTCTGTGGACTGATGAAACAAAATTAGAACTGTTTGGGCCCATGGATCAGCGCTATGTTTGGAGGAGGAAGAACAAGGCCTATGAAGAAAAGAACACCTTGCCTACTGTGAAGCATGGCGGGGGGTCAATCATGCTTTGGGGCTGTTTTGCTTCTGCAGGTACAGGGAAGCTTCAGCGTGTGCAAGGTACCATGAATTCTCTTCAGTACCAGGAGATATTGGATGACAATGTAATGCAGTCTGTCACAAACCTGAGGCTTGGAAGACGTTGGACCTTTCAACAGGACAATGATCCCAAGCATACCTCCAAGTCCACTAGCGCATAGTTGCAGATTAAAGGCTGGAACATTTTGGAGTGGCCATCGCAGTCACCTGACTTAAAGCCGATTGAGAACCTCTGGTGGGACTTAAAGAAAGCAGTTGCAGTGTGCAAGTCTAAGAATGTGACTGAACTGGAGGCTTTTGCCCATGACGAATGGGCGAAGATACCCATAGATCGCTGCAAGCCACTTGTGTCAAGCTATGCTTCACGTTTAAAAGCTGTTATAACTGTAAAAGGATGTTGTACTAAGTACTAAGATTGAATGTCACTTGGGGGTTGAATAAAACTGATAATGATGTGAGCACAGAAAAGACATTTGTGGTTATTTCATTATAAATGTTATGTTATATTTGTCTGACCTAGACGTGCCTCTTTGATTTAATTGTAAGCAAGATGACTGAATGATCAAAATCAATGTCAAACTGGCTAAAACACTCAATTTCAGTGGGGGTTGAATAATTTTGAACACAACTGTAAATTCCAGACATTTTCGATCAGTAGTTCTTTTGAAAACAGCAGGCCACGGGTTTGCGGTGGCAGCATTCAGCGGCCGACTCCATGCACTTTGGGGACCGTGCGGTGAATGGTGAATTCACTACAGGGTGGGGAAATTTTATTCTCCTAAGTGCAGGGAACTACAGAACACCAAAATGTTGGCGTCATTTCAGTGCTCTGTGAGTAACCCATTTAGTGGTGAGGTTTTTTGCTGCCCCCTGGAAAGTGAAAGCCTAGGCCTTGCCTACCCAGGACATACTTGAAAATTAGTGAAATCTCAATGTATCCTTTATGGTAAAATACTTTTCAAAAGTGCGGGCCGCCGCCTCCTGGAAAGTGCCGCCCTAGGCCTGGGCCTAGTCGGCCTAGGCCAAAATACACCACTGAGCTGGCTGGCCGAGTTGACTATAATTGAAGAGGCAATGTTGGTTGCAGTCATTCCGAGATTTACACCACAATGCATTCAGACTTCCAGTAGACAATGAGATTCACGCAGACCAACGCTAAGCAAGCAGAGTCCAGGGCATTCCCGCAGAAGCCAGGACATGAGTCATTCAGAGACTTACACACATCGCTAGCAGACCATTGCAGGACAATGCACTCAAGACTCACACCAAATCTCTGACTCACATGCATTGATTATCTGATATTGATAATTTTCACATATTCCAAAAACATTACATAAAGAATTCCAAGGCAGTAACTCATCTATATCCAGATTGGAGAGGTAATGTATGAGAGCTATTTAAATTAAGGAATTAATGTAATTATATATATTTGTAGTATTTCTTGCAACAGATAGACTGAGATTTCTTAGATTTTTGTTAGCTCCAAAATCTAAATATTTCTATTTTGCAGATAGAGATATGAAGAAGTGGACATAAGGATTTATCCTAAAAGAAACTGTTGTAGGATTGATACAAATATATATATTGAATTTGGAAATTACTGTGATTGAAATTAATAAGCAAGGAATTATAGAACTACAAATAAAAAGCAAAAGATTAGAAGTTTAATTCTCGAGATTAGGGGAGGATTCACTAAATAAGTTTTATTACTTATCATTCTAAATTAGCTCATATTTTGTTGATCCATGTAGTATAGAGATATATATATATATCTATAAGATCTAGCTGGTTAAACATTGATTGCTGGGAAATGCATGTTGTATTAAGCAGAAATGTTTATTAACCATTTGTGTATTAGTTACTAACTGATAAGGTAAATGATATTAATCATATACTGTATGCAGTTACTAATAGGAGATACATATATTGTGAAGCTAGTTTTTATGTGCTGATGGATTGTGGTTTATAAATCTTTGATTATGATATGAGATTTGAAACTTTTTTGTATGCGTAATAAATATATATATGTTTTTATCCAATTATTGATTATTGTATTCTTCAAAGCAAAACACAGACAATTAAAAGAATTTGGGAGAATTTCTAGGAAATATAAACGATTGATATTTGTCTCTCGTATAAGTTTCTTATGAAATAATAATCCCTGATATATTGGAGGCAACTGCCGAGGTAGGTCCAGTAAATCCAATGACATATTGGAGGCTAGCTGCTGAGAAGTCCAATATATGACGTGTTGTAGTCACGTGCAGAGATTATATCTGACACTCCAGGTAGGTTTCCTTGTTCCATGCCAGCTTGGAAATCATTGAAAAGTTATAAAAGGGCAGTTGTAGTTGAGTGATTTGGACGAAAGCCGGATTGATCTGGGGTTAAATAGTTTGAACATTGATAATAATCACGCAGCTGTGTGTAGGCACATTTTTCCTAAATTTTTGACATTAGTCCTGGGGTTTTCTGAGCTAGAGCTCTGCTTCCAAACTATAACGCTGAACAATGTGCTTTGTGTTAGAATTATCCGATATATTTATTCGTCAAAGTCAAGTGATAGCATGATATCATATACTGCTTAAAATTACTTCTTAGTCTATACAATGAGGCATTTGATTCAGAGAAAAACTAAAATGATATTTTCCAGTTGCTAAGTAATTACCAAATAAACATGAAAACATGTTTTACAGTGAATCTGTTTTTATTTCTTTTCAAGCTGAACCTTCTAATAACTATATCAAGCAAGCCGAAGTAAAAGCACATAGCTATTTATTCTGGAAATACACCTAACACTACATAATATTGATTAATATAAGACATATCCCTCCTTTCAAAGGAAAAAAACACATTATAAATAGATTTACATGTAGACTATTTAGGTTGCTGAAACCCATGGTATTTTATGGCTATATGCATGGTTTTTGAATGTTTATGTAGACCTTTTTTGGAACAATATGGGTTCTTTTTATGCCCTATACTGTAACCTTACTATATAATCATTCCTACATGAGCAAACGATTCATTTAACCTAAAGGTTGCTAAGTTTATCTCAGGGACACACTAATGACATGGTATGACTGTTACCACCCTGTTTTGTGGTCATGGATGTTGCCGATGGTCTTACTTGTGGTCACCCAGTAAATAGTAGCACTGTTTCTAGTGTTTGTCATTATGGTTTCTGTGTGCTCCCTTTAAAGCTGACCAATAATAATGTGTCAAAGGAAAGGCAGCTTTAATCCCAAGGACACAGTGTATTGCATGTGCCACGTTATCAGAGCAAGTACTCGTCCTGTTACTTGGCAAATTCTATTTGTTTTGCTGGCACATTACTTAACCCTTTCGCTGCTGAGGCTTTTCCCGCCCCTGTGCTGAGGTCATTTTTTACCTGTTTTGCGCATCATGTTTAAACCTGTTTTGAAGGCTTATTTTAGTATATGACATCGACATATTATATATCGTTCTTTCCGTCAGACTCGGTAGATTCATAATATGTCATTATTATATGTATACGTTATGTGATGTTTGTATATTATAACAAAAAATGCAATAAAATATGTATTTTCAATAATTTACAGCGTGTAAAGTGTTTTTTTCCACATTTTAACATGCGAGCAATTGCGGTTATATTTTGTATGGGGTGCGCTTGTTAAAAAAATTAGAGATGGGGTCTCGTTACATTTTTTTTTGGGGAAAATGACACCATTTTTAACAAACGCACCGCATACAAAAATCGTTAATGCAGCATTATTGTTCACATTATAATTGAAATGGGAACAATATTGCTGCATTAACAAAACAAAAAACAAAAAAAAAAAGTGTTTATTTTTTTTTTTTTAATTTTTTTTTAATTTTTTTTTATTTTTATTTTTTTTTACATTTTTTTTTACTTTCATGTTTGGTATCGTTGGAACGGCCATGCTCTGGCCGATCCAACGATATCAAAATTTAACCCCTAACTGCCACGGATCGGGAGATAGGGAGTTCATTGGAACTCCCTATCTCCACACTTCGTGGCAGTTAGGGGTTAATGCTAGGACTGGCGTCATCGTGCTGCGCACGATGACGCCAGTCCTCTGGGGGAGTTCCCGGAAGCTTGGCCGACATCCAAGATGTCGGCCAGCTCCCGGGAAGGATCGCAAATCGGCGCTTTTCAGCGCCGATTTGCGATCCAGCTCCCCAGGGGTTAATGCCAGGCATCATTTGGAAGGGCAGGCTGTGCCCTTCCAAATGATGCCTGGGTCAAGCCCCTGTGAGCCGCCGATCGGGAGGGAGAGAGGTCCGAAGGACCTCCCCCCCTCCCTTTCAGGCGCCTCCTCCGCACATGCGGGGGGGGCGCCTGAATTATGTGTCATCGCGGGGGCGCGATGACACATAACAATGGCGGCCACTGCTCCGGATGCCGGGCTGACATCCAGGATGTCAGCCCGCACCGGAGGGGCCAGCGATCGGCCGTACCCGGCCGAACGCTGACCCCAATGCGAGGACGCGCTCAGCGCGTCCTCCGCATACCAGGGGCAATGCTGAGGACGCGCTGAGCGCGTCCTTAGCATTGAAGTGGTTAATGAGACTAACAGACATGCAATGCAGGATATTAGTTAACCCCTTTGCTACTGTGCCATTTTACCCCTGTGTCAGGCTCATTTTGACAGTTTTGTGCTCATCATGTTTAAACGCGATTTGAAGTTATGTTTTATTATAGGATCCAGATAAATTATATATCTTATTTTCAGCAAACTCGACAGATTCATAATATATCATTATTATATGTATATGTTCCGGGTAAAGCCAGGAGTGCGGTTAATCCTAGGATCACCCAGGTAATCCTGACATTACCCAAAACCGCTGGGTAAAGCTGCAAAAAAATGAAAATTTCGGACTTTACCCGGGTAATTTTAGGACTAACCAACTGCCTTTGGGTAACAGTCTGGAAGAGCTAAAAAATTCGCACTTTACCCGGATAATGTGCAAATCTGAAGCTTCACCCAGGTAATCTGAGGACTATCCAAAACTCCACCTGGTTAATCTGCAGAGCATCCAACCCCGCTTGGGTAAAAGTCAATTTTGCTATTATCTAAGGATATTATCAATGAAAACGGCAAAAAGACAAACATTAAAATGTATTGCGGATATAATAAATATACATAGTAACAGGATATGTTTCTTATATGAATGTGAAAGAGTTACATGATCTTTATTATGTGTCATATGTGCTAATATATCAGTTATAAAACATAACCATCAGGTTACTCTTTATATAATATCTTTATCTTCAGAAATTAATTTTCAGACAATTAATGCACAGAGTTACATAGAAACATAGAAAAATGTCGGCAGATAAGAACCTTTCGGCCCATCTAGTCTGCCCAATTACATGGATACTTTACCTGGATTTATCTTTTGTTTAGGATAGCCTTATACCTATCCCATGCTTGCTTAAATTCAATTACTGTTTTGGCCTCTACCACTTCAACTGGATGGCTGTTCCATGTATCCACCACCCTCTCAGTAAAGTAATGCTTCCTGATGTTACTTTTAAACCTTTGCTCCTCTAATCTAAGACTATGTCCTCTTGTTTTGCTACTTTGTTTCCGTTTAAATATACTCCCTTCCTCTACCTTGTGGATTCCCTTTACGTATTTAAATGTTTCTATCATATCTCCTCTGTCTCGTCTTTTTTCCAAGCTGTACATGTTAAGATCATTAAGCCTTTCTTGGTAACTTTTCTCCTTCAAGCCATACACCATTTTAGTAGCCCTTCTCTGAACTCTCTCTAAGATGTCTATATCCTTCTGGAGATACGGTCTCCAGTACTGCACACAGTACTCCAAGTGAGGTCTCACCAGTGCTCTGTACAGTGGCATGAGCACTTCCCTTTTCCTACTGCTAATACCTCTCCCTACACAACCAAGCATTCTGCTAGCATTTCCTGCTGCTCTATTACATTGACTACTTACCCTTAGATCCTCTGAAATAATAACCCCTAAATCCCTTTCCTCAGATGTTGAGATTAGGACTGTATCAAATATTCTATATTGAGCCCTTGGGTTTTTAAGTCCCAGGTGCATTATCTTGCACTTATCCACATTAAAACTCGATTGCCACAGCTCCGACCATTTTTTTAGTTTACCTAAATCATTTGTCATTTGGCTGATCCCTCCAGGAACGTCAACCCTGCTGCAAATCTTTGTGTCATCAGCAAAAATACATACTTTTCCATTAATACCTTCTGCAATATCACTAATAAAAATATTAAAGAGAATGGGTCCAAGTACTGACCCCTGAGGTACCCCACTGGTAACCTTGGGTAAACTTGCGCTGAATAAACTCCATTTACCACAACCCTCTGTTGCCTGTCACTCAGCTATTGCCTAATCCATTCAACAATATTGGAATCCAAGCTCAAAGATTGCAATTTATTGATAAGCCTTCTATGCGGAACAGTATCAAAAGCCTTACTGAAATCTAAATAAGCAATGTCTACTGCACCACCTGTGTCTATTATTTTTGTTACCCAATCAAAAAAATCAATAAGATTAGTTTGGCATGATCTCCCTGAGGTAAACCCATGTTGTTTCTGATCATGTAATCGATGTGTTTTTAGATGTTCAACAATCCTTTCCTTTAACATGGTTTCCATTAATTTCCCCACTACTGACGTAAGACTAACTGGCCTGTAGTTCCCCGATTCCTCCCTACTACCCTTCTTGTAAATGGGCACAACATTTGCTAATTTCCAGTCTTCTGGGACGACTCCCGTTAGCAAGGATTGGTTAAATAAATCTGTTAACAGTTTTGCTATTACATCACTGAGCTCTTTTAATAATTTAGGGTGGATCCCATCAGGCCCCATTGACTTATTTGTCTTTACTTTAGAGAGCTGCTGTAGAACCTGCTCCTCTGTAAACTGATATGTAAATGTCTCATTAGTGTTTCCTCCTAACTGAGGTCCCTTTCCTTCCTTTTCTTCTGCAAAGACTGAACAAAAATATTCATTGAGGCAGTCAGCAAGACTTTGTGTAATGTGTGACTTTGGTAATGTGCAAATTACCCGGTTAAAATACAGCAGAAAAGCAAGGTACCCAGAGGCCTCTGGATACTTTGCAGATTACCCGGGTAAAGTCCAAAAATTCATTTCACTTAGGACTTTTGCTAATGATGCCTGGGTAATGTCAGGATTACCCGGGTAATCCTAGGATTAATCGCACTCCTGGCTTTATCCGTAACATATAGCATTTTGATTGGACATGAAGTATAACAATTTTTTTTTAAAAAAAAATTTGATTTATATTCAGATTTCAATCATTTATGGCGTGTATTTCCCCCCCACATTTTATCATTCAAACCTTTTGTGGTTATATATTCTATGGGGCAGTCATGTTAAAAAAAATAGAAATGGGAACCTGTTACTGTATTTTTTGAGAAAATACGCAACTTTAACTAACACTGAAAAACACCAAATTTTTCACTTGTATTTTGCCACGTTGTGTTTTCGGAATAATATAACTATGTATAAAACACCGACATCGGTCGTGGCGAGGGGAATGAGAAGGCGAGTAATGGCAGTGGTATTGCTCATTTTATACATGACAAATGGACAATGCCATTGCTTTGGCGCTAAAAAAAAATACAAAAATATATATATATTTTTTTGTAAATATAAGTTTTATTTTGTTAAATGAAATTAGGCATCACATATAGACATAGGAAATTAAAAGTTAAACAGAGTCATCACCACGCAGGCTGGGTGAACAGTAAAAGATTGTGCGATCAAAACTAGACAAAATAACAAGGTTCCACAATCTTCACATCATAAATAATAAAATAAAATAGAGTGTTTTGTTTTTTTCACATGACATTTTATGCTGACCTGTCCAATGACACCTAACATGACTTTGTGAGGTGTAAAGAATGTAAATACAGGGGTCTAGTTGGTAAAATTTGTCTTGCACGTAGCTCTGGTAAATAGCATCAGCACTTTCTAATACCTCATTATTTAGATGCTAAAAATAGATTGCGCTTAAGTACAGTAAGCATGCGCAAGCTGCTAGGAGCAAAACTTTTTCACCAGACATTAAACTTACTTATCCTAACTACTATATATCGAGACGCTACATTAGCACTATGGTATAGAGCCCTACATTTTGCCAATATACATTATCAGGGTTATTAAGAGCGTGGTGAAAAGCAGGAGAATGACGGGAGAATGGAAAATTCTAGGTCAAAATAGCTGATTTGGAAAGTGAGATAAATGGGAGAATTTTTCTGGTTTGGCTATTTTGACCTAGAATTTTCCATTCTCCAGTCAGTGTTTTTAGAAAGCAAACAACATGTGGAATTTCTTTTGTCCAATGTTTGTTATCTAGGTCTTCATGCCAGCTTTCCAATAAATACTATGTATTTTTTTTTTGTATTCATTTTTAGGTAGTGAATATGATAACTATCAGTAACTTGTAGATGCTATGTAGGGTAATTTGATTATGCAAATTTCTAGTTATTGTTTAATTTTAATCACATGGGTGGAGATTTTTGTTGACTCCCTCCTTTGTGTGTTTGCTGTTGAACCTCTCCTGTTGGCTTGTAGATTGATTTGTAACATACATTATATACTGTACCTCACATTGTTCCCTTCTGCTTCATTGCAACAAGATGATGAGCTAATGATGAATGTTACTGTAGAACAGAACGTTAACATGGCAAAGCAGAAACAAGTGTCACATTGTTATTGTTCTCATAAGTCATAGATCTTCAGCACAGTGGTTCACGGCTGTCACTCACTGTTATGAAACCTGTCAAATGCCTGTTTCATGTCCGGATTGGAGATATGTGTTTTTAATATTTAACATCTTTATGGATCTTCTATAAATGATTCATGTTTTATGATGAATGCCTTCAACTCACACATTTATTTATGGATAAGGGAGAATCTCGAGAAGTCCTAGAAGTAAATACATTGTGTGCACTAGGAATTCATACTGAGCTTTGTGTAACTTGTATCAGTATGCACGTATTATTGGGAGGAGCATAGAGGTTTTATTGGAAGGAGGATGGAGGTACTATTGGGAGGATGGCTGTATTATTGGTAGAAGAATGGAGGTATTAGAGGAGAATGGATGTACTATTGGAAGGCAGTTGGAGGTATTCTATGAAGGTTCATGGAGGTATAATGGGATTTCAGTAGCATGGGAATGATCTATGAATCACTCCTATAGACACCTATTAACAGCATGTGAGCCAACATATTTTACACAGGTACTATTTCACAGCTGCGATTCACCTCGACTGAACAGGAGTGGGGAAGCGAAACCATGGTGTGCAGGAATGGGCCAGGCACATGTTGGGAGGTTAGAAAAAATAAGGAAAAGTAACACAACACAGACATAGGGGCACCAATGGTTTAAGGGATCTCAAAATCTGGCCCCTCAGATGTTTCTGAACTACACCTCCCATGATTCTCTGGCCATTTATTGCATTCAAAGAATTCTGGGATTTGTAAGCAATAAACATCTGGGGGTCCAGAGTTTGAAATCCCTGGAAGAATCAGTAATGAGTTGTGCCCAGAAACAGACTTATTTGAAATTAATAGAATTGTACTCATGGCTGGGGTTGATATAGTAATAACTGCAGTGCTGCAAGAACCCTCCTACAGCTGATCAGTGAATTGGTGCTTCTGCAGGAGTGCCATATTTCTTTAGTAGATCCTCAAAATGGCTCGTTTCAAAATAATTAGCAATCCAAAAATGCAGAAAAAAAGCGACTTTTTGCTGCAAGTGAAAAGAATAAACAGTTGAATAAATATTTAATAATAACCGGGAATATTTTTTACTTTGAAACGTATGGGATTTGCCTCTTTAACCCCATAGTGACCGGGCGGTTTTACGAAAATCCGTCCTTTAGTGCCCGCTGCTGTTTTTAGGTTTCTGCACAGTTTGTGGTTTGGTCAAATTTTCCTCTTAGGCTAGGGCAGACGAGCGTGATTTCTACGGACTCTACGTCCGTGCACACGGACGTACGTCAATACGGAAGACACAGTAGTGGCCACACAGTCCGTTTATTCACTGACGTATATTTTGACGGATGTAGGAGGGAAAATAAATTAAAAAGCAAAACCATTTTGTCCGTGAAAAATGCTGGACGTATAAATGCAGTCCGTCTGACCACGTTCCATCACTCACACACAAAGCTATGCAGACATTGCGGACGCAGCGCACTTTGTGTGGCCGTTCTAGGGGATGTACGTTCTTGCCTGCCTTGCGTCCGTGGGCCGCGGCCGTTGTGCGTCCGCAGTTCAGTGCGGACGTACTTCATGTGTCAGGCTCCAATGGGCTTTCTTTCATGCTATCACGGACGTACTTTTAGGCGCAATCACGGACGTGAACACTACGCTCGTCTGACCCCAGCCTTACTCGTTTATGCAACCCTCACATATTATATACCGTTTTCCCACCATTAAATGGACTTTCTAAAAATACCATTATTTCCATCATATCCTATAATTTACTATATAAAAAAAAGACATCTGAAAAAAATGGAAAAAGCACTTTCAAAATTTAATCCCTTTAGACTAGGGTCAGACTAACGCAGTATCAACGTGCGTTTAGCAGCACTAAATCACGGCCGTGCTAGCAGCAAATGACGTCCAATGCCAGGCAGCATACGAAGAACGGCCGCACAAAAGTGCGGCTGCGCAACACAAGTGGCAAACGAACGCATTTTTTCGAGTATGTGAAACCGCTAGTACTGACGTACAGAGTGCGCTGCGTCCACTAGCGGCGTGTGTGTGTGATTAGGAGACGTCAGACGCTGCTAATGTCCGGCCAACATAACGTCCAGACACAAAAAGGGTTTTATTGATGATCCGTACAAAATCACGGACGAAAATACGCATGGTATGGCCGCTATTGCATACTCCGTGAAAAAATGCGTCCATTCGTTCGAACGCACTTTTTCACGGACAATGCGAAAAATGCGTTAGTCTGACCCTAGCCTAAAATCTACAACCGCCAAAAAAGAAATTTTGTCCTGAGATTAGAAATACCCAATTTTTACATGTTTTGCTTTTTAACCCCTTCACTGCTGAGCCAGTTCACCTCTGTGCGCTTTCTGACCGTTTCATGCTCATAATTTTTAGATGCCAGCTTAAGTTCTATTTAATTAAAATCCCCCAGACAAATAAAAAAAGAATTTAAAATAAATTTTTACACCAAACATTGGCCTTTCCAATGATATCAAACATGACTCTCTAGCTGCCGCGGATCAGGAGATACGGGGATCCAAAGGATCCCTTGGCAGCTAGGGGGTTAACTGGCCCACTGATGTCCTCACGCATATGGTGAGGATGTCAGAGGTTGGGGGTGACTCGGAGGCTTGGCTGACATCCAAGATGTCAGCCACCTCCGGGTTTGAATCGCAATCCGGCAACAAAGGTGTTAAAGCTGTGAACCCTTGCAAAGGGGAGACTCTCCCCTTTCCAGTGGTGCAATTTGCAGGTCCCTATCTATAACGGTTGGGGAGTTAGAGGGCTCCTAAGGATCCCCCCTCCCCTTCCTAGTTTTGGCAGCAGGCGCCAAGTGGCACCTGCAGATAACGTCATTATGCAGCGTGATGACATCATCATGCAGCGTGATGACATCATCACGCTGGCTGGGCCCCCTGAAGAGACGGAGCAGGCTTCCAGCTTGCCATTCCGACGTAGGAGCCCAGCCAGGAAGGTAAGTATCGTGCGGGAGGGTGGTTAGGAGACCATGTATGGGGAGACCTGTGGCCATGACATACATGGTACGTCTGCGGTCCTTAAGGGGTTAATAATGCATTACTCCATTCGCTGCACACTCGCTGCTGCTGTAGAAAATGAGAGGGTGAGGTAGTGCAGCAATATTATTCATTTTAATATTGATAAGTGAACAATTCTGCCATTCTTGGGGGGGGATAAATATTTTTTTAGGTTTACAGATTACCTGGTAATGTTTGATATCATTGGAAAGTGCATGATATGGCCTTTGCATTGACTCCTAAACTTGAACTCCTACGTTACATGGTTCACCACTCAAACTATTGTACTGGGATTCACTATGCTGACAGGGGGACTCCCTCTTTATGATGTCATTGCGCGCATGCACGATGACGCCTGTGGCCGAGGGGCAGTTGCACAGTCGCCAAGCTGCGGTAAACCAAAAAAGTGCGTAGAGCAGTCTCCACGCACAGGACTAAAGAGGAAGGATGCTCCAGGCACACCCTTCGTGTTCAACCGGTTAATGTGTAGCCAGGGTTTCCTTTCTCTAACTTTATTCTTCTAATGGTATCAATGTTATCGCATTTATAGATTACAAAACTCAATCACAGGACCCAGCTAAGATTTTCTACAATAATATAGACAATCAGCTTAAATTAACACAACTGAATGCTTCGAAGTAATTATGAAAACACTAAACCTTAATGAAACATAAAGGGAATGAACGTCTGATGAGCAAGAACAATTTATTGATTTTTTTGGTGACACACATAATAAAGTGTCAGCTACTGTTTTGGATCCAAAAGAAGGCGAAAAACCCAGTCTGAAACAGTCTCAGAATATGCAAGACACTGGGAAAAAATTCCTTCTTGACCCCAGAATGGCGGTCAGATTTCTCCTTGGATCAAGTAGCTCTTAACCACATATTAAATATCATTGTTCTTGTTGTTCCATTCGAGGGGGTTGGGGTCCATGGCTGCTGCTGTATTCTTGCCATCCCCTCCAATCAGTATGCTCAGGTCTTAAGGCATCCAATCAGCCATCCATTCGAAGTTCTTAAAGACATCTCGATGTTCCTCGGGGATGTTCAGCTTCATCGTAGGTGTTAAAGCAGGGGGCTGTTTTGTAAAATCTTTGTTGAAATTACTCACATCCTCCGGTCCAGAGATGGATAGCTGGAATGGGGGCGTCAGCTCTTTCGTTAGTAATTTCGCCCACTCGATGTTCTGTATAAATTAAACATTTAAGAATTTAATGAAATGAGCAATTTACACCAGTATTTCACTCATTCATTACATTTCCCACATCACTTCCAAATCGTATGAAACAGAATAAATAACAACATGCACCACGTACAGCCAGGGCTGGATTAAGATCTCTATGGGCCTGGAGCTGAAGATTTTGATGGTCTTTTTTTTTAAATTTAGCAAAATGAAAACATATTTTAAGGTTATTTAATATTGCAGATACAGGTATATATAACTAGGCAGATACTGTGCGAGGAAATTTCCATTCCGATTTCAATCATTTACAGCGTGTAAAATTATTATTTTACATTTTATCATCCAAACCTTTGTGATTACATATTCTATAGGGAATTCTTGTTAAAAATATTGAAATGGGAACCTGTTACTGCATTTTCTGAGAAAATGCACAATTTTAACCAAAAAATTAAGAAAACAAATGAAATATTCCCCTTGTGTTTTGGAGGATGGTGTTTTATGAGTAATATGACTATGTATAAAACACTGACCTTGCTCCCAGCATATAAAATGAGAAGGTGAGTAATGGCAGTGGTATTGCTAATTTTATATATGACAAATGGACAATGCCATCGCTCTGTAACTAAAAGCAAGTAAATAAAAAAAGTTGTTTGTTTTCTTTTCTTTTAGATTTTACATGGTCACGTTTGGTATTAATGCAAAGGTCAGACTCTGACCAGTCCAATGATGCCTCCCATGACCTTGTGAGGTGTAAAGATTAGTGACACAGGGGTCCAAAGTCTCCACCAGTGCACTTTGCTGCAGTGCAGGCGGTTTAGGTTTTTGATGTAACAATTCATAATAATGGATTGTGCCATCCACACTTATTGGTGACATAAGAAATGAGATGGTTAGTTACTGCAGCATCATTGTTCACTTTATAATTGAAAAGTCAAAAATATTGCAGTGTTAGAAAGAAAAAGAAAAAAGGAAATGTTATTTTATTTTTAATGTTACAGAACACCTGGTCATGTTTGCGATCATTGGAAAGGCCACGCTCTGGCCTTTCCAGTGATACCTCACATGACCCAGTAGCTCCTATGTAGTTGGAGATACAGGCCCATCAATGCAGACATAGTTATCCTTTCTCTGGGCCTATTCTGGGGCATTGGCCTAGAGCTGCTGCTCCATCAGCCCCTATGTTAATCCGGCCCTGCCTACAGCTCATCCATGAGTTGAAGAAATATACACAAAGTGGACTTACTCTAAAGAATGGATGCAGCTTAATGTACTCTATATCGTTCTTTCTGGACCCCAGACGTTCCTCTGGATTTTTCATTAAAAACTGAAAAAGAAATAAATTGTAACACATTATATTGATTTAGAAATATCAGGAGGCCATATGTTGTAGACACTATGACGATGACCATTACTATTTCCCTATACATCAAAGCAGTTTGTACTGGTGTCCAGTTCAAGGTGGAGCATCACATGGCGCTCCACTTCCTCTAGATTTGGACAGCACAGCACCGCACTGGCCACAACTGTCCAATCATTACAGCAGAAACATCCAGGAAGGTATGAGGATCACTAGCTGAGGAGTCTGGATGAAGAGCATCTCTTTACAGACATATCAGTTCCACTCCAATATCTATTAATTAGATGGAGGAAACATGAGTTTGGCAACTTACCCATGCTAGAAGCGAGATGGATTCTAGAGACATCTCCGAGGGATAAATCACTTCCTTGTTGCAAATACAGGATTTTAAGTCATTATCGGTTTCGGCCCAAAAAGGAAACTAGCATAAATAAATAAATATGAAACAGTGTTACATGATGAATCTGACGGTGGTTGATAACATATTATTTTACAAACTCAGACTCTAAAACGGCCAACTGGTAGGTCTTTGCTAAAAGACAAATTTAGCATTTGTCCTGCACCTCCTGCTGTTACGGCTTTACAACCGTTACAGCCGCACAGAACGCTATCTGTAAATAACTGAAGGCTAGCCTTACCTCTGATGTCAGCATGCAGTGGATGACGATGCCGAGGCTCCACCAGTCTACGGTGTGGGTGTATTTCTGCCCTCTGACCATCTCTGGGGCCTTGTAAATCAGTGTTCCCACACCGGACGTGGCTGTGTCTCCATATCCAATACCTATTAGAATTAAGAGACATTCGGATTGGAACTGAAGGTCGTGGACTTGTTCATTAATAACAATACTCAGGGTATAAAGTGGCATCAATCATTACAACAGGGTAGGGAATAAAATTCTTAATCCTCCTCGCGGGATGTCTTTTATGTGTACCCCCAACAATCACGGCTCTGCAAACTTTTAACATCGTTTCCTCCAAGCAGGTCCCTTGGAGGCTGTGGGAAATTGTTACTATAACAAAACAATATGCAGAACTGTTTTGTCTGAATGTATTTAAAGTAAAACTTCGTCCATTATATTGCAGATGAGGATATACAGCAAATATGTATATTGTTTTTCTGGTATTCCCTTTGCCCTTTTCTTTTCTCTATCCCGTTTTACTGTCAGAATAGAAAGTCTGAAACTGAAGAACGATGTTTCCTTTCTGTAAGTTACCTTTTGTTATTTATAAATTTTATTACATTTTGAGAAGTAGTGTTTGTGTCTTCTGTTTCCTTGCATGTGCATTGCGTGTGTTACTGTATGGGGTTTATTGTCCGGACAGGGACTCACACGGCTCATTCTATCCTTATATACTTACATTCGTCATCTCAGCAACTGACGTCTTGATTCACTCATTCATTTATCAAGATATTTTAGATATAAAACAGTATTTACCTGCTCTGCACAGACCGAAGTCTGCTATTTTGGCATATCCCTTGCTATCTAGCACTATGTTTTCCAGTTTCAGGTCTCTAGATTAAATTGCAAAAAAAGAGTCTTCATTCATTATTTGCTATTAATAAAGGGTACGTGGGGTGTGCGATCAGCGGGGTTTTGAAGTTTGATGTTTAGGTAAACGTTAAAGAAAGGCTAAGCATATTTAAGTGACCTTTTCTGGCCATCTTACCTGTGGACGATCTTATTCTCATGTAAGTACTGCAGGCCAAGCACAACGCATGCAGCATAAAACCTGTGAAAACACAATGTGAGGGTCATTCGGCAGCACAGTGCATGAATTGGGAGTCAATGTCTTGCAGTTCTCCTTTGTTACTCGATGCTCAGACACTCGTTACACTGTCACTCAGTTTTCTCTTCTATATTACTTACACAGCGCGACCTTCTGGAAACGGTTCCTCTGTCTTCCTCAGGTTAAAGTGGAGGTCCCCACCAGCAGCATACTCCATAATGAAGAAGATGTAAGCTTCATCTTGGATGGCTGCAAAAAGATTTACAAGGAAGGGATGGCGCTCTCTGCTCACGACTTGGAAGACTTCTTTCTCATATTTGAGGCTGGAAAACAGAAAGGAAACACAAGTGAGACAACTCTGTGACCACAAGAATCCTTTTCTCTAAAAGCAAAACATAGGATAGAGCCTTGTGATAATCACATCTTTCCCATTGATGCCAGATGGTCCTGGCACAAAAGGTTAGAATCAGTGAGGCCTTAACCAAAAATACAACATGAGGACCTTCTGGATATGCGAGAAATGAAAAAATCACACAGAATGTTAATTAAGAAGGCTTGGAAGGATCTCTTAGTGGATGAGAGAATGTGAATATAGAAGTGTATTTGTGGGTATAAAGGGAAAGAAATATGTATTTTATGGGTTGTGTGTGTTTGAGCAACAGCATGATAGAGCAGATTGTGTTTGTGTGTATGTAACTGCAACATACTGAGTGTGTTAGGTCTCATCTGGGACAATAAGATGCAGCTCACCTACTTTTTCTTTCTTTGTGTGAGGTCCCAGATTGAGTGAGGCCTTAGGCTGGGGTCACATGAGCATACTTGAGAGCAGAAGGAACGTTGGTGAGAGTGAACGTTCCTTCTACTCTGATGCCCTTGTGGTCACTTCACTGAGCGCAGTTATGCACACAGCGCTACGTAGCTCGATCCTCCTACGGAAGATCACGCTTTGCAGCACCATCCTACATCCATCGTAGCTTTTTGACGGGGAGGCTTTCTGTACGTCCAGTGGTGCGCACGCTACACGTGTGGCCACTCCCGTCGAGCCGACATGAAGCTGCGACAGATGCCGGCAGAAGCGCTCACACGGACGCACTCAGTGCTCTCATGTGACCGCAGCCGTAGGCAGCCGCCTGTTTTGCAGTTAACCTGTCAAATTAACCACCAGAAATCAGGGCATTTTGCTGACATTTTGGTGCTGTTCGGCGTTCTCTGATTAGATTAACCATTACTTGTCTCTGGGGAATTTCACTGCCGCTGAACGGCACCATGGCGCCGTCATGGCCTGTGGTGCTGAATACAACAGATTCAGAACCACGGCCAATGGACAGGGACGCGGTGCCGAGTCTAACACAACCATTTTGATTTTGTTCCGTTTCGGTCCGAATCAATTCGTTTTCATTCGGTTTTGGACAGAACAGATTCGTATTTCAGAAGCACATCTGAAATTCGAATCGGTAAATTTCGTCCGAATTTTGATTCGGAACGAAACGGACATCTCTAACTGTGAGCCTTAATACATGCATACAGAATAAGTGGGGTGCTTCAGGTTGGCCATCCACTGGCACTATAGTCAGACGACCAACGGGTTCGTCTGACTATGGACGACGTCAGTCGTACGACGAGGGTCGTCCACTGCAAGTGACTGTAGACGACCCTGGTCGACCACTGCAAGTGACTGTAGACGACCCTGGTTGACCATCGACATACAACAACGGACGACTAGTTTCGCATCTCAGCTTTCTCTATACTACCTATGCACTTTATATGCATGGTTGCTATTGGATCTAGATAAATTTTACCATATTTTATACTTTCTATTTCTTATTATTTGGAATAAATTAGTTTTTTATACTTTGGTGTGAAAAAAACTGTTTATTTGTACACCCTTTCTGCACTTCTGCTCCTGAATATCCCCTGCTGACCACCCCACTCGAAGGGTCATATACCCACCAAGGAAAAAGCACCAAAAGGGTCGCATCTGAGCCTGAAATACAGAAGTCTGCTAAACTGGTGAGTGTGACTCCGTGTACAAAACGCTTGTTTTGTGCTTTTTTTTCAAGTGTCCTATACCGCACAAGAAGGGCAGTGCCACCCTCTATTTGGCCGGAGGTGGTTCACCCCAGAGCCAGGGATTATGTGGGCTCTCTAGATTTTGCGTTTATTTCCTTTGTCCGTAAATTAGGGACATTGGTTTCCACTCAGAATTACACGATTTGTTCCATTTTTTTTTTTCTTTGAGATTCACCAAGAGGAACGAGGAGAAATATATCGCTGCTGACCCCCTTAAGTATTTAGATCTAGGATTTTTCAATACACTGGACTCTATATTCACTTGCTTTCTACTGGATTTTTTTTTTCACTGAATTTTTAGCACGGGCATATACAATTGCTATTATACTTCTTACTGGAAAACATATGCGTCATTTTGGGATACCATTAGTATGGAGAACTCCAAGAAAACGGCAAATTTTCGACTATTATTGCATGTGTCTGGAGACTTTCATGTACATTTTAAATGTTATTCAGCCAGCTATTTCAAAATCCTCCAATTTCAGAGACCCTATTAGCCGAGGAACGTCTGTCATGCTTTGGTAAGTGACTTTATTACATTTGATACATGTATCCATGTAGGCAATGGAGTTCAGTGTATCAGTTGACACATGTATTCATGATCTGTGTGTGCATATATGATGTGCGTATATGATACTTGACGGGCACTATAACCAAACAAATTAACATATTTAACAAAAATGTTTATCTTTTTGCAATCTATTAAACATTTACGACATCTGTGTGTCCTCCAATTCAGAAACAAAAGAGCCATAGAAGTCTCTGAAATTGGTGCTGAAGAAAGAATCTGTCGGCGTGGGTGACGTTGGTTCCAAAGATGGAGTTGCGGTGGTTGGGGCTACAGTTGGTTCCCGATTGGAACTTGGCTGCAGTGGGCAATTTTTATTCTTCCAATCTAGAGTGAACGTGTGCAGATCTCGCTGGAACTCATATTGCTGATCCATGGGTATATTCTGGATCAGTGGAAGAAGGCTCATTAAAAAATGATAGTGGCTGTCCCTTTTCATCTGCCCACTTTCATCTGCCAATAATTTCAGATTCTCCTCCTCGATCTGCAGATATTTTTCTTCAGCAGTCTGCTCCACCCTTTTCCTCTTCAAACTGCTCCTAGGACGGGCTCTTTGGAGCTGCTCGCTGATTCCTGGCTCACAAGATGGTTGAGCTGGAGGCGTTGACAAGTCTGTAGGGATTGACACATGTTGTGGAAGAGTGTCCAGAATCGCCAGATAGGATGGCTCATCTGGGTTGTTGCTATGGACATCTTTCATCCTCCTCCTGGGTACCACTTTTCGCCTGGGAGATGTTCCCTTGCAGTTGTCGGGGCTCCACAATGTCGACCATAGACAGCATTTGATTGTAGAAAGCCCAGTCAGATGTTGTTGCTCCATCTCTGGACTTGTGCGCCATAACCTTCTTGTGCTCCCTGCGAAAAACGTCACGCAGGTTCCTCCACCTTTTTTTCACCTCTTCGACTGTAATAAAAAGAATATTTAGGTGAAAATGTAAATACGGAAAAAACAAATGGTAGACATAAATACCCATATTTATTTAATCTGTTATTTATATTTACTAATGTGATGTTCTATCATTGCAGATACGTGGCAACAGGAAGTTCGTTTAAAACCCTGGGCTACTCATTCATAATTTCTGATGTCATGGTCGAAAGGATTGTCCGGAGACCTGCACAGCCATCTGGGAAAAGCTGCAGCCACTTACACATGTCATCCTCGACCAATGAGGAGATGGAGCCCATTAATAAGGGATTTTGGGAAAAGTGGCACTTTCCAAACTGCGTGGGGTGCATCGATGGAAAGCACATCCGCATCTTCCATCCCAAACATTTGGGCAGTATGTTTCGCAACGACAAACAATTATTTTCCATAGTCCTACAGGCTTTTACTGGGCCAGGTTAAAGGTTTATTGCCATTGATGTAGGTGCATATGGGAAAGAGAGAGATGGAGGGATCTTCAGTAATTCAAACCTGTCCCGGAAGCAGGAGTAAGGAGCATTGGACGTGAGAAAACACACCGCTCTACCAGCAACACATTACATTACAGCCCCACATGTCCTCTTGGGTGATGAGGCATACCCACTTAAACCATATCTGATGAGGCCGTACCCAGCATCCAGACTTGAAACCATATTCAATGGCCTCCTATCCCGAGCAAGACAAGTGGTAGAGTGTGCTTTTGGAATCATGACAAGCAAATGGAGATTTTTTACACAAGGCAATGGAAGTGAATCCACCATTTGTGGACAATATTGTTAAATGTATATGCTTGCTGCTTAGCATTATTTATTGAAAAAAAAAGAGAGGGTGTATGAAATTTCACAACCCCCAGAATTTTTCCAGCAAGAATATTTATGACACTTGGGTAAAATAGCGGTGACCCTTCTGTAGCACCCGGGACAAATTTATAACTTTTTTTTACCACTGAAGTGGATATCTGAAAATTTTCATAAATCTTCCTTTTTGTTTTGGATTTTTCATTGGCGATTTTGTTGTGTGTGCAATAAAATATATATGGAAAAGTCCTGACCGACCGACTGACTCACTCATCAGCGCCCAGCTCAAACTGTTTAACCTATGAATTTGAAATTTTGAACGTACATTGGTTTTATGATGTAGGCACCCACTAAGGAAGGATTTTTGGAAATTCTGCCCCAATGGGGTAAAAAAAGGGGTTGAATATTTTAAACAGGATACCTACAGCTGAAAAACCAAATATGTTACAGGCATGAAAATTGGTATTTACAATCGTCTTGAAAAGTAAATAAACACGTGTTTTACCCTATTACAAAAATCCAGTGAGAGGGGGTGAATACTTTTATCAGTATACATAATAACAACCTGTGTATAGCAATTCATTTAGAATAAGCTATCCAAATGAAACTTGTGACAGATTAATCCTTATGTTGCATGGGGGTAACCCAGTAGATATTGGAAAGGAATATTCAAGGATAAAGTAAAACTTAACGTTTAATTAGACATTAAAAAAAAAATCGTTCAGGCAGACATGCACCACAGATCCCCAGATGCAGTCACTGGGCTTCAACATGAAGCTACCTTGGATAATTGGGAATGTGGAGGGTTAATTAGTCTGACATTTGCTGGCTAGTTCAGAAAAATTGAGGTTTCTATGCACAAAACCCAAGGGACCACAGGAAAGCATAAATTCAGAAGGAACCACACTGTTGGGTCACAATGGTTGCTGCTAGTAACAAAGCCAAGACAAGAATAGATAGCGAGATCCTTAGAGTGGTCTCATAGAAAGCAGTAGGAAGGTGCAAGAACGGAAGGCGTCCCACCAAAGACTCGCTAGTCAGCAATAACCCAAGTTTAGAAATTATTCTCTACTCATATTGCTCGTATGATCATAATTTACTTAAGCCTGTTACAGATGCCACTGTAGACGAATGAAGAATGTGGTCATTGATATGGAGTGCTCTTTCCTGGTAGAATAAATATATATAAATAAAATTGATCACTCAGGAGACTTACAGGGTTATTCAAAGAGAATCGAAAAGCCACCACACGTTCGGTGACTTTTCGTTCTCTTCAATTCGGTTCGATTTGGCGATCCCATTTGAGCAACCCTGTGGTTTTCAGCAAGCACCACAGGGCCGCCGAAATGCAGGGAAAAGTCGCCGCAAACCCGCCGAAAACTCACCGCAATACGAGGGCGAACGCACACCGAAACCCACAAAAACATCTGGATTAACCCGCCGAAAACGCCAGAAAAACCCGAGCAGGAGCCGATCACATGCAGCGCAGCCTCCAGGCCGACACCGCAGACGAATGCAGTGAATAAATTAGAAAAACAGTTTGCTTGAATGTTTGAAAAGTGAAACGTTGTTTGCAAAGAAACTACTGAGTGAAAACTTCTGAAATTTACATATAAGATCCAATGAATGATAATAAAAAGGGCTGTTACAGAAAAAGTAAAGTTAAAAAAAATCTAAATTTTTTTTTAAAAATTCCGAAAAATGCTTAAAATATCCGAAAAAATAAATAAAAAGAAAATCTATAAATAAAACAGACTCTTTACTGCAGAATATTATAATGAATGGTTTATTAGATATTGGATTAAAACGGGAATATTTTTAACATTGAAGCCTATGGGATTCTCCTGAATAAACCTGCCGAATTAAACCACCGAATGGCAGGGCATTTCGGGAACCTTTCACTGCTGGTTTGTGTTCTCTGAATAGCCGAAGCAGTGCTTTTTCATGGGGATTTCACTGCCCTCGAACAGGCACCGAACAGCCACAGTATGTAAAGGGAATTCGCCAGGATTTGGCGAATTGTCTGCTCTCTGGATAGCCGAATGGCCAAGAAAGGTAACCGAACACTGATTTTCAGTATTCGGTTCCCTTTTGGGAGCCATTCAGATCTCTTTGAATAACCCTGTTAGTAAAGATGAATAATCTTTAATCCAAAAAGGTGATCCTGGCTGGGATGAGGAGGGTAGGCCGGGCACCACATGAAGTTCTCCGCTCTGAAGACACTGATCTCAGTGTCTTCAGAGTGGAAGTGCAGCAGCACACGTGACGTCACGTCACGTGACTGCCGACTCCAGCGTGTGGCGCGCCGCCTGCACGAGTCACCGTGTCGACCGGTGGGGTGGGGGGGGGGCGCACAGGAGACTGCAAGTGACAGTTTGACCAGTCCCAGCAGGATAGACCCTGCCACACCAGTGCCAGCAACACCAGGCCCTGCCAGAGGAGACCCAGGCACATCATTGTCACTATCAGCCAGACCGATGCCCCAACGGAGGATGGTAAATAAATATTAAAAAATGCTGTGTACATTCATAATCACTGCCTTTACAAAGAGTTATTGCTGTGGATATTGTGGCTTATCCATAGAGATCCTAATCCGGCCCGTTTGTTTCCATAATTAGAGTGGGCCAGTCTGGATGAAGTCCAGAGCCGATTTTTTTTTGTCCCAGTCCAGCCCTGGCCTAGGCTATAGAAAGATTGCCAAGACCCTGAAACTGAGCTGCAGCACGGTGGCCAAGACCATACAGTGGTTTAACAGGACAGGTTCCACTCAGAACAGGCCTCGCCATGGTCGACCAAAGCAGTTGTGTACACGTGCTCAGCGTCATATCCAGAGGTTGTCTTTGGGAAACAGACGTATGAGTCAGCCTGTCAGTGCTCAGACCATATGCCACACACTGCATCAAATTGGTCTGCATGTCTGTCGTCCCAGAAGGAAGCCTCTTCTAAAGATGATGCACAAGAAAGCCCGGAAACCATTTGCTGAAGACAAGCAGACTAAGGAACTTACTGGAACCATGTCCTGTGGTCTGATGAGACCAAGATAAACTTATTTGGTTCAGATCGTGTCAAGCATGTGTGGTGGCAACCAGTTGAGGAGTACAGAGACAAGTGTGTCTTGCCTATAGTCAAGCATGATGGAGGGAGTGTCATGGTCTGGGGCTGCATATGTGTTGCTGGCACTGGGAAGCTACAGTTCATTGAGGGAACCATGAATGCCATTATGTACTGTGACATACTGAAGCAGAGCATGATCCCCTCCTTTCAGAGACTGGGCCGCAGGGCAGTATTCCAACATGATAACGACCCCAAACACACCTCCAAGACAACCACTGCCTTGCTAAAGAAGCTGAGGGTAAAGGTGATGGACTGGCCAAGCAGGTCTACAGACCTAAGCATCTGTGGGGCATCCTCAAACATAAGGGGGAGGAGCACAAAGTCTCTAACATCCACCAGCTCCATGATGTTGTCATGGAGGAGTGGAAGAGGACTCCAGTAGCAACCTGTGAAGCTCTGGTGAACTCCATGCCCAACAGGGTTAAAACAGTGCTGAAAAATAATGGTGGCCACACAAAATATTGACACTTTGGGCCCAATTTGGACATTTTCACTTAGGGGTGTACTCACTTTTGTTGCGCCGGTTTAGACATTAATGGCTGTGTGTTGAGTTATTTTGAGGGGACAGCAAATATACACTGTTACACAAGCTGTACACTCACTACTTAACATTGCAGCAAAGTGTCTTTTCGTCAGTGTTGTCATATGAAAAGATATAATAAAATATTTACAAAAATGGGAGGGGTGCACGCACTACTGTGAGATTTTATATATATATTATATATATATATATATATATATATATATAACAAAAACATGGAGAGAGCACTCCAGACAAACACATTCAAAAACCTGCAACAACAGCTCCATGCATGGGTGCATAATACCAGCTTTTACCACATGGTGAAAATTTCTTAACTCAGAGCTTTGCTGAATAAAATGATGGAAATTTGGTTCGCAATGAACGGCCGTGCATTGCTTAAGCCTGCCAACAGCGTCAATGTAATCCACCCTCTAGCAGGTCCTACTCTGCAAACCTAATGACTGCCCATCATGGGATAAACTCACTTACTGAGGAACAGGTCCCTTCATGGAGCTCCCGCAGATCAAGGTTAAATAGAACCTGGAGGAGGAGTACCTGTGGCAGGGAGGGGTGCATACCCAGGAAATACTTTCAAAAAACATGGGGGGGGGGGTACATCGACGATATTTTCATTGTATGGCGGGGTACTATAGAGGAAGCTGCACAGCTAGAAATGTATATTAACAGTCTTAGATCCCCAGTCGAAGTAACGATGCAGGTGAACACCACAAGGATACAATTCTTGGATATTGAGGTCTATCTTGAGAATGATAGTTTACACTATTCCTTGTACTCAAAACCTACTGATCGCAATACATTATTACATGCGTCCAGTGCTCATCCCCAGCACGTCCTAAAGTCACTCCCATATGCACAATTCTTAAGGGTAGCTAGAAACAACGCTGAACCAGAGATCTGTGAGAAACAAATGCAATCTATGTATGGAAAATTTAGAACTCGGGGATATTCAACCAAAGTCCTAGACCTTGCCCTGATGAAGGCCAATTCGGTACGGGAAACATCAATAGAGCCGCAACCCCGACTCAGGTTCCCTATGCAGTTTCATACTGCGACCCCCAAACTCACAGCATCAGTTAAAAGGAATTGGCATATTTTAGAACAGGACCCTTCATTACCGACTATTTTCCAACAGAAACCAATGTTTTGTTACAAAAGGGGCAAGAACCTGAGAGACCTATTGGTTCGCACAGATCCAGAACATAGTTATTCCCGGGAGTCGGGGTCATTTTCCAATACGGGCTGCAAGAGGTGTTTAGGATGTGTCACTTGTGGACACATGCTACCTTCCAAAACGTTCTCCCATCCGCACACTGGTAAAAATTTTCAAATCCGCCACAACATTTCGTGTGAGACGGACTTTGTAATTTATAAGATCTTGTGTCCTTGTGGGTTAGCCTATATTGGTAAAACAGAGACACCACTATGCGAACGGATTCGTAATCACCGGTCGAATATACACATAGCCTAACGAGACGGTCGTTTGGACAAACCAGTGGCTCGGCATTTTTTGGATTTTGGCCACCCTTTGGCTTCGTTGAAACTTATAGCCTTTGATCATATACCGCCCCCCAGGAGAGGGGGGGATCGCGGTAGGTTGCTGTTGCAAAAAGAGACTTTTTGGATTCACCACTTGAGAACTGTATATCCGGATGGTTTAAATGAGAAACTGACAGTCTCAATGTTTTAGACACTATGCCCTATCCAACTGGGTCCCCCTTGGGTTTAATCCTGGGGACCCAGTTGGAGCGGCTTGTCTTTGGCTGTCTGTGTAGGGGCTATAATTTATTGACTTCCTCTATCCCTTGGGCTTATTATTATCTTGCCCCTCCTTCAGCATGGTGAACTTAATGCTCCTTTTCGCATGAGTGCTCTTATATCTTTCTTTTATATATCTTATTCGTTTGTCTTTGTCTTTCTGTCATCCTGAAGTGCGTGAATGTTTATGCCTCACTGGTTGCCATGACTGCACGCCGGTTACGTTGCTTGGAGGCGTCGGCGGTTGGTGCATGCGCACTGGGTGGATGAGAACGCTGACCGGGGGGAGTGGTGAGTACAGTGGCATTTATAAAATTGTTTGTATTTTGTTATTGTCTTTTATGTCCTGAAGAAAGCCCTGGGTCAGGGCTGAAACGTTGATTCTGGAATAAACTTTGGCTTGTTTATCGTCCTGGAGTGCCGCCTTCCATTCTAAAACTTCTGTCTAATATTCAGCCTAACGTGGCAGGCACCGGGCATCAAGAGTCTGGAAGCTGGAGTGCTCAGCCTTTGTATGTATATATATATATATATCTCTTCAGGACAACCCGCAACACAGAGACTTCTTGTTACAAAAGACATGGTACTTTTTCTTAAAAAGGTAAAATTTATTAGTATGTATTTATGAATTATTGGATTATAAATACCTTTGGCTCCCATTTGGTCTTCGTTGTACATCACGAGCATGGTATCTTCTGTCCCTCATATCCCACAGAGGGTGTAGGTCTTGCACGATACTGTTCAATAAAAATGCATTACAATGAGTGTAAACAATCAAAAAGGCCTTTACAATGTCATAAAAAATAACAATACTCACTTTTTTTTACTGAAAATGAATATAACATTTTTAAAAATATTAAACAGTTTTAACCTATACAATTTGCCTGTAAACCTGTCAAACTATCCCCCAAACTCAGGGCATGTCGCCAACACTTTGGTGCCGTACTGCGCTCTGATATTAGTTCTCTATGGGACTATTTCTCAGCCGATTAAAATCGCTGATGTGCAGCAATCTGTGGCGAATAAACAAACAGCCCTGAAATTGCATCGTATGAGGAAATTCAATATTCAGTGCCCTTTGGGAGGCATGTTCACTGCTTAGTAAATAAACCCCTTTGTGCAGATGCAAAAAGAACTACCCTGCCCTACCCCTGTCAACTATACATACACAGCAGTCCCACCTATCTCCCATACACAAAAATACATTTATTACAGCAAAACCTAATAAAAATGTGTTTTAACTCCCCTAATGAGCTTGTCCACGTCCATCTTATCCAGGGATCGTTTGGACATATGTGCGATATTTCCCAGGATTCGGGGAGTGGTCGCCGGAAGTCGACGGTCGGGTGCAATGGACGATGGTTCCATTCACCTTAATGTTGCTGGATTGTTCAAACAACAACAGTATCGGATGATCGCACAAAAACAGTTCCAGTGGACGGCCAGCCTTAATATTTCTTACGAGAATTATTTTCTGTTGAACTTGAAAAAGATATTCATCATTATGACTCATACAGGATTTATCAGACTGTGCCCTCAGTGAAATGTGCTTCATGTCTGTTTTTTACATAACGTTTTTCAATATTAAAACTAGGGATGCACCGATACTAATTTTTAAAACCGAGTGCTAGTACCGATACGTTTATTTAATGTCAGGTGACGCTTTCCAATAAATAATTTAGGATTTTGCTGAAAGCCTGTCCTGTTTATGTTAATAAACATTTTTTTTCTTAGTTCTTAATCTATTGCAGCACAAAGTAAAAGGTACATGGAACCTTTAAAAATACCAAAATCGAAAATAAAAAAACAAATGGCGCAAAATCGCGCATATATCAGTTAAATACCAATCTGTTGGATCACCACACACAGTTGGATCACCAACTCTGTACTCCGTCTTTACTTTTGATCTAGGAAAAAAAATCAAAAAGAGTACATTGCGTAGTATTTTAATAAAAAAATTCTTTAAAATTCTTCAACAAAAAGCACACTCACATTCTTTCAGGCACATAACAAAATGTGCATATAAACATTTGCCACAATGGCTCAGACCTCCCGAATTAAACGTCCGATGAACATCCAGGATCCACTTCCAAAGGTCCCAGGTATTGTAAAACAGCTAAGATATGTTGTAATAGTAGAAATGTATTCGTATAAATGAAATTATATATGTGCAATATATGGAAAATGGTTCCTCTTAAGGGTTTAATTGTATGCAGGTATGACGATTAGAAGGAATCCCCATATTGATGCTGTGATTGGGTGAGACCTTGGAAACCTCAGCTGTTAAGCATTTGACCCAATTTTAAAGAGTTTTATAAACTGAAGGGAAAAAGGACTGAAACATTCTGATTTACACTCCTGATGAAGTGGGACAGACGTACCCACGAAACGCGTCGAGTGACTTATTGAAAAAGATCTGACGGTGTGCTCGGAGACCCCGGGGAGGAACCCATCCGAGGAGACATGGGACCTTTGGAAGTGGATCCTGGATGTTCATCGGACGTTTAATTCGGGAGGTCTGAGCCATTGTGGCAAATGTTTATATGCACATTTTGTTGAAGAATTTTAAAGAATTGTTTTATTAAAATACTACGCAATGTACTCTTTTTGATTTTGTTCCTAGATTAAAAGTAAAGACGGAGTACAGATTTGGTGATCCAACTGTGTCTGGTGATCCAACAGATTGGTATTTAACTGATATATGCACGATTTTGCGCCATTGTTTTTTTATTTTTTCTGTTTATGTTAATATTGCAATGTATGGCCAGAAACCCCATTCACCCCTGCACACACAAACCATATATACAGTCATATATATATCCACACACAAACCCACACTGTGGTCTGGTGTCTGTTGGGTATACATGTATCTGATGCCTGTGGGGTATATTACACACACACCAACCTGTCAGATGCCAGTGTGTGTAAAAAAAAAAAAAATATATATATATATATATAGCAATTGTATCACCCGACGCCTGGGACATGAAGATCCGGGCGCCAGACAAGTAAATATTTTTGAGATGCAGTCCGGCGGGCAAGAAGACTGCTCCCGGCGCACGAGCGCCATCGGGATACAAAGAGCAATCCTCCATAAGAGGATCGCGCTTTGTACACTGAGCGCAGAGAGTGAAAGGAACGCCCACTCTCACGGACGTTCCTTTCTCTCTCTCTCACTGAGTGGCGCAATGAAGGGAGGCGCAGGAGCTGCGGCACACGGCGCTTGCTGTAGATCTCTCCCACCTACATCGCGTCACCTCGCGGGGGCCGGAGCTTAGCGGCAGCAGCCTCACCTAGCCAGAATTCCTGCACTAGAGATAAAAATTCTACAAATATCAGATATTTGTAGAATTTTTATCTCTAGCGCAGGAATGCTGGCAGACAACAGAACCGATCAAGTTATAAACACCGTGACCATTTATTGTAGTCCGAGGGGCCATAGTGCACAAACAGATAAACGTATTTTTATACGTCACATAAAATAACCGCTCCTCTTTGCAGTAGTGTGGGCATTATCTGGTCTGAGGTCTATATCTGTGGGCATTATCTGGTCTGATATATATATATATATATCTGTGGGCATGATTTCGGCTGAGGTTTCTGTATATGTATCTTGATTGGGCATGATCTGGTCTGTATATATGTATCCGGGCATGATACTATTCGGATTAAATTGGCAGTAATTTATATGTATTTAATTAATACAGCTTGCATTCTAACTCAAATTATGTGCGCGCTGTTATGAATAAAGACCTCTAAACACGCTTTTGTTGAAATTATTTTTCTTATCAGGACAAGTAGATCATCCTGAGGGACAAGTAGATTAGATTTAAAAAAAGAAATGAATAAATATATATATATATACACACACACGTTTCAGACCTCAGACCAGACATGGGGCAGCTGTCTGAATGCTCTAACTGCATTCGGACAGACCCCTGCAGCTGACCACCTTCCAACGAGCGCCGCCAGCAAAGTCTTAGAACAGCTGCTCATTGGGAAGCCCCAGCCAGGATCTCACGAAATCGTGCACAGTTCAAGATCTTGCAATATCGCGGCTGGGGGCTCCCCCACGAGCGGCTGCTCTAAGACTTTGCCGGCGGCGCTCGTTGGAGGGCAGCCAGCTGCAGGGGCCTGTCCAAATACCGTTAGAGCATTCAGAAGGCTGCCCTAACCCCTTGGATGCCAGTAAGGCAGCTCAATGCTGGCTTCCGGTATCGGGGGAGGTATTGTGGGCACCTGCACGAGTACGGAGTACTTGTGTAAATGCCGGTATTGGCACCGATACTAGTATCGATATCGGTGCAGCCCCAATTAAAACATTCCAATATTTTAGATAGGAAATGCCACTGGAGGTTTAGCTAAAACTAGGTTTCATGTGGAAAAGTCGTCACCTTGTGAATGCCATAGGTAAGGACGTGTAGAAAAAGTAGCTATTTACAAAGTTTCCTAACATTTTCGTAACTTCTATTTATATTATTGATGTGCTCATTCACACGGACCTGTAATGCCCGTGTAGTTTTACCTACATAATATTTATTACAAGGGCATCGTAATACGTAAATAAGGTATTTTGAGAAGCAGGTTAATTTATCTCTAATTTTATAGTTGTTTTGACCGACACAGAATGTAGTAATTTGTCTTTTCTTATTATGCGATTTTCTACAACTGATACAGTCTCCGCAACCATAAAATCCAGATGTGAGTCCAAACCAATTTGTCTGTGTCTGTTCCCATAGATGATTTTTTAACGAATTTCTGTCTAATATAAATAGAAGTTACGAAAAACATTGTCTCCAATCATTTCAAACTTAAACACAATAATAATCCAATAGGTTTAGAATTCTTCGGCATTGAGAAAATAACTAAAAATTGGAGGAGAAGATCTTGATTTAAAATTGGCAAAAACTGAAATGAAATGGATTTACAAATTAAACACCCTTGAACCAAATGGCTTAAATGCTGATTTTGAGATTTGTCACTTCCTTTAATAAAAAATTCACTATAAATAATTTAGAAATTCTACTTTTATTTTTTAAAGATTTTTTAATAAATTTTAGTATTTTCATTTTTCATATTATCAATTGGGTCCAGCATTACGATTATTCGACCCATTCATTTGAATTATTTTATTAATTATTTGTACAATATATGGCACCCATTCAGTTAAGCGCCATACAATTAAATTAGGGATATCTTGTTAACTAATATTAACTGATTGCTTGGATTCTCTATGTGATATGATATGCTCTACAGTGAAGATAGCGTTAACCAATTCTGTTATTGGGTCGTTTTTAGCGCTTTTTTATAACCATACAAAGAAAGGATGTATGAAATGAATACCCGACACAGTACAAAAGAAATCGGAAGTCTCATTCGAAAGACAACCCTTTGGAACGCATTTTGGAACGCATATTGAAAACCGGAACGGGACCTGATATCCGGTCACGTGACCGGAAGTCACGCAGTGGAACGCACGCCGGAATCGGAGTTGAAACGCATATGCGATTGAGAACCGCAGGTGTCAATTATCAGCCGTTATTAAGCGGCTATTTAATGGATGTATGTGAACGTTCTTATTTTACAGGACTGAGGAAGCCTACAGCTTGTGTAGGCGAAACGCGTCTCTTTTGCTATTAACTGCAATTTTAGAATAATTTTTTCTTTTTTCAATACCATTGGTTTTACCAATTTTTCTGCATAAGAGTTCCAGCCTGACACTTTCTTATTGATCCTTTGCATGCTTACCTACTGAGCCACTATTCAAAGAGGCTCTTAAGATCGTGAGTACCCACTTGTTACCTACTTTTGTATTCTGAGAACGCTGGTATCTGCGCAATGGAGGTTTCTTCTTTTTTCTAAGTTTTAAAGAAGTCACCTATGGTCAAACCCATCGCTGATTCAAGTGTGAAGAATCCTGAAGAATCGTTTACAAGGGGTGTGACCCCCTAGAGTGGTCAAAAGGCGTTATCATCGGAGCCTTATAGGGCTTTATATTTGTGAGTTCTTAGCACATACAATTGTTCTCCTTTTTGATATTTTCTTTCATGTGTTTATCCAAACGATATTGCACCATGGAGTTGTTTATATTCTTTACTATTAGGTTCCATCAATCATGATTCCTATACCAAGACTATCCAGATTCACTGTTGAAAATTCCTACTTAAAGTTAAGTGCGCTCACACCGGGTCTAGTACCCATCTTTTTCTCTCAAATGTAGTACACTCTTTACCATGGGACAAGAGATAGTTTTAAAATGTATTCATGTACGTTTTCAAAGTTTGATTTGTATGGGAGTAAAATGTTCAGTAGCTACAAGACTGTGCTTCTGAGAAGTACTGCAGTGCAGCACCACAACTGGGACAACACAGTAGCACCACAAAGGATGTCCAGAGCAATGAGGGAACGGAGATGAGCCAGTAAAATACAAGATAATCAAACAGTAGAATAACGGTAAGGAAAATCGCCGACGGCGTAATAAAAAGCATAGTGCTGCCTTATAGTAGTAGGACTTGCAGCAGTAGTACTGAGATTCACCTCCTACCATGCAGCGCTCTGGTGTTGTTTAATCCCACTGATCACCCTGCATAAAACCAGGCCACACCTGAAGCCCAATGCTTTCTCATTGACTTGGAACCTCCAAGCTGTTAGGAGCTGAACTTGTACAATCCCTACTTACCTGAGTTCTGGATCCCACTTCTACCTGCTGGATCTCCTCTTTCTACTCACTGGATTTATTGTTTCTCCCTGGATTTCTCCCATCACCTCCCCTGGATTACAAGGATTTATTTCATTTTTACTACCTGGATACCTATGCAGAGTGCACTCTGAGGACTAAGTTACTACTTTATTATTTAAAGACTTCTTCCTCTTTGTTATCTTCTCTATTGCATATATGTATTCAGTGTATTCTTGTTTTCCTTAAACTCTTCTAAGTGTCTTTCTCTGTATAACCTATATATCTTTTTCTCTGCGTTAAGTACCATTACCTGTAATCTGTATATGTTATATCTGTTTCCCTCCTACTTCATAACTCATTAATATATATATTTTACACACACATGTATATATTCCTTTGTTCTGGATCTCCATCGTTAATATATCACCCCTTTTATTCTTGCCTCATCTGTATGCCTCCGGTTTACCTATCATTGTTTATTCATCATTTCCCTTTTTTGCATAACCCCCTTTTATATTGTTATTTCTCCTGTGTCCGTATAATAAATCCTTCTGAATATATATCTGCTTTGCAAACCCTCTGATTTATTGCATAGTGGCACGAACCTACCACCCCGGAACCTGTATCCTGACAATAACAGAGCTCCATGAAGACAGAACACTCACTATCACTCTCCAACCAGAACCTCTTTGTTGGGAGTTTCTTTGCATCCCTCCTTTGCTATATACCTACAAGCACCAGAAATGCCAAATTTCAGCACAGACTTATGGGACGCATGCCAAATGAACCTGGTACTCTTTTTTTTTTTTTTTTTTTTTTTTGGGTTTTATCAATCGTGCTGATTAATTTATTGATGAATCCTACCATAACTTAAAATGTTCTTCACTTTGATATACTTTAATACAGCATAATAATAACAACATTCGCTTACTTTGTGTGACCTCTAGTGGCCTGCTTGAAGCAGTGCAGCTGACGGTTTGTCTCCCATCAAACGGTTTCTACTTTAACATTGAAATTAGAATAGTTTGCTTGTTTGAAGTGGTGTCTTTATCATGATATAGAACATGAATTAAAAATCAGAAAAATGAACAAAGAAAGCCAGTGTTGAGAAAATCTGAAGGGACGCAGGAGTCATATCTATGACAAATGAGTAGGAGAATTGATGCGGATGATCATTGTTTTGCATATACTGTCATCTGAAGTGTGGTAATGCGATTTCACAACCACTGCTTACACCGTCCATTTAAATATAAAATTATTGTTATTTTTATACTTTATTTGTGGAGTTTACAAATCTACATGGTCATGTGGAAAAGGGAAAGATAGTTTTAAAAGAGAAACAAATTGGTACAGGAGGAGTAAAGCATCTTGCCCTAAGTGAACGTAGTAAAATTACTGTTATTCATATCTGTCGCTATACTTGCGCAATAAATATGATTTGTTCAAATAGAAATGTCTAAACGATTTCCACTGATTTGGTTCAATTGAATCTCATTCATGTTGCGATTAATTTCATCCAAATTTTGCTGATGAAATTCATTTTGGTCTAAACAAATCTTTGGATGAAGCCCACTCTGTTATGTGAACATTAATTTAGTGCCAACTAGCCAGTACTTTACTGCTACTGTACAATGTTAATAAAAATGTAAACTAGATGTGGATCACAATGACCCCCTACGGTGTATCACAGAATCCACAGTAATAAAGCTCATAGTAATGTGTGCTGTGTATGTGCATATCAGAGCTCCACAGCAATAAAACTCACAGAATGTGCAGTGTGTATCGCAGAATTCACAGCAATAAAACTCCAAGGGCACTATTACATTCTTTTTTTTTTTTTCATATAAAGAATGTTTATTGGAGTTTACACAAAAAGTGGTACATACATTTAAATGAAAGAACCATCCAAAGGAAGAAGCATAAATGAGCATCAATGGCAATAAACAATATAATTCAATTGGATTATCTTCGTAAACTGAAAAAGGGGGTCAGTTGTGCGCACTCCATTTTCTAATAATTTATAATTCCTAAACTAACATAAAACATGGCAGCACTATCATCTTACAGTCGACATATCTTATATCAGATTTCCAGATTCAACAAACATCTTCCATCCCTCCCACGTATCATGTAGCAGGCACATAGAATTGTTCGCGGTGTGAAACATTTCCTCATATTTGAAAACATTTTCTAGGGCCCCCATAACTTCCTTCATAGAGGGACACATAGAGGACCGCCAATGTCTAGCTATTACAATTTTAGCTGTACCAAGTACCATGGAGATAAACCTCCTATGACGGGTCTGAATTGTAACAGGAATAAGGTGTAAGAGGTACATTTTCGGACAAAGTGGGAGTTTAAGTGAAGTACAATGGGAGATCAACCTATTTATCTTTTCCCAATATCCCCCCAGCATGGGACAAAGCCAGAAAGTATGCAATAATGAGCCAGTGCCGGTAAGACATCTCCAACAGAGACCTGTGTTCCCTGAAATATGGGCCAACCGGGTGGGTGTTAAATACCATCTGCACAGGAGTTTGATATGGGCTTCTCGTAAATTGGTACTTCTAGAATATTTATATATCGTTTCCATGGCGTATGACCAATCTTCTATGGAAAGTGTTAGGCTAGGGTCAGACTAGCGCAGTTTTAACGTGCGTTTAGCCGCACAAAATCACGGCCGTACTAGCAGCAAATGACGTCCAATGCCGGGGAACATACGAAGTACGGCCGCACGAAAGTTCGTCCGCGCAACGCAAGTTGCAAACAAACGCATTTTTTCGAGAACGGTAAACCGCTACTACTGACGTACAGAGTGCGCTGCGGCTGCATAGCGGCGTGTTTGCGTGATTGGGAGACATCAGACGCTGCACACGTCCAGCCTACATAACGTGCACAGACCAAACACTTCCTGTCTTGTCTGGGGGTAGCTGCAAATTGCGTTAGACAATGGCTGGGACTGAGATCGACGTGGAGAGGCTGATCAATGCAGTGGCAGAGCATCCCGAGCTATGGGACACGGCCTGCGACGGCTACAAAGACCGGCAGAAGAAGGCCAGTGCATGGGTCACAGTGTCCAGGGTGGTGTACCCAGAGTACGAGACGTGGTCTGATAAAGAGCAGAAGCTTCAGAGTGAGTAAATGATCATTTTATTGCATAGAATTCAATTGCATTGAACTTGAATGTAATATCAAACAAAATGTCATAACGAATTATCGTTGTCACTACGGATGTGCGTTTCGGCTTTCAGAATTTCGGAATTTAAACAACATTTTCCCGATTCGTGTTTTCTGATGCGGGCGATTCACAGATAATTTTTCGATCTGAAAATGTTAGATCCGAAATGTTTCCGAGCCGAAACTAAATATTGTACGAATATTCGATTGGACTTGAATTGTGTCAAATCGAAATTTATTGCTTTGAAACGAGAACAGACGTTACGAAAAATGTCCGAAATCACTAAAAGTAGATCCAAAAAACGAGCAAAGTGACACAAAAAACGAAAAATGGTCCATATTCCGATTACATATCCCCGAAAAACGAGTCGAACCGAATCAAAACAGGGATCGTTCGAAACGAGCCGAATCGAAAACATTAAACATCCGAAAAATCGAACAGAAAAAATAATCGGTGCACAAGCCTAGGTGTCACATGTCAAATGATGTCCATCTGCCATGGCACCTGCCCTGCATTGCTAGTGAAATAATTAGACAGAGCATCGCGAAACCTGTTGGTGTGTCTATTTACAGGTATTATGTCATCGTTAGCATACTCATCCAGACCCGTTACTGTGAGGGTATCCTCGAAATTAACCCCATCCCTCGCACGAACATAGTTATGTAGGATGCAACAGCATTTCACTATATCCACACAGAAATCCACATTTACATCAAGTGGCCGATGAAAAATCCTCCACTTGTTGCTCAGTATGCCAAAGCTACACTCGACATACCGTCTTGCCCGCGACAGCCTGTAATTAAACACCCGCTTCTTCACAGTCAGGTGTGTCCCCGAGTATGGCCGCAGGAGATGTGTGGATAGGCCGAATGCCTCGTCACCCACGAAGGCATAGGGGACTGACACGTCGCTGCCAGGCAAAGGTGCGGGTCTGGGGATGTTCAGGTTCCCACCCTCAATCTCATTCCACAGTGTTGAGTTCCGAAACAGTGTTGAGTCAGAGTCCTTGCCGTATGATCCGACATCCACATACACAAAATTATAGTTGGCATCTGCCACTGCCAGTAGGCCAATTGAAAAATAATGTTTATAATTTTGATACAGTGAGCCACTGTGCAGTGGCTTCACAATGCGGACATGTTTGCCGTCCACCGCTCCCAGGCAGTTGGGATAGTTCGCTCTCTCCCAGAATCCTGCTGCAATTGCCAGCCATGTCTCGCCTGTGGGTGTTGGCAAACATTGGTCCTTCATGGTTTCCCATATTGTTTGGCAGACCTTGCGGACGATCTCACCAGCTGTCGATCTGCCAATGCGGAAGTTGTAATGCAGATCCTTCAAACTGCATCCACTAGCGAGATACCTAGAACATGAAAGAAGCTGTGTTATGATCACATCATATAAACCTAACCTTATGTCACTCTCATCATGTTTTGCAGCACATGAAGCAATCAATAAATGGCGCACGGTGAGGGTCAATCATACCCGGGTCCTGAAAAAGGAGGCTGAAGCTGCTCGCTCTGGAGCTGGTGCAAAGAAGAGGCGCAGCTATTTGTATGCTGACCAACTGTCCTTCCTGAGGAAGAGCCAGGAGCCGCGCAAGACCGTGAGCAGCATTGACCGGCCATCCACCTCTAGCTCACAAGGGCAAGACCTGCAGCCCGCAGGATCTGGCAGCTGCCAGGTGGAGGCCGAGCAGGGTGGTGCGGAGTCCCAGGTGGAGGATGTGGAGTCCCAACAGGTGCCGGGTACAGCACCCACAGACAGCACCAGTACGGCTCCCAGGAGGAAGAAGCCACCATCAGCTGATGTTGAGCAGGCCATGGTCGCATTCATGGATGCGCACCATACACATCCACGCTGCATGGTCGCTGATTCCGAGGACATGTCCTTTTTTAATTCATGTCTCTCCCTGCTCAACATGATGACCCCAGCGCAGAAGGTGGATTATCGCCGCCGAAGCCTGGACCTCATACATGAGATACTGTCCCATCCACAACAGGCACCTGTATATCACGGTGTCGTGCCACAATACCCCCATGGTTATTCCCACCACTGCCAGGCGTTGCCTACCCACCCACGTCCCCTGTTGCTGGGCCACCCCCGGAGCCAGAGTACCACCGCAGCCATATGCACGGTCCTCATGACCCAGATGCTCCTCGGTATCATACCATGTGAGGTGTATCGTCTGTTCGTTTATGTTTGTCACAGTTTATTCATGTTGTTCTACTATTTTTATTTTATTACCTTCATTGGACATGCAATAATATATGTGTTTAATATGTTATTGTTATCTTCTGTCATATTATTTCGGGACTAAATATTTTATTTGTTTCACATCGTTGTCAGTGTCATTACTCTTTCGTTACGTGTTCTGGAAGGTGATGCATGCGTGTGTGTGTGGGCATATAACTACTGACCTACAATAGAGCCTCTGCACACCGAGCACATGTCTGATGACTGGCAGCGATGTCATGAATGCACGTGTTTGATAGTACTTACCGCAAAGTGAGGACCAGCATCTCCTCCGGTGGTATGGCAGCCCTGTTGGTGTCCCTCTTGGTCAGCGGCTCACGCACCTTCATCAACAGTTCATCAAAGGTGTGGATGGACATCCGCAGGTAGTTGAAGAACTTCACGGGGTCCCTCTCTCGCAGTGGCCTGTACAGTGTCACAAAGTGGCCATGCGTGTGTCTGGCAGTGTTGATTGGATGGACCCATGTTCGCCGTTGTCTTTTCTTCTTCAGGTACAGGTATCCCAGTGCAGCAAAAAGAAACACTTGGACTGCATCCATCTTGGAAAAATGCCACCATTCCCAAAATGCCTTTTTATACCCTTTCCCTTTATTTGATTCATTCTGCAATTGATTTGGTTGATCATATCGCTCTTCTTCCAGCTCCGTGAAACAAAAACGTACGAAAATGCGCATCGTATGACCGCTTTCGCGCATTCCGTGAAAAAATACGTTCGTTCGACCGCACTTTTTTACGTTCGCGGGGAAAAATGCGTTCGTCTGACCCTAGCCTTAAGGCTAAGTCTTTTTCCCAATTAACCATATAGGGTAGTTTTTTAGGCGGGGTCGGAGTTAGGAGGCTGTTGTAACAAAGGGACAGCGGTTTCATGTGACATTTTTGTCCCATACACAATTTATGAAAAGCCGAGAGGTTCACATCGGTGAAAGAGGTTAGGCCTTTCTGGGTCAAAGCATGTTTCACACGAAGATATGTGAAGCATTCCTTTGATGGAATAGCGAACTCCTGTACCAAAATCGGGGAAGGTTTTCAGAGAGCGTGGCGTGAAGAGCTGCCATACATGAGTCAAGCCTCGCCTGATCCAGGAGTCTAAGGTTAAATCGGGAATAAAGCGACACAGAACCCTTAAGGGGGCAAGGCATAGTAAATTGTAAGGCCTTACCAATTGACGGCCCCACAATCGCCATGCCATGAGGGAGAGCATCGAAACAGGCAACAAACCCATGGTACTATTTCTCGGTAGGAATGTGAGCCACATCAGGTCATGAAGTCTGTATGGGAAAATCATGGCATTCTCCAGCTGCAGCCATAGTGGTGGTTCTTTTTGATACATTGATGACAACAGTTGGGCTAGTAAGGCTGCTTTGTAATAAGATTGCAGATCCAGAAACCCCAACCCACCATTACGCCGCGGCGTTGTAACCGTGGAGGCCGACACTCGAGGAGGCTTCCCCTGCCATGTGTGCATGAATTAGTTTTTGCAGCCGGAGCAATAAATGCGCCGGGATGAAAACCGGGATATTCCTGAAATAATATAAAATTTGGGGTAAGATACACATCTTCATGGCCGACATACGACCCAGCCAAGATGAGTCGATTGTGCTCCATTTGGAGAGCTGCGCCTCAATAGAGGTCAAGAGTGGCGTAAAGTTTTCTTTAAGGATGGTTCCCCGCAATTTAGAAAGGGATATACCCAGATATTTTAAAGAGGTAGAACGCCAGTCAAAAGGGTATTTACTACGCAGAGAGCTGAGGGGCGAAGCAGCAATATTTATGGGGAGAGCTTGCATTTTACTCATGTTATTTTTATAATAGGATATCGCGCCAAAATTATCGAGGAGGCTAAACAGGGGAGGGAGCGAGGTTTCCGGTGTGGTCAGAAAAAGCAGTAAGTCGTCCGCAAACAGTGCCAATTTGTGTTCCCCATTCGGGGTTGATAAACCCTTAATAGCCGGAGCCGTTTTAATCTGCAACGCCAGGGGTTCTAAGGCCAGAATGAATATTAACGGGGATAAAGGGCAACCCTGACGGGTGCCATTTGTTATATGGAAAGCGGATGATAGAAACCCTGAAGCCAATACTTTCGCCGACGGATCTGAGTAGAGGGCCATAACGCGGTTTATGAATTGTGCTGGGAAGCCAAACTTTAGTAACACCGTCCGCATATACCCCCAGTGCAGGCGATCAAATGCCTTTTCAGCATCTAATGCCAACAGGAGTCCAGAAATGTTAGTCCTATGGGCCAGGTCGAGTATATCATAAAACCGTCGGGTGTTGTCACACGTTTGGTGGCCCGGGACAAAGCCAGTCTGCAATCAAAGAAGGAAGTAGAGGGGCCAATCTACAGTTGTGTTCAAAATTATTCAACCCCCACTGAAATTGAGTGTTTTGGCCAGTTTGACATTGATTTTGATCATTCAGTCATCTTGCTTACAATTAAATCAAAGAGGCACGTGTAGGTCAGACAAATATAACATAACATTTATAATGAAATAACCACAAATGTCTTTTCTGTGCTCACATCATTATCAGTTTTATTCAACCCCAAGTGACATTCAATCTTAGTACTTCGTACAACATCCTTTTACAGTTATAACAGCTTTTAAACGTGAAGCATAGCTTGACACAAGTGTCTTGCAGCGATCTACGGGTATCTTCGCCCATTCGTCATGGGCAAAAGCCTCCAGTTCAGTCACATTCTTAGGCTTGCGCACTGCAACTGCTTTCTTTAAATCCCACCAGAGGTTCTCAATCGGATTTAAGTCAGGTGACTGCGATGGCCACTCCAAAATGTTCCAGCCTTTAATCTGCAAACATGCTCTAGTGGACTTGGAGGTATGCTTGGGATCATTGTCCTGTTGAAAGGTCCAACGTCTCCCAAGCCTCAGGTTTGTGACGGACTGCATCACATTGTCATCCAATATCTCCTGGTACTGAAGAGAATTCATGGTACCTTGCACATGCTGAAGCTTCCCTGTACCTGCAGAAGCAAAACAGCCCCAAAGCATGATTGACCCCGCCATGCTTCACAGTAGGCAAGGTGTTCTTTTCTTCATAGGCCTTGTTCTTCCTCCTCCAAACATAGCGTTGATCCATGGGCCCAAACAGTTCTAATTTTGTTTCATCAGTCCACAGAACACTATCCCAAAACTTCTGTGGTTTGTCCACACGACTTTTGGCATACTGCAGTCGACGCTTCTTATTCTTTGGAGACAGCAAGGGGGTGCGCCTGGGAGTTCTGGCATGGAGGCCTTCATTACGCAGTGTGCGCCGTATTGTCTGAGCTGAAACTTCAGTACCCACATCTGACAAATCTTTTCTCAGTTCCTCAGCAGTCACACGGGGATTTTTCTCCACTCTACGCTTCAGGTAGCGCACAGCAGTCGAAGTCAGCATCTTCTTTCTGCCACGACCAGGTAGCATTTCAACAGTGCCCTTTGCCTTGAATTTGCGAATGATGCTTCCTATGGTCTCTCTTGGTATGTTTAACATCTTTGCAAACTTCTTATAGCCATTGCCCTTCCTGTGAAGAGTAATCACCTCTTCTCTTGTCTTCCTGGACCATTCTCTTGACTTCACCATGTTTGTAACCACACAGTAAATGTCTAGAAGGAGCTGAGTATCACAGTCATTTTAAAGCTGCCTAATTGGTGCTTATTATGCTTTATTGCTGCTCCGTGACATCCACAGGTGTTTTCAATACCTGATTGAAAACACTTGAATGAACCTCTGTTCTTCAGAGTGGTAGTCTTTAAGGGGTTGAATAATTGTGTCAATGAAGAATTCACAAAAGAAACATTTACTACTGTATTACAAAACCAATTGATGTCATTTTAGTTGCATATGGTTCTTTGAAAAGTCCTTGTAGGATTTCATTCTGAATACAATTACAAATGTACACTAAATTCCCTAAAACCCTTTACAGCATTGGGGGTTGAATAATTTTGAACACAACTGTATTTGCCAGCAATTTAGCATATAACTTGGGACGGAAATTGGCACAATGTGTCGGGGATTTACCGGGTTTAGGCAGGGTGACTATTGTCGCTTGCAGCATCTCCGAAGGGATAATGCCGGTATCCTTAATATCATTAAAAACCAGGGTAAGAATCGGGACTAGAAAGGAAGCAAATTTCTGGTAGTACAGATTCGTAAAACCGTCGGGGCCTGGAGCTTTATTTTTTGGGAGCGCCTTAATAGCCTTATATACCTCCTCCTCTGTAAACGTAGCCAGCAAACCTGTAGCCTGAGGGGTAGTTATAGAAGGGAGATTAGCCGTCTGGAGAAAGAGCTCTATGTCGTCTAATGCAGGGGTCGGCACGGTATTGTTTAGACCCAGGTTATATAAGGAGGCATAATAGCGTGCGAATTCATCAGTAATAAGGGCAGGATTGTAAATCTTCACGCTATTAGCATCCAAAAGGAACGGTATGTTAGTTTGCATTCTTTTCCCTTTCAATTCAGACGCCAGCAATTTCCCCGGTTTATTCCCTTGGGTATAGTGGGCATAGTTAAGCCTCCTAAGGGAGCGCGCCGTGACCTGGAGCATAAGGTGCTCCAACTCGCGGCGCTGTAGAATCAGCTGAGCAGTAATATGTGGGGCAGGAGCGGTTTTATTCTGGGACTCCAACTCAGTGATTCGTCGTAGAAGAGCAGACGTCTGAGCATTAAAACGTCTCTTCCTCTGCGCTCCTTTCTGAATAAAATGTCCTCGCAGAACAGCCTTGTGTGCCAACCAAACCGACGATGTCGCAACATCCTCAGTCATGTTCGTCGTGAAATACTCCTGAAGGAGTTGCATAGTATTAGCCACGTCATCTCCATTTACAATAAGCGAGTCGTTGAGTCTCCAGTTCCCCATACCCTTGGCGGGAAGGCCGCCTCCAAGGTAAGCGTAAGTGGAGCATGGTCAGACCACGTGATAATGCCTATGGTCGCCTCTAATAGGCGGGGCAACGCCGAACTATGAATCAAACACAAGTCAATTCTACTATACGAGGAATGAACATGAGAAAAAAAAGTGTAATCGCGCGTAGTAGGTGACATATCCGCCAAGTATCATAGAGTTCAAACGAGTGCATGAATTCCCGTAGTTGTTTTACTAGAGGCTGGGGGGAGCGGGTTTTGGAGCTGGGTTGGCTTGATTGGGTGTCAACGTCAGGGTCAGGAGTGCAGTTAAAAATCCCCACATAGAAACAACATACCACTAGATATTTTTTTCACTCTACCATAAGCTTTCCGAAGATAAGAAATTGGGTATTCATTAGGGAGATATAGGTTAGCAATAGTAATTGGTAATTCGTTCAACGTGCCCACAAGAATCACTAGGCGGCCCAACGGATCAACATACTGAGCCGAACACACAAAGGTCCAGTCTCTGTGGAATAGAATCGAGACACCTTTGGACTTCGTCTGAGCAGTGGAGTGATACGCCTCAGTATACATGCGCGATTTCAGAAATGGCGGACGTCTCGTACAAAAATGAGTCTCTTGCAAACATACAATAGCTGGTTGAGACTTATGCAGATCACGAAATAAAGCATGGCGTTTGTACGGAGTATTCAAGCCTCGAACATTTAAGGAATAAATTTGGAATTGAGGTTTACTCATCATTATTTGCCCCCAACCCCCTGGTACTCACAGCGGTCCTGACAGACAATTTCCGTGGGAGGATGGGAGGACTCCCCTGAGCACAATAATGCCCAGAATGATATATTACAGTGCATACCAATGAGACAAACAATACATACAAGACAAACCTAAGACGAACCAGAAAAATAAAATAAAAACAGAAATAAAAACAGAAAAAAAAAAAAAACAACAAACCAGAAAAGAAAAGGAGAACTGCATTCCATAAATGCAGTTGAGTGGGGTCAATCAACACAGCAGAATGGTATAATTGGAAAAGCAACACGTTCAAGAAAAAAACCCCAGCGGGGGAAAAACACAGTCCCAACTTCATCCGTGAAGGTGACTGCGCCAATATACAGGCCAGTAAAAAACCTCGGGGCTAGTTAGTCGCAGGAACGGAACCCCAGAAAGCGCCACCCAAGGGACGAATCACAAAAGGGGATGAGTCCCGAAACCACGATAGAGCACCTGGCGTAATAAAAGTGTAGCCGGAGTCAGACAGGTTCACTTTCAGAACGGCGCCGGACCAGACACAAGCAAGGATTGTCCAAACACGAGTCTCTTCAGGAAAGGCAAGAGTTTATTGTGTCGTCACACAAGTGCTCACACAGGATTGAATCGCTTAGAGTGAGCCCCGATTACACAGAGACATGAGGTTTTATGCCCCAAATACATAATTAGGTACATCCCCATTAGCCCACCTCCCTATGACACTCTATTCCACCCCACGTGGGTTAATACCTCCCATCATTAATTCGAACACAAAGAACATTCCACATATAACTATAAATTGATACACTTCTCGTTAGTTTGACAGTCTGTGATTTGTTTGTGCTGTCTTTCTCCGGGGAGTGCCTCCCTCCCTATCGGCTATGTTTATTCAGATGGCCTGGGGCCCGGTCTTCTATACTCCTTCGTCTTTTCACGGGCCCAACGACCTTGGAATATCTACTTCTCCATGCTAAAAACAGCAAAGATCTCTCATAAGGCTTTAATTGCTTTTCTGCTAATCTAAACGCATTCCTAAATTTCTACGTATACCTCATTCTAGTCTCAGCTACAAACCTGTCTAGTTATATACAAGTGAACCAATATTCTGAACAAGATGGCCGCCTGTGTACAATGGCGGCCGTCTTCCAGCCTATTTCCACTTCATTCCCCCCTTGGCTCAAGTGTCAGGATCTTTTCCTGGCACTTGTAGCCATTACACTCCACTATTCTGAAACTACTGAAAAAGGGGGGTTTCTTTCACTGGGAACATACCCTGTGGAATTATCAGTGCTGACTTGCACAGTGGCCATATGCATAGCCCTATGCGGTATATCAGTATCCCTATGATCAAGATCACCACTATCATGAGTATCATGGATCCAATCTTTGAGATGAATCTCAAGATGGAACCAAACCATTCTCCCATTGCCCCAAACCCCCAGCGGATTCCAGCCTTCGGCAGCAATCCTCCTGGCTGTGCCCTGCAACTGTGCTACCTTCTCCTGATGATCTTGAATTACCTGGTAATAGTCTGGGACTTCGTGTGTAGTGTTTCTGATGAAGGTGCAACATTCATAGTGCATTGTCATTTCACACAATCCATTCAAGGCCGCACTGATCTGCTCAAGCGCCATTTCATGTATCATTTGCACCTTTCATAACTCACGCATTTCCAGATTCAACAGCTGGATATCCATACTGGTCCTATTCAGAATCTCATCCATCAGATTGACATAGCTATTCAATCTCCTCATCATCTCTCCTCCCCATCCAGTCCATACTGGCAACCATGTCCATATTCGATCCATCTTCGCAAACAATTCTCTCTTCGGTCTTTCAAACACCAGTGGGTACCTAGGGTGTAGTTCTGTGTCTGTGTTGTGTCTTCTCCCCTTAGTTTCTGGATTGGGACCAGCTTAGCCAAATAACACATTCCCGTTATTGTTGGTGGTACCTATGTGTAACACACCCTTTCACAGCACACCTGGTATCCTCCTTTCACTATAAATAGCAATAAATGTAGTGCCTTTGATATCTCTATCGCAAAATGTCTCAGCCGTCTCATCATATCCACTGCACCCTGCCTCCCATTGGTCACATTCCCAATCACCGCCTCTTGGTCTCTAGTGAGTTGCCTGCATCGTATGTATAAATAAATCGCCTTTTGTCCTGTTTTGAATATGTAAATGTATAATGTCCAGTTGAACTGACTTGAGTTACATAACCCCTCTCGTTATTTGTTTCTTTATCTGGTCCTAGTTGAAAACACCATTCTGGTGGATACACTGGTCCTATTATAGGGTACCCGGACTGACTGATTCTGTCTTTTCCCTGATACAAACATACTCAAATTCATTGGAACAGAGGCAAATGGTATATAAATTGTCTCTGGGTGCAGTCTACTACACACCCAGCATACAGTTTGCCCAGACTTTTTAGCATAGTCATATTTGAATTGCACAAGTAAGTGTCCTCTTGGGTTGTTCCAGATAGCGCCTCTCGTTTTTGTCTCCACATGGTACGGTTCTCCATCACCGGGTGCGTACCATTCCAGATATGGGAAATATCCACTTTCCCCACATTGCCCGTACAATTAGAGCATACTCCACGCGAGAGTCCATAAATCAAATTAGCAAAATATAAAATCAGCACCACAAATGCCCCGAGTGTCAGAATTCCTTGGGCAATTCTTTTTACAGTCACATAAACCCAATCCCTCCCCACTGGAATTTCAAAAGTAAAGAACATTTCTGGATAATCAAGGGTGGGGGCCGGCCCCTAAAAAGCACCCTGTGGGTATCCCCCGTTGGCGGGTGGTCAGGACCTGTGCCCATCAAAACACCCACTTGTTGATCCTCTGTATTATCTGGGTTAGGATCATTTAGATGCTCATGGCTGTGGTCTTTGTCAGCTTCAGCCTCAGTGGGTTGGTCTCTCGTTGGTAACAACCTTCCATGTTGGTTCAGGACTGGCTGCGGCTGCTTTTACCCTGGAGTGATGTATCCACGGGACCACCTCGGCAACCTTTACTGCTATAGGGGTTGATAACAGGACAAAATAAAAACCTTCCATTTGGACCTAGTGGATCATTTTTCCACTCTTTTACCCATACTGAGTCACCCGGACAATACTCATACAGTGAAGGATACAGAGAATACGGTATATTATCCCCCACCCAAATATTTAACTTCTGCATTGATTTACCCAGCATTACTACCTGATCATTTAGTTTAATTTCTCCCAATGCCCGAAGGTCCCCCCTTAGTCCATTAATCAGAGGGTTGGCTGTCCAAACATAAGTTCGTATGGACGTAGCTTCAATTGGGGGTTGGTCTGCACCTAATGTGCAAAAGGACTATCGGCAGCAAGTCCAACCAGCCTAGTGACGTCTCTTGGCACAGTTTGGACATCAAAGTCTTTAGGGTACGGTTCATTCTTTCAACTTTTCCCGAACTTTGGGGCCTGTTCTCGGGTTGTTCTTGGCACATGTTACACACTGCTGAGCTGTTGCTTTGCAGATTGCTGACAATCCTGGTACGTAGAAATGTGGCTCCAACTGTTGCTCCATCATTTCTCTTCCTCCATGGGTACTTGCGTGAAGTGCTCTTACGATTTCAGGAGCCAGTGTTGCTGGTAGGACTATTAGTCCGTTCTCCATCTGGAACCATCCATCTTCTCCATACCCTCCGGGTTCGTCTGTCAGCCACTTCTTTTCTTTCTCTGAGTACACAGATGTCCATTCGCTCAGTGGCGCCGGTAGGAGTGCAGCCACCACTGGTTTTGGTTTGTATCGTGCCAATTCTCCATAATTTCCCCAGATAAATTCTCCTAGACTGTGCAGTATTCGTGTGATTCGTAGATTATTGTGAGAATTGATTGTCAAATTTTCAAAACGTGACGCGAAATTTCAATTTTCTGCTCGTTCAACTTCAGTTATTTCTTTGTCTTCCTCCTCCCCCACTATTTTCACGCCGAAGAATTTCAGCATCATCTTGTAGACTCTGCGCAGTCTTTGCTGAACTTCTGAGGTGTTAACCATTAGACATGTCTCTTGCGGATTTAGGGGAGTAGAGTAGAAATTTCGGCCTTGTGTTCGAGTTGAAAAAAACCATTGGATATAATCATAATTGAGTTCTAACAGTTCATAATCATCTTGCCATTTGTTCAATATTATTTCAATGAACTCGCCGTGGGGTTCAATTTTTTTTTTTTTTTAAATTCATATAGAACTCGTAATTTGGCATGGAAGATTGAGGCTCTTGCTTGCAGATCAGTACTTTAGCTTGAGCTTCTGCTTCTGTTGGTGGTGGCGGTTTTGCAGCTGCTTTTGCGGGTTGGTCCGCGCGTCTGTTACCTTTTGGAATTTCATCACGGCCTTTTTGGTGGCCTCGACAGTGCATGATGCTGACAGCACTTGGTTTCCACACTGCTTCCAGGAGGGCCGTGATTTCTGCAGCATATTTAATTTATTGTCCTGAAGACGTGAGTAGGCCTCTTTCTTTGTAGAGTGCGCCATGTGCATAGACTGTCATAAAGGCGTATTTGGAATCTATATAGATATTTACTCTTTTGCCTTCAGAAATTTCAAGGGCTCTGGTTAAAGCTGTTATTTCAGCTAGTTGTGCCGATGTATGGCCTGGCAGTGGCTTTGCTTTGATAACTTCTTCTGTTGAGACTACTGCATAGCCGGAGACTTCCTTCCCATCATCCATATAGCTGTAGATCGTATTTGTCTAGGGTACGTCTTTCAAATCTGGCCTGCTACTGAACACTTCTTCCATGACTTGGAGGCATTCATAATTTGGATCCTCTTCACAGTCAGGCAGTAAAGTAGCAGGGTTTAAGTAGCGATGAGGTCCAAATGAACCCGTGGATTTTCACACATCATGGCTTGGTACTTCGTCATCCGGCTGTTGCTAAACCAGTAACCTCCTTTGACATCCAGCAGAGCCTTGACAGCATGGGGCACCTTGACATAAAGAACTTGTCCAAGGGTCAGCTTGTCTGCTTCTGCTATCAGCATTGCGGTGGCAGCCACTGCTTTCAGGCATGGGGGTAGGCCGCAGACCACAGGGTCGAGTTGCTTGGAGAGGTAGGCCACAGGCCTCAGCCACGAGCCAAAGGTCTGGACCAATACTCCTGTTGCTGTTTGGTTATATTCATGTACGAACAGCTGGAAAGGCTTGCTATGATCTGGCAGACCCAGCGCAGGAGCTTCCATCAGCAGAGTCTTTAATTTCAGAAACGCTGCGGTTTGCTCTTCTTCCCAATGAAAGGGGTCTAATTCTCTTTCCTTGGTTGCTTGATGAAGCGGCTTGGCAATTTCTGCGAAGTTGGGGATCCACAGGCGGCAGAAGCCTGCAGCTCCCAGGAATTCACGGACTTGTCTCCTGGTCTTTAGTTGGGGTATGCGGCACATTGCTTCTTTCCTTTCTGCCCCTAGTGCACGTTTGGTACCTGTTAACTGGAATCCCAGGTATTTTACACTCTGTTTACATATTTGTGCTTTCTTTTTTTAGACACTCTGTAACCTGCTTGGCTTAGCAGATGTAGCAAAACTTTTGTGACAGATAAACAGTCTTTTTCTGTGGGGAAACCAGTGTAATTAATCAACATACTGTAGCGTGGAAGGACAAGAGGTCCTGGCTGAGCGCGCATCCATTGTAGATACCTCCCACTGAAAAATAAAAAAAAAAAAAAAAAAAAGTTGTCTTGCTGGAACAATGGTGTGTTCCACGGTGACACGCAGAATTTCAATATACCGTAGTCTTTAAATCTCTGCAAATATATTTGTATATTCTGCTTGGCTTTCTTTGGGATATAATATTGTCTTAGAGCCACCGGTATTGCGCCGGACTTTAATTCAACTAATCTGGGCGGGTTGTCCTCCGCCCCCCACCTCAGGAATTCCAAGGAGTAGTGCGTGCGGATCCAGCGTGGCAGACAGAGTAGGTGCCGTGCGCCATTCTTCTTCCCTCGGCATAACTACTGCGATTTTCACAGATTGGGGGTTGTGCGGGCTGGCTGGATTATACTACCGAACAAAACTGCCACCCTCCGGCAGGTTTAATTGAACGTGACCCCCGGGAAAAAAAAAAAAAAAAACATAATTTGGGCTTGCAATTTGCAAAAAATATCCCGCCCCAGGAGCTGGATGGGACATTCGGGCATATACATATACACATTGTGTAAATAATATTCTCAGAAATATTTTCCCATAGCCCAAAACAGACTCTTAATACTACATCGAAAAAAAACAATAAAAATAAATCATTCCATCAAAAATCAAACAAAAACATACCTTGTAAAAACAGTAAAGAAAAATTACTTTAATTATTTCTCGAATTAATTTTTCTAACCGTTTCATATATTTCAATTTAGTTTGTTAATAAATTTTTATATTTTAGTAGGCAATATTGTATACTATTACTATTTAATTCTAGCTCTGAATAATATCAACACAAAATATAAACATATATCTTGCACTCAACCGACTTCAGACAAATATTCTATTGTAACACACACTAAAATTAGCTAAACATAGTACTCTGCACAAGTACACAAAGGGTTATTTTTTCCACCTTTCAGAGAGCAAAGAAAAACAAACTGCTCCCTCCTCCTCCTCCCCCTCTTAAACAGTCTGTCAGAAAAAGGAGGGGCCTATTACACCAGGGACGACGCTCAATCTCAACTTTTAATTGAACAGTTTAATGATCAATTAAAAACACAATCGGACAAAATCAGTCTGAACCACACATATAAACTATACAGCACCGCAACTATCTCACTCCGTGAAATATTAATTAATTTATATATGCTCCCATCGGGCATCTCAATCTTTTCTGGTGGAGCCTCTCTATCTCCCTTATTTTGGGGTCCTGTTTCTTATTCCTCCCCGCTATCATTTATAAAATGACTCTGGTTTTAATGCAATATCTCCTATATATCTATATACGGGTATTGTTCAGGATGTCCATACTGCTCTGTAACTTGGGAGTGTACCTTCTGTACTAACTCCGGGTCCATTGACCCCTGCTCTGGCCATCCTGGGACTAATAACGGCCACACAACTGTACACATTACTTTTAATTTCTCTTTTGTCAATTCTACACCATAATCATACGTTTTTATATAATGCTTCGAAATTCCGCACCATATATTCTAGGGCATCTCACCCTCCTTTACCTTCTTGGGCTTAGATGACCCGTTACCCATTGTCACTCCTGAAAACAATACTTTTGCGATACAAATATCTTATTTCAACAACAGTTAAAATCTACAGTCTGATACTTCAGTCAACAATTTATCCGCATCCACATACGCTTCCCCCTTCAGTAGCCGACTGCAGTCGCCTGAGCCGAAACCGTAATTATCTGGGTCAAATCTCGTATTTGCTTCCTCGTGGAGCGAGTAGGCGCACGTTCACTCACAGCACTCAAGTCAATTCATTCACAACACATTCCGTATCAGATACTTTCAGCACAATACAGAACATATATCACTTCAACTCTTTCCATTAGCCGAGGACGTATTCCCTCCTTAGTGGCTCCTTATACCCCGTAATTTGAACTCTAACTCTTGACTGCTTGTGGCTATGTGCACCTCGTTCCTTGTCTATCTCTGTAGCTATCGCTGGCTTTACTATAAGCCCTTTTCACTATACGGCGTACACACTAGGCACTGACTCAGGCTCTTAGCCCAGTCACAGAAAAAAAAAATCCTCTTCCTTTCCCTTTTACCCACGTGGCGAAGCTCTATTTACAAACACTGAACTATGCAACTCCACGCAGCTACCTTCTCCCTCTCATACAGAACTACCCTTTGATTGGCATTCAATTCCCCCGAATCCAGACGCCCGCTAGCCACTCTGGCTCCTTAGCAATGTCAGCGCTACCAGCGGCGGGAAAGATATGCCAATAGGATGGTGGCCATCGCATCCTCTTATCCGTCTATCGCAGTCGGACGTTTCCCTTAGATACCGGTATTTCCTTTAGACATACAAAACATAGAAGACACGTTACCTATCGCCGGCGCTGCTTGCTGTTTCCTCAGACTCGTTGGTGTCCCAGTTTTCCCGGTCAGGGGGTCTGTTTGGGACGAGATGAGGTCCACTGTACAGGAAATCCTGCTTGGCGCCTGCAGATGTCAGCTCACCTTCAACGGGCGCCCCCAACCATCGGGATTCTGGCACTGCTGCAGTCAAGCGCCGCACTGTGTTCAGCAGCCGTTGCCTGTGTCTTGGCAAAAGGCCCTATCCCGGCTATCGAGACCCCAGAAAATGTAGCCGGAGTCAGACAGGTTCACTTCAGAACGGCGCCGGACCAGACACAAGCAAGGATTGTCCAAACACGAGTCTCTTCAGGAAAGGCAAGAGTTTATTGTGTCGTCACACAAGTGCTCACACAGGATTGAATCGCTTAGAGTGAGCCCCGATTACACAGAGACATGAGGTTTTATGCCCCAAATACATAATTAGGTACATCCCCATTAGCCCACCTCCCTATGACACTCTATTCCACCCCACGTGGGTTAATACCTCCCATCATTAATTCGAACACAAAGAACATTCCACATATAACTATAAATTGATACACTTCTCGTTAGTTTGACAGTCTGTGATTTGTTTGTGCTGTCTTTCTCCGGGGAGTGCCTCCCTCCCTATCGGCTATGTTTATTCAGATGGCCTGGGGCCCGGTCTTCTATACTCCTTCGTCTTTTCACGGGCCCAACGACCTTGGAATATCTACTTCTCCATGCTAAAAACAGCAAAGATCTCTCATAAGGCTTTAATTGCTTTTCTGCTAATCTAAACGCATTCCTAAATTTCTACGTATACCTCATTCTAGTCTCAGCTACAAACCTGTCTAGTTATATACAAGTGAACCAATATTCTGAACAAGATGGCCGCCTGTGTACAATGGCGGCCGTCTTCCAGCCTATTTCCACTTCAAAAGAACACGTCCACAGGCGAAAAAATGCAGGACCATATCATCTCACTTAGGCCGAACCCGGTGCCACTCCGGAGAAACTTTCAGCGGCGAAATATTCCTCACGGGGGGGGGGGGAGTAAACTCAGCCACCACCTTCCATTCTGCCAGCAGACGCATGCCAGTGGTGGGCTCCGGAATGACATGCAGGACTCCTTCCCGCCATAACAGGATCTTTGGGGGGAATCCCAACGATACCCATGTTGTGGTCACGCAAAATTTTGGTGAAGGACGAAAATTCCCTTCTCTTAGACATAGTAGCCGTTGACAGGTCTGCATAGAGAAACAAACTTCGGCATACGGAGACGGTAGAGGCATAGATTTCCGTGACGCTCTCATTAACGCTTCTTTAACGTGAAAAAAATGCACCCGACCAAAACATCTCTAGAGGCCGATGGTGGCAGGTTTTTTGCACGCGGCAATCTGTGCGCTCGATCCATCAGGAAATCCTGCGATGAATATGTAGGTGCCAAGATCTGGAAAAGTTCTATAATGTAAGGCTGGAGATCAACAGAGCCCACTGCCTCCGGAATGCCCCGGATCCGTATATTATTACGCCTGAGCGGTCTTCCATATCGGCCAGTTTCGTTGCCATGGTGTCATGCGCTGTTTGCAAAGCTATGTGACGGTCCACCAGGTCATTATGGGCTAAGCATAAGTCGTCAGTCCTCTCACCCAGGTCTTGTACATCGCGCCTCAGCTCCTGCAGCGCCTCTTTAAGATCCGCACTATTACATTCTTAACGCAAGCGCTCAGATACTTGAGCGTTAGCACTACGTTAAGTGAATGTAACGCATGTCCCACATATTACGTTATGAACAATTAAGGGTTAAAAAGAAATAATCAGCACATCGGTGATTGCACAAGCTTACTGTACTTTGCGCTCCCCTTACTTAACATGGGGTGCACAAAAAGTAATTAGCACTAGGATTACAAAGTCCTAACGATAATTATGCACCGCTATGGTAGCTAAAACGTTAACCACAGCTAGAAACTGGTGCTGATACCGCTTCTGCAGAATCAGTTAGCACCTGGACCCCCCCCCCCTCCTCAAAAATCCGATAATATCCTCTCTTCCTGCAGCGAGAACGGTGGCCCGATCAGATGCTTCTGGCCGCCGGGAGCAGACTCACCCCACGGCCCTGCTCGATCTCGCGAGAATGAGATTCTGCAGGGCTTGCGACAAAGCAAGAACATTCCTCCATGGAGTCCAGGAACTTCAGGAGGCGATACTCCAGGAGGGTAGCAAAGTGCCTGTAATCTGGTGCCAAAACAGGGATGCTATTGGGGGAGCCTGGAGGTGTGGGATTTTCCCGTTAGTGCCCTAAATTATGTGAGGTGTGTATGAAAGTATCATAGGCCTCTACAGTGAATCTGTGGTTGGCTGAATGAGATAGTATTGTGTTGTACTGTGTGTACTGTAACACACTGCACAGTAAGTATACAGTACACACAAACTATTTACACAGACAGTATGCAAACACACACAGATATAAGCTTATCCCGGGCATCTAGTTGAGTACATGTGTGGCTTTGGCAGGCAGCTTGTCAGCACCCCCCCCCCCCACACACACACAATCGTTCTGTACTTGCTAAGTACCTCAGTAGTGTATCAGGGCAGGCCGAAGCACCACAAGAAACTGTAGTGCCCTGGTGCAAGAGTCCATAAACCCCACCCAAAAATCAAAACAAACTTTTTTTTGTAACACCGTAAACTAGATCTGCAAATCATTTCAATTTACTGCAACGATGAATTAAAGCAACTATACACATTGTGATGTGTGATGTGTATGAGCGTCTAGAAGATTTTCTAAGAATCCTTTAATTATTTGTTTCATTTCAACATCTCACCAGGAAACTATAATAGCATAATTGGACCCAGAATATTTACAATATCACTTTTTATTTATTTATTGAAGATAAATGAGATGTTGAAATGAAACAATTAATGGATTCTTAGAAGAAAAAAATAATCTTATAGACACTCATACACATCACACTGCGTATAGTTGCTGTAATTCATCGTTGATGATTGCAGTAAATTGAAATGATTTGCAGATATATAGCTTACTGTTTTGCAAAAAAAAAAAAAAGTTGTTTTTTTGGGTGGGGTTGTTTATTATTTATTTATTGGAAGACAAAAAACATTTTTGGATTTCTGTCCAACACTACAGGTAAACCTCCACCTTTATATGGCGAACATAGCTGTAGAATTAGGATTACCATTATGCACTCCCCTCCCCCAGTAGATAAAGGGGATAGGTGTTTAATATCAGGAAGAATACTTTTACCCACTTCACAATGGGTAAAGATATTGGGAAACAATGGAGCAGGTAATCCCAGACATAAACCAGGCTCTACACTCAAATGAATTTATGAGTTTCCAATATCCTACACAAACAATGGCCAATATTTGTAATCCAGATGCTTCAGATTTCCATGCTGAGCTAATCAGCCATAAAGGGACACTAGCTAAGGCTAGGGTCAGACTAACGCATTTGTCGCGTTGTCCGTGAAAAAGTGCGTTCGAACGAATGGACGCATTTTTTCACGGAATACGCGATAGCGGTCATACGATGCGCATTTTCGTCCGTGATTTTGTACGGATCATCAATAAAACCCTTTTTGCGTCTGGACGTTATGTTGGCCGGACATTAGCAGCGTCTGACGTCTCCTAATCACGCACACACGCCGCTATGCGGACGCAGCGCACTCTGTACGTCAGTAGTAGCGGTTTGACGTTCTAGAAAAAATGCGTTCGTTTGCCACTTGCGTTGCGCGGACGAACTTTCGTGCGGCCGTTCTTCGTATGTTACCTGGCATTGGACGTCATTTGCTGCTAGCACGGCCGTGATTTCGTGTGGTTAAACGCACGTTAAAAATGCTTTCGTCTGACCTTAGCCTAAAAGGAATAAAAAATACAGAGGTTAACTATTAACCCTGCTACCCAACTTTTTGCCTGGAGCTCACATAACAAAACTACGTGAAGTGGCTGCAGATAAACTGGACACCGGGTCTGTGCTTCCTTATATGTGCTATGCAGGGGTTTGATCCTAAGCTATGCTACTGCAAGATCTCAGATGAATTCTTGCATTACCTCCAGGGTGGATTTGATTTAAATCAAGTCGATTTAAATCATGATTTAAATCATGATTTAAATCACTAATAAAAAGGCTTGATTTAAATCAACTCGATTTAAATCATAATTTTTAAAGAGCAGCTGCCATCTCTATCCCGCAGCGGCTACCGTAGGTAGAGGAACTTCATTAAAAAATTGCCAAATTGGATCTCTTTTACGGCCTGCTGCCATTATAGGTTTTTTTCCTTCAAGGAAAGAATGTGATAAACCTCAGGTCATACACACAAAAAGATCCAAAGACTTGTCTGTCTGTGGCTGTGCAGTATTGTGCTAAGAAAGTTTCACTTTCATTTTGTAGTACTGCTTGTCTGCTTGCCACTTCTTCCTCACGCTTAGTTTCACTTTCTTCTTGTGCAGATCTATTCCACTCCAAACAATCAGAAAAATATTGTTTCTATTCTATTCACTGAACTTCTTGAAACTTAGCACTGAAGGAGTTGATTCTGTATTCATAGGTTTGTAGAAGTTAGGATTAGGTGTTTTTCTCAACTTTGTTCAGATTATCACATTTTTGCTGTGAAGAAGAGGCATGTGATCTCTGCTGAGTCAAATTCAGTTTTGAGAACTGCAAAAGTAAACCAAGCATCTGTGATAATATCTTGTAGGCAGAGAAACTGCCCAATACTCTTACAAAAACCTCTGGAAGAGCATGACATTGTGAATGGATTAATGGAATTTATTTACCAAAAAAATTAAACATACAGCCTTATTCTACATAATTAAAAAACAAATCTTTATTTCATGATGGAATAACCTTTGGATGGTAATATATTTTCCTCAAAAAGCATTTATTTAAAAAAATGATTTAAATCAAAAAAATCTGATTTTTTTGATTTTTTTAAAAAAATCATTGATTTTTATCCACCCTGATATTTACCTCCCAAGGATGCTGTGGCCGGACCAAGTCAGAGAGCGCAGCTATTGTATAGGAAAGTCAGGAGGTGTAAAGAAGGTAAAAGCCCATATTAAGAACTGTGGACAATGTGGCATGTGGGCATAATGGAGGAAATGTGGCATGTGACATTAAAACATGGCAATGCAGTTTCGTTAGCCTTGGGGTGATTATTTTCATAAACATTCAGGGCCCTATTCCCTAGTGAACGCAAACTGTAATGTTTGGATTATTAAGCGTCAGTCAAGGCTTGCACTTGTGTGTCTCTTGCCCAGAGTAGGAGACACTTTGTGCTGAAATAGTTGCTTTTTGTCTGGGGCATCAGCCTTGCGCTGCAGCTTCAATATCCTCTGTGTTAATCTGAACCTTGTGGAAATATAAATATTAACCCTTTAACTGCTGAGCCATTTCACCCGTGTGCTGAGCTAATTTTTTACCAGTTTCGCTCATTATGTTTAAATTTGATGTCACGTTTTATTATACAACCCAGACAAATTATATATATCCTTTTTTTTCCTGGCAGATTCATAATATATCATTATTATATGTATACATCATGCCTTGCCTGACTATTATAACGAAAAAAAATTGAATTTTCAATCATCTACATTGTGTTATGTGATTTTTTTTTCACATTTTATCATCCGAGCCGTTGCGGTTATTTATTCTATGGGGAACGCTTTGTTAAAAGAAATTTAGAACTGGGAACCCGTCAATTTCTCAGAAAAATAAAAAGTATGTATTTTAGCCGAACCCCCCCCAAAAAAAAAAATGGTTAGTGCAGCATCATTGTTCACATTATAATTGAAATGTGAACAATAATGCTGCATTAATAAAAAAAGAAGTTACATTTTTTTTACATTTTTATTATTATTATTTTTCATTAAATTTTTTCTCTTTTGCATATAACAAGGTCATGATTGGCATCATTGGAAAGGCCATGCTCTGGTCATTGCAATGATACCAAACATTAACCCCCAGCTGCCACGAATAAGGAGATGGGGGGGGTCCAATAACCCCCGTATCTCCACCATAGATGGCAGCTAGGGGTTAACTCCCAAACTGACATCACCGCATCTATGCGTGATGCTGTCAGTAGGCGGGGGGAGATCCCAGAGGCTTGGCAGAAATCCAAGATGTCGGCCACCTCTGGGAAAGGACTGGGATCCAGCGCTGAATCGCGAACCAGCCCCTAAGGGGTTAAAAGGCAAGCACCGCTTGGAAGCGCAGACTGTGCACTTCCAAGCAGTGCCTCTCTTTTTTCTGCCCCTTACTGACGGGAGGGAGAGAGGTCCCCCCTCCCCTTCGGCACTTTCCCTGCTTTGGCGGGGGCTGCCTGAAATAGACGTCATCGTGCCCAGCGTGGTGACGCTGTTCAGCCGGCCGGGATCATGGAGGCTGTGCTGACATCCAAGATGTCAGCCCGTACCGGGAAACCGCAGCGATCAGCTGAAATAGCGGCCGATCACGGGCTGCACTGACAGGACGCAGTCAGCGTGTCCATAGCACACAAAGCCCACTTGGCTGGACGTGCACAGCTTATCCTTAGCAGCCAAGTGGTTAATCTGTCAGTCTAGCAGATGTCAATGTGAACTGGTTATTTTATGGGTGTCATGTGGGTTTGCAAGAAGGAGAAGAGTTTGCATAGAAGCAGATGTGAGGTGTGTCTGTTTATTTTAGCATGTATGCCAGAGTCACGGGATATGCTCTTGCAGTAGTCATTAGACACTCACAGGTATACAGAGATAAAAAAAAAAAAGTCACACAGCTGTACACAGAGGTTTATGAATACACACTCACATGTACCTACACTCACGGTTGCACTCTCATCTGAGCAGGGCCTTCTACGCCCTTTGTTTCTGCTCCTACGCATGTCTTAAATTTTGTCTCATTCCCAATGGTTATTGTAAACCGCTGCGGAAACTGTTGGTGCTATATAAATGATGATAATAATAATATACACACTGACACTCAAACGTACAGATCCGCATAGAAACTCTAGGTACACACTCTCACACAGCTCACCCTTCCAAAAATCCAAAATGGAAAAGGTGGCAGATCATATTTTGAGATTTTAGGTTAATGAAAAAGGTCTTGGGAAACCCAAACTTCAAGAGAAACCACAGCAATGATGCAACACTTTAACCCTTTCGCTGCGGAGGACGCGCTCAGAACGTCCACCCGCAGGTAGGGTTCCATGTGGACGACGCGCTGAGCGCGTCCTCCCTTTGGGGCCAGCGATCGGCCGGATTCCGGCCGATCGCTGTGCCCCCCGGTGAGGGGTGACATCCTCGATGTCAGCCCAGCACCCGGAACGGCCGCCGGCACAATTAGATGACATCTAAGTCAGGCGCCCCCCCTTCGGACCGCTCTCCCTCCCGATCGCCGGGGTGCAGAGGGTTTATCCAGGCACCGTTTGGAAGGGCACAGCCTGCCCTTCCTAACGGTACCTGGCATTAACCCCATGGGGGCCGGATCACGAATCGGCGCTGAAAAGCGCCGGTTCGTGATCCTTTCCCGGAGCTGGCCGACATCTTGGATGTCGGCCAAGCTTCCGGGAATGCCCCCTGAGGACTGGCGTCATCGTGCATAGCACGATGACGCCAGTCCTGGAGTTAACCCCTAACTGCCACCAATGGTGGAGATAGGGGGTTCCAATGAACCCCCTATCTCCCGATCCGTGGCAGCTAGGGGTTAATGTTTGCAAATGTTGGATCGGCCAGAGCATGGCCGTTCCAACGATACCAATCATGAGCATGAAAAAAAAGTTTTTTAAAAAAATGTAAATTAAAAATAAAAAAATATTAAAAAAAATTATAAAAAAAAATAAACAAGTTTTTTTTCTTTTTTTTGGTTTGTTAATGCAGCAATATTGTTCCCATTTCAATTATAATGTGAACAATGATGCTGCACTAACGATTTTTGTATGCGGTGCGTTTCTTACAAATCGCGTAATTTTCCCCCAAAAAAAATATAACGAGACCCTATTTCTAATTTTTTTAACAAGCGCACCCCATACAAAATAGAACCGCATTTGCTCGCCTGTTAAAATGTGAAAAAAAAAACACTTTACACATTGTAAATTATTGAAAAATTTATATTTTATTGCATTTTTTGTTATATTATACAGACAGGGCATGACGTATACATATAATAATGACATATTATGAATCTGCCGAGTCTGACGGAAAGAACGATATATAATATGTCTGGGTCATATACTAAAATAAGCCTTCAAAACACGTTTAAACAAGGTAAAACAGGTAAAAATGAGCTCAGCACAGAGGCGTGAAACGCCTCAGCAGCGAAAGGGTTAAAATAAATTAAAACTAAAGTTAAGAGTCTCTGGGTGATATAAAGTAAAGGGATTTTGCAAAGGCATACTAAATAACAGCTTTTGTACACGTGATGTCCCCGGTGGCAAGGGGTTAAAAGACAGTTTTTATTATTTAGTCCGATTTTTACTGTTTTTATTGGTTTAACCCCTTCACGACATGGCGTCGCCCGACGTGCAGGAGTTAATGACGGCGAGGCGTACTGGTACGCCTTGCCGCTAGGTGCTGCCTTGGGCCTCTAATTTAGCCTGCCCACGCAGCCAACGTGGGTCATTGGCTGCAGGGGTACAGCGTGATTTCAGGCCATGTCTCTGCAGCCAATGACGCGCAGCGCACTGGATATTGAAGACAGTGGGGACAGCGTCTTCAAGGCCCACCCACTCAAGGATGTCATAGAACATCCTACGACGGAAAAGGGGTTAAGCTAATTTTTTTAACTTCGGTGGAATTTGCTGAGGCAATTTCAGTGTATTTTGCCGACATCTGATTACTGCTTTGGGTACCTTTCGGGGGAAAATTTAATTTATCATATTTTGGGCAAAATGAAAATCGCAGAAGTGAGCCGAAATGCAAAGCACCAAAATTGCATTCAATTTCGGAGCTTTGTGAATAGTCCCCGTTTTAATGATAGATTTAGAATCTGCTCGGCCTGCTGAAAAACAGGATATATTATGTCTGGGTCCTACAGTAAAACATGACCTCACGTTGAAACACGGTGAACCAAAATAGTGAAAATGAGCTCAGCACACAGGACTGAAAAGGCTCAGCAGTGAAGGGGTTAAAAAGTAAAGGCCCTCTCTGGTATGAATCCAGACTCTTTTTAATGCTCTACAGCCATGCCCATAAGTTTTGAGAATGATACAAATATTAATTTTCACAAAGTCTGCTGCTTTAGTGTTTAGATCTTTTTGTCAGATGTTACTATGGTTACTGAAGTATAAATACAAGCATTTCATAAGTGTCAAAGGCCTTTGTTTTTTTAATAATATAGAAAAAGGCAAGCGTATAAAATAGGCAGAAGTGGGGATAAACAAAAAGCTAGGAGCAGTAGCAGCAAAACGAGCAAGGGTCAACCCCAGAGTAGGGATAGACCGATATCACTTTTTTAGGTGCTGATACCGATAATAGGCTACCTTTCAGGCCGATAACCGATATTGGGTGCCGATATTCTGTAAAATTAAAAATTTGAGGAGGGAGGGGAAATGGAAGAAATAAATAAATAAATAAAATCACAATTTCTACATAACATCTGAGAGAAATAAAGTGCTTGAAAAAAAGTGTGATGGTTAAAAAAAATTAAATCGCAACCACCCTATTTTTCTTTCTTTCACAAGCTCTAGCTTTTTTTTTATTTTTATTTTTTGGTACAACAAAGCAACCTGCAGAGCAAATTGATTTCCAGTGAGGGGCGAGGAATGCTTTACATTGCAGTTTGCGGGCAGATAAAAAAGGTGCCGTGAACTATTTGAGGCATTTATTTATTTAGTTTCCCTGTTCCTTGTTGTACTGCGCTGTGGAACCTGCTGGTGCTATAGAAGTGAATATCTGTAAAATGCTGGTCCCAGTCGCTCGGCTCACAGGAGCTTACAATCTAGAGGAACAGAGGGACCGGCTCACAGGAGCTTACAATTCATTTAAAGGGTTTATTCACTAAACCGTTCTTCCTGTTGCCTGTCCTTGCTGCTATGCGGTTCATAAATTTCAGGTTTATTCTATGCAAAGCATGCCTGGCTCCTAGGTATTGCCCTGACTCTGTCAGGCTCAGCTATGGTGGCTGCAGAGGTGTTTGCAGGAGTAAGGCCCCCGGCACACGAGCGTATAGGTACTGCGCACAGTGCGTCCGTTACGGACGTATTTTTTGACGGGAGATATTGTGTGTACTGAAAATGTGCGTCCGCAACGGACGCAAATTTTCACGGGAGATAAAATGTGTTCAAACAGACCAAGTTAATAATTACGGACGTTGAAAAAAAAAAGGAGGGAAAGTGAAAAAAAAAAAAGAGGGAAAGTGAAAAATATAAGTATTTTGGTGTTTGGAGTTTGGCGCAAGATGGATGAAGGAGAGGCTGTGGCGTTTGCTATCGCAACATATATTTATTTGAAGAAAAAAAAGAGACGAAAGTGGTGGGTGCATCCAATCAACTTGGTCCGACACCGCCATGGTGCGTTTCAGACGCTGTACAGGCCACTTCGCGAGGAAGACCCGGTAAAGTTCTTTAATTACCTCCGCATGTCAATATCATCATTTGACGAGCTGTTGGCCACTGTGAGAGAGCCGTTGATGAAGATGGACACCAACATGAGGACCGCCATATCACCAGAGGAGTTGCTGGTCCTCACATTACGGTAGGAAATGAACTCTGTAGTTTCCTACCCACACAAAGACCTCACAACATATACAACCGGTTAGAGCCGATCAGGCCTCGTAATATAAATGAACGCTGATTTTCAGCGTATGGAGACATTTCCTGGCCATTTGAAGAGCAGGCAGTTCCCCAAATTTTTGCCAACTGCCAGCACATACAGTGCCTGTTCGAGGGCAGTGATATCCCCCATAGTGAAACAATGGTTAATATATTCAGAGACACTGAACTGCAGTGAAAAATTGCCAACATTTACACAAAGCCCGGCCTTACTCAATAAATGACCAAAACACCGAAGTTTGGTGCCTAAAAATCTTTAATCTTTTCTTTCAAAATTTAAAGGCTGAAAAGTATTAATTGGATATTTTTAATAGTGCATACAATTTTTAGCCGTTTATGAAAAATAAATGCACAAAAACATTCGCAAAAACAACTTTTGTAAAATTACAAAAACAAAACAGTAACAAACAATATAAAGATATATTCAACTATAAATTTGTATAGCCTGGCTCTACAGGGTCTAATGGTTCTGCCAGGTATTCACTATAGTAACCACTGCCAGATGATGATGTCTGGGATGGAGGTACTACAGCAGGCGGCATAGGGGGGTTTGAGGGTGGATACACCATGCGATCAAGTGTCTGGACAATGTGTATCCGGAACTGTGAATTCTGCTGCGGTGTTAATTGTTTTATCATTGGAATCAATGAATAAAGAAAAGCCACATCATGATCCTCCTCGATCTTAGATAGTCTTGGCTGGTGTGTTTGCATAAATTTAAGAAGCTCATCATCCATGGTTGCTGATCCCCTTTTGCGCCTTGGTGTTTTTTTCCCCGCAACAGATGTAGGAACAGGGCTTGTTTCATCACCTCCTTCTTCAGGTAGCATCACAAGCTCCTGCTCTGTGTCCACATCAATGCTCATCGTTGGGCTTGGTGGTATAACGATTAATGGACCAGTGTCCATTGAGCCAGATGGTCTTGGCTGTGCCGCTTCTTTGGAGGTTGAAGGTGTCGCCTCAACACTGCTAACTGTGGTTCTTGGCTCGATACTTTTTCTAAGAAAAGACAGCTGCTTAGCATGAATATAGGTGCGGACCTTCTTGGCCCCTGATCCTGATCGTGACGATTCTTCCTGTTTCTTCATGCTGCGTATATAATTGTCTCTCACTGTTCTCCATTTCACCATTACTTCTTGTACTAAAAAACATAACAAGAATGACATAAGTAAAGTGAGTGAATGTACTCATAACCTAAAATCTTTTATTTTGTTTTTGCAGTTATCTTGCAAGTGGATGCAGTTTGCAGGATATTCATTACAGCTTCCGTATTGGAAGGTCGACAGCGGGTAAACTGATCCGGAAAGTCTGCCAGACGATATGGGACACACTAAAGGACGAATGTATCCCGACACCCACAGAGGACATATGGGCTGAAATTGCGCAGGGTTTCGAGCGAAGAGCTCAATTCCCCAACTGCCTTGGAGCGGTGGACGGGAAACATATTAGAGTTGTAAAGCCTGAGCATAGTGGTTCCCTTTACATGAATTATAAACATTTTTTTTCTATCGGACTACTGGCTGTAGCCGACTCAAATTACTGCTTTACATATGTGGATATTGGATCTTATGGAAAGGACTCGGACTCCACAGTGTTTCGAAACTCGACCCTCTGGGACCAAATTCAGAGGCGGAACCTGAGCATACCTCTTCCAAAAAAATTACCTGGCACAGACACTTCTGTACCATTTGCCTTTGTGGGGGACGAGGCATTTGGACTGTCTCCTAATTTACTGCGTCCATATTCTGGAACACATTTGAACGAGAAAAAACGTGTGTTCAATTATCGCCTGTCCAGAGCTAGACGCTATGTGGAATGCTCCTTTGGTATTCTCAGTAATAAATGGCGCATTTTTCATCGCCCATTGTGTGTCAATGTGGATTTTGCTGTAGATATTTTGAAATGCTGCTGTGTATTACACAACTTTGTTAGAAGGCGAGACGGCTACATTTTTGAAGACTCTTTAAATTTTGCTGGTTTCGAGGACTGTGAGAGCACCGCACCTCAGAATGTAAATAGAGCCAACTTTCATTTTCGGGACAGGTTGGCCGATTTTTTTATGTCAGATAGTGGTAAAGTAGCATGGCAGATGGGGAGGATCTAATGTAAATTCTGTGTGTTTTGTTCTAAAATTTTCATTGCAAATACTTGTTAATTAAAATGTATGTAGTTAACCTGAGTTTTCATTTTCATTCTATTGTGTTTTTCTTTTACATAATACACTTGTGGGACCCCTTAGATTGTTAATTCTTGGGTTCCCTTAGATTGTAAGCTCATGGGGCCCCTTAGATTGTGTTGGGCTAGGGCGGGCATTTTTTTTGTAGCGTATACATTATGCGGATATGGATATTGCCCCTGCTCGTGGATATTGCCCCTGCTCGTGGATATTGCCCCCCAGCTCGTGGATATTGGCCCCCCAAGCGCTCATGGATATATGCCCCAAATCAGACCCCAGACCAGACATGGGACGGCTGTTCGAATGCTCTATCAGCATTCGGACAGCCGCCCCATGAGCTCCGCGCCATTACCTTTCCGAGCGGCGCCGGGGAAGTAAAAGTTTCCCCGCTTCCGCTCGATGAAGGACCCAAGCCCCGGTCACGTGGGACTCCCACGTGACCGGGGCCTGGGTCCTTCAAAGAGCGGAAGCGAGGGAACTTTCCCTCCGCCGCTAGGGGGTTGGATGCGCGCGGCAGCCGCCGCTGTGTGCATCTTGTAACCGCCGCGGCGAGCGCACAGCCGGCTCGTGCCGCGGCGGTTGCATGCGCAACTAACCGCCGCTGGTTGCGCGCGCATGCGCAGAGTATTAGGCTTGGCGACGGACACGCCAAGCCTTACTCAATTATAGTATAGAAAGCTTTAGCCTGGCGTGTAAAAAATTTCCGTATGCTGGGCGCTGGAGGCTGAAATGTTTACACCAAGACCGAGTGGGGTTTGTTTCTATATGTATAGACAGATACACTTTGTTCATACCTTGATTTTTTTGTTGACTTTCACTCCAGGAGTCATACTCTGGAAATAGATGTTTGGTGACAACACACCAGGCATTTCCTTTTTTCACCTTTTCTTTATAATCTTGATCCGCGGTGTCCCACAATTGTGGATGTTGCTGGACCTGATGGATGAGCTCTTCTACATCGATGGTCATCTTGGGGGGCTCCCACAGGGTCTCACAGGCTCCCACAGGGTCAAATACAGGGTCTCACAGGCTCCCACAGGGTCTCACAGGCTCCCACAGGGTCTAATACAGGCTCCCACAGGGTCTAATACAGGCTCCCACAGTGTCTGGCTCCCACAGGCTCCAACAGGCAAAGCCACACAGGGTCCCACAAGGACAACAGCGAGGAGGTGAGAAGATGGACGCAGATGCTGCAGCGTGTCGGCCTTCGCACTTGCGCAATTGTTTACGCCCACAGGAAGCAGCACGTATTTCCTGCGTCCGTCTAGCTTTTTTACGTCCATGCCATTTTGACGTCCGTAGCAGTACGCGAATGCCGTGCGTGAAACAGTGCGCAAGTGCATCGTGTGGTGTTCAGATTGACTTCTTTGAAAATCTGCAACGGACGTCAAATGTTGCGCACAGACGGACGCAAAAATAACGCTCGTGTGCCGGGGGCCTAAGTTGTTTGCAGGATTTGTGCACGGGGCACATTCTTATTGGTAAACAGGATCTCTGGAATCCACTGCTGGGAAGGGGGGGGGGTCAGAGACCCAGGAAGATGCAAATCGATTCCCCCCTCCTTTGTAAAAAGTGCAGCACTACTTTTAAGACAACTTTTATGCACCGTGCCGTGACACACAAGCTGGCAGTCAGTAGCCCAGGACCACTAAAACCCCAACTGTGGCTTCTATCAATACTAAAAACACAATCTGCAAACTCAGTTTCCTGTCCCCAGGTGGCTCGCTAGAAAGCTGATTGTAAGCTCCTGGGGTCAGTAATCTAATGTTCCCTGAAGTAAACTCAAATCCCTGCACCTGCCAAGAGAAAACTAAAGGGCTGGCAGATAAAGGGTGCCGTGAACTATTTGAGGCATTTATTTATTTAATCTGAGTCCGGCCAGTAGAGTTGAGCAAGATTTATGCTCCTATGCAGCCAGTCTGAAGTGGGATGGGCGCTTTACAGACTGGCAAGTAGTACAGCACGAAGGAGCAGACAGGGATAGGGAGAGTGAGAGCAGAGGAGGAGCAAAACAGAGCGGAACGGACCCTTGTAAATCAGTCCGACCATCCTGTTGGATTTTTTACAATTAAATGTGCTTTTTTCTCCCCCTCTGTTTCTTACTGTGGCAGCCAGTGGTGGAAGGGGGAGACCTCGAGATGACCTCATCACTGCCAGCCAGAGTGCGGAAGTGCTGGGATCTGACGCATGCTCAGAGGGAATAATGGGCCGGAATGGAATACCCATAGGGAATAATGGGACGGGACGCCCATAGGGAGTAATGGACCACCCATAGGGAATAATGGGCCGGAACGGACCACCCATAGGGAATAATGGGCCGGAACGGACCACCCATAGGGAATAATGGGACGGAACACCCATAGGGAATAATGGGACGGAACACCCATAGGGAATAATGGGACGGAACACCCATAGGGAATAATGGAACGGAACGGAACACCCATAGGGAATAATGGAACGGAACGGAACACCCATAGGGAATAATGGAACGGAACGGAACACCCATAGGGAATAATGGAACGGAACACCCATAGGGAATAATGGAACGGAACACCCATAGGGAATAATGGAACGGAACACCCATAGGGAATAATGGAACGGAACACCCATAGGGAATAATGGAACGGAACACCCATAGGGAATAATGGAACGGAACACCCATAGGGAATAATGGAACGGAACACCCATAGGGAATAATGGAACGGAACGGAACACCCATAGGGAATAATGGAACGGTAAACACCCATAGGGAATAATGGAACGGAACACCCATAGGGAATAATGGAACGGAACACCCATAGGGAATAATGGGACGGGACGCCCATAGGGAGTAATGGAACACCCATAGGGAATAATGGTCCGGAATGGAATACCCATAGGGAATAACGGGATGGGACGCCCATAGGGAGTAATGGAACACCCATAGGGAATAATGGGACGGAACGGATCACCCATAGGGAATAATGGGACGGAACGGAACACCCATAGGGAATAATGGGACAGAACGGATCACCCATAGGGAATAATGGAACGGAACACCCATAGGGAATAATGGGACAGAACGGATCACCCATAGGGAATAATGGAACGGACCACCCATAGGGAATAATGGGCCGGAACGGACCACCCATAGGGAATAATGGGACGGAACGGACCACCCATAGGGAATAATGGGACGGAACACCCATAGGGAATAATGGGACGGAACACCCATAGGGAATAATGGGACGGAACACCCATAGGGAATAATGGGACGGAACACCCATAGGGAATAATGGAACGGAACACCCATAGGGAATAATGGAACGGAACACCCATAGGGAATAATGGAACGGAACACCCATAGGGAATAATGGAACGGAACACCCATAGGGAATAATGGAACGGAACACCCATAGGGAATAATGGAACGGAACACCATAGGGAATAATGGAACGGAACGGAACACCCATAGGGAATAATGGAACGGAACGGAACACCCATAGGGAATAATGGAACGGTAAACACCCATAGGGAATAATGGAACGGAACACCCATAGGGAATAATGGAACGGAACACCCATAGGGAATAATGGGACGGGACGCCCATAGGGAGTAATGGAACACCCATAGGGAATAATGGTCCGGAATGGAACACCCATAGGGAATAACGGGATGGGACGCCCATAGGGAGTAATGGAACACCCATAGGGAATAATGGGACGGAACGGATCACCCATAGGGAATAATGGGACGGAACGGAACACCCATAGGGAATAATGGGACGGAACGGAACACCCATAGGGAATAATGGGACAGAACGGATCACCCATAGGGAATAATGGAACGGAACACCCATAGGGAATAATGGGACAGAACGGATCACCCATAGGGAATAATGGAACGGAACACCCATAGGGAATAAAGGGACGGAACGGAAAGCCCATAGGGAATAAAGGGACGGAACGGAAAGCCCATAGGGAATAAAGGGACGGAACGGAAAGCCCATAGGGAATAAAGGGACGGAACGGAAAGCCCATAGGGAATAAAGGGACGGAACGGAAAGCCCATAGGGAATAAAAGGACGGAACGGAAAGCCCATAGGGAATAAAGGGACGGAACGGAAAGCCCATAGGGAATAAAGGGACGGAACGGAAAGCCATAGGGAATAAAGGGACGGAACGGGAAGCCCATAGGGAATAAAGGGGGAACGGAAAGCCCATAGGGAATAAAGGGACGGAACGGAAAGCCATAGGGAATAAAGGGACGGAACGGAAAGCCATAGGGAATAAAGGGACGGAACGGAAAGCCCATAGGGAATAAAGGGACGGAACGGAAAGCCCATAGGGAATAAAGGGACGGAACGGAAAGCCCATAGGGAATAAAGGGACGGAACGGAAAGCCCATAGGGAATAAAGGGACGGAACGGAAAGCCCATAGGGAATAAAGGGACGGAACGGAAAGCCCATAGGGAATAAAAGGACGGAACAGAATGCCCATAAAGAATAATGGATCTGAGTGGAATGCCCATAGAGAATAATGGGTCGGAGTGGAATGCCCATAGAGAATAATGGGTCGGAGTGGAATGCCCATAGAGAATAATGGGTCGGAGTGGAATGCCCATAGAGAATAATGGGTCGGAGTGGAATGCCCATAGAGAATAATGGGTCGGAGTGGAATGCCCATAGAGAATAATGGGTCTGAGTGGAATGCCCATAGAGAAAAATGGGTCTGAGTGGAATGCCCATAGAGAATAATGGGTCTGAGTGGAATGCCCGTAAAGAATAATGGGTCGGAGTGGAATGCCCATAGAGAATAATGGGTCGGAGTGGAATGCCCATAGAGAATAATGGGTCGGAGTGGAAGGTCCATAGAGAATAAAGGGACGGAGTGGAATGCCCATAGAGAATAATGGGTCGGAGTGGAATGCCCATAGAGAATAATGGGTCGGAGTGGAATGCCCATAGAGAATAATGGGTCGGAGTGGAATGCCCATAGAGAATAAAGGGACGGAGTGGAATGCCCATAGAGAATAAAGGGACGGAGTGGAATGCCCATAGAAAATAAAGGGACGGAGTGGAATGTCCATAGAGAATAAAGGGACGGAGTGGAATGCCCATAGAGAATAAAGGGACGGGTGGAATGTCCATAGAGAATAATGGGACATAGTGAAATGAGGTCAGCTGGTCTTTTTGTGGCAGGACTGAAATGCAGTAGAAATGTTTTTTGGGATTTAGTTCATTTTCATGGCAAAGAAGGAATTTGCAATTAAATGCAATTCATCTGATGACTCTTCATAACATTCTGGAGAATATACACATTGCCATCAGAAACACAGACTTTGTGAAAATTGATATGTGTCATTCTCAAAACCTTTGGCCATGGCTGTACAGCGTATACTATATAAACTGTATAAACAGAAGCACCAAGCAAATGATCACACAACAGTTTCTAGGAGTTGGCGTACATCTTCGATTTCATCAAGCCAACAGCTGAACTCCAACTCCCATAAGGCTTTGCTGCTGAGAGGCTCATGTTGATAGTGTGGACACTCACTTATGGCGGTATCTGGGCCGCGGTGTTCAGGTATCAGTGTCACAGCATTCTTCCCCCAATGTTCCACCTAGGCCGCTCTCTCCACTCTAGCAGCAGCTGTCCCTAAACCAGACGGACCGTGACGTCAGGATGTTCTCAGTTCCGGTGCTCTGCGCAGGCGCAGGTCTGTCGGATCAGGGGGCGGGGCAGCGGCAGGCTCGACCCTCTCTCCTGGGAGTCGCACTCACTGTTTGCTGCCTTTTGGCAAACTTATCGATCGCTGTATCCATCCTCAACAAACCCGGCATCCCGGCCTGCCAGCCTGCCATGGACATCACCGAGAGCCGCAACAAGAAGGTCAAGCTGAGCGGCAAGCTGCAGGGCTGGGTGAGTGCCCGTCTGAGGGGAGGGAGGGGGGAGAGCATGCCTGATTCATGGGTGGGGGAATATGCCTGTCTGCCAAGGAGATCCAGTCTGTCTGCCTGGGGAAGGGGTATCCTGTTCGCTTGTGTGTGTGTGTCCAGTCTGTCGAAATGTATGGGGGGGGGATCCAGTCTGTCGAAATGTATGAGGGGGGGGATCCAGTCTGTCAAAATGTATGAGGGGGGGGGATCCAGTCTGACGTGTGTATGGGGGGGGGATCCAGTCTGTCTGCCTGGGGAAGGGGTATCCTGTTCGCTTGTGTGTGTGTGTCCAGTCTGTCGAAATGTATGGGGGGGGGATCCAGTCTGTCAATGTATGAGGGGGGGGGATCCAGTCTGTCAATGTATGAGGGGGGGGGATCCAGTCTGTCAATGTATGGGGGGGATCCAGTCTGTCGAAATGTATGAGGGGGGGGGGGTCCAGTCTGTCGAAATGTATGAGGGGGGGGATCCAGTCTGTCAAAATGTATGAGGGGGGGGGATCCAGTCTGTCAAAATGTATGGGGGGGGGATCCAGTCTGTCAAAATGTATGAGGGGGGATCCAGTCTGACGTGTGTATGGGGGGGGATCCAGTCTGTCTGCCTGGGGAAGGGGTATCCTGTTCGCTTGTGTGTGTGTGTCCAGTCTGTCGAAATGTATGGGGGGGGATCCAGTCTGTCAATGTATGAGGGGGGGGGGATCCAGTCTGTCAATGTATGGGGGGGGATCCAGTCTGTCGAAATGTATGGGGGGGATCCAGTCTGTCGAAATGTGAGGGGGGGGGATCCAGTCTGTCGAAATGTATGAGGGGGGGGATCCAGTCTGTCAAAATGTATGAGGGGGGGATCCAGTCTGTCAAATGTATGGGGGGGATCCAGTCTGTCAAAATGTATGAGGGGGGGGGATCCAGTCTGACGTGTGTATGGGGGGATCCAGTCTGTCTGCCTGGGGAAGGGGTATCCTGTTCGCTTGGTGTGTCCAGTCTGTCGAAATGTATGAGGGGGGGGATCCAGTCTGTCGAAATGTATGGGGGGGATCCAATCTGTTGAAATGTATGGGGGATCCAGTCTGTCGAAATGTATGGGGGGATCCAGTCTGTCGAAATGTATGGGGGGATCCAGTCTGTCGAAATGTATGGGGGGGATCCAGTCTGTCGAAATGTATGGGGGGATCCAGTCTGTCGAAATGTATGAGGGGGGGGATCCAGTCTGTCGAAATGTATGAGGGGGGGGATCCAGTCTGTCAAAATGTATGAGGGGGGATCCAGTCTGTCAAAATGTATGAGGGGGGGATCCAGTCTGACGTGTGTATGGGGGGGGATCCAGTCTGTCTGCCTGGGGAAGGGGTATCCTGTTCGCTTGTGTGTGTCCAGTCTGTCGAAATGTATGAGGGGGGGATCCAGTCTGTCGAAATGTATGGGGGGGATCCAATCTGTTGAAATGTATGGGGGGATCCAGTCTGTCGAAATGTATGGGGGATCCAGTCTGTCGAAATGTATGAGGGGGGGATCCAGTCTGTCAATGTATGAGGGGGGATCCAGTCTGTCAATGTATGAGGGGGGATCCAGTCTGTCAATGTATGAGGGGGGATCCAGTCTGTCAATGTATGAGGGGGGATCCAGTCTGTCAATGTATTAGGGGGGATCCAGTCTGTCAATGTATGAGGGGGATCCAGTCTGTCAATGTATGAGGGGGATCCAGTCTGTCAATGTATGAGGGGGATCCAGTCTGTCAATGTATGAGGGGGATCCAGTCTGTCAATGTATGAGGGGGGATCCAGTCTGTCAATGTATGAGGGGGGATCCAGTCTGTCAATGTATGAGGGGGATCCAGTCTGTCAATGTATGAGGGGGATCCAGTCTGTCAATGTATGAGGGGGATCCAGTCTGTCAATGTATGAGGGGGGGATCCAGTCTGTCAATGTATGAGGGGGGATCCAGTCTGTCAATGTATGAGGGGGATCCAGTCTGTCAATGTATGAGGGGGGATCCAGTCTGTCAATGTATGAGGGGGGGATCCAGTCTGTCAATGTAGCTGAGGGGGGGGATGCCCAGTCTGTCAATGTATGAGGGGGGGTCCAGTCTGTCAATGTATGAGGGGGGGATCCAGTCTGTCAATGTATGAGGGGGATCCAGTCTGTCAATGTATGAGGGGGGATCCAGTCTGTCAATGTAAATGGGGGGGATCCAGTCTGTCAAATGTATGAGGGGGGGATCCAGTCTGTCAAAATGTATGAGGGGGGATCCAGTCTGACGTGTGTATGGGGGGGGGATCCAGTCTGTCTGCCTGGGGAAGGGGTATCCTGTTCGCTTGTGTGTGTGTGTCCAGTCTGTCGAAATGTATGGGGGGGGGATCCAGTCTGTCAATGTATGAGGGGGGGGATCCAGTCTGTCAATGTATGGGGGGGATCCAGTCTGTCGAAATGTATGAGGGGGGATCCAGTCTGTCGAAATGTATGAGGGGGATCCAATCTGTTGAAATGTATGAGGGGGATCCAATCTGTCAAAATGTATGGGGGGGATCCAGTCTGTCAAATGTATGGGGGGGGGATCCAGTCTGTCGAAATGTATGGGGGGATCCAGTCTGTCTGTATGGGGAAGGGGTATCCTGTTCGCTTGATGGGGGATCCAGTCTGTCAAAATGTATGAGGGGGGATCCAATCTGTTGAAATGTATGGGGGGGATCCAATCTGTTGAAATGTATGGGGGGATCCAGTCTGTCGAAATGTATGGGGGGGGGATCCAGTCTGTCGAAATGTATGGGGGGATCCAGTCTGTCGAAATGTATGGGGGGATCCAGTCTGTCGAAATGTATGAGGGGGGATCCAGTCTGTCAAAATGTATGAGGGGGGATCCAGTCTGTCAAAATGTATGAGGGGGGGGATCCAGTCTGTCAAAATGTATGAGGGGGGGGGGATCCAGTCTGTCAAAATGTATGAGGGGGGGGATCCAGTCTGTCAAAATGTATGAGGGGGGGATCCAGTCTGACGTGTGTATGGGGGGGATCCAGTCTGTCTGCCTGGGGAAGGGGTATCCTGTTCGCTTGTGTGTGTCCAGTCTGTCGAAATGTATGAGGGGGGGATCCAGTCTGTCGAAATGTATGGGGGGGATCCAATCTGTTGAAATGTATGGGGGGATCCAGTCTGTCGAAATGTATGGGGGGATCCAGTCTGTCGAAATGTATGGGGGGGATCCAGTCTGTCGAAATGTATGGGGGATCCAGTCTGTCGAAATGTATGAGGGGGGATCCAGTCTGTCAATGTATGAGGGGGGATCCAGTCTGTCAATGTATGAGGGGGATCCAGTCTGTCAATGTATGAGGGGGATCCAGTCTGTCAATGTATGAGGGGGATCCAGTCTGTCAATGTATGAGGGGGGATCCAGTCTGTCAATGTATGAGGGGGGGATCCAGTCTGTCAATGTATGAGGGGGGGATCCAGTCTGTCAATGTATGAGGGGGGGATCCAGTCTGTCAATGTATGAGGGGGGGATCCAGTCTGTCAATGTATGAGGGGGGATCCAGTCTGTCAATGTATGAGGGGGGGATCCAGTCTGTCAATGTATGAGGGGGGATCCAGTCTGTCAATGTATGAGGGGGGGATCCAGTCTGTCAATGTATGGGGGGATCCAGTCTGTCAATGTATGAGGGGGGATCCAGTCTGTCAATGTATGAGGGGGGATCCAGTCTGTCAATGTATGAGGGGGATCCAGTCTGTCAATGTATGAGGGGGGATCCAGTCTGTCAATGTATGAGGGGGGATCCAGTCTGTCAATGTATGAGGGGGGGATCCAGTCTGTCAATGTATGAGGGGGGGATCCAGTCTGTCAATGTATGAGGGGGGGATCCAGTCTGTCAATGTATGAGGGGGGATCCAGTCTGTCAATGTATGAGGGGGGATCCAGTCTGTCAATGTATGAGGGGGGATCCAGTCTGTCAATGTATGAGGGGGGATCCAGTCTGTCAATGTATGAGGGGGGATCCAGTCTGTCAATGTATGAGGGGGGATCCAGTCTGTCAATGTATGAGGGGGGATCAAGTCTGTCAATGTATGAGGGGGGATCAAGTCTGTCAATGTATGAGGGGGGGATCCAGTCTGTCAATGTATGAGGGGGGATCCAGTCTGTCAATGTATGAGGGGGGATCCAGTCTTTCAATGTATGAGGGGGGATCCACTCTTTCAATGTATGAGGGGGGATCCAGTCTGTCAATGTATGGGGGGATCCAGTCTGTCAATGTATGAGGGGGGATCCAGTCTGTCAATGTATGAGGGGGGATCCAGTCTGTCAATGTATGAGGGGGGATCCAGTCTGTCAATGTATGAGGGGGGATCCAGTCTGTCAATGTATGAGGGGGGATCAAGTCTGTCAATGTATGAGGGGGGATCAAGTCTGTCAATGTATGAGGGGGGATCAAGTCTGTCAATGTATGAGGGGGGATCAAGTCTGTCAATGTATGAGGGGGGATCAAGTCTGTCAATGTATGAGGGGGGATCAAGTCTGTCAATGTATGAGGGGGGATCCAGTCGGTCAAAATGTATGGGGGGAGATCCAGTCTGTCGACGTGTGTATGGGGGAGATCCAGTCTGTCGACGTGTGTATGGGGGAGATCCAGTCTGTCGACGTGTGTATGGGGGAGATCCAGTCTGTCGACGTGTGTATGGGGAGAGATCCAGTCTGTCGACGTGTGTATGGGGAGAGATCCAGTCTGTCGACGTGTGTATGGGGAGAGATCCAGTCTGTCGACGTGTGTATGGGGGGGGAGAGATCCAGTCTGTCGACGTGTGTATGGGGGGGGGGGAGAGATCCAGTCTGTCGACGTGTGTATGGGGGGGAGAGATCCAGTCTGTCGGAGTGTGCGGGGGGAGGGGATTTAGTCTGTTTTAGGAGCGGGGATACTGCCTTCCTGTATAGAGGATGTAATTCCCAAACAAGAAATTAATGGGATCCTGCAAGATCTGGAACTTTTTCTTTGAAAGTGCACATGGATCCAGTAAGATCTGGAGATTTTTCTGAGGGATCTCATTGTGTTTTCCTGGTAAATTTTAAGATCCAAAGTCGTCATCCAGATAAAAATGCATGGGATTTGGCAATTTCCTAATGAGAAGTAATCGAGTGGATCTGCTTTTACTGCTGTGAATGCAGCCTTTATTCTGATCTCGCCGGATGCTCCTGCGGGCGCTGTACATGTGGCACTGCACGGCTGCAGAGTGTGTCTGGGGGTGAGAGGACCCATTCACAGCCTGTCCAGCGTCCTTGGCACAGTCACCGCTGCTCTGAATTTCCCTCCCCCAATACACTCGTTATTGGGCTCTGAGCTCCCTGCTCTCTGACACTGTCAGATTTGAGGAACCTGTTTCCCCCCTTGCTGCTCACATATCTGTTAGTTGTCACATGTATTCAGTTAAGAATACGTTTCACAAATCTCCTGCGATACAGAGACTTCCCGTTTTACACATTTCCACTTCTCTAGTAATGTATATATCTCCATGCATTGGCCCCTCATAGGAATATATACACTATATGGACAAACGTATTGGAACACGTCTCATTATTGTATAACAAGTCATTGTTTGGGGGGATCCAGTCATTGTTTCAATCAGACCTGTTGTCACAGGTGCATAAAATCACACACCTACCACTAGCCGTGCCGTCTGCGTTTACATTTATGGAAATAAAAGTGTCCTTCTGAAGATCTCCGTGAATTCCCGCGTGGTGCCACCTTTACAATAAGTCAGTACGTGAAATTTCCTCCCTGCTAGATATTCCTCGGTCACTGTAAATGGTATTATTGGAAAGGGAGAGCGTTTAGGAACATCAGCAACTCGGCCACGAAGCAGAAGACCACGTGACGTCACAGAGCGGGGTCACAGAGTACTGAGGCACATGGTTTGCAAAAGTCACCAAGTCTCTACTGGTTCCATCGCTGAAGAGTTCCAAACTTCCACTGGCAATAATATCAACACAAAACCTGTGCAATGGTGGGAGCTTCATGGAATTGGCACCTATGGTCGAGCAGATGTATTCAAACCTCACATCACCAAGTACAATGTCAGGAGTCAGACTTTACTGTAAAGCATGCCGCCACTGAACTCTGGAGCAGCGGAGATGTGTTCAGTGGAGTGATGAATCATGCTTCTTTGGTAGTCTGATGGGTTGTCTAGGAATGGCAGATGCCAGGAGAACCTTATCTGCCAGACTGAATTGTGCCACCTGTTAAGTTTGGTGGAGAGGGATAATGGTAGGGCCTGTTTTTCAGGGTTTTGGCTAGGCTCCTTATTTCTTACTGCTTCAGCATACCAAGACGGTTTGGACAAAGCTATGCTTCCAACTTTGTGGGAAGAGTTTGGGGAATGCCCTTTAGTATTCCACCATGACTGTGACCATCTACACATAGCCGGGTACATAAAGACATAGGGCACTATTCCATGGTTGGTGTTATCTTAACCACAGCTGGTGTAATCTTACCAGAGTTACTATAGTCTGTGGAGTTAAGTTTACACCAACCTTGGAATCGGTCCTATCGTTGGCTGATTTTGGCATTGAAGAACTTGACGAGCCCACACTGAGCCCTGACCTCAACCTCACCAAACACCTTTGGGATGAACTAGAAGAGATACTGAGCCAGGCCTTCAGTGCCTGAACTCACAAATGCTCTTTTGGATGAATAGGTAACAAGTCGAACAGAAACCCCCGAAATTCTTGAGGAAAGCTCTCCCACAGGATGTTGGAAGCTGTAATGGCAGCAAAGTGTGTGTGTGTGTATATATCTCCAGATTAATGTCTGTATTTTGAATGCAATGTCATACAATTCTCTTTTGGTGTAATGGTCAGGTGTCCCAATACCTTGGTCTATATAGTGTTTTGAGGTTTATTAGCATTGTGACAATTTGTAAAGGTCGCAGAGTTTTGTAGTACGTAAAGCCGTATTCCAAAGTAACGCAAGACGTTCTAATGACAGCTCAGTATTACTTGCTGGTTGACAAGGCGTACCTTTGTCTGCACTAGTCTCTGCAGGAAAGACGCACGGGTTTCAACAGGTCACCTGGAGCAACGTTTTGTGTCTTTACTCTTTTTTCTTGACCCATTTCTTTCAAATGGTGCATTGTTAGATGGTTTGTTCTCACCAGTTCAGTCTTTTTTTTTTTTTTTTCTTGTTTATTGTTTGGGTGCTTTTTACTGTCCCACCTTTTGGTGAAGCAATTAGGGTCTGCGTATATTTTTATTTCTTTTCTATGCAATAAAATTATATTTTTTTGTACTAGTAATTAATACTTCTCATAAATTACTGGGATGTCTTGTAGCAATGTGTCCTAGGTAATCCATTGCTTTTTCAGGTTTTGTAATGTATCCTTGGTTACAGGAATTGTAAACAGGTGAATTATATTTGCATTAAGGCTAATGTCAGACGAGCGCACTTTGCGTGTGCATAATGGACGGACGAAAGATACTGTAGACACCACACGGTCCGTTTTTTTTGATGGATGTAGAAAAAAAGGGAAATATAGGAAACCAAAATTTAATTTAAGACCTGTACAGTCAGTTAGTTAGACCAAAAAAACTTCGGAGCGTCAATGTGATGGACGTCGCAAATATGCTGCGTCTGACGTCGCACCATCACGCACACAGGCCGCTACGCGGATGCGGCGCACTCTGGGTGTCCATCGTAGCACTTTTACGTCGAGGCCTACATCGCGTCTGTTGCCACCTGCGTGGTGCATGCGCACTTCGTTGCACACATACTTTGTGCGTTGGTCTCTATTGATCACAAATCAATGTTACGACGGACGTGATGACTGCGTTCGTCTGATGCTAGCCTTAAGGAACGGTGAAAAGCATTCAAGCAGATTTCAAAAAGTTCACATTTTACTCTATTGTACCTCCAAAGAACTAACCAAGATCAATGGGTCAATGGACAAAACATACCAACTTAAATGAGTTTGACACTTGGAGAACAATATCAAAAGAGGTTTCTGCTCAAGAGCTTACAATCCAAGGAGAGGGGAGACCCTCAGAGATGAGATAAATAGCAGCGTGTGAGAAGTAATGGGGTCTATGCGGGAGATAAGTTAGGAAAGGTGCAATTGGGGTTTATGGAGTGAGCTTATAGGCTTCTATTAAGTAATGTACTGCTCTATAACCGTGGAGAGAGACTGTGGAGACCCAGGTTCAATCCCAGCAAGAGCACCTCTCCAGTAAGGGTCCTTGGGCAAGACCCCTAACGGTACATACTCACCACCCAGGACATACTTGAAAACGAAAGAAATCTTAATGTATTTAAAGAACTTAATTAGTCCATAGCACCATGTGTGATTTAGAGCTAATTTTTAAGTGATAACAAAAACAAGTCACATTATCAACAAATAAGTGTCCTCTTCTCTCATAGCAGCGATTTTATATATCCTTTGGAGTGCCAAGGCCACAGATACTGCTTTAGGCTTTATATTTATTTGTAGCAGGCAGTTGGCGTGTTGTTGACATAACATTGCAACTGCTTCATGGAATTTATAAACCTTTTAATTGTATCTCTGAGCTACATTTATTTTCACCGAACAGTTGACTTTTTTTCTCCCAAGCAACTGCACTAGAAGCCGTGTGGTTTGGATGTCCCAGATTAGCTCTGTCACACAATATAATCTACGGATTGTGCGAAGATTAAAAAAATAGTCATGTCTGCTGCTTATTTCCTGGTTTGTGTCCTTTGTGTGTATAGAACTGTCACACTATATACATCTGTTTCTATTTGTTTTAGGGATGATATGCACAGCTCACACGACAGGCTGCTGTTGTTTATACTCAATGTAGCCAGGGACTCATGGAATTTCACCTCTGGTTCCCAAATGTCTGGATTATTCTAACAGGGTTATCCAAAGAGATCCGAATGGCTGGAGAAAGGTAACCGAACGCTGAGAATCAGCGTTCGCAGGGCCGGATTAACATAGGGGCAGATGGAGCAGCAGCTCCAGGCCCATGCCCAGAATAGGCCCAGAGAAAGGACAACTATGTCTGCATTGATGGGTATTTGGACCACTGTATCTCCAACTCCAAAGAAGCTAAAGAGTCATGTGAGGTATCCTTGGAAAGGCCAGAGTATGGCCTTTGTAATGATACCAAACATGACTAGGTTTTATGCAACAATAAAAAATAAAATAAATATCTCTTTATATATTTTTCACTGTTCAATTATAAAGTGAATAATGATGCTAGATAACTAACCATCTCATTTCTCATGTCATCAACAAGTGTGGCCGTGATGACACAATCCGTTATGAATTGTTGCATCAAAAACCTAAACCGCCGCACTGCAGTGAAGAGCACTGGGGGGGACTTTGGACCCCTGCGTCACTAATCTTTACACTGCACAAGGTCAAGTGAGGCGTCATTGGACAGGTCAGAGTCTGGCCTTTGCATTGATTCCAAATGTGATCATGTAAAATCTAAAATGAAAACAAAACCACATAAAATTTATTTTTAGTTCCAAAGCGATGGCTTTGTCCATTTGTCACGTATAAAATGAGCAATACCACTGCCATTACTCACCTTCTCATTTCCCATGTTGGGAGCAAGGTCACTGTTTAATACATTGTCATATTATTCATAAAACATCATCCTCCAAAACACAAAGGAAATATTTCATTTTTTGGTTAAATTGTATATTTTCTCAGAGCAATGCAGTAACAGGATCCCATTCCCATTTGATTTAATAGTAATGCCCTATAGAATATATAACCAAAGGTTTGGATGATAAAATGGGAAAACAATTATTTTACATGATTGAAATCTGAAATTTTATCACACAGTATCTGCCTGGTTAGATATACCTGTATCTGCACTATTAAATAACCTAAAATATGTTTTCATTTCACAAAATTCCATAAAAAAGCCCACCAAACTCTTCAGCTCCAGGCCCATTGCGATCTTAATCCGGCCCTGAGCGTTCGGTTACCTTTCCTGGCCATTCGGCTATCCAGAGAGCAGGCAATTCGCCAAATCCTGGCGAATTGCCTGCACATACGGTGCCTGTTCGAGGGCAGTAAAATCCCCATAAAAAAGCAATGCTTCATCTATTCAGAGAACGCAAACCAGCAGTGAAAGGTATCCGAAATGCCCTGCCATTCGGTGGTTTAATTCGGGAGGTTTATTCAGGCGAATCCCATAGGCTTCAATGTTAAAAATATTCCCGTTTTAATTCAATATCTAATAAACCGTTCATTATAATATTCTGCAGTAAAGAGTCTCTTTAGATTTTTTTTAGGATATTTTAAGCATTTTTCTGGATTTTTTTTAAACTACTTTTTTCTGTAACAGCCCTTTTTATTATCATTCATTGGATCTTATGTAAATTTCAAACATTTTTGCTCAGTAGTTTCTTTGCAAACATCGTTTCACTTTTCAAACTTCAAGCAAACTGTTTTTCTAATTTATTTGTCTGCAGTGTCGGCTTTTTCCGGCAGCTTCACTGCGTGTGATCGGCTCCTGCTCGGGTTTTTCCGGCGTTTTCGGCGGGTTAATCCAGATTTTCGGCGTGCATTCGCCGGGTTTTGCGGTTAGTTTTCGGCGGGTTTGCGGCAACCTTTTCCTGCAATTCGGGGGTCGCTGTGGTGCTTGCTGAATCACCGAAATGGGATCCGCAAAACAAACCGAATTGAAGAGAAGGAAAAGTCACCGAACGTGCAGTGACTTTTCGATTCTCTTTGAATTACCCTGTATGTAAATATGGATGGCAATGACACAGCTTTGTGTGGAATATTTAGGAGCCAGAAACTAAAAAAGCTGACAACTCCAGAGGCTGCTTCCAAAGTAGCACTTACTAAAACTAGGGATAGATCGACTATTGGCTTTGCCGATATTCTACAAATTACTGATATCGGGATCGGCTTTTTATTTTCCGATAATTGGACAAGTTGACCCACCGCAGGCACGAAAATAGAGGACCCACAGAATGTTGCTGATCCGGTGCCGATTTGGGGCTTCTCCCACATCAGGCTGACAACTCTTGCTGTAGGGATTCCCCTGCCCACTGACTGTATTGTGCATTAGCGTGATGACAGCAAAAATTTGGCTTCCCTCCCATCTGGCAGGGAATTCCCTATACTTGATGTAACAGATCTCTGTGCCCGGACAGGGTCACATCTGCCAAATGCTGCTTCCTCGCTGGACACCCAGTTTGGCCTCGTGACTCTCACACCTTTCTCTAGTACCTTAGCCGCAGCTTAAGGCCAGGTGCATGTAGAGAGCCTAGCTAGAGTCCCCAGAAATAAGCCAAAGCTGTAGACCTGGAGCCTTTCCTTGGCACAGCGGGCAGAAGATTCCTGGTACCCCAAATCATGAGTCGTGACTTCAAGCTTGGTCAGAATAGAACTGGTTTATTATTACACAGGCACAGAGATACACTCAACCACCAACTTCATTTGCATACAATCAAGCAGATAGCTGCACAGATCAGATAACTACACAGGACCTTCAAACAATGGAGAATGGGGGAAGGAGAAAGAAGGGGGAAAAAAAAGGAATTTCTTACAGCGAGAACGTGCACAATAGCGAGAGCAGGTACTAATACAGAGATCTACACTGTACAGGTAAGGGTGAGATAATTGAGGGAATGTACGCAATATACACAAGCGACTGTACAATAAAAACACAGACATCATAAATCTTTAGTTAACTGGCAGATATATAAAACAGTGAAAACCAAGAAGGTCCACCAGTTCCCCCAATAGTCTCTTCCACGGGCCATAGTCTCTGGGCAGGAGGCTAGCGCACAGCCTCCTTCAAGTCAGACAGTGACAGGGTGTTCTGTCACACTTGAGATGTAGGGGTCTATTGGTCCCTTGTATTTCTGGTACCATATGTCCTACAGCAGGGGTCAGCACCTTGGCCATCTGGATGTTTTGGAACTACATTTCCCATGAGGCTCGAAAAACCTAATGAGTAGCTGAACATCATGGCAGATGTAGTTCTAAAACATCTGGAGGCCCAAGGTTGTCTACCCCTAATGTACAGGGTCATACGAGGTATCATTGCAAAGCCAGAGTCTAGACATGGCCAAAGTTTTTTTTTCTCCATTAAACTAACCAATAAGAAAACTTAATTTCTATTAAATTGAATAAAGCTGGCCGTCCACTGGCATTGTATTTGTGCGTTGGTGCAATCATCCGATTATCGTTTGAAGTCGTCCGACCGATCCAACAACATGCAGGTGAATCAGCCCTCTTCCACTGCATCCGATCACCGACGGACAATTTCAGACGATTCTTTTGCGATTACAACAGACTAGTGATCTTTCCATATTATTTGGAATAATACATGGAAAAGCTGAATTGTATAGTTAAACCACTGTGTGTGTGCAGTGAAACCTGAAAAAGATGCATTGTATAGTTAAACCACCGTGCGCGAAGCCTATAGGATTCAAATGAAATATATTTTTGTTCCCTTTTTTTTAAATTTTTTTATTCAACCGTTTATCTTTTTAATGCGCAGCAAAAAGTCTTTATAATTTTTAAAAAAAAATTTCCTCTGAGCCGGCTGCATTCAGCGTTGCTGTCCCGGGTGCTGAAACCTAATTCAGTACCAGGGACAGGCTAATCCCCCCCCCCCCGCAGCCTTCGGCAAGGTTTTTTTCCCCCCCTCCCCTGCTTCGGCTTCGCTGGATGGAGGCTGCCCATGGTGCTGAAACTCGAGTTTCAGCACCAGAGACAGTTTTTTGTTTTTCTCCTTGCAGCAGGGTTTTTTCGTGTGTGTCTGTTGGACTGGCCTGTCCTGTCCTTTGGCCGATCTGGGTCATCCACAGATGCTTCCAGTGGATGACCCTGATAAGCTGATGGCGTTGTCCATAGTCGGGTGACCAAGTCAGACGCCTGACCACGGTGCCAGTGGATGGCCAGCCTAAATAAAGTGGCATGGTGCAATGTTTAAAATGTTTTTAAACTCATTCCAGTTAATGGCATTATGTCAGTTTTGTGTGTTTTTTTTTTTTTTTTACGACTTTAAATTTACAGAATGTCTGCATCAGATATCGTCCAGAAAGGCTGCCGATGATCGGAATTTGTATCGGCCCTGCAAAAATGTTATTGGTCTATCCCTAATTAAAGCATGACCTTTTATTAATCAAAAATAAAACTATATGCGACATGCTCAAATTAATACATAAGTGAATCAAGTGAGAAAGAAAATGATTATCTGAGAAGCTTCTGCTTATCTTTTATTTATCTGAATTCGCTAACAATTTTATTTTTTTGCAGTGCGATTTTGCTTCTTATTTTGAAAAGTGGCAGAATCTGTAGCCTAAGAATAAGGCCAACATGGAGCAGGATTCTAGAGTCAGTAACCCTAATGGGGGGAAAAAAAACTGACAAAAGTTAACATACAATTAAAATGTTAATTAAAAAAATATAGTTTTTGATTACGGCAGAATTTTAGAACGCTCAGACTGCTGTAGAAATTTTTTGACTGCTCCTTCCGAATATGGCGAAAGGCATTCAGAAGCATCCAAATTAGAGTGTTTTATTTTTTTTATTGGCATTGTTTTGATCGCTTCGACTTTTAAATGCAAAACAGACACACCACAGGCACCATAACTCCGTGTTTGAGTCCAAACATTTATGAGCAGTATCCCATGACTCCTAGAATTTTGTTTTATTACACACAAATGTGTACTTTAGTTTGGAAAGTGTGTAGTCACATTTTTCAAATCTGCTATTTGGTCTAGATTGTGCTCTTCTCCTGTCTATCCTCCCGAGTTTCAGCTTTAGTGAAAAGACATTTAATGTGTTACTGTGTGCATATATTTAGTGATGTTGTGTGTTGTAAACTGCCCTCCATAGTATCTTCATATCACTTGTTCCTCACTATGCTGGGGGGGCACTGTGAACAAAGAATGGAGTCTACAGCTCTGAAGTCAAGCAAAGGGAGTCACAGCATTCTATCGTGTGGGATGTATGCAAAGGACGTCACGTGGGATAGATTAGAAGTTACAGTTACAAGTATTTATAAAGTGCCAACAAATTCCTTAGCGCTGTACAATGGGAGAGACCAAATAACAAATATACATACAGTTGTGTTCAAAATTATTTAACCCCCAATGCTGTAAAGGGTTTTAGGGAATTTAGTGTACATTTGTAATTGTATTCAGAATGAAATCCTACAAGGACTTTTTAAAGAACCATATGCAACTAAAATGACATCAATTGGTTTTGTAATACAGTAGTAAATGTTTCTTTTGTGAATTCTTCATTGACACAATTATTCAACCCCTTAAAGACTACCACTCTGAAGAACAGAGGTTCATTCAAGTGTTTTCAATCAGGTATTGAAAACACCTGTGGATGTCACGGAGCAGCAATAAAGCATAATAAGCACCAATTAGGCAGCTTTAAAATGACCTGTGATACTCAGCTCGTTCTAGACATTTACTGGTGTGGTTACAAACGTGGTGAAGTCTAGAGAATGGTCCAGGAAGACAAGAGAAGAGGTGATTACTCTTCACAGGAAGGGCAATGGCTATAAGAAGATTGCAAAGATGTTAAACATACCAAGAGAGACCATAGGAAGCATCATTCGCAAATTCAAGGCAAAGGGCACTGTTGAAACGCTACCTGGTCGTGGCAGAAAGAAGATGCTGACTTCGACTGCTGTGCGCTACCTGAAGCGTAGAGTGGAGAAAAGTCCCCGTGTGACTGCTGAGGGACTGAGAAAAGATTTGTCAGATGTGGGTACTGAAGTTTCAGCTCAGACACTATGGTGCACACTGCGTAATGAAGGCCTCCATGCCAGAACTCCCAGGCGCACCCCCTTGCTGTCTCCAAAGAATAAGAAGAGTCGACTGCAGTATGCCAAAAGTCATGTGGACAAACCACAGAAGTTTTGGGATAGTGTTCTGTGGACTGATGAAACAACATTAGAACTGTTTGGGCCCATGGATCAACGCTATGTTTGGAGGAGGAAGAACAAGGCCTATGAAGAAAAGAACACCTTGCCTACTGTGAAGCATGGTGGGGGGTCAATCATGCTTTGGGGCTGTTTTGCTTCTGCAGGTACAGGGAAGCTTCAGCGTGTGCAAGGTACCATGAATTCTCTTCAGTACCAGGAGATATTGGATGACAATGTGATGCAGTCCGTCACAAACCTGAGGCTTGGGAGACGTTGGACCTTTCAACAGGACAATGATCCCAAGCATACCTCCAAGTCCACTAGAGCATGGTTGCAGATTAAAGGCTGGAACATTTTGGAGTGGCCATCGCAGTCACCTGACTTAAATCCGATTGAGAACCTCTGGTGGGACTTAAAGAAAGCAGTTGCAGTGCGCAAGCCTAAGAATGTGACTGAACTGGAGGCTTTTGCCCATGACGAATGGGCGAAGATACCCGTAGATCGCTGCAAGACACTTGTGTCAAGCTATGCTTCACGTTTAAAAGCTGTTATTACAACATCCTTTTACAGTTATAAGTACTAAGATTGAATGTCACTTGGGGGTTGAATAAAACTGATAATGATGTGAGCACAGAAAAGACATTTGTGGTTATTTCATTATAAATGTTATGTTATATTTGTCTGACCTACACGTGCCTCTTTGATTTAATTCTAAGCAAGATGACTGAATGATCAAAATCAATGTCAAACTGGCCAAAACACTCAATTTCAGTGGGGGTTGAATAATTTTGAACACAACTGTACATGTTACACACATGGAACAGAAGGAGAGAGGACCCTGACCGAGAGCTTACAATCTAAGCTATCTCATTCTGCTACCTTCTCTTATCTCATGTAGCATAGACAGCACAATACACCCCCTGCAGCCTCATCTAAACATTAACTCCTCTACCCGATTGGCTGTTAAATACTGTAGAAGCTACGCTGCAACTGTAAAGTAAAAGGTTTGCACAGATTTTGGTAAATGTTGCATCATGGGAAAAATTCACAAAATTGAAACAGGAGATAAAACCTGACTTTATTTTTCCTTTTTACATGCAAATACCTCAAACAAAGAAAAACAACTATAGCACATGTTTTATAAGGTGGTTCTGTTTGCTATGCACAAGTAATCTAATTACAGATTATGTAGGTGGTAGTGTCCCTTTAATGTCATGCCCTTATCAAGTCGGGCTCATTTGACAGTGAGTTCTTTTCTATATACTGTGTGTGTTATTTATCCCCTCATGGGCAATGCCTCCTGTCAAAGTTTTGCAGTCACTCGTTCCCTGAGGTACGCCGCTGAGGACAGTGACCAGTTTGATTTAAACAGGCATCTTACAGAACTGGTTTTCCACTTTCTCCTTCAGTCTAGCTCCAGGCAGGCGTTGAACAAGTCAGCACACAGCTATCACCTTTGAGGGCCAGTTGTGCAGCACTGCACAATGACCCTCTTACACCTCCCCCAAAAAGCAGAAGCTTGGAGGCGTCCAATCATATTGTTTTTAAAGATCGATGTGATGTCTGCCCACTAATGCAGTATCACAAAGCACCCTGGGTAATACTGGTGCACTTTTAATATATGCATGTGTGTGCATGCTGCATATCAATATGGATATAAGTCATAGGTGCGTATTAACTGCAAGTTACACATGTGTACGCAGACTGCTAGATTTGTGTACATTCCGTACATGCACATCATTTGGACGGTGTGTGACCAGTCATGGTGTGCATGGTCAATATAGGTTTGATTACGAGCAGGTATGGGTATATGTGAGATACAGAGTGAAGTGCATTAGTGATGATCTTTACTGGTTGTTATGCCCTATGGAACTGTGCCAAGCATTGTTATATGATTGCTTTAATATGTTGGTATAATACATTGTTTGTGGTTACAAAATGATCTAGACAAATGTAAAATTAGATCTTCCTACGGAATTTCCAAATACAGGAGTCTGTACTTACCACCTATATTCTTTACATTGCCAGGCTGGTTCCAAAAAAGAGAATAATGTGCACGTGGCTCCCAAGTCTGACTTCAAATTAGCAAGCCTTGAAATAATTATATTATGGGCCCTATTACAATGGTAGCACTAAAAAATGGGGACACTAATGGGTAAAACCTGCACCTGCAGGTTTCCCTGTTTTAACATGAAATTGTGGACAGGCACTACTTCAGCACTTCGCCCCAGAACAATGTTTTACCCTCTTCTGCACCACCGCTAGAATCACCACCTGGAGTCTTCCATAGGACTCCGTGGAAGGTTGCACTGCTGTGCCGAGAACCCTGCGTGGTCTTTCTCGCAAGAACGTGCCGTGGAGGGACAGAGGACTATTTGTCCCCAGTCTCCCTCTGCTCCTGGTGCAAAGAAGCAGCAGATCGGGCCACTGTTCTCACCGCGGGATAAGAGGTGAGTATCAGATTTATTGGGGTGGTTTAGCCAGTGCTAAATGATTCTGCAAAAGCGGCGGAATAAATTGCCACCAGATTTAAGGTGACGGTAAAAATCGGATTAACCCGTCCTTGCGGTAATTGGCGTAAGGATATATAAGTGTATTACAAAGTCCAACGCTAGTTACTGATTGCGCTCCTCGTATTAAGTCTAGGATGCGCAAAGTACAGTAAGCTCGCACTATCACCGATGCGCTGATTTTTACCCCGATTAGTGTTGGAAAGGTAATATTGGTGGTGTACGGTAAAGTCCCTTATCCTGACGGTAACTCTTACATATCCGACGCTACAGTAGGCGTTTGGTTTGTAATTTAGCCCTATGTGTGTGCTTGCAATGTTTTATTTAGAGGTTTGTTTTTTTCTTCCCTTTTCTAAGATTCACACATTACTTCCATGCTTTCCCCATAAATAAATAATTCTTTGCTCCATGCCTGTAAAATGCTGACTAATTTGACCCTTATATCTGATATCCATCCCATATCTAATCAGTTTTAGTTTTTATTGCATGCAGCGATGGTTAATGATTGTATTTTTATTGTTTGTAGCCTAAACTTATCTGTTACATACCACGCTTTAAAACCTCTTCAAGGTGATATTTTCAGTTAATACTATGTTGGTGATCACGAGATGAGCCCATGTTCCCAGCTGGGCTGGACATCTGGTACTGCAGGGCACTTCTACATTGAGTGTAAACACAGATACAACCTGCATCAGGGCTGGCTGAGAGGTACATCGCCCTCTATTGTAAAACTACAACGCCCTTCTGTCTTGAGGTGACAAAGCATGGAATTTAAAGTTCAACAAATCCAAAGGAGGATCGACATGTTTAGCTGCAAAGGAGGAGGTGCGCAACAAATTGCATGTCAATGTGTTATCCTGGTGGGTGCTCGTGGACCCTAGGGTGGGCAAAAGCCTTGTTGAGTATACAACAAAAAATGAGAATGTAGGCACTCCAAAAAGCAGATTTCTCCAGCCTCTGTACTATTTGTGTTTCCAACACACCACTGCCCCGTTCCGATCACCACCTCCTCTCCAGGGATCTTCTCCTGCTGCCAACCCAGACTCCTGCTTCTACCCCCATTCCTCCTCTACCTCAAAGGCACCTTGGTACCCTGAATCCTAAGCTTCTCTTCACTGCTATCCATCCTCTTCTTCTTATCTAAAATCCCAACTGCACTGACAAAGCCACTGATATCTACAACTCTGCCCTCTCCACATCACTTGCCGAACTCGCTCCTACACGCAGGCCTAACCGCCAACTGTGGCACACTAAATATACACGCTTTCTTCGGTGGTGTTCCAGGGCAGCTGAATGTGGTTGAAGTTTCGCACATCGGCTGACTTCCTGCACTACAAAGTCATGCTCCGTTCCTATAGTCTCATTCTATTCATCGCTAAAGAATCTTATTTCTCGTCCCTTCTCTCCACCTTTGCTCACAATTCTAGGCATCTTTTTCATACTTTCAATCTTCTAATGCGCCCTACTTCCTTCCACGGAATTCACAGCTGTCAACTTTGCTGACTACACCGATAAGATTGCTAAACTATCAGGGTTATTCAGAGAAAGGTGAAACTCTGGAGAACTTTTGGAGAAGTGAAAATTCTACGTCAAAATAGCCAAACCAGAAAAATTCATCCATTTATCTCACTTTCCACATCGGCTATTTTGACCTAGAATTTTCACTTCTCCTAAAGTTCTCAAGAGTTTCACCTTTCTCTGAATAACCCAGTAAAACTAGAAATCTCTTCTCTGCCCTCCTCCAGTAACCACTCCAGTCACTCCCTGCCCCCTCTCCTACTATAGGGGTTATTCAAAGTAAGGTGAAACTCAGGAGAATAACTGGAGAAGTGCAAATTCTAGGTCAAAATAGCCAAACCAGAAAATTTCTCCCATTTATCTCCTTTTCCAAATCGGCTATTTGGTCTAGATCCGGGGTCAGCAACCTTGTAGTTCCCAAAACATCAGGGAGCCATTTCCCATGTGGCTCAGTCAGCTTAATGGGTGACTGACCATCTAGGGAGATGTAGTTCCCAAAACATCAAGGAGCCAAGGTGGCTGACCTGTGGTCTAGATTGTTCTCTTCTCCTGCCAATTCTGCAGATTTTTCTGAATAACCCTGAATGTCTTCATTTTCTCTGGTCTTGGAGGAGGATGTCTCAGCAGTTCTCATGTCCTCCTGCCCGACCACCTGTCTGACCACCTGTCTGCTTGACCCCATCCCCTCACATTTTATTTGGTCTATCCTACCAGTCATTGACCCTGCTTTGACTCCTACTTCCCCCACTTTATCAGCCTGCCTCTGTGAAGTTTACCTCCATTTGTTCCTCATGCTACTTGATGGAATTATCACCCTGTTGAATTGCATTCCTTCCCGGGTGCTGAAGGTGAATTTGGGCTTAGTAAAGTATTGAGGTGAATGCGCTAGAATACATTCCCAGAGGGAGTCTCCTGATTACCCAAGCTTGTTATTCTATGTTGACTGAAGTGCCGCTAACTATATTCCATCAATTTAAAAGGGTGTATTTACTCAGAGCACTTTGCAGATCAGGTGTCAAGTAATGAAAGCTTGTTGATTATCTTCAACAGGTCCAGAAATCAAGGACAAATATGTTACCTATCCAACGTGACTTAAACCTTACTATGAAATGAGACAACTGTTTTGAACCAGAAATACCAATGCAAATAACCATCGTATTACTAGTAACTTTGTTTCCTGTCACATTTATTTTACTATCGGGGTTAGGGATGCACCGATACCACTTTTTTAAGTACGAGTACCGATACTTTTTATTTTACGTCATGTGACCGCTTTCCAATAAGAACAGACCTCATATAAAAATGCCCCCAGCTCACATGTATATATCCCCCTGTGAAACATATATACAGAATGCCCCCAGCTCACATGGCGATTGCCCCCAGCTCTCATGGATATGCCCCCAGCTCTGTGTGTGTGTGTATATATTACACATACACACACTGGCACACACACAGACCCCAGACCAGACTTGGGGCGCTGTCCGAATGCTTTATCGTCATTCGGACAGGCTCCTGCAGCTCATCGTGTCCATACTTACCTTCCACGAGCGCTGCTGGCAAAGTCTTTGTGCATGCGCTCGTTGGAAAACCCCCAGCTGCGATCACGTGGCAGTTCACGAGATCGAGGCTGGGGGCTTTCCAACGAGTGGATGCGCGGAAACTTTGCTTGCAGCGCTCGAGGAAGGTAAGTATGACCGCGGAGAACTGCAGGGGCCTGTCCGAATGCCGATAGAGCATTCGGACAGCCGCCTTAGCCCCTCGGATGCCGACAAGCCAGTTCAATGCTGGCTTCCGGTATCGGGGGAAATATCGGGGGCACTGCACGAGTACATAGTACTCCTGCAGTACCCAGTATCGGCACTGATACCGATACTGGTATCGGTGCAACCCTAATAGGGGTTATTCAAAAAGATCAGAATGGCTGCCGAAAGGTAACCGAATGCTGAAAATTAGCGTTCGGTTACCGTTCTTGGTCATTCGGTTATCCAGAGAGCAGGCAGTTCGCCAAATGTTGGCGAATTGCCTGCACATACGGTGCCTGTTCGAGGGCAGTGAAATCCCCATAGCTTTGTCTATTCAGAGAACAAAAACCAGCAGGGGAAAGTTGCCGAATTGCCCTGCCATTCGGTGGTTTCATATGGCAGATTTATTCAGGCGAATCCTATAGGCTTCAATGTTAAAAATATTCCCATTTTAATTCAATATCTAATAAACCATTGATTATAATATTCTGCAGTAAAAAGTCTCTTTATGTATAGATTTTTCTTGGGATACTTTAAGCATTTTTCGGGATTATTTTGCCATAAAAAAAAATATTTTTTCAAAATAGTTTTTTCTTTTTTCTGTAACAACCCTTTTTATTATCATTCATTGGACCTCATCTGTAAATTTCAGACCTTTTCGTTCAGTAGTTTCTTTGCATACAGCGTTTCACTTTTCAAACATTCAAGCGTACTGTTTTTTTTTTTTCGCACTCCATTCGTCTGCGGTGTCGGGTTTTTCTGGCGGCTGCGCTGCGTGTGATCGGCTCCTGCTTGGATTTCTCCGGCGTTTTCGGCGGGGTTAATCCAGATGTTTTTGTGGGTTTTCGGTGTGCGTTCGCCGGGTTTTGTGGTGAGTTTTCGGCGGATTTGCGGCGACTTTTCCCTGCATTCCGACGGCCCTGTGGTGCTTGCTGAATACACCGCAGGGTAGCCAAAATGGGATCGCCAAATTGAAGAGAACAAAACGTCACCGAACGTGCGGTGACTTTTCGATTCTCTTTGAATAACCCTGTATATGATCCAATCCCTTATACTTCTCAGAAGATAAAAGTAAAATAATCCCTAAAAACACATAGTCTATCAGTTACTTTGTGTAGTTAAAGTTTCATAAGGAAATTAAAAGAAAATCCCTTTTTTTAATGAGCCTGGTATGGTCAATAACGCACCCCTCACTTTTTAAAAAAAATAAATATTTAAAGGGATACTATAGAGTTAAAACTGGTTTAAAAACTTCAATACATTAAGCGATCAGAGTACCTAGTGTCCCTTTTAATCCTCCGAGTTACACAAAATAAAACACTAGAGCAGTAATGTCTGTATATCATTACTATTAGGACTATTCAAAGAAAGGTGAAACTCAGAATTTGGCAGGAAAAGAGACCAAATAGCCGATTTGGAAAGTGAGATAAATGGGAGACTTTTTCTGGTTTGGTTATTTTGACCTAGAATTTTCACTTCTCCAGTCATTCTCCTGAGTGTCACCTTTCTTTGAATAGACCTGTATATGTTTAGCATGTGAAACTGTAGAATGAGGCTCGGTAGAATAATGTGTTTTGCATGGTATCTACTTCCCCACCTTCCAAACAGAAGTTCATTTTTTATTTCTTATACTGTCTCACCATAGGGAATGCAGCGGGCCACGAACGTTACTTACCAAGCTCATCATGTCAGCCGGAACAAGAGAGGACAGGTTTTGGGAACAAGAAGTGGATTCAGGGGCTGTACCGTTTGGTTAACAGGTACATTAGTTTCTAGAACTGATTATTTATTATTGTTTTTAAACAACAAAGGCTATGTAAATAAAATAGTTTTGCTGTTAAACTGTGTGTGTGTGTGTGTGTGTGTGTGTGTGTGTGTGTTTATACACACACACAATCTGTAATCCAAAATGCTCCAAAATCTGAATGTTTTTTTGTTTTTTTTCACCAACATGACAAAGTGGGAAGTTCCACACCTGACCACATATGGCAGGGGACGCAATGATTAAAATATGTTGTATAAAATGACCATCAGCCTAATTGAATTTCCTGTTTAGGCTGGCGGCGCACGAGCAGAGGAAGGAACGTCCATAAAAGTGGGCGTTCCTTCCACTCTCTGCGCTCAGCGTACAAAGCGCGATCCTCCTATGGAGAATCGCGCTTTGTATCCTTTCAGCGTCCGTTTAGCTTTTTGACGGGGAGGGCTTTTTCACGTCCGGTGGAGGACCTTCCCCATCAAATCCCCACGGACGCAGGGAAGTGCGGGCGCATTTGAGCCATAAATACGCTCGTGTGCCGGGAGCCTTAGACTTGGATCCATCCCCAAAATATCTCATTATTTTATGCAATAGTCAAAAATCTGTAAAAATTCGAACTACTTCTGAACCCCTGACTTGGAAATAAGGGATAGAAACCTGTAATATTTGCGACTTGAAATTATGTGGAGTATTCTGCTTTGTAATGAGCATAACCAAATTACTGGATTTTCAATATTCTTTTTTTAAATCGTTGTGGAGGTGATGTTATGCTCAATATATTAATAACTAGGATAATCCTCCTTTAACACCTTCAGGACAGAGGCAATTTTACAAGTTCGGCACTCAAAATGAGCTCAGCCCACTGCTACTTTTAAACAGTTTTTGCTCATCATGTGTAAACGCGATTTGAAGTCACGTTTTATTGTACGACCCAGACAAATTATATATCCTTTTCATCGGCAAATTCATAATATATATCATTCTTATATGTATCTGTCATGCGCTGCCAGAGTGCTATAACAAAAAAGGTGAGTTTTCAATAAAATTTCAATCATCCCCAGTGTGTAAAGTAATTTTTTCACATTTTATCATCCGAGCCTTTGTGGTTATATATTCTATTGGGTAAGCATGTTAAAAAAAATTAGAACTAGAAACCCGTTTATTTTTCTGAAAAATTACGTGATTTTTAGCTTTGGGGGGGGGATCATTGGTGCAGCATCATTGTTCACATTATAATTGAAATGTGAACAATAATGTTGCATTAAACAAAAAAAACTGAGATTTTTTTAAATTTTATTTTTACTTTTAACATGGTCATGTTTGACATCATTGGAAAGGCCATGCTCAGGCCTTTGTAATGACAGTAAGCATGACCCTCTAGCTGCCACCTGGACATGTGGGGGTTCAAATAACCCCCATATCTCCGCCATAGGATTCCCTTAGGAAATCCCTGGGTAGCTAGGGATAACCCGGTTAACTTGACGTCATTGCACCATACGTGATGAGTCGGTTGAGGAGGGGGGACCCGGAGGTGGGGCTGCTGTCAAAGATGGCAGCCCTCACCGGAAATAGGCCGCAAACCGGCACCAGATCGCGGCCTGGCGCCTAAGGGTTTAATACATTGCATTGCTGAAAAGGTCATTGTGTGACATTAGAGGGATCCAAAGGATTCCCCCCTCCCCTTCAGGCTCTCCCCTGCTCCGGCGGGGGGGGGGGGCATGAAACTGACATCATCACGCCCGGCGCAATGACGTCAGTGCACCGGGAGGGTATAAAAATACAGATCCGACTTCATAGAAGTCAGATTTGTGTTGGAGCCACCGAGAGAGGGGAGTATAGGCGGGAGGGGGGCTTCAGACACCCAGGACGTACTATTCCGTCCTGCGGCATTAAAGCCTGCTTGACGCAGGACGTACTATTCCGCCCTGCGGCGTTAAAGCCTGCCTAATGCAGGACGTAATAGTACGTCCTGCATCTTTAAGGGGTTAAAACTCCAAACACTGCTTGCTAATTTAATGGCTAGACAACACTGTTATGTGCATGGCCATCAAAAGGATAATCCCAAGATCGGGAAAGAATTACATACAGTCAGGTCCAGAAATATTGGGACATCGTCACAGTTCTAACATCTTTGGCTCTATACACCACCACAATGGAGTTGGAATGAAACAAACACAATGTGCTTTAACTGCAGACTGTCAGATTTAATTTGAGGGTATGTACATCCAACTCAGGTGAACGGTGTAGGACTTACAGCAGTTTGCAGATGTGCCTCCCACTTGTTAAGGGACCAAAGGTAATGGGACAGAATAATAATCATAAATCAAACTTTCTCTTCTTAATACTTGGTTGAAAATCCTTTGCAGTCAGTCACCGCCTGAAGTCTGGAACGCATAGACCTCACCAGACGCTGGGTTTCATCCCTAGTGATGCTCTGCCAGGCCTCTACTGCAACTGTCTTCAGTTCCTGCTTGTTCTTGGGGCATTTTCCCTTCAGTTTTGTCTTCAGCAAGTGAAATACATGCTCAATGGGAAACAGGTCAGGTGATTGACTTGGCCATTGCATAACATTCCACTTCTGTCCCTTCAAAAACTCTTTGGTTGCTTTTGCAGTATGCTTTGGGTCATTGTCCATCTGCACTTTGAAGCACCGTCCAATGAGTTCTGCAGCATTTGGCTGAATGTGAGCAGATAATATTGCCCGAAACACTTCAGAATTCATCCTGCTGCTTTTGTCAGCAGTCACATCATCAATAAATGCAAGAGAACCAGTTCCATTGGCAGCCATACATGCCCACGCCATGACACTGCCACCACCATGCTTCACTGATGAGGTGGTATGCTTAGGATCATGAGCAGTTCCTTTCCTTCTCCATACTCTTCTCTTCCCATCACTCTGGTACAAGTTGATCTTGGTCTCATCTGTCCATAGGATCTTGTTCCAGAACTGTGAAGGCTTTGTTAGGTGTTTGGCAAACTCTAATCTGGCCTTCCTGGTTTGAGGCTCACCAATGGTTTACATCTTGTGGTGAACCCTCTGTATTCACTCTGGTGAAGTCTTCTCTTGATTGTTGACTTTGACACACATACACCTACCTCCTGGAGAGTGTTCTTGATCTGGCCAACTGTTGTGAAGGATGTTTTCTTCACCAGGGAAAGAATTCTTCGGACATCCACCACAGTTGTTTACCGTGGTCTCCCGTGTCTTTTGGTGTTGCTGAGCTCACCGGTGCGTTCCTTCTTTTTGAGAATGTTCCAAACAGTTGTTTTGGCCACGCCTAATGTTCTTTCTATCTCTCTGATGGGTTTGTTTTGTTTCTTCAGCCTAATGATGGCTTGCTTCACTGATAGTGACAGCTCTTTGGATCTCATCTTGAGAGTTGACAGCAACAGATTCCAAATGCAAATAGCACACTTGAAATGAACTCTGGGCCTTTTATCTGCACATTGTAATTGGGGTAATGAGGGAATATCACACACCTGGCCATGGAACAGCTGAGAAGCCAATTGTCCCATTACTTTTGGTCCCTTAACAAGTGGGAGGCACATCTGCAAACTGCTGTAAGTCCTACACCGTTCACCTGAGTGGGATGTACATACCCTCAAATTAAAGCTGACAGTCTGCGGTTAAAGCACATTGTGTTTGTTTCATTCCAACTCCATTGTGGTGGTGTATAGAGCCAAAGATGTTAGAATTGTGTCGATGTCCCAATATTTCATACAGGCCTGAACAACAATAAATGGAATTTAGACATTCATGGCTGTAAAGGCAAGCAGACTAGAGTTAATTCCTGCCAGCTAAGACTGGTCTCTTTTAGTTAATATATAAAAGTACATCCCTCACACGTAATTCCTAAACCTGAAGGACTCTGAAAATCAAAGTCTTTCTGACATGTTTAAAACGTACCCTCCTGACGGGTACTATTTTGCTCCAGCGTGATACGCAGAGACAGACAAGCTGGAACATGCTGTGCAGTTCCAGTGTGGGGCATGCTGCACCACACCGGTGAAACACTCTGGCGCTGCTCTTTGTTTAGCAGGTGCTGTGTGTCCTGACATGTCTCTCTCTGGCGCTGCTGCAGTGTGTCGTGACATGTCTCTCTCTGGCGCTGCTGCAGTGTGTCGTGACATGTCTCTGGCGCTGCTGCAGTGTGTTGTGACATGTCTCTCTCTGGCGCTGCTGCAGTGTGTTGTGACATGTCACTCTCTTTCGCTGCTGCATTGTGTCCTGACATGTCTCTCTGGCGCTCTTCACGGTGTCCTGGCATTTCTATCTCTGCCGCTGCTGCAGTGTGTGCTTTGCAGTTCTTCTGCAGCTTCCCCCATTCTCTGGCTGCATTCCAAAAACCCAAAAATTCCAGTATCTGAAATGCTTGCGATCCTGAGCGTTTTGTATATGGAATACTCGACCTGTATATAAATAAAATTTTTTATTTTCAGGTCTGTCTGGAGCTGGAAAAACAACAATGAGCATGGCACTGGAGGAATACCTGGTGTGCCATGGCATTCCCTGCTATACATTGGATGGGGATAACATACGCCATGGGCTAAGTAAAAATCTTGGGTTCACACAGGAGGATCGTGAAGAAAACATCAGACGGATTGCAGAGGTTGCTAAATTGTTTGCTGATGCCGGTCTCGTGTGCATCGCCAGTTTTATATCGCCTTATGCCAAGGTATGCGTGGAATATTATTTTCTTTATAAAAAGTTTGCTTCAACCAGTCTCAGATGCTAGTTACTACTTACTAACAATGTAACACATTCTGGACACAGACCAGATAAACCCTTGTATTTATGCTAGAATTCCACAAGGAGTTGCTCTTCACATCCGTTGACAGCAGAACAAATGGACCTCAGAGATATTGCTACCTGTCTTTGTTACAAAGTAAAATAATTTTAACTACTGCATAGCATGAATATTTGTAAACAGACCCTTTAAAAGGACACACATGCTAATTACGTGGTCACACTTCCCAGAGCTTCCTTTGTCCCTCTCTCCCCTTCAGTGATGCTGTTGGAGGATTTATAGCCCCCTACAGACACAGGGGCTTAGTCCTCCCCGGAACCTGAGTGTGACAATAGCCACTCTGAACTGGAGGTAACTGGACTTGATATTACTGCTGGGAGATGTGGGTTCTGGGGGTCTGACACCTCATTTTATTCCCCAGCCCTCTCCTATGTCCAAGTCACGCTATGCCTATACAGGGGTGTGGAAATTTAAAAAAAATCTACTTGTCCAACGGACTAAGTAGTAGTCCAATCTACTTGTCCCTCAGGACGATCAACTTGTCCTGATAATTTCAACAAAATAGTGTTTAAATAGAGGTCTTTATTCATAACAGCCTATAAAGGCAGCGTCAGATACATGTGATGAATAAAGACCTTCTATTTAAACACTATTTTGTTGTGTGTATGTATGTGTGTATATATATATATATATATATATTAGGGAAGCACCGATACCACTTTTTTAAGACAGAGTACCGATACTTTTTTTTCAAGTACTCACAGATACCGAGTACTGATACTTTTATTTTATGTCATGTGACCACTTTCCAATAAGAACAGACCTCATAAAAATGCCCCCCAGCTCACATGTATATATCCCCCCCGAGATATATGGATATTGCCCCCAGCTCGTGGATGCTGCCCCCAGCTCGTGGATGCTGCCCCCAGCTCGTAGATGCTGCCCCCAGCTCGTAGATGCTGCCCCCAGCTCGTGGATGCTGCCCCCAGCACGTGGATGCTGCCCCCAGCACGTGGATGCTGCCCCCAGCACGTGGATGCTGCCCCCAGCACGTGGATGCTGCCCCCAGCACGTGGATGCTGCCCCCAGCACGTGGATGCTGCCCCCAGCACGTGGATGCTGCCCCCAGCACGTGGATACTGCCCCCAGGCTCTCATGGATATATGCCCCCAGCTCATGGATATTGCCCCCCAGCTCAGACCCCAGACCAGCTGTTCGAATGCTCTATCAGCATTCGGACAGCCGCCCCAGGAGCTCTCCGGCATACTTACCTTCCCGAGCGGCGCCGACTAAGTCTTCGTGTCTGCGCTCGTTGAAGGCAGGGCCGGCGCTAACGTAAGGCAACACAGGCGGCCGCCTTACTGTGCTGGCCTGGTGCCAAACTGGGGGGCGCCACAAGTTCCCCGGTCACTGCTGGCCGGGGATTTCCCTTCAGTGCCGCCCATTATGATAATTATCCTCCTCCCCCTTGCACAGCATTGGTGGCTTGGCTGCTCCCTCTCCAGCCAGACGCTCTATGTGTGCAGGCTGTGTCTGCACCCTCCAGGCAGGATCCGGGTCCGCCCCCTCCAGGCATGGTCTCCCTGGAGCTTCTTCACTGCACTCAGAGCGGCAGATTCTGTGCAGCTTCCTGTTTCCCCGCCTGGCTCCTCCTCTTCAGGCAGCATCCTGTCCCGCGCAGCTCACTGTACCACATGCACACTGCACACACAGAGGCTGCTGAGGAGGAGACAGGGCACAGACAGACTGCAGCTGCAGAGGAGGGGGCGCAGGACGTGTAAGTATGCTTCCTTTTATATCTGCCCCAGCGTGTGTGTGTGTGTGTGTGTGTTGCTGCTGCTCCTCCTCCCTGTAAAGCTGTAATCCCCCCTCCTGTCTACTCTCATGCTTCACATTCCTTCCTTTAACCCTTTCTCTCCCTCTTCCCATTTTTTTCCCCTTTTTGTTTTAGTTAAAATGCTGCTTCCCTCCCCTCCTGCCTCCCTCACTGTATCTGACTGCAAGTCAGGCTTGGGGGGGGGGGGCAGTGTTAATTTCTGGTCCCACTCAATGTCTCCCATAATGACCATGTCTCCCAACGCTCACAGCCAGTCCGGAAACCGCTCCATCACTCACAGCCAGTCCAGACATCGCTCCCATCATTCACAGCCATTCCAGACATCGCTCCATCATTCACAGCCAGTCCAGACATCGCTCCCATCACTCACAGCCAGTCCAGACATCGCTCCATCACTCACAGCCAGTCCAGACATCGCTCCCATCACTCACAGCCAGTCCAGACATCGCTCCCATCACTCACAGCCAGTCCAGACATCGCTCCCATCACTCACAGCCAGTCCAGACATCGCTCCCATCACTCACAGCCAGTCCAGACATCGCTCCCATCACTCACAGCCAGTCCAGACATCGCTCCCATCACTCACAGCCAGTCCAGACATCGCTCCCATCACTCACAGCCAGTCCAGACATCGCTCCCATCACTCACAGCCAGTCCAGACATCGCTCCCATCATTCACAGCCATTCCAGACATCGCTCCCATCATTCACAGCCAGTCCAGACACCGCTCCCATCACTCACAGCCAGTCCAGACATCGCTCCCAATTCAGCTAATAAAAAGCAGGCAGTTTGCCAAATATTGGCGAATTGCCAGCGAAATACAATGCAGTTTGCCTCAAATCACAGCAATTCAACAATCTTCCGCGACAGTGAAATTCTCCCCTAGAGAAGTAATGGTTAATCTATTCAGAGACGCCAAACAGCACCGAAATGTCAGTGAAATGCCCTGATTTTCAGTGCTTCAGTTCGACAGGTTTAAACAAGTGAATCCCATAGGATTCAATGGGGGGAAAAATATTGTTTCTATTATTTTTTTATTCCTTTCATTTGCAGCCAAAATTCTTTATTCATTTTATTATATAGAATTTTTTAGTAATTTTTCTGTATTTTTAGGCCAAATTTTTGATTCCCATTTTTTTTAATGGCTTTTATTCTTCTGTAACAGACCTTTTCTGTTATTTTTTTATAGGACCTTTTTTATTATTTCCATGCATTTTTTGTTTTAAATGCCTTTTTTTAATATTGATGTTTTCTGTTTTTTTCTTTACCTTCAGTTTGGCGGCTGATTGCCTTTTTTTAGCAGCTGCATTCGGCAGATCGTCGTCGGCGGGTTGATTGGCGGATCCCTTCGGCACACTTCAGGGACCCTCCGGTGAATGTTTAATTTTCTGCAGGGTCAGCGAATTGAACTCGCAGAACTGCGCCGAACGAGAGAGCACCAAAATTTCAGTGTTCTCTGACTAACCCCTTTAAGTGCTTCTGTTGCGACCCCCCCCAGTGCCCAATGTAGCGTTACAATGGATCGACTGGGAAAAGCACACGATGTAACATGTGTACTAGTAATACACATTACTACGGACGTGCTGTATTCCTCCCCGTCAAGCCAAAACGACAAACAGACGGGTCTAGAAAGCGCGATCTTCCATAAGAGGCTTGTGCTTTGTAGAGCTGTGTGTACGAACATACACACAGCGAGGCGGCCACATGGGCATCTGTGCGGAAAGAAGTCCATTCTCATGGACGTTCTTTCTGTGCTTGTGTGGCTCCAGCCTAATGCACTAATCCTACATAGTGCACACTGACACCACCCACTGGCAGCTCACTCACTCAGTTCACTCACTCACTCCACTGGCAGCTCACTCACTCCACTGGCAGCTCACTCACTCCACTGGCAGCTCACTCACTCACTCCACTGGCAGCTCACTCACTCACTCCACTGGCAGCTCACTCACTCTCTCCACTAGCAGCTCACTCACTCTCTCCACTGGCAGCTCACTCTCTCCACTGGCAGCTCACTCTCTCCACTGGCAGCTCACTCTCTCCACTGGCAGCTCACTCTCTCCACTGGCAGCTCACTCACTCACTCCACTGGCAGCTCACTCACTCACTCCACTGGCAGCTCACTCACTCACTCCACTGGCAGCTCACTCACTCACTCCACTGGCAGCTCACTCACTCACTCCACTGGCAGCTCACTCACTCACTCCACTGGCAGCTCACTCACTCACTCCACTGGCAGCTCACTCACTCTCTCCACTGGCAGCTCACTCACTCTCTCCACTGGCAGCTCACTCACTCTCTCCACTGGCAGCTCACTCACTCTCTCCACTGGCAGCTCACTCACTCTCTCCACTGGCAGCTCACTCACTCTCTCCACTGGCAGCTCACTCACTCTCTCCACTGGCAGCTCACTCACTCTCTCCACTGGCAGCTCACTCTCTCCACTGGCAGCTCACTCACTCTCCCACTGGCAGCTCACTCACTCTCTCCACTGGCAGCTCACTCACTCTCTCCACTGGCAGCTCACTCACTCTCTCCACTGGCAGCTCACTCACTCTCTCCACTGGCAGCTCACTCACACACTCCACTGGCAGCTCACTCACACACTCCACTGGCAGCTCACTCACACACTCCACTGGCAGCTCACTCACACACTCCACTGGCAGCTCACTCACACACTCCACTGGCAGCTCACTCACACACTCCACTGGCAGCTCACTCACACACTCCACTGGCAGCTCACTCACACACTCCACTGGCAGCTCACACACTCCACTGGCAGCTCACTCACTCCACTGGCAGCTCACTCACTCCACTGGCAGCTCACTCACTCCACTGGCAGCTCACTCACTCCACTGGCAGTTCACTCACTCTCTCCACTGGCATCTCACTCACTCTCTCCACTGGCAGCTCACTCACTCTCTCCACTGGCAGCTCACTCACTCTCTCCACTGGCAGCTCACTCACTCTCTCCACTGGCAGCTCACTCACTCCTCCACTGGCAGCTCACTCACTCTCTCCACTGGCAGCTCACTCACTCTCTCCACTGGCAGCTCACTCACTCTCTCCACTGGCAGCTCACTCACTCTCTCCACTGGCAGCTCACTCACTCTCTCCACTGGCAGCTCACTCACTCTCTCCACTGGCAGCTCACTCACTCTCTCCACTGGCAGCTCACTCACTCCACTGGCAGCTCACTCACTCCACTGGCAGCTCACTCACTCCACTGGCAGCTCACTCACTCCACTGGCAGCTCACTCACTCTCTCCACTGGCAGTTCACTCACTCTCTCCACTGGCAGTTCACTCACTCTCTCCACTGGCAGTTCACTCACTCTCTCCACTGGCAGTTCACTCACTCTCTCCACTGGCAGTTCACTCACTCTCTCCACTGGCAGTTCACTCACTCTCTCCACTGGCAGCTCACTCACTCTCTCCACTGGCAGCTCACTCACTCTCTCCACTGGCAGCTCACTCACTCTCTCCACTGGCAGCTCACTCACTCTCTCCACTGGCAGCTCACTCACTCTCTCCACTGGCAGCTCACTCACTCTCTCCACTGGCAGCTCACTCACTCACTCCACTGGCAGCTCACTCACTCACTCCACTGGCAGCTCACTCACTCACTCCACTGGCAGCTCACTCACTCACTCCACTGGCAGCTCACTCACTCACTCCACTGGCAGCTCACTCACTCCACTGGCAGCTCACTCACTCCACTGGCAGCTCACTCACTCCACTGGCAGCTCACTCACTCCACTGGCAGCTCACTCACTCCACTGGCAGCTCACTCACTCCACTGGCAGCTCACTCACTCCACTGGCAGCTCACTCACTCCACTGGCAGCTCACTCACTCCACGGGCAGCTCACTCACTCCACGGGCAGCTCACTCACTCCACTGGCAGCTCACTCACTCCACTGGCAGCTCACACACTCACTCCACTGGCAGCTCACACACTCACTCCACTGGCAGCTCTCCATTCACTTTACTGGCAGCTCACACACTTTACTGGCAGCTCACACACTTTACTGGCAGCTCACTCACTTTACTGGCAGCTCACTCACTTTACTGGCAGCTCACTCACTTTACTGGCAGCTCACTCACTTTACTGGCAGCTCACTCACTTTACTGGCAGCTCACTCACTTTACTGGCAGCTCACTCACTTTACTGGCAGCTCACTCACTCACTGGCAGCTCTCCATTCACTCCACTGGCAGCTCACACACTCACTTCACTGGCAGACCACTCACACACGTTTCTATGCTGCCCCACACTTAGTGCCATCACATACACACATACACACACACACACACACCACTAATGTAATACACATGTAGTCTTTGTACATTTACATGCATATGTCAGTTCATTGGGAGGGGGGCGGCAAAATGCATGTTTGCCTGTGTACCCAAAAATGCTTGCACCGGCCCTGGTTGAAGGACCCCAGCCGCGATCACGTGGGACTCCCACGTGATCGCGGCTGGGGTGCTTCAACGTGCGGAAGCGCGAAAACTTTCCCGGCGCCGCTCAGGAAGGTAAGTATGCCGGAGAGCTCCAGGGGCGGCTGTCCAAATGCCGATAGAGCATTCGAACAGCCGCCCAAGTCCCTCGGAAGCTGGCTCAATGCCGGCTTCCGGTATCGGGGGCGTCCATGGAATTAGTCCAAGCCCGCCGGACTGCATCTGAAAAAAAACCACTCGCCCGGCGCCCGGATCTTCATGTCCCGGGCGTCAGGCGATACAATTCCCACACCCCTGCTATAAATTAACAGGGTGTATGTGTTATTTGTGAATATTGTTATTGTCTGTGCTTATATTTTACTTTTTATTATGGCTTATAGGATCACTGTGTGGGTAGAGATGGGAAGGCCTGGAAAAAAAACGTAAAAATTGGGGGAAATAATGTTTTTTCCCCCGTCTTTTTTTTTTTCCCAAAGCCATTTTTTGTGTTTTTTCCGGAAAAATTTAAAAAACCCGAAAGTGTGTGATATGTTCTTTTACAATGATATATAATCAAACATGGGTTTACCTCAGGGAGATCATGCCAAACTAATCTTATTGATTTTTTTTGATTGGGTAACAAAACTAATAGACACAGGTGGTGAAGTAGACATTGCTTATTTAGATTTCAGTAAGGCTTTTGATACTGTTCCGCATAGAAGGCTTATCAATAAATTGCAATCTTTGAGCTTGGATTCCACTATTGTTGAATGGATTAGGCAGTGGCTGAGTGACAGGCAACAGAGGGTTGTGGTAAATGGAGTTTATTCGGCGCAAGGTCTTGTTGCCAGTGGGGTACCTCAGGGGTCCGTACTTGGACCCATTCTATTTAATATTTTTATTAGTGATATTGCAGAAGATATTAATGGTAAAGTATGTCTTTTTGCTGATGACACAAAGATTTGCAACAGGGTTGACGTTCCTGGAGGGATCAGCCAAATGACAAATGATTTAGGTAAACTAAAAAATGGTCGGAGCTGTGGCAATTGAGTTTTAATGTGGATAAGTGCAAGATAATGCACCTGGGACGTAAAAACCCAAGGGCTGAATATAGTATATTTGATACAGTCCTAACCTCAACATCTGAGGGTTGGGATTTAGGGGTCATTATTTCAGAGGATCTAAGGGTAAGTAGTCAATGTAATAGAGCAGCAGGAAATGCTAGCAGAATGCTTGGTTGTGTAGGGAGAGGTATTAGCAGTAGGAAAAGGGAAGTGCTCATGCCACTGTACAGAGCACTGGTGAGACCTCACTTGGAGTATTGTGTGCAGTACTGGAGACCGTATCTCCAGAAGGATATAGACATCTTAGAGAGAGTTCAGAGAAGGGCTACTAAAATGGTGTACGGCTTGAAGGAGAAAAGTTACCAGGAAAGGCTTAATGATCTTAACATGTACAGCTTGGAAAAAAGACGAGACAGAGGAGATATGATAGAAACATTTAAATACGTAAAGGGAATCCACAAGGTAGAGGAAGGGAGTATATTTAAACGGAAACAAAGTAGCAAAATAAGAGGACATAGTCTTAGATTAGAGGGGCAAAGGTTTAAAAGTAACATCAGGAAGCATTATTTTACTGAGAGGGTGGTGGATACATGGAACAGCCTTCCAGTAGAAGTGGTAGAGGCCAAAACAGTGATTGAATTTAAGCAAGCATGGGATAGGCATAAGGCTATACTAAACACAAGATAAATCCAGGTAAAGTATCCATGTAATTGGGCAGATTAGATGGGCCGAAAGGTTCTTATCTGCCGAAATTTTTCTATGTTTCTATAATATGTCTAATATAGATTTAATACCATATCATAACATTAGGACCTTAATGAAAGACTTCTGAGGCTTTGTTTTAAGTCTTCTATCATTACAAGTTCTCTGAGCTGAAGACGAGCAAATCCTGGAATACAATTCAAGTAACAGGTCTCAATGCAATACTCAGACAACAAAATATACATTTCAGCCTCTAGGGGGCGCTACAGGGAAAAGGCTTCAGTTTAGCTTGATTGTGAGCTCCATCTTGTACCTCCTTACAGTGCTTGTTGTTATACAGTTGATAATAGTTTCTGTCTTCTCGGGCCCTAATTGACAATTAAGAGGTTAAATTTGTCCCTATTTGATCCCTGTTAATGTTCTCCCCAGTACAGTCTGGGATTCTGAAAATCATATCCCTCCTGCAACAAGGTCTCTGCACAACACGACCTCTGACACCTCCTGCATCTCGCTTCCTGCAGATTCTGCATCTTCTGCTGCTGCTGTGAAAGCATCTGCTCTATGTTTACTAATATTCAAACCAAATCAAGAAGCAAACTAACCTGTGAAAGGGGAGAAACGCTTGTTTCAATCCGTGCAAACCTTACGTTTTTAGGAGTCAATGAGAAAAATTACAAATATGGAGGAGAGGAAAAAGAAACAGAAAATGATAGATCAGAAAATGAGATTAAATTGCATGTATTGTATATGTTGTGTCTTTTGATTCCTTTTCTCTATTTTTTTTTTTTTTAAAGCACCGTTCAAAACTTAAACCTCAACGTGGAGCTTAAATATTGATGCATTCATATCTTACAGACACAAATAATGCAGTTACTTCCTTTTTGCTATTGGTGCTAAGGGGCAAATTTGATATAGAAATATATATATTTCTATGTTTTTATTGTTGCTCTTTAGCAAACGGAGGGCTGGTTACTTGTTCTCATAGTTGTTTCTTCTTCTCATACTATCATATCCAGTCCTTGCTTGTTATTCCATTTGAAACAAAAGATAACATTTTTAAAAATCAAATTCAAGTTACTAAATAAACTGTACTTTTATTTCAAGTGAAACAAAATAAATTTTCATTTGTAAACCTACTCCACGGTGCATATTTTAAATTTTTCCGAAAATTTCCAATATTTCTGGGGAAAAAAAAGTTTTTTTCCATGGCTTCAAAATTTCCGGAAATTTTACATCTCGGTGTTGGTCACTGTAGCTCTTTCCAACTCTTACAGGCTAAACCAGTGATGGCGAACCTTGGCAGCCCAGATGTTTCTGAACTACATGTCCCATGATGCTCAGCAAACCTAATATGTGACGAAGCATCATGGCGCATGTAGTTCCAAAAATCTGGGGTGCAAAGGTTTGCCATCACTGGGCTGGACTATGTTTACATTTGTGAGAGACTATTGTATCAGGGTATTGTCTACTGTGTAATGTCTTATCTGATATCCATTGTATTCAAACATTCTGATGCTCAGGCGGTGATTACGCGGCACCCTATTGTTTTATGTCTGGAAAGTAAAATGGGCTATGGCTAGAGCCCTCAGGGTATCATGTTCCATAGATCTCCAGGCCCCTCATTGCACTGTATATATTTGGCTCATATGTTTCATTAAAGCGCTCAATTCCTGTCTGGCTGTTTTACCCCAAGATCTGTGTGTTGCCTCATTGCTGGGGAATGCTATCTCTTCAGTGTACCTGTCCTTAGGCTTTGTCTAAGGGCAGCAGAAGGCACGAAAGACTGGGAGTCTGGCAAGGAAGTGTTAACAGATGTGACCCAGTTGGGTTGCTGAAATCTGTTAAACTGAGCTCTGGTTCTGTGCTTTTTGGGTACTAGGCCCTGCTGTTGACTCTCAGTGTGCTCTCGGGTGCAGCTCCTCCCTCGGGGTCACGTGACATGCTGCAGTTTGCAGGAAGTGGCAACATGTCATGTGTGGATGAGCGTTGAGGTGGCCTATGGCTGGATGCAAGATCAGTTTATACACACACTCTCTAAAGGGTTAAAATGGGAGGTGGAGGGAGGGGGGTTAGTAGGCATTAATGGTTAATCACTCCATTTCTCCCCTTCTGATTTATTTTTTACTTACACTGGAGTGTCCCTTTAAACCTGTTTATTACCAGAATTGTGTATATACTGTACAATTACTTCCATAGCATCTCAAAGGAGCAAGAAATGATGTATACACCTTTTTGCACTAAATAAGGCATTTCCAAGCATATTTTGCTCATTGCTAACAAATTAAATTTGAAAATGTGCCCCTAAACAATGTTCAACTTTTACAGCACATTGGCATGGGCCGCACACATAGAATAAGCTCCTGCAACAAATGCAGTTTGTCAGCCAATGCCTTGGAGAGGCCAGATACTCCCTCCTCTGCCTGTGACGATGTGGGTCCTATGCAGCACCTGATCTGCAGGAAGGAAAGCGTTGGGGGTGAGGAGGGAACATACAAAATCTCATCCTATGGTCTACTCACATGTAACTACCCTTCCCGGTCCAAAAAGTCAGTTTAAATGAAAGTGCAATCCTACTATGTTATTTCAAAACGGCTTTGTCTTGACAGGTGGTGGATAGACCTGCCAATTTTTTTAAATTATTTTTTTATGGTTAATATTGTTTTTTAATTGCACCCCAGTGAATGCATCTATTAATTGCACGCACAGTATTTATTTTAAACCTCATCCTATTTAATCGTTCCTTTTTGATAATCTTTGTTTTCTTTCCTCAACAAGGACCGTAGCAATGCCCGACAGATACATGACACAGCGGGCCTACCCTTCTATGAAGTGTTTGTGGATGCCCCATTATATGTCTGTGAGCAACGAGATGTGAAGGGTCTTTATAAAAAGGCCAGAGCTGGAGAAATCAAAGGTAAGGGTGTTGTTGAAGAGAAAACGATGTTGGAAAATATTTCTATGTCTTTCCGCATGTAAAGTTTTTTTTACATAATCGATAGCTCTATACATCCTCTCTGTGAAACGACTGACTTGAATTATTTCTAGTGGTGCACCGAAATGGAAATTTCCGACCGACAATTCGGGATCGGTTCGGCCGAATACCGAAACCTAAAATCAGACATGAGAACCTGGGCCTGGAGGCCGGGGACTCGCCTGATCCCGAAGGCCGGCCGAGCAAGCCTATGGCTGAATTTTCCATTTCGGCCGACATCAGCATTTTCGGCTGTTAATTTCGGTGGCCAATAATTTCGGTGCATACCCTAATTATTTCATGTATTGGCTTTAAAAATTTGATTGTTATTGTGGTAGTTATTGTGGTATATTTTTTTTAGAAACAGGTATGTATTTTCAGGTGTCAGTGGGACTACAGCTATGGCAGATTTTTTTTTTTCTGCATATGAACTAAAGTACCAGAGCAAAAGTCTTCGATGAATGAGGCTTTATGGAGGATTGTGCTCCTTTTGCTTTGAAAAATGAATGCTTTTGATGTGTATACATACAGGGTAATTCAAAGAGATCCGAATGGCTGCCGAAAGGGAACCGAACGCTGAAAATCAGCGTTCGGTTACCTTTCTTGGCCATTCGGCTATCCAGAGAGCAGGCAATTCGCCAAATCCTGCCGAATTGCCTGCACATACGGTGCCTGTTCGAGGGCAGTGAAATCCCCATAAAAAAGCACTGCTTCGGCTATTCAGAGAACACAAACCAGCAGTGAAAGGTTCCCGAAATGCCCTGCCATTCGGTGGTTTCATGCGGCAGATTTATTCAGGCGAATCCCATAGGCTTCAATGTTAAAAATATCCCCGTTTTAATTCAATATCTAATAAACCGTTCATTATAAAATTCTGCAGTAAAGAGTCTCTTTATTTATAGATTGTTTAGGCTATTTTAAGCATTTTTCTGGATTTTTTTTTTTTTTTTTCTGTAACCGCCCTTTTTATTATCATTCATTGGACCTCATATGTAAATTTCAGACATTTTCGCTCAGTAGTTTCTTTTCAAACAGCGTTTAACTTTTCAAACATACAAGCAAACTGTTTTGCTAATTTATTCACTTCACTCGTCTGCGGTGTCGGCTTTTTCCGGCGGCTTCACTGCGTGTGATCGGCTCCTGCTCGGGTTTTTCTGGCGTTATTCGGCGGGGTTAATCCAGAAGTTTTTGCGGGTTTCGGTGTGCATTCGCCGGGTTTTGCGGTTAGTTTTCGTTGGGTTTGAAGCGGCCTTTCTCTGCAATTCGGGGAACCTGTGGTGCTTGCTGAATACACAGCAGGGTCGCCGAAATGGGATCGCCAAAACGAACCGAATGAAGAGAATGAAAAGTCACCGAACGTGCGGTGACTTTTCGATTCTTTTTGAATTACCCTGATAGTTTGGGATTGAAATGGGTCAATGGGAAAATATAAAGGAACACTCTACTGAAAAGAAGAATGTCCTATTTTTTTTCCCATAAATAATTGGGTGAAGGCTTCTGACTGGCTTTGAATTATTTTTCTTATTTTTAGGGGACTTTACTCCCCTCTCCACTCGTTGCTCCTCATTTTCGGCTCAGGGACTCCCAATCCTGGAAGTTTTAGGCTTTAATGAGCAATTTCCGCACGCAGTGGGACTTGCAAACTTTGTATGCAGGTTCTGTAGCGCCTGTGTAGAATGATGGATCGGAGCTGCGCACATCTCCGATCCATCATGGCCTCATGGAGACTGATCACCAACAGAGATGGTGATGTTGGCACGCTGTGTGTGTGCTGGTGGCACTTGTAACAGACAGCCAGAAAATTCTAATTCCCCGGCTGCTTGTGACGCTGGGTGTAGTGGAGGAAACTATAAAGTGGTTAGAATGTGGAGAATGTTCCTTTAAGCAGCATATCTGTGTCTCTCACTGCTTTGTCTTATAAATTGGCCTATAGGCTTCACTGGGATTGATGCAGAATACGAAAAGCCAGAATCGCCAGAACTCGTGCTGAAAACTGACTCCTGCGATGTCAACGACTGCATACAACAAGTTGTTGAACTTTTACAAGAAATGGTAAGGGGTATATAAAGTTTGTAAATAGCATTTCTGTTTCCGAATTGATTGTCAAAAAACAGAGTGCGCTAGAGAGCGGATAGAATTTTATGAATTGGTTGAGACACATTGAACCGAACGCACGCGCCAATCATCTTCCTTGTACGGATCAGGCCCTCTCTTCATAGGAGTATAGAAGGTTTCAATTAACTCCATGGTAAGTGATTTTTACAAATGCAGAATCAATTGAAACCCAGTTTTTGTGAATCCATTGTTATTTGCCGTCTTACAGATGCACTTCTTTCACAAAGAATAGGAAATGGAAATGAACAGTAAACAGCCATAGAGACTGAGCTTTTCTCAAAACTAAAGTCCAAAGAGTGAAGGGAGAAACTGCACAATGAAGGTTATATTTGCAACACCGGCATGCAATGGAGAACCCTTATGTTGTGTTTTGTGTCATTGTGTGGTATATTATAGAGCAAATTAATTTATGCAGATTCTGTGCACTGTAACACTTGTTCATGATCTTATCCTAAAGGAAAAACACACCACAAAATGATCAGTTTATCCGTTTTTGTCTTTTTTGTTTTTTTTAGTTTTCTGTATGTTACGCTGTCAGTGTCTACTCCGGTAATTGCTTGAAACCGGGGTCAGCAACTATGGAACTAGATCTCCCATGATGCTCAACCACTCATTAGATTGGCTGAGCCTCATGGGAAATGTAATTCCAAAACATCTGTAAGACCAAGGTTGCTAACTCTGGAAGCTAACTCTTAAGTGTGCAGAAGCATTGAAAGACATCGAGTTGGCTGGCTAAACACTCATACGGCCAGTTGGCTCCTCTTACACTATATCCGTGTGCTGGCCAGAGATTCTATGGAGAATAAAACCACACTCTCTGACGGTTGCTGGCATAACCTCTTAAATAGGCTTGAGATCTCACGGTGGCTAGAGTTGCTATATCCCTCAATGGCTATTAAACCTGACTTGGCTGATGTTTTCCATCCAAAACCCATACTGATGATTACAACTCTGCAGCCAAATCTGACCCAGAGGAACCTTGCAGATTTTTTTATTTTTGTTACTAGGAGTTAAGTTAGTGGCGCTGCCTTTTTTCAAAGCCAGTTTGGAACACAGTGTTGGTATTTTGTTGTTTAATGCAAGTAGTAAGCCCAGGGTGTGCGTTTTACACACTTTCCTATGCTATGCAAACCATGACTGCTCTTCTGCAAATATTTGACACCGTATAAAAGTGTCTGCAGTGCTCACTCACACCTCATCACATGGCCATTAAAGGCAACAAAGTCCAAAGTCAGCCGTCTCATCCTTTTTTCTCTATACCTCTACAAAGTAACCATTTTTTCCCCTAGAAGCAAACGTTTCATATTATAAACACGTAGAATGCCTGCAAGTTTGACTTTCAAAGCACTTTTGAAGTTTTATGTGTTCTTTAAAATAATAATCATAAAAATAAGGCATATGTTAACACCAAATAGAACTCTACACATTTATTTGTGACCTTGTACTCTTTCACAGATGTTTTCTTTTAATCTTTTCCTTTGGACACCATTAATACCTCCATTGACTTCAAATGCCTTAATCTGAATACAGAATGCCTCTCGTAACAGCAGCCTTTATAATTTGGATTTTTTCCTAAAGGTCATCTGCTGATTGTCCAGACTGACCGAGTCTAGAAACCATTGTATGGCATGTTATTTAATTATTTTAGTAACCCGTATTACTAGCGCCCAGTAATGTTTTTATCTCCTAAAGTACTGTAAATAGTGTGTGTAATTGACACTTTAATTTTAAGGTTCAAGGGGTTATTCAGAGAGAGACGATCTGGGCCTGAAATTGCACTGAGCAGGGAATTTCCCATGGTGCACTCCCGTGGCCATTCGGCTATTCAGAAAGCAGGCAGTTTGGCAAATTTTGGTAAATTGCCTGCAAATATGGTGCCTGTACGACGTCCGTGAATCTATACACAGAACACCGAAATGTCAGTGAAATGCCCTGATGTTCAGCGGTTTCATTTGGCAGGTTTAATCAGGCGACTTCCACAGGTTTCAATGTTAAAAAATTCCCGTTTTTATCTAACATCTAATAAACCATTTATTCTTTTAATCTGCAGCAAAAATTCTATTTATTTTTAGGTTGTTTTAGGGGCATTTTTTGGCAAAAAATGTTTTCCCTGCTTTTTTTTATTTTAGGGTTTTTTCTTTTCCTGTAACAGACCTTTTTATTATTATTCATAGGACCATATATGTTAATTCCAGACAATTTCGTTACAGTGTTTTAAATTTGACCTTTCAACTTTCAATTTTTTTTTTTATTTTTTTTTATCCGTCCGTCAGCTCGTCGGCTTTTTTCTGCAGCTGGTCTGTGCTGTGCTCAGTGGGTTGGCGGCAGTGTTCATCGTCCGATTTGTTGCACTGCATTGAATGCTGAGTTCGACTGCCACTTTAGCTCTTTTAACATGTCACAATGGTGGGTCATGTGGTTACATTGTAGCACAAAGCGGCAGAATGAGTTATACAATGTAGTAAGTTTATGGAGGTGTGTTTACGGGGCAGCTGCATACACTACATCTCTGTATTCAATAACCGGCATAAGCATTTGTTGTACAATATGACTGCGAATAAAACGCAGCCCAGCTCTTTGCTGAAACCAATACCTTGCTGGCCACTGGATACATGTTATCTGTTTTGGGTCATTTCTTTTGTATTTGTTAATTACGGCCCGCTGCGTTTTAACTCAAAAGTTACCCATAGCTTGGAGCTGATGCCGCTTCTGCAGAATCCGTTATCACCAACTACAAATCCCCTCCAAAAAAAATCACATACTCCTCTCTCCTCCCGCGGCGAGAACGACGGCCTGATCTGCCTCTTCTGGCCGTCGGGAGAAGAGAGAGACTGGGGGGAGGGGAGTCCGGGGGGGGGGGAGGGGAGTCCACAGGCTCCCTCCGCGTTCACTCCGCCGACCTGAAGGATGTCGTGAGAGGCGAGATCCTGCACGTCATGTGACCAGCAGTCGTAGCGCTGCATTACGGAGCAGGCTGCTGAATCACCACCTACTGCGTAATATGGAGCCAAAACGGGGACGCCTAGGAGAAACCTGCAGGCGCAGGTTTTCCTCCTTAGCGTTTCCGTTTTTGCGGGCAGATACCCGTAATACTGCCCTGTGTATTTTCATTTTTTTGTTCAAATTTATTTAAAAAAAGATGAATGTTATACAATGCTATATTACAAAGCTGGTGCTAACTTAACCAGAGCTGTTGTAAACTTCCCAGAGCCATTATAGCCTATGGAGCTCTTAAGTTAACAGCTCTGGTTAAGTTAGCACCAACTTTGTAATATAGCCCAAAGTGTGCCGAATGCAACTGACTGAGCACACAATCTTCATCCTGTTAATAAGAAACACAAGTGCCGGCTGGGTGGAGTAGAGGTAACATCACTGCTCTGCATGGAGAGAGCCTGTAGAGTCATGGGTTCGATCCCAGCAAGAGCACCTCTCCAGTAAGTGTCCTTGGGCAAGACACCTAACGGTACATACTCGCCACCCAGGACATATTTGAAAACGAGAGAAATCTCAATGTATCCTGCCTGGTAAAATCCTTTCTCAAAAAAAAAATTAAATAAATTGAACCCCCCCAAGAATGCAATAAATGAAAAATGGGAGAGAGAGAAAACCCTGTTGGTCCATTATTATCCTTTATTTATATAGCTCCACAAATTCCGCAGCGCTTTACAGGATCAGTGTACATGGAGTTGTTACATTAGAATTCCACACATGGATGATACGGCCTGATTCAGGGGGATCCTGTTCTCAAGGGAACTTACAATCTATGAGATGTAAGTATTTTGTGAGGTAGGCGCATCCATATCGTTGGGTGTCTTGCCCAAGGACACTTGCTGGTGGCGTCTTTTGAGTGGGGATTGGGTCGACTTTCCATGATTGTAGATCAGTGACCTGGTGGTTAGGTTGGACCTGCTTCCTGTAAAGTCGGGACTTTCTTCTCCACAGTTGTATTGGAGGGATGTGCTGAATGGGAGTTTGACTCTCCACGGTTAAAAGGCAGAGACGTTACCACTGGACTCCACAGCCGATATTATGTTAAGGATGTTCCTTCTTAAATAGTCTAGAATTTAAAGGGAACTTTAGAGTTAAAATGAAAGGGGGGTTAAATATTGTCTCTCTGACCCCCACAACCCAGATTCTATTATTTTCTCTAAAATTTTGTAGTGTGTTTGATTCCTCGTACAGTGTCATGCTGGCAAGCATTGAGCGCCATTTGCTAGCCAGGAGGGTTACACTGGGATGGTTGAATCAGATCTCTGGGACTCCCGCAGTGAAAGTGGGAGTACGCTTGGGTCATCATGACCAGAGTGTCAGTTTTAAGAATTATTGTTTTTAGCAAATTGTCATTGATCCAGTAGATGGCAGTGTAGGAACACACTTCTGCATGGAAGGCACTCTTTTTTAAAAAAAATTTTTTCCCCCGGCTTGATAAGTGTTGTTTTAGAATAGAAGATTATGGATTTTGTTTCATGTAGTGTTCTTTCTGTATTTAATCCTACATTACTGCACAATGTTTTACCTCCATGAATACAAGCGTTCTATAAGCATCCCTTACACCACATCAGCCTTTCTTGCATCAAGGGGCAGAGGACCTCGAGGAAAGTAACAACAATGCTTCAAAAATCTAGCAACTGAAATCCAAGAATCTTTTTTTTTACAGTCAAATTAACCTGCCCCTCTATAGTTTCTTACCAGTACTCCTTTTGTAGCCTTACTTTTGCTCCCAGGACGTTTATGTTGTCCTTACTGTCTTCTGTTTCTACCTGGATGCGTGTAAACTCCTTACAGACTTAAATACGGGAAGAATGCAGCAAACTTCTCTATACACTCTATAAAGCGTAGCTCTCCAGGGTCACTGTGTATTCACTCATCCACTCACAGTGTATTCAGAAAGTGTTTTTATACTCCTATATCATTTTCTCCTTTGCGGCCTTAGGCATTCATTGGTCAAATAATTTTTTTTCCATGTCAATCCAATTTTTTTTTCATGTCAATCATCCATAATGACAAAGCAAAAACCAGAGTTTTGACTGCATTGACATAAGTATTCAGACACTTTGACACTGCTAGCTCCGAATCATCCCATTTATTTGATTAATTTTTGAGATGAAAAAGTTGGCTGCGTTGAAGGTTCCCAAGAGCACATTGGCCTCCATTATTCTTAAATGGATGAAATTTGGAACAACCATGGCTCTTACTAGAGCTTGCTGCCCAGCCAAACAGAGTAACAGGGGAGAAGGACCTTGGTGAGGGAGGTGACCAAGAACCTTACCTGAGGGCCGCTCAGGCTGAGATCCAGAGATCATGTGTGGAGATTAGGGATGCACCGATACCACTTTTTTAAGACCGAGTATGAGTACCGATACTTTTTAAAAGTACTCACAGATACCGAGTACCGATACTTTTCTTTAATGTCATGTGACGCTTTCCAATAGGAACAGACCATATAAAAATGCCCCCAGCTCACCTGTGTGTGTGTATGTGTGTGTGTATATATATATAATATATATATATATATATATATATATATATATATATATACACACACACACACTGCCCCAGCTCACACATGGGTATGCCCCCCCCCCAGCACTCTCCGCAACGATACTTACCTTCCTGAGCGACGCCGGAATGTCGCCGCGCGTGCACTCGTTGGAAGGACCCCAGCCGCGATCACATGGTCCCACGTGGTCGCGGCTGGAGTCCTTCCAACGAGCGCACGCGCGGAAACATTCCCGGCGTCGCTCAGGAAGGTAAGTATCGCGGAGAGCAGCTCCAGGGGCGGCTGTCCGAATGCCGATAGAGCATTCGGACAGCCGCCGCAGCCCCTCGGATGCCGGCTCAATGCCGGCGTCCGGTATCGGGAAAAATATCGGGGGGTACTACATGAGTACCAAGTACTCCTGCAGTACCCAGTATCGGCCCCGATACCGATACTAGTATCGGTGCAACCCTAGTGGAGATGTGAGAAACCTATCCTATGGATGTTTTCGTTTTGCAGCCCCATCGAACGCGCGTCATAACATTTTGACGGGGAGGCTTTCAGCACTTCCGCTGTAGCGCACGCAATTCGTGCGGGCGCTACAACGTGTGTCCAGCCCTTTCGAAACGTCACAACTCGGCGACAGGCCTTAGGAAGCAGGTCGGGTGTACGGGTGTATGTAGTGCGCTAGTCTGACACGAGTCTTAGAGTGCCTGTCCAGCTATGCTGGCGGGGTTTAACTTCATCATGACATCCCAGGGGTGGAGGGGGACCCCCAGTTCAGCCTGACGGTGAGCCACTCTAAAGGGAGGGATCCAAATATGCCAGTAGTCGTGGGAGTGATGGAGAGTCAACATGGGAATTTTGTCTGACAACATCTAGAATAGGAGGTGGGCTGCCACAAATTAAGCATGGAGGTCTGCCATAGAGGGAGGTCCTGCCAGGAATGTGCCGCTGTCTCTGACCCTGTGCTCCCCGTATTCTGCCATGATTGTTTCTGCCCTCCTGGCACAGCAGTGAGTTAAGCACATGGCATAACCGGAGGACAGCCTGTCAGTTTAACAGTGTGGGCTCTGCTTTTGACAGGTGAATCCTTTGAGTGAAGACAGGCACTGTCTGTGGATGTCAAGCCGTCGATAGCCTGCACCCAACTCTGTGTAAGGCCGCCATGCAGTGGAGAGCCCACCACACTTGAGTAAACATTACCTGGTCCCTGAGCGCTAGGCCTGCTGCATGTCAGTAAGGGCTAGTGTTCGTCATGTTTTTGGTGGCAGGTCGGGTGTACGGGTGTATGTAGTGCGCTAGTCTGACACGAGTCTTAGAGTGCCTGTCCAGCTATGCTGGCGGGGTTTAACTTCATCATGACATCCCAGGGGTGGAGGGGGACCCCCAGTTCAGCCTGACGGTGAGCCACTCTAAAGGGAGGGATCCAAATATGCCAGTAGTCGTGGGAGTGATGGAGAGTCAACATGGGAATTTTGTCTGACAACATCTAGAATAGGAGGTGGGCTGCCACAAATTAAGCATGGAGGTCTGCCATAGAGGGAGGTCCTGCCAGGAATGTGCCGCTGTCTCTGACCCTGTGCTCCCCGTATTCTGCCATGATTGTTTCTGCCCTCCTGGCACAGCAGTGAGTTAAGCACATGGCATAACCGGAGGACAGCCTGTCAGTTTAACAGTGTGGGCTCTGCTTTTGACAGGTGAATCCTTTGAGTGAAGACAGGCACTGTCTGTGGATGTCAAGCCGTCGATAGCCTGCACCCAACTCTGTGTAAGGCCGCCATGCAGTGGAGAGCCCACCACACTTGAGTAAACATTACCTGGTCCCTGAGCGCTAGGCCTGCTGCATGTCAGTAAGGGCTAGTGTTCGTCATGTTTTTGGTGGCAGGTCGGGTGTACGGGTGTATGTAGTGCGCTAGTCTGACACGAGTCTTAGAGTGCCTGTCCAGCTATGCTGGCGGGGTTTAACTTCATCATGACATCCCAGGGGTGGAGGGGGACCCCCAGTTCAGCCTGACGGTGAGCCACTCTAAAGGGAGGGATCCAAATATGCCAGTAGTCGTGGGAGTGATGGAGAGTCAACATGGGAATTTTGTCTGACAACATCTAGAATAGGAGGTGGGCTGCCACAAATTAAGCATGGAGGTCTGCCATAGAGGGAGGTCCTGCCAGGAATGTGCCGCTGTCTCTGACCCTGTGCTCCCCGTATTCTGCCATGATTGTTTCTGCCCTCCTGGCACAGCAGTGAGTTAAGCACATGGCATAACCGGAGGACAGCCTGTCAGTTTAACAGTGTGGGCTCTGCTTTTGACAGGTGAATCCTTTGAGTGAAGACAGGCACTGTCTGTGGATGTCAAGCCGTCGATAGCCTGCACCCAACTCTGTGTAAGGCCGCCATGCAGTGGAGAGCCCACCACACTTGAGTAAACATTACCTGGTCCCTGAGCGCTAGGCCTGCTGCATGTCAGTAAGGGCTAGTGTTCGTCATGTTTTTGGTGGCAGGTCTCGTGACCCCACCTCTCCCAAATTCGGAAGTCCCAGAAGCATTTGCGCGCATCTCACTGTAGGGAGACTCTTGGGACTTCCGGGAGACTTGAGATCCCTGTGAATTGTGCCAAAATTGCCCCGGCAGATTCCACCGGGGGGGTTCAGCACTGAACAATGGGCACAATACAGACGGTTAAGATACATTGACACCGAACAACATTTTGACAAACCAGTACAGGAGGAAACGTGGACCCTATTCCCATGGGAACTTACAACCTTGAAGGGTTGGGGGGGGGGAAACGTGGGGAGAGGCCTGCAAGGTGAGAGTGATGGACTAGTTTGGGCAGTGAGGTGTATTAATGAGTCGGGTGGTAGACTTCCCTAAATAGGAATGTCTTAACCTCTCTGGCAGTCTATTTATTTTGAAATTTTAGGTGTAAAAGCGCTCATTTTTTTCTTTTGTTTGCCCCCCCCCCCCCCCCCCTAGCGATATCCCGAGTGTGGCTCGGGGTTAAACTCCTATGCTGGAAGTGGTAACTCCAAGCAAAACTCAGGATGACGCTGGATACATCACCTCTCCCTGCGCTCCCTCGATGTCCCCTGCAGTCTTCTCTGGCGATTGCGACCCTCATTCTTCCTGGTTCCATCTTTGCGAGAAGGAAACCAGGAAGTATGAGGTTGCGATCGCCGGAGGAGACTGCAGAGATCTGCAAGGGAGCGCAGGGAGAGGTGATGTCTACAGCCCGAGTGTGTCTCGGGGTTACCGCTCCCAGCGGTGAAATTTAACCCCAAGACACACTCGGGATAACCATCAGGCAGGTTAAGGGAGTATTTTGAAGGAAGGGAAGCTAGTGGAAAATCTGACCGTACGAGGGAGAGTGTCCACCATGAAGGTTTTGCTTCCTGATTAAGCCGTTTCTGATCCCTTACTTTAACGGGGAACGCGTTGAATTTAAAATATTTGGCTGACTATCTCCAAAGCAGTCCTTCTTTAACGTTTTTATATTTTTTGTAGCTGTTCTGCACTTCTCCTCAGATGTGCTGCTGCGACTCAGGACCTCTGGCTATGAACTCTAAATTGTGGCTCTTTGCATTGTTATTGCAGGTATAGGGGCACCATAACCTGCTTAGGCTAGGGTCAGACGAACGCATTTTTCGCGTTGTCCATGAAAAAGTGCGTTCGAACGAATGGACGTATTTTTTCACGGAATAGCGGTCATACGATGTGCATTTTCATCCATGATTTTGTACGATCATCCATAAAACCCTTAATGCGTCTGGATGTTATGTTGGCCGGACATTAGCAGCGTCTGACGTCTCCTAATCACGCACACATGCCGCTAGCGGACGCAGCGCACACTGTACGTCAGTACTAGCGGTATCACATTCTCGAAAAAATGCGTTTGTTTGCCACTTGCGTTGCGCACCCGCACTTTCATGCGGCCGTACTTCGTATATTGCCCGTCATTGGACGTCATTTGCTGCTACTACGGCCGTGATAAAGTGCGTCTGCATGCGCGTTCACACTGCGTTCGTCTGACCCCAGCCTTAGCAATTGCCCTTTCCTCATACAGCAAGGGACGGTTTGGAAACTTTGTTTCCCAGTTTGTAACAGGTCTACTGTATTCTTTCCTTTTGCTTTACCAAGCACAGCACACCCTTGAGTTTTCCTGTTTGTCTTTCATATTTATTACGGACCCTCGAAGGCCCCTTAACAACTCTCTACATACTGGGGTGCTGTGCTAATGTATATGTGCCTGATAGCCAAGGGGCCTTATCCATACCCCAATTCCTTATATTTATAATTCCTTGTAGTACCAGGATCTGTGCATCCTTTTTATAGTACTCTATTATAAGTTAATTTTTAATCCTTGTTCACACCAGTTTGTGTATAGGCCATTGTGGCCATCCTGTTGAGAATTTTCCTTTTACCTGCACAAAGGTACATCTTACCACATTCACCTAGGTATGTTTATTTTCTTTCTGATTATTTTTTAGGGTTACCCCCTTTCCTCCAAGCTCAGGCACTCCTGTCTTTCTATTTCCATACTCCTGAGCACCTATTTCTTTGGCCAATAACATACCTAGTAATTGTCGTCTGTAATGTCACACCCACAGAGTAGTGCGATGATGGTGCCCGGCACTGTCCTGTGACACGCTGTGCCTTGGAATATCTCCCCAAGCTATTAGATGGCACACTGATCTTTATGATTAATGCAGTCTCCTTTCCAGGAAACATGCCATAGATAATGAACCTGCCGGTGATTGATATTATAGGTCTATTTAAAGAATGGTGAAACTCAGGAGAATGACTGTAGAAGTGAAAATTCTAGGTCAAAATAGCCAAACCAGAAAAATTCTCCCATTTATCTCACTTTCCAAATCGGCTATTTGGTCTAACTCTAGATTGTTTTCTTCTCCTGCCAGTTCACCTGGTTTTTACCGTTCTCTGAATTATCCTGATACAGGGTTCTTCAGAGAGCGGTGAAAACCAGGAGAATAACTGGAGAATGGAAAATTCTAGGTTAAATTAGCCAAACCAGAAAAGTTCTCCCATTCATCTCACTTTCCAAATCGGCTATTTTGACCTAGAATTTTCCATTCTCCTGCTTTTCACCACTCTCTGAATAACCCTGATAGTCTCTAATTTCGGATCAGGCCTGTTTTTTTTGTACGGGATTGTGAGGGTCTTCCTTAAATTTTTCTCCCAGGACCATCCACTTTGGAATGACACCCTAACATCCCACTGTTTCTTTTAACACGTTTTAGAAATAGCGAATAAAACAACCCTATTTGCTGTGAGCAATGAGATGAATGTTTTCCCTTTTATTCTTCTTTATTTTAGTTTTGATGCTAAATTGTCTCCATCCCACTTAGTATCAGAATTAAGATCTCGCCGCCGGTTAGTGATATCGAGGAGCCTGGCAATAGGGATGTTGCAGCAATCTGTAATATTTGCAGTCTCCCACCTCAATGTGGATTGCTTTAATTCACACACGTATACGCAGGAATGACAGATTGGTGTGCTAAAAGCTATTAGAGTAATTCATGGAGATACTCCCCAGAATAAGTCTGCTCTTTGTCATTTTACACCATACATGATGCAGAGCGCTGGTCCTGCTCGACAGTGTTTGATGTATGTTGGTGTGGAGCTGTATCCTAACTCATCTCTCCTACTAATCATTTTCAGTTTCCAGTTTCACATTCCTTGTTTTTCTTTTTGTTGACTGATTGGTGAGCTACATCATTTCCACCACTGAGCCTTATATTTATATATATATATTTATTTATTTATTTTACCTTTTCTTATTTTTTGTTCTTTTTAAATCGCTATTTCTTGGCAACGCTTTTCCGTCTTTCAGCTCTAATATTTATTGCTAATTAAAATGACATTAAAAAGACGATTTACATCTTTAAAGAGAATTCGTCGCTCCCCTGTTCTTGTTTTCTCTCCGTGTTTTTTCCCAGTGATGAGACTTTTATAGGGTTTTTCAAGGAGCACCCTATTGCATTAAACAGTAAATTTCACCGTATGGTGCAATTTCGTGGCCGTTCGTCTATTCAATAGACTGCCAATTCGCCAAATACTGGTGAATTGACAGCGAAATAAAGTGCACATAAAGTGCACCAAAAAGTGCACCAAAAGTGTCAGTGAAATGCCCTGATTTTTCAGTGATTTAATTCGACAGATTTAAACAGGTGAATCCCATAGGATTCAATTTAAAAAAAAGATATACTTTTTCCCTTTTTAATTTTTTATTCAGCAGTCTTTTTATTTATTTATTTTTGGGGGGGGGGTTTTGTGTAACCATTTTTTTTTTTTTTAAATGATAATAAAAAGTCCTATGAATTTTTTTTATATATTTCATGCATTTTTAAACGCCTTTTAAAAAAAAATAGTTTTGTATTTTTTTTTCTCTCGCAGTTCAGCGGTTTAGTCGGCAGTAGCTCAACGTTCGGTGCACTTTGAATTCACCGCAGGGTCGGCAAACGAGAAAGCACTGAAATTTCGGTGCTTTCTGAGTAGCCCCTTTAGTAGTTATATTAAATGGCATACAAGTGCCATTTAACTAACCCTTTCAGTCCCAGTGGTTATAATCCTATAACCACATTATCAGATTGAAACCACTGTGGTTTTACAAATTGCATTAGTGCATTTCATCACTTTAGATTGACCTAACAAATTTCATTTTTATTTTCAAATGTCCATTTCATGGGCCTGAAAGGGGTAATATGTTATTTTTAAGGTAAATTGTAGTACACGTATTTAATTTTGTGTGTATGTAATATATATAATCACACACAATGAAGATTTTTATTTTTTTAATCAAAATTTTTATTGACAAATAGACATATATAAACATGAATCACAGCAGCGTGTATAGCTTGGTAACATCGATTTCTCAACACATACAATATATGGTATGTCAGGGGGAGTTTAGCTCTTCACCGATGTGCAAGTGACATATATTAAAAATCTTTCACAACCAGTATTGATGTGTCATGTGAGACAACTGCTGACGTCTGCTATTACCAAAGCTGACCGGCCTCTGGAAGGAGTTTCCGAGGCCTTTAATTCCGTATTCCGTGCTGTGCGAGGACAGGTATAGTAATCTACACATAAGAGTACTACAGACAGACATTCAAACAAACATAATAGACAAGACAACATTAAAGACAAGGATAAAGAGTGCAAAACTAGAAGAAACAAATCAGCGAATGAGAAGAAGATAAGAAAAAGAGAGGAGAGAAAAAAAAAAAGGGGGGAGAGGGTGAAGGGAAGAAGGAAGAGGGGGTGGGTCGGTCTCAATGTGGAGGGCCGGTCACCCCCACTGACGCTCAACTTCCTGGGACAAAAGCAAAACTGAATATTTTTTAATCTTTTTGGAAGTCTATGTGAATTTTTTGACAGCCGATTTGCTCTCCATCATTTCCAACTGTGTATTCACCTGGCGTTGAATTTTTGGGCTGCGTCACGGTTGGCTTATGAGCCCCATAACCAATCAAAATAGAGATTTGATTTCAAAGACTTAATTCCCTTCGCTGCGCCAGCTCTCTTTCATTACAACACAGGCGTTCATGCGGCCATTAAACAGAGTTTTCAAATTCTGTAACGTATACACATTTGAACTTCTGTAAGTGTACGGTTTTACACGACGGCCGTTTAGAAGAAGGCATTGCCAAATCTCTCCAGCCTAAAACAATGGCATACTCAAGTGACATATTAAAATAAACAGCCAATTGACAAATACAAACGTCCACTTAAGCTGAAACCAGCCCGAAGATTATTTATGCAGTTTCAGAGCACAGTAAATAAATGAAGTGTTTACTCGGCCCCAAACCAAGCATATGGAGGATGTGAGGAATGTAGGAGAAAGGGTAGTAGAGGATTTGGTGACCTTGAACTTTTGTGGTATCATAACCTATAAACTTCAATCCATTTTCTATATTAAAGGCAGATTTGCCATCTATCCTGTAGATTAGGGCAGCCTCCATACAGCTGGGAAGAATTTATGTCTTGGGGCATCTGAAGTTTGCTTTATTTATTCTTTTTGAGACTCAGAAATTAGCTCATGGTGCACTTGGAAGGTTCACTTGGAGTCTAGTGAATATGTACATACATTCCTCAGACAAACTGTAAGGCTTTTGGCTCTTCAGTCTCCGATCGGGTTTATCTAGTTTGCTTTTTCCATGTGCTGTTTAGGATGGTGTAGAAACTCCATTGCCCATCACCATGAAACAAGAATATGCTTTCAGGCCAATGCTTCAGATTTTCCCCTTGAATCCTCGTCAAGTTCATTGGCCGGGCATTGTACAATTCTTCGTTTTCTCTCGTGATCCCAGCTTTTGACTCTGTATGGAGAGTATCTTCACCTAACCCCACAGAACTCAGCATGGTCATATTGTTCCTTGTGTAATTAAAAGAAATATTAGACTCCAGAGGTGGAAAAACAATATGAACTTTCTGATAGGGAATGTTTTTTTTCCTCCTCCCTTCCGCGATAAGTCATACGCATCTGTGTAACAGCTGAAAATACATAATTTCTCTTCTCTACTGGTTTCAGGATATCGTACCTGTAGATGCGTCCTATGAAGTTAAAGAATTGTACGTTCCGGAAAATAAGCTTCAACTGGCGAAGACTGATGCCGAGTCTTTGCCGACGTTGGAAATCAATAAGGTAACAAGTGTTCAATCTTTGCAAGTAAATTTATGGTTCTCAAACCATCTTTAAACATTTTTTTTCTTCTTTCATGTTCTTTTATATAATTGGAAATGTAGTTCTCAGGTTTTTGGCAGAAACCTGTTTAAATTGGACCTGTGCCTACCATGTTTACTTTGCCTTCAATATGCCATCAGGGCATAAATACCGCATGGGTCTCAATGATCGATATGACGTGTCACCCCACCATGAGAGTTTGCAGAGTGTTCTTGCTTAGTGTCAGCATCAGGCACCACCATTCTTCTGCACTGTGGGCAGAGCTGGATGAAGGTCTCCATGCAGTGCTGGCCCTTTGTAGTAACATTGGATACCAGATTTATTGGTCCACATGCCAGGCTTCAATCAGACCTATGCAGATGCTCACAGCTGTCACTTACCTTGATAGCGTGCCAGCGATAGCCAAAATTTGATATGGACTTGACTTGATCAGTTTTTTCATATGTATGTCGAAAAGAAAATGCTAATACATGTTTAGGGAGGAATTCCTTGTCAATTGAGCCCAACGTAAATTGGTCAAGACAGGTCCGTTGCACTTTAATGATCACTGGTATGTACATTGCATACTTTGTGCACATTCTGATAATATAATCAGTGGGATTTACACTACTCTTTCCATTTATGCTTTTTTACACTCACCATATGTTTTACATATGTCCAACCTAGTGCACCATGCTTAATCTTATTTGGTGTATCTGGTATATTTGAATTTTTGGAGCGTTCACACTCATTCACTGCCTAAGGTGACAATGTTAAAGCCAGTTGCTCTTGATATCAATCCTACTGGCTTACTCCATATCTCCCATCAAAAAGGAAACTTCACTGTGCCAATTACATGCCAACCAAGGTGTTTGAGTTCGTACAAATTACAATTGAAAAAGCAGTATTGTATTCATAGAAGACCATAAAATCGGGTTTTGCCATAAGTTTTGATATGTCCAGTGAAAATTGAAGGTCAACATTGATTTAAAACAGGTGCATCAATTCATAGACATTAGAACATCTCTTTATATGAAAAAAAATAATAACTGCATCTTCTTGCCAAAATAATTCATGGGAATTGGCTTAGATGTAATATGTTAATGTTCCCTTGTTGTCTGTAAACTGAATTTACTTAATCTTTGCACCATTGAACATGACATCATGGGAATGCAGTGGTAATGAATCAACACACCATAGTGTGATAGTCTGAGTTTACATTTTGTTGTATTGGGGACCTGAAAAGTATCCTTGATTAAAGGTCTTTTTAAAAAAGTAAAATAGTCTGTCATTAGCATTTTCTAACACCTTCAACCTGTGCAATAAACAGACAACAAATAGTCCAGATCTTGGCAACCACTGAAATTCATAGGTGTGACTGCAAGCCTAGATAAAAGATTGCATATTGGCACTTCAGGACCACGCAGAAGACTGATCAATCTGTACTTCAGCGTATTGGCAAATAGTGAATATACAATTAGAATAAAATGAAATGCCTCAAAATATGTTCAATGCTTTTCATACATAATACTGAGGAACCTCCCCAGGAACTTTATATCTATCAATGTTTGTTCACTTGTGAAGCCAGAAATATAAACTGTCACCCTCCTTTTGGTGACCATTTTTATTATCCGTGCTTAAACATTATTAGCAAATGTATGGGTTAAATAAATATATATAGTAAGGAAAAATAGAAAATTGTACCCCATTTCTTAGTATAGATTTTCCAATTTAATGACCCTCACCCCTTTATTGCCTGCCTTTTGAGAATTATGAGATCGGAGAGACATTTGGATCTTAAAAGCTGTTCAGCTGCTCGTTCACCCTGCTAATCATTGTTTACCAATGTGGTGTCCATAAAATCGGCATGTCCCCATCACCAGGATTGTGTGCCCTCCTTGGGTCTGAACTTGCTATCAAAAGTGGTGATAGCTTTTCATACCCCAGTTAGGAAAGACTTTTTAGTCTCATGGCAGGGGTTGCGATACTATGTTTTCAGTTGTGATGCAAGGAATAACAGAATAATATTAATATTCCTTGCTTTAGAGTTCTAGAACGTAGTTGAACCCACTTGCATTCATACCTCTGTCAATGTGCCCGGTCTCCTCTACATTTATACCATTTGCTGGCAGACATGCCTTTCTGGCCCTCCAACTATTCTTCTAACACATATCCATGCATCATTGTGCATTTATATTTTTATGTACACTGGCCCACACATTCCCACAGGCAGTCTTTTCCCAGGTGTCAGGGAGCAACCAGCGATCTGCATTTTTAATGTCCCCTGGAATCACTATGCATCACCTCCCACCCTGTCCCTACTGTACTCTGCAACCTCTCCCTGTAACTGCCTCAGGGCCTGTACCCTGTACGCGTTGAGCAGACCCCCACTATATGAAACTGCAGCCCCACCATAGCCTGTTTACTAGTACCAGAGCATGAAGCTCACATCTTCCCTGATCTGAGACTACAAACTCGCTCTGCTTGCCTGCCGGGCTAAAAAATATTACTGGTCTGACTCTTGTAACTACATGTACCGGACATCGAGTGATAGGAATTCTGCATCCCTGCAATCACACAATTTCTATTCAATAAACTAGAGCTAGAAGAGCAGCAGAAAACACTTTGGGCTAGTTTACATACTGAACGCTAACTGTAGCGTTCTGATGAGTAAACGTTAACGCCAAGATTAGTGACTTTAATGCATGCCCCCCCCCCCCATATTATGTTCCTAATGCTAAACCCGTTAAAAACACGTTAGAGCATCGGTTTTTGCACAAGTTTCCGCGAGTATACTGTACTTTGCGCATCATATACTTATATCCTATAGGGAATGCAATCACTAATTAGCATTCGGATAAGTAAGGTATTACAAAATCCTAGTGCCAATTACCGCACTGATGGTTTAAACTAAATTTTAGCGACACCTAAAAGCTGGTGCTAACTGATTCTGCTTTTGCAGAATCAGTTAGCACCCCCTAAACCACCCCCCCCCCCCCATAAATCCGGTACTTTCCTCTCATCCCACGAGGAAGCACTACCGCGAGTGTCATTAAGGGTAGCGCTGCGTTCCGGGGCAGGATGCTGAAAGTAGCGCCTGCCCCAGAGTCTAACTCTAAAATGGGGATGCTACAGGGAATCATGCAGGCGCAGGTTTTCCCCGTTAGCGTCCCAATTTTAACATTAGGTTCGTAATCTGGGCCTTCATGTTTTATTTCTGTTTCATTAAGTGTTTAAATTTTTTACTTTGTGTGTGACTTGTTTTATCAAAGTATCTTGAGGTAAAGTGACAAGTTGATGTCCAGTCACTGCGGTTCTATTGAAGGATGCATGAACAGTAACTTATGGAAAACACCAAAAAAGGGTACTTCAACGTCTGCCAATGTGCTTTTATGTACAGTCAAATTTGGTTTCTTCTGTTTGGGGTTTGTTTTTTTACCTTTATAGTTCACAAACAAACATTATTGGCATAAAACTGTCAAAAACAGTTTTAGTGAATTATAAACTCTTATGTTTCACATTAAAATAGATTTAAATGCATGCCAAACACTTTACTTTCCAAACAAGATCTGCCTTTGGCTCATCTTTTTCTGAAAAGCAAATTAACCACATGTTGCAAAATCAGTTTCTTTTTTTTCTCTTTTCTACTAACTGCTAATTTAAGGTTCATAAAAACATTAAGCCTGGTCTTTGTTTCCCACAGGTCGAAATGCAGTGGGTGCAGGTGTTGGCGGAGGGCTGGGCAACTCCATTAAATGGCTTCATGAGAGAAAGGGAATACCTGCAGTGTCTTCACTTTGACTGCTTGTTGGATGGTGAGGATATCTGATTAGGACACATTCATATCTCTTTAGTGCCAAATAGGAAACCACATTTTGTATGCCAAGTGCTTAATTGGCAATTTCATAACTTACATTTCTCTATCTTTTCCATATCATATTAAAGTGTTGAGTTATCCAATAGTAAAAACTGTTCTCCTGGATTTACAGTTGCTGATAATTATCAGGAATTGCTGCAAATAACAAACTTATGAAAGATAAGATGGGGAAAAATAACTTAATTGCGCTATATATATGTTTCAAATTATTAGTTTTTTGTCGCTATTGTACTTATTTTAATTTAGCTGTAAAATTAATCCACAACCGAGGAACAGTTTCCATTTTTAGGTGTTTTAGAACAAATAATAACCGTAGTTGCCTGCTTCAACAATTCATTTAAAAGCATTTTGGATCATTCTGAATATTTAATTTTTGAAAATTAATTTCGTGATTGTAGGGGGTTTGGTAGAAATGACATTGAAATTTGCTCACAAACACATAATTCTAACATGTCTTCATATTTGAAAAATGCCTACTTCATTATGTAAAGGGTTCTTCACCTTTTAATGCCTGTTCTGGCCTTACTTTATCTTTAAAACTATTCTAAAAGGAAATCCTGCATCATTAATCAAAGCAGAATACAAAATGGCAGACGTCTGTCACTGGGGAACCAAAACACGTCAACGCTGCTCATCACTGATCTCTAAGGCCAGTGCTAAACGTCTAATTCATGACATGGTTCACAAGTAGGGATCACAAAATGACTGGATGTGAGCTACTTCACTGAATTCTGGAGTCTTTGCTCTTGAAGTTGTGAGGTGTTCTCGGCTACCCGATGCTTATATTGCAATGACTAATGTTCTGTTACTTTTCATTTCCTTTGTCGCTCACAGATGGTAAGAATGTGCTTCCTATTGCTTTATCTTGTTGATAGATAGGGTACACTGACAGAAGTGTTGCTTGAAATCCATCATACGCATACATGAAAGGCCTGGTCTTTAGGCATTGCAGACAATGAACTCTTTAAATATCCCATGTGAAAGGAGCACATTGCTATCCAATATTTTGCTTATACCTCAGACGTGTGATGTAAAATGCCACTGTGTTTCGAAGTGACATTTCTAGTGTCTAATTTCAATATGGGTCCATCAAGCATTGTTACATGACGTGACTCTTGTTCCAACCATTGGACAGCACCTTACCTGTTCCAGTAATAAATTGGGGGCAAATGTGTATTTTAGAAACTTGTTTTCCTAAAAACAGGCTTTATCAAATTGACTAGTGCAAAATAAATCTCTGCTTAATTGTCAGATTTGGAACCTGGTGATGGAGCATCTCTGGTCAATGTAGCATCCTGACACCCACAGGATTGGTTGGTATAAAGTGGGTTGATGGAAAAGGGAAGAAGGCTGAAGACAAAACTTATAAATAATAAATGTAAAAAGAAGCGGACAATCAGGGCAGGCAGAGAGTTGGGTAACGGGCTGATTCGGGCGTTGAGGAGAAAACAAGGGGATAAAGTGAAAACTAGACTTTTTTCAACCTTTTTGTGCATCCAATATACAGAGAAATAACATCAGCTACTGTTGGTTACTAGTCCCTTGATGTCACGAATGGGTTTGTAGGAGCTGGGTTTTTAAAGCATTGCTTATCCCAGCTCTCTATTCTCACATCAAAAAGAACACGGTGATCCATAAAAAAAATCTATAAATAAAAATAAAGCTATTTTACAGTAAAGGAGAGTGAGGTCAGATCTTGAGGGCTTGCTTTCCTATTGATCTTTTCCTTGTTGTGCAATAAAACTCCTCCAGCACTTCATCTCTCTTCATATATTCTTTTTTTTATTCTTAGGAAATCTGTTCTTCTCCTTCAGAGTCCCGACAGTGCTGTGACATACTGCCTAATGTGCAGATTGAAGTCTGCCTCTACAAGTTATACCATTTAAATTGAGATATTCGCTCATCTTTCTAGTAGACGTAGACATAACCAAAGTGTCTGGCTTGAAATGCGCGGCTGTTGTCCATAGTACGTGCTTTTAAATCTGCTTTTGGAAATCTGTTCTAGTGAGTGGATTGTAATAAATTCTTGATCACATTTGCTAACCAATACTGAAGAATCTCGAATTATGCACTTTTGAAGGCAGAAGTTTTGGTTATTTCTATATCAGAATCTGACGCATGAAGATCTTTTCACTAAACTCCCCATATTTCATAGTTATAGTGCAACTCCACGGTGTTCAGGTTTATTACCTATCATTTCCTTGCGCCATTAAGCAGGCTGATGTTGACTAGTGCCGACACAATTGAGAGTACGAAGAACAGTCAGCCCTATCAATTGCCTGTCCTTCTTTGGGTCGCTTCTCAGATCTGATCACATTTTAGCTCAATGGTGTCTTTACAGAGGAAAGGGCAGCCAGAACTTTAATGCTAAGGAAGTCTCCTATGCAAGAGGATACAGCAAGCTCCGATCATTTTCACCTCGTAAGGTCTTGTTTGCAGAATATAGCAGACACTCCTATAGGCACCTCAAGCAAGGGATGATTTGCACAAGTCCAATATGGCTCTTACAGCTAAGTTGCACCATTCCGCACCAAAGAGTTTAGAATAGAGATGATAAAATGAATATTTGCAGTGATGTTTGACATTTATTTTTTATCTCGTTTATTCAGGGGGTGTCATTAACATGTCTGTGCCCGTTGTGTTGACGGCAAACAACGATGACAAGCAGAGGCTTGACGGATGCACGGCATTTGCTTTGGTTTACGAAGGGAAGCGAGTTGCCATTCTGCGCCACCCGGAGTTCTACGAGCATCGCAAAGAGGAACGATGTGCAAGACAATGGGGGACCACCTGTAGAGAGCACCCATACATCAAGGTTAACATTTGCATTTCTAATCTGGATTTACTTACATAGAATTTTTTTGTCCACTCTGCTCACAGGGAACGTCTCTTCGCCTTCTAGCCTTCTGTTGCATGGCAGGTTCGTTTCCCTTCTTGTGCATCTCTAATTTGTCCCTCCCTCAAAAGCAAAACAAATGATTGGCTTCACATCAGTAAAAGATGAGCAAAGTCTGCATACACCGAAGGGTCAAAATCGGAATTTCTTCTTGCCTATACTGTTGGCATCCCACCCCACTTTTACATATTAGAGGGCTCACATGTTAGTATAAGTAAAGTTCATGTATATAAAGGGCAATATAGACAAAAGATCTTTAGGTCCCAGTATTAAGTAAGTCTGCAAAGCATATTCCCTTTGCCATAATGTAATAATTGCACTTCATTGTTGTTGCGTTCAGCATTTGTGGAACGTGTGCTACTGCTGAATGTAGGGAAGCTGCACTACAAAGTAGGGAAGCTCACTCATATCCATAAAGTAAAATAACCTTTATTTCAAATCAATAGAAATAATTATTTCATCCATACAATATCTTCGGCAGTTATATGCATGAATAAAATCTTAAAGAAAACAACATATGGTCAGAAAAACAAAATAAAATGGAGTCCGTATTAAGGCATAATCACATACAGGAATCAATCAAATGCAAAATAACTATCACTTAAGAAAAATATATATGTTCTCAAATCGGTGTCTGCATCGTTACATAGATCACATGCAGAGACCAGGTACCCAGTGTTTTGACATATCACCTTTTTCAAGGGTTACAATAGGGCACACTCATAACATTTCTTTTATAGGAATCCTTACTCGTTTCCCAATGAGCCTCAACAATGTAGGTCCTTACTTCCCTCCTGCTCCGTTAGCATGCTGGCGGCCGCCAGTGATGACGTCAGGGAGTCTGCACTCGCAGAGAGCGTCATCTACCCTGACATCGAAGGTGAGCCACCACGTAAGCACATAGCCAGAACGGAGCACATGTGGGTATACTCAAACAACCTCCCCTAATAAACAAAAATGCTACAAAACACCCATCCGCAGTAAATACAACCCTCATATACCCTTACTGCACCTACAATTCCCCATACAGCCCCTGGGTGACCAAAATGAATACATAAAGTGTACATTATGATAGTAACTAACGAAAACCCAAACAAAAATCACACGCAAAAATACATGGTAAGCATACAAAAGAGCATCACCTAAAAAAAACCTACTTAGAAAAAAATAATAATAAAAAAAAACAAAAGTATCGCAAAAAATACATGGGGAAAAAAAAATAAACCTACAAGGTAATAAGACAATACACCTTACATAAATAAGAGAACAAATAATACAAAATAAAAATACAACAATGCACACTAAACAAACTATAAAAAAAAAAATATAAAACAAAAATGAAAAACACATGTAGACAAGGTGTACACAGATACACATGTACCATACATAATTTATACAGGATAATCGCCATAATATCTAAAGTCACAGCCAAGGAGTCAACACCCTTCTTCTACAATACCAAAACCATTTTCCAACAAAATTCTTGTTGAAATCTCAGCTACTACATAGGAAATAAATCGATTACGTGAGATCCATAGAACTAAACCACTAATCACTACAAATCCCCTAATATAGTAATTAAACAGACACATCTGTAACATAAGGTCCCATTCACACTCGGCGACATGAAAATCGCACGTTTTCCACGCGTTTTTCATATATACGCAGCATTGAGCGATAATATCGCCCAATATCCCCATTATGTGCGATGTTGCGCAACACCATCACGTTAAATCAGCAAATCGCTGAAAAAAGGGTCATGTACTATCGCGAGCTACAGGCGACATTGAGTGACATTGAGCTGTGAGATATGAACAGCTCCATTGAAATGCATTGGAGAAGCTACATAGAGCGATATCGTGCGGAAATATGAGCGATATTGCAGCAAAATCCCATGATAAATCGCTCAGTGTGAATTGGCCCTAAAGAATCAAGACCTGCGTTGCTTCTCAAAATACACTTCTCTCCATGTAGGGAGGATCCATCCTAATCAATCTCTGGACATAATCTACCAATTTCACATTCTAACTAACGTCAAAGGGAGCTCAATGTAAAAATATGAAAAGATGGAATAAAAAAAACATTAAAACCATACTCGGGTATTGTCCGTCTGCCTCTCTGCCTGGGGGACCATCTTGCCAGGACTGCCTCCTGGACTCATGTACTTCCACTCGGACGAGGCTAGTACCTCTTCCACAGCTTCAGGCTCCGGTATCAGCCATGGGGAACTCCTCTTGCCAGGACTGCCTCACGGTACTCCAACCTGCTGCTGGGGTAATGAATTGTATACTTAATTTCCTGGTACTGTAGCTATAGGATGCACCAGCTCCTCTCCATGTTCCACCACAAAGTCCTCGCCGAATGGAGTCATGCCTGCCTGCTGAGCAGAGTCGAGCAGGCTTTTGTAGGCGATTTTCCAACTCCCTTTCTTGGACTACAAGGAATTCCACATCCTCCTGGAACAAGACTTTGCCAGAGAGCTCCATCTCTCCCTCTCGGCACTTTCTTTCTGCTTCCCTCACCTGCTCCTTAGAGTGAAGCGTTGCCTTCGGTTGGGATGTTGCTCTGCACTTTCATGGCCTCCATGGCTTGAGCCAGGATCTGGACCACTAATTCTGGGGCTGGGTTGGGCCCTAGCAGCAACAAACGCCACTTAACGTCTTTTTGGAAGGGGCTGCATTCCTCGCTCTCGGCCAAGGATGCATTGGATCTGTCAGATTCCATCAGCTCTGCAATAAGGGTTGCTTTGGGTTTGTTACTTGCCACAATCCCTCCGGTCTCCCTCCTCACAGTCCCCCCAGATCTTTCAGCGATGATCTTTTTAACCGTCCGTATTGCCACTCCATGCAGCAGCTCCAATGTGTGGAAGGGAGCCAAATCCCAGAGCTGTCGACCAGATGTGACGAAGCGACTGTACCCTATCTTAGTACCGCCATCCGTGGGCTCACTCTCCCAACAGCTCCCCCAAAACTTTAACCACAGTTAAAAGAATGAGGCACACCATTGGAAATCAAAAAGCAGAATGAAGGTTTATTCAGAGATTCACAGATACACAGGCAAGCCCAACCCCCTTTGCATACAACCAACAGATAACATTCCAGATCATATAACTGCACAGGACATTCAAACAATGGACAATGGGACCTCCTGAGAAGAGAAGCGGGGAGGGAAAAAGCCGATAAAACAAAAGGAATTTCTTATAGAGAGAATGTACACAATATAGAGAGCAAGTACTAATACAGAGATAGGATACATAATAGAGGGAATGTACAAAACAAGAGACTCTATAATAACTACATAAGGGAATCGCATATAGACATCACATCCGTAATCTTTCGTTTGCTGGAGAATGTTTAAAACCGTGAAAAACCAAATATATTTAAAAGGTCCACCAGTTCCCTCAATAGTCTCTTTCACGGGCCATAGTCTCTGGGCAGGAGTCTAGCCCACTGCCCCCTCCAGATGCCCCAGTGACAGTAGGTTCCGTCACAAAAGTCCGACCCAGACTACACTTTTTGAAATCTAGAAGTCTTATACCTGTTGAGGAGCATGTGAAGTGTACATGGGACCGTTATTTAAATGAGGAACATGCAGGCCTGAAGTTATTGGTGTGCATGTGCGCACTTCAAAAAGCCCTTTGCATTCTCCTTTTAATGATATTATCACACTAAACTGCCTGTCTTTATGCAGATGGTGATGGAGAGTGGGGAATGGCTGGTTGGAGGAGACCTACAAGTCCTCGATCATATTTACTGGAACGATGGTCTGGATCAATATAGACTGACCCCAGCTGAATTGAAACAGAAATTTAAAGACCTGAATGCTGGTGAGTACTGTTCATATTCATCTGGAATATAGGAGTTTTAATTTAATTTTCTTTTGCTGCTCTTCTAACCTATTGCCATTTAAATTTCCTCACTATAAATTTGAAGCTTGTACACTACTATAATACACGTATACAACAAAGTGCATTCAAAAAGTGTTCAGACCCCTTTCTCACATCTTAATGTACCAGCCTTATGTTAAAATTGTTTTTGTTTTCAAATCTTCACTCACTACTTCATAATGGCAAATCAAAAAACACAGTATTTTATTAAGATTGCCAATGTAAAAAGAAAAAAATTAAATGTCACATTAACACAAGTATTCAGACCCTTATGTTGGCGCTTCGTTAAGACTGTAGACACTGGCAAAAGTGCTTAAAGTCTTTTTGGGTGTGATATGCAGAACTGGATGTGAAAGGTTTCTGGCATTTATCTCTTCAGAAGTCCTTTAAATCTGTCAGATTGGATGGGGGGGGGGGCGTTGGTGGACCAACATTTCCAAGTCTTTCCAGAGATGTTTGGTTCAAGTCTCTGCTCTGGCTGAGCCACTTAAGGACATTTACAAAGGTATCACTGAGTCACCTTTGCATTGTTGTCCTGTTGGAAGGGGAACCTCTGACTTTTGCTGTGTTGGCTTTCCTTGAGCCCTGACCTTTTGAGCTGAATCAACTAATCGATAATGAGAATAGTTGACAACTATTTTCATTAACGATTAAACGGTTGGTCATTAATCCGTGTACAGCACACAATGTCTAGAGCCAGTCTGAGTTGAACATTAATAACCTCAGATGCTACTTTGCAGCTGATTGCAGAAGATGTGCCTGCTGCTTTACTCAATATAGTTTAGTTCTAGGTAGGGATACGCCGATACCCGTATTTGTACTCGTGCAAATGCCCTGATACTTTACTGATACCGGAAGCCAGCACTGGACTGTCTTGCTCGTCAGTATGTGAGGGCTGGGGCGACTGGCAGAATGCACCGGTATGTGAAGGTTGTAACGTGGCCACTGGGGCCTCCAGCTGCGGTCTCGTAAGATCTTGCAGAGTTTGCAAAATCTCACGAACTCTGAAACATCTTGTGAGAGCACGGCACCATCGTGCATATGCCCGGTATCAGAATTTATACTAGTATCGGTATCAGTGCATCCCTAATATATATTTCTGAGGTCTTTGTCTGTGGTCAGGGTGTGTGCGTTCTGTAAATGGGGTTTCTGGCCATACATTTCAATATTAACATGAATTAGACAGTCTTTCAGCAAAATCCTAAATTATTCATTGGAAAGCAGTCACATGACATGAAATAAAAGTATTGGTAATCGGTATCAGTACCTGGGGAAAAAAAAAAAGGTATTGGTGCATCCCTAGTTCTAGGGTCATGTTAGACATAACCAGCTTATTTCTATCGCATGGACCCTGGGGTACTGCCATTGGGTGGAGGAGCTCTACTGCTGGTGTTTCAACCTCACTTGGAACTGTGCCACGACCCCCACCTTCCCTCCCTCTTTCCGGACCAGAGTTGCCATCCCTCCTACTTTGTGTGCTAACATTTTCATGCCTATCCGTGTGCTCGTAGCGGCGTTCATTTGGGTAGAAAGCTGACATGAGCTTGAGGTGCGAACGCAGCAGCAATTCACTCTGATCAGGCGCTCGCGTACTTTGTGTGTGAAAAGGATGAAGTTTACGCAGTTTGCATATATACGTATGAAATTGCGTAAACATAAAAGGAGGGAGGGGTTGATTTTTATAGAATGTTTCTTTAAACGGTAATTATTATTTTTTTATTTTTTTAATCCCAATGTTTTCTTGTTGTATTGTACGATCTAGCCAATGAAGGCACAATGGCATACATAACAGTTGGTACAGATCGAAAAAAAGAACTGCGCAGAAGTACAAAAAATGACTGATTCATACAGATTTCATAAAGTTATGAAACAACCTTGTGTCAGCAGTCAGATTAGAAGTAAAACCAGAACCACACAGGGACGAGGGAATTCACCCCCCCAGCACAAAAACACTGTTGTGCGAGGCCCCCCCCCCCCAACCGCCGACAGAGGTGCAAAGATAATGTCCTCGGACCCGCACACAAGGGCCCCCAATCGCAACTCCTAAGGGTAAATTTCAATTGTCATAGCAAATTGTCTGAACCCTTTTGCCAATGTGATAGTTCAGTTTTTTAAATTTCAATGTTACAAACCTGACTTTTGCCTTGTCATTATGGGGGTTTGAGCACAGGTTGATGTAAAAACTTAAACCATTAGGGCCCTATCACCTCCTTCACGCTAGCGCTCACATGAGTGAGCGTTAGCGCTAGGTTAAAAGAGGTAATAATGTTACGCCCATATTACCTTCCCGATCGCTAACAGGTTAAAAACCCATTAGCGCACCAGTAATAGTGCTTTCTAGCGCGTGCTTACTGCACTTTGCGCTCCCTATGCTTAACATGAGCGCAAAGAGTAAGCAATCAGCAATTAGCGTTAGGATTAACCCTTTCGCTGCTGAGGCTTTTCCCGCCCCTATGCTGAGGTCATTTTTACCTGTTTTGAGTATCATGTTTAAACGTGTTTTGAAGGCTTATTTTAGTATATGACCCAGACATATTATATATCGTTCTTTCCGTCAGACTCGGTAGATTCATAATATGTGATTATTATATGTATACGTTATGTCATGTCTGTATATTATAACAAAAAATGCAATAAAATATGTATTTTCAATAATTTACAATGTGTAAAGTGTTTTTTTCCACATTTTAACATGCGAGCAATTGCGGTTATATTTTGTATGGGGTGCGCTTGTTAAAAAAATTAGAGATGGGGTCTCATTACATTTTTTTTGGGGAAAATGACACTATTTTTAACAAAACGCACCGCATACAAAAATCGTTAGTGCAGCATCATTGTTCACATTATAATTGAAATGGGAACAATATTGCTGCATTAACAAACCAAAAAAAATAAAAAAAGTGTTTAATTTTTTTTTAATTTTTTTTTTTTAAATGATTTTATTTTTCCTTTTTTTTTTTTTTTTTTTTTACAACATTTTCACTGTAGTGTTTGGTATCGTTGGAACGGCCATGCTCTGGCCGATCCAACCATACCAAAATTTAACCCCTAGCTGCCACGGATCGGGAGATAGGGAGTTCCAATGAACTCCCTATCTCCACAGTTGGTGGCAGTTAGGGGTTAACTCTAGGACTGGCGTCATCGTGCTACGCACGATGACGCCAGTCCTCTGGGGGAGTTCCCGGAGGCTTGGCCGACATCCAAGATGTCGGCCAGCTCCGGGAAGGATTGCGAACCGGCGCTTTTCAGCGCCGATTCGCGATCCAGCTCCCAGGGGATGATGCCTGGGTTAACCCCCGCAGAGCGCCCAATCGGGAGGGAGAGAGGTCCGAAGGACCTCCCCCCCCCTCCCTTTCAGGCGCCTCCTCCGCACATGCGGGGGGGCGCCTGAATTAGGTGTCATCGCGCCCCCGCGATGACACCTAATTCTGGCGGCTGCTGGTCCGGATGCCGGGCTGACATCCAGGATGTCAGCCCGCACCGGAGGGGCCAGCGATCGGCCGGACCCGGCCGAACGCTGACCCCAATGTGAGGACGCGCTCAGCGCGTCCTCAGCACACCAGCGGGACTGCTGAGGACGCGCTGAGCGCGTCCTCAGCAGCGAAGTGGTTAAAAAAGTCCTAACGCTAATTACGAACTGCTGCGGCTAACTGAAACGCTCTGAGCTGTAGCTAACGGATTCTGCTTCTGCAGACTCGGCTGCAGCTGGGACCACCCCCAAAAAAAATTCAAATACTCTCCTCTCATCCCGCGGAGAGAAAGGTGGCCCGATCCGCTGCTTCTAGCCACCGAGAGCGGAGCGAGACTGGGGAATAAGTCCCCATTCTCCCTCTGCGAGTCACTCTGCGGACCTTTGAGATCCTGTAGGTCGGCTGACCCGGCAGCACAACCCTATGAACTCCAGGAGGGGATGCTCGCAACGAAGCGTTAGCGCTGCCCCAGTATCCTAGAGGAGTAGTGGGCATTACGGGGCAGGCTGCTGGATTCAGCACCTGCCTCGTAAACTGTTTGCGAGTGCAAATATTTTCCCTTAGCGTCCCCGTTTTAGACAGTGATGGTGCCCTTCATGTATAAGACTGCAACATATAAATGGGAAAATGGGTCTATATACTATATGAATGCACAGTATATAATAGATCTGAATATTTTGGGTGGGTAATTGTGAGTACAATAAGCCTTATATAATCGACTCGACTCTACGTTATTTAAGCATAGGGAAAATTGCATTTAGTAGAGGAAATGACAATCTTTTCGACATGTTTTGTAATGTCAGTTGATTTAAACATCTTGTGTAAATTCCCAGCAGACTTTAAAGAAAATATCGGATATTGACTTTACCTTCTGACTTCTAGTGAATAATTTTGATTCGCTCGAAAATCCATCTGGTTTTATAATTTAACTATTGAATTGCACAACTTCAAAAAGCCTCCCTGACTGCACTGTAAATACTGCCCTCTGTCTTGTCTGACTGTAACGTAAAACCTTACCACACAATCAGGAATTTTCCTTTTAATTCTAACACGCCCTGTTACCATTAGTAATGTTACGTTCCCTCCCCCAAACACCCCGTTTCTGTTCTTCTATTTCTTGTTTTGTTTATCAAACTAAAAATCTGTCATTCAGACTTTAGATGGCGCCTGTTATTTATTTTTTCCAGCAGTGTGTAAATATTTATGCCGCCTAAAATCAGCATTCCATTTTTTCAATTTGATTTCAGTGTGCTGGGTGTGAGCAATATGACATGCGTCTTTACCCCGTAGAATGCTTTAACATATCATCCATGCAAAGGATCACTTGCAAATATATAAATGAATCTACTGATAAAATAAGATCATACAAAATTAACTCTTTTGCCTTGAGTTCATGAATGCATATATTTTATAACTCGGCACATGATCACATCATTCTCCCTGAACGTACAAAAAAAAGAATCTATCGGTCTGTCACATATCTTTCCTGGTTTCTCTATCATGTGTATATCAATCTCAGAGACCGAGACACTGCGGCACTCGGTTCCTCTGTCTGCGGCCCTCGCTCTAAAGAATAAAATTACATTTCAGTCAGATCAATGACTTTTTTTCAAGTCCAGACCCAAACACTGTTTCATATAAATCAGCACAAAAATATAAATTATAAAGTGCCATATTACAATCTTCACGCTAAAACGGGGACGCTAAGGAGGAAAACCTGTGCCTGCAGGTTTCTCCTTAGCGTCCCCGTTTTAGCGTGATATTACGGTGCAGGCGCTAAGCGCCATCGCGAGCATCCCCCTCATGGAGTACATAGGACTCCATTGAGGCTTCCACTGCCGGTCACATGACCTGCAGAATCTCGGCTCTCACAAGATCCGGCAGGTCGGCAGAGTGATCGTGGAGCGAGACTGGGAGACCTTTTTCCCCCAGTCTCCCTCTGCTCTCAGTGGCAAGAAGAAGCTGATCGAGCTGCCGCTCACGCCGTGGGATGAGAGGGGAGTATGTGATTTTTGTTTTTTTAAGCTGGTGCTGACGGATTTCCGCAGAAGCAGAATCGGGTAGCACTAGCTCCTATCTGCAGTTAACTTTTCGAGTTAACCACAGCGGGACCTAACGCCAATTAACACTTTGCGCTCCCCATGTTAAGTAATGGGAGCGCAACGTACCGTAAACTGACACTAAGAAGCGCAAGCTCCGAATCGCTAACGGGTTTTTTAACCCATTAGCGTTCAGATTGGAATATGGACGGCACGCACTAGGGCCACCAAAGCTAATGTTATTGCTCACACAGTGTGAACAATGTAATAGGGCCCAAAGTATTTTAAAAACATGCGTCCATGTACAAGAGAAGAAATAGAAATCCCTGGCCAAAAGCAAGGAAACGGTCAGAATGCAAAGAATCTGAGTACTTGTATCAAGCAAGAATAGGCCTTGGGCAATTATTTTCACTTCAATCTTTAATACTCAGAGCATTAAAAGAGATTTATCCCAACTCAAGGTCCTTAAGTGGTTAATTGTGCCATTTCTAGAATTCTTGGCAGGCGCACACTGAAGAGTTCCAGAGTCATAAAATGTTTAAGTTTCATTTAATTGTTACCTGCGTAGCATCCGAGAAGAACGGCGAGTAATTCAAACTCTGATTTGGGGATCTTTATTATTGGACAGAATCCAGAAATACAGTGCAAAGAAATCTTTTTCTCATGTCTTCTGGAGCGGAGTCATGGAGTATCAAAGCATTTCACATGAGTAAATAATCCACCCTATTGCTCAGTGAATTGCAGTTTGGCGTTGGTCCGCATGACCAAATAATGATTTTCCAAACAAAAGAGCGCGTCCTCTAGGGTGAGGATTTGGATCGTCTACAGTGCTTGTAGAGGATTTTCCTGTTCGGGAGAGCCTGAAGCTTTTTGGCTTTCATGTGTTAGTCATTTGTGCTTTGCAGCAAACCTAGGACAACGTGACCGCAGCGTTCCAGTCTTTGCAACTGACAAGTGAAGTTATAAATGGCAGGATAGTGCATAGGTTATTCTCTATGGTCAACTCATTAGCGACATTTTACCTTTTTTAAAAATCTTTTCATTTTGTGCTTGCTGTAAAGCAGATGGACACGAATTGTAACGTTTGTCATCGACAAGATATTGCTGTCTGTAATTTTATCCATCTCCTTTCAAGAGCATCGGAGACTAACATTAAAACCGTCTTCGGGGCTGAGTGAAACGAAAAAGTGAAGTTCACCCATTATTCAAAATTCAAGACTTTTTCTTTTATCCCCCTGTATTCACTGCCTCCTCTTCCTCTCGTCCATCCGTTAGTGTGGATATGATGGGGTTAATGAAAGCTGCTGCGCCAGAACAGGAGAGCTGAGGGATTTCCTAAAGAAAGATGGGGCCATGAGGTGTAGGAGACCGGAATCCTTGGCACTTGCGTCAGAGCGGACAATAAGCGCATGCATGGAAGATCTGAGGACCGACGCATGCGCATTGCCGGATGCACTGACGCGCTTGCGCACACTCTCCCAGAAGGAAAGCGGAATTGAGGACAAGATGCGCAAACGTTGATCCTAGGTAGGAGAAGGAGGGGGGATCTGACAATATAGTGACCGCCTGGGCGTATGACGTCAGATATATAAGGAGACCTACTCCTTACCTGGGGCAGTATTACAAAGTTTGTGTTAACTTAACCAGAGCTGTTGTAAACTTAAGAGTCATTATAGTCTATGGAGTTAAGTTTACAACAGCTCTGGTTAAGTCGGCACCAGCTTTGTAATATTGCCCCTGGTCTATTTAAAGAGTTTTTAGCACGATGCACTGTTTAGCAATTAGAGCTCAGTAGAAATTGACCGAGAATGCTGCTCCTAAAGAAGTCTATATTGAGAAACGCGTTTAGCAATGAGCAGTAATGTGGCATACATAGGGTGGATTCTATATTTGCTACTGTAGGGATATACAGTTATAGTAGGATATTTTATAGAATGTGTGTGTGTTTGTTTGTTTTTGACCGATTCTGGTCTGAGACTCCAAAGTGATGTGCTTTTATGGTTTACATGGTATCTTCTATGGCATAATTGGGTTATGATTGTATGCATAGTCTTTCCCTGTTTTCCTTACTATCCTATACCTCAAACCCTTGAAAGTTTTATTCTTACAATGGAACTGTAGGGGATAGATTAAGCTGTACAAAGAATATACAGCAGTATGGTTGATGCTATGTAGCACTTAATTCCTGGAAGACCCTGAACAGGGATACATCGGAGTTTAGGTGTGTGTGTGTCTGTATCTGTGTGTGTCTGTGTCATAAGATGTGTTCAACCGCATCCTGTACAGTCCCAAACCTGTCCTCGGGACCCTCAACCAGGCCAGATTTTGCAGATCACCTTGGGGAAAAGTAGACTGAATCCTGCAATCACTGAGCAGCAAATCACATCACCTGTGCTGTGCTTCAGATATCTGGCTAGACAGAGGGTCCGGAGGACAAGTTTGGGAAACACTGCTGTACGGAGTGATCCAAGAGCCCTTAACCTTGTGTATAAAGACACGCAATAAGAGACCTAAAGTTTTGTAATAATTGAGGCCAATATTTTTAATATGTATGTTTTATTTATTTTTTTGGTGCTCACCTCTTTTTGTTGTCTAGTTTCTTTTTTTTAAGTACATGCTATTAAAAGATACGTTTTTAAGTGATAAACTTCTTGATAAATTAGTAGGGTGACCATCTACGTTTACGTAGTGATACAAAATCACATAAACATGTCTCCTTTTTAAAAAACCTCTTCCAGTGACCATTAATGAACAAATAAAAGGAACAATGGGTAAAGGAACCCGCTGAATAAGACACAAAAAGATATACATTTATTTTAACTGATTATCAGGGAACCCTTGCTTCTTTATGGACCACTCTACGGTTAAAATGGGAGGGGATAATGTTGACCTTCCTGGCCCCCTTCCTCATCCCCTTTCCATTTTAACCCTTTAAATAAATTTAAAAGTTACCTTTACTGAGTGCTGAGCTTCCTTCCAACCCTCGGGATGTAGCATGCCGCCAGCTTTCTTTGAGACGCAGCATGTTATGTGAGTCGTGACCTTGTTTTTTTTCCCTTGGTAATTGGAACTTCTGGGAGGATCTCGGCCTCTGCACTTGGAAGGCTAAGGGTACTCAGGGCTATGTGACCACACTGCCTGGAGTGTTCCTTTTAATGTGCACTCACATTGTATAAGTTAAATCAACCTCTTACTTTTTTTTATTTTTGCTGCATTGTTATTTATAAACAAAAACACCGCCAGTTTACCACTGACTTATCTCTTCAGCCTCATTGATTTTGCTTTTATTCCTCACTTTTCCCCCTATATCCCACACATATACCAGCTCTTTCCATGTTCAGTTTAGCTGTTGTATCTCTCTGCCAAGTATACCAATGCCAGATAATGAAGCCTTTCATGTCTCCCACCAGATGCCGTTTTCGCTTTTCAGTTACGCAACCCGGTACACAATGGGCACGCTCTCCTAATGCAGGACACACACAAACAACTTTTGGAGAGAGGATACCGCCGCCCTGTGCTTCTTCTCCACCCGTTGGGAGGCTGGACAAAAGATGATGATGTCCCTTTGATGTGGCGCATGAAGCAACATGCTGCGGTGCTGGAAGAAGGTGTGCTTGATCCAGAAACAACCGTGGTTGCCATCTTCCCATCTCCTATGATGTATGCTGGTCCAACAGAGGTAAGCTCAGAATAGTTAAAAAAAAAAAAGAAACGTGTTGCAGGTTGATCACTCCTTATCCCGAATGCTCGAGTTCCCTAGTATTCCGGCTTTCGCATTCTGTCAGACTTCAGAATCTAGGAGATTGTGGTGGGGCTCCAGCCACCAGTGTGTACACATGCTTGGAGCAATGTGCAGCATTACATCTTGGACATGATGCTCAGAGTTGACGTGTTTCTGAGCAGCATGTCATTTTATGGGGCTGCCCAGAGGCTCCCAGCGTGTGCCCCCTGTCTGCTGCTGCAACTCTCAGGAGCCATGTACCCAAGCAGCAGGACCATTCCAGAGCATCCTTAAATACTAAAATTCAGAGGGATTCAAAAATAGTCTGTTTTTTTGAATTGTACATAAGTGGTGCTCAACCTGTAAATGTTTATATGTAGATCCAGGCTGTGTTATCCTTCATAGTTCATTTGTTGTTCTTGACCTCCAAATGGAAAGCATACCAGACCCTAGAATCATGAGTTTTACTTATTCTTTTGCTTTTGACTTTCATGCCGGTAAAACGTTCTCAAATGTTAGTGATTCCTGTTCATGCTATATTTCCTTGCTGGATTGGTGTTGTGTGAGCATTATCTAATAAGTAGAAGGGCTGCTCTGCACACCGGCCAATATAACCACATTTACATATAGGGTACTATCGCCAAGAGGGATTTCCCCTCTATGTCCAGATTAAACCAAACCGAAAAACACGGAAACGCACACCTTTATCATAAAACAGCAATGTTTATTAAAAACAGACAGCTTTACTCCTAATAATGCATCACGTTAGATACTTAGATCCGCATTAGAGTGTTGGTTACATTGATTATATAAGTCAACAAAATACTTGCAAACCACAAAGGTTCAGAATTCAAACCTTTCAAATACACAATGGGCTCCAGCAAATCACAACAAAAACCCTCATAAAAACCACAAACCAATTTGAAAGTGTATAAGGAACCTCAGAGCATTTATAATAGTCTGCAGAGACCCGGTACCACCGCAACGTGTCAGCTAACCGCTGAAAGGGGTTTTCGAGGGTAACCCTTGGTAAAGGGCAGCAATAAAGATTGTTGTTTTATGATAAAGGTGTGCATTTCCTTGTTTTTCTACTTGAGCATTATTTGCCACTTATGGATTATAATTCCCATTCCTAAATAATAACTGCAATAATAAAGATTCAGTGGAGAAAAGATATATAGAAAAAGACATGTCAGGCACTAGTAGCTTTATAAAGGTATGTTTTTAAGGATCAGCAGAACATACCGCTGATTTAAAATGCCAAAACTGAAAAATTACTACTAGAATTGTATTGAATTGCAATAGTGCAAACAGCAGAATATGTAGGATTTTAAGAAAAAGCTAATGAATATGCATAGGACTAGTTCATCTGACTAAAAGGTACAGTAGTAGAAAAGGTAATATCTTAACACAGTAGCCTAGAATAATATGACCACAAATTTGTGACCTATTCCAATTTATACAGCGGTATTTATTTATTTATTTATAAAGTATTCTACCAGGAAGGATACATTGAGAATTCTCTCGTTTTCAAGTATGTCCTGGGTTCAAGAAACATTGAATGTTTACAGTCGTTACAGAAATACAAAGTAATAAAATGCAAGTTAATACCTCTGGTGAGGAGATATCCCTCCAATTCTCTTAAAAATTTACTTTTATTTGGTACAGTTAAAAATAACCCTTCATATATTTTCTAAAATGTCATCCAATTTTGACAAAAAGTTGCGTTTGGCGATATAACCGATTATTGTATTGAAGTACTAAATTGTGTCGACCTTTCTGTGATCATACAACCTCCTTTGGTATGTATCTGGAATATAATTGACTGTCTTAACGAAGCGGTACATCAACCATTGTTTAGATAGTGCTAGCGATAACGCAGCACACAGGCGTGTTAACACAATTTTTGGCCCATATGCTCGCTTAGAATTCGGACACAAAACACGCCCGTTGCCAACTTGTATATACATATGGCTCACCCTATATGTTCACACTTTACAATGCATTTGCCATTATCACTGTGATTATCACCATACAGGACACATCTCAAACATGCAGCACGTTCAAATTGTTGCTAGATATAGCTAACCTTCAGGTCTCCTTCGATTGGGACTCGTATTACTAATCACATGCTCAGTACCACTACTAGGATTTGATCAACGTCAATCACTCATTTCATTGTAATGACACAACCAGTACAAGCCTTATTTCTTGCCTGCCATAACCATCCGTCAGTAAGCATTAACAGCCTCATAGGCACGATAAATTATCGCTCTACTATGGTTCACGTCTATTGACCGTGCATAGTAAATTTCTTTTCTAATTAACACATAACCGCTCATCGTGCGTTTCTCCGCTGTATTCTCAGCGATTCCATCAGGAGCTCTAAGGATCCTAACTTCAATACAATAATCGGTTATATCGCCAAACGCAACTGTTTGTCAAAATTGGATGACATTTTAGAAAATATATGAAGGGTTATTTTTAACTGTACGAAATAAAAGTTAATTTTTAAGAAAATTGGAGGGATATCTCCACCAGAGGAATTAACATGTTTATATTGGTGTTTAATCACTATTTCTCGTTTGGATAGTTCTCATACTGCGGTGGTTGTTTCAAACCAACTTCGGTAGATTCATTTCACTTGTATAATAAAATGCAAGATCTTAAAATCAAAACACACATATACAGATTAACAGAAAATAAATATGTAAGTAATATAGTCACTGTTACATGTTTACAGGTGCATTTTGTATCGAGGTATATTAATAGAGATCTCTGAAGTGACTTAAAACTGGGAAGATTTGATGGCGTCTGGGAGATTATTCCATAATTGCGGTGCTCTGTAGGAAAATGATGATCGAGCCACTTTCTTTTTGTATTGTACTGCAAGTACGTTGCAGGTCCTGGATTGGAGGTTATAGGATGATGGAACTGCTAGGGGAAGCAGCCTTATTCAGGTAGGGTGGTAGCTTCCCAGAAAAGTTCTTAAACACCAGGTTGGAAAGGTGAAGAGATTCCAGCGACGGCCGGTTAAGCTCTTTTTCACATGTCACAATGGTGGGTCATGTAGTTACATTGTAGCACAAAGCAGCAGAATGAGTTATACAATGTAGTAAGTTTCTGCAGGTGTGTTTGCGGGGCAGCTGCATACACTAAATCTCACAACATATTACTGGACAACCACTCCTGCATATGTAAGGGATGTGTGAATTTGTATATAACACACAAATGTGAACACATACACTTCTTTGGTGCCCCGGTAAAACCTCACCATTCGTACCAATGTTTCAGTTAAACAGAAATGTATTGATAAATATTCCATCAAATTGAAAGGTTGACCAATTTTTGAATGAAACGGTTAATCACAAATTCTGTGAAAAATCCCTGTTTCGTAATCTTTGTGTTTGTGTGTGTGTGTGTGTGTGTGTGTATATATTTTATTTTATCCTTAATATGTTGAGTCCATATGTGGAAACTACGTTCCTGTGGTTTTGAATCTATTAAATAGAATGAAGAAGTCTTTTAACATGGAAAATGTGTTTTCCATATCTCAAGGTTAATCTAAGGAGCCTTATGATATGTGGGGTCTTTGCATGTCTGGGAAGCATTACAGCCTTTGTATGTTTATTATAAATAATGCATTGTCAAATTAAAATTCTCATCACTTTTCTCTTACTCTTATTACTCCTTCCTACTCTGCTTATAACCTTAGGATTTCTAAAATATATATATGCTTATAATATCTACTAAAATCATGTATATATTTTTTAACTAGACAATCATATTTATAGTTTCCCTGTGTCATCTTTAGGGAAAAAATAATGAAAACCAAAATCCCTCAACGCATAATGTTTTTCCAATGACTTCAGACAATGGTTTGCCAGTAGTGGCTTTTTTGCCAAATAATAACAATAATAATAGAAAACTCATCCCTCCCTTTAATCATTTTCTTTGGGTCACTGAGAAGACGATAGACCATTTTTCTATAAAGAAAATTATTTACAGATCAGCTTTCAGTTTTCTTTAACTGTTCCATCTGTTACCCTGGTCTAGCATGCCATTTTATTGTGTAGCGGTGTTATGTAGAGAAATGCAATGTATTATTTTTCCGTATACTTTGTTATTGAATTCTTTTTTATTTAATATTCTGTGCCAATACTACCATGAAACTAATGTCAAAATATGTCCTGTGCCTCATCGGAGTGTTTTTTCTATTTCTTTAACTTTTTCCATTTTGTTCATTTTATTTATTTTTTAAATTTTATTTATTTTTTATTTAATGCTCACTTGAAATTTTCATAGACTGAGTCTGAAATACTGGAAAACATTTTGCGCTACAAAACATGTCTCTGCAGGGAAATACTTTTTTGCTTTTTTTCACATGCTGGGCTCACATTGTTAACTGAGAACATTAGGGTTAACGGGGTGACATCTTTTCAACTGTCGACCCACCAAGCTATTATGATTTGTAGCAAACGTAGTTAAAAAAAAAAAAAAAATCCAATATCAGAATTTCTTTGAATTTTTTTTTCCATATTTAATCTGGTATCAATGAAGTAATGACATGAACCCCATCCTGTGGTGTCCCATTAAGGATTATGGAAAATGGACAAGCATAGTTTCAAAGTTGTTCTTCCTTGGGAATCAGTGGTTAACTTGGGATCAACTAGTATTTTCTAGACTTTCTGAAGGTGATTAGATATACTGTCCTGTATGTTAAAATGTTAACTCAAGGGACAATTACAGGCTACATAGCAGTGACCAGGGTAGACCGATTCTCTCTTGTTGCCACTAACCCTCATTTAAAGAAACAGGTGCTGGCAGAAACGTATTCTTGAACTCGACCTCTCTTTGTGTGCTCAACCTGAAACTGGATGGAGTGCGCCTGTTACTCCATCCAGATTTATTCTGATATGTTGTGGGCGCAGAGGAGAGGCTGAGCTCGTAGCTGCCTCCCATTCCCAGATACATCTCTTATGAACCATACAAGATGCAGCCAGTGAAAAAGAGCCATTCGTCCCGGTGCTTTTTCATTGTATGGTTTGGCAGCACCAGTGTGGCAGCTACCACATCTACTTCAGTGAGGAAGGGTTGTCCGATGCTGGCGTCAAGGCAGCAGAGTGCAGGTGAGCTAGGGTCTCGACCTCTGATTTGGGGTCTGTGAAATGGGCATTAAACAAAAGAAATGAAATGTCCTATATTAATGTAGACTTTTTATTACTTATTGCCCATTATGCCTATTGGCATGTAGGGCAACAACAAAGGTTCGCCTCTCCTGTTTGTTCTGGGCCAGCTTTTGTATGGCACCCCACGTGTGATTCATAGTCTTGAGTTCTCTGTCCACCATTTGACGCCAGGTGCTCTTTGATCTTCCTTTCTTGAGTTTTCCTTCTGGTGTCCGATGAAGGGCAGTTCTGGTGATGTCCCCATGCTCTTTTCTGACTTTTTATGTAATTGCTTTTATTGGCCTGTTTTTTTACAGGTACAACATATATAATTTAAATAACATATATTTGCCGGTATGAGGGGTACAAATTAGGGAAATAGACTACCGTGGCTACTCTAGGAAGAAAGTCTTTATTTTTTGTATTTCTTTTATTTTTACGTTGAAATTGGCATTATTCGAGTCTTTTTCGTCTACAGGTTCAGTGGCATTGCAGAGCCCGTATGGTGGCAGGTGCTAATTTCTACATCGTGGGTCGAGATCCCGCAGGGATGCCACACCCAGAAACCGGGAAGGATCTCTATGAACCTACACACGGAGCCAAAGTGCTCACCATGGCTCCTGGTCTTATTTCCCTGGAAATTGTCCCTTTCCGTGTGGCTGCTTATAACAAGAAGAAACGATGCATGGATTATTTTGACTCTGCACAGTAAGTTGCTTGGAAATACAGTGTTTCATTGATTGATAACTGCGCGTTCGATGTACTATTTGTCCCACTGATTGCAGAGTGATAACTATATATAATTAGGCTTTCACAATTGTTATTGAAATTTAAATTGTACTAAAAACCATTGCACGCGTCCGTCCCAGTCTTAATCAGGACTCTGCTAAAATGTTCATCCAAGTTCTTATTATCTCCCACCTTGACTATTGTGACCTCCTTCTCTCAGGCCTTCAGAGGTCCCAGATTCTCCCTCTGCAGTCTGTTATGAATGCCTCTGCCAGGCTCATCCACCTCACCTCCTGCATCTCTCGCACCTCGCCCCTTTGTCAATCTCTGCAGTGGCTTCCTGCTTCCTTTTAGAATCCATTTCAAAATACTGGTGCTCCTGTACAAAGCTCGCCATAACCGCACCCCTGGCTAAATTTCCTCCCTTATTAGAAGATATATCCCGTCCGGCCACTTCGCTCTGCCAATGATCTATCAGTTCCTCGTACCCCCACCCCAGCTCCCGCCATCAAGACTTCTCCTGAGCTGCCCTTCTTTCTATGGAACTCCCTCCCCCGCAACATCAGACTCTCCCCGTCTCTCACATCCTTCAAGAAGTCTCTGAAAACGCATTACTTTAGAGAAGCCTATCAGCTCACTCGATGATTCAGCCACTATAAATTTCTTGTGCCATATTCCCACCCAGCCCACATGCGCTCCGCTACTTCAGGTTCTCTATTTACCCTCACCTAGTGTGCCACCCCTCTCCTCTTAGATTGTAACCTCTCGAGCAGGGTCCTCTCTCCTACTGTTCTGTGTGTTTTAACTTGTATGTGTGTTTGTTATTTTGTCTCTCTCATTGCACAGCGCTATGGAACTTGATAGCGCTTTATAAGTGCCTGTAGCATGCATGAACCTGCTGTATTATAGAACTTATGTAGTGTATATTTTATATATTCTACTGCTTGTATTTGACAGATCCTTTTATCTCTAGTAGTTTAACCGCATATCAAGAAAAGTGGCTTATAAAACGTTTTATTTTCTAAAGATAAAGTTAACTTCATCAAACAGCTCAACTATGCTATTTCCAGCCAAGCGTTTTCGTTTATTTTTCTTTCAGTTTAGTACATATTCATCCGTTTGGTTTAACATCTTTGTATTGACTTAACCTCCCTGGCAATATTCCCGTGTGTGGCTCGGGGTTAAATTTCAGTGCCAAAAACGGTAACCCCAAGCCACACTCGGGCTGATACATACCTGTCTCGGCGCTCCCTCAATGTCCTCCCGAAGTCACCTCTGTCAGATCGCGGCGTCCTGCTTCCATGTTAGAGGGGATATGATAACTTTATATAAATATATACGGAGCCATTATAAACCATTGTCTGGAAACCTATTCATTAACAGAAATCTACACAGGACACGACGTAACCCATTTAAACTGGAGGAAAGGAAATTCAGCCTAAAGCATAGGAAGGGTTATTTTACGGTGAGAACAATAAAGCTGTGGAATTCTCTGCCTGTTGAGGTGGTTGGGTCAGATACTGTACAAACTTTTAAAAAAGGACTGGATGACTTCCTGCAGACACAGAATATTAAGGGTTATAATATTTAATATGTGGGTAAAAGCTTCTTGATCAAAGGAGAAATCTGACTGCCATTCTGGGGTCAAGAAGGAATTTTCCCCCCAGTATGTTGCAGTTTGGCGAGTGCTTCAGACTGGGTTTTTTTTTAAATTCTTTTGGATCAACAGCAGTAGGTGATATGTGAAAGGCTGATGTAACTATGTAATATTTATACTTTTCCTCTTGATTTTGGTCTTTTAAGAGCTCTAACATTATCTATTTTATAATTTTTAGAATATTTTTTTCCTTAGTTTTGACCTGGTGTGTGTGCATGTATATGTATAAAAAATATAATATATACACACTTGTTTTGAATGTAGAGGAGAAATTTCAGAATTGTATTGTGATGACAGGCTTTATTGTAGAGAGAAATGAGGTAAGAACATAAACGATCTGGCTCTTATTTTCCTTAATCATAAAAAGCCTTCAGAGTCATCCAGCATTACAGCCTTTCATGTGGTATAGTGTATTTCCAGTTCATGTGGTCAGACCACCATTATTACTGAGGTTTGGAGCAGAATCCTCTGTTTTGCTCATTGTTTTTTCAGCTCTGACGCAGGAATTTTCAGCATCCATTCAAAGCAGGTGAAGTACCAGGTTTGTGGACACATACCATTTATTGTATCTGGTTTTACAAACACCAACACTGTTCTCTTCTTCCCTAGATTTTTTTTTTCTCCCTTTTATTATTTTTGAGTGTAGTTTTTTTTTTTATTATTTACAAAAAACAAACTCTAAAGAGACTAGATTTGAGTTTGGAACATGAACAACTTAAGGGGCTGGGTTTGGTGTAATTAAGCTCGCTAGGGTTCGTGGCTGCGGTTGTCCATGGCAAGGATCCGACACAAGTTGCCTCTGCCTCATCTTCTCATTAAATTCCATGAGAAATCTAGGATTTTTCAGATCCAGTTAAATATGCTGTCAACTCAGCCTTTGTTAATATTCCACTTGGTCATCGGACAATCAGATTGGTGTTAACGCATAAAGTAATATTCAGAAACTTGTACTTTCTTAGCCAAAGACCTTCTAAAAGCCTTTGGGACTGAAAGTGATGCTAGCCTGCAGTATGTCTGAAAATTTATTAATCCTCAAAAAGAAAACAATCTGCATATTGGGACATGTTACGATGGCTTTTACGCTACTATGACCAAAACATACTTTTATTAAATCTTCATGAATATCAGAATCACAGTGAGGTCCATTATGTTAACCTCCACCGATGATAAGTAATGATACAAAACACACAGAATTCCTAATTCAAGTGCCAGGAGTGGGGTTTGGCAAGTTCATCTAAAACTGCATGACTAACTGCCGGGGAGGGTTGTTGATATTCCTTGGATACGGGTGGCATTTTACGAGTGATGTTGTCTTATGTCTGTGTCTAAAGTCAGCCGTGTATATTTTACCACTGTAGAAGATACACATCATAAATTTTGAGATTTGTTTCTGGTTTTGAACACAAAATGTCAAACATTTAGCTACAAAGCAGGATTTTTCTGTTCCAGTTAAACTACTTTTCAGTTTCCTTCATGGAGAATCTTCATATTGGTTTGACATTTTTATTCGAAATGGATATACTGATAATTATTAAAAATGGACACTTGCACCTCCTGCTCAGCATATGTTTGCATGAAAACTTGTGTTTCAGTAGATGGTGGCGATAAAAGCATAAAAATAAGCCGAGATAGGGACCATAGCGCAACTCCACTCGTGTAGGTTACATATATTTATATGCATATAATGGTTAAATTATTTTTAACATTTATATTTTATTAAAATAAAAATTTGTTATTTTAATAAATAATTTTTAACATCCATACCTGGCTGCTGGATATTCCGGGGTGGGTTTGGTATAACCCTTTAATGTACCATCTGCTATCATACGGAGCCAGTGCTTTACTATTGCAGGCTCTTTACCACGTGAGTTGTGCCATTATATGCATATATATATGTAACCTACACGAGTGGAGTTGCGCTATGGTCCCTCTCTTATTTTTCATATTCATGAATGCTGGGAGATTGCGGGAGAAAAGGGAAGGGGTCATCCCAAATGGACCTGACGCTGTTGCACTTGAGCCTCTAGCATATAGGCTCTTCTCCACGTGAGTTGGCAATCATCTGATACTCCTATATTGTATTTATTTGTTTTAATTGCGCTATACTATATTTCCCTTTTTTGTCTCTTATATTCTATGCCTGTATCTGACGCACCACTGAAACTTTGTCAGCGAAGGACATGTTATGGGGTAAAAAAAGTCCTTAATTATTGAGTGTTGTACTATCATACAAACCTCTTTTTTCTACATAGGAGGTAATTATTCCTCCCATACTGCATAATCTCTTTTGCATGTTTATTGGTGTCACAGTCCAGGTTATTTACACAAGTAGGTTCTCTTTTGAACACGTTGAGACAGTGGGTGCTTTCCACCTATCTCTGTATTTGTCCCAACAAACTCTATAGGTTCCAATGCCATTTCTCAAATGGTTCCAGGCAGTCTTCTCTTCCGTACCTACTACTTAGAATTTAACTATATTGCAGTTTATTATAGGGCTGCAACTATTATTTTCATAATCGATTAGTTGGCTGATTTAATTTTAGCGATTCATCGGATAAATGTTTTTTTTTTTTTTTTAATTTACTTAAAAGGAACATTATTTAAAACTCAACCCTTGCCATCCCCTTTTTTTTGTAAGCAATTTGCATAGTGTACGTAACTTTCATACGTACATACGCAAGTTACGTATCTTGCATACTTTTCGCACACAAGGTATGCGAGCGCCTGGTCAGAGTGACGGATTGATGTTACATGCGTAGCTCAGTCAGGGTGCGTGGAGTGTCCCTTTTAAAATAATTTCATGAACAAATTGAGTGGGGAGAGGGTCCAGAGGTGGGAGTAAGTGAGTTTGGACAAGGACAACAGACTGTGAGAGGGAGTTGTATTGGGAAAGAGACCGGCTCTGAGTGGGGCAAGGAGTTTGAGGGAAGGGATTGGACCAATGGGGGAGGCAGGGAGGGTGGCACAGGACTCCAGCTCAAAGTAAGGTTAAAACAGTAGTACAGCTCCTCCAACCAGGGTCTGTGCTGTGGTTCTGCTACTGTTGTAAACTAATGAAAAACAAACTGGTAATGTCTAATAACCCTAGAACTAAATCATATCGAGTAAAGCAGTGGCACGTCTTCTCTAATCAGCTCTGAAGTAGACTCTGAGGTTATTACTCAGTCTAACGCTAAACAGTGTGTGCTGTACACAGATCGAGTAATCGACAATCGATTAGTTGATAATGAAAATAGTTGTCAACTATCCTCATTATCGATTAGTTGTCGATTAATCTGTTAGTGGTTTCAGCCCTAAATTTCTTATATTACATTGAACAATACAAGACTGCCGTGGGTTTTGGACTCTTATCAGTTAAAAAAGTGGAGTTAGAGGACATATTTTTAAGTGCTTGCTCTTTTATTATGGCATATTATGAAAAGAGAATGTGTGTAATATATGCTTGGAATCACAGCTCTCACAACTTTCATAAATAAAGCACAGGTCTTAAAATCTGTTTGGGAATTCTGTATAATGCTATGTTTTGTTTTAATTCCTCAGGGCTGAAGATTATGAATTCATTTCAGGAACCCGAATGCGTAAACTAGCCCGCGAGGGTCAGAATCCACCGGATGGCTTTATGGCCCCAACGGCATGGACTGTGCTGAAGGAATATTACAAATCACTGGAAAAGGCTTAAATCTTTCCGTGTACATATCGTATTTTTTTTCTTGGCATCTTCCCGATTGGACCGCAAGAATTAGTCATGCTCTCATGCTCATTTGATTGTGGTTTCCACAGGGGGTGTGTTTCTAAATACCCAGCAATATGTCTTTAATCAATGCTTGTCTTTAAAACTGATCTTCTCTGTAAGAGCCTTTTGGCATTCTGGTATTAATTTGATCTTTACCTGTCGTATCGATAAGGCACTTTTTAACATAGTGATGGGTCGCTGGCGACTAGTATGTCTGCTTTCTGCCTGCTTTCTGCTTGTTCTGTCAAAAATATGTTTGAATCAGGTAGCTTTCTCTTCATTCCTCTTATTTTCCTTTTTGATTTGACAAACCTTGGACCCCATTACCCGTTTTATTGCGTGTGAGCCGCTATGTTAGCGTCTCCACTTGTAATAATTAGCAGCCCTGGTGGGTACTGCCAGCACCATCACTGGCAGTGTCTCATGGTGCCCATAAGACTCCATGAAGACTTGCAGAAGCTTACGTAAACAAACTCACACAGACTCTGCAGAAGGATGCCGGGAACTATTTGTTCCTAGTGTCCTTCTACTTGTGGCAGGAGGAGACTTTCATTTGTACTGTGGGACCAGAGGTGAGTAAAGATTTTTTTTTATTAAAGCTGAAGCAAAATCAATGAACACCAGTGTTTTGCAGCCAGTAATTTTGCCTTCACTACATGTGAGAATGAGAGTTTGAAATCCCTTCTTATTTTCCAGTTTACAATACATTAGCACTTGCCGTTCATCAAGGACAGGCAGTCAGGGGAGGCAGAGCCTTTCCTGTCATCACTGACTTGATGTTCTGTTAAGGAGACAGAGGCTGGCAATTGCTCATCCTCAAGCTCAGCTTCTCCTCTGCATGCGATACCTGTATGAAACGCTGTGGAGTGCAGGGACATGCAGTCGGCATAGGCAGGGGAGGCAGAGCCTCACCTGTCACACCAATGATGCTCACCGTATCGGGAAATGGGGAGCAAATAATGGAGAAGGAATGTTTCTTGCTCAAAAAGCATTACACCGGCTCTGCTCCACTTCCGGTGTCTTCCCAGCCGTTGACCTCACTGTACCACCCTGCTATAAACATATATAGGAAGTGATGATTTACAGTAATGAGCCACAACAGCCGCTCAGCTATGGATGGTCCCGGCTCAGCTGGCATAGCACAGAAGCTGATGATTAACGAGTAGGACCATTTCGCTTAACAGCATGCTCTCGTTACTCTTAATTGTTCAGTCAGAATAGGGCCCTTCCTGGTAGGTTTTAACTGAAAATGGATTGTATTTGTTGACTTGAGGTAAATGCATGTATATGATTGTATACTTTGTGCAATTACACTACACTCCTAAACAGAAACCCGGTTACTAATATTTACCAGTCTTCAGGTTGACCCCAAATAGCAGTAATATTGATTCTCTTGTGTTAATCACTCCTAGCCTAAAGGAAGCAGAATAGAAAATGTAATTGTTATCCATAGGAGTATAAAATATATTTGCTCAAATTCAGATATTTGTAATTTATAAATGCATTGCATTGTCGAAATTATGATTGTAAACACCATCATGAAAGAGTAAAAGATCTGAAACAGTCTGATTCTGTGCATTGGCATGTAATTCACCTAGCACATGGAAAAGGTGTAAGTAGATTCTCTGTAATATGGTACAATGATATTTTTCATCAAAGGTGTGCTTTTAAGGTTTTTAAATGTTGCATTACATTTTTTAAGTATTTTCTAACATTGTGTACAGTATTATTTAGTATTCCATGCCAAGGTACCTCAATTGAATCCCCATAGAGAAAGGCTTCTGAGAGGGAGAGGGGTGTTCTTAATGAGTGCTCAACAAAAAATTGCCTTATATTTAAGGGAAACTGATATGCAAATATGTATGCACAATTATTATAAATGTTCATGAATGTAGATGGAAATATTTCTATTAATAATTTTTAATAACTTACTCCTTTTGATGTGACGTTGGCAGCAATTCTTTGCTCTCATTTATTTGTCCCCTTGAACTGCAAAATTAATATTAAAGTGACAACCACAATTTCAGTAAGTAGCACTCAAGCTGCACCGACATAATTTATAGTAAAATTAAATACTTTATTCTGGCATTAATATCATTGCGAAAATCACATAATGATTCACACTTGATACCTTGAATATTTGCAAAGCAACTTGATTAAAACTGTAGACAAAAAAAGCCACTGTCATTAAGTAATTACTCCTGGCCTCCTTGGTGTACTCCACTGCAATTATATGATTTTATACAGTTTGGTCCATATATATTTGGACACCGGCACAATTTTCATACTTTTGGCTCTGTATGCCATCAGAATAAAATTAAAACGAAACAATCCAAATGAATTTGAAGTGTATACTTTCAGCTTTAATTCAAGGGGTTAAACATAAATATCAAGTACAAATTTTAGGAACTGCAACTATTTTTATACAAAATCACCCCCATTTTCAGGGGCTCAAAATTTGTAATTGGGCAGATGAATATAATCATAAATAAAATGTTAATTTTTTGAGAATCCTTTACTGACAATGACTGCCTGAAGTCTGGAAGCCATGGACATTACCAAAGACTTGGCTTCCTCCTTTCTGATGCTTTGCTAGGCTCTAACTGCAGCTGTCTTCAGTTATTCTTTGTGGGTCTTTCTGCCTTTAGTTTTGCCTTCAAGTGAAATGTATTCTCAAATGGGTTGAGATCAGGTGATTGACTTTAAAGAATATTCCACTACTTTTCCTTTAAAAACGCCTGGGTTGCTTTTGCAGTGTGTGTTTTGGATCCTTGTCTGTACGGTGAAGCGCCGTCCAATCAACTTTGCTGCATTTGGCTGAATCTTGGCTGACTGTATATATCTAAACACTGCTGAATTCATCTGGCTGCTCGGTCTTCTGACACATCATCAATAAACACCAATGACCCAGTGCCACTGGAAGCCATGCTTGCCCATGCCATCACACTGCTTCCACCATTTTTTACAGATGACGTGGTGTGCTTTGGATCATGAGCTGTTACAAGCATTTTCCACATGGTTTTTCTTCTCGTCATTCTGATACAGAATAATCTTTGTTTCATCTGTCCAAAGAATGCTTTTCCAGAACTGGTCTGGCATTTTTAGATGTTTTTTGGCGAAGTCTAATTTGGCTTTTCTATTCTTCAGGCTTACGAGTGGTTGTGGTCAAACCTCTGTATTTGTTCTTGTGTAGTCTTCTCTTGATTGTAGACTTTGACAATAATACGCCCACCTCCTGGAGAGTGTCCTCCACGTGTCTGGGTGATAATGGGTTTTTCTTTACCATAGAGCGGCTCCTGCGGTCATTCACCACTTTTCTCTTCCGTGGATGTCCATTGAACGCATGAGATAGGTTCATAGCAATAGATTCCAATTGTAAATACCACACTTAGAATCAACTCCAGACCTTTTACTTAATTGATGAAGAAATAATAGAGTAACCCACACCTGGCCATGAAACAGCTTTTGATTCAATTTTCCAATTACTTTTGGTCCCTTGAAAAAGGGGGGTGGCTGCTCTTAAGAACTGTAATTCCTAAATCCTTCCTCCAAATTGGATGTACATACCCTTAAATTAAACCTGAGAGTGTGCACTTTCAGTCCATATCCATTATATAACGATCGCTTGATTATGTTTTGGTAAATGCCGGAAAAAACTAAAAATGTGCTGGTGTCCAAATATATATGGACCTAGCTATCAGATCCCATCAGAATAAATACTTGAACTGCATTATGTCTGCTTGCAAGGTTCAGTATAGTTGAACTTAAATTTACTCACTGCCTTATCAGGATCAGTTTGGGTGCCATTCACTAAGCTCGGAGTTGGCTCTGACAAGTGCAAATCAATTGCAGTTGAAATTCACTGAATTGTATTTGTCAGCATCCACTAGGACACCTGATCTAGCCAATGTTTCCATACAGTTAGCCTGTCAGTGCTGACAAGCACATCTTGGTGATTTCAGCTGTGTTGTACTTGGCAGCAATTTGGTGCTTAGCGTATGGCACCCTTTGTATAATAACACTGCTTGTAAAGGGCTACAGACCAGAATTGATGTGATTCTTGCGATCACCCAGTTCATACAGTTAAACGTCTTGCCTGCTTAAAGTAACCTATTGTATTATATTTCCATGTTATGCAAATATCTCTGTATTGTCAGTAAATTATATATTGTAGCCCTACCGCGTTCATTTTTAAGATTGGTGGCTTCTACAACATTCCTTTTTAACATTTTTACTGTCTTATGTTTTTCTTTCTCATTTTAACCTTTTTCTGATATACAATGTCTTTCATACATTTATTCAATAAATGCAAATATTCTAACAAGACTAACATTTTGTCTGTTTCTTTATTTCTTAACCCCTTACCTCCGGGTGGGTCATGCCCGATTGGAGGGTGTTAATACCGGCGGAGCGTACTAGTACGCCCTGCTGTTTGGCTACTGCGGCAGGCCCCTCTTTCGGCCCGCTAACATTCATGGCGCGGCAATGAATGATGTGTGCTGCTGGCCTGATGCAGCCCATAGATGTCAGTGGGGCATGCTGAGTCCCACCCGCTGTGGGGATGGCATCGTACGCCCCGTGGCGTAAAAGGGTTATATTATAATGTAGCAGACCTCTGTATTCCAAGTGGGTATATCTGCTAAAATTAGCTTCATTCCCTACTCCAACCACTGAAGCTCTCACTTGGTATTCTCTTTACGCCCAGACATCAGCCCAAATCTTGATCTAGGGTACTACAGATTCACCCAAGAACCAGATAAGACCTGACTAAGAGGCAATATATGGCTGGATTTCACTAGATTGAGTGGACACAATTGTATGGAACATCACCATATGTCGAAGGAGAAAATCACAGCAACCAATAACAAACAAAGGTCTTGGAGGACAAGGTCTTTGCATTACCATAGCACAATAGTAGATTGAGGTTAAAAACAGGTCATTCAAATATTACAGTATCTGGTTCATAACTCGTGGATGGATTATAACAGTAACCTAATAACAGACAATACAAACAATAACCTTTGCCAGGAAACCTGTTTCTTCCCTGATAGCAGGAACCCAAACATTTGAATAAAGTCTACCACAAATGTGTCAGGGAGCAAATAGTCTTGATGTTAATCCCATTTGTAATTCCAGAGCTGATTGAAAAAGCAACTGGAACCACACATCCGGCACACATCACATTATGGAAGCTTGTAAATATTAACACCAATATTTAAAGGAACACTATGCATCCTGACCACTTTATCCGTTTAGTGGCCAGGATGTGAGGAGTGCGCCCTCCTGCCCCCGATCTGGTGAAATCGCAGAGTGAAGCGGTGGAGTTTCCTGCACCCACCCAGCATCATCAGCACCTGCAATTTGGAATTTCCTGGCTGCCAGTCACCAGATTGGCTAAGACAGAGGGAGCCGATGGACTGGTTCTGCGCACGTGTGTAGCTCAAATCCATTGGTCTGCACAGGCGCTACGGAACTTACATACCCTAAGTCTGTAGCATTGCACAATTTGTGTAGGAATTCAAATTATGTAGAACAGCTTCAAGGACTTCTGCATCTGGAAGCCCCTGATCTGAAGGGGAGGCGCAGTGCTTGTCATGGAAAAGTGCTTAATATCTTCTAAAATAAAAAATAATTGGGTAGCATCTGCCCAGTAATTTATTATTATTATTTTTTTTTATTTAAGATTTTATTTTAGAAGTAACAAAGGTTCACATATCGATCAGTAAGGTTGGCCTCTCAGGGCCAGATATGATATATTCAGAGGAGACCTACAAAATGTAAAAAGGGCGGGGGTCACAGAGGTATCTGCAGGAAATCTAGCAGTGAGACAAGGGGGAGGAGGTGCATAATCTCATCAGAAGGGCTAGTCCAAGAAAAACAAATGAGCAGTGGAGTTCACCGGGGGGGGGCACCCAGAAAGAAAAAAAAAAAGGAGAAAAGAAAGTGGTGAGGGACTGCCAATATGTGGTGGCCTTCCTGGCTCGCCCCAGCATCTCAAGGGAACCAAGGGCCATGGAGAAAGCCACAGGGCCGGGGGACCTGGGGCCAGGAGGATGAGCAGAGCCTAGGTACCCATCCTAGCGGCTCACCCAGGTTACCTCCCTATGTCCCACACTCAAAAAAAAAAAAGGGGGTGGGACCCAGTGGTCCAGTAGTCAGTCATCGCGAAGCCCCAAAAGTCAGCAGGGGGTGCCATAAAGTCATTCAAGAGTACATAAAAAACAAAAAGGGGGGAGAGAAGAGGGATGATCGTCTAAACTGCCAAGCAGTACTGTATGAATAGTCCAGGTTATAGAGTATAACATCTAGATAAATCATCAAGAGGGGGGGGGGTTCTCAGACAGAAAATGATGTGGGGTGTCAGCAGTGGGGGGGTGCAGGTCCGGTATCAGTAGTGGGAGAAGGCCGCATGGGGAGGACATGTCTCAGCCGGTGTCCACAATAAGCACAGGGCCCGAGGCCCCCATTGATGGGCAGGGGTCGGGATGCACAAGGACTCTAGGCCCTCGGGCAAAGCAAGGAGGTTGCAGGGCAACCATGCTGCGACTTCCAGCCCTCTCCTTTTCATCCGGGTCCCCGGGGAGGTGAGTAATAGCAAGGGCCGGAACGACAGTCCCTTGCATCTTCATCGTTGCAGGCAATACAAGAGGGCCTTCCACCACCAGGCGCAAATTGAAAATTTGAGGCCATCATAGGAGCTGATCCACGGGCAGATGGCAGGGCAGGCAGCATCTCCACCTCTTTAGCGACAGCAGAGCGGTCTCCATCTCTCCATAGGGCCAGGTGCATCTCGCGGCTGCCAGGGTGCCCCAGCACCTGGGAAGGGAGCAGATGACCAGAAAGTCCCACCGGGCCGCGGTCACCACCAACCTGGTCATCTATTGGCACTACAAGTGAGATCGCTGGGGATTCCATCTCCAGATCACTGACCACTTCAGCAGGTAAGATCCCAGGGGGATCAGGGAGCACAGCTAGAGCCCGCTTGGTCTGTAAAGGGCTAACACTCCTCACACCAGGGACCCATCCACCTCCGGCAGGATCACCACAGGGCCGCACATCCATCGCAGGCTCAATGATCACCGTCACAGCAGGGAGCACCATGCTGCCCCATCCAGCATCCTGTCGAGAGAGGATCCACGCAGCCCTGAACTCCTCCATCAGTGCAGCCAGCATCCCCCTCGTGAGGGTAGTGAATCCAGGTCAGTCATCAGGGAGAGATGAACTGGCAGGCCTCAAAGATGGCCGCCGGGGTAGGCCGCAACCCAGGCCCAAAGTTTAAAACGGGTGTCAGCGGTGAATAAGCAATCGGCTGGGTGTCACAGTGCTCGCTCTCCGACCTCAGGATGCCAAGACTCCCAATCGGGGTTTCGAGATAGACGGGGGACGCAAAAATACAATAAAATTGGCAAGTCTGTAGGAGAGCACAGAGACATGCGTCCGTTCCCGTTGGCAGTTGGCTCCGCCCCCTGCCCAGTAATTTAAGGGCAAAAAGGGGGCTAGTTTTTGGTAGTGTTCCTTTTTAAATTCAATTTTCTTTTATTTGGGAAATCTTGTTTTCAGAACACTAACTTTGTAAAGAGAAATAAAAGAATTTGACTAGTATAATACATTACTGTTTGTATACACCATTTCAGTAGTGTGCCACTACCCAAGAGAACTTATTTATTTTTTGTTTAGAAATTACACTCTGAACACAGTCTGCAGGAGTCTAGGGTGCTTATTCTCAAGAGAAGTTTGGTAATTTAGCATTAAAAAGCCAAATTCAAAATTGGCTGTGCTGATTAATTGTTTTATGTTTTGGCCTATATCTTGCTATTTCTTAATCCCTCACATCTTTAACAAACTTTAAAACTATATGTATTTCTGGAAAAAGGTGGCCTGCACAGACATGACAATTGTAGGTTGAGGTTTTAATAGTATACACAAAGTTTTTTGTAGGCAGAATTGTTTTATAAGACATAATACCAAATGCTGTCATTACTACTACTTTCAGCATCGTGAAAACCGACTAAAAAGCTATACCATCTTTGCCATAGTCCTACAGAATGGGTTATTGGTTAAAGTCCAAGAACCGATCAACCATTACATATAGGATATAGGGTGTGAATTTCTTCATAATTTCTTTCGTGCTACTTTCAGGAGAAAGACCATTACTTCTGATCACAATTTTGGTTTACTTTTTCCATGTTATTTTTCTTGTAGGTGTTGGTTTCTGTGGACTGTGGTGGAGCGGTTCCTGAGTGTGGATGCAGACCCATCAAGAAGCATGGGTCTTTAGTGTGCTGGCACTTAAACTAGCATTCGTTCCAATCTTCTTGGTTAGCCCCCTCTTGCTTTTCTTTTGTGTTCATCCACATTGCATTGGAGTCACTACTGTGCGATGGCTATCGTGGATGGCCTAATGCATCAGAACCCCCTTTCACAAGCCTGCACGCTTTGTCTAGCAACAGGCAGATGAATGTAATTTTATCTAAGTTTATCCAATGGGTCGCCAACTTGTTAGCCTGTCCCCTGGTTTATAGGCCACATCCATTTTGCCAAGTTTAAATGTTATGTGTTAACTTACTGTTTAACGGTTATAATAGTTATCTATACTGAGCTTGTGTGGTGGGGAGGAGTCTCTAGTGTGGTGACAGTGAAGGAGAATCAGGCTGAAGGATGGTTGTTACTATGAGCCAGGCAGCCATCTTGTGCAGAATATTGGTTCACCAGTAAATAGAATAGATTTTTATTAGATGTGCAAAGTAGAGCTTACATAGAATTCCAAGAATGCGTGGCAGATTAGAAAGCTAGCAATAAAACCAGACAGAATCCGGCCGGCTCTTGGCACGGAGAGACAGGAAGATTTATGAATGAGGCAAGGTCACTGAGATGTGCAGAGGAACAAAGAAAACATAGAGAACAGACCAGGCCCCAGGCTATCTGAATAAACATAGCCGATAGGGAGGGAGGTACTGCCCTGAGAAAGACAGCACAACAAATCACAGACTGTCAAACTAACATGAAGTGTATCAATTTATAGTTATATGTGGAATGTTCTTTGTGTTTGGGCTAATGATGGGAGGTATTAACCCACGTGGGGTGGAATAAAGTGTCATCGGGAGGTGGGCTAATTGGGATGTACCTAATTACGTATTTTTGGGTATAAGATCCCTTGCACGGGGGGGAGAAGGGGCTCACTCTTTGCGATTCAATCCTTGTGTGACGACACAATAAACATTTGCCTTTCCTGAAGAGACTCGTGTTTGGACAATCCTTGCTTGTGTCTGGTCCGGCGCCGTTCTGAAAATGAACCTGTCTGACTCCGGTTACATTTCTGGGGGCTCGTCCGGGATAACGGGCCTTTTGCCAAGACACAGGCAACGGCTGCTGAACACAGTGCGGCGATATTGACTGCAGGTGCACGAGAATCCCGCTGGTTGGGCGTCCGTTGAAGGTGAGCTGACATCTGCAGGTGCCAAGCAGGATTTCCTGTTCAGTGGACCTCGTCTCGTCCCAAACGGACCCCCGACCAGGGAACTGGGACACCACTGAGTCTGAGGAAACAGCAAGCAGCGCCGGCGATAGGTAACGTGTCTTCTATGTTTTGTATGTCTAAAGGAGATACCGGTATCTAAGGGAAACGTCCGACTGAGATAGACGGATAAGAGGATGCGATGGCCACCATCCTATTGGCATATCTAGCCCGCCGCTGATAGCACTGACATTGAAGGAGCCAGAGTGGCTAGCGGGTGTCTGGATTCGGGGGAATTGAATGCCAATCAAAGGGTAGTTCTGTAAGTGAGGGAGAAGGTAACCACGTGGAGTTGCATAAGTCAGTAGTCAGTGTTTGTAAATAGAGCTTCACCACGTGGGTAAAAGGAAAGGAGGAGGGATTTTCTGTGACTGGGCTGAGAGCCTGAGTCAGTGCTAGTGTGCACGTCGTGTAGTGAAAAGGGCTTATAGTGGAGCCAGCGGTAGCTGCAGAGATAGTGGTGCTGAGTGGGTAGATTATCCATAAGGCAGATTGGAATTGCAGATGGAAGTATAGATAAGGAACGGGGTGCACATAATCACACGCAGTCAAGAGTTAGAGTTCAAATTACGGGGTATAAGGAGCCACAGAGGAGGGACTGAGTAGTACCCTTGGCTAGTAGAAAGAGTTGAAGTGCCTATGTTCTGTTGTTCTGTTATGTGATGAAAGCATCTGATACGGTATGTGTTGTGAATGAATTGACTCGAGTGCTGTGAGTGAACGTGCGCCTACTCGCTCCGCGAGGAAGCAAATACGAGATTTGACCCCGAACGTACGGTTCCGGCTCAGGCGACTGCAGACGGCTACTGAAGGGGGAAGCGCCTGTAGATACGAAGGAATTGTTGACTGAAGTATCAGACTGTAGATTTTAACTGTTGTTGAAATAATATATCTGTATTGCAAAGAGTACTGTTTTCAAGAGTAATAATGGGTAACGGGTCATCTAAGCCCAAGAAGGTGAAGGAGGGTGAGACGCCCCTAGAATATATGGTGCGGAATTTCGAAGCTTTATATAAAACGCATGATTATGGTGTAGAATTGACAAAAGAGAAGTTAAAAGTAATGTGTACAGTTGTGTGGCCGTTATTAGTCCCAGGATGGCCAGAGCAGGGGTCAATGGACCCGGAGTTGGTACAGAAGGTACATTCCCAGGTCACAGAGCAGTACGGACATCCTGAACAGTACCCGTATATAGATATATGGAGATATTGTATTAAAAACAAGAGTCATTTTATAATGATAGCGGGGAGAAATAAGAAACAGGACCCCAAAATAAGAGAGAGAGGTGTTAGTGGAACAACCGGAAGAGAGTGATGTTTTGCCCCCGTCCTATCCATTATGTTATGGGGCAGCCAGAGAAGCTTTGAATGCCGCGGTTGCGCGGCGGAGAGGGGGGAGCGGACAGCTGCTGTGTCTCGGTCAGCTCCCTCCGCTCCGTCCCGTGTGACTGAGGAAGAAGAGCAGGGCGCAACGGGTGGAGGGGACAGAGAGGCTCCACCAGAGAAGATTGAGATGCCCGATGGGAGTATATATATTATTGTGCCCCACGGGGATGGTGATGATGAAAAGGAGGATAAGGACCAGGGAGTTACCACACGCGCAGCGAATAGTATACATAAACCCCGGGATCCGTACCAACACAATCCCTACAAGAATGCTATGCAGTTGCCTTTGCGAGAGGTGCCAGCCCCCCATTGGCGGATGGGAATCCAGGGCCAATACAATACACATACGTCCCGTTTACGACAACGGATCTTTTTAATTGGAAAAAACACACACACCACTGTATTCCACAAATCCCGCAGCAGTGGCCAGTATGATAGAGTCAGTTATGCTCACACATAACCCCACATGGGCAGATTGTCAGCAATTAATGTTGACAATGTTCACCACAGAGGAGAGAGCCCGAATAAATAGTAGCGCGCAAAAGATTTTACTCGCCCAGGCTGTAGCAGATGCTAAGCCTCATCCAGAAGCATGGGCAGAGGAACATTACCCCAAAACAGATCCTAAATGGCCGTACAATACAGTTGAAGGAGTTGCCCATCTGCAGACATACAGAACCGCTGTAATATGGGTGTTAAAGCGGGAGGGAAGAAGCCCACAAACATGGGAAAAATAGCAGATGTGGTGCAAGAGGTTAAGGAATCCCCAAGTGCGTTTCTAGAGAGATTGCTGGATGCGTACAGGATGTATAGTCCCATTGATCCTGAAGCGACGGAGAATCAGAGGTTAATAAACTCTTCGTTTGTGGGACAGTCACAGAGGGATATACGGAACAAAATACAGAGAATAGATGGGTTTTTGGGAAAGGTATTAGTGAATTAGTTGAGATTGCTAATAAGGTGTATCATAACCGGATCTAGAGGAGATAAAAGAAACAGAAGGGACATACCGGGGTGGTTGGATACATGGGGAATGGTGGAGGACGAGGTGGCCAGACAGAGGGAGGGCAAGGGGTAGGGGGCTAGAGGAAGAGGAAGGGGAGCCCCTAGGGAACCCCTAGGACCCAATCAGTGCGCGTGGTGCCGGGGTGAAGGTCACTGGAAAAAACGACTGTACTGCATTTTTGGCTAAATTTGGGGGACAGGGTGAAGTTGGGGAAACGGGAGGTCAAGCCCCTAATGGCCAGGTAACAGACGGAAGGTATGGAAGAAGTGAAGGAATGGAGCGGGGTTTGTGGACTGGCGGGGACATCATTTGAAGGACAGGATGTATATTGACGGGGACCTGGGCCCATCCCGCTCGGTAGCCACGAGCCCACGGTCACAATGAGAGTGGGAGATAAAAGATGAAGTTTTTATGGTTGATACCGGTGCCGAATATTCTGTTGTAACAAAGCAAATTGCACCTCCAATGGGAAATGAGGTTGATATTATGGGAGCAATGGGAGTGTCTGCTAAATATCTTTTTTTTGCTTCTAGAAAATGTAGTGTGGGTGGGCATAATGTTGAACATGAATTTTTGTATATGCCCGAATGTCCCATCCAACTCCTGGGGCGGGATATCTTTTGCAAATTGCAAGCCCAAATTATGTTTTTTCCCGGGGGTCACGCTCAATTAGACCTGCCGGAGAGTGGCGGCTCTGCTCGGCAGCATATTCCAGCCAGTCCGCACAATCCACAATCTGTGAAAATCGCAGTAGTTATGTCAAAGGAGGAAGAATGGCGCACGGCACCTACTCTGTCTGCCACGCCGGATCCGCACGCACTACTCCTTGGAATTCCTGAGGTGGGGGCGGAGGAAAACCCGCCCAGATGAGTTGAATCACAGCCCGGCGCAACACCGGTGGCTCTAAGACAATATTATATCCCACAGAAAGCCAAGCAGAATATACAGATATATTTACAGAGATTTAAAGATCACGGCATATTAAAATTCTGCGTGTCACCATGGAACACACCCCTATTGCCAGTCTTGAAAGAGAGGACACAAGAGTATCGCCCTGTCCAAGATTTATGAGCTGTCAACGAGGCCACAGTAACACTACACCCTGTGGTTCCTAATCCATACAATTTACTGGCGTTAATTCCCGGAGATACACAATATTACACAGTGCTTGATTTAAAAGACGCTTTCTTTTGCATCCGTCTGGCTCCAGCAAGCCAGCCCCTTTTTTTGCATTTCAGTGAGAAAAGTCTACCACGGGGGCGCGCTATCAAATGACGTGGACGCGCCTCCCTCAAAGTTTAAAAAAAAAAAAAAAATTCGCCCACGATTTTCAGGTGCGCGCTTAGCCAAGATCTCCTCGCCTTCAACGCTCAGCCAGACAAAGTAGTGTTACTACAATATGTTGATGATTTATTACTGGCTTCCCCCACAGAAAAAGACTGTTTATCCGCCACAAAAGCTTTGCTACATCTGCTAAGCCAAGCAGGTTACAGAGTTTCTAAAAAGAAAGCACAAATATGTAAACGCAGTGTAAAATATCTGGGCTTCCAGTTAACAGGTACCAAACGTGCACTGGGGGCAGAAAGAAAAGAAGCAGTGTGCCGCATACCCCAACCAAAGACCAGGAGGCAAGTCCGTGAGTTCCTGGGAGCTGCAGGCTTCTGCCGCCTGTGGATCCCCAACTTCGCAGATATTGCCAAGCCGCTTCATCAGGCCACGAAGGGGGGGGGGCAAGATCCCTTTCATTGGAAACAAGAGCAAACAGCAACAGGAGTATTGGTCCAGACTTTTGGCTCATGACTGAGGCCTGTGGCCTACCTCTCCAAGCAACTCGACCCTGTGGCCTGCGGCCTGCGGCCTACCCCCATGCCTGAAAGCAGTGGCTGCCACTGCAATGCTGATAGCAGAAGCAGACAAGCTGACCCTTGGACAGGTTCTTCATGTCAAGGTGCCCCACGCTGTCAAGGCTCTGCTGAATGTCAAAGGAGGTTGCTGGTTCAGCAACAGCCGGATGACGAAGTACCAAGCCATGATGTGTGAAAATCCACGGGTTCATTTGGACCTCATCGCTACCTTAAACCCTGCTACTTTACTGCCTGACTGTGAAGAGGATCCAGATCATGAATGCCTCCAAGTTATGGAAGAAGTGTTCAGTAGCAGGCCAGATTTGAAAGACGTACCCCTAGACAAATACGACCTACAGCTATTCACTGATGGTAGCAGCTATATGGATGATGGGATGAAAGTCTCCGGCTATGCAGTAGTCTCAACAGAAGAAGTCATCGAAGCAAAGCCACTGCCAGGCCATACATCTGCACAATTGGCTGAAATAACAGCTTTAACCAGAGCCCTTGAAATTTCTGAGGGAAAAAAAGTAAATATCTATACAGATTCCAAGTACGCTTTCATGACAGTCCATGCACATGGTGCACTCTATAAAGAAAGAGGCCTACTCACGTCTTCAGAACAACAAATTAAATATGCGGCTGAAATCGCGGCCCTCCTGGAAGCAGTGTGGAAACCAAGTGCTGTCAGCATCATGCACTGTCGTGGCCACCAAAAAGGCCGTGATGAAATTCCAAAAGGTAACAGACGCGCAGACCAAGCCGCAAAAGCAGCTGCAAAACCACCACCGCCAGCAGAAGACCAAGCTAAAGTATTGATCTGCAAGCAAGAACCGCAATCCTCTATGCCAAATTACGAGTTCTACATGAATTTGAGAAAGTTTGAACCCCACGGCAAGTTCATTGCAATAATATTGCACAAATGGCAAGATGATTATGAACTATTAGAACTCAATTATGATTACATTCAATGGCTTTTCCCAACTCGGACACAAGGCCGAAATTTCTACTCTACTTCCCTAAATCCGCAGGAGACACGCCTAATGGTTAACACCTCAGAAGTTCAGCAAAGACTGCGCAGAGCCTACAACATGATGCTGAAATTCTTCGGCGTAAAAAATAGTGGGGGAGGAGGAAGACAAAGAAATAACCGAAGTTGAATGAGCAGAAAATTTCGCGTCACGTTTTGAAAATTTGACAATCAATCCTCACAATAATCTACGGATCACACGAATACTGCACAGTCTGGGAGAATTGGGAGCAGAAGAATATCAAGTCCCACTGGTGAGGTTCTTCCTCAAGGAGATCCTTATCAAGAACAGACTGCCAAGAATGAAGAAAAGTGCAATGAACTTTTTCATACCAGCAGTAAGAGATTCACAAGACAGACAAGATTTGTTATTTTTCGCATGGCGATACTATTTCCCAAAAGTATCCAGAACTGTTTGCAACAACTTGCCCGGCTACTGGGCATCACCTGGAAGCTACATACCGCCTACAGGCCCCAAAGTTCGGGAAAAGTTGAAAGAATGAACCGTACCCTAAAGACTTTGATGTCCAAACTGTGCCAAGAGACGTCACTAGCTGGTTGGACTTGCTGCCGATAGTCCTTTTGCACATTAGGTGCAGACCAACCCCCCAATTGAAGCTAAGTCCGTACGAACTTATGTTTGGACGGCCAACCCCTCTAATTAATGGACTAAGGGGGACCTTCGGGCATTGGGAGAAACTAAACTAAATGATCAGGTAGTAATGCTGGGTAAATCAATGCAGAAATTAAATACTTGGGTGGGGGATAATATACCGCATTTTCTGTATCCTTCACTGCATAAGTATTGTCCGGGTGACTCAGTATGGGTAAAAGAGTGGAAAAATGATCCACTAGGTCCAAAATGGAGAGGTCCTTATCTTGTCCTGTTATCAACCCCCACAGCAGTAAAGGTTGCCGAGGTGGTCCCGTGGATACATCACTCCAGAGTGAAAGCAGCTGCAGCCAGTCCTGAACCAGCATGGAAGGTCGTTACCAACGAGACCAACCCGCTGAGGCTGAAGCTGACAAAGACCACAGCCATGAGCACCTAAATGATCCTAACCCAGATAATACAGAGGATCAACAAGTGGTGTTTTTGATGGGCACAGGTCCTGACCACCCGCCAACGGGGGATACCCACAGGGTGCTTTTTAGGGGCCGGCCCCACCCTTGATCATCCAGAAATTTTTTTACTTTTGAAATTCCGGTGGGGAGGGATTGGGTTTATGTGACTGTGAAAAGAATTGCCCAAGGAATTCTGACATTCGGGGCATTTGTGGTGCTGATTTTATATCTTGCTAATTTGATTTATGGACTCTCGCGTGGAGCAGGCCCTAATTGTACGGGCAATGTGGGGAAAGTGAATATTTCCCATATCTGGAATGGTACGCACCCGGTGATGGAGAACCGTACCATGTGGAGACAAAAACGAGAGGCGCTATCTGGAACCAACCCAAGAGGACATTTACTTGTGCAATTCAAATATGACTATGCTAAAAAGTCTGGGCAAACCGCATGCTGGGTGTGTAGTAGACTGCACCCAGAGACAATTCATATACCATTTGCCTCTGTTCCAATGAATTTGAGTATGTTTGTATCAGGGAATGTCACAATACATGCTGTCGATGCACCAAGGGAAAAGACAGAATCAGTTAGTCCCGGGTACCCCATAATAGGACCAGTGTATCCACCAGAATGGTGTTTTCAACTAGGACCAGATAAAGAAATAAATAACGAGGGTGGGTTATGTAACTCAAGTCAGTTCAACTGGACATCATACATTTACATATTCAAGACAGGACAAAAGGCGAATTATTTATACATACGATGCAGGCAATTCACTAGAGACCAAGAGGCGGTGATTGGGAATGTGACCAATGGGAGGCAGGGTGCAGTGGATATGATGAGACGGCTGAGACACCTTGCGATAGAGATATCAAAGGAACACTACATTCATCACCATTTATAGTGAAAGGAGGGTACCAGGTGTGCTGTGAAAGGGTGTGTTACACATGGGTACCACCAACAATAACGGGAATGTGTTATTTGGCTAAGCTGGTCCCAATCCAGAGACTAAGGGGAGAAGACACAAACACAGACACAGAACTACACCCTAGGTACCCACTGGTGTTTGAAAGACCAAAGAGAGAATTGTTCGCGAAGATGGATCGAATATGGACATGGTTGCCAGCATGGACTGGATGGGGAGGAGAGATGATGAGGAGATTGAATAGCTATGTCAATTTGATGGATGAGATTCTGAATAGAACCAGTATGGATATCCAGCTGCTGAATCTGGAAATGCGTGAGTTACGAAAGGTGCAGATGATACATGATATGGCGCTTGAGCAGATCAGTGCGGCCTTGAATGGATTGTGTGAAATGACAATGCACTATGAATGTTGCACCTTCATCAGAAACACTACACATGAAGTCCCAGATTATTACCAGGTAATTCAAGATCACCAAGAGAAGGTAGCACAGTTGCAGGGTATAGCCAGGAGGATTGCTGCCGAAGGCTGGAATCCGCTCCGTGGGTTTGGAGCAATGGGAGAATGGTTTGGTTCCATCTTGAGATTTATCTCACGGATTGGATCCATGATACTCATGATAGTGGTGATCTTGATCATAGGGATACTGATATACCGCATAGGGCTATGCATATGGCCACTGTGCAAGACAGCACTGACACCCACACAAACACAGAAGATACCACTGATAATTCCACAGGGAATGTTCCCAGTGAACGGAGAGCCCCCCCAGTATGCAGAGTTTCAGAATGGAGTATGGGGAGTGTAATGGCTACAAGTGCCAGGAAAGAGATCCTGACACTTGAGCCAAGGGGGGAATGAAGGAGAATCAGGCTGAAGGATGGTTGTTACTATGAGCCAGGCAGCCATCTTGTGCAGAATATTGGTTCACCAGTAAATAGAATAGATTTTTATTAGAGATGTGCAAAGTAGAGCTTACATAGATTATCCAAGAATGCGTGGCAGATTAAAAGCTAGCAATAAAACCAGACAGAATCCGGCCGGCTCTTGGACGGAGAGACAGGAAAGATTTTATGAATGAGGCAAGGTCACTGAGATGTGCAGAGGAACAAAGAAAACATAGAGAACAGACCAGGCCCCAGGCTATCTGAATAAACATAGCCGATAGGAGGAGGGAGGTACTGCCCTGAGAAAGACAGCACAACAAATCACAGACTGTCAAACTAACATGAAGTGTATCAATTTATAGTTATATGTGGAATGTTCTTTGTTTTGGTGCTAATGATGGGAGGTATTAACCCACGTGGGGTGGAATAAAGTGTCATCGGGAGGTGGGCTAATTGGGATGTACCTAATTACGTATTTTGGGTATAAGATCCCTTGCACGGGGGGGAAGGGGCTCACTCTTTGCGATTCAATCCTGTGTGAGCACTTGTGTGACGACACAATAAACATTTGCCTTTCCTGAAGAGACTCGTGTTTGGACAATCCTTGCTTGTGTCTGGTCCGGCGCCGTTCTGAAAATGAACCTGTCTGACTCCGGTTACAACAGGAGAATAGAAAATGGTGGCAGTCTGTGAAGAGACGCTCAGTAAAGATTTATTTCCAAGCTGTTTGTTTCAGGTATTTTATTTGTGTTAACATCCATACCTGACTTCTCTGTTCTTGCCCCACTTTGGATGGATGCCTGGTTGGCTTATTGGGTTCCCTCCTCCAAAGTTGAGGCTTTTTTAGACCAACTGCTCCCTCGGCCTTTACGCTGTAGAACCTAGTCAAAGATCCTCACAAAGCTCCTTCCAGCCTAGTACAAGCCACAGTATTTGTCAAGACTAGTGAGGTGGATGCCAAGATAATTGAGTTTCTGGCGAAGACTGGTTGAACTTAAGGAAAGGTGTCAATTTATCCCTCTGGTCTCTCCAGGACAAGCTTTTAGATGTCCTGGTCTTGTTCCCACAAGTGTAGGAAATAATAGAGAACTCTTTCACCTCAAAGAGTGGCCAGACATGCTCAGCCTGCAGGGTGACCCTTTACCACCTGGGCAATGGCAATCTGGCACTATCCATGGAGAGACACAAGTCATTTTTACTTCTCATTCGTATAATTTCAAAGTAGAGGACATTCATTGCCTCATGTACCACCTGGAAACGATACCATATCCAAAATTGTAAAACCTCACCTTTTCTGTTAGTTCAACCAAAAAAACCCCCGAACCTGACTTGTGATTTTAATGCGAAGCTCTAGCTATAGGGTTGATGTAAATTTTTTCTGACTAGGAGGAAGGAGTAAAAGCTTCTATTAGGGGAATTTAAAATATTTCATCAACTTTTAATAAAATCCATGTAAGTGCAAGCTAAGGCCATTACTATTTTTTTCCCCCCTTCCAGCAGCTGGTATCGTTGCTGAAAGTCCGGCCATGACAATAACAAGGAATCATACACAGTGGGTGTTTAAGTTAATAGCAAAAGCGCAGCTTCACAATGTGCATATAATTTTGAAGTTCATTTGTGTTAGACACCTGCATTGCTTATGGCAATATATTCAGGCCTGAGGTAAAGTGATAGTGCTATGTGTCCTCTGTGTTTTGCAGTCAGGAGAACAATGTGGACGTGGAATGTGAGTATCACGACTTAACAAAGCTGTGTCTGCTGATCCCTATCTGTCACTTTAAGTATTACCGGATCTTAAGATCTGCTGAAGGCAGCCAGAACTAATATCACTTTCCCTTCATGGTGTATAAAGTGTGTCTTACATAGCCGTAAAATGATTTACCCTTTCCTGCATACACACGCTAACTTTTGACTTTGCTTCTTTGTTATTCCCAGTCACACGTCATTTTTATTTTTTTCTTAGATTTTTACTATTTCTTTTTTGCTATGCAGACATTGTTTTATTTGTAATGCGCAAATAATATAGTTACAGCTTATTAAGTGGTAGTGTCCCTTTAAATAAGAGATGACCACTATTAACTTGGATGCAGAAATGTTTGCGGCCCCACAATCAAGGCTGTATTTCAGTTCGACCATTAGTAGAGCGTTGTAAAGAAAATAAAATATCCTCGTTCCACCACTGGTATTCTCTGCTGGAGTTTATAAGACTTCATGAACACCCATGCAAAATTGTGGTTTTTGTATGGAAAATAAACCCAAAACCTGACATCAATCTTTAAAATGCATAGCGCAACACCAGGCTGGGTGGAGTAAAGGTAACATCACTACTCAGCATTGAGAGAGCCTGTGGAGTCATAGGTTCGATCCCAGCGAGCACCTCTCCAGTAAGTGTCCTTGGGCAAGACACCTAACAGTACATACTCGCCACCCAGGACATGAAAACGAGAGAAATCTCAATGCATCCTTCCTGGTAAAATCCTTTCTTGAAAAAAAATCTTGTTACAAGTGCTTACAGCTATATTTTGCGAATTATCGATTTTCTACAGGGACAAAAAATCATTTCCTTATGGGGGATGGAGTAGAGGTAACATCACTGCTCTATAACCGTGGAGACCCAGGTTCGAATCCCAGCCAGAGCACCTCTCTAGTAAGTGTCCTTGGGCAAGACACCTAACGGTACATGCTTGCCTACCACACAATATCGGCGTGGTAGGCAAGCTGGTAATTTAATGCCTGAATGGCTCAAGATACAATTCCAACCAAGCCTTGCTTGTTGCAACTGCTTCCTGTAATTTAACGGCTCTTAAACTTTGTATGTGGCTAGCTGAGAAGAAACAGCTATTCCAACATAGCTCATTGTCCCGTGATCAAGCAGATATTCTGCACAGAAGAACGTCTCAGAAGTCTTTATCTCTTTTGCAAAAGCAAGATCACTAAACACTTTTAAGTGTACACGCCGGTTGTACATATTTTTGATATATGGCTTGTTTAGTTTAATCAAGTAAAAGTGTTATTTCCAATGGAGCTTTGTGAGTTTTTGTACCTCCTATTCTGCCTGCTCTTTTCATGCAGGCAGCCATGTTTTTGCATCCTCTCTTTCGTGGGAGGGGTTAAACATCGAAGATGTGTGACTGACAGTTCAGCCTAGGAAGGCTATGGGGGGGGGGTTTAAGAGAGCAAGGATGAACACCTGAAAAGGTTCCGCCCCATCCCACTGCTGAGCTGCAGTGCAAGTGTATATATATCTATATATCCTTGAAAGGCTCCTGAGCGGGCCGAAGGTTCCTGGGTCTCTATATTCACATTTGGACTAGTGCACCTGGATAATTTGTCCCTTTTTTGCTGCATGCAGGTTTTTAGCAGTTTACAGTGGCGTGGGTGGGGGTGCGGCCCGCACCGGGTGACACCACCCCCTAGGGGTGACACCCCAAAAAAACTTTATTTTTTTACACAAAAATATTTTACCAGGAAGGATACATTTAGATTTCTCTCATTTTCAAGTATGTCCTGGGTAGGGAAGGCCTAGACTGGCACCTTCCAGGGGCAGCAAAAAAAACACCACTAAAGGGGATATTCACAGAGCACCGAATTGACGGAGACATTTCAGTGTTCTGTTGTTCCCCGCACTTTGGGGAATCAAATTTCCCTGGTGAATTCACCGCAGGATCCCTGAAGTGCAGGGGATTGGCCACCGAATGCCGCCGCAAAAACGCGTTGCCCGCTGTTTTCAAAAAAACTGCTGCATGAAAATGACTGGAATTAACATATAAGATCCTATGAATGATAAAAAAAAAGGTCTGTTACAGAAAAAAAAACGCTATTAGAAAGAAAAACAAAAATTGCATTTTTTGAAAAATGCCTAATAGATACTAAGAAAAAAAGATCCGTAAATAGACTTCTTACTACAGATTAAAGGAATAAACATTTTATTAGATATTGGGTAAACATAGAAACATAGAAAATGTCGGCAGATAAGAACCTTTCGGCCCATCTAGTCTGCCCACTTACATGGATACTTAACCTGGATTTATCTTTTGTTTAGGATAGCCTTATGCCTATCCCATGCCTGCTTAAATTCAATTACTGTTTTGGCCTCTACCACTTCTACTGGAAGGCTGTTCCATGTATCCACCACCCTCTCAGTAAAATAATGCTTCCTGATGTTACTTTTAAACCTTTGCACCTCTAATCTAAGACTATGTCCTCTTGTTTTGCTACTTTGTTTCCTTTTAAATATACTCCCTTCCTCTACCTTGTGGATTCCCTTTACGTATTTAAATGTTTCTATCATATCTCCTCTGTCTCGTCTTTTTTCCAAGCTATACTATACGGGAATATTTTTAACATTGAAACCTATGCTGGGTTATTCTGAGAGAGGTGAAAACCTTGAGAATGACTGGAGAATTGAAAATTCTAGGTCATAATAGTCAAACCAGAAAAATTATCCCATTTATCTCACTTTCCAAATGTTCATTCTCCTAGCAATTCTCAAGGTTTTCACCGCTCTCTGAATAGCCCTGATGATGTTCGCCTGAATAAACCTGTCAAATGAAACCACTGAACATCAGGGCATTTCTCTGCTGTTCGGTGTTCCATCTCTGAACAGCTTTACCATTACTTCGCTGTGGGGACTTTCACTGCCATCAAACAGGCAACACACTTGCTGGCAGTTCACCAAAATTTGTTTGTGAGCATATCACAGAGCTCCACAGCAATAAACCTCACAGTAATGTCGCCGTGTATTATGAGCATTCAGTGTTATATGGGAGTACTGCTTTATGAGTAAGAGTCGTTAAAAAAAAAAAAATCCGGGGGGGTGACACCATGAGTTACCGCACCGGGTGACACCAACCCTAGTGACGGCACTGGCGGTTTACATATATATATCTCACAGAAGTGAGTACACCCCTCACATTTTTGTAAATATTTTATTATCTTTTTATGTGAAAACACTGAAGAAATGACACTTTGCTGCAATGTAAAGTAGTGAGTGTACAGCTTGTATAACAGTGTAAATTTGCTGTTCCCTCAAAATCACTCAACACAGCCATTAACCACTTCGCTGCGGTGGACACGCTGAGCGCGTCCAACCGCAGGTAGCGTTCCATGCGGTGGACGCGCTGAGCGCGTCCTCTCTTTGGGGCCAGCGTTCGGCCGGGTTCCGGCCGATCGCTGGCCCCCCCGGTGCGGGCTGACATCCTCGATGTCAGCCCAGCACCCGGAACCACCGCCGGAGTAATTAGCATGTGTGGAGGAGGCACAGCCTGCCCTTCCAAATGGTACCTGGCATTAACCCCATGGGGGCCGGATCACGAATCGGCGCCGAAAAGCCCCGGTTCGTGATTCTTTCCCGGAGCTGGCCGACATCTTGGATGTCGGCCAAGCTTCCGGGAATGCCCCCTGAGGACTGGCATCATCGTGCATAGCACGATGACGCCAGTCCTGGAGTTAACCCCTAACTGCCACCAATGGTGGAGATAGGGGGTTCATTGGAACCCCCTATCTCCCGATCCGTGGCAGTTAGGGGTTAATGTTTGGTATTGTTGGATCAGCTAGAGCATGGCCGTTCCAACAATACCAAACATGAGTATAAAAAAAGTTCTAAAAAAAATATATATTTTAAAAAAAATTAGAAAAAAAAATATCAAGTTTTTTTTTCTGTTTTTTGGTTTGTTAATGCAGCAATATTGTTCCCATTTCAATTATAATGTGAACAATGATGCTGCACTAACGATTTTTGTATGCGGTGCGTTTGTTAAAAATCGCGTAATTTTCCCCAAAAAAATATGTAATGAGACCCCATCTCTAATTTTTTTAACAAGCGCACCCCATACAAAATATAACCGCAATTGCTCGCATCTTAAAATGTGAAAAAAAACCACTTTACACGTTGTAAATTATTGAAAATTCATATTTTATTGCATTTTTTGTTATAATAAACAGACAGGTCATGACGTATACATATAATAATGACATATTATGAATCTGCCGAGTCTGACGGAAAGAACGATATATAATATGTCTGGGTCATATACTAAAGTAAGCCTTCAAAACGCTTTTAAACATGATGAGTGAAATCGGTAAAAATGAGCTCAGCACAGAGGCGGGAAAAGCCTCAGCAGCGAAAGGGTTAATGTCTAAACTGCTGGCAACAAAGGGAGTACACCCCTAGGTGAAAATGTCCAAATTGGGCCCAATTAGCCATTTTCCCTCCCCGTTGTCATGTGACTCGTTAGTGTTACAAGGTCTCAGGTGTGAATGGGGAGCAGGTGTGTTACATTTGGTGTTATCGCTCGCTCTCTCACACTGGCCACTGGAAGTTCAACATGGCACCTCATGGCAATATTACTGGATGGAATGCCTTTGGGAGAACAAAATGACAGAACAAAGCCTTGTCCTTCATATGGTAATTCTCACAATTTGACATCTGTATCATCCAACATATTTGCAGGATGATTATGGTTTTCATTCATCTGCAGGAACAGATTAGATCAGAGCACAGAAGAGAAATTCATGGTGTTATCAGCCCCACCAGCAGTAATATATCACTCGGTAGCAGGGCTGGACTGAGACAAAAAAACAGCCCATGACTTCATCCAGACCGGCCCACTCCGATATGCAAACATGCAGGGCCGGATTAATATATTGATATGGACTCAGAGCAGGGCCAGCGCAAGACATTGTGCTGCCTGGATCCAAGGATGAAATACTGACCCCCCCCCATTCCCACCAAAACCTGTTGATGCGTATCACAGAGTGGCACAACAATGAAACTCACAGTAATGTGCAGTGTGTATGAGCGTATCATAGAGCTCCACAGCAATAGAATCAAAAAATAATTATGTATTATTAAAATAAATTGTATTTTAATATGAATTATATATTCATGTAAATGTATTAAAATAAATATGCATTAAAATATACATAATTTAAATTAGAATATTGATTTAAATTATTTTATAAAAAATAAATCATAAATATTAAAATATACTTTAATAACATGTAATCCGGGTACACTTCTTCTAAGAAGGGGCTCAGAACTGTGACATACAGGGTTATTCAGAGAGAGGTGAAAACCTTGAGAATTGGCAGGAGAATGAACAATCTAGACCAAATAGCCAATTTGGAAAGTGAGATAAATGGGAGAATTTTTCTGGTTTGGCTATTTTGACCTAGAATTTGGACATGTCTATGGCTATGGCTTATTAGCAAACACTTTCCTGAGCTCTGCAGACTCCTGTGATAATTAACCCCTTGAGTGCTCCTATAGAGAAAGCACAGCGCTGCCACACTGAGCTCCGGCTTAATAGGCTATAGAAAGGGAGCAGGGGAGAGGGACTGTCAGATCAGAGGATCTGTCAGATTTACGGCTCCCTGCATGCCTGGCTGTGAGACGCATCAGTGCCGAGGTATAAGACATAAGTGTGGGATTCACCCTCACTTGGCATGTTTAGTCAATACCTTATGTATTTTCACATTTTGGGGATGGCTCCTGGTCACAGCAAAGGCATTAGAGGTTTGTAGTAACATGTTGTGCTCCAGCTACTGCTGACTTCAAACTCTGAAGCCACTGGAAGGAGAAGCTGTAAGTAAAATGTGGAGCGGAATCCTCGCAGTCTCTGTGGATTCCGCTCCTTTACACACAATAAAGCCACAGCCAGCTCCAGAATCCATGTGTGGGTGTCCAAGAAGCCCCCCTATCCCACCCCTGCAATGCAGAAATCCTTCAGACCTTTGAAACAAGTGCTGACATTCCACACTAGTGTTATCTAGTCCTGGTTATACTAAGTGCTGGACTAAGTTTAAAAAAAAAAAAAGCACCCCCAGGCTCAGCCAGCCCACTGACCCATCGGCCCCTCTGGAATCTCCAGGTGCTCCCGATGGCCAGTACATGCCTGCTCAGTAGATTGTTCATTACTGTCCTGGACACACCTACTGGAGATAGGAGTCCAAACCATCAGGGGATATTTTAGATATATTCACCTATCTGCGAGGAGCGCCACATAGTGGGGACCCCCTCATCATACAGATTGTTCATTATGTCTGCAATTTTTCCATCTCTCCTGCAAGATCATTGATTAAAAGAGATATCTGAAAACTAACATAACTTTATGCATTTATGTGCATACATTATTGCGTAGAAAATTACTGTAATTGGTGTGATTTATAAGAATTCTAAGACGAAACACAAATGCAGGGTCACTCAAGCAATATAAGCTTGATTGTGGAGTTGGTATTGTGCTAAGAGCCAGGGCCAGCTCAAGTAGTTTTGGCACCCTAGGCAAAAACATATTTTTGGTGCCCCCCTCCCCTATACACTGGGCCCCTCCAGGTCAACCATGTCAACGCCACAATATAAACAGTGCCCCATTTTGACCAGGTCGTCCGTGACTACTCCAGTCCATCCCATTTGTAATGTAATGTACTGTGTGTATGCGTGTATCACAGAGCTCCACAGCAATGAGGCCGGGTGCACACTAACGTTTTCTTCTGCGCACTAGCGTGCGTTATGACGCTCTTTATGACGTCCGTTGTAGCATATAATTACGCGGATTGAGAAGAACACACATAGTACGCTCGCAACGGATAACGCGCGCTGAAGATATCCGTCATGGAAACACAAAGGCTTTTGCGCTAGGATTGACGACGTTGGCCGCGTGCTGAATGTCAAATTAGCTTTTTTTTTCATTCAACTCAAATTCAGTTTTTACGACGTGCGGCAAAATTAACGCATCGTCTGGCGTCTACCAATCTCTTCCATCATAAAGTGCGTCCTTTTTATCGCACGCTAGTGCGCAGAAGAAAACGCTAGTGTGCACCCAGCCTAAGCCTCGTAGTAATGGGCATGAGTGTATCACAGATACATACAGCTACAGATGGACTCACAATCTCTTTAAAAAATACACTTTTATCAAATAGAGCCTTTATCAATATAATGAGCCGACACGTCAGGTTTTTTTAACGTATTGTGACGAAACGGCCACCCCAATGTTTATTTGCAAGTATTTTGCTATACAGTTTATTCTCTATGTATAGGGTACATCTCTGTATTAGCTGTCCTCTGTCTTTATATTGCACTTCTCTGTGGCTACCCCCCCCCTCTCTGTAAATTGTGTACTCCCTGCTGTAAGAAGAATCGTGTTTCCCTCTAGTTCTTAACAGACTGTGTAGATAAGACGCGTGTGTAAACAATCCATTGTTCTGACTGGAGACTCTTGATCTTATCTGTAATGTATTCTGTACGAGAGGGGTGTGGTTTTTACCTTTTGAATCTGTCTGTACCTGAAAACTCTCATTAAAGCATTCTCTGTTTTGAGTTGAAACAGCAAGGATCTCCTGTGTGATATTTCCTGCATCTGGGTTAGAAGCGGTACTTCTGTGGAATACTGGCTAGAAGGGGAGCAGTCTGCACGTGGACAGAAACCCCCACGTTACACGTATATTTAATAAAAGTGTACTTTTTAAAGAAACCTTGCGTGCTTCCATCTGGAGCTGTATATGGGACTTGGCACTGAGGTATTGAGATTTTTGTATGTTTTTTGTTTGGAATGAGAGCAGGTTTATTTGTGTGTGTGTGTGTGTGTGTATATATATATATCAAAATTATTTTAACAATATCGAATTTATTGAAATCAACTATATACTAAATAATTAATAAAATAAGTTATTGAAGTGGAACACAACACTTCACCCTAGGTATCCACTGGTGTTTGAGAGACAGAAGAGAGAGTTGTTTAAGAAAGCAGATCGAGTATGGGCTTGGCTTCCGGCATGGACTGGATGGGGAAGAGAGTTGATGGTAAGACTGAACAGTTATGCCAATTTGATGGATGAAATTCTGAATAAAACTAGTATGGATATTCAGTTGCTGAATCTGGAGGTGCGTGAGATACGGAAGGTGCAGATGATACATGACATGGCGCTTGAACAGATCAGTGCGGCCCTGAATGGATTGTGTGAAATGACAATGCACTATGAATGTTGCACCTACATCAGAAACACCACACATGATGTCCCAGACTATTACCAGGTAATCCAGGATCACCAAGAGAAGGTAGCACAGCTGCAGAAGACAGCAAGGAGAATCGCTGCTGAAGGCTGGAATCCACTCCGTGGGTTCGGAGCAATCGGAGAGTGGTTTGGATCCGTCCTGAGATTTATCTCACAGATTGGGTCCATGATTCTAATGATAGTAGTGATCTTGGTCGTAGGAACACTGACCTACCGCATAGGGCTATGCCTATGGCCACTGTGCAAGAAAGCACTGACACCTACACAGACACAGAAGATACCACTGATGATCCCACAAGACATGTTCCCAACAAAAATAGGTCCCCTAAGGTATGAGGAGTTTAAAAATAGCACTAGCGGGGTGTGATGGCTACAAGCATCAGGAAAAGAACCTGAGGCTTGAGCCAAGGGGGGAATGAAGTGGAATCAGGCTGGAAGATGGTCGCTATTATGAGCCAAGCGGCCATCTTGTTCAGAATATTGGTTCACTTGCAAATAACTAGATAGATTTCACTAGACAGTAGAATGAAGCTTACATAGAATCTTAGGAATGTGGTAGATTAGCAGAGAAGCAATAAAACCGAGGTAAAAATCCGGCCAGCTCTTGGCACGGAATGACAGGAAAGATGAATGGATACTACAAGGTCACATAGACCCGCAGTAAAACAAAGAGACCGTAGAAACCAGGCCGTGCTCTAATCTATAACAAACAAACACAGCCTTTAGGGAGGTGGGCACGGCCCAGATCGAGTGCAGCAGCAAATCACAGATTGTCAGACTAACACGACATTTGCCAATTTGTTACCAATGTATGGAATTTCTTTGTACTAACGAGGGGAGGTATTAACCCACGTAGGGTGGGATAGCGTAACCGGGAGGTGGGCTGATTGGGAGGTACCTAATTGTGTATTTGGGATATAAGATTGGATGTCACGGGGGAGACGGGGCTCATTCTTTGCGATTGAATCCTGTTTGAGCATCTGTTGTGATATCACAATAAAGTTTGCCTTTCCTGAAGAGACTCGTGTTCAGACAATCCTTGCTCGTGTCCGGTCCGGCCTCGTCCCGAGTGAACCCGTCTGATTCCGCTAACATTATTACATATACACACACATGCCGCCTCCCCTCCCCCAATACACACACATGCTCTCTGAACCCCCTCACACACTCCCACTCTAGCTTAACCTCACAAATACACCGACAGTCCCCTTCAGACAAACGGAGTCTCTCTCTCCCCCCCCGACTCCCTCACCCACCTGCTGTTGGTTACATTTGTTTCAGAGAAAATGTCAGCCCAGGTTGGCAGTAGTGCAACTCTGCTTGTCCGCATCCATGGAGGGCTTTGTATTGAGCGGATGGGAGGCAGGGTTTTTGCACACGCTCCTCACTGATTAGAAGAGTCTACTTAAACCTCTGAAAGGGTCAGAGGAATGGGGTGGGCGCTGCTGCCCAATCCCCCTCTACTCTGTTCCAGCAGGCCCGGCAATTATCCACAGTGGCGCGGACAGCTGGCCGGCACGACATATTCTCCATGAGTAAGTGCTGTATTGTTGCACCAGCCTGAATGGGGTGCTCAGATGCTGCCCCATTGCAAATGGCACCCATGGCAGATGGTTACATCCCCTAATGGGCACGCCGGGCCTGCTTGGAGCACTTTCATAATTGGTGGGACTGCCAGGAACATAAGCCATTTAATGCTGTGCACTTTGTTGTCAGGACCAAATTAATATAGTGCTGGAATTCCAGCTCAAGGGGCCGTACAACAATATAGCCGTAGAGCAACAATGGACCAGACAATGGTCGTGAGAAGGATGCAAAAAAGCAGTAATGTAGTGCTGAGAGGGAATTGAGAATGGAAGAAATGAAAGTTAGTGGGATGAGAAAATGGAATGATAGAGCCAGGTATAGCAAAGACTCACTTAACTCTTTCTTTCCAAGTCCATTGGCTCTTTCACTATGAAGTACTTTCCGCAGAAAAAAATACAACCTGAGCTGTGTATTTAACACTATAAAGTAGAGCAAAAATATATGAAGGCCCTGAGAGCAGGCAACGTCACAAGGTTTGTGAGTGTCCTGAGACTCTATGATGGTACTATCGAGCTAAAACCTTGTGAGACCTGAGTGGGGACTCGCTTGACTCACACAGAAGTGCACTGCACTAGTAAGAGTTAGTGCAGGACTTCACTGGTAAATAAAGCCCATGCATTTAGGTCAGGCAGAAAATGACCGAAGACACTTAACCCCTTAAGGACGAGCGGGTGGCACCCTTAAAAGGTTGATTTCGCCGGCGAGGCGTACAGGTACGCCTCGCCGACAGGTGCCGTCGCACGGCACTGATTTCAAGCCCTCCCCGTAGCTGGCATGCAGCGAGCGTCATTGGCTGCAGGGGACTGCTTGAGTTCAGGCCGTCCCCGTGCAGCCAATGATGCGCACCACGAGCAGGCTGTGGGGAGGGGCTGAGGCGGCCCCATTGAAGACAATGGGCATACATGTACGCCCTTCGTCTTCAAAGCCCACCTGCCGCCAGGATGTCATGGAACGTCCTGCGGCGTTATAGGGTTAAACAGGAAAAACAAGCTAAAGGTAAACAAATATAAATTCTGAAAATGCTTGTTTTAACCTGCTGAATTGTTTTAGGTAAAGTTTGAAAACAAGCTGGAATGTCTCCTTAGGCCGGTGTCGGATGAGCACACTACGTGCGCACGTACTGACGTGCCTCCTGTCATCCATTGTAGAGTTGTAATGTTTTGACGGGGCTGGCCACACGATGTAGCGCGTGCATGAATTGCGCACGCTATGGTGGATTTGCTGAAACCCTCCCCATCGAAACGCTACGAGGGGCGTTCGACGCGGCTGCAAAGCGAGATCCACCATAGTGCAGTGCTGAGCACACTAACTGCGCCCAGCGAGGTGGCCAGTCGGGCATCAGAGTGGAAGGAACGTCCACTCTCACAGACGTTCCTTCCGCTCTGAAGTGCATTTTTCCTGACATTAACAGTGGGGGGCCTATGCGGGCAGAAGAATACAGACAGGGCCCTCTTGGACCCAATTCATTTTTTCAAATGTCCATTTTGCCATTAGCTCTATACATTATGAAAACGTTTGTCAGAACTTCCTCTAGTATAACATTTCCAGGTTCTTTGGATATTTGATCCTCAAGAAATGTCGGCAATTATTTCATCTTTACTTTTTTGTATTTTACAGTTCACAGAAAATATTTGAACCTATCAGTATGCACAACGTGAGATGGAACAACCCTAAGTCAAAGAGTCAGGGAAGGACGGGGTTATATAGCTATACCTCATGAACAGGTTCAATTCTAAATTTAGGTTTCCTTAGCTTGTTGGTCGGTTCTGCAGGCTTGTTATCCTCTCGGCTAGAGCAGAAGAAGCCTATCATACTATACTGTTACTTATTTTGTACCACTTGAATAATGTATTTGAGATTTGAAGGAAATTCTCATTCTAGTGCTAAACGGATGGAAGGTTCTGAGTCCACAATATTGCGAAATATAGAAAATTTCTTGTAGGTTTCGTTCAGTTTTGTGTTAAAATATGTGAAGGGCACAGTAAGTTACTGTACCACATAAATGTGATTAAACTAGAAAGTTTTGTGTCCTTTGAAATGTGTACGTAAAAGAAGGAGAAAAGTTACCAGGAAAGGCTTAATGATCTTAACATGTATAGCTTGGAAAAAAGAGGAGACAGAGGAGATATGATAGAAACATTTAAATACGTAAAGGGAATCCACAAGGTAGAGGAAGGGAGTATATTTAAAAGGAAACAAAGTAGCAAAACAAGAGGTCATAGTCTTAGATTAGAGGGGCAAAGGTTTAAAAGTAACATCAGGAAGCATTATTTTACTGAGAGGGTGGTGGATACATGGAACAGCCTTCCAGTTGAAGTGGTAGAGGCCAAAACAGTGATTTGAATTTAAGCAGGCATTGGATAGGCATAAGGCTATCCTAAACAAAAGATAAATCCAGGTAAAGTATCCATGTAATTGGGCAGACTAGATGGGCCGAAAGGTTCTTATCTGCCGACATTTTTCTATGTTTCTATGTTTCTAAGGTAAATTGATGCACAGGGCTGTTGAATCTGTCATGTACCTCTAATCTTACTGATTCCTCACTGACACATCACAGACAAAGAATAGCCAGCAAACCGCAAAACTATGCAGAAAGACCTTGATATATTGACACAAACAGACACAAGATAAGAAAGGAGCAAATCCTGTTGTATTTTCAAAGTTTGTGTATGTGTATCACCTCCTAGCTCTGCAAAATCCCTGTTTCCAGCAGATCAAAGAGAGATTTGTGAAAATAAAGTATGTGTTGTTCTGCCATAAAGATTTAAGGAAGTTTTGGTTTCCATTATCTAGATAGGATGTAATGTCAGAGTGATTTAGCAGTAATATGTGTCTAGCTAGGATGAGAACCCATCAGTCATATTGCCAAGAAACTTTTCAACCTATTTGAGATGAGAGGACTGAATGAAAAAATCATGACTCTGAAATACACGAGAGTATGATATCAAACGTATGGCACAGTCTGGTATATTTCTTTCATCTTGGGGTGGATGCATGTTCCATATCTGTCAAGATTATGGAGCTGAAACATTTACGAATGACAAAACTATAAACCTCTGCTTAGACAGCTGTGTGTTCGGGCAAATACACTTCGCACGCAGTGGGTTAACTAACTGCAATGAATCGTTCGATTTGCAATTTGTTTTCATTATCTTATTTCAGTGTTGGTAAAACTGACCCGCGGTTTCAGTCGTAAACAAAAGCTGCGTGCGTAAAGTTTTCCCCAAAATAACTACAATGAAAGCAGACCATGCACATTTACTAGAGCTTTTCTGACAGGTATAAATTTACATTTTCAACTATAATTCAGCCATAAAAAAAATAATGCTAAGCAACTATATGAAATTATAACCATAATATGATAACCCCTCCCTTTGATTTTACCAATCACTATAAAGTGTTACAGTTACAAATATTGTAGGGCAAAGAGAGGAGTATAGTGATTGAGGTGCCTGGAGAGGTACCATCTATATCTGCCTGATGAGACCTAACAAGGCCATAATGATCATGGGGGTTTGATGTATCTCTCATGCAGAGGCGTTTTCCTTGGCATTTTAGTTTTGGCTGCTTTTTTGTGTGATAGCAGACTGATTTACATATGGTAACATATTCTCTGTAATGGCATCATAGAGCCAAACCCTTATGAGAAGGGGACCAACCTTAGGGAGGAGGCCATTAGTGCCCGTTCCCAGTGCACCGCAGATGGTGCTATGATACCAGGGATGCCACATTATTTTCATTGTTCACATAATTTTATGTTATCACAGAGTCCTTCCACCAATTTGGTATGAACCCTTGAGATCACATGCATGCAATCTCATTAGTCTGTTGGCTAACTCTCAATGGAGTCATATGGCCCCCTTAAGAGAATACCCGATACACTGCTGCCACTATAGTGGCTCTGCGGTTTGAATCATAATCTTTAATCCTTCAAAGACAATGGCTTACTCATAATAGAGCCATTACAGGGAACCGCTAACATTGTCGTTTGGCTTCTGTGGTTCCCTATTGCTGGCTCAGCAAGAATTCTGGTTCTATGTTCCAAATAACATTTGAATATTGCGTAACCACAATTACCTTCATGATAGTCACAAACAGACTCACAGTACATGTACAGAAAATGTTCAACAGTTTAAAAAAATATGGGACCTGTGTGTGAATTTCTCTTGGCACGTTTTAGTGCAATGGTTCCCAACCATGATCCTCGAGTACAGGTCAGATATCTGAAGCACAGTACAGGTGATATGATTTGCTGCTCAGTGATTGCAGGATTCAGTCTGCTTTTCCCCAAGGTGATCCTTAAAACCTGACCTGTTAGAAGGGCTTGAGGACCGCGGTTGGGAACCAATGCTTTAGGGAAGCATAATACTGTTTTTGAAAAGCATAGAATATGGTGACTCGTTCCCCTCCCTCTTTAAACTATCACTGGATGTTTCCCTATCCCAGTGCTTCCCAACCCTGGTCCTCGAGTACTCCTAACAGGCCAGATTTTAATGAGTGGGGAAATGCAGACTGAATCCTGCAATCACTGAGCAGCAAATCATATGACCTGTGCTGTGCTTCAGATATCTGGAAAACCTGGCCTGTGTGGGTACCTGAGGAGCAGGGTTGGGAACCATTGCCCTAGCCCCTCACTATCATAATCACGTTAACGTGATCTTCAAATGCACCTACAACTCAATCTGTACATATTATATATATATATATATTATATATATATATATATATATATATTTATATATAGCTAATATAATCTGCAATGCTTTAAAAATTATAAAACAAAACAAATTTGACACAGAGAATGAAACGACATATGACCCTACTAAGGCAAAATGTTATTATATACTTTATAAAAAAAACACAAAAGCAAAATGCGTATGTTTGCTCCATAAGTGTACTATGCAAACTAATGATCCAAACTAAAAAACTTTGGAAAACTATCAGGGTTTTTCAGAGAAAGGGAAAAACTTGGAGAATGACAGGAGAAGAGACCAAATAGCCCGATTTGGAAAGTGAGATAAATGGAAGAATTTTTCTGGTTTGGCTATTTAGACCTAGAATTTTCTATTCTCCTCTCCAGTCATTCTCCTGGTTTTCACCTCTCTCTGAATAACCCTGTATGATTTCCCAAATTTTGTAAAACTGAGGCACATCTGGAGCTTAATAGATAAATGCAATATTCCCACTTGTAAACTCCTCATGAATCACATACCAGTCAATATAAGACTTCAAACAGTTGTATAGAGTGTTCAAATAAAACAGCTATTGTATTAGCGCTTGCAGTGGATACAGATTGAAGTAAAGCCAATAGGAGCATTCTCTTTAACGTAATCCATTCACAGGTGTTTCGGTACAAATCATCTGGACACTGCAAGCTGTAGGTGTAACTTGTAACCCTCTAACAAATTCAGCAGATGTTCTGCGCTCAAGACTAATCACAAATCTTTTTTTTTCTTGTAGAATGTGATGAATTTAAAATATAAACATTTCTTTAAGAAGCATGAGATTGCATTTAATGAGTATTTGGATACATTCCCATTTAATTGCTCCCAAGTGAAGTAGGACTCAAAATATAAACAATATGACGTACTCGCAGTAGTATTCGTTCTTACAGACTGCATAAGCTATCACTTCCCATATTAACGTTTCAGCTTCAATCACAGAAATTTGTTTAGTGCACATCTTAAAAATACTGCAAGATTGATCCATTCCAATGATAAACAATGTATGTTTACAATATTTAATGATGACAAGCTGAATTTTCACTTCTATTTATTCTGTGATGATAAAATGACAGATTGACAGAGCGTTCAACAGAGGTAAAGATTTAGATGCATCAATATTTGACAGAAAGATGTCAGGATCCTTGCCCATGTGGGGGCCACAAAGGGACCTGTGCTAGAGCTGCTCCTGTTGCTAACCTTGCATCACCTTTCCTGTCTTACTCCTGCTTGAGGCCCCGTTCACACCTAGCCGTTTTAACGCGCGTTCGTGCACGCTTTAAAACGCATGAACGGGGAAATCCCATGCTTTGCTATGGGCCCCATTCAGACCTAAGCGTTTTAGAGCGCGCAGGAACGCGCTTTAAAACGGCCGACCCAAAAAGAAGTTCGGGAGCTTCTTTTCGGGCATACAGCAGCGCGTTCGCGGCCATATCATAGCCGCGAACGCGCTGCAACGCACGTTCGCGCGTTTTTTTGTATGCGCGAACGCGCGTAAAAAAAATGCACGCATTGCGCGATGTAGCGCTACGCCCAGGTGTGAACCCAGCCTTACTGTCCAGTTCATGTTTTCCACTTGCCAAGTCTGAAGGAAGCCTCAGTTGTTTCCATCCAGCCTGCTTTACCTAGGATTTCTAGTTAAGGGAGTTGCCTCCCTATGCAGGGCCGGATTAAGTTGTCTAAGGGCCTGGAGCTGAATATTTTGGTGAGCCTCGTTTGGAATTTAGTGAAATGAAAACATATTTTAGATTATTTAATAGTGCAGATATGGCTATAGAAGAGGGGGTTCCCACTATATGGCGCTCCTCGCTGGAGAATGGGTGATTCTATCTGAAGAAATCCCCTTGTGTTGTGGGTTCCTGTTAATCAACAAATATCTCTAGGACGGTAAATAGAAAGCCCTTATGTTGTATACTGACATGCACAAAAACGTCAAACATGCGTATACATTGAGTGTGATTATTACAGTGGCTGGATGTAGCACAGAATGTTTCAGTCTCTGTCCCAGAGAGGGGGGAGTTTCACACTATATGTTGCTCCTCGCTGGAGAATGGGTGATTCTATCTGAAGAAATCCCCTTGTATTTGGAGCTCCTGTTAATCGACAGAAATCTCTAGGACGGTGGACAGAAAGCCCTTATAATGTATATGAATATACAATGACATGCAAAAAATATACGTCAAACATGCGCATACATTAAGTTGAATTAATACAATGGCTGGATGTAGCACAGGATGTTTTAGTCTCTGTCCCAGATTGCCATCTAGTGGTTGGTGGGCATATACCCAAAGTTTCTTTTAAAAAGCAGGCCTTGATTTCCTTCTCCTGATACAATGCATCGGTTGTTCTTCCTTGTTTTTCAATTCCTCTCTCTTGATCTTGTGCCTCCAAGACAGAGAGTTGGAGTTAGGAAAATGTATCTCAGAAAAATTCCAGAGAAAATTGGAGTGGATTGGCCACATGCACTTACGTTTAGCTCTGTCTCCCAGACGGTCTTTTTGGAATGTTTCACCAGTGTGTTCCCCTCTGGTTCGCCTTCCTCTGCTCCTGCGGTGTTCCTTTATGGAGTTATGCTTCCACGAATCCAATGTAGCCCTTTTCTGGGTGCTAGAATGGAAGTGGGGGCTGGGTTCCTTGGAATAAAAACGCTGGATGCAGGGATACGGCTAAAATGGGGTTTAATAGGTGATAACAAAATAAAAAAGAACAGTGGGTCAGGCAGTAAGTGTTCCAGTGAGTGAAAAAAGATAAAAGGTCCTCCAAAACGCGTTTCGCTAGGTTGCCACTAGCTTCATCAGTTGGATGGACTCTATTTTACAATTCGAATATTTATACAATACGAAAAGGCGCGAATCGTAATTCGTTCGTAGGCGCATGCGCGAAAATTCGTATCTTTGTGGGTGTGTCTTTTTCGTATGTGCGGAATTCCGTCTTTATAAAGAAATACAATTTTTTTCGGAACTTAGTTGTGACTTTTCGTATATGTGAAAGTTCGTTCGTTTTAAATACGATTTTTTGGATAAATACGATTTTTTTCCGTGTTGAGATCCGATTTCATTGTGGGTGGGCTTTTTCGTCCCTGGGTGATGACGTCATCTTGATTGTTCTCTATTCTGGCTTTATTCTTCTTCCAATAGGGAGGTGCTTGCTATGCGTTCTTTGAAAAAAGCATGTACTTATTGCATTGAGTTCTATTCTAAGCATACATACAGTGGGTCAATCTAGTACCATAAATTTACAGAATGTCTAGATATATACAGTTAATGGTTGTCCATAGTGAGGCCATAAGTATAGATATAATCCCTAATAATCCCCATAGTTGGGCGAGAGAGGGTACATGGTCCTGTCTGGGAATATTAGGGTCTGATGATGATGGAAATACTGTCACATACCCCTACCTGTACATAGAGAGGGTTTGGGCGAAAAGTGGGATAGCCATATGAAGGATGTTGTTCCGTTGGATGTCTAGCTCTCGTTAAGAAATCCTAATACTGGATAGCATACTCAGCTCTGTACAATTGGCATGCGTTCAGTGAGAGTATAAACACTCTGTGTGGGAATTGAGGAGGTTGTGTCGTGTGGTGATCTGGTGAGATCTGATATAATGTTTTCTAGAGAAAATGGCAGATTTCAAAGTCCATATTGAGACCAGCAGGGTGTAGAGTTCCAAACTCATATATGAATCTCATCTCTTCTTTGCCCAGTAGTTTGATTGCGTCTCCCCCTCTTCTTTGCGGGTGAATTTTTTTGAGGGCTAAGAATTCGAGGTTTTTTGGATCGCAATTATGTGATTTCTTGAAATGTAGGGGTACACTGTGCGTTTCCAGTCCCTTCGATATATTTCTAATGTGTTCTCTGACTCTTACATTGAGAGCTCTGGTTGTTCTCCAATGTACTTGAGGCCACAGGGACAGACTAGAAGGTACAGGACGTTCTTAGAGAAGCAGGTTAGGATGTCGCGGATTTTCCATTTTCCTCTTTTGTGGTCTACTTCTTTAATAATTCTTTTTTTATTCCCCGTACTCCTGCAACTTAAGCAGTTACCACAGCCGTGAAATCCCTTTTCTATCTGGAAATATTCTTTTTTATTTCTTGTTTGGGCTGGGTATTCGCTCCTAGTGATGGCCTTCTTTAGGTTCCCTGTTCCTCTACACACGAATCGGGGTTTTTCTGGAAGGACCTCCACCAATGCGGGGTCCTGTCTGAGAATAGGCCAGTATTTGGAGATGATCTTTCTAATGGTTTTGTTCTGTTGGTTGTAGGTGTAAATTATAGGGAGTTGGGGTTTCCGGGTGTCACTCCTAGTTTTGTATTTCAGGAGGTCTGTCCTGTCCCTTTCCTTATTTCTTTTCTTGTCTCTTCCAGTGTGTCTGGGTCATACCCTTTCTCCTTGAACGCTTCCTGCAGTCTTTCTGTTTGTTCGTCGAAGATGTTAATATCTGTACAGTTTCTCCTTAATCTCAGATTTGGCTTTTCGGCACCCCTTCCAGCCATTTATCCAAATGACAGCTGGTTTTGTCTATGAAGTTATTACAGTCTACTGGCTTGAAAAAGGTTTTGGTAGCTAGTATGCCCACCAACCACTAGATGGCAATCTGGGACAGAGACTAAAACATCCTGTGCTACATCCAGCCATTGTATTAATTCAACTTAATGTATGCGCATGTTTGACGTATATTTTTTGCATGTCATTGTATATTCATATACATTATAAGGGCTTTCTGTCCACCGTCCTAGAGATTTCTGTCGATTAACAGGAGCTCCAAATACAAGGGGATTTCTTCAGATAGAATCACCCATTCTCCTCCAGCGAGGAGCAACATATAGTGTGAAACTCCCCCCTCTCTGGGACAGAGACTGAAACATTCTGTGCTACATCCAGCCACTGTAATAATCACACTCAATGTATACGCATGTTTGACGTTTTGTGCATGTCAGTATACAACATAAGGGCTTTCTATTTACCGTCCTAGAGATATTTGTTGATTAACAGGAACCCACAACACAAGGGGATTTCTTCAGATAGAATCACCCATTCTCCAGCGAGGAGCGCCATATAGTGGGAACCCCCTCTTCTGTTTCACTATCCAGTAGCAGTTATAGGCTCTGCTACAACCCCCTATTGGCAGCATAACGCTACTCATATCTATACCAACTCGGGAAGCGCCAAAAGGGTATCCCCACCCACATCATCCATTCACGTAGCCTTTCAATACCCTGGGCTGCATATCCCGAGTTTGTCACACAAATACATATCCTACTCCAAAGATCATCCAAAGATCATCTCCAAATACTGGCCTATTCTCAGACAGGACCCCGCATTGGTGGAGGTCCTTCCAGAAAAACCCCGATTCGTGTGTAGAGGAACAGGGAACCTAAAGAAGGCCATCACTAGGAGCGAATACCCAGCCCAAACAAGAAATAAAAAAGAATATTTCCAGATAGAAAAGGGATTTCACGGCTGTGGTAACTGCTTAAGTTGCAGGAGTACGGGGAATAAAAAAAGAAATTATAAAGAAGTAGACCACAAAAGAGGAAAATGGAAAATCCGCGACATCCTAACCTGCTTCTCTAAGAACGTCCTGTACCTTCTAGTCTGTCCCTGTGGCCTCAAGTACATTGGGAGAACAACCAGAGCTCTCAATGTAAGAGTCAGAGAACACATTAGAAATATATCGAAGGGACTGGAAACGCACAGTGTACCCCTACATTTCAAGAAATCACATAATTGCGATCCAAAAAACCTCGAATTCTTAGCCCTCAAAAAAATTCACCCGCAAAGAAGAGGGGGAGACGCAATCAAACTACTGGGCAAAGAAGAGATGAGATTCATATATGAGTTTGGAACTCTACACCCTGCTGGTCTCAATATGGACTTTGAAATCTGCCATTTTCTCTAGAAAACATTATATCAGATCTCACCAGATCACCACACGACACAACCTCCTCAATTCCCACACAGAGTGTTTATACTCTCACTGAACGCATGCCAATTGTACAGAGCTGAGTATGCTATCCAGTATTAGGATTTCTTAACGAGAGCTAGACATCCAACGGAACAACATCCTTCATATGGCTATCCCACTTTTCGCCCAAACCCTCTCTATGTACAGGTAGGGGTATGTGACAGTATTTCCATCATCATCAGACCCTAATATTCCCAGACAGGACCATGTACCCTCTCTCGCCCAACTATGGGGATTATTAGGGATTATATCTATACTTATGGCCTCACTATGGACAACCATTAACTGTATATATCTAGACATTCTGTAAATTTATGGTACTAGATTGACCCACTGTATGTATGCTTAGAATAGAACTCAATGCAATAAGTACATGCTTTTTTCAAAGAACGCATAGCAAGCACCTCCCTATTGGAAGAAGAATAAAGCCAGAATAGAGAACAATCAAGATGACGTCATCACCCAGGGACGAAAAAGCCCACCCACAATGAAATCGGATCTCAACACGGAAAAAAATCGTATTTATCCAAAAAATCGTATTTAAAACGAACGAACTTTCACATATACGAAAAGTCACAACTAAGTTCCGAAAAAAATTGTATTTCTTTATAAAGACGGAATTCCGCACATACGAAAAAGACACACCCACAAAGATACGAATTTTCGCGCATGCGCCTACGAACGAATTACGATTCGCGCCTTTTCGTATTGTATAAATATTCGAATTGTAAAATAGAGTCCATCCAACTGATGAAGCTAGTGGCAACCTAGCGAAACGCGTTTTGGAGGACCTTTTATCTTTTTTCACTCACTGGAACACTTACTGCCTGACCCACTGTTCTTTTTTATTTTGTTATCACCCATTAAACCCCATTTTAGCCGTATCCCTGCATCCAGCGTTTTTATTCCAAGGAACCCAGCCCCCACTTCCATTCTAGCACCCAGAAAAGGGCTACATTGGATTCGTGGAAGCATAACTCCATAAAGGAACACCGCAGGAGCAGAGGAAGGCGAACCAGAGGGGAACACACTGGTGAAACATTCCAAAAAGACCGTCTGGGAGACAGAGCTAAACGTAAGTGCATGTGGCCAATCCACTCCAATTTTCTCTGGAATTTTTCTGAGATACATTTTCCTAACTCCAACTCTCTGTCTTGGAGGCACAAGATCAAGAGAGAGGAATTGAAAAACAAGGAAGAACAACCGATGCATTGTATCAGGAGAAGGAAATCAAGGCCTGCTTTTTAAAAGAAACTTTGGGTATATGCCCACCAACCACTAGATGGCAATCTGGGACAGAGACTAAAACATCCTGTGCTACATCCAGCCATTGTATTAATTCAACTTAATGTATGCGCATGTTTGACGTATATTTTTTGCATGTCATTGTATATTCATATACATTATAAGGGCTTTCTGTCCACCGTCCTAGAGATTTCTGTCGATTAACAGGAGCTCCAAATACAAGGGGATTTCTTCAGATAGAATCACCCATTCTCCAGCGAGGAGCAACATATAGTGTGAAACTCCCCCCTCTCTGGGACAGAGACTGAAACATTCTGTGCTACATCCAGCCACTGTAATAATCACACTCAATGTATACGCATGTTTGACGTTTTGTGCATGTCAGTATACAACATAAGGGCTTTCTATTTACCGTCCTAGAGATATTTGTTGATTAACAGGAACCCACAACACAAGGGGATTTCTTCAGATAGAATCACCCATTCTCCAGCGAGGAGCGCCATATAGTGGGAACCCCCTCTTCTGTTTCACTATCCAGTAGCAGTTATAGGCTCTGCTACAACCCCCTATTGGCAGCATACACGCTACTCATATCTATACCAACTCGGGAAGCGCCAAAAGGGTATCCCCACCCACATCATCCAGATATGGCTATAGCTAACCGTGTAGATACTGTGTGAGTAAATTTCCATTCAGATTTAAATAATTTACAGTGTGTAAAATAATTTTTTCCCATTTTTATCATCCAAACCTTTGCGATTATATATTCCATGGCTCAAAATTTCAAGTCCCAAGCTACTAGCCAGACCATAAGAGTTACTCGCCACCAGTTGCCCCACCTACCCTGCCCTAAACTCCTCCCCTAAACACGCCTTTTTAAATTATTTTATGAAATTACACTGTTAAAGATTTTATTCAGAATAAAGTTACAAAATAATAAATAACATTAATACCCAAGCATCAGATACATGTATACCCAAGCACCAGACCCAGACAAGTAGTTTCATCCATTAAGTACAGACTCCTCCAACAGTTTTTAGGACCAAATTAATTTGGTGTTTATGCATCCAATATATCAAGTGGAACCTAATACTCCCATTATTCATATGCCAGGTTATCACTAGAAGTTAGAGGACCCCAAAGTCAGGTTTCCCCCTTGGATGCTGATATAGATGAATCCATTAATTTTCGTCTGCGATACTTCCATCCCCATTTTTTCTTTTTTTTGCTCCTTCTGTATCACCCATCTCTTTCTTAATAAATAGGATTTATTTTGCATAACCTCAAATGCCTACACCACCATTTCACCAATTATGGTCTCTAGCGGGAGTTGTAGTAGCGGCGCTGGTTCTGGCGTCACTTCCAGCACGCTGACAGCTTGGCAGCTTTTTACTTTCCCTTAGTTCACACCAGGGGTGGGGAACCTTTTTTCTGCCAAGGGGCCCCCTTTAATTAACTTCTCTCCCCACTTGAATTAATTTCTCCCTCCCTTTAATTTCTTTTGCCCAATTAATTTCTCTCTCCCATTTATTTCATTTCTCTTTCCACATTTATTTCATTTCTCTCTCCCCAATTTATTTCATTTCTCTCTCCACATTTATTTCATTTCTCTCTCCCCATTTATTTCATTTCTCTCTCCCCATTTATTTCATTTCTCTCTCCCCATTTATTTCATTTCTCTCTCCCCATTTATTTCATTTCTCTCTCCCCATTTATTTCATTTCTCTTTCCACATTTATTTCATTTCTCTCTCCCCAATTTATTTCATTTCTCTCCCCATTTATTTCATTTCTCTCTCCCCAATTTATTTCATTTCTCTCCCCATTTATTTCATTTCTCTCTCCCCATTTATTTCATTTCTCTCTCCCCAATTTATTTCATTTCTCTCCCCATTTATTTCATTTCTCTCTCCACATTTATTTCATTTCTCTCTCCCCATTTATTTCATTTCTCTCTCCCCATTTATTTCATTTCTCTCTCCCCATTCATCTCCTCCTCTTCATTCATCTCTCTCCATTTCTCCCCCAATTCATCTTCCTTTCCATTTCATTTCTCCCCCCAATTCCTCTTTCATTTCATTTCTCCCCCTCCAATTCATCTTTTTCATTTCTCCCCCTCCAATTCATCTTTCATTTCATTTCTCCCCCCAATTCATCTTTCATTTCATTTCTCCCCCCCCCAATTCATCTTTCATTTCTCCCCCCCCAATTCATCTTTCATTTCATTTCTCCCCCAATTCATCTTTCATTTCATTTCTCCCCCAATTCATCTTTCATTTCATTTCTCCCCCAATTCATCTTTCATTTCATTTCTCCCCCAATTCATCTTTCATTTAATTTCTCCCCCAATTCATCTTTCATTTCATTTCTCCCCCCAATTCATCTTTCATTTCTCCCCCAATTCATCTTTCATTTCTCCCCCAATTCATCTTTCATTTCTCCCCCCAATTCATCTTTCATTTCTCCCCCATTCATCTTTCATTTCTCCCCCCCAATTCATCTTTCATTTCTCCCCCCAATTCATCTTTCATTTCTCCCCCCCAATTCATCTTTCATTTCTCCCCCCAATTCATCTTTCATTTCTCCCCCAATTCATCTTTCATTTCTCCCCCCAAATCATCTTTCATTAATTTCTCCCCCCCAATTCATCTTTCATTTCATTTATCCCCCCAATTCATCTTTCATTTCATTTCTCCCCTCAATTCATCTTTCATTTCATTCCCCCCCTAATTCATCTCTTTCTCTCTGTTATGCTCTCTGCTTGCTATAACACTCTCCATTTCACCCCCTGCCATTTATTTCATCTCCCCCCCCCCGTTTACCTGACCTGGAGAGTAGAATGAGGGGGCGGAGATTATCCTTCACGCTGTGCCCGGAAGATAAGGGGCCCAGCGTGAAGGAGAAAGATCCAGCGTGCAGCAGGATGGGCTGATAAAGGTGCCTCGGGTGAGTGTATTTGCAAACCCCCCTCCCTCCCAGGAAATGATTCCGGCCAAGTCCCGTTTGCTGAAAAAAAAAAAAAGCAGACTGGCTGACCTGAAGAAGAGTAAAAAAACAACACGGCCGCCAGCTGAAAGCGCAGGTAGCACGATAGACTTTATCATGCTGCCTGCGTGTGCAGTTTTACTCGCCAGCGCTCCATTTCCCCTCGCAAAACGCGAGTATGCGAGTGGAAATTTTGAGGGCTGATATATTCTATAGGAAATTCTTGTTAAAAAAAAAAGTGAAATGGGAACCTGTTAGGCCCCGTTCACAACACGCTCCTGCGCGGTTTAAAACGCATAAACAATGAAATCCCATGATTTTCTATGTGGGCTTTTCACACCTGGGTGTTTCACAGCGCGCAGGAGCGCGCAGCAAAACGTCCTAAGAAGTATGGGAGCTTCTTTGGGGCATTTATCTGCGTGTTCGCGGCCATAGACTGTGACGAGAAAACGCGTTTGCGCGTTTTTTGCAATCAAAAACGTGCCTTTTCGTCCAGCGCGCGTTCTGCACATGGCAGGCAAAGACCACACCCCCGGGGAATTCCGACGCCACTCTGCACGAACGCTGAAGAAAGATGGATGCTGAAGCTGGAGCTGGCGTAGGCCTGGGCGACACAGAGGTGTTCATTCGTCAGGTGCATGGGAAACCATGCATCTATGACCAGAGGAGAAGTGACTATAAAAACAGAACAGCAAGGCTGTGAGTATGGCAGGAGATCAGGGAGAAGTTGTGGGCAGATTGGAAGACCTGCAGCAACCGAGAACGCAATACGAGAGGTACATAAAATAATAAATACCCATGTGTGACCTAGGGGCAATAAATACCCATGTGTGACCTAGGGGCAATAAATACCCATGTGTGACCTGGGGCAATAAATACCCATATGTGACCTAGGGGCAATAAATACCCATCTGTGACCTAGGGGCAATAAATACCCATGACAGCTGCTGTGGTCATGACTATAAAAACCGGAGAACCATGCAGCGTGCATGCATTTTAAAAAAAAAATATTTAAAAAAAATACAAAAAGGTCTGAAATCTGTTTATATACAAACAAAGTTTATTAACCACTTCAATGCGGAGGATGCGCTCAGCGCGTCCTCCGCATTACCGCTGCTGTGCGAACGACGCGCTGAGCGCGTCCTCCCATTGGGGTCAGCGTTCGGCCGGGTTCCGGCCGATCGCTGGCCCCCCCGGTGCGGGCTAACATCCTCGATGTCAGCCCGGCATCCGGAACCGCAGCCGCTGGAGTTAGTTGTCATCGCGGCAGCGCGATGACACCTAATTCAGGCGCCCCCCCCCCCCCGCATGTGCGGAGGAGGCGCCTGAAAGGGAGGGGGGGAGGTCCTTCGGACCTCTCTCCCTCCCGATCGGCGGCGTTGCGGGGGTTAACCCAGGCACCATTTGGAAGGGCACAGCCTGCCCTTCCAAATGGTGCCTGGCATTAACCCCTGGGGAGCTGGATCGCGAATCGGCGCTGAAAAGCGCCGGTTCGCGATCCTTTCCAGGAGCTGGCCGACATCTTGGATGTCGGCCAAACCTCCGGGAACTCCCCCTGAGGACTGGCGTCATCGTGCGTAGCACGATGACGCCAGTCCTAGAGTTAACCCCTAACTGCCACCAACGGTGGAGATAGGGAGTTCATTGGAACTCCCTATCTCCCGATCCGTGGCAGCTAGGGGTTAATGTTTGGTATGGTTGGATCTGCCAGAGCATGGCCGTTCCAACGATACCAAACACGAATGTGGAAAAAGTTTTTTAAAAAAAATTTAAAATTAAAAATAAAAATATATTTTAAAAAAAAATAAACATTTTTTTTTCTTTTTTTTGGTTTGTTAGTGTAGCAATATTGTTCCCATTTCAATTATAATGTGAACAATGATGCTGCACTAACGATTTTTGTATGCGGTGCGTTTGTTAAAAATCGCGTAATTTTCCCCAAAAAAAAATGTAACGAGACCCCATCTCTAATTTTTTTAACAAGCGCACCCCATACAAAATATAACCGCAATTGCTCGCATGTTAAAATATGAAAAAAAACACTTTACACGTTGTAAATTATTGAAAATACATATTTTATTGCATTTTTTGTTATAATATACAGACATGACATAACGTATACATATAATAATGACATATTATGAATCTACCGAGTCTGACGGAAAGAACGATATATAATATGTCTAGGTCATATACTAAAATAAGCCTTCAAAACACGTTTAAACATGATGAGCAAAACCGGTAAAAATGAGCTCAGCACAGAGGTGGGAAAAGCCTCAGCAGCGAAAGGGTTAATCAAAACATCAACTTTTCAAACGAAGAAACTATCAGGGTTATTCAGAGATCGTGAAAAGCAGGAGAATGACTGGAGAATGAAAAATTCTAGGTCAAAATAGCCGATTTGGAAAGTGAGATGAAAGGGAGAATTTTTCTGGTTTGGCTATTTTGACCTAGAATTTTTCATTCTCCAGTCATTCTCCAGTCATTCTCCAGTCATTCTCCAGTCATTCTCCAGTCATTCTCTGGCTTTTCACGCTCTCTGAATAACCCTGAGAGTATTTTTTTTAAAAAAAGTTGTTATATTTATTCATTATTGATGGCTTGCAACTGCCAAGACAGCTCACCCTCTGGTGACATTAAATATGCTGCGAACTTGTCCCGGATAGAGGCACCATGTCTGCTACCACGGCTGGCAAGCAGATCAGTACTCTCCATACTATGGACTAAAGAGTCCTCGAAATTGAACCCATCTCTGTGGCGGACGAAATTGTGCAGTACACAAACTGCCTTCACTACAGAGATGGCGTTCTCCAATTGTAAATTTATAGGACAGTGTAGAATGCGCCACTTATTGCTGAGGATCCCAAAGGCACAATCCACCACCCTGCGTGCTCAGGTCAGTCTGTAGTTGAACACCCTCTTCTCCACACTGAGTACACGGTTCGAGTAGGGCCTCATCATCACATGCTCACCGAGAGCAAACGCCTCGTCTCCCAAGGCAAAAGGCATAGGATCAGCGGTGCCAGGCAGCGTGGTGTTCGCTGGAAGGTCTAGTTCATCCCGCTGCAGCATTTGCCCAAATTCAGAATGGGCAAATACTGCCGCGTCCGAGCTGCTCCCGTAGGATCCGATGTCTTTGTATGTGAAGCAGTAATTTGCATCGGATACCGCAAACAGGACAAAAGAAAAATGTTTTTTATAATTGAAAAAACGGCTACCACTACCCTTCGGCTTAATTATCCGTATATGTTTCCCATCCAGCGCTCCCACACAATTTGGAAAAATTGCATGTCTTGGCAAAAACGTCTGCAATCGCCATCCACTCTTCTTTGTTGGTTTTTTTCATAACGACATCATGAAGGATATTCCATAGGGCACAGCATGTTTCCCGAATGATGTTGCTAGCTGTGGATTTTCCGATCATGAAGGCATAGTGCAGACTGACCAACGACTGTCCGGTTGCTAAATACCTATGAAATTTCAGAAAAAAAAATTAGTTCATGCTTACATTTTGTTTCAACAGTTGGTAACATGAAGCTAAAATGGAAAGGCATCAAGGATGCTTTCAACCGCCACAGGCGTAAGGAGAAGGAATACCGCAGTGGAGCGGCTGCCAGTGTGCCATCGCGCTATATACATGCGGACCAGCTTGCATTTCTTATCCCGTGCGTGGAAATGCGTAGGTAAGTCAAAACAATGACAATGTTTATGAGGGTCGTGGATATTGTTTTACAGAACATGTAAATAATAATATAATGCACACACTAATGTATTATTTGCTATTGACAGCACTGACAGTAGCTGGGAGAGGCAGGAGGAAGACAATGAGGAGGAGGACACGGCTACCCAAGATCCACAGCCATGCACCTCCACAGACATGCCGGAAACTCAACCCTCACCGTCACCGTCTCAAACCGAGACAGAGGCACCAACGACATCTGTCACAACATCTGCCCTAACAGCCCTGGCACCTCCTGTACTGAGACGTACAATTTTAAGGGTCCGTAGACAGAGGACTGAGCGGGAGGAGGACAGACTGATCAACGTCATGGAGGAAATGGCGCATAATGTCCAAAAACTGTCCTGTGAGGCCCATTTCCTCCTCAGCTTGGAGGACAAAATTAAAAGGGTGCCTAGGAGTCAACAGACAGAGGCACGTGATGCCGTCACACGTGCCATCGACTCCTTCCTTCCACCTGAAGAAGGGTCCTCCCAACACCAACATACACTAGCTACAACACAAACACCTCTACATACCACACACACACACTCCTCCACCTACTACCTACTACCCACAAACACCCATGCACCACCCCCCTGAAACATGGCACTCACACACACACACATTCCCCTTTTGGATATCCCACACCCAGCCATGGAAGGAGGGAGGAGATGCAGGGTGATGAGCATCACTATGAAAATGTATAAAGGAAATGTCTATCCCTAGGCACCTTTTTAATTTTTCCTATTTTTTACCTTGCTGAGGAAGGAAAATGCCTTGCCCGTTAGCTGTTTTTTGTTTTGTTAGCCAATAGTTGTCGAACTGCCCTGCCATTATGTGGTTTAATTTGTCAAGTTATTCAGGAGCATCCCGTATGCTTCAATGTTGAACATATTACCCTTTTTTCTACATATTTATAGAATAAACCGTTCTTTATTTAATGCAACAGTAAAAAGTCTCTATTTATTTTATTGACTATTTAAGATATTTTAGGCATTAATTGTGATTTTTGTCAACATTAGATTTTAATAATTGTTTTCTTTTTTCGGACAGCCCTTTTTCATTCATTGGATCTTATGTGTAAATTTCAGACTTTTTTGCTCTGTAGTTTCTTTGCAAACAGCGTTTCACTTTTCAAACATTGACAAGCGTACTGTTTTTCTCTTTTTATTAATTCCATTCGTCTGCGGTGTCGGGTTTTTCCGGAGGCTGCTCTGCGTTCTGATCGGCTCCTGCTCGGGTTTCTCCAGTGTGTTCAGAGGGGTTAATCCAGATGTTTTTGCAGGGTTTGGGCAAGCAATCGCCGGTTATGCGGTGAGTGTTCAGCAGGTTTGCGGCGACTTTTCCCTGCACTACGTCGGCCCTGTGGCGCTTGCTGAAAACACCGCAGGGTAGGTGTAAAGGGATCGCCAAACTGCTCCGTATTGGATGAAAAGTCACCAAACGTGCAGACTGCTTGATTCTCTTTGAATAACCCTGACAGCACATCGCACTGTATTATGTGTGTAGTGACGTTAGTTGACTTACCGCAACGTGATCAACAATCTTTCCACCGGTGCAATGCTCTCACGCATGAAGGTGTCCTGCTGTTGCAAGGTGGGGGACATCAAGTCCAGCAGCTCATCGAAACTATTGTCAAAAAAAAATAAATGTGAGAGTTAATAGCAATGAAATGGTGCTTATGGGCCATGTCGTCAGAACAACATACCATATTACACAGGTTAATTTGATGCTAGCTTTATTTTCTATCTTGCTATCCCGCCTGCTTCCCAATCAAATCTATGATGGTACTATCATGTGGGACACAACAACAATAAAAGCAGGGTACATGTACTAACCTCTTTATGGACATACGTGTGTATTGCATAAACTTGTCCTCGTGTGCACTCAGTTGCAAACAAGGCCCAGACCTGACCTCGTTGTCGGTCTGCGATGATGGGATGCACCCAGTAGCGTCACCTGTCCATCGCCTGCCTCCTTCTCCTCAAGCGCAGTAGGTGGAAAGCTGCGACTGCTGCAATAGTGCGTCTTGTGCGGATGTCCATTTTGCAAATCTGGTTCCCTCAGGATGCACAGGAAGTCTTTTTCATTGGACGCCTCTGTAATTAAGACAGTAAATTTTCTATTGGACACCTCCGAAGTCAATCAAAAAACGCGCGTACAACTATTAGCAAAATTAGAATTAGCAAAAACGCACGTGCAACGCAAGACAAACGCACGGGAAAAACGCGCGTTAAGCGTTTTTAATATGTGCGTTTAGGTGTGAACCCAGCCTTACTGCATTTTTCTGAGAAAATATAGAATTTTAATTAAAAAGATGATAAAAATGTATATTTCCCTTGTGTTTTGGAGGATTATTTATGAATAATATGACCATGTATAAAACACTGATCTAGCTCCCGCAGTGGAAAATTAAAAGGTGAGTAATGTCAGTGGAATTTCTCACTTTATATGTGACAAATGGACAATGCCATCACTGGAACTTAAAATAGTGTTTTTTTATCTTATTTTTTACATTTTACATGGTCATGTTTGGTATTAATGCAAAGGCCAGACTCTGACCTGTCCAATAACGCCTCACTTGACCCTGTGAGGTGTAAAGATTAGTGACGCAGGGGTCCAACCCCCCCCCCCCAATGCTCTTCGCTGCAGTGCGGCAGTTTAGTTTCTTGATGTAACAATTCTGTGTTAGAAAGAAACAATTTTTCTTATTATTGTTACAAAAAATCTGGTTATGTTTGATATCCTTGGAAAGGTCATGCTCTGGCCTTTCCAGTGATGCCAAGCGTGAACCTGTAGCTGCCTGCTATGTAGTTGGAGCTACAGGGATCCAAAGTCCATCAATGCAGACATAATTATCCTTTCTCTGGGCCTATTCTGGGGCATGGGCCCGGAACTGCTGCTCCATCAGCCCCTATGTTAATCCAGCCCTGTCCCTATGGACATTGCCTTGGTATTGAGGTTCTGCCAGGACGCTATCTGGACTTTGTCTCCTGTCAGTTTGTCTCCTTGCTTGCGTTCTCAGTCACCCCTTGTTCCTGCCAGTATTCAGCTGTGCCATCCTGTTTATATCATGTAATCTACCCGCCGTGTCTCATACCTGCAATAAACCTCCTGGATTTCTCTGTACCTGCCTGTGTGTGCTGTGTTTCCGTGCAGTTTGGCCTCTCACCTGTCACTCGGCGTCGTGACCCTGAGAAAAGATAATGTATCTTGATCGATAAATATTAAAAAGTCAAGTTACAGGTAGATTGATATCAATAAGCTGGGCGATAAACAAAGCGTACTGCTTCATCTGTCCAATATATGTAGGTTAGCCTCAAGTTCAAGGAATTATTCCACAGAGAAAGCAATCTGTACTGCTTTCACAGTGAAGAAGTACAATCCCACTTTCAGTGCATATTCACCCCTTTTTCCTGGGCCAGTCCTTTTTTGTCTAGACTCACCTTTATCGATGGATGCGGACTGACACAAGTCTTTCCAGGCATTGCATCTCTGGCATGTCACCTCCTAGGACTTCCACCCTGGTCCTGATCTCATACGTCTGTCACCTTTTAGATTAATCCAAGCATCTGCTTCAGGTTCATTCAGTACCAGCTCTGGCCTTTTGGGGATGGATCAGTATCAGTGTTGCCTCTTTCCTGTAATACCAACTCTGACCATTTATACTGTTGCTGGTGCTCTGTCTATTTGCTAAGTGACTTGCGTTTCCCATCAACTACCCTATAAATACACAAAGCTGTTTCAAACTGGTGCCTAAGCATTCAGTTTATATCCTGACAATCGACAAGGCCTCCTTGTGTTCCTTTGCTTCTGTAGTTCCTTTTAAATTCTAGATTTCCATTATAATTACCATAAACCTTTTTCAAGTTTCTTCTTATATATCAAAACCGAAGTAAAGCGCTGCGCGACTCTGATCAGAGGAGACGATAGACACAACCACACCGAGATATGGCAGATTATCATCTGATCAGTCCGTGGTCTGTCAGTTTCGTTTATTGTTTCAACATCCAATAGAAATGTTCGTTATATATAAAAACTTCCTGCAGTTTTCACTCCCAACATAGGAATGTGATAGAACAACCAATCAGAGCAGATACATTTCTACGTCAGAGTTTAACCAACAGTGAGACAAAATTACTACATTTGATTCAGAGATTACTTTTTTTCTAGTTTACACTGTTGACACACCCTTTCCTGCACACAAAGGAAATGGCTAAATTCCACAGGCTAACATCCTATGCAAGTAAAAGACTTGCAGGGTTTGACACTTATAATGGGGGGGGGGTGGATTTCACACAAATGCAAAAATTAAAAAACTACCTATCATATTAAAATACCTTTCAATCGTCTCATTGATCACATATACAATCGTGATCACAAAAATGGATGAAACAAACTAGACAATTAAACTAATTATACCTGGGGCCATAGTATTCTCGCCTAATACCTTTACGATATACGAAAGGGATTCCCCAAGGAGGCCCTTTATGAGCATAAAATATACTTATCTATCTAGATTCACTCTACCAGCAAACCACACTTGGAGCGTAGGCAAAAAATACCTAATCTAGACATTAAATAACTATTTATTCCCATTTCCCAAAATATAATTCACCGAACAAGAAAAGTATAATAACTTGAATGTAAAAGGTTATTTATCTAATAATCAACATGAGTCAGATCTATATCTGTGTGTTTTCCTATGTTCAGCTTCACTCCACAGACCGCATACACACCTGCATTCATACACACTCAAGAAATACAGTCTCATTTTCCCAAATACATTCCTTTCTCACACTTATCTAGGGGATTAAATAAAAAAAATAATATTCCATAATCTAATACCGTAGTCCACAGTGCGAGATCAAGGTCTGGTCTTTTTCAACATCCCAGCTTGAGACGCATAATCATTAAATGTCATCAGAGCTCCCACCATAGGGACTCCTGAACAAGCTGTCTCTTTGCGCTGGTTGCTTATTACCTGTGACCTTTGACCTTGACACAAAATGTCCATGATTCGTTCCATATGCAGTCATTGTGACTGTCAGGTTTCTTGATGATGCGATACGGTTGTAGCAACAATAAAGAAAAGAAAAAAAGAAAGAAAATATGGTATTCCCCGCTAATCATATACATCCATTCATTCATTATCACTCTCAAGTACACGAAAACAATAAAAATGTTAATTTACACAAGAAGAGACACAGATAATAAAGTTTAAAATTTCCCCTCAAAGAAAATTATACTACTTCTGACCCATTGTTAGAGAAAAAAATATATATGCAACTTTGGCTCAAAAGGGAAATAGCCGAAGTGCATACTCCACCCATTCTAAATAACAAAAAAAAATATTTAACTACTATCCTATTCGGTCTTGTTCGGTATTTTGAAACAAACCTGGTGTTTATAAAACACACCAATCCTCAAATAAAATCCAAAAAATAAAAACAACTTTAATTTTACCGAATTAAAACTTTCCATTTACCACTATATATGTCATGAAACGTATTTATGCAAATGCATTAAATTATATGTTCCTAAATACATTAATTAACTCTAATTTTAATTGGATGTGATCTTCAATAATCCTAAATGTGTCAGGGAATTTGAACAATATTGATTGTAACCGAACAACAAAAATAATAAAATATAAAATAATAAAAGACACAAAATAATTATCACTTAGACGACAACACAAAGACAATCCATCAGCATATAAAAATACATTATCTTCTTCTTTCTTTGTCTTCTGTCTTATTGGTTGAAAATAACGGTTTTGTAAAACTGACATGTCTTAAGTTATATTTCCAAATCAATGATCTTCTTTAAACGCATGATTTATTGATGAGTTGTTGATAAATTTGGTGTCTGATAATTCCTTATTATCCGGTTGATGAAACATTGCAATGTGAAATGATAATGTGTTTGAGTAAATTTCCTTCAATTCCAACAGCTTTATCAATATTGGTATTCAATAATCTTCCATCTAGCTTGAGCAAAGTTGGCATGCATGGGTAATTTTCACCTAAAGTAAAAAACTTGGGAAAAAAATGTATTATTAACCTGTTCAAACTTTAAAATTTATATGGTTAAAATACTTTTAAAATGGAGAAAAAAAATGCAACACATTTTTGGACACAAAGAAAAAGGAGTGGTCATGAGAGAGAAAATGGATGGGCTGGGAGAAAAATTCTAAAACTGGGTTTTTTCTTTTTACTTTTGCAACGGTCACCAATTTTCTCAAAAGGCTCTTCAATTCAAATAAAAAAATTAAAAAAAATAACAAAAATATCATGAACTGGGAAAGAAAGTATAGAAGGGCATGTTAAAAACTTGACGTGTTAACTAGCACAAAGTTCTCAGAGAAAAAGATTCTTAATAAACATCTAAAACTACAATCATGATTAAGGATATTGGTTAAAAACAAACATTCAAACGTGAGGTGTTTGTGCAGCTATTTTACAACCTGTTTTATTCCCTCCAAGAATATTCAATGGGGGCATAGTCATACATTATTGCACTTCACACCAAAAGACAAAAACATCAGACAGCAAAAAATAAAACTAGACATCTGGCTACCACTGCAGAAAAAAGAAAACAAACAAACAATACTCAAGATAACAAACTACAACCTTCCATCTCCCTTAGTCAACTAAAATAAAACCAAAAAAAACCCCACCTTCTCTCATTTTAAATCTGCCTAATTTCCTTTGTACAGCGCTACTAAACCTGTAGGCGCTTCCTTTAAACTTTCACTCAAATCCTTCAGCTTTATATCACTTCATCCTCTTAGATTCCAAACAACTAAACATGAACCTACATAGTACATATATATTCCATTATACAAGTTACAAAAACTGTAAATGATCTCAGTCAGCCATTTTGACAAAACATATAACCTATATTAAGGTGTGGTCAATCCCTTAGTGCTGGACTCAAACAAAGACCAGAGGAAAATAACCGACCACGCCTCTTTTGGGAAAATGTATAACTTATATTAAGGCAGATTGAGCCAATCACCTTGATACACTAATTTTTTATATATCATACATCAACTTATAACATAACATTCACGTGTAACCTGCCTTGTCAAAGTATTGACTTTCTATGTTCATCTTTCAAACATAAGCTAAGAGTAAAAAAAGGAGTCATTTTTGAAATTTACTGTAAAAGTAAAGCCCTATTGTCTCCATTTCCTGTGCCTTTTTTTTTTTACACAAGGCAAGGCAGTAAAGACACAAAAACAAAGCAACCTGTTTTAAGAGAAGCAGTCCCTATACATAAATTACATATAAAAAAACACTATCAAAACTCCGAAATACAAAACATCAAAGATAAACACATATATTAATAGTTAGTAAAGACAAACATTTAAATAAACAGACGTAATCAATGGCAAGAAACAAAATAAAAAAATAAAATAAAACAAAAACAAACGTGAAATCTGAAAGAAAAAACTGTTTGCAAATCCTTTAGAATCAGTTAAATTATAAAATAAGGCAGGGCGAACATACAGCAAAGCAAAAAATAAAAAATAAATAACAAAAACAAAAAAATGTCAAGAATGCAAGAGAAAAATTGCTCTCAATGGAAGCAACGCTATTTTGTTTTCTATCTTGCTATATAAGAAGAAACCGGACCTAATCAATTAAAATAAAATGCTACGAGCCAGAACTCCAGAACACAAAAGAGCTACACTCTGGACACAAAAACAAACACATTTACTCAACGCTAGAAACATCTTTCAGTTTCCCGGGTGAGTGACATAACGAATACTCAGCACCAGAACTTCATCAGGGTACATCAACCTAACGAGTGAGTCACCGCTCATTAACAGTTCTCTATCAGGCAAGTTAAGATAAACAAACAATAAACAAAGAAAAACAAACAGAGCGTCCTACAACAACACAGTGGCTCTCACAGGCAGCCTCCCCATGGAAGCAAAGATTCTTTTATCTATATAGGCAATTGTTTAACATGAAATAAATCATATCAGACAATTGAATTATTAAATCCCACTTCTGACACCAACTGTTAAATTCTAGATTTCCATTATAATTACCATAAACCTTTTTCAAGTTTCTTCTTATATATCAAAACCGAAGTAAGGCGCTGCGCGACTCTGATCAGAGGAGACGATAGACACAACCACACCGAGATATGGCAGATTATCATCTGATCAGTCCGTGGTCTGTCAGTAGGGTTTATTGTTTCAACATCCAATAGAAATGTTCGTTATATATAAAAACTTCCTGCAGTTTTCACTCCCAACATAGGAATGTGATACAACAACCAATCAGAGCAGATACATTTCTACGTCAGAGTTTAACCAACAGAGACAAAATTACTACATTTGATTCAGAGATTACTTTTTTCTAGCTTACACTGTTGACACACCCTTTCCTGCACACAAAGGAAATGGCTAAATTCCACAGGCTAACATCCTATGCAAGTAAAAGACTTGCAGGGTTTGACACTTATAATGGGGGGGGGTGGATTTCACACTAATGCAAAAATTAAAAAACTGCCCTATCATATTAAAATACCTTTCAGTTCCTGACTGAGTTTCCTGAGTGTGTCTTTTTGCATGGGTATCCTGATTATTCTGATATGTGGTACTCCTTTTCCAGTTTGTTCTTATACCATTCTGTTCTCTGGCATCCTGACCTGGGCGTGTTCAAATACATCAGGTATCAGTGACCACCTTCTAGGAGGTGCCTGTATCTTGTAAAGCTCAGCCATCCTAAGGTCTGGTAATATTCCTTTCTACCCCATTCATTTTCTGTTAGTCTCCTGCATAGTGGATGTGACGTGAGTCACTTTGAACTTGGGGTACATAGACCAAGAGATGTATTTGGGAGGTGCAGGCCTAATGTTCTATATTATTTCCCTGCCCTCTCCTATGTTACAGTTACAAGTATTTAAAAAGCACTAACAAGTTCCGTAGTGCTGTACAGTGGGTGAGACCACATAACAAATATACATACACGTTAAACACACAGAACAGTAGGTGACAGGACCCTGCTCGAGAGCTTACAATCTAAGAGGAGCGGGGTGGCACACTAGGTGAGGGTAAATAGAATACAAGAAGTAGCTGTGCATGTGGGCTGGGTGAGAAGATGGCACAAGAAATGTGGAATGAGCCGGTAGGCTCCTCTAAAGTAATATGTTTTCAAAGACTTCTTGAAGGACTGGAGAGCCGGGGAGAGTCTAATGTTGCAGAGGAGAGAGTTCCATAGAAAGGGGGCAGCTCGGGAGAAGTCCTGGAGCGCGGGAGTTGGGGGTGCGGGTACGAGGAACTAATTTGCATCAGATCATTAGCAGAGCAAAGTGGTCGGGACAGATGTACCTGCTAATAAAGTAATAAATGTAAGCAGGGGCGCGGTTATTGAGTGCTTTGTATGTGAGCACCAATATTTTGAATTGGATTCTTAAGGAAACAGGGAGCCAGTGTAGAGATTGACAAGAGAGCGAGGTGCTTGAGGTGAGGTGAGGTGGGTCAGCCTAGCACAGGCATTCATAACAGACTGCAGAGGGAGAATCTAGGAACTCTTAACCCCTTCACTACCGATAGAGATATTTAGGGCTTCAAAGGCACCATCTGGTGCCCCGTTATCGAGATATCTCAGTATGCTCATCTGCAGCCCAAAAGCAAATTAATTTTTTTGCTGCAAAAGGCTTTCCTTTGCTGCAGGTAACGCGACCAATGAATCCTGACTGCCCCTAATAAAAGACACCCCTCCATGCAGTCAGTGTTCAGTCATTGCAGCCCCTACAGCAGACATACACCCAAACCCAGTGTGCTGCTAATATACAAACCTGTAGTGAAACGTGAATGTGTAAGCTTCGTGGGCGCTTCAAATTGTGGTTTAAATAGAAAGTAATATTAATCGTGCAGCCAAGGGCAAGCAAGCAGGTATCCTTCACTAAAACTGCTATAATAAATATACCGAAAAAGAAAAGATTTCGCCCGGCGCCAAAAATATACAAAATGTATGAAAAGTGCGCATGCAAATGTGAATAAATAAACCAAAAAAATACTTCTATAGTTATAGCAAAGCCATGGGAAGCCACGAGCAAACTATGTAAGTATTTTTTTAGTTTATTTATTCACATTTGCATGCGCACTTTTCACACATTTTGTATATTTTTGGCGCCAGGCGAAATCTTTTCTTTTTAATATACAAACCTGACTCCCTGCTTCCCCAGGATTCTGTGTTTATCCCTTTGGATCCTTGCCCCTCTCCAAGTCTCCTGACCCTCAAGGAACCTTTATCATCCTTCTCTGAACCTCCTTTGTGTCTCCAGCATTCCTGCCGTGTTCAGCCCTTTAGCCATAACCTGGTCATATGTCTAAAGCCTGGGAACTACCTCCAGCCATTTCCACAAGGAAACGATATTGCATGTTGGCCACACTAAACACCTTGGCCGGATCCCAGATGGCACTGGGACCTGACATAGATTGAGAAGAGTAGTGGACCCAGAATAAAGCCTTGAGGTACCCAACTGAAAGAGGAACTAGGGATGAAGAGACACCAATGAAGAAGACACTGAAGTAGTGAAGAGAGAGATAGGAGAGAGCTGTGTCACTGAGGCCAAGTTGATGCAGCGTGAGCAGTAGAAGAGGGTGGTCGACAGTGTCAAATGCAGCAGAAAGGTCAAGAAGAATAAGCAGGGAGAAGCAACCTTTGGCTTTAGCAGCAACTAAATCATTAATCACCTTGGTCAGTGCAGTGTCACATATGCCGCTCCAGGGGGACTGCAGACCACTCCAGGGGGGGTCCCGGCAGTGCCGGTCTCGCTGATACTTGGCCAGGTGCCAGGTGATGCGCTGGCTCCAGGAGGTCACGTGGGTAATCAGGAGGCGGGGCGCGGCATTATGATGCTGAGCCGCCGGGTTTAAATGCAGACGCCGCAATCCGGCTCATTGCCCTGTCGTGGAGTTACTTCCCCAGTGCTAGTGATTCGACTCTTGCGATTCACTGCTGTTGCTGATTACTACTGTTTTTATTGACTCGGATTGTGTGAGAACTGCTCCTGTTTTTGACCTGGCTTGTATGAGAACTATTCTTGTTCTTGACTCCGCTTGTATGCAAACCAGTCCTGTTTCTGACTCTGTGTGTATGAGGACCGTTTTGTATGCTTTCCTGATCATTGCTGTCTGTGTTAATATCGAGTCCCTGGAGTTAGCTTCTCTTAGGGTATGAAGTGCCGATCATTCAAGGATTGGAAGAGTAGACAGGGCTCTATATACAGGCACCGATATCTGTTTTTTGGGGGGATCCCGTGACAAGCCGTCTCAGTGGAGTGCTGGGATTGAAAGCTGGTTTGGTGTGGATCAAGTAGAGAGCAGCGAGAAAACTGTTGAGCTAGTTATGATTTTGGAGGCAAAGGAGAACAAAGTTGGGACTGTAGTTTGAAAGGGAGGTGGGATCAAGAGATGGCTTGCTTCTTTAGAATGGGTGTGTAGAAGTCACCCTGTACTTATAGCTTGCAGGGTGTTTGTGTAATTTGTGTTATGTGAATACCGCTATTGTCCATGTGTATCTATTACTATCTGCTGATTTGATTAATGGGTGGGTTACCTTGGCCATTTCCAATTTACCCTATCTGGTATGTGTCTGTATCTGTTAAACGTTTGAATGGATGTTGTTCAGTCTTTACCAAATCTTGAGCAATGTTAATCCCATCTGTCCCTGTTTCAATTATGTCCCAGATTCTGGGCTGCAGACTGGAAAGCAGTAACGCCTGAACTTTATTCTAGAGGAGGGATTTTGAGGAGGTTCAGTGGGAGGCCGGGGCCTCAGTTTCCATTGGCTGTCAGGCTCTGCCTGGCACTGTATATATTATTCCAGTAAAGGCTGAGTAATGTGTTGCTGACTGTTGTAAACCTCCAGATCTACATGATGCCTAATTTCTGGGGGCATGCTAGCAAGGCTCTTTGTGTGTACCCATCCCTAAAGCTTTGGCTAAGGGCTGGTGAATGGCATGAAAGACTGCTGGTGGGAGAACAGGTGTCCAGCAAGGAAGCGTCATTAACAGATGTGACCCAGTCGGGGTATGGAGATCTGTTACAGGGGATTTTAAACTTCTCAGTGCAGATGGCTTCTCACTCTGACAACTCCTAAAATTGGGATGATGTTAGGACTATCAGACCATATGACAGAGATAGCTCATCCTTTTTATTATTATTTTTTTTCCCTAGTTCATCTTTAAACAGACCAGATGCACATATGCTACATGGTATGAGTTACCTTTTGTTATGTGACAGGGGTCCCTGAAATTTCCCTGTCCTTTTATAAATAGTAAAAGATGAACCCAATACATTTTAGTTCTATTGTAATTTACTGTATCACAGGTAGCATGAACTTTCTCGTCCAAGAATAGCGTTTTACATATCTAAATTTATTGTTTAGAAATGACAAATACTCAGGGATATAAAAGATGAACAATATTAAAAATGAAAAAGTGAAAGAAATGTACATGTTCAGTGCAGCCGTTCAATCTCGGCCTGTCACATTATCCCATCGCACTTTGCACCTGCGGTTGATTTGTATGTCTGGTCCCATGTATTCACACATTGTTAAGTAGAAGATGAGACTGAGTTGGCTTTTCACGCGCATTCCTGTAGCCAAAACATTTTTATTGTTTTTCTGATATCCCCTGTGGGAGTCTGGGCGTTTACATATAGTACAAGGTCCTAAATAAGCATGAAGACAAATGTGATAATACATTGTTTTTGACACGTTGTATTTAATGTCTGATATAATACTACTGAATATGGTCATTTCTGTTGTAGAACGATGACGTTTATGTATTATTATTTAGTTGTCCTATCCCTCCCAATATTTGTTATGTAAATTCCAGAATAGCTTCACCAAAATAATGTCATTGTCGTCATGTCTTTGTGGCCTATACCTGTGTCGCCATTTTTGTGACGCAATTCTGGGACTGACATATGTCTCAGTTGGCTTTGACTCATGGGAATTGTAACATTTTTGAATTTCCATTTTATTATATATGGTGTATTGTTACTTTTAAATACTTGGGTATGGTTGGGGACAAGATTGTCCCGCTTGCAAATCTTGTTCTAGGCCAAAGCAAAATGGCAGCCCTGAAATGTTCTCAAATATCTTAGACCTCATTGCTTTCGCAGTAAGGAATTTAAATTCTTACATTTCAGGTAGAAAGTGATCCGATATAGTTCACCGTAGTAAATATTTATCAGTTTGTAATTAAAGATGAAATGGTAAGCTTAAAAATGTGAAGAGAAGTTATAAATATATTTCTAGTAAATAGTAAACTATTTTGCAAGAGCACATGTTGACCTGATGTTGCTGGAATTCTGTTCCTTTCATGCAGCAGTAAATCATACTATGAACCACTGGATGTAGCAAATAAAATAAGAACACAGGTACATTGCCAAAACCTGACTTCTATAGCTATTTTGTTAGAAAACTTGGACTCAAATTCATATTCTTCACATCTGAACTTGAATTGTATAAGAACACAATGCTCGTAGTATTTTAAACACTGTAAAACTGGACATTTGGAGCACACTGCGATATTATATATACAGTATGTATATAGCTCTACACATACACACACACTTGACGAGTGGATATAAGTTATTGAAAAAAAAAAACATTTGCATGTCTAAGCAAATCAGACAATTACTTTGCCCACAGAGCCACTTTACCTGGATGCGGCAAAGAATTCTGGGTAGACATTCAAAGAAAGTCACAAATTATTTGCATCCAAAGTCTGCTGTGGCCCAGATACTTCATGTGCCAATGCAATGCCATATTAGAAAGCGTCAAGTGTAGGTCAGGGTATGCAATTTAACACAAACCACTCCTGGACAACAGTTTCAGGCTTTTTAGCCTTCACCTTCATAAGCAGTAGATGGGCTTGTGTTTTGCTATATCTCATGGCATTGCAGTGGAATGTAGGGTGGCTGCATAGCGTTTTGATGCAAAGAAAGGGGAAAATGTCAGTCTTCATGTCAATCTCCTACCCACAATTGATTTCTGCAAATGGGACATATAGCAAAGGTTCTCTGTTCATCATGATTTATATTCTCTTTTGCAATTTTTGTAGAGGAGGATTTTAATCTCCCTTTTTTGACTGAATTCAGCATCACACTTCAACATAAACAAGCCAACCTCCTGCTGGTGAGGGTTAACAAGTTTGAAACAGCTGTCCAGGAGGGCTTTGTGTGCTGTTGCACACCCTACACTATGTTTGAAGCCATCTAGTGTAAGCCATTGCACTGACATGTAGGATGTCTACAAAAGTTGAGAAATGTGATGCAGAAAAAGTGAGAAAAAAAATTGAAATGATTTGTATGTCCCACCTAGAATTGCTTTCTCCACATTGGCTGCCCTATTCTGACCAACCATCAGTCTATGCACTGTGACCATTCAATGTTATCTGAGTGGTCTCCGTGCCCTGATGTCATGTCCATATTGATGTAAAACAAGATAAGAACCCAGAATACGGACTCTTTAGGATGCAGGAGGTGCAGTGGAAGCGCTGGGATAATTCCAAGTAGAAGGTCGAGGAACGAACTTAGTCTTTTTGGGAAGGAAAGAGGAGTTGAGTAGCTATTGGTTCAACCGAAGGAGAAACAATTGTGAAGCGATGCCAGAGAGTGTTCTCCAGCCTTATATGGTGGACAGGGTGGAGGTGGACACGCCTCTACTCTGGGCACCGCCTCCACATCTCTTCCTGGAGGCCGGATTGGAGACTCCCCCCTGTGGTCTCTGCAGATTCCTGGCTCCTCCCCCCTCCACCGACCATGGAGGCTTCAATCCGCCCCCGGGCGCCATCTTGGCTGGCTCCGCTCAGCTGGCATCCCACATGGCCGTCGATGGCAGCATGGGCAGCGGAATGCCACGCCACGTCGGCCAAGGAACGCAGCCGACGGGAAGCGGCCATCCGGACACGAGGACCAGCGGACCGAGGACCCCGACGATCCTGGGGAGAGGCGGCTCGGAAGCCCGCGGACCCCGAGGGGGTACTCGAGGACGGGAGCAGTGGCCGGTGAGACGTGACACCTGAACCTTTGCTTCTCTTCCTCCTCCAGGGTGAGCTGATTCATCCAACTGAGTACAGGGCTTCAGTCCTACCAAGAACTCCTCCAACTGAGTGCTAAAGTTCAAGAAGTTGAAATCTTTGGGAGCCAGCTCCAACCAATGGCTTTCAGTGTGCTCGACAAATAGAGCTATTGGATTGGGTGTCATGACTGCACATGCAGGAAGTCGGCAGCATGTCACTTCCTGTAAGGTACCTCGCCATTGTCGTGGCAAGAGAAGGTGACAGCACTGGCTTTACATGTAAAGTGCTGCCTTGCTGGACTTTTCCTTGCTGGGTTCTCCAGCAGCATCCGTTGGTGCAATCAAGTCCTGGATTCCCTATTTAGCAAAGGCACACCCTAACCATGATACTTCTGCATTCTGTTCCCTCAGCTCAGTCTGTATTTGCAAGCAACCTGAGAAGAAGCTCTTTTCTGATTGATATTCTGTGTACTAGACCCCTGGCTATCCCCCTGGACTTTCTGTGGACAATCCTTGCTGGTAAGCGTACCTTGAGACCCTCTTCTGTTGAATCTGCCCCAAGACCCCCCCTTCTGCACCCTCATATCCAGAGACTTTCCTGCCTTGCCCCTCTCCTGTGTTATATTGTTTTCGCCTAAATAAACCCAACCTGAGTTCACCTTACCAAGTTTTCAGTTGTATCACTGCATCCTGGGCTCGACACCTCACCCCTGCATGCTGAGACCTGACACTTCCGGACCAATACTGAAGGAGCTCAGAACTGGATTTAAGGTAAATGTAACTCTTGCGAAGTGGATGATGTAGGGGGGACGTCATCGGGCTTTCCCCACTGTATGCATACAATGTCCCCCACACATCATCTGTTTTGCTGATCCCCATCGATTGTCAACTTTTCCCACCCCAGAATGGTGTGACCTAATGCTAGCATTGGCATGTTTTTGCGATAGCGCAGGGTTAATTACCAACAGACCGTTTGCCTCTCGCTCATAACTGGAATAATCACTTAGCGCGTTGCTATTAGTGATTCGTAGCGCAAGCTTACTGTACTTTCAATGTCCTATACTTACATGGGGAGCGCTAGAGATCTCTAGCACTTTTGTAACTAACAGATCACTTGGTGCCTTTGCTAATTTCTGGAGCGACGCTAATCGCAAAATTTTACCTACTGCTCAACCCTGGTGCTAACTCCAATACAACACAAACAGGTCCTCCCCAAAAGTAACAAGCAATTAACAGGCAATTGAAAGGAATGCAATGTTGCTGCTGTTGCAGTAGGCTCTATTATGATATATATGTATCCTATATCCATATACTGTATATCCTAATTCTAATATATTGCCTAATTTTAAACATTTTATGCTGGGGGTTATTCATAGTGTGTAAGCGGTTGATTATTATGGTGACTGTTTGGACCATGGTGAAAGGGACACATAATGCTAGTTTTTGCAGAGAGGTTCACATGAATAAGTCTTGCCCTGAAACGTATTTTTTATATGCTGCAGCAGGGAATTTATTGTCGCTCACCTGGCCTTCCTTTTGGATCTATTAAATGCATTGTAATGATTCTACATGCTGTCGGGTGGCATCTATCATGCAATGCCCATCAGCCTTATATAAATGCCCATCAGCCTAATATATGTGTGTGTATAAATATGGGACGAATAGTCCCTAATATCTCTCCATGTCACTGCGCGAGAGCGAGATCACACAGGGCTCGTCACCCAGCCCGGCAACCCTCTATGTAGTCCTATGGACTCCAGGAGGTGATACTGGCGGCGGCACGGAAGTGCTACTGTGAGTATCACCGAGGTAAGCACTGCATTCTGGGGAATGCTGCTGAATTAGTGCTTGCCCTGGAATATGGTTCTAAAATGGGGATGCTATGGGGAAACCTGCAGGTGCAGATTTTCCCCGTTAGCATCCCCATTTTAACGCTAAGTAGGGAATTATGCCCTTTGCCACCTAAAATGTAAGCTGCGTTTCCGTTGGGAGGAGAAGCAGGTATACTTTGAAACCTTGTATCTGTCTAATATACCCCTCAAGGTCACTTGAAGTGTCATTGGACAGGACAGGTTCTGGCCTTTTTTAGTGATGCCAAATAAATTATACATACATTTTTTTTTCTTTGAAGACATTGATGTTGTCCCTTTTGCTTATAAAATGAACAATGCCACTGTTGCAATTTGCCTACTCCTTTACCACAAGGAGAGCAAGTTTGGAGGATGTGACACAGTGCGTAATTCAACACTGGTCATCTAGAACATGAGCTGCAGTGCTGTTGGGTGGAAAGGCTTGGGCCCTTTGGACTCCTGTACCTCCATTCTATACACCCCAAAAGGTCATGTGAGGTGTCAATGACAAGGTCAAAATAATAAAATGGGGGAAAAAATATTTTTTTCTAATCTATAGTTCTAAGGCAGTGTCATTGCAAACTTCATGTATAAAGCAAACAATGCCACTGCCATTACTCACTCCTGAATCCCCACACAAGTCCAATGTTTTAGACATAGTCATACTATCCATGAAATGGAATACTCAAATACGCAAGCGCAACATTTAGATTTTCTATTTTGGTTAAACCTGACAAAAATTCAGTTTCTTAATTTCTCTTAAGTATTCTGGCCAATATATACCCATATAGGTTTTAGATAATAAAATTTGAAAAAAATATTTTACATAATGTAAATGGGATGGTCCCCAACCCTGGTCCTCAGGGCCCACTACCAGGCCAAGTTTGCCGTCTGAAGCACAGCAAAAGTCATATGATTTGCTGCTCAGTGATCGCAGGATTCAGTCTGCATTTCCCCAAGGTAATCCTTAAACCTGGCCTGTTAGTGGGGCGAGATGACTAGGGTTGGGGAGAACTGCTGTAAATGATTAAAATCCTTACAGAAAATATACACTTGTTTGACATTGGGCATGACAACACATAAATAGCATTTAAATGTGACTAACAGAAATGGTCAAAATGAGCTAAGCACATGGGTTGTCAAATGACACAACAAAGGGGTTAAAGAAAATCTAAAGAGTTAAGATGAGAGGCATCCGAATAGGGTCAGGCCATGCAGAAGTATCCACCTCCTTAAACGTTTTCCTTTCTAACTTTTATAAAATCAGTTGACAAGCCACAACCTGGTCCATAGAGCTTAAATTGTTAGTTATACAGTTCGTAGAACATTATAGATGAACTATAGATGAAATGAAACTTTCAAATACAACCCTTACAAGTGTTGTTTAACAGAATGATCATAAGGAAATGGGGCCCACATAGTTAATATATGATTAGAGCAAGTTCAGTGTAAGCTCATTATAAGAATCAGAACATGGATCTTCAGATATATGATTACGCCAAATGCTGAACAGTGAATAAGGTTTTTATACTTTGAAGTTCAAAAGTGCAGTGAATAGTTTTCATATGCTGTGATGTCATTTTAACTATTTTAATGCCAAGACCTTAAAAGAACATAAGTATGTTGGTTTTATCAGACTGATTTCTAAAGATTTTATCAACTAACGTTGAGGTTATCTGTATAAAGACCCGTGCTTTTTTGTTTTCTGCCAGTATGCACCGCCACTCAGTACCAGCACCTATCAGGAGTGCCGACACTCCATCTGCTAGGATGAGGAAGACGTCTCCATCATATGTTCGAAGTCAGTGTTTGTTGTGGACATCTCCCACAGAGGGCTGACATATTGTCAAGAGTGGTATCTCAGACCTCCCCCCACCCACTGACATCATCGCACCTGGGCTCAATGACATCACAAACAAGACATCCCTTGGCCTGGCAGAGAATTCCCTATGGAGGAGATACAGGGGTCATAAGGACCTCTGGAATGATAGAAGGCAGAGTGTCACGTGAGGTATCATTAGAAAGGCCAGAGCATGGCCTTTCCAGTGATACCAAACATAACCAGGTTTATGTGATACGCTTATACACATTGCACATTTCTGTGAGTTTTATTGCTGTGGAGCTCTTTGATGCGCTCATACACACTGCGCATTACTGTGAGCTTTATTGCTGTGGAGCTCATTCACACAGCACATTACTGTGAGTTTTATTGCTGTGGAGCTCTGTGATACGCTCATACACACCGCACATTACTGTGAGTTTTATTGCTGTGGAGCTCATTCACACAGCACATTACTGTGAGTTTTATTGCTGTGGAGCTCTGTGATACGCTCATACACACCGCACATTACTGTGAGTTTTATTGCTGTGGAGCTCATTCACACAGCACATTACTGTGAGTTTTATTGCTGTGGAGCTCTGTGATAAACATGGGTGTGTTTTGGTGGGAATAATTTTATGGTGTGGCAACATTTCATCCATGGACCCAGGCATCACACAATTTCATGGCCCAGCCCTAGCTATTCATTGGCTGCATGCTGGCATGCTTTCTCTATTCAGTGGCTGCATGTAAGTGTATGCCATCTGTTCATAGGCTGTTGTTGCCCGGCACTTTATGCTGCTTCATGGTGAGCACCCCCACCTTTTTTTCTATAAAAAACTACTGATAAAGACCAGACTGTGCTAAGCTGCTGAAAGCAGTAGAATGAAAAAATACTATAAAAGGAGAAATGGTAGACAAAATACAGAAAAAGGATCAACACATAAACAAAAGATTGGGAATTCATCACACATTAAGGTTATGTCATCTTCTGTCCACCACTTCATCAGTCTAATTCAAATATTGATTGAATTACGTCAATGAAAAAGAATGCAACAGAGGCATCCAGAGAATTCTAAAAGATCCATTTTATTGAGCAAAAAATACAAACATTACAATGAACAAGTGAAATACCACAAAAAACTGCGACATCATGCACACATATCCCAAAATAGGGAAACAAGGGGTACATATGTACCAATACTAGAAACCACCTCTGTGTGAGGTATATATATATGTTACGGGTAAAGCCAGGAGTGCGGTTAATCCTAGGAGTACCCAGGCTCCATTAGCAAAAGTCCGAAGTGAAACGAAATTTCGGACTTTACCCGGGTAATCTGCAAAGTATCCAGAGGCCTCTGGGTACCCTGCTTTTCTGCTGTATTTTAACCAGATAATTCGCACATTACCCTAGTGTTGTTGGATAAAGTGTGATGTGCAACGAAACATCAGACTTTATCCGGGTAATCTGCAAAGTATCCAAACGCCTCTGGGTACTCCGCTTTTCTTGGGTTTTCAGCAGATTACAGTTACTGAATTCTGAGAATTACCCAGGTAAAGCTGCAAACTGTCATCTGACCGATAACAAAATAGTGTTTTTGGTTATTTTTAATGAAATTGTAACCACGGTCACAAACCACACTAAATAACTGTCATGTAACTCTGTGCGTTAATTGTCTGAAAATTTATTTATGAAGATAAAGATATTATATAAAGAGTAACCTGATGGTTATTATGTTTTATAAATGATATATAAGCACATATGACACATAATGATAGTAAAATTCACTGCTACCCAAGCGGGGTTGGATGCTCTGCAGATTACCCAGGTGAAGCTGTGGATAGTCCTCAGATTACCCGGGTGAAGCTTCAGACTTGCACATTATCCGGGTAAAGTGCTCAGTTTTTCAGCTCTTCCAGACTGTTACCCAAGGGCAGTTGGTTAGTCCTAAAATTACCCGGGTAAAGTCCGAAATTTTCATTTTTTTTCCAGCTTTACCCAGTGGTTTTGGGTAATGTCAGGATTACCCGGGTACTCCTAGGATTAACCGCACTCCTGGCTTTACCGTAACATATATAAATATATGTTACGGTTAAAGCCCGAAGTGCGGTTAATTTTAGGATCACCCGGGTAATCCTGACATTACCCAAAACCGCCGGGTAAAGCTGCAAAAAATGAAAAATTCTGACTTTATCCAGGTAATTTTAGGACTAACCAAGCTGCCTTTGGGTAACAGTCTAGAAGAGCTGGAAAATTCGCACTTTACCCGGATGATCTGCAGACTATCCAACCCCATTTGGTTAAAACTGAATCTGAAGAGCATCCAACCCTGCTTGGGTAAAAAGTGAATTTTGTTATTATCTATGGATATTATCAAAGAGAATGGCAAAAGACAAACATTAAAATGTATTGCGGATATAATGAATATACAGAGTAACCCAGAGGCGTTTGAATACTTTGCAGTTTACCCGGATAAAGTCTGATGTTTCATTGCACATCACACTTTATCCAGTAACACTAGGGTAATGTGCGTTTTACCCGTGTAACTCCCATCAGAAAACCGGATTACCCAGAGGCCTCTGGATACTTTGCAGATTACCGGGATAAAGTCTGAAATTACATTTCATTTCGGATTTTTGCTAATGACGGCTGGGTAATGTCAAGATTACCCGGGTAATCCTAAAATTAACCGCACTTCAGACTTTAACCGTAACATATATATACACACAATGTGAGAAACAATAGCGGCACTCCAGGACTAAATTGCAATAAATTCTTTTATTCCATCGGTGTCGACGTTTCAGCCCTATCACAGGGTTTCCTCAGGACATAAATATAACGAATAACATACAAAATATTTATAAAATTACACACTTACCCCTCCCTTTTGCCGGTGTACTCGCTCACCCAGTGCACATGTGCTCATTCCCGTGGCTGCGGGATGACGTGTGTGATGTAACCCTGGAAACCCAGAACACAATTCCGGTCCTGAAGTTCCTGGCGGGGACATTATGTCCCAGGTTATATACAATCTATATGCGCCCCAAGCATAGAATGCCCTGCTATGAGATGTAGCATTTCTTTGATAAGATGGGATAATTGGAAATGGGTAGCTCACGGCGTGAGTAGATGTAAGTAGCATAACCCACGGCGTGGGTGCCGTGAGAGTTAAGAACTCACCCCCTGATTGTCAAAGATACAGCCAGGAAAGGTTGTTGTACTATGTTTTGTTTATCCGGTTGAGAATCCTGCTCATTTGTTTTACATTGTATTTTAGCCACTTTGGTGAACGGAGCTTTAATGCGTCCTGGGTCTTCCAGAGTTACATCACACACGTCATCCCGCAGCAACAGGAATGAGCACATGTGCACTGGGTGAGTGAGTACGCAAGTGAAAGGGAGGGGTAAGTGCGTCCGATTTTTATAAATATTTTGTATGAAATTCGTTACATTTATGTCCTGAGGAAAGCCCTGGGATAGGGCTGAAACGTTGACCTAAATGTCTAAAATTTATTTTAAGACACATGGGCAAATAAACTTGTACACTTTTTACAAGTGTGGCAAATGCAAGACCTGTCCCTATGTGTATAGGGAATAGAAACAGTTCTTGAATTTTGATGGCTCACCATCTTTTCAGACTATGCAATTTTTCAACTGCAATTCTGTTGGTGTAGTCTATCATCTTATTTAAACAATGGTGCTACTGTTGAATGAATAGAAATGCACACTTCAAACAACAGCATTTACATTGGTTAAAATTGAATCCCTGCTTCTAACAATGAAAGTAGTGCTGTCAATAAACTTTGGTGATTTTTCGCTAACCCTACCTGTAACCCTCATGCTAATTCTAACCCTAATTCTAACTCTAAATATAATCATAATTCTTACCCAAACTGTAACCCTAATTCGAACCCCAATCTGCATTGGTTTTTGACACTGCTCTAATACCATTGCTCAAGGTAGGTTCAATATACTGAAACTACCGTTTTCTTATTTTACAAACAGCGGTAGTACTGTCTTTTGAATAAAACGTAGGTGATTTTTGCTTTAAACAACAGCTATATTGTTGGTGGCTATTCTCATCTATTGCAATATCATTGTTTGGATCTTGTGCAGGACATGTCCTTTGGAGTGAATCTGGCCGGATTATACCCCAGTTGGACTGATTCTCAAGACACTTTTATTTGCCTGGGTGATGATCTTGGGCATTAATTATTTCTTTTCTGCCTGATGTTCCTCTGTCTTTGGAATCAAACAGTAAATTACAGAAATACGTTAGAAAATATGCCCCAGAGGTCCTGACTACCAGTCCCCACTGTATGGGAAACACACAAAGTTGCACTATAAGGTCTTTTTTAACGCTAAAGTGAATGCTTTAAATAAAGTATGTCGTGCGTCACTTTGAACTTGGGGTAGAGATGTATTTTGGAGGTGCAGGCCTCATGTTCTATATTATTTCTCTGCCCCTCCTATGTTGAAGTCACCCTGTACCTGTAGGTGCAGGGTGTTTGTGTAGTCTGTGCTATGTTTGAATATTGTTATTGTCTATTGTTATTGTCTGTGTATCTGTTACTATCTGCTGATAGGATTACTGTGTGGGCCACCTTAGTCTTTTCCAACTCCTCCTATCTGGAATGTGTTTGTATCTGATAAACGTTTGTACAGAAGCAAGGCAAGGAAGCAACATTAACAGATGTGACCCAGTCGGGGTACAGAGATCTGTTACAGAAAGTATGTACCCAGAAGGTGTCTGCCTTGATTGAAGACATTATGCACTCTGGAAGGAATCCCCCATGACAGTTGCAACTAGCCTTGAAGCAGTGCTGTCTCAAAGGTCTACTGAATGCAAAATGCTGTCAGTTTTTTCAAGCGACATGCATGTCTGCATTCTATAAGGTAGGTATCGGGACATATATTCCAATGTGGTATATACTTTTCCTTCCTCTGTGATATAACAAATGGTAATCTAGCTTAATGTTTTGAGTGGTGCCATTAGGGTTGTGCATGACTTTTTTTTTGTTTAGGCTTTTTTTGGGGTGTTTTTTCGTTTCGAATCATCTTGGGACAGTTTTTCTTTAGTTTCGGATCATTAGATTTGGTGATTCGGTGATTCGAATCGATTCGGCGATTCAGATCATTTTGTCGATTCGGCTCATTTCGGGTGATTCGGATCAGTTGGTTTTTCACTTTTGTATGACTTTTTTTGGGTGAAATTTTAGGTTTCCTTACTTTTTTTTTAAAGAAAGAAGGCTTTTTAACCCATAGGTTTCAATGCAGCATATGAATCCGCACACTGCCGGGCAGCGCCACTCTGCAGTATAATTAATGCAGCATATGAATCCGCACAGTTCCGGGCCGCGCCTCTCTGGAGATCAATTCATTGATTCGGATCGATTCATTTTTTGATCAGTTAGTTTTTGTTTTTTTATGAGTTATAATTAATGCAGCATGTGAATCCACACACTGCTGGGAAGTTCCCGGCAGCGTGCGGATTCATATGCTGAATTATACTGCAGAGAGGCGCTTCCCAGCAGTGTGCGGATTCATATTCAGCATTAATTATACTGCAGAGAGGCGCTGCCCGGCAGTGTGTGGATTCATATGCTGAATTATTCTGCAGAGAGGCGCTGGATTTGCACCTCCGGAGCCTGTAGGCACAGAAATATAGTGTGCCCCTCCCCCCCAAAAGAGATAAAGAAACATTACAAAATTACTATTTAAATTTCCATTTTGAGGCTAAGAAAACTAAAAAAAAAAACATTTTAAAAAGCTGAGCTCTGCGCTCAAATCAAAAGAAGAGGCAGAATTTGTTGCCTTAGTTTAACCCTTTCAATGTGGTGGACGCGCTCAGCGCGTCCAACCGCATTGGTACTTGGCTGCGGAGGACGCGCTGAGCGCGTCCTCCCTTTGCAGCCCGCGATCAGCCGGTATTCCGGCTGATCGCTCGGCCCCCCGGTGTGGGCTGACATCATCGATGTCAGCCCAACCTCCGGGAGCCCGGCGGGCACGATAGGCGTCATTGCGCATGAGCGATGACGTCTATTTCAGGCACCCCCCCCCCGCCATTGCAGGGAAGGTGCCTGAAGGGGTGCGCTTGTTAAAAAAATTAGAAATGAGGAATCGTTACTTTTTTTGGGGAAAATTCCGTGTTTTTTAGCAAACGCCCCCCCATAGAAAAAATCGTTAGTGCAGCATCATTGTTCACATTATAATTGAAATGGGAACAATAATGTTGCACTAATAAATCAAAAAAAAAAAAAAAAAATTATTATTTTCTTTTTTCTTTTTTACCCTTTCGCTGCTGAGGCTTTTCCCGCCCCTATGCTGAGGTCATTTTTACCTGTTTTGCGCATCATGTTTAAACGTGTTTTGAAGGCTTATTTTAGTATATGACCCAGACATATTATATATCGTTCTTTCCGTCAGACTCAGTAGATTCATAATATGTCATTATTATATGTATACGTTATGTCATGTCTGTATATTATAACAAAAAATGCAATAAAATATGTATTTTCAATAATTTACAATGTGTAAAGTGTTTTTTTCCACATTTTAACATGCGAGCAATTGCGGTTATATTTTGTATGGGGTGCGCTTGTTAAAAAAATTAGAGATGGGGTCTCATTACATTTTTTTTTTGGGGAAAATGACACTATTTTTAACAAACGCACCGCATACAAAAATCGTTAGTGCAGCATCATTGTTCACATTATAATTGAAATGGGAACAATATTGCTGCATTAACAAACCAAAAAAAAGAAAAAAAAAGTGTTTATTTATTTATTTATTTATTTATTTTTTTTATTTTATTTTTTATTTTTTTACAAAATTTTTCACTTTCATGTTTGGTATCGTTGGAACGGCCATGCTCTGGCCGATCCAACCATACCAAAATTTAACCCCTAGCTGCCACGGATCGGGAGATAGGGAGTTCATTGGAACTCCCTATCTCCACAGTTGGTGGCAGTTAGGGGTTAAGTCTAGGACTGGCGTCATCGTGCTACGCACGATGACGCCAGTCCTCTGGGGGAGTTCCCGGAGGCTTGGCCGACATCCAAGATGTCGGCCAGCTCCGGGAAAGGATCGCGAACCGGCGCTTTTCAGCGCCGATTCGCGATCCAGCTCCCCAGGGGTTAATGCCAGGCATCATTTGGAAGGGCAGGCTGTGCCCTTCCAAATGATGCCTGGGTTAACCCCTGTGCGCCGCCGATCGGGAGGGAGAGAGGTCCGAAGGACCTCCCCCCTCCCTTTCAGGCGCCTCCTCCGCACATGCGGGGGGGGCGCCTGAATTAGGTGTCATCGCGCCCCCGCGATGACACCTAATTCTGGTGGCTGCTGGTCCGGATGCCGGGCTGACATCCAGGATGTCAGCCCGCACCGGAGGGGCCAGCGATCGGCCGGAACCCGGCCGAACGCTGACCCCGATGGGAGGACGCGCTCAGCGCGTCCTCCGCATACCAGCGGGACTGCTGAGGACGCGCTGGGCGCGTCCTCAGCAGCGAAGTGGTTAAATTGTTTTTTTATTTTTAATTTTTTTTTTTTTTTACTTTTTACATGGTCATGTTTGGTATCATTGGAAAGGCCACGCTCTGGCCGTTCCAATGATAGTAAACATTAACCCCTAGCTGTCAGGAATCGGGAGATAGGGGGTTCATTGGAACCCCCTATCTCCACTATAGGTGACAGCAAGGGGTTAATTTAAAAACTGGTGCCATCGCGCTCTGCGCAATGACGCCAGTCATTAGGGGGATATCCCGGAAGCTTGGCCGACATCCAAGATGTCGGCCAGCTCCGGGAGGGGACCGCGATACGGCGCATGTTGGCGCAATATCGCGATCCAGCCCCCTAGGGGCTAAAGAAAGCCGCCGCTGGGAAGGGCAGGATGTGCTTTTCCAGGCGGTGCCTGCCTTTAATCGCTGGCCCGCAGGACCAGATGACTCGCCCAGTCACGCCAACCGTAGACGAAATCGGATTCCCAATCCGCCATAAAAAGGTTGGCGTAACTGGGCGCAAACCGGGTCCCCATGGCCGTCCCTGACTTTTGCAAGTAGAAGGTATCATCAAAATAGAAATAATTGTGCTGATGGCGGATTGGGAATCCGAATTCGTCTACAGTTGGCGTGACTGGGCGAGTCATCTGGTCCTCTATGGCCGTTATATAGACGACATTTTGTTTGTATGGAGGGGAGGAGAGGCTAGTCTACTTGAGTTTATCGCCCATTTGGCTGATAATGAATGGGGCATAAGATTGGAGACAAAATATCACCCGCAATCCATTGAATTCTTGGATCTTAATATCTATATAGAGGACGGTCTTATTAAAACTAAAACGTTCTTCAAGCAAGTATACTCTAATAGTTTTATTCATCAATCTAGTTGCCACGCACCACATTGGCTTGGGGCTGTCCCTAAGGGTCAATTTCAGAGAATGAGGAGGAATTGTTCGGAGCTATCTCAGTTCCGGATACAGGCCGAAAAATTAAAGGGTGACTTTTTGGAGAAAGGTTATGAAGGAGAGAGTCTTGATGCCACTATTTTAGAAGTGGAACAACTAGAGAGGAAACAGCTCCTTCAGTATAGGGAAAAGAAATAGGTTAATGAAGGAGTGAACTTTGTGTTTAATTACAATGCACAAGCGGGTAAAATCAAAAATATCATAAAAAAACATTGGTCCATTCTGCAACAAGACCCTCTCCTCAAAGAGGTTCTTGATGCTAATCCGACTGTTATAAATAGGGGGGCTAGGAATCTTAAGGACCATTTAGTACAGAGCCATGTAGATCCGATGAGAAAAAAGGATTGGTTCGGTTTACAGCCAGGGTTTTATAGGTGTGGAACATGTCCTGCCTGTAAAAATCTGCACTTATCGAGAGCATTTATCCCCATTTTTAATAAAAGGGAGGGAGACGGAAAAGAAATCAAGATCAAGAGTGTCATTACCTGTAGAACCAAGAATGTCATTTATAGATTTACATGCCCGTGTGGGCTTCATTATGTTTGTCACACTACACGGTCTCTATACATACGCATTAGGGAACATATTTATAACATAGGAAAGGGCGTTGAACATCATTCTGTCCTTTGCCATTTTAAGAAAACCCATGGTTGTAGCCCTTTGGGTTCTACATTTGTGGGAATTCAACTAGTCCATAGAAACTGGAGGGGGGAAGACTTCAATAAAAAGATCAATAGAGAAGAAATGAGGTGGGTTAACAATCTAGGTACCCTCCAGCCAAGAGGCTTGAACTTGGATTTTGAGTTATCCCATTTTTTATGATGTGTATATTTCTTTTTTCCTTTGCTTGGGTTCATGAACAACAAGCATTATACATCATTCACGACCTCCATATTGATCCTTTATTGATATTGCAAATCAAGAATTATACTGATATAGACATTAGGTGTCCTTCCATGTCTTTATTATGTAGTTAATATAAAATACCAGATTGCTAAATAAAATCTATATCATGGTTAATTGTGTGTTAAAACCTTGTTTTGTTTATTTCATGTGGTTGTGGTCCGTTTATTATGGAGATTGCTTTTTATGTAAGAAGCAAGTATATGGAATCTGAAGGACAGCATTCTCTGTTGGACCTGCCTTGCACTTCTGCCCTTCTCTTACGAGGACACAATGGATTTGATCGTGTGGACTCTGGTCTCGTCATTGGGAGTGGAGAGTGAATATAAATGATGATGAAGAATCGCTTTCGTCCCCGTGATGGAGCGGTGACATGGTGAGATGGTGATGTCAGAGACGCGACTCGAAAAGATACAGAGATGGTATGGACTTTCACTTTTGTTGTTGAACTGTGGCGGATGTTAATACACGGCTTCCGTTTTTACTTTACTGTGATGGTGCGCATGCGCAAGGGAGGAGGGTGAACCACTTCCGGTCTTGCGTTCCAACACATCGATCTAATGATTGAGTCGCGGGAGGATGACGCTAGAGAAGTGACTGGACTAAGGAGAAGCCAAGGAACTTCTCTTTTCCCGCCCTTTGATATCCCTCTGATTGGAGGGACAATTAGATTGGGCTTTCTATTTAAATGTATTTTTAGGCTCATATGGTTTATTGCTGCTGAGGAAGCCAGACGGTCTATATTGACTCAGGCGAAACGCGTTCAGCTATCTTTTTTATTGTAACTATTACATTGTTATTAAATGTTATTATTTTTTTAAAAAAAATTTGTTTTTATTCCTCCATCATATGATTGATTTTTTTCATTGGCTTGCATTTCCATTGAGGCTTTCATTAAGAGTTGTGCCCACCTGAAACAACATTTGGGCCCTCTAAATTGAGCCTTGGAGGCTCAGGAGCACGTGAGTGGTCTGATTTTTTTTGTTTATAATTTTTAAGTGTATACGGAACTACTCTATGTTGTTATCCTTTTCTTCACATATTCATTGAGACACATCAGCCTTTGAAGTGGCCAGTGGGAGGGCCCATAAGAAATCTACCCACGGGCGAATAGTGCTAGAGCCGGATGAGGCTCTCCATAGTGTGAGTGAGAGTTGCCATATCTCTTATCACTTGCATATATGTATTAACTGTATTGCACTATGTCCATGTTTTTATTTATCTTGAGGTATTGATCCTCTATCAATTTAAGAAGAGATATCTCATCAGGGTAAATAATATTGATTATTCCCCTTCTTATTCACTGGGAAGCGCCGCACCCCTTTCTCTTTTTTATATATATAACCTTGATATATTTGATATCACTGGAAAGGTTATAAGCGGTCCTTTCCAATGACACCTCATATGTCCCTCTAGCCCTTAGGGCTCCAGAGATGCAGTGGTCTAAATTATTGCAAATTGTAAAATAAAAAGGTCTTTTTTTAACTACACACAGAGCAAGGCGCCCCCTTGTGGCAGGCGCCTGTAGGCACATGCCTACTCTGGCTAGTTATAAATCTGACCCAGGCTGCCTGGCAGTGTGCGGATTCATATGCTGCATCAATTATACTGCAGAGAGACGCTGGATGTGGATTCATATGCTGAATTATTCTGCAGAGAGGCGCTGCCCGTCAGTGTATGGATTCATATGCTGCAGTGAAACCTACGGGTTAAAAAGCCTTGTTTCTCTAAAAAAAGTTAGGAAACCTAAAATTTCACCCAAAAAATGTCTAAAAAATCCTAAAAGAATAATTAAGTAAAGAAACTTTCATTCTATTGGTAGTAATCTACTTCCCTTTCTTAAATAAGCAATAAAAAAGCTAAAAAATAACTGATCCGAATCACCTGAAATGAGCCAGTTCGTCGAAATGATCTGAATCATCGAATCGATCCGCAATTTCGGGTGGACGATATTTCGTTTTCGGAAATGCTCCCGAACCACGAAAATGGTGAATTTTATCCGAATTTCAATTCGGAACGAAACGAATTGCACATCTCTGGTAACCATACCATTAGTCTACTGAATTTAGGGCAGGTATGTAGAGCCCCATCAGCCTATATAAAAGGAATCTAGGCTTAATTTCATGTAATAAAAATAAAAACATTTGTTTTGAGAGCTTTTCCTATACTTTGACCCAACTGTATAATATAATTGGCTTGTTCTTGAAGCCCTGAATACCCTATGCAAAGTATAGGAAGGGTTCTTCTATTTTTGGGTCCCTGTGATAATAAACCTCCATATCTGTTTACATCATATTCCCCTTTCTTTGTTGTGATCTAAGTAGGTCCATAACAGAGGCTGCTCTATTGTGTTTGTATCCCCTGCGTTTCTACAATGTGAAAATACAGGTATATAGGGAATATACTGACCCTCGACATTTTAAGAATCAGCTCTACCCATTTATTTATATTAACTTGTTCTTCTACAAATGTTTTTTCCTCAAATTAAACTTAAAAAAAAATAATTGCCAGCAAACCTTCATAATCTTTTTCTTATCAAGTACCTCTCACACCTACTTGTTTTAGGGAACTAGGGGAAAGGTCTTTGATACCGAAGCTTTTAAAGGCTTTAACGTGATTTTTTCCAGGTTAGGTGATGGGGTACTACATTTATCCTGCAGATTGTGCTCGTAAAACTATAAGAATCAGGTAGATTTTTGTAGAAAATAAAAGCAAAAGAAAGTATTGTAATGCCTTAACAGTGAGCGGGAGAATTAATATTTTTCTTCAGTTTTCAGATGTGTAAGCACACAAATTCAATTTTTATGCGGTGACTTGCACCCTCTCCTTGGTTTTATTATTCCCAGATAGTGATCATGTATCCGATACGTACAGTTAAAATATTAACAAATACTTAAGGAATGACAGCACAACTAATATTCAAATCTTTTTAAGCCCCGGGTCAATATTACAATAATACAATATTACACTATGAAAAAAAAAAGTATGGACCAGTTTCGCTCCGGACACCTGATCTTCATTTACAGTACAAATTATTTTTTAAAAAGTCCTTAGAGTGTAAATTTGTTACAGAAATCTGTGAGGCATTAGCTCTGAAAATAATGAATGCGCACACGATTGCACCTTGTAGAGAAGACATTGTGCATGAATTAGCACCCACTAGTGCATGAGCCTCAAGAATTCAACATTAAATAGGAAGAACGATGGTTTACCGCTCACACAATATATTTCGATGATTTCAGATTAAATGAGCACACTTCAGTCTTCACACACAAATCAAACTTGTGCTTATGTCATCTTTTTTTTTTCCCGGACACATGTGGAAGCAATAAGAGAAGCCATTTCTCTGCTTTAGATTAATACAATCTGTCCTTTAAAAATAAATTGAACCTTTTACTTCCCTCATATCGTCTTTATTCCCTCTGAAGTTTCCTATGGACTTTTATTTTACCCTGAATTAATCTACGGCTGTCTAAGTTAAAATAAAAAGTACAATATAAATTGTCATGTCTTTTATTTTTATTTTTCCAGGTACCTATGTGATCTCAGCAATTGTTAACCTTTTCAGTCCTGACTTACTGAAGTGCCTCCCTATGTCCAGGACAAGCCTTATTTTTCCTTTATCAGTCTCTACTCCTTTTTGTGCCAGGTTTTGTTATAAGCAGACACTTTGCCCATTCTACCGCTCTCATTATTGTAACATCAAGTTCTGTACAACTTTAAGATCTACTCTCCAGCCCTTGGTCGTGTCCCTGCTTATGGCTGTATGGAGAATAGATGTCAATCTTGGATCCGGCAGCAGAAACTGAATGTATAGTACAGGCCATCGCTTGTAGCGATGGACGTTCTGTTGGCTTAAAATGACCAGAGTAGTATTATACAGGTTGAGCACCTGTTATTCGGATATGTTTAGGACTTGGAGAATTCCATATTTCGGATTCTTACGGATTTTTGAATCCAGCTAGGATTCCGATTCGAGGGGGAATTGTGGATGTGACAGGGGAGCTGCCATACATTGGCTGCTGCAGCAAAAGCGAAGGACATGCCAAGGACTAGGACCAGATTAACATAGGGGCTATTGGTGTAGCAGTTCCAGGCCCATGACCCATAATAGGCCCAGAAAAAGGATGACTATCAGGGTTATTCAGAGAAAGGTGAAAACCAGGAGAACTGTCAGGAGTAGAGAACAATCTAGACCAAATAGCTGATTTGCAAAGTGAGATAAATGGGAGAATGTTTCTGGTTTGGCTATTTTGATGTAGAATTTTCACTTCTCCTGCCATTCTCCTAAGTTTCACCTTTCTTTGAATAGGACTGTATGTCTGCATTGATTGTGTCACAAGATGTCGATGTCGAGCCCAGGATGCAGTGACAGAGTGGAGTGGATGCAGTAATACGGGGTAAGCAGGAAAAAGTTTATTGCATGAATCACAATCGGCTGGAGTAAACCAAAAGGGGAGCACTGGATAATGTATAATATGACTGGTAGCTGGGCGAGGCAGGAATGGGACTGACACGGCATAGGAGACACCAGGTGGACAGAACAGGAACTGAATATAAATAAACAGAACTCTTTAACTAGGAACAGAGGCGCAGGGCATGAAGAGGGCTGACTAAAACAGAAACACACCAAGCAACTACAGAAGAAAACAAAAGGACACTTACTGACAAACAAAGACAGAACAAGGAGGAGGCTGAGGATCAGGGAATATGATGGGCAAAGTCCAGGCAGTATGATGAGAGTGATCCAGCAAGGTATCAAAGGGGTAATCCAGATAACGTAGTTAGAGTTCATGCATGGGTCGAGGTGGGCAGCAGACAAAAGCGTGGTCAAAGTCAAAAGCAATAATTTGTACACAGGATATCCAACAGCAGAGGGTAAAGTGAGGCAAAGCAGGAGCTTCTAGAGGGTAAAGTTCACAGCATGGCGGGGACAGGGAACTGAGGACTTCAGTTAATGCAGAAGCATTCTGGGAAGGATGTTCCACCCTTAAGTAGGGAGTGGATGGTCAGGTGATCTGGTGCAGATGAGGAGCAAAGGGAAAAGCCACTGTAGATAAAGCAGCACTGTCCAGACGGTTTTAGGACACAGCAGCGCCGGATTTGCTTATGCGCTGCCGCGAGGACCATGACAGATTGTCATTTGGGCCCCCATATCTCTGACTGTAGAAGCTACAGGGTCATGTAAGGTATCACTGGAAAGCCCAGAGTATGGCCTTTCCGTTGATATCAAACATGACCAGGTTGCGTGTAACAATAAAAATTAAATAAATAAATAATTATTTTCTCTTTTTCTTTCTAACACAACAATATTGTTTTTGTTTTCAACTCACCATCTCATTTCTCATGTCACCAGCAAGTGAGGAGGCTCAATCCATTATTACGCATTGTACCATCAAAAACCTAAACCACGCACTGCAGTGAGGCGTAATGGGGGGCTTTGGAACCCTGCGTCTCTAATCTTTACACCGCACATGGTCAATTGAGGCATCATTGGACAGGTCAGAGTCTGGCCTTTGCATTGAGACCAAACATGATCTTGTAAAATCTAAAAGAAGAAGAAAAAACCTTTTCATTTATTTTTTCGTTTCAGAGCAATGCCATTGTCCATTTACTGTATCACGTTTAAAATTAGCAATACCAATGCTAATACTCCTCATTTCCCATGCCGAGAGCAAGTTCAGTATACAGGGTTATTCAAAGAGCTCCGAATTGCTGGCGAAAGGTAACCGAATGCTGAAATTCAGCGTTCGGTTACCTTTCCTGGCCATTTGGCTATCCAGAGAGCAGGCAGTTCACAAATGTTGGCGACTTGCCTGCACATACGGCGTCTGTTCAAGGGCAGTTAAATCCCCATAGAGAAGCAATGCTTTGGCTATTCAGAGAGCAAAACCCAGCAGTGAAAAGTTGCCGAATTGCCCTGCCATTCGATGGTTTCATTCGACAGGTTTATTCATTCGAATCCCATAGGATTCAATGTTAAAAATATTCCTGTTTTAATTCAATATCTAATAAACCATTCATTATAATATTCTGCATTAAAAAGTCTCTTTATTTTCAGATTTTTTTTAGGATCTTTTAGGCATTTTTTTGCTAACATTTTTTTTCCGCTTTTTTTAAATCTTTTTTCTGTAACAGCCCTTTTTATTATGTTTCACTTTTCAAACATTCAAGCGTACTGTTTTTTTTTCCTTCACCTCCTTCATCTGTGGTGTCAGGTTTTTCTGGCGGCTGCTCTGCGCTCTGATCGGCTCCTGCTCGGGTTTCTCCGGCGTCTTCGGCGGGGTTAATCCAGATGTTTTTGCATATGGAATATCCTCCTAGTCACTCACCATCAAATCTTCCCCCAGTCTAAAGTCCCTTAAGAGAACTCTATTAACATACTGTACCTCGAAACAGAATGCACTGTAAACATGTAACATACAGGGCTATTCAGAGAGAGGTGAAAACCTTGAGAATTGGCAGGAGAAGAGAACAATCTAGACCAAATAGCCGATTTGGAAAGTGAGATAAATGGGAGAATTTTTCTGGTTTGACTATTTTGACATCGAATTTTCAATTCTCCAGTCATTCTCAAGGTTTTCACCTCTTTTTGAATAGCCCTGAGTGTGAATATATTTCCTAGCATATTTATTTTCTGTGTTAATCTGTATATTTGTGTTGTTTTTTAATATCTTGCATTTACTTAGAATTTCGGTACCTACTGTAAAAATTAATTGTTCTGGAACCCAGGACATACTTGAAAACGAGAGAAATCTCAATGTATCCTTCCTGGTAAAATACTTTATAAATAAATAATAAGTAAAGGTTTGGATGATAAAATGTGAAAAAATAATTTTACACGCAGTAAATGATTGAAAAAATCAGAATGGAAATTTAGTCACACAGTATCTGCCTGGTTAGATATACCCCTATCTGCAATATTAAAAAAACCTAAAATATGTTTTAATTTCACTTTATTCCAAAAAAAGGCCACTAACTCTTCAGCTCCAGGCCCATAGAGATCTTAGGCTAGGGTCAGACTAACGCATCTTTCGCGTTGTCCATGAAAAAGTGCGTCCGAACGCATTGACGTATTTTTTCATGGAATGCGCAAAAACAGTCAGACGACGCGCATTTTCGTGCGTGATTTTTTACGGATAAACCAGGAAACTTTGGGTGTCTGGACGTTATGTTGGCCGGACCTGAGCAGCGTCTGACGTCTCCTAATCACGCACACATGCCGCTAGCGGACGCAGCGCACTCTGTACGTCAGTACTAGCGGTTTTGCTTTCCCGAAAAAATGCGTTCGTTTGCCGCTTGTGTTGCACGGCCGGACTTTTGTGCGGCCGTACTTCGTATATTGGCCGTCATTGCCCATCATTTGCTGCTAGTGCGGCCGTGATTAAGTGCGCCTAAACGCACGTTAAAAGTGCGCTAGTCTAACCCCAGCCTTAATCCGGCCCTGTCGGGGACACTGCACAGCTCTTTGTGAGGGGCATGCTGTATACAGTCTCCCAGTGTGTTCCTTGGAGGAGCGTCGGACTCCAGGAGGACCCGTCTGTTGCATCAAAGCGGTAAGTAAATATTCAGTCCATACACTATGAAAATTCCAGATTTCAGAGTCTTCTGGATTTTGGGATTCCAGATAACAGGTGGATAACCCTATATTACCATATCTGCAGTTTTTTCATATAGTCTGGATCATGATGAGAGTTATGTGAGTGGGAGATTGTATGTATGCCATGAGAGTTCAGGGAGTGTCAATTGTTTTTCCCCCCATAACACTCAAAGATTGTATTTGAACTCCCTGAGGAGTGTGAATGACAACTGTGTCCAAGTAAAACAAAGGTGTTTGAATAAACAAGTACTTTTAGCTTTTTTATATACTGAAAATGTTATTTAACCCCTTCACTGCTGAGCCATTTCACCCCTGTGTGCTGAGCTCATTTTTACCGTTTTTGCTCATCATGTTTAAACGCGATTTGAAGTCACGTTTTATTATACAACCTAGACAAATTATATATTCTTTTTTTCGGCAGATTTATAATATATCATTATTATATGTATACATCATGCCCTGCCTGAATATTGTAACAAAAAATACAATAAAATTTGAATTTGCAATCATCTACAGCGTGTAAAGTGATCTTTTTTCACATTTTTTTTTGTCCGAGCCTTTGTGGTTATAGATTCTATGGGTATGCTTGTTTAAAAACTTGGAAATGGGAACTCGTTACTTTTAGGGGGGGCAATTATGTGATTTATAGTTAAAAAACTCAAATAGAAAAAATCGTTAGTGCAGCATCATTGTTCACATTATAATTGAAATGGGAACAATATTGCTGCATTAATAAAAACAAAAAACACCATTTAATTTTTTTAATTTTGTTTTATTTTTTATAATTTTTTTATTACTTTGAACATGGTCATGTTTGGTATCATTAGAAAGGCCATGTTCTCATCTAGCTGCTAAAGATCGAGAGATATGGGGGTTCAAATGAATCCCCTATCTCCACCATGGGATTTCAGGAAATCCCCAGGCAGCTAGGGGTTTCCCCGGCTTACTGACATCATCGCGCCATGTGCGGAGGTGGAGCTGCCATCCAAGATGGCGGCCCCCACCAGAACTAGGCTGTGATCCTGCACCGGATCGCGGACCGGCATCCCAGAGGTTGTCAGGCATCACTTGAAAGGGGAGACTCTCCCCTTTTCAGCGGTGCCTGACTTTACCCCATACCTCCTCCCGATCGGGAGGGAGAGGGATCCGAAAGGACCCACCCCTCCTTTCAGGCGATCTCCCGGCCACCTGAAAATGACATCATCGTGTCCGACAAGATGACGTCATTACGCTAGGAGGGGTCTCAAATGCAGCAGCTGACTTCGAGGAAGTCAGAACGCCGCGGGACCTCAGAGGAAAGAGGTGAGTATTCCTAGCAGCTCCGGCTGAACTGAAGACATGTGCGGAACGTCCTCAGCATATAGCGGGAGACTATGAGGATTTTTCCCACACATCATCTGCAGTGAATGGGTTAATGTGATCTTGCTAGCTCTAAGAATATAACGGATACCAAAGTCCCTTTTTTTTTTTTTTTTAAATCACCGACCATACTTTCCAGTAAAGTATAACCGTTCCATTTGTTAACTTAACGGCTGGAATTGCTGTTCTAAACCTCTTTTTTGGCTTGACTTAAGGCTAGAGTCAGACAAACGCAGTCTGAGCGCACTGTGCGTGCGTGCACAACGGACGGACGTTCTGACGGAAGATACTGTAGACACCACACAGTCCATTTTGTATGATGGACGTAGAAAAAAATTGAAATATGGGAAACAAAATTAATATGAAAAAGGATATCAAAAGGCATTTTGTGCGTCAAAGTGCTGGACGTCGCAAATGCACTGCATCTGACATCTCCTCATCACACACACAGAACGCTACGCGGATGTGGCGGACCTGGTACACTCTGTGCGTCCGTGTTAGCGGTTTTACGTTCTTGCCTAACTTGCGTCCGTTTGCTACGTGCGTTGTGAGAGCACAGTTCGGTGCGGATGCACTTAGGGCTCTATTACATTCTTTGCGCAAACGTTAACCCGTGCGCAAAACGGCATTAACGCGAGGGGCAAAACCCTTTGTGCTGAACGTCGTATTACAATGTCTGCGCAAAAAATGTGCGTTAACGTCAACCGCGGGTGAACCTGCGCAAACGTACTGTACTGTGCGCGACCTTTACTTAACATTGTGAGCGCAAATGCGTTTGTGCACTGGTACGCGGATGGTATTACAATCTATGCGCAAAATGTAACGCACAGCGTTTCTGCACATAATTTTAATGTCTTTGAAAACCTGGTGTTAATGGCAAATCTGAACGTTCTGGCCGAAACCAAATACACCCGCCTGAAAAAAAAATACAGCAACGTATAGTTACACATTCTACACATACCCAAACAATAAATTTGAGAAGTTGTGCGTGTTTTATTTTTTTGATGCAGCATATATACTCAGATTGACTTTGACAGGCGCAAAAACTTAACGTGAGACAATTAAGGTTCTTAGTTCTGATTGACTGAATCGCGTGAACAAACAGTCCGCACACTGATTTCTGCACGCAATGTTAATGCGCGTGCGTTTTTGCGTGTCTTTTTTACACGCATTATTTTTTGACGAATGAAATGATGCACGAGGAATGTAATACCAGCGTTAATTTACACTCGTTAACGTTTAACGCTTTGCGCAAAAATTTACTCGTATACCGTGCATTTTTGTGTGAAGAATGTAATCGAGCCCTTAGTGTGTGGGTCTCTGTTGCTCATGCTACGACGGACGTTAAACTTTGCGGCAACACGGACGTGATCACTGCATTAGTCTCTTCCTTTATTTTGTATAGGAAGCATTAATTAGTAGCCAACTGTAATGCAGGGTTTGGAACCCCTGTGTTGCGATATGAGTATGGAACCCAATGGCAAGCCGTGGAAACCAGCAGACCATGTAGCAATAAACAAGTTTTAGTGAAACCAAAAATAGAGATGCAACACAAGTCCAGAACAATGGGTATAAGTATAACTAAGGTGGTCTTCTTGAGAGTCAGGGGTTCTTAATGAGTGACAGGGAATGCAAACGAATAACGAAAATGTTCCAAATAATGAACGGCAACTAAGGTGGCAGAAGAAGACTGTGTAGTCGGTGTGGCAAGCCGGGTCGAAGGTCAGAAGGAGGCAGCGTGGTCGATATGGCAATCCGGGTCGGTGGTCAGAAGAAGGCAGCGTGGTCGATGTGGAAATCCGGGTCGGTGGTCAGGTGAAGGCAGCGTGGTCGTTATGGTAATCCGGGTCGGTGGTCAGAAGAAGGCGGCATAGTCGTTATGGCAATCCAGGTCGGTGGTCAGAAGAACAGGAAGAGCAGGAACACGGAGGAGCACTGGGAAACTGAAGCAGGGGGCAACAGTATAACCTGGTAATGAGCTGAGGAAGGCGACAGGTTTAAATAGGGCACAAGGAATCGTAGAAATACCTTTCACCTGGGACTCGTGGGTGGAACCGGGATACCTGGGTCCTTAATAGGTCAATGGGAGGAATGCGAGGATCTCCAGAACAGGCATTACACCAACTGGAGAATAACAAACTGTTCCAGAGTCACTCGTTATTCTCGTCTCTACAACGCCAGCTCAGAAAACCTGGCATTAATTGATTAAGGTTTTGGAAAATTGTATAACACTTAAAATTAATCTGCTAAAAAAACAATTACTTAACTTTTGTCCCCTAGTGCAGAGTATGTTGTGATTCCTCTCCTCCACTGGCCGCATGCAGAAGGTCATATTTGTTTCTATGTCTTTAGGGACTCAGGATACAGACGAATTTGTATAAGTGACCCCTCATTGATAAAATTGGGCTTGTAATAAGTCAGAAAAAGGCTTTTTTGTTATTTTTGTTATTTTATTTACTTAATCCCTGTTAGTAACTGCTGGTGTTCAGGAATTTTATTGTTAGGGTTATTCTTAGGGTTAGCTTTTATTGCTAAATCACCACTAATATTAAAATTTAAGTTATTCAGTATTATTTCAAAGTGATTTTCCCTGTTTCTCTGCCTGAAAATAAATTTATCAATATCATTCACCACTTGATATTTTTAAAAATTTGGCTTTCCGATAAAATTCTAATTCAATCGCTGAAGTTTCCATTAAAAAGAATAGGCGATAACTGTTATAAACTTTATCGAGAAACGAAATACTGGCACAGGTTGAGCACTCCTTATTTAAAAAGCTCGACATTCCAGATTTTGGATTCCTTCGGATTTGTGAATACAGGGGAATATGATGTCTGTGAGGAAGGAGATCTATGCAGGAGAGCCACGATCCTCTTCCTGCTGCAGCCACCAACGTGTACAGAGGTTCGAAGCGCTGCGCCCGGTTTCTCCGTGGACATGAAGCATGGAGCCAGTCCAACTCTGATCAGCATGTCTGACGCTGTGGCTGCCTAGAAACTCCCAGCATGTGCCTTGGTCTGCTGCAGCACTCGGAAGCCGGGGTTTGAAGCGGCAGCCCACGTCTGGAGAGCCCTTATCCTTAATTCCAGTTTTTGGAGTCTTTTCGATATTAGAATTCCAGATAATTTGTGCTCAACCTAATTTTAATCCCCAAATCTAATAAATCGCCTACTGATGACCGGTTCGGACGCAGGGAGACAATAAATACTCAAAAAATATGCAAACATATAACTGTGGAATAATATATATATTTATTATATATAGGCCACAGCTAAAAACTCCACACAATAACCCACCACCATGACATAACCATTCCCATAACAAAATTAAAACAATAACCCAGTGCTGAAAGAGGACTCCCCACAACCACCACACACCTCCAAACCAACCAACCACCAAAAAACTTCCCAACTCCCAACCATCTGACCAAAGTTATCCTAACTAAAAAGGAACCCCTAGCCAGCACTGCCTACAAGCCCCTGCCGTGACAAAGGAGCCCAACAAAAATACTAAACTAACAAAAAAACCAACCCATCCTGGAATTAAATAAAACAGGGTGGGAGGGTGAGGATTTTAACCGCTCTACCTCAGGAGAAAAAGGCGTGCAGAGCCTCTCCAAACGCGCCTTAAGTACCCTCCTGGCGACTCCTCCCACACCGCTCCCACTCAATCTCCTCACCTGCTGCAAGACCTTCTAGAAAAATCCTCCCTGCGTCCTGGCATCAGAGGAGGCAACTTAAGGGCCTTACGCCTTAGGTGCTTCAGGCCTTCAAAATGGACAAATTGCGTCCGAAAAAGATGCTAATTTTTGGTATCAGGCTGAATTAAATCAAGCTCCAGTTCAGAATAAGGACTGAGTTAAAGTATGCGTTTTTGTTTGTTATATGCTCTATATTTTTCAATCGGCAGATTTTCATTTTTTACTACTGATTCTTTCTCAGTTATCACAAGACTCAGGGCCATATTACATTCATAATGCTAACATTAGTGCTCACCTGTGTGAGCCTTGGTTGCCCTAGCGCGGGTGGACCATATTACAATTCGAACGATAAAGGGTTAAAATACCCATTAGCGATTCAGATCTTGCTCTTTTCAGCGCGAGGTTACTGTACTTTGCACTCCCTATACTTAACATGGGGAGTGCAAAGCGTTAATTAGCGTTAGTATTACAAAGTCCTAACGCTAATTACCATCCTGCTGCGGTTAACTGAAAAGTTAACCACAACTAGGAGCTTGTGCTAACTGAATCAACTTGTGCAGAATCTGTCAGCACCAGCAGAACCCCCCCAAAAAAATCAAATACCTCTAATCCTGTGGCGAGAACGGCGGCTCCATCCGCTTCTTCTTGCCGCCGAGAGCAGAGAGAGACTAAAGGAAAAAGTCCCTCCCTCTGCGAATCACTACGCCGTCCTGCCAGATGTTGCGAGGCAAGATACTGCAGGTCATGTGACTGGCAGAGGAAACCTCAATGGAGTCCCTTCGAGGGGATGCTCGCTGCGGCGCTTAGCGCTGCCGCAAGCATCCTGAGGCTTAGAGCCTTACTGTGCAAGCTGCTGGATTAGCGCCTGCACCGTAATATCATGCTAAAACGGGGACGCTAAGGAGAAACCTGGAGGCAAAGGTTTTTCTCCTTAGCCTCCCCGTTTTAGCGTGAACATTGTAATCGAGCCCTAAATATTTCTTCACTGGTCTTGCATTGTTTGCCACAAGCTTATAGTAATGTTACTGTATGCAGTGAAGTATCAAATTAAAAGCATTTGCATGGAATAAAAACAACAATAAACTTACATCTGCCATCCCATGACAGTAAATCTGACATTCATTGAGAGGGAAACCTAGAAAAATAAAACATATTTTCAAATACAAGCCTAATGTACGTTTTGTTTAGGCATCCTATTTAAGCATAACATCTGAATAAAGCAGCGACGTGTGTGAATGGAGAAGTAAGGCTATTCATCACTCTTCAAGAGACGTTTGCAATATTTATGTGGAAAAACCAGCACTCGATGTATTAAAAATGATACCAATGTAATTGGAGGACTTTAGTGAGCTCATAACACGTGTGAAAAGGAACAGATGTACTGTATCTTCACCGTGCCTCCGCTGCAACTTTCAAATAGGCCGACTTATATCACATATTATTAATAACATAATTTCCATAGTTTTATAGTAAAAAAAATAACAAATTTTAAAAGGGACCATATTGTTCCATTCACAGGCTCCAGCTGCAGCAGCAGGATATGAGCTGAATTCTATATTTCTTGCTGTTTAACAGCATTAAACACCTGAAAAAATAATGCATGGAGCAAGGTTCATGGCAGGTTCATTAAAAATGAAAGCAATAATAACAGTATTATTTTTTTTTTCACTGCAGAACTATCTTTTGTAATCTGATGTCTGCAGGCTGTTCTCATACCCACTGGACGTGCTTTATACTCTTTTCAGGAATTCTCTGCGTCTAAAACAAAAGTAATACCATGGTCTAAACAGATCATACTTTAAAAGGAAATTAAATTATTGTCATCCCGGTATTTCAGGACATAAGAAATAGATTATCACAGATGTCCTTTAATCTGGGTTTTTCTGAATACATCAACAATATGGAAAAACTAATTCAATATAAATTTTTTGTTTGCTGTAACATGGGTGATTTTTAACCACAGCTGAGTTAATCCCCCTAGAATCAAAATGTTGCATATGGATCGTGTGGAATTTGTTAGATATTGGTAAGATCGGGTTAGATCAATTATTGCTTGCATTAGGTCTAACACAGAACATGTAATATTAACATTACTTGCTAGGGGATGTAACCTGTGATCAGCGCTCCTTAACAAAAAATTGGACAAAAAGATGTACTAGCTGGATGGAGTAGAGGTATCATCCCTGCTCTATAACTGTGGAGAGCCAGGTTCGGATCCTGGCCAGATCACCTCTCCAGTAAGTGTCCTTGGGCAAGACACCTAACGGTACATACTTGCCTACCACCACAATATCGGCTGTGAAGTCCAGTCCAGTGATAACATCTCTGCCCTTTGACTGTGGAGAGGCAAGTCAAATCCCATTCAGCACATTCCTCCAATTCAACTGTGGAGAAGCAGGTTAAACCTAACCACCGGGTCGCTGCTCTACAATCCTGAAAAGTCGACTTGATCCCACTCCGAAGACACCACCAGCGAGTGTCCTTGGGGAAGATAACTAACGATATGGATGCGACTACCTCACAAAATACTTTTACATCTCATAGATTGTAAGAGTTACCTCCTATGTTCAGTGGTGGACTGAGTTTCCATGGTGGCAGCTATACGGTAGGTTGTGTATAAATGTTTTTTAGGAGTTTCTTCTATAGTCACATATTTATAATACAAAGGTACACAGGTAAACTTTAACAGGCTCACGTTCATTGTTGCATAAAGTCAAACTCAAGCAGACCCACAGTTAAGCACATTACTATTATTCCTACTATAATTTATATCGTACCAACTGTCTCTGTAGCGCTTTACAATAACCAATGGGGGATGAGATGAATTTAGAAACAGAGGAACCAGGAGCATGAGGTGTGGAGCGACCTGCTCAGAGGAGCTTACAGTCTATAGGAATTAGGGTGGAGGACGGCAAGGAGCATTTTATTGGTCATCAGGATAATTTGCACTAGTGTTTCAGAAATAGGGAGGACATGGAAATTTCAATACTTCCAAATATATTTATTTACATAAAAAAACACGAATAAAATCAAAAAAATATACAAACCTTGATGTAACATCAAATAATCAATAAAATCAAATTAGCCAAACGTGTTTCACCCAGACATCGAAGCCCTTCGACTTCCTCAGTGGCAGTAAATTCTTTGATTTACGTCACAGTTTGTGTATTTTATTAGATTTTTTTCATGTTTTTATGTAAATAAATATATGGAATTTGCCTTTTGAAAGAAAAATACTGTAGGCTTTATTAGGAGTTGTGCCAATACTTAACAACCTCCAAGCATTTCGAAGAGAGCCCAGTAGGCTCAGGGACACGTGAGTGTACCAATTTTGTCCCTATATTACCTTGTTGTCCATATGAGGAAAGGGATTTAGGGGTTATTATTTCAGAGGATCTAAAGGTAAGTAGTCAATGTAATAGAGCAGCAGGAAATGCTAGCAGAATGCTTGGTTGTGTAGGGAGAGGTATTAGCAGTAGGTAAAGGGAAGTGCTCATGCACTGTACAGAGCACTGGTGAGACCTCACTTGGAGTACTGTGTGCAGTACTGGAGACCGTATCTCCAGAAGGATATAGATATCTTAGAGAGAGTTCAGAGAAGGGCTACTAAAATGGTGTACGGCTTGAAGGAGAAAAGTTACCAGGAAAGGCTTAATGATCTTAACATGTACAGCTTGGAAAAAAGACGAGACAGAGGAGATATGATAGAAACATTTAAATACGTAAAGGGAATCCACAAGGTAGAGGAAGGGAGTATATTTAAAAGGAAACAAAATAGCAAAACAAGAGGACATAGTCTTAGATTAGAGGGGCAAAGGTTTAAAAGTAACATCAGGAAGCATTATTTTACTGAGAGGGTGGTGGATACATGGAACAGTCTTCCAGTAGAAGTGGTAGAGGCCAAAACAGTAATTGAATTTAAGCAAGCATGGGATAGGCATAAGGCTATCCTAAACAAAAGATAAATCCAGGTAAAGTATCCATGTAATTGGGCAGACTAGATGGGCCGAAAGGTTCTTATCTGCCGACATCTTTCTATGTTTCTATGTTTCTATATGGATTCACAGTATGGTGTTTTCTTTATGTTCTGAGGTGTGCTAAAGGCAGGGGCGTCGCTACGTGGGGGCGGGGGTGCAGCCCGCACCAGGTGACACCCGCCTTTAGGGTGACACCGTCACCCTAAGGGTGGGTGTCTCACCCTGCGACGCGTGTACGCTCCCTGCGAGCGTCCGAAGCATGCAGCTTCGGCGCTCGCCTGGGGGAAACACGTCACCAGCCGATCGCGGCTGATCACTTGGCTCCCCCAGGCGAGTGCCCAAGCTGCACGCCGCCGGATGCTCAGAGGGAGCGAACACGCGACGCAGGAGGTGAGCTGGGCCATTATCCATGAGCTGGGGGCATATCCATGAGCTGCTAGGGCCTGGGGCATATCCATGAGCTGCTGTGGCATATCCATGAGCTGCTGGGGCATATCCATGAGCTGCTGGGGCAGTATCCATGAGCTGCTGGGGCAAATCCATGAGCTGGGGCAGTATATCCAGGAGCTGGGGCATATCCATGAGCTGCTGGGGCATATCCATGAGCTGCTGGGGCAGTATCCATGAGCTGCTGGGGCAAATCCATGAGCTGGGGCAGTATATCCAGGAGCTGGGGCAGTATCCATGAGCTGGGGCAGTATCCATGTGCTGGGGCATATCCATGTGCTGGGGCAAATCCATGAGCTGGGGCAGTATCCATGAGCTGGGGCATATCCATGAGCTGCTGGGGCAGTATCCATGAGCTGCTGGGGCAAATCCATGAGCTGGGGCAGTATATCCATGAGCTGGGGCAGTATATCCAGGAGCTGGGGCAGTATATCCAGGAGCTGGGGCAGTATCCATGAGCTGGGGCATATTCATGTGCTGGGGCAAATCCATGAGCTGGGGCAGTATCCATGATCTGGGGCATATATCCATGAGCTGCTGGGGCAGTATCCATGTGCTGGGGCAAATCCATGAGCTGGGGCATATCCATGTGCTGGGGCATATCCATGTGCTGGGGCATATCCATGAGCTGGGGCATATACCCATGAGCTGCTGGGGCAGTATCCATGTGCTGGGGCAAATCCATGAGCTGGGGCATATCCATGTGCTGGGGCAAATCCATGTGCTGGGGCAGTATCCATGAGCTGGGGCATATCCATGTGCTGGGACAAATCCATGAGCTGGGGCAGTATCCATGAGCTGGGGCATATATCCATGAGCTGCTGGGGCAGTATCCATGTGCTGGGGCAAATCCATGAGCTGGGGCAAATCCATGAGCTGGGGCATATCCATGTGCTGGGGCATATCCATGAGCTGGGGCATATATCCATGAGCTGCTGGGGCAGTATCCATGTGCTGGGGCAGTATCCATGTGCTGGGGCAAATCCATGAGCTGGGGCATATCCATGTGCTGGGGCAAATCCATGTGCTGGGCAGTATCCATGAGCTGGGGCATATCCATGTGCTGGGGCAGTATCCATGAGCTTTGCCATTATCCAGGAGCTGGGGCCATTATCCAGGAGCTGGGGCAGTATCCATGAGCTGCTGGGGCAGTATCCATGAGCTGGGGCATATCCATGTGCTGGGGCATATCCATGTGCTGGGGCAGTATCCATGTGCTGGGGCATATCCATGAGCTGGGGCATATCCATGAGCTGGGGCAGTATCCATGAGCTGGGGCATATATCCATGAGCTGCTGGGGCAGTATCCATGTGCTGGGGCAAATCCATGAGCTTGGGCAAATCCATGAGCTGGGGCATATCCATGTGCTGGGGCATATTCATGAGCTGGGGCATATATCCATGAGCTGCTGGGGCAGTATCCATGTGCTGGGGCAGTATCCATGTGCTGGGGCAAATCCATGAGCTGGGGCATATCCATGTGCTGGGGCAAATCCATGTGCTGGGGCATATCCATGTTCTGGGGCAGTATCCATGAGCTGGGCCATTATCCAGGAGCTGGGGCCATTATCCATGAGCTGGGGCAGTATCCATGAGCTGCTGGGGCAGTATCCATGAGCTGGGGCATATCCATGTGCTGGGGCATATCCATGAGCTGGGGCATATCCATGAGCTGGGGCATTATCCATGAGCTGGGGCATATCCATGTGCTGGGGCAGTATCCATGAGCTGGGGCATTATCCATGAGCTGGGGCATTATCCATGCGCTGGGGCATATCCATGAGCTGGGGCATTATCCATGAGCTGGGGGCATAGCCATGAGAGGAGCTGGGGGCATAGCCATGAGAGGAGCTGGGGCAAAATCCATGAGAGGAGCTGGGGCATTATCCATGAGAGGAGCTGGGGCATTATCCATGAGAGCAGCTGGGGCAGTATATCCATGAGAGGAGCTGGGGCAGTATCCATGAGAGGAGCTGGGGCTATATCCATGAGAGGAGCTGGGGCAATATATCCATGAGAGGAGCTGGGGCAATATATCCATGAGAGGAGCTGGGGCAATATATCCATGAGAGGAGCTGGGGCAATATCCACGAGAGGAGCTGGGGCATATCCATGTGTGCTGGGGCAGTATCCATGTGTGCTGGGGGCTGTATCCATGTGTGCTGGGGGCTGTATCCATGTGTGCTGGGGCAGTATCCATGTGTGCTTGGGGCAGTATCCATGTGTGCTGGGGGCATATCCATGAGAGCTGGGGCAATATCCATGTGTGAGCTGGTCTGGGGCAATATATCCATGTGTGAGCTGAGGCGCAATATATCCATATGTGAGCTGAGGCGCAATATATCCATGGGTGAGCTTCTGGGGGCAATATATCCAGAGCTGCTGGGGGCAATATATATCCATGTGTGCTTTCACTGCCTTCAAACAGGCATCGTACTTGCTGGCAGTTGGCAAAAATTTGTGTGAGCATATGAGAGAGCTCCACAGCAATAAACCTCACAGTAATGTGCGCTGTGTGTATGAGCATTCAGTGTTATATGGGAGTACTGATTTAGGAGTAAGAGTAGTTAAAAAAAAATCCGTAAAACTCGGGGGGGGGGGTGACACCATAAGTTACCGCACCGGGTGACACCAACCCTAGTGACGCCACTGGCTAAAGGTGAACATTAAAGTCTGAAGATGGCCAGTGGGGGGGCCAATATAATTACCCAAAGGCGATTGAAATTGGAGCCAATTTAAGGGCTGTATATAGTGTGAGTGATTTTTCACCCCTTCTTTTTATTATAGTCACATTGTTACGCTATGCTCCATTTCTGTTTTTTTTTGAGGATTTATATTGCTGGCCTCATCATTTAACAACGTATGTGTGTTTATCATATATTTTCCCCAACACTTGATATCGCTACACCCTTCTCTTTCTTCTTTTATGTCTTAAAGATAGAAATGACACACGTGGGTGTATTGACGATCAGGTTTATTCTATATATTTCTATAATTCCCGTGTCCACTGACATCTGCGCCTATACCTTTTTTTTTTTTTTCGTTTTCTATAGCAGCCTCCACCTTATTCTATTCTTCAGAAGTAGCGTTGAATATTGAACAAAGCGCTTTGGTTACAATGATTTAGCACGTGATCTTCTGAATAGCACTACAGGTGAATTAGAGACCGTCAGAGACAGGCTTTTAGAGGAAAAAGAGCATACGACTTGAGGTTGCTGGTGGCATATTACTTTATTTAATTAGCCTGTAAAATTTTGGAGGTAAGTTTTAAAAAATTATCTCATTTGTTCTTTGTTGTTTTCAAATAAAAAAACATGTATTTCTGTAAAATGAGATGACCAGAGTTTATATGTAGCCACACAAGAAAGACTGACACATTTTCTAAGTGAAAAGAAATTGATTCCAGACTTGTTCAAAGTTGATTTGAGTTCTACAGTGGTCAGGACATCCATATGGATGTTTAGAATTAACCAGACAAAATTGCGTTCATAGCCGAAGATTGTGACCAGACCTTCAAACAGCACAAAAGACCCAGAGGGTTTATTCGAAGAGCTAAACTGTGGTACATAACCAATTTTTCAAACAAAAGACAATTTAAAAGCAACCACACAAACACATATATTCAAATGGGGGAATCCCAATCAGTATAAGATTAGTCACCGTCTGTTCTGCAATATCATTTTTCATACTGTTGTAGCAGCCTTAAAATCGAAATATAATGAAGCTGTTTTTCTGGAACAATCTCATGGATGAAGTAGCAAAAGCCACCAAAATAAATATAGTCAAATATGCTTATTTTCAAACATATGTAGGTAATACATACTGTATAAGGGGTTATTCAGAGAGCACCGAAATGTAACCGACATTCCCTCTCTAGTTCCCCGCACTTCGGGGAATCAAATTCCCCGCAATTCAGCATTCACCACAGGGTCCTCAAAGTGCAGGGAAAAGCCGCCAAACGGATCTGAAAAATCACCCTAAAAATCGCTGAAAACCCGCCGATACGATCCGAAAACATCGGATCACTTAGAAACGCTGCAGAAAACCCACCAAACGTACCAGATGGTCCACCGGAAACCCACCGAACGCGTCCAAAAAAAGCCAAAGATCCGCCAAACACGACGCTAACCAGCCGCCGGAAAAAGCTGTAAAAAGCCGACAAGCAGACGAATGGGGTAGAAAAAAAAACAAAACTGATTGACACGTTCAAAATTTCAAATGCTGTTTGCTAAAAAATTACTGGACGAAAATCTAATAAACAGGTCTGTTACAGAAAAAAGAAAAAATGCTATTTAAAAAAATCAGAAAAAAACATTGTGCTGAAAAATTCCGGAAAAAAATGCCTAAAAGATCCTAAAGAGACTTTTTGCTACAAATTAAAAAAATAGACCGTTTAATAGATATTGAATAAAAGGGAAAAAATGAACCTGAAAGGTACTGTACGAAATCTGCAAAAAATGAATAATCATAAACTTATCTTAACAAGAAGTTGGGAATATATTTCTTCAATTAAGAAGAAATATATTCCCAACATCTTGTTATTAAGATAAGTTTATGATTATTCTTTTTTTTGTATATTTCGTACAGTATATTTATTTAGCGCTCCCCAACATACTCTGTTGTGCACTTTTAGATATTGAATAAAAACAGGATTTTTTTTAACATTGAAACCTATAGGATTCGCCTAAATAAACCTGCCGAATGAAACCACCGAACATCGGGGTATTTCACTGACATTTCACTGCTGTTCGTTGTTCTCTGAATTGCCAGGTTTTGAATAGCCGAATGGCCCCGAAATTGCACCGTATGGGGAAATTCAACGTTCAGTGCAATTTCGGGGCCAGTTCGGTTCTCTCTGAATTACCCTGATAGTGTCACAAAAATAGAGTATGAAACTATAAGGGTTATTCAATAAGCGGCAACCTTGCCACCGTACAGTGAATTTCCCTTTTGGTGCAATTCTGTGGCAGTTCGGCCATTCAGAAAGCTGTCAATTTGCCAAATATTGGAAAATTTCCAGCAAAATACAGTGCAGTTCACCGCAGATCACCGCAATTCGCTGACCTTCGGCAGCAGTGAAATATTCCCATACAAAAGTGATCTATTCAGAGAACACTGAACTGCACTGAAATGTTGGCAAAATGCCCAAATTGTCGGCGGTTTAATTCGACAGGTTTAAACAGGAGTATCCCATAGGATTCAATGTAAAAAAATATTAGCGTTTTTATTACTTTTTTATTCAACCATTTATTCATTTCATGCAAAAAGACTTTTTATTTATTTATTTATTTAAAAAATTTAGGCATTTTTCTGGATTTTTTTAGGTGAAAGTTTTCCTATTTTTTTAATGGCATTTTTTTAAAATTGTGTAACGGACAATTTTATTTTTTATAGGGCCTTTTTTATTATTTCCATGCATTTTCATTCATTTTTATTGTTTTAAACGCCATTTAAAAAATAGCAAGTTTTTTTTAATATAGATATTTACCCCCAGTTCGGATATGCTCGGCAGCTGATCGACTTTTTACGGTGGTCAGTCGGCGGCATTCGGTGGTCTTCAGTGGTCAGTTCGGTGGCTCGTCGGCCGTCTCCGGTGGCGTGCGCCGGTCAGTTCGGTACTGTTCGCGACTCCTTGTTCGGCGTACTTCACGGAGCCTGCAGTGAATAGTGAATTCACCACAGGTTTGGTGAACTGAAATTGCTAAAGGGCACCAAAGTGCGCCGAACGAAAATGCACCGAAATTTCGCTGAAATCTCTTTGCGCTCTTAAAAACCCCTTATGGATTCCAGGAGATACCTTTTGTGCTCTGTTGGTATTATTTAGGGGCCTGCGAACACAATGGCTTGCTCATAATAGAGCCACTAATAGGCAACTGTTAGGCTGGGTTCATACCTGCGCGTTTTTTGACGCGCGTATCGCGCAGACGTAAGAAACACACGACCGCACATTGCAGCGCGTTCAGTTGCAGTCTATAGGTTGCGAATGTGCTGCAATACGTCCCAAAGAAGCTCCTTTACTTCTTTGGGCATAGGACGTTTTACACTGCGTTCCTACACACTGTAAAATGCCCAGATGTGAACAGGCCCCATAGGAAATCATGGGATTTCCGTGTTTAGGCGTTTTACAGCGCACAGGAACGCGCTGTAAAACGCCCAGGTGTGAACGGGGCCTTAATGCTTAACGGCGCGCACTGCCTTGCTGCATTTGTGAATCCCTATCACCTCCTTAGACATAAAAGGGGCTATGGTCTGTTACTGTTCGATTCTTTATGTAGTTCCTTGTTATCTGGCCTCTTCCCTTTTTTCTTCTTTTTGTCTTCTGAACGTTTCTCCTCTGTTTCATCCAGTTTCATACAGGATCATTCAGAGAAAGGTGGAACTCTGGAGAACTTATGGAGAAGTGAAAATTCTAGATCAAAATAGCCAAACCAGAAAAATTCTCCCATTTCTCACTTTAGAATTCAACTATTTTGACCTAGAATTTTCACTTCTCCAAAAGATCTCCAGAGTTTCACCTTTCTCTGAATAACCTTGATAGAATAATTTTGAAATTTTCTAAAGTATACAAACATATAAATGAAATAAGAGAAAACCAAAAAAGATAAATATTATGTGAGTATATTCTTATTGCACAATTACATGATTTCATTGCAATATCCAATTATCGTGTTTTAAAGTCAGGTTATAAAAATAGTATATAGACCCATAGGTGTAATGAATTGCTCAATTTTTTTTTCTCCCCTTGATACATGCTGTGCAGAATGACATCTATTTTCTTATTAATCTGGGTAAAACCGTTTTGTTTTCATAGATTATTTCACTGAGCTTTTTTGTGAATTCTGTATTTATTCAGAGATTTTCGAAGTTTAACCAATGCAAAAGCATTTCCAAAAGTGACAGGCTGAGTTATTGGCTTAAGATCATCATTCAATGTCTCTGCGTAACATATATGAGTCATTGGAAGGATAACAAAAGTCACAGTAGCGTTGCATTGGTCATTCAGCAGCTTTATAATAACAATATAATTAAAATTAGGCAAAAATGAGGGTGAAGACAATGTCATTCATTATGTTGATTGTAGTTCCATCCTGACTTATTTTATTTTCACTTAATATTTGGCTATGTTTTCTTCCTTTTTCTTGCTTTATAAACTTCAAACTAAAAAAAATTTAAATTAATGTCATGCCTCAAACATATTCCTGTCTATGCTGATTCTTGAACCTTATGTATTTCTCAATAAGCTGCTAAATGCAATTAAGAACATATATTCAGACATTCTAGTCGACCTACCTCAAAATTCTGTAGACAGGGAAGATCACTACTTAATATTATTTCTATGAATGTTTCATATGTACTCTCCAGAGTCTACGTCTTGGGTCTGTCCTAAACAATGGCTATCCTAGAACAATCCTCTTCTAGTTATAGTCTTGCCACCCTTACCCAGCAGGTGGAACTAGGTATTTATTCCCCTCCTGCAATGAATGCTACTATGTGGAGGACCCTTAAGGATGCTTCAATTTTGACTATGGTACCCTCTCCCTTAATCCCCACACATAATCTTCTTTTCTCTCCATTCAAGAACTTCTTTAAGAGAATATATGTGGCCCTATTCAAAGGTTGCTGTTAGATGACAGATGCTAATGGCAAACCTGAGTGTCTGCCGTTTTCCATTAGCGTCTGTCATTTAGCACCTGTATTACAACCAAACCACTTTTTCAGCAGCTCCAGTGTCCAGTCGTAATACTGTCGAGGTGTTAAAAGATAACACCAGCCGTGGTTATCGGCTCCTGGAATCCATAGTGTTACATGGAGACAGGCGCGATCTAGGATGGCCGATGGATATGCGGAGGAATACTGGAAACTATTTGTTCCTATTGTTCCTCCGCTCGCGGAAAGAGGAAGCAGTGGATCGCGCCTCTCTCGCTACTGAGGGATCTAAGTTGAGTATGAGCTTGTCCTAAAAGTGTTTGGTGGATTGTGCAGAAGTGAAATCACTTAACACCAGGGTTTGAAACATGTTAGACTTAGAATGAGCTGGTTGGAAGAGTTTTTTCTCCATCTGCTTGGGGCACTTTAACATCTCTCATACAAAGTATGATGTTAATCTACAGTAAGCAGATGCACCATCCGAGACGCAACTGAGCTTGTGTCTCGGATGGAATATGCCGTTTATAAAATAAGCACAGTGTTTGAGTTGTTCTGCTGTACTGCTTGAACACTGTAAGTAGCAGCATCATTGGTGTAAAAGTGTAAATGTAAGATTAAATGTCAAAATCAAAGCTACCATATAGGATTATTTGTTTTTTAACTGTATAATCTCATGACTATAAAAGCTCAATATTTCATTATGTGGTATTTTTATTAGTATGTGCCAGTAATATTTGGCCTTGAAAGTAAGATATTTACATGAAGACTAAATGTCCAAGCAAAGATTATGGATTGCAGGCTGATGACCAAGTCAGTCTATAGTAGAAATTTGTAGAACAAAAAATCGGGGTAAACAAAATGTTCTTGTTAGTTGCCGGAGTTAATTTCTCCCTTTAATCTTAAATGAGACGTAGATGATACAAGGCTCAGAGACACATGGAGAGATAACATCCCTCTAGTCGCAATATTATGATGGCACTAGACATATGCTACCTACCAAGGACAGGAGAGATAAAATAAGGCTTTTTACTGGAGAGGGAGACGCATCATGAGAAATCCTATTGAAAACACAAGGTTAGTTTAACTAGCCCGTTTTTTTGTTTATCTCCATAACACTTGACACTTTTATATCTCCCAATTATTTTGATTTTGAAAGCCAATACAATGGAGAACCATTGGCCATATGAACATCTGAAAAATAACCTGAAGAATGCCTTGTTTCCAAAATGTATTCTGAGAAGAAGAGGACGAAGTGTTCCAATGCACCTAACAAGCACACTGCTTTTAAGAAATTTGTTTTGGAACATCTAATCACTAAAATAATGGGATTTTTCAATTTTAAGCATCTGTTAAACCTGAAACACTGAATGGAGCTGGCAAATGCACTTTGTAAATACTTCAGCCTAAGTTCTTTCAGTCTGCTGACACTAACAGAAATTAAACTGCATTTAACTTTTGAGTATGGGATCCAAAATATGTTGTAAACAATAATAAATAATTCAAAATATTTTTTATTGTTTGCTACATCAAGAATGATAAACCACCTTTGTCTCTACGGTCAAATGGGGAATGAGTTCCCTATGTGCAAATTAAAAGTTATAAAGCATCGGGAAAAAATGATTTAATTTGAAGTAATATAACATCACAGCTTTGGGAACATAATACATCTTATGTAGGTGAATTCCATAAAAGCAATGTGCCGTGACGAGTGCTAAAAATGCAAGTGTTGTATGATCTAAGCATTATATATAGCATAGTAAATAATATTTTTTGAAGGCCTATTTGTTAATGATTGCAGATATTTATCTGTCTAAGCTGGTACTTAATTTTATATTTACTGAAGACCTAAGGTTTTTGGGATTTAGTAAATGCAAAGTTTTGCTGATACGGTGTGTGTCATGTTTATGAGAAGTGGTGGCAACACTGGTATCTAACAACTAGCCTGAAGAAGCAGTCTTCACAAGTTACATTAGGCAGTAACACGTATCCTATCCAATTCAAAATATTGGTGCTCACGTACAAAGCTCTCCATAACCGTACCCCTGCCTACATCTCCTCCCTTATTAGCAGGTACATCCCATCCCAACCACTTCGCTCTGCCAATGATCTGATGTTATCAGTTCCTCGTACCCCAAACTCCCTCCTTCAGGACCTCTCTCGAGCTGCCTTCTTTCTATGGAACTCCCTCCCTGCAACATTATACTCTCCCCGTCTCTCCAGTCCGTCAAGAAGTCTCTGAAAACACATTACTTATGGAGTGAGCTGATAGGCTTCTCTTGATTGTACATTTCTTGCACCATCTTCCCACCCATCCCATATGCACCCCGCTAATTCATGGTTTCTATTTCCCCTTACCTAGTGTGTCACCCCTCTCTTAGATTGTAAGCTCTCAAGCAGGGTCCTCTCTCCTATTGTTCTGTGTGTGTAAAGTGTATGTATATTTGTTATTCTGTGTCACCCATTGTACAGCGCTACGGAACTTCTTAGAGGTTTATAAAAACTTGTAACTGTATAATAAAATTTGTGGTTTGCTTTGCCGATGAAGAAGCTGAACCTGAACATTCATTAGACATGCAACCTATGGGAACCTAATGGGAACTAATCTCCCACTTTAGGCTGGCGTCAGACGAGTGCGTGTTTTGACACTGCAACGGGGCCTGTCACACACTTGTGCACGCGCACAAAATGTATGCAACAAGCATCTGTTATCCAAGCCTCTCTGTCAAAGCGCTAGGATGCGCGTTGACGGAGCTGCAAAGCGTGATTCTCCATAGGAGGATAGCGCTTTGCAGCGCTGAGCTCACTGAGCGCACTCAGCGAGGTGGCCAGAAGGGCGTCGAGTGGAAGGAACGCCCACTCTCACGAACGTTCCTTCCGCTCTCCAAAGACGCTCGTCTGACACTAGCCTTAACTTTCAGACAATTACAGCAAGATTACACATAAAAAGTACACAACTTGCCAGCCCTCACTCTGTTTCTTGCACAGAGTAAATATAGTAAATAGAGTTAGGGGAACTCTTGAACCCTTAGAGTGTTTATGATTATGAAGTCTATGGATGCTAATATTTGTGATATTATTCTCAAAAACATTGAAGAAAGGAAAAAAAGCTTGATGATTTACCTTCTCTTCTGCTGAGTTCATTGAGAGCCGCTGGTGTGTGTCACAGTGTCACGATTTCAGTTATCGCAGCCAGGCCCCCTGGGTGAGAGCAACGCTCAGCAGCTCTTGTGGTTTTATGGGCTAGCCTCTGCAGACCATCTCCCCTGTGGCTGATAGTCTGTGGTTACATGACCGGCCCTGCCCTATATATACAGCCAGCAGTGGATCAGATCCTTGCTTCAGGATAGGTCTTCCTTACTGAGTGCTTGCATCTTGATTTTTGGTTCTGTTATTCTGGTATTTGACTATTGGCATGTTTTCTGACTATTCTCTTGTCTGCTCCTTGTACCGCATATTCTGATATCCTGTTACTGACCCGGCTTGTCTGAGTATCACTCTTGTTGCTGACCTTGGCTTTTGTGACTATCTACTCTGGCGTCTAGACCTGGCTATTCCCTGACGATTCTTGTGATTCTTGTGTATGTTCTGTATGTCATCTTCTGGTCTTTATATATTGTTGTCCAGCAGCATATTAGAATATATAGAGGCCAAATCTAAGGTATATAGCTTAGGGCCTGTATTGCTACTGGATACCTCTTTGTGGTATTTCCTGCAAACTCTCGTTGCTGTTCTAGTGTTTACCCCCAACTCTGTAATCTGTATAGAGTTAGAAGACTATTCATAGACCTTACCCAGTGCAGGGCCTCCTCGTGTCTATGTATCCTGTCCTGTCATCTCTGGTTCTGTTGTTATACTGTGTACAGGGTTCTGCATCGTGCAGCAAAGCACATACACGCCTAAAGGGCTTAACTGCACTCAGTACCAAGGACGTTCAATGGCTTCTGCCCCGGACGTGCGTGACACACAGTCACCCTGCACTCTACAGACAGCGAGGCATGGATGTCCCACTAAAAAGTATGAATGAGCCTGCATATCCAGGCCTGATATTCTGCTGCTGCAGGTGCAGCTCATTAGGACTGTGAACTTCCTTTATAGGGGAGTAACTCCCATCTCACAGTACTTTGCATTGTTTTAGAGTGCGTGCAGCTCTTTGTCAATTGTTCCCGAAGCTTGAAGTCCCTGCTGTTCCTGTGACTGCCACTTTGCCATATCCAGACTGCTATTTGTGTCTGCCACCTTGCCATATCCATCCTCCTTCTGTCCCTTCTCTTGTTCCTGTTTACTCTTCTGTGAGCCCTGTATAACTGATTTGTCTTGCTGTGTTCTGTCTTACCCTTGTATGTCCAGTATATTTCCTGTATTATCCTCGTATCCATCCAGTTTCCTGTCTTGTACCTTTTACCTTGTTTTCACCTGCGTCCCTTTTGTCTCCAAATGCCTTCTTTGTCCAATTTTTCCAGCCCCATGCTTAATATAACCTACTACCTGCCCTGTTGTGTTGTGTTATTTGTTATGCTCCAATAATACCCCTATTTTCATCTCTATACCAGCCTCAGTCTCTGTATAACTGCATATTGGACTCATAACTGGTACACTATGGGAAAGTGGTAGACAAATGTCCTGATTGTCAAGAGCCTGAGCTTTGCGCTCAGGTTCTTTGTGGGACTAAGCCCCAGCACTTGGAAGGTCGAATCAGCCTTCTGAGACCAAAGAGTTAAGGCACTATGACCACTCAGATAACATTGAGTTGTCACAGTGCCTAGAGTGTACCTTTTAAGTGACTGGGGTGCTTGGAGTGTTCTTTTAATCACCTGAGTAATGAGGTTAAGGTTTATAGTTGCAGTTTCCTTGTGTTTGGTATAAATAAAAAGGTTTACTTTCAATATTGCAAAGATATTTATCAAAAACCTAAAGAAAGACAATTTTGGAGGCCTAGAAGAGCCTCTCTCTTTTTATGTCTAGCATCACTTAATCCATTGTAAATGTGAGCACACGGTTTTATGTTGACATTGTTGTATGACTATTTACAATACTGTACAAAACCAAGTAATAAATGGTGAAAAAATAGGTTAGATAAACCTTGGCTTGCAAGGATACTTCTTGAAGTAATAAGCAGATTGGATGGTTTTCGTTTTTTGTTTAAATGCAGGCCAAAATAGTTGAACTTCCCCTACCTGAATGCACATGTTGCTCCTTTCATTATTCTAACGATGCTTTGCTTGCACTGGGTCAGAAAGGTGGCAACACATTTATGGAACAATGCAACTCAGCATGATAAATAACCACAAGCGATCCAAAGCCAAATAATGACGCAGCTCGCAGAGTTTTATAAATAGGCCCTGGGGAAGAGCTGTTGGGTGAAGATAGTGACCCCTATTTCACATAGACCCAAAGAACATTAAGTTTAACAGCTGCATTTTGGAAAGAGCCATCTCCTTGAGAGACATGGAATAGGAGGAATCTTTTTTTTTTTAAGGGTTTTCTTAGGCTAAAGTGTTCTGTAAATTGAGAATGAAAAGCATTCTATTACTTCCATACTTCAAACCTGGAAAACACTTGAAGGAAATCAACAAATGGTTTCACGAAACCTGAGTGACTCAATGGATAATTTCAAATGTCCCATTTATCATAAATCACAATGGAGCGATTACTTTTATTTACCATATGGCGAGAATCATTAAAGAGAAGAGACCTGTTTCAAACTGCATTTGCCTTCAACTTTCATTTGTTTGCTGGTACTCTGATGCCGTTTGCTTTTAATTATTTTTCTGTTTTTACATTATGATGTGAAGATTGTCCTTCGGGGATTTTATTTGTAGTTTGTACTTTTCCTGTGTTTATATTATACAAACATTCCTTTTACTGGTGAGACAACGGGAAGCAAAAAAGAAAAGAACAGAAATTGGAAAAGATGATCCAGATGCTGTCACTTTGCGTTTATAGTTTTCCTTTTCAAGTGAAGTCCAGAATGTTATCCAGGTTGGTGAGTAATGCCCTGTAGACTTCACCTGGTGCACATTTTCTGGAATTTCCAGATACCTACCAACAATCCTAAAAGGCCAACAAAGAACACTATGCAACAGAGGGTGTGGATGGATATGTGGTTTTGAGTCATGATGGCTCTGGAACATGTTAGATGACATGATATTCTATCTATAGTCATTTAAATAACCCTAAAACAGAGAAGAAAACAAACTATGTAATCCACACTAATGATTTATAAACATAGTTACTACAATTTGAAGACATTGTAACATGAGATATATTGATTTTCTTGCATTGCCTTTGCTTTCCTTTCATAAGGACACAGAGTCCTTTCATATAACGAATTATGTGTATAGAGGAATTAACACAACCTGTGGTAAACAATGAAAACACGATAATGTAGATGGTATGAAAAAAATAGGTCTGTACTGTCATGAAAAGGAAAGAAAATGGTTAGAGGTTTATCAGTGCTGACATAGCACTACACTTTTATCATCTCACCAGTCTCCAACCTGGAGGAAAGGCTAAAAAGTAAACACCCGCTAAAATAATTTAAAAAAACACAGATGTCTATAAACCCACTACCAGTGCGTTTTGTTACTGCATGGCAGTGGAGTTATACACCTATAAGTCTATACTGCTTTTCAACACAATTTGCATGTTTGCTGTTTTTATCACTATTCTACAATACTGAAAAAAAAACATTGTTTGTAAGAAAAAAAAGAAGTGTCTGTTTACAAACACGCTTTCCATCCAGAATTTTTTACTCTAAATTGGTGCTAATGTTGCCACCTTCGTTAAAGATTACCTAGGGAATCAGAAGGCATAAGGTTCATTAAGTTACCATTTAACCATAAATAGGGTGAGTAAAGTATGTGAGGGCTGTGAGAAGGGCAACATCAAGGTTTCGTGAGAATCCTGAGAACAGGCAACAGCATAAATGGCTTGCTCTATGGTGGGTCCCCGCTGAGGTCCCAAAGGTTATTGCTTAAATGGTGCCATTACAAAGGAGGTAAAGCCATATGCTAATCAGTCTACTATCACCCAAAAAGGGTGAAATGTAAAGGCAGCCTCCGCTGCATGAGAAGAACTGCAGACCCCAAAGATTCTATCTTGTTAGGCCTCGTCAGGCGGGTATAGCGGATACTTCTCAGGCATCTTGAGCTCGGGTCCATGTATGGAATACCCTGTACACAAAGAGTGAACAAAGTATGTGAGGGCCCGCAAACATCAATGCACATACAACCAGGTATTTATATTTTAAACTATAACAATACGTTAATAACAAAATCCTGCAAATTTGAGTGTTCTAAAAATGCTTTTCAAAAATGTATGGTAGTTTTATATGTATTTGGGGGTGCTGAATGCAAAAATGACCTCAGATTTGATTCATCACGTAAAGGTTTTGTTTCACAACTAGCTTTTTTATTTTGGATTATGATACAGAAATGAAATTATTGCAAAATTACCAAATGAAACCTGTTTTATGGCCAGTTTGATATACATTTATGTTTAAGAAATATACAACTTGGTTATGTCAACTGCTGACACATCCACGGTGAGCCACGTCTCACAACTGTTTACAGGAAGCAGAACACAACAAAAGTCTTACCTGTCAGACTACAAAAAAGAGACAGAAAGGGGTGAATGTCTTCTAATACACATTCAAAATATATCAATTCACTGATACAAAGAAATCCGTTTAAAGAAACAAAACATAGAAATTGTGCAAAACTCTGTAGGTAGCAGAAATCAGTTAATGGTAACAAAACATCAGAATTGTGGAAAAAACTATGGGGGTGTGACTTTTTATTGAGAGTTTTGAATTCAGCAGCCAAAATACATTTACAACATCTAGGACCAAATAACCATCTTCGTGCAAACGCTTGTGCCGGCGCAAAAAAACCATTAACGATAGGGGTAAAACCCTTTGCGCTGAACATCGTATTACATTGTCAGCGCAACAAATGCGCCTAATCATCTACCGCGGGTGAACCTGCGCGAACCCTGCGTGAGCATACTGTACTGCGCCAGTCCTATACTTAACATTTTGAGCGCAAACGCGAATGTGCGCTGATACACGGATGGTATTCCAATCTATGCGCAGGATTTAACGCACAGCCTTTGCGCGCATAATTTTAGCAAATCCTAAAAGCTGGTGTTAATGGCAAATTCTATCAACCTGGCCGAACTCAAATACACCAGCGCGTTATTGCTCGACGGATGAAAAAATGCACGGGATTGTAATTCCAGCGGTGATTTACGTGCGTTAACGTTTGGCACACAAATTCACGCATTGCGCGAGAGCGTTTTCACGCGAAGATAGTAATATAGCCCCTAACGTTTTGCAGAATGTTTTTTTCGCATACCTGTGTTTTGAGCCAAAATTGCACAGAAAAATAATGTTTCCGTCACTTGTACCTGATTATTATAGTTTGATTATCCATTTACTTCTCCGGCAGTTAAATTACGTTCATATTGTACAAACAAAAGACGGGCTTTCATGTGCAAAGGCTGATTCTGAAAAATGATGATGAAATAAGCTTCTGACCTATGTAATTAAATACAGGTAAGAATTTGTTTCTCTTCAAACTTTTCCATACTCTTAGGATACACAATGAAGATTCACAGTTTACACAAAATAAGTCCAGTCTAGCTTTTTGTGCTTGATTGATTTTCAGTGAATTCAATTACGTCACATTTCCTCTTCTCTATTTTGCTATAGTTCTTTGAACCATTGTTTTTATTTTCATCTGTTTACAAAACTACAGAAAACATAAAACAGCTTCTTACAAAGGAAAATCACAAACGTGTACAATAGAAAGTAAACCAAATCAATCATCAGATACATACCCTGAATAAATATCAACTTGTGCTCAGATATATCCAAATGTCTGAGGAATGGTCCTTCATGTGTACCAATTAGATCCTTATCTGCTTAACATTTATGCTTTTACAATGCATCCTTTCTGGATCAAGCAAAACATGATGAAACGCCATTGTATCTCTGAATACATTTGAATAATGCCAATTAGAGGGTTTGTAATTTATAAACCATTGTACATTTACATATGGTTATTAAAAAAGGTAGCCTAATGTTCTATGAAATATATATAAAATACGCATTGTCTCATAAAATATTGTAACTGTTTAAATATGCATATTGCAATCTTGTCTGCAACTAAACATAATGCATACCCTCCCCATGAGACATTTTGCTCCAAGAGCAGATTCAGAATTTGTCTGACATATGATCGATTGTGAAGAAATATGAATAGTTTTAGGGTTGCGATCCTGCCAAAAAATGCATGATATACCAGATTACAGGGAATTTGTATTTTTACTTGTTTTTAACCCTTTCACCGAGCACTATTTGTTGAAAAAAAATATTAACAATTACTTAAACCATAGGATGCTTACTTAATAATATTTAAATATAGGGTAAAATAATAATTTTGCGCAGTGACTGATATTTCAAAATAATTAAAGAGTCAAAAAGAAAAAAGAGCGAGAGCGGAGCACACTCGTGTCACAACTGGTGTTCCGTTGATTCAAGCTCTAGTGGCCCCAAAATCACACAGTGATTGTGAAATATCGTAAAAAATATACACTGAATAGATACTTAACGTAACGTTTATAAGATTGATCCCTCACAAATTCTTCTCAATCATGGAAAATATCCTCAAAAAGAACAGAGAAAGAAAACCATAATCGTGCATTACGTTATACAGATATTTATATAAGACCAAGAACTCTATACACTCACGATCTTTGGAGCTTCTATAGCTCTAATGATTCAAGCCTCTGGGTCTTTAGTCAGGCCTCCCCAAACGCCTCCTTTCCACAATGGAGTGAAAGGTCCGAAAAAACGGATTCAGATCCTCAGGGAAATAAAAGGCAGAAAGAACATTATCTGGTGTAGTATGTCAAAAACCATTTGATGGGGTGAAGGGGGGGGGGAGTTTAGACTTCCACTCATCCTTTGGGGGGTCTTAGAGTGGACTTTTTGCTATAGTGAGCGTGGGGCTCACTATAAAAACAACACATAAGATTAACAGGGTTATTCAAACCGCCCAAAAATTCTACCGGAATTTTGGTGTGTTTTGTTCACCAGACTTCAGGGAGTTGAATTTGCGAACCCTGCGGTTATTTCAGCATTGCAGAGAAATTCTACCGAATGCATCCAAAATACCACTGCAAAACAAAACGGAAAAACCATGGCAAAACCACCGAACTAACATGAGATCGATCCGATAAGCCGCTGAAAAAAGCCGAACATACCCAACGAACCGCTGCCGAACGCATCCAAAAAAAGCCAACGATCCGCCAAACAGAGCCCTGACCAGCCGTTGGAAAAAGCCGACAAGCTGACGAACGACAAAAAAATTCCTAAAAATTCAATAAATAGACTTTTTGCTGCAGGTTAACAGAATAAAAACGGGAATATTTTTTACATTGAAACCTATGGGATTCGCCTGATTAAACCTGCCGAATGAGAGCACCGAAAATCAGGGCATTTCACTGACATATTTCGGTGCTGTGCTGTTCGGTGTGCTCTGAATAGATTAACTAGGCATGTGCATTCGTTTTAGTACTAAAACGATTTAGGCCGAATTTTGGGATAATTTAGTTTTCGTATGACTCAAGAGATACGAAACTGCTCATTACAAAAAACGAAAGAAACTAAAATAAAATGCACTACATTTTAGTTTCAGTCCTTTTTGTAATATTACATTGATGAGTGAAGGAGGCCAGCAATGAAGAGATCAACATCGCAAAGCTACAGAAAAGGTACGTATGCGTAATTCTTCCCGACCCCTACCCGAAAATGTGACAGTGATAGAGCTCCAGAATACTCACTCGCAGCACAGACAGCCAGCACAGGAGAGAAAACCTTTACTCAACCCTTGCATGTCTATGAGGCAGATAAGATGATAAAAGCAGCTGGAGAAGGAAAACATTCAAATAAATCACACTGAAAGCTAATGACAGAGGAGGGCTGGATAGTAAAACCCCTTTATAACCAGCAGCGCTGGGAGAAGAGAGGGACTTTACAAAATGTATGTTATCTCCCCTCCCGCTCTGCATAATAGGGGCTTAGGTCTGATACATTTTATATTATCCAGGAGCACTATCCCCCTTTCCTCATCTATAATACACGTTTTATATAAAGTCCCTCTCTTTTCCCAGTGCTACTTGTTATAAAAAGTTTTTTTTACATCTGATACAATTAGTATCCAGCTCTCACAGTTACTCTGTCATTATGAGTTTTCAGTGTGATTTATTTAAAGGTTTTCCCTGGATTTAAAGTGCTTTATTTTATTATAAAAATAAATTTGCACCAGTCATCTCTTCTCTGAGCTTTCAGACTGATTTACGTTAATATTTTCCCTCTCCCCTGCTTTTATATTCCTGTGTCTTCCCCACAGAGATACAAAGTTTAAGTAAATGTTCCCTCTCCTGTGCTGGATAAGCATTGCATTCCGAAGTTCTGCACCCTCCACATGCCAATGCAGTAGGATGTTCCATACAGAGAGGGGCATTAATTAATGCAGGAGGATGTTCTATACATTATACAGAGAGGGGTATTAATGCAGGAGGATGTTATATACATTATACAGAGAGGGGTATTAATTAATGCAGGAGGATGTTATCTACATTATACAGAGAGGGGTATTAATTAATTCAGGAGGATGTTCTATACATTATACAGAGAGGAGACTTTTTTTAGCCCTTTAAATCCAGTGGCTGTGAGAGCTGAGATCGGCTGCTTGTTATATTATCTCTCAGTACAATGTATCAGGCTCAGATGTTACAGTAACTGACTGTAACAGCGCTCAGAGTTTCAGTAAAACAAGGAAATAATATTGTTCTAACCTCTTATATATAAAAATATTATTTACTAGTTTTACTGAAACTGAGCGCTGTGATGAGCAGCAGTCAGTTACTGTAACAGCTCTGCCTGACACATTGTGCTGAGAGTGAGAGATACTGTAACAAGCAGCGATCTCAGCCCTCTGAAGAGCCACTACAATAGTAATTGTATCCACTGGTTTTCGGATGAATGAAATTAGTTTTCATACTAAAGAACTGAAAACGAATTTCTTCAGCAACTAAATAAATTCCTTTTTTGGACTAATCCATTAGTTCAAAAGAAATTTTGTACTGTGCACATGTCTAAGGTTAACCATTACTTCTGTATGGGGCGTTCACTGCCATCGAAAATCATTGTATTTCGATGGCAATTCGCCAATATTTGGCGAACTGGCAACTTTTTGAACAGTTGAATGGCTCCGAAATTGCAATGTACGTGAAAATTCACCGTTCGGTGCAATTACGGCTCTCTTTGAATAACCCCTTAAATGCTACCTAAAATATCTCTGTGAAGTGCATGGCACAATCCAAAGCCTCCTCCTGCTGCAGTGGTCTTAGGTGGTCACAGACAACAAATAGTCCCTTGATCTCACAAGACTCTTATGGAGTCCTAAGGATTTCTGGGGTGAATACCAAATACAGTGCGTGGAACCTCTAAAACCGGCTGCTCTATCTGTACCTTGTTTCTCAAGTATATATCCTATCAATCAGTACAAATGTGCTTTTGTTAAAATGTCTGTTACATAATATATGTTTTTATGGGTTAATAGAATACTTTGAAGTGCCTTTCATACTTTTTCAATTTCTAAATCTAGGGTTCCATATAATTAGAATATACTTAAGATTTTATTTGCTGCCTGCTTTTGTTTTTATATAAGGAAATCCTTCAACGTTAAACAGGAATGGCTTTTCCCCTCTGAATGGTTTTTGCTTTATCACTCAATATTTCATCAACAATATTTAGCGAATTTACAGCAGAAGATTAATTGCAAAATTGGGTAATAGCTTTTTTCTTCTGAAACAACCATACATATTAAAAAGATAATAATATGGATACGCTTGTTCTTATGAGAATCAGATGAAAACACATGAGGTTTGTGTCGACATATATTTTTTGTGTCTGTGTGAGTGTGTAAGTGATACACATGTACATGTAGCAAAATTATATTTCTGCTCGTATTTCCCTCCAAGGATGGAGAATATTAACATCTGCAGTAAGGTATATGCAAAGAAAAAAAGTGTTCAAATTCTTGCTTTCTGTGCTCAGGGCTAAAGTTTTGAGAGTCTTGTTAGCTGCAGTAAGATAATTCTGCCAAATTAATCACATGAAAGAATAATGTTTTATTACTCACTAGTCACTAAATTTCAGTGTTCTTCCAAAAACACAAGTTAAATTATTTTCAGCACAAAATGCTTGTAATGCATTTTGAATGTTCCCTGGTATGTATTTTAGCCAATCGTGTTGACAGATGCGATTAGAAAAATCTATTCTTTTACCCATGAGACATCCTTAACATAGGTTACATGTGATTGTAACAGAATGTTGGAAAATGTAGAATGCTCGCAAAATACTTGAAATTAATTTTTTTAATGCCGTACGTAAAATGACATAACAACAGTTTAGTTATTTATTAAAATTAAGCAGAAACAAAGCAAACAAAGCAGGAAAGTAAATTGAATATACAGTTAGGGCCATCTATATTTGGACACAGGCACAATTTTTATTTTTTTCATGTATTTACCAAAATATATTCAAGCTATAGTTCTATAATGGATATGGGCTGAAAGTGCACACTCTCAGGTTTAATTTGAGGGTATTTGCATCCAAATTGGAGGAAGGGTTTAGGAATTACAGCTCTTAAGCAGCCACCCCCCATTTTGTCAAGGGACCAAAAGTAATTGGACAATTGAATCAAAAGCTATTTCATGGGCAGGTGTGGGCTACACCTTTGTTATTTCTTCATCAATTAAGCAGGTAAAAGGTCTGGAGCTTATTCTAGGTGTGGTATTTGCATTTGGAATCTGTTGCTATGAACCCACATCATGCGGTCAAAAGAGCTGACCATGCAAGTGAAACAGGTAATTGTAAGGCTTCAAAAATGTAAACATCAGAGAGATAGCAGCAACATTAGGAGTGGCCAAATCAACAGTTTAGTACATTCTGAGGAAAGAAGACTACACTGCTGTCACGCTCATCTGGAGGGAGTCTGGAGCCCAAGGTACAGGGCGCCACAGAGGAGGTCTGATACGCAGTTCAGTTAGGAATAGCCAAAAATCAAGGTCAATGGTCTAGCAAGGGGTCGAGGCTGGCAGCAAAGGTTCAAATACGAGATGGGAAGTAATGGGTCAATAACAGGAAATTCAGCGAGGAGATCTGGGAGTACTTGGCCACAACACTGTGAATACTGAAGCAATGCTAGAGAGGAGATCAGGCATTATGTAGGGACTGGAGGTGGACACACTTTTGACTCAGCATCTGCCTCCCTCTCCGAATGGAGAATGACCCGGTGGCTCCTCCCCCAACCAGGCAGGCTCCTGGCCTGCTCAGTACTGCCCACCAGACGTGTCAAAGGCCAGGCCAACCCTCGGCACCATCTTCGCCACATCCCATCGACCAGCACCCCAAGCAGAAGCGTGCCACGGCACCGACCAATGCACCATGCTGGACACGATGTATTACTGAGGGGACCGACCTCCTTGGATGCGATGGGCAGAAGGCCGGGTGCCCTGATGCCACTGGACAGAATCCCTGTGCTGGCTCGTGGACCCCTGGAGAGAGGCCGGCATTGGGCGGGTATGCTGGCGGCTACCAGTGAGGCACGACAACTGATGAGCTCAGCAACATTAAAAGGCCTGGACATCCACGGAAGACAACAATGGTGGATGCTTGCAGGATCCTCTCTATGGTAAAGAAAAACCCATTAACAACATCCAGACAAGTGCAGGACACTCTCCAGGAAGTAGGTGAATCATTGTAAAAATCTGCAATCAAGAGAAGACTTCACGAGCGCAAATACAGAGGGTTCACCACAAGGTGCAAACCATTCACAAACCTGAAGAATAGAAAGTCAGATTAGACTTGCAGGTATAATGCCATGCAGTATTGGTGGATGCATAAATCTTTGTAATAAAATATACAGTATTTACATATATCAGGATCCGGTAGATACTATCATAAGCATATGAATATACCAGTGGTTTTATATCTTGTACATTGTAGGGGAAGAAGGATACTTATATTTGTATGGTCTTTCTATTAATCTGGCTTTCTTCCTGGGCTCAGCTGAATGTCAATCCCGGCCCCACTGGTGGAGGATGTTTCTTAGGAGATGGCCATCCATGGGATATGAATAAAGTAAATAGCAAGACACTCGATAAAAATATTTGTAGTTATTTAAATCAATAAAAGTAATCCGTAAACTGATATAAAATATTTAAATAATAAAGGTTTACTAAAACGCATTTCGCTAGTCCAGTTTCTTCAGTTAGTGTTCCTCTGAAACATACTAGTCTCTGTCATGGGAATAAAAAAAAATTTAATTGTGATCCGGCACCTAAGGGGTTAAAGAAAGGCACCACTGGAAAGGGCAGATTGTGCCCTTTCCAACAGTGCCTCTCTTTTCTTAATCTCCTAGCAGTTCAGGAGGGAGGCCTTTTAGTCCCTCCCCCGGCAGTGCCAGGGGGTGCCTGAAACTGACGTCATCGCACCCATTCCTTATAGGGACATGACTGCAGTTCTCAGTTCCAGGTAGCGGGATCCATTTAAGGAACCAGTTTTGTCAAAGGCGCTAGCCATTGGATCAGCTGGATTCTCACTCGAGCATCCAGCTCCCTCCCTGTTATAATGACACGCTGTTGCTCACAGGAAGTAAGGGTGGAGAGGGGGTCAGGAGTAGTTAGTGGTTTCCATTTACATCCTCTCATTTAAACCCCATAGTATTGCTTTAAACCCATGCCACCAGGAGCTCCCGGCGGCCAGGCGGTACCTTAGCATGCCAGCTGCCAGCAAATTACACGAGCAGCACGTGCACAATGTAAATGGGACGATCGTGTCCATGGGAAGGCTGCGTGGCGTGGTATGCAGGCCCATAGTGTTTAGGCACACCTGCCGCTATAGCAGCATCGCACGCCCCGGGGCATGAATGGGTTAAGCTTTAGAACGTCCTTTTTAATAACTGACTTTGAAATTTTGTATTGCATATATTAAACAAATTTAAAAAAATAATATCTCAACTGTTGAGTAAAGACTTTCAGTTGACCAAGAGAAAACCAGGTATGACATTGATGATTGTTTGCCTACAGAACAGACACAAATGTTGCTGTGATTCAAAGAGTGTAATCTTCTTCATGACAGGAGTTTGTGATGTGAAAAAAGAAAACATATTTCTGATCTACAAACATAGCATTTTGCCTTTTTTCAAACTTTGTTTTAGAATCTAGCATTCAAACAATGTAAATTTATTATCATTATTACACTTCCCATGAATAATTGTCCAAGGAAAATTATTTCAAATCCAAGGCATACAGTAATTGAGAAGGTCACTGGGATGTCACAATAACTCACAGGATAAAGACGGAGGTTCTTCAGACACCTCTTTCATCAGCTAAGGTCAATATTCACAAGACCACAACAACACTGAACAAGAGTGGTATGCATGGGAGGATACTGAGGAAGAACTTACTGCTTATGGCCTCCTGCCTTAAATTTACTCCAGGTTACTCAAGTGATCCAAAAAACTTTTGGAAGTGCATACTGTGAACAGATGTATCGAAAAGCCATCTTTTCATAATAAATAAGAAATATTGTTTTCAGTGAAAACAGAGCCCTGTGTTCCAAAATCAGATCCTCATTCCAAAGGTGGAAACTCATGAATTTAGTATTAGGTTTTGGATGTGCCTTGCAAACATCGAGGGAAAAAAATAATCCTGGAGTCGACGTGCAGTTTCCACAAGATAAATTCAGGCTAAACTTTGTGATGATGCATAATATAATACAATAATAATGCATTATATAATACATTCAAGTACACTTAGCGCATAATGGCTACAGAAGAACATACTGTATCATGGTTATATTCCAAGGAGAATGGTATAAGGCAAGTTAATTACCAGTCCTTATATTTATTGCCACTTGTCTTGCTATTCCATGTCAAATAGTAACTTAGGTCAGCTATCAAGACTCATTATTGTAATTTTAAATATTTTATACCTTGTATAGGATCTGGATAACTGTGGTTGAATAACAAGTGATCAACAGTTGTATGTCACTCTTACAAACTGCCAGCTCTTTGAATAGCCAAATGGCCACAAAATTGCACTGTACAGAAATCCCCTGTACCTTTTAAGGAAGGGGATCATGACTGCTGGACTGAGCCGGTCAGTCAGGAATGTTCTGGAGAGAGTGATTGGCATGTGGGGCAACAATGTTGCAAGTAACAGGTATATAAAGCCCTGTATGGGAGGGTCTTACCTTTATGTGGTCAGGCACAGTGCGGTGTGGTAGAAAATTCTTGCTGGACGAATTCTTCTTCTATCTGAAAAAGAAATAGGCTGTTAGTGGAGATATTCTGAAGGTTACATGTCTCTTGCTTCGGATGAAGTACAGGCTCTGCTAGAGGAGTTGCGGGCCCACGCTGCAGCTCAAGGGTCTACGGTTCTGAATCTTCTGAACGCTGTGCCTGGACCGAGCAGAGAGCCGTCCCCAGGACCTGCTGATGGGAGAAGGCAGTGGATGAGGGAGCGGAAATCGAGGCCTTCGCAGCGGCTGAGCTCTGGCCCTTTGAGAGGACGTGGGCCTAGAATTTCGTACGTGGACCGACCGGAGGACACTCACGAGGTGGCGTCGGGATCACCGTCATCTATGGGCTCTGCTATACCGGATACGCCACCGGGGCCCTCCTGCTCCATGTGGCTGCGGGAGCGGGGAGCCCTGGTGAGGCCTGCAGCGGTTGGAGCTGACTGGGTGCACCAAGATGGCTGCCGATGGAGATCACAAGCTGCTCAAGGTGGTGGAGAGCAAGATGGCCGCTGGGGAGGAGATTGGGATGCCAGCGGTGGTGAGGAGCAAGATGGCCACGAAGAACAGGGCCAGAATGGAGGTAGTACCCCCCAAGATGGCCACGTGAGTCATTCAACAGGAGGTTCGGTCAAGGAGCCTGCGCGACCAACCTTTGCTTCTGGCGGCTGCAGGCTCTGTGACGCATAAGGCCCCTCATCTGCGTTGATCCGCCCCCGGCATCGAGCGGCACATAGCATTGACGTCACACCTGCCGTGATGGCCACACCCCCAAGATGGCGGCGACCATGCCGGCAACCAAAATTTTCAAATTCGGCCTGTATTTGATCCTTTGGAGGGTGACCAAGATGGGGGTGAAGATGTTGGAGGTTTGGGGGCAGGTAGTGACCTGCTGCAGGCTCCAATTCCTGCTCCTGGCTCTACAGTACACCGCCGGACAGGGGATTCGGTGGGTCAGGACGGCGGTGTGAGGATGGCTACTGGCTATGGAAGAAGGGGTGCGGCGGATGTCCCACCACAATGCGGGTTCCAGGCTTCACATCTTGCTGCACGTCCTGTGGCCCTTCATGGACCGGTGCAGGACTCTGTGGTTTGGCACTCTGATGGGAGTGGCTCGGATGCGACAGCACAGGTACCTGCGGGATCGGTTGGTGGATCTGCGGCTACTGCTGGTGGTGCGCCTGGAGGCCCATCGAGACTAATGGCTGCACGTGAGTCTGATTTGGGTGCTGCTTTGCCTTTGCAGGGTTAAGTTGGTGCAGGCTCGGTTGCAAGTGACGGCTTGGGACCGACGGGGTTGGTGGAGGCCCTGGTCGCTGCTCTTCAGCGCTGAAAAGACGTGCCGGCGGCTCGGAGATATAGTTGCGCCAGCGCCTGTCACGTTGCCTGCGAGTGAAGGGCCCTGTAGTCATTTGTCCTTTCTGGGGATCGAAATAGACACGGTGGAGAGGGTTTTTCGCTTGCCGGCCGATAAGATCGAGGTGTTGCGGTGTTTGGTAGTGCGGGCTCTAGGTCCGGTGAAGCTGCGTATACAAGAGTTGCAGTCACTATTGGGTCACTTGACCTTCGCGTGCCGGGTGATGCTGATGGGTAGGGCGTTCTGTCGTCGGTTGTCCTTGGCGACGGCTGGCGTCCGGATGCAGCATCACTTTGCTCACATTACACGATCGTTGAAAGAGGACCTGGCTGTGTGGCGCAATTTTTTGGTGGAGTACAATGGGTGTACCCACTGGCGTGAGGCTGAAGTGGACAACGGGTCCCTGGAACTGTTCACAGACGCTTCAGGTTCAGGAGGGTTTGGGGCCTATTTCCAGGGGTCCTGGTGCGTCCAGGCCTGGCCGCATGAATGGTCTGATTCCTCTTTAGTTCGGAATCTGACGTTCTTGGAACTCTTTCCTATTGTGGTGGCACTGGAACTGTGGGGAGGGAGGTTGGCGAATTGGCAGGTTGTTTTTAGGACCGATAATATGAATGTTGTTCACGTTGTGAACCGCTCATCTTCTGGTTCCACCCCGGTTTTGGCATTGCTGCGCCATTTGGTTTTGCGCTGTCTTGAATATAACATCTTTTTTAGGGCGGCGCATGTGCCAGGTGTGGACAATGTCATCGCTGACTCTCTCTCCCAGTTCCAGTGGGACCATTTTTGGCAGGTGGCTCCTCGAGCGTCCGCGACGGCTGTTCCATCATGGCTGTGGAGCCTCGTTTCGCTGGACTGATGAGGATGGTGGGCGGAGCGTTGGCAGAAGCGACCTGGCGGTCCTACACGCAGGTCTGGCTGTCTTGTGCTTCTGTGGCTGCGGGAGAGAGGGGTTGGCTGTCTTCTGAGGATCAGCGGTGGGCAACTCTGTTTTTTGTGTCTAACATGCAGGAGCGGGGGCGTTCTGGAGCCGCGGCTCAGAAGGCTTTGTCTGCCCTGTCCTTTTTGTGCCGATTGATGGGTTGGGAGGATGTCGGTCGGGACTTCTGGTTGAGGAAAGCTGTGGTGGGGTGGTGCCGGGGCTGTGCTCCAGATCGTCGCAGGCCTGTGTCAGAGGATTTGTTTTTCGGACTTTTACGGATTTTGCCGACGATTTGTTTTTCGTTTTACGAGATGGCTCTGTTTCGAGTTTCTTTTTCTTTTTGCTTTTAAGGGGCTTTCCGTGTGGTGGAATTAGTGGCGCGTAGTTCAGGGGTTGAGTCTCCTCTGTTGGGGAGCCATGTGGCGGTTTTTGATGATGGTGTACAGATTTTTATTGCGCTCTAAGATGGACCAGCGGTGTAAGGGGGCCTGGGTTACCTTGGGTCGGATTTCTGGAGCTGGGTGCCTTTGGGAGCTGACTGAGTTTCATTTGGCCCTGCGGCCGCAGGGTGAGGGTTCATTCTTGATTCATTTAAGTGGGTTTCCCTTGACCCGGTACCAGTTTACCGCTATGTTTCGGCGCTGCCTGGTGGAGTTGGGCTTCGACCCATCCTCTTACACGCCGAACTCTTTCTGCATTGGCGCGCGATGGTCGCCACTGGGGCGGGTGCTTCTCCGGAAATGCTGCGGTGCCTGGGTAGGTGCCGGTCTGAACTCTATATGTCATATGTCTGTCCTAATTTGCTGTAATTTCAGGTGTTCATCAGCTCGTGTGGATCTTCGGGCACTCATACGTTCATTGGGCTGAGCGACGGACTGGTCGGCGGCCGCACTGGAGGAACCTGGGTTTCCCGCCGGACCTGGTCACAGTTCGTTGTTTAGGTATCCGGGGTTTGCAGTGGGCGCAGGTTTTTAAGGAATTGTCTTTGTTGTCTTGGAGGGTCCCTCGTAATGTTATTTTGTTGATTCATGCAGGGAGTAACGATTTTGGGGTTGTTCGGTCGGTGGATTTACTTCATGCTATCAAACAGGACTTAGATAGACAAGATCGCGTTGCTTTGGATTGTTTGATGGGGTTTCTCTGATTTGGTCGGAGGTTGTTTCTCAGCCTTGCTGGGACACGATTGCGGCTCTGAGGGCGCTGGAGCGGGTCAAGCAGAGAATAAACCGTGAGGTTTCGCGCTTCGTGGAACAGTTGGGGGGGTTTGCAGTACATCACACGGAGTTGGAGGGAGAGAATGAGAACCTCATGTGTTCTGATGGAGATCATTTGTCGGATTTTGGGCTCGATATCCTATTGGCTGGTTTTATGGGTGGCATTGAGAGGGTGCTGGCTTCGGTGGGAGCGCAGAGACTGCTGTTGGGTTGTTCGGCAGCCTCTGGCGTGATGCTTTGCCAGCAACAGATAAAATAAAGAATACGCCGCCTTCGGGTGGGCATTGAGGAAGACGACCCTCACTTGAATCAGGTCAAGTGGGGCGATGAGCTCATGGTTACAAATTGGTGAAACTGCCTACCACAGGACATGCGCGGTAGGGTCAGATATATATGGTATAAAAGAATTTTACATGTTGGTTTTCAATAAAGCTGTGGCCATGCCCTTTTCCAATACAGAAAGTGTTTGTGTGATTATTGGGGGGAAAAGGGTATGGTTAAAATAAAGAGGTCACAGGCCTAAACAGTCAGGGAAAATTCACCATTATATATATATCTCAATAAACCACTTGGCAGCTCAAAAGAGAACCGGCAAATGGCACTGGAGGAGTGGCTACAGAAAAATTTATCTTTATTAGAACGAATATAGACACTCTCAGATGCAAGGAAAAATCAATTAAAAAACATAAATATGACAGCAGACAAAGCAGGGTGTACTGGAATTGACGCCAGTGTATAATGGCTGTGCATAAAGGGGTGTGGAAAGAGGATTGCAATCAATGTATTAGGCACCATAATAGAATTCCATAATTGCACAAAGGGATTAGCATCAAAAAGCAAACCATAAATCACCTTCACAATCAGCACGCCAACACTGACCCTTAGCTAGTCGAGCTCATGCTCAAGATTTCTGTCCTCACCCTGCAAATGCTACACACACAACAAATCACGGCTTAAAATCAAAGTTGATACATCAGCTCAACATATGTTTCGCCAACTGAACATTGGCTTCATCTGGAGCAAAAAAATTGTTAGTAATGTTGTATGTACCTCCCTCTTTTTATTCCCTATCTGGTCTGGAATCAACCAATCCGTGGTATAAGAAAAATCACATGTGTCTCCAAGCAGTAAAGCTGGTTGATTAGGTCCATGTGACTAAGAAGGACCTATAGTATGAATGAAAGGTCACATGAACAGCCAGATCCTATCTGCTGGGGGAAGGTCACATGGTGCACCAGTGGAATATTCCCTATTTCCCTATTCCCTATTTCCCTATAAGTTGAAAATTTGACAGGTTAATCACTGTCAAACCTTGGTTCGCCATAGGAATACCGGGGCTAGAACTAGAAGGACAGTATCTCCTTTTTAGATATCAAAATCTCTAAGACCGATGGTGGAACTTTATCGACAACACTATATAAAAAGGCAACAGCTACAAACAGTTTGTTACATTGGCAGAGTTTTCATCCACTTCCTTTGAAAAGAGGAATTCCGGTGGGCCAATATTTAAGATTAAGACGAATCTGTTCCTCTGATGATGAATTTCTGATTAAGGCCAAAAAACTTAAAAAAGACTTTCGCGAAAAAGGATATCCTAATAGACACTTGAAAAGAGCATTTCAACAGGCCATGTCTAAATCCCGCGATAATCTCCTACAAGATTCTAAACCTAAGAATAATAATATCATTAGATGTATTGGTACATTTGATAGAGGATGGAATCAGATCTACTCCATCCTAGATAGGTTTTGGCCGTAACTCACTATGGACCCTCAGCTATCGGATAAATTGGGAGCCAGACCCTCAGTTACTGCTAGACGTAGCAAGAATCTGAGAGATCGTTTGGTACACAGCCATCATAATCCCATTATAAACAAAAGTCCTACTACATGGCTATCTAACAATTTACGTGGCACTTATCAATGTGGCCATTGTGTCGCATGTAAATTCATCTCAAAAAATTCAAAGAAGGTTACAGATTCAAGGAAAAAATGTGATTTTGAAATCAAAACCTTTTTTAATTGTAATTCCTGTGGCCTGGTATATTTGGCCATCTGTCAATGTGGCAAAATGTATGTTGGCAAAACACTCCGTCCCTTTAAGAGGAGAATTATGGAACATATCCATTCTGTAAAACGAATTCAAGAAACCCCTATTTCACGCCATTTAGCACAATGTCACGGTAATAACCCTAATGTCCTGAAATTTTGCGGATTAGAAATCGTATTACCATCACCAAGAAAGGGCAATTTCGATCGCAAGCTCCGACAGAAAGAATGTCGGTGGATTTATAAACTTCACACATTATCTCCATCAGGTCTTAATGAGGGTTTTTCTTATACTCCTTTCTTATAGCCCGGCATGTTTAACGGATCGTCCAAGAATTTAACAAACTCAAGGTCATTTGTACCATAATAAAATGCTCCCTTTTTCAGAACAAGTCATTCACGAATTATATATCTGTCCAACCATATATATAAAGAACACTCTGTTTAAGCCTTGTACTATCCAGTTGGCCTGGCAACCCAAGGAATCATTGGACATATATAACATGGTCTTTAGAATGCTGCCCGTTATGATGACATAACCTTAAGAAATGGTTAGAGGATCGGCCTCTCATTTGACCCACATACACTCCAATATTATCTACATAATGGTTTTCCTTTTTTTTTTTTTCCTCATTTTACTATTCTACTGGTGTACCATGTGACCTTCCCCCAGCAGATAGGATCTGGGTGTTCATGTGACCTTTTATTCATACTATAGGTCCTTTTTAGTCACATAGACCCAATTAACCTGCTTTACTGCTTGGAGATACATGTGACCTTTTTACACCATTGATTGATTGATTTCAGACCAAATAGGGAATATTCTACTGGTGTACCATGTGACCTTCCCTCAGCAGATAGGATCTGGGTGTTCATGTTGACCTTTCATTCATACTATAGGTCCTTTTTAGTCACATGGACTCAATTAACCAGCTTTACTGCTTGGAGATACACGTGACTTTTTACACCATTGATTGATTGATTCCAGACCAAATAGGGAATATTCTACTGGTGTACCATGTGACCCTCCCCCAGCAGATAGGATCTGGGTGTTCATGTGACCTTTTATTCATACTATAGGTCCTTTTCAGTCACATAGACCCAATTAACCAGCTTTACTGCTTGGAGATACATGTGACCTTTTTACACCATTGATTGATTGATTCCAGACCAAATAGGGAATATTTTACTGGTGTACCATGTGACCTTCCCCCAGCAGATAGGATCTGGGTGTTCATGTTGACCTTTCATTCATACTATAGGTCCTTTTCAGTCACATGGACTCAATTAACCAGCTTTACTGCTTGGAGATACATGTGACTTTTTTACACCATTGATTGATTGATTCCAGACCAAATAGGGAATATTCTACTGGTGTACCATGTGACCTTCCCCCAGCAGATAGGATCTGGGTGTTCATGTGACCTTTCATTCATACTATAGGTCCTTCTTAGTCACATGGACCCAATTAACCAGCTTTACTGCTTGGAGATACATGTGACTTTTTACACCATTGATTGATTGATTCCAGACCAAATAGGGAATATTCCACTGGTGTACCATGTGACCTTCCCCCAGCAGATAGGATCTGGCTGTTCATGTGACCTCTCATTCATACTATAGGTCCTTCTTAGTCACATGGACCTAATCAACCAGCTTTACTGCTTGGAGACACATGTGATTTTTCTTATACCACGGATTGGTTGATTCCAGACCAGATAGGGAATAAAAAGATCGAGGTACATACAACATTACTAACAATTTTTTTGCTCCAGATGAAGCCAATGTTCAGTTGGCGAAACATATGTTGAGCTGATGTATCAACTTTGATTTTAAGCCGTGATTTGTTGTGTGTGTAGCATTTGCAGGGTGAGGACAGAAATCTTGAGCATGAGCTCGACTAGCTAAGGGTCAGTGTTGGCGTGCTGATTGTGAAGGTGATTTATGGTTTGCTTTTTGATGCTAATCCCTTTGTGCAATTATGGAATTCTATTATGGTGCCTAATACATTGATTGCAATCCTCTTTCCACACCCCTTTATGCACAGCCATTATACACTGGCGTCAATTCCAGTACACCCTGCTTTGTCTGCTGTCATATTTATGTTTTTTAATTGATTTTTCCTTGCATCTGAGAGTGTCTATATTCGTTCTAATAAAGATTAATTTTTCTGTAGCCACTCCTCCAGTGCCATTTGCCGGTTCTCTTTTGAGCTGCCAAGTGGTTTATTGAGATATATATATACATTTAGGTCAGGTTTAATCCTGAGTAAGAGGTTGTGCTGCTCTCACTCATTTGGATGAGAGTCAGGTGATTGTCTAAATTTGAGGGTTCCTGTTGTGGGTCCCCCATCTCTCTTTTTTCTGGTAAAAAATTCACCATTAGAAGCAATTTCGTGGATAATTCAGTGCTCTCTGACTAACCCCTTTAGTTTTACTCTGTTTTCGTTTGAGAGAGAGACTAATTAGGATTGAGCAAGGTTTAAGAATTATCCTTGTATTACATAAGAAGTGAAAGGGAGGGAGTTCCCTTTGTTCTATGGGATCAGGCATGGGGGCTTTTTTGCTTGATGAGCTGAAGCATGGCCGATTTGTGATTGGATGCAATAGGGAGAGGAACAATGGGAGGGAGGGGGAAGGGGGGGAGTATAAAAGACAAGGCGTGGGGGCAGTTGTGTATTGCTGTTAATTTTCTTTTACTCCCACCCAACCCACCCCGTTTGTTTCTCTTTCACAGATGCTGGTTCTCTACAACAACGGAAAGGTCACGCAGCAGAAGCACCATGGATAGGGGCAATGAAGTGGTGATTTCACCACTCATACAAGACCGCCCGTGGTTACCCATATGGAAATATACCATGTTGCATGAACCCAGTTCATGGTTTATACGGCCATGTCTGGGGGATTGTCTAAATATGGACATGGTTAGTCTACCTATTCCATCAAGTTATACACCATGTTACATGAAGCCAGCCTGTGTTTTTTGAATGGCCAGGGTTGGGGGATTGTTCTTTGATTAAAAGCATGGTTTAGAGCAATTATTATCGATCAGATAGTATCCCAAGTAGCTTGAAGCCAGTTGGTGTTTTTTTACGGCCACAACTGGGTGGATTGCGCTTAAATTGGGTACTTTACCAAGTGGCAGGAAGCCAGCTGGTGGTTTGAAAGGCCACAGCTGGGGGATTGTGCTTTAAGATGGACATGGTTTAGGTTAGGGAGGAGCGGTGAAATAGGCGGCCTGGCACGTGGAAGGCGATAGTGGGGGGAGGGTCTGCAGGGTACGGGGTGAGTTGTGGTTTCATACGGCCAGGCTCAGGTGCCTTCCTGGTTTGCAGATCCTCTCGGCCTGCTATCTGCCATAAAAATACACTGAGCAGATGTGTGGTCATCCTGCTTAGCCACGTGGGGTGCTATTTCTGGGCAATGCTTGTGGTGCATTGCAGTTGCCAGTGTTATCTGGCTGCCAGTGTTATCTGGTGTAGCGTATTTGGCATACGAGGATCGATAATAATAATTCTGCCTTAGAGGCAAAGAATTTGGCCTTAAGTAATAAAAGACGTGACCTTTTCAAAATGCCAATACTTTGTTGTGTTTTCATTTACGGGAAAAGGGAAGGGGAGGGGGGGTAGTTGGTATTAAGAAGGTAACTTACATGGGAGAAGTTGTAAGAAGAGAATAGGGGTATAATTCTTAATATCCCTTAGCCTACATCAATCATCTTATTAATCAAATCTACATATCTGTTTCATAGAAGTATGCCGATAAGACCAAGCAGAGTACACTATGAGATGTATTTTATTTATAAAATCATCAGAGTGTAGCAGTACATAGTGATACCTTTTTTATGTGGGCTACAATTTACATTTAAAAGACAAGCTTTTGAGAGAATATCTCTATTCTTCAGGTCTGGAAGCTATTCAAGAGTTACACTCTCGAAAGCTTGTCTTTTAAATGTGATGTTAGTCTAAATAAAAAGGTATCACTACATACTGCAATACTCTGGTGATTTTGGCATCTGGACTAACAATATACATTACAATGTATTTATAGATATTTCTTCACTTATTTTCATGAATCCAACCAGTGTTTGCTGTGGAAATTATTAGATGTTGGGGCACTAGAATTTGACTCTTTGACCACCTCTGTAAAATGTATCTTTTGCTTTTTGTCATGCCTACAACACTGACTGTGTCACATTGCCCACGCTGCTGACTATATCTTGCGTACCATCTGTGCTCAGGCAGTTACATGTAAAGTGCTGCCCCATGTTCTGCACTGCTCTCAAAGAACACAAACAGTTAAAGCACAAACATACACCACACCTTTCTGCCAGAATAAAGATCTCCTCCCCCCATTCAGCAATGCGCCTGCATTATGGTGCAAAGCTTTGTTCTATCCAGACCCAGCGGCGTAGCGTGGGTTGTCAGCGCTCGGGGCAAAGCAAGAATTGTGTCCCCCCCAACCTGTGGGCACGGTAACACACCCTGATTCCCTTCTACCAGTAGAGTATTGACCCTCTTACCCCACAAGCACATGTATTGTATAATAACAAAATACTGATATAATAATAAAATGAAACACACATGCCCCCCACGCTACGCCACTGCTACCAGTTACTCTGTCCCAGTATACCCTAACATAGTTCCACTCTCACACTATACCCAGTCACACTCTCCCAGTACCCCCAGTCACTCTCTCCTTCTCTCTCTCAGTACACCCACTTTCTCCCAGGACCCAAGTCACTCACTCTCTCCAAGTACCCCCAGTCACTCTTTCTCTCCCCAGGTACCCCCCAGTCACTCTCTCCCAGTACCCCCCAGTCACTCTCTCCCAGTACCCCCGAGTCTCTCTCTCCAAGTATCTCCAGTCTCTCTCTCTCTATCCAACTACCCCCAGTCACCCCCTTCTGTACCCCCCAGTACCCTTTCACTGTGTGTGTTAGTTACACTTGTCTGCGGTCACACAGTGTCGCCTACCTGTGTGGAGTTGCTGGTGGCCCGGGGGGGGAGCTGTCCAGGGGGCTAAGTGGAGACTGGATTTTAAATGTGCTGCAGGGCAGGCGCCTCCCTCCCTCCCTCCTTCCTGTTCAGCGGCTGCAGGGCTGACAGCCTCGGGGGACTGGCACAGTGCTTCAAGGGGGGCTGACAAGCATGGTACAGGGTGTTCCGTCGGATGATGCTGCGCTACTTCACGTGACTCATGTCAGCAATAAGAAGGAGTCAGGACAGGACCAGAATTTTCTGTCCTGGCCCTCCCTTCCAGACGCTGAGTGCTAAATCACCGCCGGCGCCGCAAAACTGGTGGCTGCCCTTGAGCAGACACCTTGCTGATCCCTGCTGGAAAATATTAGTGGTTCAAATTTCTTTGACCACCTCCAAGGCCCCCCCACGCTACGCGACTGAACAGACCTGTTTCCCTGAGCTCCCTGATATTGACTAATTGATCACCCGTTTACCAGACCCTTTGCTTTGACCGACGACTACCACTTTCTGCCTGCCTGTGATCTATGGGCCATCCCTGACTATTCTTTTGGAGTGCCCACCTGTACCTCACCCGAAGTTCTCCCTTTGTGTCTTGTCTGCCACCCCAAGGCCTATTCCACGTATCCTGGTCCCTCCTGTCTGTGTATTCCGTGAATCCCCGCATACTGGGTTCAGACCACCCTGCAGACCATTACACCTTTGATCAGCATATATTAAGTTACAATGCAAAATTTTTGTAAACCAGAATAAAATAGTTTAAGGTGTAGAGATTAACTAACTCATAATACTGCTAAGAACTTACCTCAACAATATATATGGTTTTAAACATGAATGTGCTATCAAATACATATAATCTAAATCTAATATAATCTTTTGGTGAATCCAGGAGGAGTAATTCTGGCAGTTTTTCCTCATCCAGCACACACTTTATCACTTGAACTCTCACTATGGCTGAGCTAAGTCTAAACACATCAATGCACTGGATCATAGTTTGTTTTTTTCGAATGGTAAAATATTATATACTGCTACATTTGTGTTTCCAATCAAAGAGGTGGTAGCTATTGTTAATTTCCAAGGGTTTATACAAACTAATCTCATGGGCTTACTCTCACTCTGGTTCTTCTGGGTGACAGCTGGATTTTTATATTAAAAGTAGAAGTCTAAATGTCCACAATGAAAATCCTTCCTCCTCTTTCTGTGTCTGTGCCTTAGACGTGAACAAAATGTGTCTGTGTATTTTGTCTTTGGGCAGCCCTCCTGGCGTCCCAACGCAAGGAGAATGTAGACATCATAAATCCCTTTGGGAGCAAACTGAGCATGTCTATAATCATCTCTGAAAGGGCAGTTTTCGTAAACGCCCCAAGATCATGAAATGCTTAGTTGCTCTGCTAATCACCAGACAGCGTTCAGTCAGGAAATAGGAGGCTTTCCACCACTGTAGGTATTAAAGAAACATCTACACAGTGTAATTTTAAAACAATTACCACATACATTTGTAAACCTGTTTTTAACCCCCTGATGGTTATTCCAAGTGTGTCTCAGGGTTAAATTTCACCGCTGAGAGCGGTAACCCTGAGACACACTCGGGCTGCATACATCATCTCTCCCTGCGCGCCCTCACTCATCTTTGCAGCCTCCTCCGGCGATCGCGACCTCATACTGCCTGGATTTCTTCTCATGAGGATGGAACCAGGAAGTATGAGGGTCACGATCGCCGGGGGAAGCTGCGGGGGACATTGAGGGAGCGCAGGGACAGGTGATGTATCCAGCGGCAGCCTGAGTGTTGCTCAGGGTTACCGCTTCCAACATAGGAATTTAACCCCGAGCCACACTCTGGATACCGCTAGGGGGGGGGGGAAATAGAGCACTTTTAGTCAGGGAATTTTAAAATAAATAGACAGCCAGGGAGGCTAAATAAAAAATTCCTCCTAACAAAAATGTTACTAGCTTTACCAATGCCGAGTGATTCTTACCTTTAAAATTGTTATTTGCAATTTTTAGTGGTGGTGCACTGCCCTATCTGATCCTACGGGTAAGTCTCCTCTTAATCTAACTTTATATATGTAAATAAACTGAAAAGAATAATATTCACCTATCATGCATCAATTAAAGTGGCCCTGAATAACCTTCACATAAAAAAGCATTACTCCATTGTTTCACACACACTACCTTTTGCACCACAATATAGAATTAAGAATTTATAATTGAACACATAGATAATTAAGAACTTTAGCTTTAGAAACACCATTTTGCACACCTGGTAGCTCCCTTATGTGGCATGCATTCCATGAAAAAAAAATATTTTTGCAACACAGCAGAACAAATGCACATAATATTCAGTGGTTATCCCAGGAGCGAAAAGAGAGGTTGACTTGGAGAGTTTTACAATAGTGATTTATAAAGGTTGCTGTTTCGCTGACTTTAGATATTTTCCATCTGGTGTAAAGCCCCACGTGTACTACACTTAAAACACATGTAATGCATTAGTTTCACTTTAAGATTCCCTTTAATGCTTGCTGTTTTAGCTAAGCTTATAAGAAGTAAAGATGCATATGTGCTCTGAGGCTATGGCAACCTCTGGGAGTTTTATTTGAATTTATATTATTAAATAATCAATTGTGAAGAGATGATCCTATATTTTACATTTGAATTAGTAAAAATCTAAATTGCAGTATAAATAAGGAGCCCATTATAAGGCTTTACCAGCAGATGTCGCTGTATTTATATGTCTTAATTTCATCGCCATTCAGCTGAACAAGTGGATTGTTACTAAGAACTCTTCTGTACCATCTCAGTACTTTGAGAAGGAACAGGCGCTACAGATTTTCAATATGTTTTGGGAATTTGATTGATTCTTTGTGAAGTTGCTATTTTATTCATAGTTGTCCCTTTACATTATTTGTGATGTGCACAAAAAATACAGTGCAAAAAAATTGCTAATACATTTTGCCACTTTATAATTTTTTTTCGATGAGCTAAATAAAAAAGAGTGAAGATCCTTGAAGACAAAGACTTCAAAATGCTGTGTTCTTATATATGGGGTACTTGACACTACAATATCAGTATTCCAAAACTGTATGCTTATGAAGATAGAGATGGTCTTAATCTTTTTAACATATATCGCTATATGGTGGCCCTTTGGCATGCCTTGATTGGATAATACTAACTCACACACTGAAATGACACATTATATATGAATTTTTGGTTTCCATACTCTACCAATCTCCTCCTATACACTCTGACCTTTCCAATGACACCTCACTTAACTGTGTGAGGTGAACAATTTAGAGATGTAGGATTCCAAAGTCCCCCTGTCTCTCCTCACTGCAGTGCCACGGTCTAGGTTGTCGATGAAACAATGCATTGCATCATCAGCTTGACACTTACTGGTAGTGTGGGATATTATTAAGAAGGCAATATAATTTATAATTGTAAACTGAATAGTGCTGCATTAGAAAAAAGCACCAGAGGCTGAGGAGCAGCCCTGACACCCTGCACATGCTGGATCTGGACAGAGGCAGGAGTCACCGTTGCCATTTTGGAAGCCTTCCCGGGTGCATTGAGCTCTCCTTGCCACCCTGCACCCTCGTGCCTGCTTCTCTGGAGTCATGTCTACCAGTCGTTCCCAGAAGCAGGGCCCCCGACAGAGGGACAGAGGGATGCTTTGAGAGGTGGGTCTGCTTTTCTGGGAGCGGCGGTTTCCACCTCCCTCCCCCCGGGCTATGGCTCTTCTGAGGATGACAGCGGCTCTTGGCCTCAGGGGGGTAGCTCTGGGATGTCCTGGATTACCCCGCAGTTTCTGGCGTCTGACTCCCGACCCCTCTCTGCGGCGGCTAGAAAACATGCGCTAAAGAAAAGAAAAGCAGCGCTGCTGGCATCCTCCAAAGCATCGCTGGACGCGGGGGATATCGCTGACGGGGACTCGGCTGAGATTCCCTCGCCTTCTGCCAGTGGTAGTGTGGCCTCGAATCGTCAGTCTAACGCGGGGTCGGAACCTTGACCGCAGCAGGTACTGGAGGAGGACGACCATCTCCCCTCTACGAAAGGGGATCTCCGCAGGATCTTAGAGGAGCTCCACTGATCTGAGAGGTGTGGCAGCCTGAGGTGGCGGCGGTCCGAACGGAGGTGGCAGCAATACGTTCTCAGGTGACGATGGTGCAGGAGACGCCTTCTGAAGTGACATTGGAACAAACTCACCTGTCTGGTCAGGTCGCTGGTCTGCAGTCTCAGGTCGAACTTCTGACTCGCTGTGTGGAGATGCTGGAAACGAGACACAGATGCTGTAACATCAGGGTCAGGGGCATCCCTGACTCTGTTTCATTGGAGGCTTTGCCGTCCTACGTGACCCATCTTGCTCTTCAGGTCTCAAGGCTCCCCCCTGATACGCCTGACGTGCTTGGGTCGGTGTTCTGGGTAAAGAGACCGGCGACGAATCCAACAGGGGCTCCTCGAGATGTCGTGGTGGGTTTCCGAGATGTGGCTTTCAAGGTCAAGGTTATGTCTGCCCCAGGCGCGAGGGATCCTTTGCAATTTGAGGGCTCCATGCTGGCTTTGTATCATGATCTCCCATTCCAGACCTTGATGGCTCGCAGGCATTTTCGTAACGTGACATCCATCCTTCGCCGAAAGGGTATCCGTTATCGCTGGGGTCTGGCGGGAGCATTGGTGGTGACACACGCGAATGTCCCCTATACCATCACAGATCCTGCGGTGGCCTGGACCGACCTGGCGGCAGCGGGCCTTTCACCGGACCCTCCGGACCTTCAGCCAGACTGAGTGCTATTTTTCACCCCCCACCCCTGCATTTTTTCTTACTTGTACGAGTTTTTGGTCTTTAGCCTAGCCTTTTTGTTCCACCTTTCAAGACAGCCCCTTGCTTTCATGGTCATTTCCCTGCCTGCCTGTTTAATTTTTGCCTTTTTTACTGACATTGGGACTTGACATTCTCTTTTTTGTCCTGTTCTTGGTTGACCTGCCCGTTGTTGATGGACTACTCGGGCCCATAAGGCCGTATTTCTCTAAGTTTGACTTCGTGCATTTCTTGTTATCTGTAATTCTATAAATAATTTAAAGAAAGAAAAAAGCCCCAGAAAAATATTATTTTATTTGTTATTAGATTTTTATGTACATCTAGCCTGTTTGGTATCAGTGGAAAGGCCGTAATCTGATCTTTGCAATGTTACCTTATATGTCCCAGAGATTCAGTGGTCTAAATGATTGTAAAAAAGAAAGCTTTTTTTTTATTACAGAGCAAAGCAGCCCCTTGTGGCAGGTGTCTGTAGGCACATGCCTACTCTGCCTAGTTATATATCCGGCCCTGTCCATGCACACTGTGGTCGAAACAATGTCACTTCAAATTAAACAAATTCCTTGATACAAACACGCAAAATCAGAAGCACACTTTGCCATGATGTGCACTGGGTCTGTTCAATGATACAGCCTGTCCAACCCTCAGGTAGAAAATGAACAATTGATGTTTAGGTGACAGATAATAAATGGTGATTTTGTCACATTGAAACTGACCAGGTTAGGGATAAAAGATATGACAGTAAATCTATAAATGTAAATAAAATATTTATTAATGTAATCGCTAATTGTCCTTAGTAGTAATCAAATTAAATAAAATATCATAAAACTATAATGTCAACTTAACCATTCAATTCTTTCACTAATACTCTATAAAGCTAAGCAAATGTAATTACAATATACTCCATTATAAAATTTAATTATAAACATTTATATTACGTTATATTATGCTATGTTGTAGGTTTATAAGTATATATACTGCATTGTATTACTTTGTATTTCTGTAACAACTGTAACATTTTAATGTTCTTGAACCCAGGACGTACTTGAAAACGAGAGAAATCTCAATGTAGCCTTCCTGTTAAAATCCTTTATAAATAAATAAATAAAATATAGATACTGTATGTAACTGTAAATAAATTCAGTGAATAATTCAGGCAAAGGAAATACAATAAAGGTGAAAACTCCCCAAAATGCTATGAACGGTGAAAAAGCGACTGATCTTGCATGTGCTTGTTTGTACAGTTTTAATGAATTTTTAAAAAAAATTAAATCCGTGCAAACCAAATCTCTGTTTGAACAAAACACAGTGGGCCCTATTACATTCTTTGCGCAAAAACGCAAACGCAATGTGTGAATTTTTGTGCGAAACGTTAATGCGCGTAAATTACCAGTGGTATTACAATCCTTGTGCATTTTTTCATCCGTCAAAAAATAACGCGAGTAAAACGGACGCGCAAAAACGCGCGCGCATTAACGTTGCGTGCAGAAATCGGTGTGCGGACTGTTTTTTCACGAGATTCAGCCAATCAGAATTAAGAACCACAATTATCTCACGTTAAGATTTTGTGCCTGCCAAAGTCAATCTGAGTATACAGTATATGCTGCAGCAATAAAAAAAAACACGCACAACTTCTTAATTTTATTGTTTGGGTATGTGTAGAATGTGTAACTATATTTTGCTGTATTTTTTTTTCGGGCTGGTGTATTTGGTTTCGGCCAGGACGTTCAGATTTGCCATTAACACCAGCTTTTAGGAGTTGTTAAAATTATGCGTGCAAAGGCTGTGCGTTAATAACTGAGCATAGATTGTAATACCATCCGCGAACCAGTGCACAAACGCATTTGCGCTCACAATGTTAAGTATAGGACACGCGCAGTACAGTACGCACGCAAAGGGTTCGCGCAGGTCCACCAGCGTTAGACGATTACGCTCGTTTGTTGCGCTGACTTTGTAATACGACGTTCTGCGCAAAGGGTTTTGACCCTTGCGTTAATGCGTTTTTGCGCCGGCACTGACGTTTGCGCGAAGATTGTAATAGGGCCCAGTTTGTATGGAAAAAAAGTCCAACAAACCAAATTTGTTTTACTGTGCTCAATTCTACTAAATATGCAACCACTGAATAAAATAATCAAAAAAACACAATCTGCTATATCCACATAAATACTGTTTCTTAATACTTCATGCTAATTCAGCACCTGAATAAAATTAAAAGCAGATATCAAACATGCAAGGATTAGATTCCGAGCAGAGTTCTGGTTTACACCTGAAATGGAAACATTCCCTGAGTGGGAAACAGCAGATAAAATGTTTAGAAGGGTTAACAGAGTATATATTGTGATACTTAAACAGATGTGCTTCAGGAGTATTAACCCCTGAGTGAAGATAGGACCTAAAATGTGTCATTTCGGGAACAGGAACAGAGGAACTGAGGAAGCTCCAGATAATGGAGTGAAAACTATTTTTGTGTATGCTTCACACAAAGTTGAAAAGAATAAAAAGATATATATGTACAAGCCCCATAAGTACAAACCAGTGCCTTCCTCGGATTCAATTTAGCAATGCACTTGTTGCTGAGTGCACAAAGTCTATCAAAGCTTTTGCACTGAGATTCTATCAGGGTTATTCAGAGAGCGTGAAAAGCAGCAGAATGACTGGAGAATGACTGGAGAATGAAAAATTCTAGGTCAAAATAGCCGATTTGGAAAGTGAGATGAAAGGGAGAATTTTTCTGGTTTGGCTATTTTGACCTAGAATTTTTCATTCTCCAGTCATTCTCCTGCTTTTCACGCTCTCTGAATAACCCTGAATGAGTACAGTTAGGTCCATATATACAGTCATGGCCGAAATTGTTGGCACCCCAGAAATTTTTCCAGAAAATCAAGTGTAGCGCTGTTTAAAAACTCTGTTGTTGTATTGCTCGGGTTTGGCTACCAGAGGGAGACAAGCGCAATATAAAGTATACTGGACACAACGGGACTACGTTTTCCATCATGCTTTGCGGCAGGGACCGGAAGTGGGTGGGGGAGAACGAAGGACATCCGCCGCCTCGTGCGGAGGAGCGCCAGTCTGAGCCGAGCGACGAAAGGTGGAAGACGCACGTGAGACTGCCAGAGATTGAGACCAGGCCGGAGAGCAGGAGCTGCCTTGCGGGTGCTGAGAATCAGAGACAGTGCTGGCGGAGACCTATCCACACATCGTTGAGAGGTTTTGCGCAGACACAACGTTCCGGTTTGGACCCCGAGTAAGGAGACCGCGATGATCCACTGGGAGTGCAGGTGGTAGGCCGTAATTCTCGTTACCGAAATCGGACAAGCAGGAGAAGCGGATCCGGTGGCACAGAGTTCCAGTATAATCAAGCGGAGAGAGATCCTTGATCGGACAGCGGAACAGATTATCCAAAGGATGGGTGAGAGGCCTTCCAGGCCACAGTCCAAGTTTAAACAAAGCACGCTGCAGTATTGTTTAAATCTACAGGGCCCCAACGTGACTAGTCAAAGAATTGCTCAATCCATTCACTGGCCAGTTGAATATAGTACCTGGGTACCTGAATCGCACACACACACACCTTTTTGGGACATTACTTTTGCGGGACTTACACTCCTAAAACACAGGGGTTAAACTTTTCTTTTGCCACCGCGTGTTTTTCTCACATTACGAAATCCTGTCATTCATATACCGTATTCACATTATATATGCCGCTTTATTGGGATCAGTAAAGTACATAATCTATAAAATCCACAACAGTGCTGGTGTATATTTATTCCCTAGTGCGGTGAGACTAACCCGAGGTTAAATTCAGCGGCTCCTCCGGGAGTGAGCGCTACATGTGGGGGCTCGTCCGGGATTACAGTCTCTATAATAAAACCACATTTAAAGGGTTAAATATGGATCCAGAAGAAGCAGCAGAGTGGTGTAAAGCACAAAATGGCCAGTTAGGGTTGAGTGTAGTAATGGACATCCCTGCAGGCACCTGGGCAGAAGAACAGATCCGCCGGGCCGTGGCAGCGTTGGCACCTGACCAGCAGGGATTCATAGTGGACATTAAAGTGAACCCAGAGACTTCTCACACATATGTTCTTTTTGAGTGGGGAAAGGGTGTTCCCGTGTGTTTTCAGGGCGTGAGTATGCAGCTAACCGACGACATGGAAGTTCGTCTGATCCAGCCAAGTAAGCCACGTGGTGATTCTGCGAATATTCCTGCGTCCAGCCCACTGGCCATGATCGGGCCGGAGTTCATTGCTGCTATTGGAGACCTCGTAGTTAAGTGTCAGAGGGCCCACCCTTCTTACATCAGCTTCGGATATCAGAAGTTGGAAAATTTTTCAGGAAACTTGACAACTCCGGTGGGAGAAGAAACCTTCGAAGAATGGGTGGAACAGGCGATGCAGGCTCTGGATGAGTGGGACGTCTCTGAAGCACAGAAGAAGCAAAGAATTACTGAGAGCTTGAAGAGACCTGCATCAGAGGCTGTCAGGAATCTGAAGCTGAGTAAGCGAGACTGTACTGCTCTAGATTACCTGAACATATTACATGAAGACTTCGGGCGAACGGAAAAGGCTGCTGAGCTCATGTACCAGTATGAACATACTTACCAGCAAAAGGGTGAGAAGATGACAGAATACATGAGGCACCTGGATAAGATACTGTACCAAGTACTGTTGAAGAAAGGAGCAGACCCCACTACAGTAGATCAGATTAGAATGCGGCAGATATTGAAAGGTGCTTTACCCTTAGACCCTGTGATGTTGCAACTAAAGACTCGAGAAGGTAATAAAGAGTTAAATTACCTAGAACTGATTCGAATTGTTCAGGAAGAAGAAGCCCTTCTGGAAGAGAAGCTTGCAAGAAGGGGAGAAAAGTTCTATGTTCAACCCATAGGGTATAACGAGTGTTCATCAGATAAAGATGATCCGGAAGAGACATATAGAAACATAGAAACATAGAAACATAGAAAAATGTCGGCAGATAAGAACCTTTCGGCCCATCTAGTCTGCCCAATTACATGGATACTTTACCTGAATTTATCTTTTGTTTAGGATAGCCTTATGCCTATCCCATGCTTGCTTAAATTCAATTACTGTTTTGGCCTCTACCACTTCTACTGGAAGACTGTTCCATGTATCCACCACCCGCTCAGTAAAATAATGCTTCCTGATGTTACTTTTAAACCTTTGCCCCTCTAATCTAACACTATGTCCTCTTGTTTTGCTATTTTGTTTCCTTTTAAATATACTCCCTTCCTCTACCTTGTGGATTCCCTTTACGTATTTAAATGTTTCTATCATATCTCCTCTGTCTCGTCTTTTTTCCAAGCTGTACATGTTAAGATCATTAAGCCTTTCTTGGTAACTTTTCTCCTTCAAGCCGTACACCATTTTAGTAGCCCTTCTCTGAACTCTCTCCAAGATGTCTATATCCTTCTGGAGATACGGTCTCCAGTACTGCACACAGTACTCCAAGTGAGGTCTCACCAGTGCTCTGTACAGTGGCATGAGCACTTCCCTTTTCCTACTGCTAATACCTCTCCCTACACAACCAAGCATTCTGCTAGCATTTCCTGCTGCTCTATTACATTGACTACTTACCCTTAGATCCTCTGAAATAATAACCCCTAAATCCCTTTCCTCAGATGTTGAGGTTAGAACTGTATCAAATATTCTATATTCAGCCCTTGGGTTTTTACGTCCCAGGTGCATTATCTTGCACTTATCCACATTAAAACTCAATTGCCACAACTCTGACCATTTTTTTAGCTTACCTAAATCATTTGTCATTTGGCTGATCCCTCCAGGAACGTCAACCCTGTTGCAAATCTTTGTGTCATCAGCAAAAAGACATACTTTTCCATTAATACCTTCTGCAATATCACTAATAAAAATATTAAAGAGAATGGGTCCAAGTACTGACCCCTGAGGTACCCCACTGGTAACAAGACCTTGCGCCGAATAAACTCCATTTACCACAACCCTCTGTTGTCTGTCACTCAGCCACTGCCTAATCCATTCAACAATATTGGAATCCAAGCTCAAAGATTGCAATTTATTGATAAGCCTTCTATGCGGAACAGTATCAAAAGCCTTACTGAAATCTAAATAAGCAATCTAAATAAGCAATGTCTACTGCACCACCATATGAGCCGGAGATAACCCAAAAGTCGTCAAACCAGGTGTATGGTGAGATACAAAAGACTCTCAAGAAAGTACAAGAAGCCCAAGTTAAGATGGAACAGACACATACGGATCAATGCCGGGCAATCTTGAAAGTAGCAGAAATACAGACTGAAATACAGAGGTCTCTCTCAGATATATGAACAGCAGCGGTTGCCGTGGCCTCCGACAGGGGATTTTCAAATGAGCCACAGGAAGAAAGTGTGCCCTCATCCTCGTGGGGAAGATGTTTCGCCTGTGGGGAATTCGGCCATTTCAAGGTTCAGTGCCTGGAAAGGAGACAGGGAGGGTCCTTATATGTGCATGCTATAACTAGGAGATCCTCTCCCTGGAGGTCCGGTCCTACGTCACGGGAAGACAGTGTACGCCCGCAGTCGCCACTTATGAGGACGAGGGTTAGAGTACAACAGACTGGGTCTACATCTCCTGCTGCTATGAAAAGGTTCCCTGACAAGTTGATAGGTCCTTCGCCCGTCATCCCGGTTCAAGTGGAAGGAGTCTACACTAAGGCTCTTTTAAATTCGGGTGCTCAAGTAACGCTGATTTACCGAGACTTCTATCAGAAATATTTGAAGCATATACCCCTGAAGAAATTGAAGGATCTCGAAATCTGGGGTATGGGAACAGAGAGGTTTCCCTATGATGGATATGTACAGGTGAAGTTAGAATTCAGCTCAGTAATCGCTGGACAACCGGGAGTATGTGACACGTTGGCAATTGTGTGTCCTCGTCCCTCGGGAGCTAATCGAAGTTCTATGATAGTGGGGATGAACACTGATGTGTTGAGACACCTCTTAACCCCACTGGTGACAGAAGAAAGTCCTGCTTCTAAGAAGGCACACTCGATGCCACGACCGGTCTGTCCACGGAGGGTCAAAGAACAGAGAGACACTACAGAAGTGAGAAGGCTGAGGAGAACGGAATGGACAGAGAAGGTCCTACGTGCAGGAAAGACTACAAGTACCGATTAGAGACAAATTCTCTTTGCCTGGTCCGCCTATATCTCGTCCGACTTCTATTACTCAGCCTCAGCAGTTATGTCCCGTTGGAGAGAGTGAAGAAGACAGTGAAGAAGAAGGCTGGTGTCTGAGCTGGGTGTGGACACCTGAGTCCGAGGGCGTCAAGCCGGTCTCTGACCGAGGTGAGAGTGATTTAGAGCCTGATATTTCTGAAGTTATGACTCAAGCACCTGAAGTACCTGAGACCTCAGAAGTTCTAGAGAAAATATCCATAGATTACAGTTCTATGCCTTCCCTGGAAGGTTCATACACCGAAGATGTATCCACTCAGTCTGCAGGAGAGAGAATTGAGCCTGTAGAGTCAGCTCTCCCGACTGAAGAGGGTCCTGAAAAATTTGAGCTTAAACGTTCAGTACGACCCCCTCAGAGACTCGCGTATGATTCACCAGGACATAGCACAGAGGAAGCTGTAACAACTGTGCGGAGGTTTCCTGAAGTGTCAGCCCTACTTGCGGAAGTGCCTAGGGATTTAGGTGAGATTGAGGATATTTGCTGCCTGTTGTCAGCCCTGAATATATAGGTTAAAGTGAGAACTGTTATGTTATGTTGTGTTATGTATAACCGATTCATGTACCCGTTACACGCCCTTGGGAGGACCCAAGAGTTTAGGGGGGAGAGTGTAGTGCTGTTTAAAAACTCTGTTGATGTATTGCTCGGGTTTGGCCACCAGAGGGAGACGAGCGCAATGTAAAGTATACTGGACACAACGGGACTACGTTTTCCATCATGCTTTGCGGCAGGGACCGGAAGTGGGTGGGGGAGAACGAAGGACATCCGCCGCCTCGTGCGGAGGAGCGCCAGTCTGAGCCGAGCGACGAAAGGTGAAAGATGCACGTGAGACTGCCAGAGATTAAGACCAGGCTGGAGAGCAGGAGCTGCCTTGCGGGTGCTGAGAATCAGAGACAGTGCTGGCGGAGACCTATCCACACATCGCTGAGAGGTTTTGTGCAGACACAACGTTCCGGTTTGGACCCCGAGTAAGGAGACCACGATGATCCACTGGGAGTGCAGGCGGTAGGCCGTAATTATCGTTACTGAAATCGGACAAGCAGGAGAAGCGGATACGGTGGCACAGAGTTCCAGTATAATCAAGCGGAGAGAGATCCTTGATCGGACAGCGGAACAGATTATCCAAAGGATGGGTGAGAGGCCTTCCAGGCCACAGTCCAAGATTAAACAAAGCACGCTACAGTATTGTTTAAATCTACAGGGCCCCAACGTGACTAGTCGAAGAATTGCTCAATCCATTCACTGGCCAGTTGAATATAGTACCCGGGTACCTGAATCGCACACACACACACCTTTTTGGGACATTACTTTTGTGGGACTTACACTCCTAAAACGAAGGGGTTAAACTTTCCTTTTGCCGCCGCGTGTTTTTCTCACATTACGAAATCCTGTCATTCATATACCGTATTCACATTATATATGCCGCTTTATTGGGATCAGTAAAGTATATAATCTATAAAATCCACAACAGTGCTGGTGTATATTTATTCCCTACTGCGGTGAGACTAACCCGAGGTTAAATTCAGCAGCTCCTCCGGGAGTGAGCGCTACACAAGTATTTCTCACAGAAAAGTATTGCAGTAACACATGTTTTGCTAGTCACATGATTATTAAGAGAGGAAAAAAAGCAAATTGGACATAATGTCACACAAAACTCCAGAAATGGTCTGGACAAAATTCTTGGCACCCTTAACTTAATATTTGGTTGCACACCCTTTGGAAAAAATAACTGAAATCAGTCACTTCCTATAACCATCAATAAGCTTCTTACACCTCTCACATGGAATTTTGGACCACTCTTCCTTTGCAAACTGCTCCAGGTCTTTCTTATTGGAAGGGCGCCTTTTCCCAAGAGCAATTTTAAGATCTCTCCACAGGTGTTCCATGGGATTTAGATCTGGACTCATTGCTGGCCACTTCCGAATTCTCCAGCGCTTTGTTGCCATCCATTTCTGGGTGCTTTTTGACGTATGTTTGGGGTCATTGTCCTGCTGGAAGACCCAGGATCTCGGACGCAAACCCAGCTTTCTGGCACTGGGCTCTACAGTGTGACCCAAAATCCTTTGGTAACCCTCAGATTTCATGATGCCTTGCACACATTCAAGGCACCCAGTGCCAGAGGCAGCAAAACAACCCCAAAACATCATTGAACCTCCACCATATTTCACTGTAGGTACTGTGTTCTTTTCTTTGTAGGCCAAATTCTGTTTTCGGTAAACAGTAGAATGATGTGCTTTACCAAAAAGCTCTATCTTGGTCTCATCTGTCCACAAGACGTTTTCCCAGAAGGATTTTGGCTTACTCAAGTACATTTTGGCAAACCGTAGTCTTGCTTTTTTATGTCTCTGTGTCAGCAGTGGGGTCCTCCTGGGTCTCCTGCCATAGCATTTCATTTAAATGTCGATGGATAGTTCGCGCTGACACTGATGCTCCCTGAGCCTACAGGACAGCTTGAATTTCTTTGGAACTTGTTTGGGACTGATTATCCACCATCCGGACTATCCTGCGTTGCAACCTTTCATCAATTTTTTCTTCTGTCCACGCCCAGAGAGATTAGCTACAGTGCCATGGGTTGCAAACTTCTTGATAATGTTGCGCACTGTGGACAAAGGCAAATCTAGATCTCTGGAGATGGACTTATAACCTTGAGATTGTTGATATTTTTCCACAATTTTGGTACTCAAGTCCTCAGACAGTTCTCTTCTCCTCTTTCTGTTGTCCATGCTTAGTGTGGCACACACAGACACACGATGCAAAGACTTACAGTGTTATTCAAAGAGATCCGAATGGCTGGAGAAAGGTAACCGAACGCTGATAATCAGCGATAAGTTACCTTTCTTGGCCATTCGGCTATCCAGAGAGCAGGCAATTCGTCAAATCCTGGCGAATTGCCTGCACATACGGTGCCTGTTCGAGGGCAGTGAAATCCCCATAAAAAAGCAATGCTTCGGCTATTCAGAGAGCACAAACCAGCAGTGAAAGGTTCCCGAAATGCCCTGCCATTCGGTGGTTTAATTCGGCAGGTTTATTCAGGCGAGATCCAGATCTAAATCCCATTGAACACCTGTGGAGAGATCTTAAAATTGCTCTTGGGAAAAGGCGCCCTTCCAATAAGAAAGACCTGGAGCAGTTTGCAAAAGAAGAGTGGTCCAAAATTCCGGGTGAGAGGTGTAAGAAGCTTATTGATGGTTATAGGAAGCGACTGATTTCAGTTATTTTTTCCAAAGGGTGTGCAACCAAATATTAAGTTAAGGGTGCCAAGAATTTTGTCCAGACCATTTTTGGAGTTTTGTGTGACATTATGTCCAATTTTGCTTTTTTTCCTTTCTTTTTTTGTTTTGTTCCAATACACACAAAGGGAATAAAAATGTGTATAGCAAAACATGTGTTACTGCAATACTTTTCTGTGAGAAATACTTGTTTTTCTGGAAAAAGTTCTGGGGTGCCAACAATTTCGGCCATGACTGTATTTGGACACCGGCACAATTTTAGTTTTTCCAGCAGTTACCAAAACAAATTCAAGCTATAGCTCTATAATGGATATGGGCTGAAAGTGCACCCTCTCAGGTTTAATTTGAGGGTATTTGCATCCAAATTGGAAGAAGGGTTTAGGAATTACAACTCTTAAGAGCAGCCAACTCCCCCTTTTTCAAGGCACCAAAAGTAATTGGACAATTGAATCGAAAGCTGTTTCATGGCCAGGTTTGGACTACTCCATTATTTCTTCATTGATTAAGCAGGTAAAAGGTCTGGAATTGATTCTGTGTGGGATTTGCAGTTGGAATCTATTGCTGTGGACCTACATCATGCGTTAAAAGGATCTCTCCATGCAAGTGAAACATGTCATTGTAAGGCTTCAAAAACAAAATGGCCAAGTCAATAGTTTGGTACAGTCCAAGGAAAGAAGAACGCACTGGTGAGCTCAGCAACATAAAAAGGGTTGGACGTCCACGGAAGAAAACTGTGGTTGATGATCGCAGGATTCTCTCTATGGTAAAGAAAAACCCCTTCACAGCATCCAGACAAGTGCAAGACACTGCCCTGTAGGTGGGCGTATCATTGTCAAAGTCTACAATCAAGAGAAGACTTCACGAGAGCAAATACAGAAGGTTCACCACAAGGAGCAAACCATTCATAAGCCTGAGGAATAAAAAAGCCAGATTAGACTTTGCCAAAACAAGCATCTAAAAAAGCCAGATCAGTTCTGGAAAACATTTTTTGGACGGATGAAACTAAGAATAATCTGTACCAGAATGATAGGAAGAAAAAAGTGTAGAGAAGGCTTGGTGTAGCTCATGATCCAAAGCACACAATGTCATGTGTAAAACATGGTGGAGGCAGTGTGTTGGCATGGGCCTGCATGGCTTCCAGTGGCACTGTTCATTGGTGTTTCTTGATGATGTGACATAAGACAGAAGCAGCCAGATGAATTCAGCAATGTTTAGAGATATACTGTCAGCTCAGATTCAGCCAAATGCAGGAAAGTTGATTGGACAGAGCTTCACAGTACAGATGGACAATGATCCAAAACACACTGCAAAAGCAATCCAAGAGGCTTTGAAGGAAAAGAAGTGTAATATTCTGAAAGGGCCGAGTCAATCACCCGATTTCAACACAAATGAGCATGCATTTCACTTGCTGAAGGCAAAACTAAAGGCGGAAAGACCCACAAAGAACAACAGAAGAGTTAGAGCCTAGCAAAGCATCAAAAAGGAGGAAACCAAGTCCTTGGTAATGTCCATGGGTTCCAGACTTCAGGCAGTCATTGCCAGTAAAATATTCTCAACAAAATATTTAAAATGAACATTTTATTTATGATTATATTCATTTGTAAAATTACATTTGAGCTTCTGAAAATGGGGGGGGCATTTTTTAAAGCCTAGAATGTTGCTTTAATAAACAATAGTAAAAAACAAAAATCCATAAAATGTAGCAATATAATATATGTCCCCATGGCACTCCACATTTTTAAGTATACTCCAGAATCACTTAATTTTTGCTTTGACAAATCTGTATTTTTTACTAAATTTAGCAACATCACAAACAACCAGCAATTTTAATAATGGTACTGCTTAGATTTAAACCATAAAGAAACACATACGTACATGTGGGAGTGAATGGGAGCTATGAAAACCTGTGTGGTCTGTTGCCTCACAAATAACATAAAGTAAAACAAGGTACTTGTGTTTGATATCTTAAGGTAAAGGATGTAATGCTTATCTATACTATAATGCAGTAAGGATTGGCGTGTCCGTGCATGCAACCGCCGCGGCACGAGCCGGCTGTGCGCTTGCCGCGGCGGTTACAAGATGCGCACGCAGCAGCCGGGTAGAGGCTGCGCGCGCATCCTGTAGAGCCGGATGCGCTCACGGCCTCTACCCGGCTGCCGCGCACGCATCCAACCGCTGCAGCGCGTGCCGCGGCGTTTACAGGATGCGCACGCAGCAGCCGGTAAAGGCTGTGCGTGCATCCTGTAGAGCTGGATGCGCTCACAGCAGACGGCTATAGGCTGCACACGCATCCAGTGGACCAGGATGCGCGCGCAGCCTATCGCCAGTAGCGTGGGGGGGGGCGTGGCCCCGGGCGCAGTTTTCTTAGGGGCGCATAATTTCAATAGAAATTTGCGCCCCTAAAAGTTGAGGCCCGTGCTTGGGCGGCTGTTCGAATGCTCTATCGGCATTCGGACAGCCACCCCTGGAGCTCCGTCTCCGGCATACTTACCTGCCTGAGCGGCGAAGGGAAAGTTTCCTCGCTTCCGCTCTTTGAAGGACCCAAGCCGCGGTCACGTGGGAGTCCCACGTGACAGCGACTTGGGTCCTTCAACGAGCGGAAGCGAGGAAACTTTCCCTTCGCCGCTCAGGCAGGTAAGTATGCCAGAGACGGAGCTCCAGGGGCGGCTGTCCGAATGCCGATAGAGCATTCGAACAGCCGCCCCATGTCTGGTCTGGGGTCTGAGCTGGGGCATATCCATGAGAGCTTGGGGGGCAGTATATCCACGAGCTGGGGCAATACCTCCATGAGCTGGGGGGCAATATCCATGAGCTGGGGCATATCCATGAGCTGGGGCAATATCCACGAGCTGGGGCAATATCCACAAGCTGGGGCAATATCCACGAGCTAGGGCAATATCCACGAGCTAGGGCAATATCCATGAGCTGGGGCATATCCATGAGCTGGGGCAATATCCACGAGCTGGGGCAATATCTACGAGCTGGGGCAATATCCACGAGCTAGGGCAATATCCACGAGCTGGGGCAATATCCACGAGCTGGGGCAGTATATCCATGAGCTGGGGCAATATCCATGAGCTGGGGCAGTATATCCACGAGCTGGGGCAGTATATCCACGAGCTGGGGCAGTATATCCACGAGCTGGGGCAGTATATCCATGAGCTGGGGCAATATCTATGAGCTGGGGCAGTATATCCACGAGCTGGGGCAGTATATCCATGAGCTGGGGGCAGTATATCCATGAGCTGGGGGCAGTATATCCATGAGCTGGGGCAGTATATCCATGAGCTGGGGCATTATCCATGAGCTGGGGCAGTATCCATGAGCTGGGGCAGTATATCCATGAGCTGGGGCAGTATATCCATGAGCTGGGGCAGTATTTCCATGTGCTGGGGCAGTATATTCATGAGCTGCTGGGGCAGTATAGGATGCGTGCACAGCCTCTATCAGGCGGCTGCGCGCGCTTCCTGTTCTCCTGGATGCGCGCGCGGCCGACAGGTAGAGGCTGCGCGCGCATCCAGCGTCTTAGTTGGGGGCACTTTAAACCACGTGAGCTGGGAGCACTTATACCCACGGGAGCTGGGGGCAACTATACCAGCTGGGGGCAACTATACCCACGGGAGCTGGGGGCAACTATACCCACAGGAGCTGGGGGCAAAAATTCCCATGTGAGCTGGGGGCAAATATTCCCATGTGAGCGGGGGCCATAATACCCATGTGAGCTGGGGGCAATTTTACCCATGTGAGCTGGGAATTTGAGCTGGGAGTCCCACGTGACCGCGGCTTGGGTCCTTCAACGAGCGGAAGTGAGGAAACTTTCCCTTCGCTGCTCAGGCAGGTAAGTATGCCGGAGACGGAGCTCCAGGGGCGGCTGTCCGAATGCCGATAGAGCATTCGAACAGCCACCTCATGTCTGGTCTGGGGTCTGAGCTGGGGCATATCCATGAGAGCTTGGGGGGCAGTATATCCACGAGCTGGGGCAATATCTCCATGAGCTGGGGGGCAATATCCATGAGCTGGGGCATATCCATGAGCTAGGGCAATATCCACGAGCTGGGGCAATATCCACGAGCTGGGGCAATATCCATGAGCTGGGGCAATATCCATGCACTGGGGAAATATCTATGAGCTGGGGCAGTATATCCACGAGCTGGGGCAGTATATCCATGAGCTGGGGCAATATCTATGAGCTGGGGCAGTATATCCACGAGCTGGGGCAGTATATCCATGAGCTGGGGGCAGTATATCCATGAGCTGGGGCAGTATATCCATGAGCTGGGGCAGTATCCATGAGCTGAGCAGTATCCATGAGTTGGGGCAGTATATCCATGAGCTGGGGCAATATCCATGAGCTGGGGCAGTATTTCCATGTGCTGGGGCAGTATATTCATGAGCTGCTGGGGCAGTATAGGATGCGTGCGCAGCCTCTATCCGGCGGCTGCGCGCGCTTCCTGTTCTCCTGGATGCACGCGCGGCCGACAGGTAAAGGCTGCGCACGCATCCAGCGTCTTAGTTGGGGGCACTTTAAACCACGTGAGCTGGGAGTACTTATACCCACGGGAGCTGGGGGCAACTATACCAGCTGGGGCAACTATACCCATGGGAGCTGGGGGCAACTATACCCACAGGAGCTGGGGGCAAAAATTCCCATGTGAGCTGGGGGCAAATATTCCCATGTGAGCGGGGGCCATAATACCCATGTGAGCTGGGGGCAATTTTACCCATGTGAGCTGGGGGCAATTAGACCCATGTGAGCTGGGGCAATTATACCCCTGTGAGCTGGGGCAAATATACCCATACGAGCTGGGGGGCAAATATACCCATGTGAGCGGGGGCAAATATACCCATGTGAGCAGGGGGAAAAAAAAACCCATGTGAGCTGGGGCAAATATACCCAAGTGAGCTGGGGCAAATATACCCATGTGAGCTGGGGGAATATATACCCATGTGATCTGGGGGCGATTATACCCATGTGAGCTGGGGCAGATATACCCATGTGAGCTGGGGCAATTATACCCATGGGAGCTGGGGCAATTATACCCATGTGAGCTGGGGCAAATCTACCCATCTGAGCTGCTTCGCTTAACAATAGACTGCCCTCTGGGCAGGCTTTCCACCTAGTTAATAATAAAAAGGAAAGAAACAAACTATGAAACTTTTCCTGTGTTAGAAGTATTCATTAGTTATTATAAGCAGTGGTTTGACCACTGGTATGTGGTTTAGGATATATTTAGCTTACAAGTTTCCATGACTTAGGTATTCTGCTGGATCGATGACGTTCTGAATCATATTCTAATTTTGTCCAGAAATAGATATCAAAAGTAAATACAAAAAGTACAACATGCATAAAATATTTTAGTTATTTTAGAACTTTGAATATGATTTGTAATTACCTAGATAGAATAAATGCAGTCAGATTGTTACAGTCACAAGTATTTATAAAGCGTCTACAAGTTCCGTAGCGCCGTACAATGGGAGAGACAAAATAACAAATATACGTACATGTTACACACGCACAGAACAGTAGGAGGGCGGACCGTGCTCTAGAGCTTACAATCTAAGAGGAGAGGGGTGGCATACTAGGTGAGTTTAAATAGCAGAGTATGTGAGGTAGCTGGGAATGTGTGGACTGAACGTTGCATGAAATGTACAGTGGGGGATCATGGAGTAAACTGATAGGCTTCTCTAAAGTAATGTGTTTTTAGAGACTTCTTGAAGGACTAGAGAGACAGGGGGAGTTTGATGTTGCCAGGGAGGCGGATGGCAATCATGCGTATTCTCTGTGGTTCTCCATGTCCACACCTCAATAAATGTGTACACTGGTAACACGGAGGATTGGGCACACTTGATCTAAATCTTTACTACAGGTCTACAAAACTGTCGCAAAAAATGCTTTGACATATTGCTTCAGATGCGGCGTGAATTGCCCTGTCGTTCGGTCATTTAATTCGGCAGTTTTATTCAGGCAAATCCCATAGGCTTCAATGTTAAAAATATTCCCGTTTTAATTCAATATGTAATAAACCGTTCATTATAATATTCTGCAGTAAAGAGTCTCTTTATTTATAGATTTTTTTAGGATATTTTAAGCATTTTTCGGGATTTTTTTCTTAAAAATATTTCCAATTTTTTTTCTTAATTAGTTTTTTTAGCTTTACTTATTTTTTCAGCCCTTTTTAACAGCCCTTTTTATTATCATTCATTGGACTTCATATGTACATTTTCGCTCAGTAGTTTCTTTGCAAACAGCGTTTCACTTTTCAAACATTCAAGCAAACTGTGCGATTTTATCTAATAAATATCCACTTGGTGGATTTCAACACCTATCCTTGTGAGCTGCCGTTTGTCCATCCTATCCATTGCCATATATTGAGAGCGGAATTGGGAGAAGACCATCTGGCTGGCAACGTGACGGTACTGGTGAGTAGGGATGGGCGTTCGGTTCGATTCGAACATGAGTTCGATTCGAACATTGGCCGTTCGAAAGTACTCGAACATCAAACTTTTTGGGACGTTCGCCAAAAGTTCGAAAAAAAAATAATTTAGATTTTTTTTTAAAAAAATGCTTAAAAAATCCTAAAAAATCTAAAAATAAACTCTTTACTGCAGAATATTATAAGCAATGGTTTATTAGATATTGTATTAAAACGGGAATATTTTTAACATTGAAGCCTATGGGATAAAACATTCTTGTTGCTAAAACATCAGGCAGACGAGGCCCTCTAATCAGGCACTGTAGAGGGCAGCCCGCCAGGGCCTCCCAAGGACCCCTTGAGGAGCATGCGGCCGCAGGATGACAGAGCTGCAACTGTGCGGGCTGGCCGGCCGGGTGCATGTGGCAGAGAGGTGGCGCAGGGAGGGAGCCACGGCAGACCCCCCCAAAACCAGGATCCAGGGAGCCCACACTGACCACCAGGCTAAGGTAAGGCGACATATTGTTAAAAAAAAAAATCCGAGGACATCTTTAAATGTCCCCTGGAACATAAAATAAAACCTTTTTTTTTCTTTCTAATACTCACCTGATTCCTGGATCCACAAACAAGCGCAGCCTCCTGTCAAGGCAACTACGCACGATGCTGCAAAAGATGCCAGGCTAAGCCGCTCACTATCTGTCTATCCTAGACCCAGATAATGACTGCGTGGACAACAATTCCTGCGCGCTCGCTTACCTATCCATCCCCGCACACTTTCTCTTGCAACAGGCACGTAGAGCGCAATAAAGTGGTCCCAGGATTGCAACGCAGTACCAATCTTCTCTTGAATTGGGTAGTAACTACATTTCCCACAATCCTTGTGCCCACTTTCTTATTCTATTAGTTACGCTGCCACCAGTTCCCCTGAACACTACGTGCGTTGCAACGAAAGACGCATGGCTAAGCAACCCACTATCCGTCTATCCTAGACCCAGATAATGACTACGCGGACAACAATCCTCCACTCGCTTACCCAACCGTCCCCAGCGACCGCAACTCACAATTTCGTAGCTACTCGAGCTTAACACAACAAGCAATACTCCAGTCTCTTTAGTTAGCGATGCAAAATGCGCAGCCGCCTTCCCCACTACACTAATAGCATATCTTCATGTTAAAGCTAGCATCAGACTGTAGAGGTGCTGTCCGGCAGTGTGAGGATTCATATGCTGCATTATTATACTGTAAAGGTGCTGCCCGGCAGTGTGAGGATTCATATGCTGCATTATTATACTGTAAAGGTGCTGCCCGGCCATGTGAGGATTCATATGCTGCATTATTATACTGTAAAGGTGCTGCCCTGCAGTGTGAGGATTCATATGCTGCATTATTAAACTGTAGAGGTGCTGCCCGGCAGTGTGCGGAATCATATGCTGCATTAATTCTTCTTCTTACAAATTTGGTTACTTAACCCGTTTGCATTTGGATTGTAATATTGTGACTTCCAGGGCCCCGGGTGGCCATCGGGGGGCCCTGGACGCATGGTGCCGCCAGCTGGCCGAATGCCAGGAGCTCCGGTGGCACCCGCGCAGCTGTGAGTGATCAGGGGGCAGGGCGCGGTGTGATGACGTAGAGCCGCCGGGACCTTGCCTTGCCTTGTACACCTTGCCTTGCTGTGGAGTTTCATTCCCGCATTGCTAGCTTACCGAATCAGTTTGTATGCTTGTTACTGACCCTGCTTGTTCTGAGGACCCGATCTCTTGCCGGCTTTGCCTGCCATTTGACTATTCTCTCTGTGTACTCCCTGCCTGTTCTGTTTGCCTCCTGTTGCTACTGGTGTGTGCCAATTCTCACCATATACAGTAGTGCAGTACTAGTGCCTAAACGTTGTTGACCTGGTTTTGTTATAACAACTACTCTCACTCTGTGCCCCTGTCTGGTATATTCCGCTGCTTGTTACTGCTGGTGCGCTTTCATCCTGCCATACACTATAGTGCAGTAATATTTGGGGGCACTGCCACTGACGCGTGTACCAGATTCATATCATTGTAATATTTGATCGCAGGGTCCACCACTGCACTCTTCCACAATACCTCAGAGGGGTTACGGTGCGAAGGCACTAGCTGGCACCAAAGGTCCAATTTTATTGCACCTGTTGTTACTTTCATCCAAAGCCTGCATAAGTTTCACCATAATTTAGTCCAAAAAATCACTAAACTTGTTCTGCGTGTCCTAAATCGTCTCCTCTTTTCATACAGAGTGCTGCCCCAAGCAGTTGTTTATGAATAGATTAAAGGAAAACCATTTACCGTCATTTGACATGTCATTTTTTTTCTTTTTAAATGTTTCTATACATCCTACAAATCCGCCACTTCACGGGCAGGTTATGGGGACCTCCTAGGCACGATATTTGAAGGAATTTTTAGTTTTTATTCTTAACCTTTATGTCATGGCAAAATCACTGTTCCTTTAAAACTTTTTTTTTAAAACTTTTTTTCCTTGTTTCCTGTCCCCCAGGGCACTACCCAGACCCCCATACACCTTTTATGGCAAATATCTTGCATATATGCCCTCTTGGAGGGCACTCTAAAATTCGAATGTTCGAGTCCCATTGACTTGCACTGAGTTCGAATCGTGTTCGCATTCGAATCCGAACTTTTTCAAATGTTCATGTTCGAATGCGAACCGAACACGGGGGTGTTTGGCCCATCACTACTGGTGAGGACTATATCCGCCATCACCACAATATATTCCATGCTTATATTGCTCAGAGCCAGCTTTTACTCTACCTTCCATTTATTAGGTATCACCTTAAGAATAATTTTCAATTCATCTCTACATGTTTATACCTAATAATACATAATAACGAATGTTCAAATATAACAGATAAGACCACTAAAATATAGCTAATTTTGTTCCATATATATCTTCCAGAACAAATTAGCACATTCCTAGCTATCCACCCACATATGCACATACAGTATGGCACTGTGACCAGTGCAACATAAAAAAATCCATTGAAATCACACAGCATGTGAAAATAATGAAACATATCCCAGCAAACTAAAATATACTTTTCAATTTTCCACAACTAATTATACAGTTGTGTCTTAATTTACCATTTGGCTTGCAAAGCATTTAAATATTTTTGACTGGAAGCAACAAATTATTATTTATATGCACTTCCAAAAATGGGCTTTATTCATACAAAGAATTCACATTATGTGTACTTAGAGTTGTATTAAATTTAGTTGTCTTACATGGTTTAAAATCCATTGTGGAACTCAAAACTAGGAAAACTTAAGTAACTGCATTCAGTGGTGGCTAGTGACATTTCAAGTTGGTGGGGTGCCAGACTGGAAATTTGAATGTTTTTAATCATTAATAGGAATATGTCTATACGGCACCACTACCTCCAAACTATGTGGATGATCCCATATATAGGGAGTAAACCATATAGACATATTCCTATTCATGTGTTAAATAAAATGGCCATTTTGAGGGTAGATTCAGATTATAAATGTAATCCAGAATTCAGCCACAAGATGTATACATAACACATTAGTCAGTATAAAAAAACTAGAAGTGAAAAAGGGATTTTATTATTATTTACAAAAAACAAACTAAACCTTAACTCCTTACTAAACCTTAACTCCTTACCGCCACAGGATATTCTATGCCGTCCTCATGGCGGGAGGGCTTTGAAGATGCAGGGTGTACAGGTACATTGTGATGTCTTCAATAGGCTGTCTCGGCTGCTCCTTGCATTCGGTGCTCGACACATGCCTTTGACTGCAGTGGGACGACCTGAAATCAGTGCCTATACCTGTGGCGTTAAGCCACCCCCAACAGGCAACATCTGCCCATCGTTAAAGGGTTAATCCTACCCATTTTACCTTAAATAACCTTGTATACAAAACTTCAGTGTATAAAAAAAAATCCTGTTTACTATTGCTATTTAGCACATTTAGGCAAATGTGGCTTTGCACTCTCTGTCATTGAGGGGTTAAGGCAGGCACCCATTGTGTGAAGCAGAGAAGATCTACATCAAAGCCGCAGATGATAGCATTGGCCAGGTTTGTTTGACGCCCATCAGATTTCAAATAGCTAGCAGCAGGGAGCTTAAGCACAGTTGCAGTCCATGACTCTAAAGGCATCCCATAAAGTTCTTTTCAGATTTCTGGATTCTGACCAAGACATATGATCAGATTGTCTTTTTTTCACTCTGCCTAGCAACAGTTAAGGACACTCTTTAAAGGAGCATAACACATTTTATCAATCAGGTACATGTTAAATGACACAAAAAAATAACAGAACAAAAAATTACATAGTTTAAATATTTTAATTTTTTATTGTAAAAACGAAAAAGGCAGGCACTGCCCCTACTTCCCGTATGAGCGAGCCTCCGCTGACTGCGGTATAAAATCTGTAGTTACATTAAAATTAATAATTACATGGTGGAGTATAAATATCTGCTTTTGTAAATATTACCTATCTTAATATATCAAGATTCTGCATGGAACCCACAGTCAGGATATCCACTTCTAATTGCTCCGGTGGTAGCCGCCGCCGAGGACATACAACTTATTAAGAAGGCCTGCCCTCTTGGAGTCTCTTAACTATCAGGATTCTTCAGAGAGAGGTGAAAACCAGGAGATTGAATGGAGAAGTGAAAATTCTAGGTCAAAATAGCCAAACCAGAAAAATTCTCCCATTTATCTCACTTTCCAAATCGGCAGTTTGGTCTAGATTGTTCTTTCTTCTGGCAATTCTCCAGATTTTCACCTCTCTCTGAATAACCCTGTATGTGTTTTTTTACTGTGGTAATACAAAAATCACCATTTCAGTCCCACAGAGGACTTTTTTCAAGATGTATATATAATATATTATATAATAATAATAATATAAGTACATCACAATTACAACTATTTTTATAAAATGGCAGCGTATTCCGCAGTGGTACACAAAAGCTGGGGAAGACATACAAAAAATTCATAAAATAAGTTAGACACCCAGAGAAAAAAAATAATAGTTAAATGGGCATGTACAACTTTATAATAGATTGTAAACTCTCGAGCAGGGTCTTCTCTCCTACTGTTTGGTGTGTGTAATGTGTATGTGTATTTGTTATTCTGTCTCTCCCATTGTACAGCGCTACGAAACTTGTTGGCGCTTTATAAACTGTAACTGTATTTTAGTGTCAGAAGAATGTTAAACAATCAAATGGTAAACACAAATAAATATGCTTTTAGAATTTAGTCAGTGCATGATAAATATTATAGCAGCATTGCCATACTATTATCGCTTATCCCCTTCCCTACTAAGGGATTTTTTCCAGAAAAAAACTGTCAGGATTCAGGAACCAATGTTTTTTTGGATAATTATTGCTTAATTAATAAAATAAATATTTTGTAATATCAACATTGCATTTCTTATGGTAATAACATATTTGGCAACAGATGTCCTCATTTGCAGGACAAAAGGAGCTGCTGCTGTTATGGTCTCCATGCAGGAACAGCTGCAGAGCCGCCATTTAGACACATTCCAGTTGGTTTTAAAAAGTGTTAGAACCTTGGGCATCATGCCCATAGTGCAAAAATGTTAGTGGCATGTTCTGGAGCCCAAATGCAAACAAATTTAGTCTACAATAAACAAAATTCCTTTGTATTGCTCCTGTCAAACACTATATTTATGTGAAATCGGGGCACCATGAGATGCCTTGCAGATCAAGTATAGCGACCATGGTAATGAAGAGATTACATTTGGAGAGTGTGTTTAATGTTGATGTGTCTTTTAAAGTTAACTTTCAAAATTGCATAACTAATAAACAATGTCAAACTTGTCAAACCTGAAATCTGAAAATTGCGTACAGTGAGTATCCCTCAAAAATGCTGTATAAAATGCCATTGAGGTCTTGAGTAGTGATGGGCCAAACACCCCCGTGTTCGGTTCACATTCGAACACGAACATTTGAAAAAGTTTGGATTCGAACGCGAACACGATTCAAACTCAATGCAAGTCAATGGGACTCGAACGTTCAATTTTTAGAGTGCCCTCCAAGAGGGCATTTATGCAAGATATTGGCCATAAAAGGTGTATGGGGGTTCGGGTGGTGCCCTGAGGGACAGGAAACAAGGAAAAAAAAGTTTTAAAAAAAACATTTTTAAAGGAACAGTGATTTTTCCATGAAATAATGGTTAAGAATAAAAACTAAAAATTCCTTCAAATATCATGCCTAGGAGGTCCCCATAACCTGCCTGTGAAGTGGCGGATTTGTAGGATGTATAGAAACATTTAAAAAGAAAAAAAATGACATTTCAAATGACGGTAAATGTTTTTCCTTTAATCTATTAATAAACAACTGCTTGGGGCCGCAGCCTGTATGAAAATAGGAGACATTTTAGGACACACAGATCAAGTTTAGTGATTTTTTGGCTAAATTAAACTTATGCAGGCTTTGGATGAAAGTAACAACAGGTGCATTAAAATTGGACCTTTGGTGCCAGCTAGTGCCTTCACACCGTAACCCCTCTGAGGTATTGTGGAAGAGTGCAGGGGTGGACTCTGCATTCAAATATTAAAATGATTGGAATCTGGTACACGTGTCAGTGCACCCAAATATTGAGCCTTTGGTGCCAGCTAGTGCCTTCACAACGTAACCCCTCTGAGGTTTTGGTAATGCAGAAGAGATCCCCGATCTATTCAGTTACATCAGCATCAGGGGATTGATAGCTGCTGATCCATGACTGATTCATTTTTATAAATATCAGCCGGTCTACAGAGTCGGTGGACAGACGCACTCTTTTGTCTGTGACAAAACCTCCAGCGGCACTGAACGTCCTTTCAGAAAGCACGCTGGATGAAGGGCAACCTAGTAGCTCCATAGCATATTGGCTACGTTCTGGCCAGTGATCCAATCTCAACACCCAGTAAGCCAGTGGATCATCTGCTGTAAAGGTATCCAGGTCTGCCCTTGCCCCTAGGTAGTCCTGCACCATATAGTGAAGACGCTGGTATGGGTGCCTACATTTGACGTCCCTGGGCGTCCTGGACTAAAAAAATTGGAAAAGGCATCAGTCAAGCGGCCCCCTTTACTGCTCTTCCTCTGATAAACAGCAGCCTCAGAAGCACCTGTGTCATCACTTGGTAACCTACCAGTGCCTGGAAAGGTGTTACACAAGTGTCGCTTTAGAGTGTCCTCAAGTTGTTTCATCCTTTGCTTCCTCTGTGAGGGCAGGATGAGCTCTGCAAGCTTCCCCTTGTATAGTGGATCAAGAAGGGTTGCCAACCAGTAATGATCCCTCTCCTTGATAGCACGAATCCTGGGGTCCTTTAGCAGGCTTTGCAGGATAAGGGAGCCCATGCAGCGTAGGTTGGAGGTGGCATTAGCTTCTGAGTGTTCCTGGTCGCTGAGGATGACCGAATCGTGCACTACCTCCTCCCAGCCACGTACTAGTCCTTGGGTTTCTGGGGACACAAAACCCTCCCTTGAGGAATCCCCTCCTTCAATGCCCCCACAACTTAAATATTCCTCCTCCTCCTCATCCTTTTCCTGTCTGATCTCGGGATCCGCAGGAATGCTGTCTGCGTAAAGACTGGGGTCTTGAGAGCTAGGGAAGTCCTCCTCTTCCTCCCGCTGCTCTGCCTCTAGTGCCACATCTATAATTCCCCGCAGAGTGCGCTCTAGCAGGAACACTAAAGGAATTGTGTCACTGATGCATGCACTGTCCCTGTTCACCATCCTCGTTGCCTCCTCAAATGGTGACAGTACAGTGCATGCATCCTTGATCATCAGCCACTGGGGGGGGAACAAGTTGACCTGAACCTGTCCTTGTGCCATACTCACACAGGTACTCATTGATGGCTCTCTGCTGCTTGTGCAGCTTAAATACACACACACACCATTACAGCACATTGAGCACATTAATTTTCTGGAATGGCATGGGCGGGTCACTGCCTCCTCTGCCACCCCTGACTGCACATCCCTGGTGCAGATGCTGCAGCATTGCTAATGTCGAGTTCCACCTGGTGGGCATGTCACAGATCAAACGGTTTGTGGGAAGCTGGAATTCTCTTTGAATTTCTGCCAGGTGAACACTTGCTGGGAATTACTGTCTGAAGTGGCTGCAGACTTTTTTGGTCTGGCTGAGAAACTCTGCCAGCCCTGGGTACCTGGTTAGGAAACGCTGTACCACCAGATTTAGGACGTGTGCTAGGCATGGTACATGAGTCAACTTACCCAGGCATAGGGCGGAGAGAAGGTTGCTGCCATTATCACAGACGACCATTCTCAGCTCAAGCTGGCGTGGTGTTAACCATCTCTGCGCCTGCCCCTGCAGAGCTGACAGAATTTCTGGCCCGGTGTGGCTCCTGTCCCCTAAACAAATCAGCTCAAGCACAGTATGGCATCTTTTTGCTTGAGCCATTGTGTAGCCCCTGCCATGCGTTGGTTTAACTGCCACTTCACCAGAGACAGAGGAGGAAGAAGAGGTGGTGGAGCAGACAGACCTCATAAAAGCAGCTTTCTGGAGGCGTGGTGGATGAACAAGCTCCAGCACAGAGCCCCGTCCTGGATTCCTCCCAGCTGCAAGCAGAGTTACCCAGTGTGCCGTGAAGGAAATGTAACGGCCCTGTCCATGCTTGCTGGACCACGTGTCTAAAGTAATGTGCACCTTGCTGCTGACTGCCTTTCCCAATGACTCCATAACATTGTCTTCCACGTGCTGGTATAGTGCTGGAATGGCCTTCCGTGAAAAGAACTGGCGTTTTGGAACCTGCCACTGTGGTAAAGCACATTTGGCAAATTCACGGAAGGAGGCAGAGTCCACCAGCTGGGAAGGCAGCAGCTGTAATGCGAGTAATTTTGCCAAGCTGGCATTTAGACGCTGTGCAAGGGGATGTTTGGGACTATATTTTTTCTTACGCTGCAGCAACTGGGGCAATGAAATCTGACTGCGTAAATCTGCAGCTGATGGGATGCTGTCACATTCTGAGGAAGGACCTGGTACACCCATTACTATAACATCATCCCTGTCAGTGGAGGTTGTAGACATGGCATGACATATAGTGGGGGTAGAGACAGATGAGGACCAATGGGAAGTGTTGTGCCAACGGGATGCATGACAGGTGGTCATATGTCGCTTCAAGCATGTGGTACCCAAGCGGCTGATGTTTCTCCCATGCTTGATCCTCTTCAGACATAGCTTACAAATAGCAATGCTGTGGTCTGCTGTACATGTCATGAAGAAATCCCAGACAGCAAAGTTCATGGACGTGTGCTTTGAGACAACAGCGCTCTGCACCTGAGCAGCTCTGACATCTGATGCCTTGGACTGGCTACGGTTGCTCATAGAGGACGTTGTGCCACATTTTTGTTGTGCCTCCTCCTCACTTGACTCCTCTGTTCAATCAGGCACCCAGGTGGAGTCAGTGACCTCATCATCGTCATCACCCGCTATCTCCTCGTCACTGGTGCCAATTTGGCAGTATGCTGCAGCTGCTGGGGGAACATGAGTGCCAGTTATTTGTGTGTCACTGACACCCCCTCCCTCTAGGTTGATTATACTCCCTTCCTCAACCTCAGAGATTGAATCAGAGCACTGGAGTTGCTGCGCATCCTCAAGCAGCATGTCACTGTCATTGTAGTCAAACAATTCAGCTGACTCCTCCGTGTATGGTGGTGAGGCTACAGCAGGAGTAGCTGTGGACATGGAGGCTGCATTAGAAGCTTTGGCAGCTGAGGTGGACTGTAAACAACTACAAGCCTGGCTGGCAGAGGACTCAGAGGACTGAGATGGCCTGGTTAGCCAATCCTGCAAATCCTCTGTATGTTGCTGCTGCTTAAGACGGCCAGCACGAGTTAGAAAGGGCAAGCGTGCCCCTGCAGAGGATGCACCACGTCCACGACGAACAGGGGCACAGCCTTCCGACACAGAGGCTGCTTGCCCTCTTATCTGTGTCTGGGAGCGTCTGCCTGTCCTTTTTGGTCTTTCTGACATGGTGAGTGATATATAGATTAAAGATATACAGAACTCTGATTCAACACTGGTACAAAGATTGGAGATATGCAGAACTCAGATTCGACTTTGGTATATAGATTAAAGATATTCCGAACTCTTCTATAAATCAGCAATTTTACTGATATTTTCCCTGCAAGGCTGCCATTGTCCTCTACTCTCTCTCTCTCTGATTCAATTCCTCTCCTGCAGGCTGCAACACCCTGATACCTGGCAAGACAGAGATTCAACTCTGAATAGATAAACAGATGAACTCTGATTAAACTGTGTTATTGTATGGTATATAGTATTAGATTAAAGATATACAGATTTTCCAGAACAATGCTATAAATCAGTGATACACCCTGATAGCTGGCAACACCCAGATTCAACTCTCAATAGATAAACAGATTAACTCTGATTAAACTGTGTTATTGTATGGTATCTAGAATTAGATTAAAGATATACAGATGTTCCAGAACAATGCTATAAATCAGTGATACACCCTGTTCCTGATAGCTGGCAGTGCCAAGACAGACATTAAAATTTTCAGAAGTATGCTATGCCTCAGTGATACAACCTTATAGCTGGCAGTGCCAAGACACAGATTCAAATTTGCAGAACTCTGGTATAACTCAGTGATACACCCTAATAGCTGGCAGTAGCTGGCAGTGCCAACACACAGATTAAAATTCCCAGAACTCTGGTATAAATCAGTGATACACCCTGATAGCCTGGCAGCAGCTGGCAGTGCCAACACATAGATTAAAATTCCCAGAACTCTGGTATAAATCAGTGATACACCCTGATAGCCTGGCAGCAGCTGACAGTGCCAACACACAGATTCAAATTCCCAGAACTCTGGTATGAGTCAGTGATACACCCTGATAGTCTGGCAGCTGGCAGTGCCAACAGACAGATTAAAATTCCCAAAACTCTGATATAAATCAGTGATACACCCTGATAGCCTGGCAGCAGCTGGCAGTGCCAACACACAGATTAAAATTCCCAGAACTCTGGTATAAGTCAGTGATACAGCCTGTCCCTGATAGCTGTCAGTGCCAACACATAGATTCCAATTTCCAGAAATCAGATATAACTCCGTGATACAGCCTGTCCCTGATAGCTGTCAGTGCCAACACACAGATTCCAATTTCCAGAACTTTGGTATAAGTCAGTGATACAGCCTGATATGCATCAATCTCCTCTCCTCTCTGATTCACTCCTGCAACACACACACGCTGTGGCTGCGGGGAAGCCTTATATAGTGTGCTGTGGCCGGGACTTAGCTCTGTGAGCCCATGATTGGCAAAATTTGCCCAATCAGGACTCTGAGCCCTGATTGGCATAGTCTTGCACCTGTAATTGGCTGTAGCCAATTACAAGCTTGAGGCCAGTGGAAAAGTGCATTATGGTCCATTGTGGTGCATTGTGGGCAAACACGCGGCAAACACGTGGAAATGTTCTCTGTTCGACGAACGGCCAATGTTCGAATCAAACTCATGTTCGAATCAAACTGCCAGCCCATCCCTAGTCTTGAGCATTCACCTCCAAAATGAGCAGCAGTGTATATCTGTACTCACTGTTCGATCGATCTTTAACACTACCTTTCACATATATTTTTATTTTTAAGATGTTTTTCCATTTTTCAGTAGTAAAGGGTGCCAGGAGTGAGATCTCATAGAGAATATAATTTCTTCCCAGGGAGAACACTGACCTTGCAATAAAAAGATATGCAAATTTGGTTTTACTTTTTTCTAATTTGCATTTTTCATTGTATTTAATTGTAAAATTGTGTATACACATTCATTATTATTTATTATTATACTTTATTTATATAGCACCAGCATATTCCGTAGCGCTGAACAATGGGCACAATATAGACAGGAGGAGAGGACTGCAAGTTAAGAGTGATGGACTGCAAGGTGAGAGTGATGGACTGGTTGGGGCAGTGAGGTGTATTATTATTATTATTATTCTTTATTTATAAAGCGCCAGCATATTCCGCAGCGCTGTACAATAAGCACAGTATAGACAGGGTTACAATACATTGAACAACATTTGACAAACAGTACAGGAGGAGATGAGGGCCCTATTCCCGTAGGAACTCACAATCTGGGAGGGTTGGGGTTGGAAACAGGAGGAGAGGACTGTAAGGTGAGAGTGATTGATGGTTGCGTCAGTGATTTGGGTGGTAGGCTTCCCTAAATAGGAACGTTTTAAGGGAGCGTTTGAAGGAAGAGAAGTTAGGGGAAAGTCTGACAGTACGAGGGAGAGCGTTCCAGAGAGTGGGGGCTGCGCGTGAGAAATCCTGCAGTCTATCATGGGAAGAGGTGATGCGGGGAGAAGCTAGGCACAGGTCACTGTTTGACCTTAGGGAGCGGGCTGGGGTGTATTTGGTGATTACTGAGGACAGGTAGTGGGGAGCTGAGTTAGTGAGGGTTTTGTAGGTAAGGATAAGGATTTTGAACTTAATTCTGCAGTGGATGGGGAGCCAGTGAAGGGACTCGCAGAGGGGAGCGGCAGAGACAGAGCGGCGGGTGAGGTGAATTAGCCTGGCGGAGGCATTCAGGATGGATTGTTGGGGGGAGAGGCGGGACAGAGGGAGGCCAGATAAGAGATTATTGCAATAGTCGAGTCGGGAGATTACCAGGGCGTGTATGAGTTGTTTTGTGGTGACAGCGGTAAGAAATGGCCGAATTCTGGCGAGTTGGGTGGTAGGCTTCCCTAAATAGGAATGTCTTAAGGGAGCATTTGAAGGAAGGGAAACTAGGGGAAAGTCTGATCGTACGTGGGAGAAAGTTCCAGAGGATGGGGGCTGCGCGTGAGAAATCCTGTAGTCTATCATGGGAAGAGGTGATGCGGGGAGAAGCTAGGTGCAGGTCACTGTTTGATCTTAGGGAGCAGGCTGGGGTGTATTTGGTAATTAGTGAGGACAGGTAGCGAGTATTTATTGTAAATGAAAGGTTTAAAGTACTGACCAACTAAGTAATTAAATCATTTTCTGTTGTTAAAGTGAAAGTAGAGGTAAATTCAAGAGACTTCAGAATCATTGTGATAAGTGTCCTAGATAATAACGTGACCTTTTAATATTTGGAGATTTAGTTATTGGGGAATTATTCTTCTGTTTGTTTATTAATTACACCTCCAATATTATGTCATTCTATGATTAATCTATTTAAGCCCTTATCATAGGCGTGCGCAGGGGTTGTGCAGCGTGTGCCTGGGCACACTGTAATCAAATAACTTTTTTAAAATTAATATTATTATTTTTTTACGCTTAGCTGGCCCCTAACTGGCGCAATAGAATAAATAACCAAAAAAGGTTTTGATGATAAAAACTAATTTGACACGCTGCAAATGATTGAAATCCGAATGGAAATTTACAATTTTTTTACATTGAATTCTGCGATGACATGTCATATACAAATAGTAAGGAGATATTTTCAATGAATGCATATGTATGTATAATATATATATATATTTATTAGACACACACGTGTGTTTGAGCTTTTGGGTGCACACCCTAAAGCAATAGGCTGCGTACACTTATGGTCGTCACAGAGAATACATATTTTGGCAGATTACAGAAAACATGTGTCAGACACCTTATTTATTATGATAGTTTAATTCTGATAATGCGTTGCTAGCCTGTATTCTTTTACTTATCTGTGCTCTTTATTACATTCAGATTTCAAAAAAGATATTTTTATTTTAACCGCCTTTTGCTCTGCATCCAATATGCTCTAACATGTCAGAAAGACAAAAGGACCTTATGTGATTACATCAGATCATTTTGCTTTCAAATGATAAAACCTGATGAGGTGATTGGTATTAACAATGGCAAAACTGGCTATTCAGACATCAAGAGTAAGGCATGAAATGTAAAACTAGATTACATGGTACTACATCTGCCCAACATGTGGACAGCAGATTCTTATGGAACATGATCGATCTTAGCTCCAAGAAGAGGTGGAGGAACCCTGGCACAGATATTGGCTTGAAGGTTGATTAAAAATGATGTCTGGCTGCCACGCAAGGCTAGAGAAAAACTCATCTAGATATATATATAAAAGGAAAAGTCCTGACTGACTGACTCATCAAAGCTGTCACGGTTCCTCATTCCTGCCCTGTCCCCCGCCCTCTGTATTCATGTATGCCTGAACCTATGCTGCTATTGCCTGGGTAGCAGCCCAGGGGTTAATTGCTTCTCGGCTGATCAGCTCACCTGTTGGCCCCTGTGTGCTGATCTCCTCCCTATTTAGGAGCATTCAGCCCTTTAGACTAGCTCTGTCATTTGGTTCACTTTGCCTGAGTCTTCAGCCTGGTGTGTCCTGAGAGCTGCCTGTATATTGGTTCCTGCCCAGTTTGTATATTTTGTGGTTTATGCTTTTGGTTCTGTTTTCCCCTGTTTCTCTGTATCTCTTGCCGCTGTGTTTTCTGGTTCATGTCTAGTTCTCCTGTGTATTTCAGTTCATAGTTGTTTCCCTCGCTGTGTTTTGGCTTTTCTGTTTGTTATATGTATACTGATTCCCTGGTTCTGACCTATTGGCTTGTATGACTTCCCTCCTGGTTCTGATTCCTGCATTCTGGATTACGTCCTTGCTCTGGCTTCATGACCTCTGGCCATCCTTGTTACTACTCTCTCGTTTAATCCTTGTCTGTACCGTTTATATTGACTCCTGCCATCTGTTTACATCAATAGACTCTGCACAGCTTCACGGTAATCTTTTCTATAGAGCAGATCCGGCTATCAGAGCAGGGCTGCTGAGGTATTCGCTGTACAGAGGTCTTTTGCATATACTGTATCACTCCGTGTTGTTCTGTAATCTGTTGTCTGCATATTGGGTCTTTCTCATGAACCAGGGCCTCACTTTGGCGCGTGCCAATTGCCCCCAGCGTGACAAATGCCTAGCTCAAACCATTTAACCTAGGAACGTGAAATTTTTAAGGTACATTGTGTTTATGATGTAGGCACCCACTAAGGAAGGATCTTTGGAAATTCCATCCCTAAGGGGGTGAAAAATGGGGTGAATATTTTAAACAGGATACCTATATCTCAAAATCCAAAGATGTTACAGGCGTGAAAGCCTCTAAGGAAGGATTTTTGGAAATTCCACCCCTTAGGGGGTGAAAAAGGGGTGAATATTTTAAACAGGATACCTACATCTCAAAATCTGACTATGTTACTGTCACGGATCCCCCTGATTACCAAAAGTGTGGTCCCTTTACGCAGACCGCTCTCTACCCTTCCGATCCTTGAATGGTCGGTGATACTAAACAGACAAATAACCAGACAATATATAAACAAGGGGTAACACCAGACAGAGGTATGGGATAGAGTATTGTCACGAATCTTTCTGACTACTAAGCTATAAATCTCTTTATGCAGCTCCCTTTCTACTCTTCCGATCCTTGAATGGTCGGCAAAGCTATAAAGGCAACGAAACAGGTAACAGACAAAGAAAGGGAAATACCAGACAGGGGTACAGACCAGATCACAAGTCCTCCCTAGGACTTTAGTAATAGCAGAGGTAGTCTGATGTGTGCTTAGGGTGCCACACAGACTGACCTCGGTACCAACGTTAAGGGCAGAACCTAGAACAGAGTAAATGCCAATGCCAGGAGTCATACACAGGAGGGTTCGTTTGCCAATGCCAAGGGTCATACACAGGAGGGTTCGTTTGCCAATGCCAAGGGTCATACACAGGAGGGTTCGTTTGCCAATGCCAAGGGTCATACACAGGAGGGTTCGTTTGCCAATGCCAAGGGTCATACACAGGAGGGTTCGTTTGCCAATGCCAAGGGTCATACACAGGAGGGTTCGTTTGCCAATGCCAAGGGTCATACACAGGGTTAACACAGGAGATAGCCAAAATCACTCAAGAGCTGCGGGAGGTGAATACCACGTCAGGGCACCGGTGTATGGGAGAGACTGGGTTTTAACCCGGCGGGTCCGCGTCACAGCGCCAGGCCCCGCCCCTTGGCGTCCCACGTGAGCGGGCCCGGAAGCGCTTACATTCGGCGCCTGGCCAGCGAGCAGCGAGGAAGCTGCTGCCAGGCGCCGCATCCCCTGGGTCCCGTGACAGAACCCCCCCTCCAGGGGCGGCCACTGGACGACCCCCAGGGGCACGGGGGTGTGCCAAATAGAAGGCCTTCACTAGCCTAGGAGCATGGACCTCCGCAGCCGGTACCCAAGAACGATCCTCTGGACCGTACCCCACCCAATCGACCAAATACTGCAAGGACCCCCTAGACAGCCTGGCACCCAGAATGGCCTTAACTTCGAATTCCTCCTCGCCCTCCACAGAGACAGGAGGCGGTGGAGCATGGACTTTGGTGTACCGGTTACATAACAGCGGCTTCAGAAGGTTTACATGGAACACATTGTGTATTTTAAAATGGGGGGGTAACGCCAAAGCATAGGAGACAGGGTTGAGTCGCCGTAGAATCTTATAGGGGCCGATATACCTAGGAGCCAACTTCATGGAAGGCACTAAGAGCTTGATATTACGTGAAGACAGCCAAACCCTGTCCCCAACTTGATACACGGGTGCCTGCCTCCTGTGTCTGTCGGCCTTAGTTTTCTGGATGGCACTACTTTCCTCCAGTGCCCGTCTCACTCTCCCCCAAGTCTCTTTCAATGATGCCAGTTGTTTATCTAAAGCAGGAATCGTGGTATCAGGAAACGTGGCGGGGAGCACGGGAGGATCAAAGCCATAAACAGTGAAGAAAGGAGAATGACCTGTGGATTCACTTACTGCGCTGTTAATAGCATATTCTGCCCACGGTAGCAGATCTGACCAGTTATCTTGTTGTTCTGAGATGAAGCACCTGAGATATTTCTCTACGTTTTGGTTTGCTCGTTCTGCTGCTCCATTGGTCTGGGGGTGATAGGCCGAAGAGAAAGAGAGGTCTATTCCCACGTTCTTACAAAACCCTCTCCAGAATCCGGAGATGAATTGGGTCCCCCTATCAGAGACTATCTCCCGAGGGACACCGTGAATGCGGACCACATTGGCAATGAATATGGGCACCAGTTCAGCTGCCGAAGGTAGTTTCTGAAGAGGAACATAGTGACCCATCTTGGAAAATCGATCTATGATCGTAAGTATCACTGTATTCCCTCTTGACTCAGGTAGCTCTACTATAAAATCCATGGCTACATGTGACCAGGGTCGTTCGGGGATCGGCAAAGGCTGGAGTAAGCCAATGGGTGCTGTTTTGGGACTTTTCTGCCTTGTGCACACTTCGCACACGGCAATGTAATCTTTGACGTCTCGGCGCAACGTGGGCCACCAGAGGAGTTTACTGATACTAGACACAGTCTTGGTGATACCCATATGCCCGGAAGTTTTATTGTCATGATAGATGTTGAGTACCTCTTCTCTTTCGTTCTCAGGTACAAAGAGTTTCGCAGGAGGTTTTCCCCCAGGAGCTGCACCCTGGACGGTCTGCAACCTTTTCATTAGAGGAGACGAAACACTAATCGTGGTAGCGGCTATAATCCTCTCCTGGGGTACAATGGGATGCTGATCTTGGATATTATGTTCATAAGACTCATACTGTCTCGACAATGCGTCTGCTTTAATGTTTCTGGACCCAGGTCTATAGGTAAGTACGTAATTAAAACTTGAAAGAAACAATGACCATCTCGCTTGTCTGGAGTTTAAACGTTTGGCATCTCCAATGTACGTGAGATTCTTATGGTCGGTTATGATAACAACGGGGTCCTTAGACCCTTCTAATAAGTATCTCCATTCGGCCAAGGCCGCGATGACTGCTAACAATTCTCTATTTCCAATGTCATAGTTCTTCTCTGCCGGGGACAACTTTCGAGAATAGAAGCCGCATGGATGCAAGGGTTTGTCAGGAGCCTCCCTTTGGGACAAGACTGCACCAAGACCTAGTTCGGAGGCGTCAACTTCTAATTGGAAAGGCAGAGCCGGATCTGGATGCCGGAGAACAGGAGCAGTAGTAAAGGCTTGCTTTAGTGTCTCAAAGGCTTGAGTGGCTTGAGGTGTCCATTTCTGATTGTCCCACCCCTTTCTTTGTCATAGCCGTGAGAGGGGCCACCAAGGCCGAAAAATCTTTAATGAACCTTCTGTAATAGTTCGTGAACCCCAGAAACCTCTGAATGGCTTTAAGTCCTTGGGGTAAAGGCCAGTCAAGAATAGCTGAGAGCTTCTTAGGATCCATTTGAAACCCCCAGGAGTTATAATATAACCAAGGAATTGCACAGTTACTATGTCGAATAGACATTTTTCTAGCTTACAGTACAATCCAGCCTTCAATAGTTTTTTCAACACTTGTTTTACGTGGACATGATGAGTGTCCATATCAGGAGAGTATATCAGGATATCATCCAGATATACTATGACGAATTCTTGCAGAAATTCCCTTAGAGTGTCATTTATAAGGTCCTGAAAGACGGCTGGCGCATTACACAACCCAAAAGGCATCACCAGGTATTCGTAATGCCCGCTACGTGTATTAAAAGCCGTTTTCCATTCGTCTCCCTTCTTAACCCTGACCAGGTTGTACGCTCCGCGTAAATCAAGCTTAGTATAGACACGAGCCCCTTTTAATCGGTCAAACAATTCTGTTATGAGGGGTATGGGATATGCATTTCTTATAGTGATCCTATTTAAACCCCTATAGTCGATGCAAGGTCGCAGATCTCCCTCTTTCTTGGAGACAAAAAAGAAACCTGCTCCTGCTGGAGAGGAGGACCGTCTAATGAATCCTCGTTCCAGATTCTCCCTTATATATTCCTCCATAATGTCGTTCTCCCTTTGCGACAAAGGGTATACGTGACCCCTAGGAGGCATCGTACCGGGGAGCAAGTCAATGGCACAGTCATATGGACGATGTGGTGGTAGAACCTCAGTCCTGGCTTTAGAGAACACCTCCTTTAATGCCCGGTAACATTCAGGGACCTCTGTGGACAAAGGAGGGGCTGTGGCAATATTGAGGCTACCAATCACATTAACTGTGCCTAGGCACTTAGACTGACAACTCTGACCCCAACATTTTATGTCTCTCTGGACCCAATCGACTACTGGGTTGTGCTCTGTTAGCCATGGAAACCCAAGGACGACAGGACATGAGGGTGATTCAATGATTTGAAATCTTATAGTCTCCTGGTGCAAAACTCCTATTTTCATACATACATCGACTGTATCGTGAGTGATATGAGGACATGCCAGGGGGTTACCATCTATGGCCTCCACCCTTAGAGGCCTTTCCCTGAGAACCAGTGGTATGAGGTTTTTGGCAGCAAAATTCTTATCCATAAAATTGCCTGAGGCCCCAGAGTCCAAAAACGCCTCAGTCTTGAGGTGAACCCCCTCCCAGGTTAGGGAGACCGGTAACAGAATCCTGGATTTTTTTTTTCATTATCCACAAAGGAGGCACATAAAGAACCGACAACCTGGGTGTCTCCTGTTCTGAATCCCACTCTGCTATGTTCAACCCTGCCAACCCTGGGTCTCTGAGGACATCGAAGGCGGAAGTGATCTGCCCCTGCACAATAAAAGCAGAGCCCCTTTTCTTTTCTGTGAGCTTTTTCTGCTTCTGAAATACCTGTCCTCCCTATTTGCATGGGTTCAACGACCGGTAAATCAGTTTTTTCATTCTCCGAACCACCTGATGTACTGGGGTGTCTGGGTAACGAGGGTAAAGGAGGCAAGACCCTTCTGGGTCTTTCTCTGGTGTGTCTCCTTTCCCTGATTTGATCGTCCATGGCTATACAGAAATCTATCAGGTGGTCCAGATTTTCTGGTAATTTTAAGGGAGCCAGTTCAAACATAAAAGCCTCGTTCAAGCCTTCGGTAAAGGCTAAGGTTAAAACGTCGTTCGGCCAAAGTACTTCAGAAACCAAAGTCTTAAACTCTATGGCATAATCGGCAACCCTCTTATTACCTTGTTTGATATGAAACAAGGACCTACCCGCATTGGTAGCCCTTCTAGAGGGATCAAAGGTACGTTTTAACTCAGAGGTAAAACCCTCATAGTCATAAATGATGGGTTTCTTATTTTCCCACAACGGCGTAGCCCACAATAAAGCTTTTTCTGTTAAATGATTAATCAGATATCCTACTTTAGCTTTATCAGACATACAAGAACCTGGATTGTTCTCAAACAGAATCTCGAGTTGAGTCAAAAACCCCCGACATAGGCTTGGTGTACCATCATAGCGTAGGGGTGCCTTCATACTAAGCCTATGTCCTTCAGGGGAGACCGGACTGACCCTAGGTAACACTGGATCTGGAGGGTTTGTGGTACCTGTATTGGACCGATTTAGCAGGGTTTGCAGAGCGAGAGAAATCTGGTCCATCCTATGGTCCTGTTCCTCTTGTCTGGCTGCGATACGTGCCAGCTGGTTAGAGAGGTCTGCGGGATCCATTGGCCCTGACGTAATGTCACGGATCCCCCTGATTACCAAAAGTGTGGTCCCTTTACGCAGACCGCTCTCTACCCTTCCGATCCTTGAATGGTCGGTGATACTAAACAGACAAATAACCAGACAATATATAAACAAGGGGTAACACCAGACAGAGGTATGGATAGAGTATTGTCACGAATCTTTCTGACTACTAAGCTATAAATCTCTTTATGCAGCTCCCTTTCTACTCTTCCGATCCTTGAATGGTCGGCAAAGCTATAAAGGCAACGAAACAGGTAACAGACAAAGAAAGGGAAATACCAGACAGGGGTACAGACCAGATCACAAGTCCTCCCTAGGACTTTAGTAATAGCAGAGGTAGTCTGATGTGTGCTTAGGGTGCCACACAGACTGACCTCGGTACCAACGTTAAGGGCAGAACCTAGAACAGAGTAAATGCCAATGCCAGGAGTCATACACAGGAGGGTTCGTTTGCCAATGCCAAGGGTCATACACAGGAGGGTTTGTTTGCCAATGCCAAGGGTCATACACAGGAGGGTTCGTTTGCCAATGCCAAGGGTCATACACAGGAGGGTTCGTTTGCCAATGCCAAGGGTCATACACAGGAGGGTTCGTTTGCCAATGCCAAGGGTCATACACAGGAGGGTTCGTTTGCCAATGCCAAGGGTCATACACAGGGTTAACACAGGAGATAGCCAAAATCACTCAAGAGCTCTGCGGGAGGTGAATACCACGTCAGGGCACCGGTGTATGGGAGAGACTGGGTTTTAAACCCGGCGGGTCCGCGTCACAGCGCCAGGCCCCGCCCCTTGGCGTCCCACGTGAGCGGGCCCGGAAGCGCTTACATTCGGCGCCTGGCCAGCGAGCAGCGAGGAAGCTGCTGCCAGGCGCCGCATCCCCGGGGTCCCCGTGACAGTTACAGGTGTGAAAATTGGTATTTACAATCTTCTTAAAAAATAAAAAAACATCCGTTTAACCATTATCCAAAATGGTCCACTTAAGGGTGGTGAAAAAGGGGGGAGGGAGTGAATATTATAACAGTATATCCTTTTTTTTATCAAAAACCAAAGATATTACAAGTGCGAAAATTGGTATTTACGATCTTTGTGAAAAATAGAAAAAAAACATGTTTTACCATTTTCTGAAATTCCAGTTAAAGGGGGGGGGCTGAAAAATGGGGTGAATACTTTTATCAGTATACTTATATTTCAAAAACCAAAGATGGTACAGGTGTGAAAATTTGTATTTACATTCTCCTTGAAACGCATTTTACCATTTTCCAAAAATCCAAGTGGGGGTGAAAAAGGGTGGGGTGAATATTTTAACCGGGATACCTATATTTCAAAAACAGAAGATGTTACATATGTGAAAATTGGTATTGGTAAAATTGGTAAAATATTGGTAAAATTGGTAATTTGGAATCTTATTGAAAAAAATACATGTTTTACCATTTTCCGAAGATCCAGTTGATACACTGGATCAGCAGATCAGAGGGATGCTTTTACTTCACACAGAATGCAGTATCTATGCAGCTCCTCTCACAGCCAGGGCTCACACACTCCCTCACTGCTCCAGCATGTCTGCTTCCCTCTCACAGTGTCACGATTTCACATTCCAGCCAGGCCCCCTGGTGGTGAGAGCGGAGCTCTTCAGCACTGGCAGGTTTTTAGAATAACCTCTGCAGACCATCTTCCCTGTGGCTGATAGTCTGAGGTCACATGACCAGCCCTTCCCTATATATATGGCCAGCAGTAGAACAGATCCCTGCATCAGGATAAGTTCCTTACTGAGTGCCCCCTTTGTGATCTGCTTTTGTTTATAATATATTACTGTGTATGACCTCTTAGCGTGATTCTTGGACCTCTCTTCTGTCAGCTCCCTGGACCCTGTACCGTGTATCCTGATATACATTACCGTGTATCCTGATATACCTGTGTATGACTTGGCGTCTATTCTGGATTATTCTATCGTCTGCTCCCTGGAATCTGTATACTGCCTTCCGTGTATTGACCTCAGCCTGTATGACCTGTTTTCCTGGTTCCTGATCCCTGCTTTCTACCGTCATTTCTTGTTTATGTATTATTTCCTTGTCTGTGTTGTATTTACCCATCCAGCATAGTGTGTTAGAGGCCAATCAGTAAGGACCTCATTCATTGTTCAGGATTCTATATTGCTGCTGGGCCTCTTGTTTGTGTATTCTTGCAAGCTCCTGTTGTTTATTGTGGTGATCACCCCCAACCCTGTAATCTGTATTAGATCAGAAGACCACACAAGGATCTTTTCCCAGAGCAGGGCTCCCATGTGTGATTGTACTCTTTCCTGTCACTTCTTGTGTAGTTCTATGTTTTGGGTACTGCATCATGCAAGCAACATACCTGCCTAAAGGGCTAAATCACACGCAGCATAAAGGGCACACCTTGGCATCAGAAGGGGGTGTTTTCGTGACACACAGCCAGGGCTCACACACTCCTTCACTGCTCCAGCATGTCTGCTTCCCTCTCACAGCCAGGGCTCACACACGCCCTCAATGCTCCAGCGTGGGAGAACCTATGATATTATTGAGGAACCTCAACCTACCTAAGCCTTGTAATGGCACCAGATTGCGAGTAAAAGCACTCCACAGAAATGTGATTGAGGCTACGGTGCTAACCACTTCTGGCCAGGGAATTAGTGTTCATACCAGGAATACCTCTTATACCTTCAGAATATTAATTTCAATTCAAAAGACTTCAGTTCAATTGTAATAAATCCCAAAATTCACACGAGGGAAGCTGCAGGCAAAAGCTAGTAAAATATAAAGTCTAACCGGATATCATGGCCTGTACCTGTAATATTTTGGCCATACACTTAGCTGCCAATATGCTTTATTCACAATTATTTTATTTCTACACCAATATTAATGAAATATTATTTAACTATGTTGGGCTTATATCTGCCCTGCTTATCCTATGAATCAGCATGAGAAGAATAAACGTCTTTATCTTTAACTCTTCAATTACATGCATGAAAAAGTATCATTTGGTTAACTGCAGAATATGATCTACAAGAAAATGTACCATATCTAACTAACTTTTAGAATTTGTAATCAGTTCTAAAATAATGAAAATAAACAATAAAGTGAAGCATAGATAATGACAAAAAAAGAGATAATGGGTTCTATCGTAATTTTTCTATTGCAATAGCTTGTGGGATATCCAGAATATACTCAACACAAAATATAGAAAAAAATCTAAAAGTGTGTTTTATATCCTCTGTTACATGAACCATGACAAACCAATGTTGGAAATGTTTTATAGCCTTGTATTGTTTTTGTGTTTTGTGTTTCTCTATGAGTCTATGGGATCTTTATTGGAGAATGGAGGATTTGTTTTTCTGATACATCTTTGAGAAAGGGAAGCATGAAAATGTTGTTAATATGTATACATTTATTGTGGTTTAGTTTTTTTCATTAGATATTCCATTTGCTGGAACATCTTTGTGTAACTGAGATGCATATGACTATATCTGTTAAGTAATATAGCCTTATTTCAGATTAGTTTCTTATAATGTATTCTATATAGGGCTATGGATATCGTTACATCATACCAGAGGTTGTGGTGGCAGAAGATTACAGGAATAAAGAAAGCTATCGTTATTAATTTTACCTACTTAGGGCTCCTTTCAGTTTAAAACATTACAATCTGGGAAATCCATTTTATTTTCCCAACTAATTTCTAAACACTGGAGGTGTAGGTGTGTTTCATCTGTTACCTTAGGTTATTTGCATTGAGAAAAAATCTGCGAAAAGCAAATTGCGTAGACGTTTATGAAATATTATTTATGAAAATTGACACTCAGCCAGTAAAACCAATGGAAAAGATGACGATTGTGAAAATAATTTTTTTATCCCCTTTCACTACTAAGATCGAGAATACTCGACCTTCAATAGATCTGCTGGTCGCCGATATTGGACCCTATTCCAATGTTAGTGTTAACTTAACCAGAGCTGTTGTAAACGTACCAGGACCATTATATTCTATGGAGTTGTTAAGTTTACAACAGATAAGGTTACATATGCACCAACTTTGGAATAGGGTCCATTGCGTATACTCAATTTGGTTTAATTCTGGAGCAACGAAAAGGAATTTTGTTTATTGCAAATAAAATCGATTTTACAAACTGGCTCCAGCATGCTAAAGGGTTTTAGATTTAAAATCCCTCAGGCATGACAGCCAAGGAGCTAAAACAGTTTGAACAGCTGGAACAGTTTGTCTAAAGCCTGTACCCCCAGCCGATTCAGCATGGAGGCCCAGCTGCAGTATCCATTTCTGACCATCAGATGACAATATTTGCCTGTCAAATAGGACTACAAAAAATAAAATACACTGAGAATTATCCCATGATTTTTTTTTCCTGTATAAGGAACTTCCTAAAACAAATACTGGATACTGACAGTGATTTTATGAATGATCATATGGAAATGCGTTGTTTGTTAAGTAAGCCCAAATAATGATTATTTCAGTGACATTTCGGTGACATTTCGGTGCTCTCTGAATAATGAGAGTATGAAGGAGGAGCGAGTGGTCAGCTGTATCAAAGGTGACAGAGAGTTCAAGAAAGATCAGCAGAGTAGCACCCATGCTACACATGTGTAATGTGTGTGCTCAGCAGGTATAATGTTATCGTCTACTCAACAAGCATAAGGATGGTGTGAAATATTTTCTTTTCAGTTTTATATGTGTTTTGTAGCACATTGATTAACCCCTTGCTGCCAGTCGGGTTGTGCCCAGTGTTAATACCAGCAGGGCGTACTAGTTCATGTGTTCAGGCCTTCCAGTGACACTAGCAGGGTGTGTTATGCCGCCCCTCAGCATTAAGGCCCACCCGCCAAGGGGATGGCATTGTATAACCCACAGCGGGAAAGGGTTAACATATGTGCGAGAGAACCTACCGTCACTGGGGCATCTGGAGGGAGCTGTGGGCTAGCCTCCTGCCCAGTGACTATGGCCCATGAAAGAGACCATTGGGGGAACTGGTGGACCTTTTAAATATATTTGTTTTTTCACGGTTTTAAACATTCCCCCAGCAAACTAAAGATTACTGATGTCTGTGTGTTATGCCCTTCTGTATATTGTGTACATTCCCTCAATTATCTAACCTCTCTCTGTATAGTATGAACTCTCTATTAGTACCTGCTCTCTCTATTGTGTACATTCTCTCTATAGTAAATTCCTTTTGTTTACCCTGCATTCTCCCTCCCCTTTCTCCTCCTAGGAAATCCCATTGTCCATTGTTTGAAGGTCCTGTGCATTTATCTGATCTGTGATGTAATCTGTTTGATTGTATGCAAATGTGTTGGTCCTTGACTGTATCTGTGTGTGTGTGAATAAACAATTCTATTCTGACTTATAGTCACTGCTCATGTTTTCGGGTAGCAGCCACCGTCTGCTTGCTGTGCCAATGAAAGGCTCCAGGTCTACAACTTCGGCTTATTTCTGGGGGTGCTAGCCAGGCTCTCTACATGCACCTGTCTTCAAGCTGCCGCTAAGGTACTGGAGAAAGGTGTGAGAGTCACGGGGAGAACCTGGGTGCACTGTCCAGCAAGGAAGCGGCATTGGGCAGATGTGAACCTGTCCGGGCACAGAGATCTGTTACAATATGCTTCCTGAGTTTGACGTTAACTGTAAAAATCTTATGGGATGCATGTATTACAAACTAATTGACCCATGGTTCATTTATGATCAACCATTTTTTTGACATTATATCAATACATTAGCCACTACACTACCGTGATTGGATTTACACAATCAATAGTGGCTGATTGTGTTAACATGATTTGTGGTTGTGTTGTATGAAGTTTTGTTTGTTGTAAACAAATTTTGTTTGCATTTAGGCTCTAGAACAAAGATCTCAAACTATGGCCCCCAGATGTTTATTGCCTACAGTTTGCAGAATTCTTTGAATGCAAAAGATGGCCACAGAACAAGGGAGTTGTAGTTCAGAAACATCCGGTAGGCCAGAGTTTGTGATCCCTGCTCTAGAGAGATGTCCCCAAAGTCTTAGTACTGTCAGCATGATGTCTGAGGTGCTAACACTATTTAAAACCATTGAGAAAAAATTTCGGGCCTACTCAGTAGGTCCAGAATTGAAAGTGAGCTTGAAAACCAGCACGATAGGATTAAACCTGATTATTGAATATTATAAAAAAGAAAACATTTAGATTGTGGCTATTTTTTCATGCCTATTGGCTAATGTATTGATGCCACTTGTGCTGGTAAAGATTATGAAAATTGAACGACAACTGTACATTAAACACTAATTGTTAACCTTATTAAACATATAACATATTAAAACTTAACATAAATAGAATGGTTAGCAATTTACTTTGGTAGTAATGAGTGGAATCCAGTGAGTAGGACTAAATAGGGTATAGTTGACTCAATGGTCCTTAATGTCTTAGGATTCAATCTAGACGCTCACACAATAATAGTAAATATATGTGTGTGAGCATCCTCTTGGGTAACAGTCTGGTGGTAGTTGAAACAATTCTTCCTACAAAGTCCCAAAACTCTCAGATGCAGTGAGACAAAGCTAGTCGCTACATATAATTATATCCACATCCGTCATAGTTCTTCTACAGTGTGTCAACTATAGTGACAGTTTTGACAAATGTATGTAGTCTTAATATTGCACGTAAGTTCACATACAGTATATTAGTGAATAATAAACACAGGTGAAATAACACCATATGACACTTTAAATCAGCCAGATTACAGGTGTCTATACGTATACACTAGCGGTCTAGGTTGCTCAAGAGTGAGAGCTGCATTTGTATTAGGGATGTGCGTTTCGGGTTTCGGAATTTCGGAATTTTCACGAAATTTCCCGGTTCGGGTCTTTCGATGCGGCCGAAATTCCGAAATTTTTTAGATCCGAAAAAGTCGAATCCGAACTGTTTTCCGAGCCGAATCGAAAATTTTTCGGAATTTCGAATGGACTTGAAATGTGTCAAATCGAAATCTATCAGGGTTATCCAAAGAGATTCGAAAAGTCACCGCACGTTCGGTGACTTTTCGTTCTCTTCAATTCGGTTCCTTTTGCCGATTGCATTTCGGTGACCCTGCGGAGTATTCAGCAAGCACCACAGGGCCCCGAATTGCAGGGAAAAGCTGCCGCAAACCTGACGAAAACTAACCGAATGCACGCTGAAAACAAGCAAAAACATCTGGATTAACCTTCGAAAAAGCCGAACAGGAGCCGAACAGGAGCCGAATCACACAGAGCCGAAGCAGCTGTGACGTAGAGGAGGCAGTGAATAAATTAGAAAAACCATTTGTATGAATCTGGGAAAAAGAAACGCTGTTTGCAAAGAAACTACTGAGCCAAAATGTCTGAAATTTTCACAGGAGGTCCAGGGAATGATAATAAAGAGTCTGTTACAGAAAAAATAAGTAAACTGAAAAAAAAAAAAAAAAAATCGGACTTTTAAAAAAAATAAAAAAAAAAAAAATCTGAAAAGTGCTTAAAGTATCCTAAAAAATCTATAAATAAAGAGACTCTTTGCTGCAGAATTTTATAATGAACGGTTTATTAGATATTGAATTAAAACGGGAATATTTTTAACATTGAAGCCTATGGGATTCTCCTGAATTAACTTGCCGAATTAAACCACCGAATGGCGGGGCATTAGGGGAACCTTTCACTGCTGGTTTGTGTTCTCTGAATAGCCGAAGCAGTGCTTTTTCATGGGGATTTCACTGCCCTCGAACAGGCACCGAACAGGCACCGTATGTTCAGGCAATTCGCCAGGATTTGGCGAATTGCCTGCTCTCTGGATAGCCGAATGGCCAGGAAAGGTAACCGAACGCTGATTTTCAGCGTTCGGTTACCTTTCTCAAGCAATTCGGATCTCTTTGGATAACCCTGTATTGCTTTGAAACGAGAACAGACTTTCCGAAAAAACGAAAAATTTACCAAATCGAAAACTTTTCGGAATTTTCGAATGGACTTGAAATGTGTCAAATCGAAATCTATTGCTTTGAAACGAGAACAGACTTTCCGAAAAAACGAAAAATTTGCCAAATCGAAAAATTTTCGGAATTTTCGAATGGACTTGAAATGTGTCAAATCGAAATTTATTTTCCCTCTATTCATGATTTCAGTTCCATTCGGGATTTCGGTTCCATTTCGGTAAGTCTGGACATCGTATATTTAACTAGTATCGGTTATATCGCTGATTCTGTAAATTTTTTTATTGTTTCCAAAGATCCGATAAGAATTTTCGTATTTGGGTCAGATCCGATTCGTCCGCGGGTCGCGCATGCGCGCGTGCGCACATGTCGTAACTTTATTGAGCCAGTTTTATTGACAACTTTTTGAACAAAATATTGTTTTTATTATTCTTCATAATGGCCGCTGAAAGAGAGGAGTGCCATTCAAGCACCTCATCATCTCATGATGAACCACCGGCACCCAGGAAGAAACGGGCCAGCAATATGGCGTTTGAAGAGATGTTGGAGCTGGTCCGCATCTTTGATAGCAAAGATTATGATTGCAGTAGGGGACCTTACCGCAGGAAGAATAACGCCAGGAAGGATCGTATCTTAGAGAAGCTACGCACCACCATTTTGGAGTTATTCGGGAAGGACAGGACAAAGGACCAGCTCAAGAAACACTGGTCTGATTTGAAAGTACGTGAGCAGGAGCAGCTGAGGCGCATCCGCCGCGTCATAGCGAAACGTAAGTGTCATGTTATATTGTAAAGCGCTGCGCAAACTGTTGGTGCTATATAAATCCTGTATAATTATAATAATGTGCTTGCATGTGCTAATGTGCAAAGAAATACGCTGATTTATCTAGTCCTTTTTTCATGCAATGTGATTGTGTATAGCTTTGCGTTTTCACGACTCGTCATACATGCAGTTTTGCCATAGCTCTTCTTTTTTGTGATTTTACGTATTCGTGAAAATTGTGATATTTGATGTATGTAGATGAAATTACAATGCTGGATTTCTTTTGGCACTGTGTGTATAGTCTGTAGTGTGTTGGAGGGGAGGTTGTTGTGATTGAGTGATGCATACGAGATGACCCGCAGCTTGCCCAATATTGACTCCCACCTGCGCATCAATAAAAATCTCTGCGTCTCTGCTAAGTGATAGGATGGGACATGTAGTTCTTCTGAAAGTGCATCCAAACAGAGCTGCGTTCAATACATCCTCAGCAGCTGCTGCAGCAGTGTCATTGAATGCTTTAGATGCAAATTTCAAAACAAAATGGTGGATTTCTGTTGTTGTTTCTGCAATATCCAGTTTTATTCACAGAAACTGAAAGTGAAACTGAGGCTGAGGCCTTCTATAAAATAACTAAAAGCAGTCACACAATGCGCTTTGTACGCACACAACACAAATATATAATAGTTTTTATTGAATAAACGTAATGTTTACTTCTGAAAAAAATATATAAATGAACGGTAATATATGTCTGTGCAGAGGAAATAAATAAATATTTTGTGACTTTAGAACTATGAGATGGGAGTAGTGGTGGGTCAAGCTGGTAGTGGGGTAGTGGAGGGGTGTCGCAATACTTTCGGCAATATATTGTATAGATATACCATTTTTTCCAGTCTGCATTATTTACGTGTTATTTTTTGGATTTGGCAGAAGACAGGAAGAAGGCCGCAGAATCTGCCCGGGCAGGGACCAGTGCCCCAGCGGAGGAGGAGGGGGAGCCACGGGCGTCCACCAGCGCTGGTATATACTGTTTTATTTTGCAACGACTTTTGGTCAAAAACAGAAACATTTTTTGTTTACTGTATTTTAATTAAATTTTTTTATGTATAGCACAAGAGGAGCAGGAGGAGGAGCAGGAGGAAGAGGAGGATGGCGATGATGGAGAGAGGGAGCCGGAGCCGGTGCAGCAGGAGGCCGCCAGTCCAGGTTTTTTTTTTTTACTGTTGTATTTTGTATCGACTTTTGTTTAAAAATAAATCAGTTTTGTTGTTTACTGTATTTTTTATTTCTTTAATTTCTTACATATAGCACTGGATATGCAGACAGTGGTGGTGGGGGAGGAGGAGTCAGAGGAGTCGGAGCCTCAGGAGGCCGCCAGCTCTGGTATATACTACTGTTATATTTTTTCAAGACTTTCAGTCAAAAATAGAAACCTGCTTTACTTACTGTATTTTCCTTCTTTCATTTATTGGATATATAGAAGGAGAAGCCAGACGCCGACGGGAGGCGATCGGCGAGCTTCGCCTGGCAGCTACCACCATCAACTCCCTACAAGAACTTCTCCAGGAACTGCGGGAGCACATAACCAATGCCGCAGACCTCCTGGAGCAGCAGTGAGACCAGTGGCAGCCTCCTCCAGAATGTGCCTCAGCTGCTCCTGCTCGCATGCCTTGAGGTCGGACCAGCGTTTTCAGAGATGGTCCTTCGTCCAGTCCTTCCCGAACAGCTCCAGGATGGTGGTGCGTAGCTTTTCAAGGATACGATCCTTGCGGGTGTTATTCTTCCTGCCGTAAGGGCCCTTACAGCAATCGTAATCTTTGCAGTCCAAGATGCGGACCAGCTCCAACATCTCCTCAAATGCCAGTAACTTGTTGGGCAGTTTGCCATCCTTGGCATGTTCCCTTCCCTATGTTAATATGTTGTAAATAAATTTTCTATTTTTTCACTATTTTCCTGTTTGTGTGCGTTGCTTTTCCTTACTTAATAAGTTAATATGTATTGCTTGGTTTCCACACTGTTAAAATTATATGTACATAAATGTATTGACATTTCTATGGACCCTTTGTCATAAATTTGTCAACATATTTGTGGCCATGAATGTGACTGTGCACATTCTACACTTCCTGCCTGGCCAAAAAATGTCACACACTAACACAACCTTGTTGTACGGCCTTGAGATTTGATTACCGACGTGGCCTGGTTTTTTGCTAAGCTTAGGCGATGTCACAACAACACGGATTTTTGTCCACAGTCACATTCATTGTATAACCAAGAATTTATCAAAAAATATTGATGGCAGCACTGCGTGAAGTCTTCTCCGACACAACCCAAAGATCCTTAGTGCGGCTCAGGTCTAGTTTATTTGTCCCTGTTTGCAGCTTCACACAACACCTCCTCCCAGCTATGAGCTCTCTCTCTCTCCCACCGCTGCCCGCTAAGACGCTGCCCGCCAACATGGTCACATCTTTGCAGGAAGACAACAGCGTGGGGGAACAGCAGCTGCTGACAGTCCCAAGACCTCGTCACAATGACGTCAGTTTTGGAGTTAACCCCTAACTGTGACCAATGGTGGAGATAGGGGTTTCAATGAACCCCCTATCTCCCGATCCGCGGCAGCTATCGGTTGGTTAATGTTTGGTATCTTTGGATCGACCAGAGCATGGCCTTTCCAACAATACCAAACATGACAATGTTAAAAATTTAAAAAAATTTAAATAAAAAAAAAAAATACAGGTTTTTTGTTTTGTTTTGTTAATGCAGCAATATTGTTGCCATTTCAATTATAATGTGAACAATGATGCTGCACTAAGGATTTTTGTATGGGGTGCGTTTGTTAAAAATAGTGTAATTGTCACCCAAAAAAATATAACAAGTCCCCTTTTCAATTTTTTTTAACAAACGCAACTCATAAAATATAACCGCAAACACTCGCATGTTAAAATGTGAAAAAAACACTTTACACCTTGTAAAACAAACATTGAAAATTCTAATTTTATTGCATTTTTTGTTATAATATACAGACAGGACATGACGAATACATATGATAATGATATATTATGAATCATCTGCCGAGTCTGCCGGAAAGAACGATATATAACATGTCTGGGTCATATTATAAAAGAAGGCTTCAAAACGCGTTTAAACAAGAGGAGCGAAACTGTTAAAAATTAGCTCAGCAGCAGACCGCAGTGCCGCACACAGGCGTGAAGGGAAGCCGTGAAATGCCTCAGCAGCGAAAGGGTTAATTTATATTTTTGTCTGTTTTAAATCATTTTATTTTATTATTTTTTTTCATTTCAGATCATTTTGATCAACTATTTTTCCGTTTTAAAACATTTTTGTTCTGGTTTTTATTTTTAAAGTCAGACCATTCGGGTCAGTTTACCGTTTTTTAAATCGTTTTGTTCTTTTTTTTTTGTTCCTTGGCTTTCATACCATTTTTTTAATGTGATTAAATAATAAAGTTGTGAAATGTATATTCATAAGAAAAAAAGGATCTTTATTTAATAAAAAAAAAAAACACGATAGAATCGCCAGAATTATCGTATCGTCAGAATGAATTATCGGATCCGAAAAACAAACCAAAAATTTATTATAAAAAAATATATAAAGTATAAAAAAGTAAACCATAGTACTTTACATCAAAACGAATAGAGTTAGACACTTTGAAACGAGGAGAACAGACGTTCCGAAAAAAAAGAAAATTTCCGAAATCACGAAAAGTCGATACAAAAAACGAGCAAAGTGACCCGAAAATACGAAAAATGGTCGATATTCCAAAAAAATGTACACAATCGAAAATTTTAAACATCAGAACAAATCGAACGGAAAAAAAAATCGGTGCACAAGCCTATTAATATCTGACATCCCGATGTGAAACATCAGGACTTTTGCATTAGATTTCGACCATTTTTATTTTTTTAACTTCTGGATAGTCGAAAATCGAAATCTATCCAAAAAGTCCCAATGTTTCACATCATTCTGAACTTTGTTTGGAAAGAGTAAGTCCGTGGGCGTGCGGCCGTTAAATGTATATACCAGTGGCGTCGTAACATGGGGGCGGGGGTGCGGCCCGCACCAGATGACACCCGCCTTTAGGGTGACACTGTCACCCTAAGGGCGGGTGTCTCACCCTCCGCCGCATTTTTTGCTCCCTGCGAGCGTCCGAAGCATGCAGCTTCGGCGCTCGCCTGGAGGAAACACGTCACCAGCCAATCGCAGCTGGTCACGTGGCTCCCCCTGGCGAGCGCCCAAGCTCCGCGCCTCCAGACGCTCTGAGGGAGCGAAAAAGGCGGCGGAGGTGAGCTGGGGCCATTATCATGAGGTGCTGGGGCATTCCATGTGCTGGGGCAAATCCATGAGGAGCTGGGGCATATCCATGAGGAGCTGGGGCATTCCATGTGCTGGGGCATATCCAGGAGGAGCTGGGGCATATCCACGAGGAGCTGGGGCAAATCCATGTATGAGCTGGGGCATATCCACGAGGAGCTGGGGCAAATCCATGTGTGAGCTGGGGCATATCCACGAGGAGCTGGGGCATGTCCACGAGGAGCTGGGGCATGTCCACGAGGAGCTGGGGCATGTCCACGAGGAGCTGGGGCATATCCACGAGGAGCTGGGGCAAATCCATGTGTGAGCTGGGGAATATCCACGAGGAGCTGGGGCAAATCCATGTGTGAGCTGGGGCATATCCACGAGGAGCTGGGGCATGTCCACGAGGAGCTGGGGCATGTCCACGAGGAGTTGGGGCATATCCACGAGGAGCTGGGGCAAATCCATGTGTGAGCTGGGGCATATCCACGAGGAGCTGGGGCAAATCCATGTGTGAGCTGGGGCATATCCACGAGGAGCTGGGGCATGTCCACGAGGAGCTGGGGCATGTCCACGAGGAGCTGGGGCATGTCCACGAGGAGCTGGGGCATGTCCACGAGGAGCTGGGGCATATCCACGAGGTGCTGGGGCAATATCCATGAGGAGCTGGGGCATATCCATGAGGATGTCGGATGTCGGCCAAGCTTCCGGGAACTCCCCCTGAGGACTGGCGTCATCGTGCATAGCACGATGACGCCAGTCCTGGAGTTAACCCCTAGCTGCCACCAATGGTGGAGATAGGGGGTTCCAAAATGAACCCCCTATCTCCCGATCCGTGGCAGCTAGGGGTTAAAGTTTGGTATTGTTGGATCGGCCAGAGCATGGCCGTTCCAACGATACCAAACTCGAATGTGAAAAACGTTTGTAAAAAAATTAAAAATAAAAAAATATTTAAAAAAATTTATAAAAAAAAATAAACAATTTTTTTTCTTTTTTTTGGTTTGTTAATGCAGCAATATTCTTCCCATTTCAATTATAATGTGAACAATGATGCTGCACTAACGATTTTTGTATGCGGTGCGTTTGTTAAAAATTTTGCAATTTTCCCCAAAAAAAATTGTAACGAGACCCCATCTCTAATTTTTTTAACAAGCGCACCCCATACAAAATATAACCGCAATTGCTCGCATGTTAAAATGTGAAAAAAAAACACTTTACATGTTGTAAATTATTGAAAAATCATATTTTATTGCATTTTTTGTTATAATATACAGACAGGTCATGACGTATACATATAATAATGACATATTATGAATCTGCCGAGTCTGACGGAAAGAACGATATATAATATGTCTGGGTCATATATTAAAATAAGCCTTCAAAACACGTTTAAACATGATGAGCAAAACCGGTAAAAATGACCTCAGCACAGAGGTGGGAAAAGACTCAGCAGCGAAAGGGTTAATTAAAAAAACACGATAGAATCGCCAGAATTATCGTATCGACATAATGAATTATTGGATCCGAAAAACAAACCAAAAATTTATTATAAAAAATATATAAAGTAGTATTAAAAAAGTAAACCATAGTAGTTTTCATCAAAACGAATAGAGTTAGACAGCTTTGAAACGAGAACAGACGTTCCGAAAAAACGAAAAGTTCCGAAAAACGAAAAATTGGCGATATGCCGAAAACCATGTACAATTCCGAAAAACGAAAAGTTCCGAAAAATGAAAAGTTCCGAAAAACGAAAAATGGGCGATATGCCGAAAACCATGTACAATTCCGAAAAACGAAAATTTCCGAAATAACGAAAAGTCGATACAGAAACCTAGTGAAGTTACCCGAAAATACGAAAAATGGTCGATATTCCGAAAAATAAATGTACCCGAAAACCGAATCGAGCCGAACCGAATCGAAACAGAAAGCAGTCGAAACGAGCCGAATCGAAAAGTTTAAAAATTCGAAAAATCGAATCGAATTGAAAAAAAAATCGGTGCACATCCCTAATTTGTATAGTAGGCAGAGCTGATTTTCCAACTTTACACCAGTAGATATCGGCAATTAAAGGTTAAAGAAACTCATGTATATTTCAAAAAAGACATTCATTACCCAATTAAATGTGACGTATGAAACCCTCAGTTAATCGTGTTCGAGCATTTATTCATATTGGCATCTGTCTTGGATTGCTCAAACAAAAAAACTGCGTATGTGTTAATATACTGAGCAAATTAGGGTGTTTCAACCGCTCTACACCGGTATGAATCAGCGGCTATATGCTGAAGGAACTCGTATGAATTGCGGAAAACGACATACAACCAATTGATATATCCTACATATTCTTTTGATCTTATGAGTGAACACAATAAACGTGTACTAATAAGCCCCAAAGGAACGTACAAGAGCTCTTGAAATTCACCAATGACCAGTGATTAGCAGTATCTGCTCCAAAATATTCATGGGTTCACTGTAACGTATGTGTCCCAAAATTAGTCTTTATACAACAATTGTAGAGGATGTCATTTGATTGCGCAAATATAGATAAATTCCATCAACAAATTGGCTGCGTCCATATAGCATCTGAGATCCCTCAATCGATCAGATACCAGGATCTATTCACATTGTCATCAGTCTACAATGCTGAAAATTAGGCACTGCATATATATAGTACACAAGACAAATTGCAGAATTCTAATAGCTCCACACCAGTATTCATCAACCTGACTGAAGCTGAAGGTCTTCATGCATACTACAAGGATAAATATCCATCAAATGAATTCAAGTTGTCCTGCATACACTTCTACCTAAAATAATTCTTTTAACAGCTATTGAAGTGGAGGAAATTCCGTCTAATGTCGGAATTGTGTTCCATTATACGGAATTTCCGCCACTTCAATAGCTGTTAAAAGAATTCTTTTGTAGAAGAACTATGACGGATTGTGGATATAATTATATGTAGCGACTAGCTTTGTCTCACTGCATCTGAGAGTTTTGGGACTTTGTAGGAAGAATTGTTTCAACTACCACCAGACTGTTACCCAAGAGGATGCTCACACACATATATTTACTATTATTGTGTGAGCGTCTAGATTGAATCCTAAGACATTAAGGACCATTGAAGTCAACTATACCCTATTTAGTCCTACTCACTGAATTCCACTCATTACTACCAAAGTCAATTGCTAACCATTCTATTTATGTTAAGTTTTAATATGTTATATGTTTAATAAAGTTAACAAATAGTGTTTAATGTACAGTTGTCATTCAATTTTCATAATCTTTACCAGCACAAGTGGCATCAATACATTAGCCAATAGGCATGAAAAAATAGCCACAATCTAAATGTTTTCTTTTTTCTACTATTTAAAACCAGCCAGGAATGTGTCTAACAGACTTCTCCTCGGCTGCTAATGTATGAAGCCCTGTGCTGCAGTAACTCCATTTGTCTAACAGATTGGGACATCTGGCTGTGAAATATGTCAATACAGTAAGAAATACATTGGGAATATTCCCAAATATTTCTTACTGTATAATTCAGCAAAAATTATATTCCAAAAACTTCTGGATCCTGACCGTGTTTCTTCGGAATATCACTTGGTAGTGAAGGGGTTTAATAAAAATAATGGTAATTTTCTACGAAAATGTTTACACTCAGTAGCTAACCTTGAAGAGGCCTGGTTCCTGAATTTTGGTGGGGCCTGTCCCAATACCAGCATATCTGAACTCTCTCTGCAGGTTCCTCCAAGTTTTCACTTTTCACAGTTTTAGCAGTTTCTCCTACTTCTTTTGTTTATTTCTCTTCCTTCTCAGTACACTGTTGCTGAACCCTACTACATACGATCATGGGCACCCCCTCCCAACTTGGCCTGTTCCCAGCCCACCTGGAGAAAATGTTACCTGATAGGGGACCCCTAACCATTCCTCTTCCCCACTTTTTTTAGCATTTTTATTATAACTACTGGTTGCCCAGTTTCGGGCGCGTGGTAGTTGCCTTGCTTTCTCCATATATGGCTTTCCCCAGGACCCAACTGAGATTTTTTATTTTTACTGTGCTGGTCTCTTTTTTTAAAAAAAAAAATGTAATTTAATGTAGTGGAAATAAGCATTAGGTAATTGATAGCGACAAGAACTGCAGTGCAGAGAGTGCGAGACTGGTAACAAAGTAATTGGTGATGACAAGATTGCCTGGATAGGAAGTCATGAATTATAGCACTTAAATATATATACAAGGGCGTAACATTTGACTAATGGAAAATAAAGAATTTTTAAATTAATGTGGAATGAAGACTGAGTATTAATAAAGTGCTTTGATCTTCAGTGGGTTCACATTAACGTGTAGGGTATGATGTCATGGGATTGAAATGCAAAACCTCAATGTTTTACTGAACCTTTGTGATCAAGAGAATCTATCAATGTTTATATGACATTTCCAATGCAGGACAAGAGCTTTATTTATGTAGAAAGTCACAGAGCTGAAGAGGAGTTATGAGGAAAATGTTCTAGAGATGTCATCCTTGAATTTTATTTAATCTTCTCCTGTTAACAGTCTGCCTTGACCTTTTCAATTGAGCATGCGAGCATTTATGGCTCAAAGTACAGAAGTCAATCCTATGAGCTGGGGGCGTGGTAGAAGTTGTATTAAAAATGACCATGCTATGGTACATTATAAGAAAGATGTATGCTCAAATATTTTTTTTAGGCCCGGCCTCCAGCCATCAAAGATGTCTGCCACCCAACGCAGCACCACGACGATCCCTCGCTCTGCTCACACTGGGGTCTGATATCTGGGTATACATGTATCTGGGGTCTGATGTCTGGGTATACATGTATTTGGGTCTTTGTCTGGGTATACATGTGTCTGAGGTCTGTCTGGGTATACATGTATCTGGGGTCTGCGTCTGGGTATACATGTATCTGAGGTCTGATGTCTGGGTATACATGTATCTGGGTCTTTGTCTGGGTATACATGTGTCTGAGGTCTGTCTGGGTATACATGTGTCTGGGGTCTGATGTCCGGGTATACATGTATCTGAGGTCTTTGTCTTGGTATGCATGTATCTGCGGTCTGTTGTGTCTGGGTATACATGTATCTGAGGTCTTTGGGTATACATGTATCTGGGGGTCTGATGTTTGGGTATACATATATCTGGAAACGAAGTCTGGGTATACATGTATCTGGGGTCTGATGTCTGGGTATACATGTGTAGCGCTCACTCCCGGAGGAGCCGCTGAAAATGAACCACGGGTCAGTCTCCCCGCACTAGGGAATAAATATACTCCAACACAGTTGTGGGTTTTTATCATTTAAATAGTTTACTAAAATAATAGGCAGATGTTAAGATACGGTATTCACAGATATTATTACAGTACTTTCGTATTGCGATAAAACGCGCAGCGGAAAAGAACCGAAACACGAGGCGTCGTATTTCGGAAAATAAAATATTCGTAACCGAACATAAAAGAAAATGCAGCTGCACGAATATTCGAAAAAGGGACACGTAGCGGAACCCCAGAATATACAATCACTTCGTATCACGGTAAACGCGCAGCGGAAAAGAGAAAAATATAATCGGAACGTATCTTTACCCCTGTTCCGATTCGTAACAAAAATGAGTCCTGCACAGGTTAAGTCCCGGAATGTAAAAGGTGTGTATGTGTGTGTATGGTACCCGGGTACTGTTCAACTGGCCAGTGAATTTACTTAAAGAATGTCTTCGACTAGTCAAGTTGGGGCCCTGTGGACTTTAAAGAGAAAACAGCAGCGTATTCTTTGTATTACAAACGGCCTTGGAGGCCTCTCACCCATCCACCGGTTGCTTTAGGCTCCGCTGACCCAGGACGTCTCTCCGCTCGATCTTGACTGGGGATACTAGCGGCCGGATCCGTTGTCTGACTTCCCGTAGCTTGTCCACGACTTTGGCCCAGCTCACCGCCTGCTCCCAGTACCCGATTAACTTGCGGTGACTCCTTACTCGAGGTCTTCGGTTGGTTCAATCTGCAGCAACTCTGGAACCTTGGAGGGCTCCTTCTCCTTAGGCAGAATCACCCGGTAAAAGACTTGACAGGCTCACTTGCTCTCAGGCCCAGGCCTTCTTACGATCTATCGCACTGCGTCTGCTCTCTCTCGTTCCCTGGCGCGCTCTGGCGCGTTCTCCACGAGGCGAAGGATGTAAGGGTCCAGTCCCCACCCAATTCCTGTCTCTCTGCAAAGCATGCCGGGAATTGTAGTCCCAATGTCCAGTGTCTCTGATCGCGATAGTCTCCATCTTGTGGCCAAAAATAGGTACTGCCACAGCAAGATTTTAACACAGCGCTACACTCTCCCCCTCCTAGAACTCTTGGGTCTCTCCAAGGAGGTACAACAGTTACATTACATTTCCACAATATTTGAATACAGTTTACATAACATGCACAGGTTCAGCAGCATACATGCAGTGGGTTAGAAATACTTCCTCAAGTTGACTCATATTTTGGGCTACCTCAGCTAGCATAGCAGACACTTCGGGCAACCTCTGCACTGTGGTGATGGCCTCTTCAGTGCTATGTCCTGGCAAGTCGTAGGTGAGTCGTTGGGGCGGTCGAACAGAGCGTTTTGGTTCCGGCTCAATCAGTTCCTCTTCAGGTGGAAGTACTATAGGCGTTGGCTCAATCCTTCTCTCTACCACTGGAGCAGACGTTTCTTCAGAGTATGATCCCTCCAGCGAAAGCATAGAACTATAATCACCTGAGTAAGCTTCCGGAGCTACCGGGATCCCCACAGCCTCAGGGACTTCCAACTGAAACTCAACAGTCTCAGGGACTTCTAGCAGAAATTCAGGAGCTTCAGGCCTTAAGTTACTCTCCCACCGTTCAGGGACAACGACAACCTCTTCCGGCTCCGGCGAGCGCATCCAATCTAGACAATAACTCTCTTCTTCACTGTCTCTTTCGCTCTCTTCGGCAACCCGGGTCTGTTGAGACCGAGTAACAGGAGGCAAACATGGAACAGGCGGATTTGGCCGAGGCAATTCGTCCCCAACTGGCATCCTCACAGCCTCTCTCAAAGGCAACAAATGATTCCGGTGCCAGTTCTTGAGCGGCCCAGCCTTTCCATCCGGGCGAATCTGATACACTGGTAGACCCGGCAGTTGTTTGCAGACAATGTAAACCTGGGAACTCCACCTATCCGCCAACTTGTGTCTCGCAGCAGCACCCAAGTTCTTCAATAGAACCCTATCGCCGGGTTGTAGATCATGTATTCGGACTTTCAAGTCATAGTTCCTTTTGTTTCTTTGCTCCCTGTTTCCTGAGGTCAACCGGGCCTGTTCAAATGCAGAAGCCAAATTCTTTCGAAGTCTGTCCACGTAGTTTCTATGGGAAGCTACTGACGTCTGGTCTAAGATAACCAAATGCCAAATCAACCGGCAGTCGAGCCTCCTTCCGAACATAAGACGGTACGGTGAGTATCCAGTGGCATCACTCTCCGTACTGTTATATGCATGCACCAGAGTAGCTATGTGCCGACTCCAACTCTGCTTCTCCACATTCGACAAGGTCCCCAGCATGTTTAGTAGTGTGCGATTAAACCTTTCAGGCTGAGCATCACCTTGAGGGTGGTATGGCGTAGTTCGGGTCTTTTGGATTCCCAACAACTCTAACAAATGCCCCACCAGTCTGCTTTCAAAGTCTCTACCCTGATCAGAGTGTATCCTCCTTGGCAGTCCGTAATGAACAAAGAACTTTTCCATCAACACCTTGGCCACTGTCGGAGCGCGTTGATCTTTTGTGGAAAATGCTTGGGCGTAACGAGTGAAATGATCAGTCACTATTCAAATGTTTCCTTGCCCACTAGCATCCGGCTCTAAGCACAAGAAGTCAATGCACACCAAATCCATGGGTCCCTGACTCTGCAGATGGCTCATTGGAGCAGTTCGGGTCGGTAGAGTCTTTCTCTGAATACACCTCAAACAGGAATGACAATAACTTTCTACTTCAGCCCTCATACAAGGCCAATAAAACCTATCTCGCACCAGCTTAAAAGTTCTCTCTGCACCCAAATGTCCATGCTCATCATGTTGTGATCGCAACACACTCTCCCTATGTTTAGTAGGGAGGAATAACTGTTGAATCTCTTCAGAGTTGGTTGAGGGGCCCCTTCGGTAGACCACCCCATCCAGCATCTTTAACCGCTCCCACTCTTTATAGACCAATCTGGCTCCACTCGGGGAATTAGTTAACAAAATCTCTCGCTGGTTTGCAGTCAGGGCCTTTATGGTCAAGGCAATTAAAGGGTCTCTGGCCTGATCCGCTTTCAGGTCCTGTCTCGAAAAGGTAGGTAAATTTTCATCCCTTAACTGCGTAGGGTTGCAGTAAAACTCAGGAACAGCCGCAGCCATGACTCCTATGGCCTCCGCTTCAATCCCTCCCTTGACTCGGCGTTCCGTTCCTTGACACAAAGCTTGCACCCCGTCTGGAGTCAACTGAGTCCATTCTGTAGTGTAGGGTCTTCTCGATAACGCATCAGCATCTCGATTATTCACCCCAGGGCGGTACTTCAGGCTGAACCGAAACCCTGACAGAGCGGCCAACCACCGATGTCCCGTTGCGTCCAGTTTTGCAGTAGTAAGGATGTAGGTAAGAGGATTGTTATCCGTCTTGATCACAAACTCAGCTCCATACAGATAGTCTTTTAACTTGTCTACCACTGCCCACTTCAAGGCTAGGAACTCCAGCTTGTGAGTAGGATAGTTCTTCTCTGAAGGCGTAAGGCTCCGGCTCACGTACGCTACAGGCCTCAGCAATCCACCATACTCCTGATATAGGACTCCTCCCAGACCTTCTCGGCTGGCATCCACATGTAGTTCATACGGCTTGTGAGGGTCCGCATAGGCCAAAACAGGAGCTCGGGTTAGACTCTCTTTCAGCTTTACGAAAGCTCCTCCACATTGACTGGTCCATTCACCTTGTATAGACTCTCGAGCTTTCCTTGGCCCCGGAGCTGACGGATTTTTGTCAGAGACCTTGCAGCCTTCTTCTGTGGTTTCCTTCTGCAGGAGTTTGTTCAGTGGTTGAGCTATTTTCGCGAATCCTCCCACAAATCTTCGATAGTACGAACAGAATCCCAGAAAAGATCTAAGTTCAGTGACGTTCCGGGGTCTAGGCCAAGAAGCTACGGCCTCCAACTTCCGAGGATCTGTCGAAACACCTTCTGCTGAGACCACATGTCCTAGATACGTAACAGACGGTAGACAGTCATCTGTCCAGAGACAGTTTCAACCCCTCTTCATGGAGCCTCTTCAAGACCTTCTCCAGACGTTGTTCATGTTCTTCCAGAGTCTTCCCAAACACAATTATGTCATCCAGGTACACTAATACTTCGATTAAATTCATATCCCCGACTGTCTTCTCCATCAACCGTTGGAATGTAGCTGGAGCCCCCGTAAGGCCTTGAGGCATTCTGTTGAATTCAAAGAACCCTAGTGGACAGATGAACGCAGTTTTCTCCTTGTCTTCAGGATGCATGGGTATCTGGTGATATCCGCTTCGCAGGTCTAGTACTAAACCACTTTGCTCCAGACAAACACTGTAGGGCATCCTCTATCCGAGGAGTGGCATATTGGTCGGGGATGGTTCTCCGGTTCAATGTGCGGTAGTCTATACATAGGCGGACAGAACCATTTTTCTTCCGGACCAACACTATGGGAGATGCATATGGACTCCTGGACTCTTGAATCACCTTGGTTCTTTGCAATTCATTCAGTTGTTCTCGCAGATCATCCAAGTCTCCCAGCGGAACTCGCCTTGATCTTTCACGAAACGGCTTGTCTTCTTGTAACCGAATACGGTGCTCAGTACTCTTAGCTAGGCCCACATCAAACTCGTCTTTCGAGAACAATTCCTTCCACTTTAGGACTTGAGACTGAAGACGTTTCTTCCACTCAGGTGAAATGGGAGCGTCTTTGGGGTAGAATCTTTCATCTGGAATCTCTTTATCCACTCCCCCTCCTAAATCGGTGGAGAGGGGTGTAGCAGACTCTACTTGCCCGATAGGCATTCGTGCTTTAGGACTACTGGAGAATCCGTCACATTGCACACACTGACCGAGACTCTTCCTCGTGTTCTCTTCAGGGCTTTGGTGGAGATTATTTCAGGAATTACTTCGACTCCGGTTTCACTCCCATGATTGACATCAGTTCCCAGCACCACATAGGGACCTGGTTGCGATCCGTTCAACTTGACTGAAACCCGGAAGCTCGCTACTTCTCCTGCTTGCAGAACCTTCTCTGTCCCACCCAGTCTCCACAGTCTTCCCACCTCAGCAGGTGCCTTTCGTTCTTCGACCATCCTCTGATAGACCGGACGTAACATTGGATGTACTCCTTGAGTCGAACCTTCTTCCAATACAATAGGTGTCAGGAGACGCCGCACTAAGTCAGTATTCGTCCCCACTATGAGGGAGCTTCTGTTCGCACCCGAGGGTCGAGGACACACAATGGTCAATGCATCACAGCCTCCAGACTGTCCGATGACTTCAGATCCGATCTCCAACTTCACTTGCAGGTACCCGTCAGAAGGGAGTTTCTCAGTACCGATACCCCATATTTCCAAATCCTTCAATTCTGGCAGAGGAATGTGCTTTAAGTGTTTCTCATAGAAGTCTCTGTAGATCAATGTCACTTGAGCCCCTGAATCTAACAGGGCTTTGGTGTAGACTCCTTCCACTTGGATTGGCACAATAGGAGAAGGACCTATCAGTTGGTCAGGAAACTTGGTGGCGGTATCCGGACGCTTAGACCCAGTTTGCTGTACCCTGGCCCTTTTCTTGGCCCGTGTAGGTTTTGGGTGTGCATTGCTTCCCCGCGATGTAGACCCGGATGCTAAGGGAGTGACTTTTTCAGTCCTGGCAGGCTCAGTAGTTGGCTCAGCTTTGGGCCTTCCCGCCCTCTTAGTCTTGACTTGGTTTCTGGAGCGGGGTTCAACCCTCGGGCACTTAGGTTGCTCCTTCACTTGTGCCCTCTGGTGTTTCCCGCCGGTGAGGTAGATAACAGTCCTTCTAGGGCTTTCAACAGTCCCTCGACTCTATCCTTCTCAGACTTTTGGCCTTTGCACTGTGCGCGGAAATGGCCCATTTCTCCACAACCAAAACATCTCTTCTTAGAGAGCGGAGACGTAGTTGCTTGTTGGGATTTTGTTAAAGGATTTGGACCAGACGCCACAGTGGCTCTCGTCGTCTGCATGTCTGTGAGGAATTTCTGCATTTCTGCCTGCATTTCGGTCACCTTCATCAACACTCGGCACAATTCCGCGTGCGCTGGTTGCAACTCAGCCTGAGCTTCCTGTACTTTCTTGACGGTCTTGGACAATTCACCACGTTCAGAGGGGTTCGATTCTTTGGCAGCCCTCTCTGTAGATTTAAAAACGACTAGGTGCTCTTGTTCGTCCTCGTCCGATCCACAAGTATCTAGGGAGTCGCTTTCAGGCTGCAGACCGTCGCTATGTCTCACAGGTTGTGCATAAGCCCTTTCCCCCCGCCTGAAGGATTTCTCTTCCAGTAAAGCTTCTTCTTCTCGTACAACTCGGATCAGTTCCAGGTACTTCAATTCTTGGTTACCTGCTCTGCTTCTCAGCTGCATCATTACTGGATCTAGAGGTTGAGAGCCCCTCAGGATCTGTTTTATTCGGATCTTATCTACTTCGACCGGTTCGGCCCCTTTCTTAAGGAGTATCTGGTGTAGAATCTTATCTAGGCGCCTCATGTACTCGGTCATCCTTTCACCTCTTCTCTGATAGGTGTGTTCGTACTGGTATACCAGTTCGGCCGCCTTTTCGGTTCGCCCAAAAACTTCTTCAAGAACGTTTAAGTAATCTAAAGCAGTACAATCTTTTCTGCTCAGTTTCAGGTTTCTCACCGCTTCTGACGCAGGTCCCTTTAAACTCTCGGTGATCCTTTGCTTTTTATGGGCCTCAGGGACGTCCCACTCATCCAGAGCCTGCATCGCCTGTTCCACCCATTCTTCAAAGGTTTCTTCTCCCGCCGGAGTTGGTACGTTTCCTGTAAAATTTCTTAACTGTCGATAACCGAAATTAGTGTGAGGAGGGCTCGTTTTCTGACATTTAGCCAGTAGATCTCCAATAGCCACGATAAATTCCGGCCCGATCATGGCCAACGGACTAGGCGCGGGAACACTTGCGGATTCGCCACGTGGCGCACTTGGCTGAATTAGTTGGACTTCCACCTCATCGGCCAGTTTCAGGCTCGCGCCCTGAAAACATGGTGGAACACCCTTTCTCCACTCGAGAAGAACATACGTGTGAGAAGTATCTGGGTTTTTCTTAATGTCCAGTATTAACCCCCGATGATCTGGTGCTAGCGTGGCCACGGCCTGGCGGATCTGCTCTTCAGCCCAAGTGTCTGCGGGAATATCCATGACTATACAACATTCTAACTGACTACTGTGCTCCTCACACCATTCGGCAACAGTGTCTGGATCCATATTTAACCCTTTAGATGCGGTTTTTCCAGAGACTGAATCCCGGAAACGAGCCCCCACGTGTAGCGCTCACTCCCGGAGGAGCCGCTGAAAATGAACCACGGGTCAGTCTCCCCGCACTAGGGAATAAATATACTCCAACACAGTTGTGGGTTTTTATCATTTAAATAGTTTACTAAAATAATAGGCAGATGTTAAGATACGGTATTCACAGATATTATTACAGTACTTTCGTATTGCGATAAAACGCGCAGCGGAAAAGAATCGAAACACGAGGCGTCGTATTTTGGAAAATAAAATATTCGTAACCGAACATAAAAGAAAATGCAGCTGCACGAATATTCGAAAAAGGGACACGTAACGGAACCCCAGAATATACAATCACTTCATATCACGGTAAACGCGCAGCGGAAAAGAGAAAAATATATTCGGAACGTATCTTTACCCCTGTTCCGATTCGTAACAAAAATGAGTCCTGCACAGGTTAAGTCCCGGAATGTAAAAGGTGTGTATGTGTGTGTATGGTACCCGGGTACTGTTCAACTGGCCAGTGAATTTACTTAAAGAATGTCTTCGACTAGTCAAGTTGGGGCCCTGTGGACTTTAAAGAGAAAACAGCAGCGTATTCTTTGTATTACAAACGGCCTTGGAGGCCTCTCACCCATCCACCGGTTGCTTTAGGCTCCGCTGACCCAGGACGTCTCTCCGCTCGATCTTGACTGGGGATACTAGCGGCCGGATCCGTTGTCTGACTTCCCGTAGCTTGTCCACGACTTTGGCCCAGCTCACCGCCTGCTCCCAGTACCCGATCAACTTGCGGTGACTCCTTACTCGAGGTCTTCGGTTGGTTCAATCTGCAGCAACTCTGGAACCTTGGAGGGCTCCTTCTCCTTAGGCAAATCACCCGGTAAAAGACTTGACAGGCTCACTTGCTCTCAGGCCCAGGCCTCTTACGATCTATCGCACTGCGTCTGCTCTCTCTCGTTCCCTGGCGCGCTCTGGCGCGTTCTCCACGAGGCGAAGGATGTAAGGGTCCAGTCCCCACCCACTTCCTGTCTCTCTGCAAAGCATGCCGGGAATTGTAGTCCCAATGTCCAGTGTCTCTGATCGCGATAGTCTCCATCTTGTGGCCAAAAATAGGTACTGCCACAGCAAGATTTTAACACAGCGCTACACATGTATCTGGGGTATGATGTCTGGGTATTCATGTACCTGGGGTCTGATGTCCGGAGTGGCCAGATGGGCAGCAGAGTGGAAGGAATGTCCACTCTCATGGACGTTCCTTCCGCTCGTAAAAGATTTTAAAGATGGGTATGTCTGAATTCCACCAGCAAATTGGGATTTTAAAGTGCACCAAATGTGCCCAAAACAACTTTTATTTGTGACAAATGGACAATGCTTTCATATTTGTGTAAGTTTTTTCTTTACATGGTCATATTTGGTATTATTAGAAAGGTCAGACTCTGACCTGTCTAATGACGCATAAAATGACCTTGTGGGGTGTAAAGAATGGAAATACAGGGGTCTGAAGGACCTCCGCTCTCCTCGCAACAGTGAAGCAGCTTGTGTTTTAGATGGACCAAGGTGTAGTAAGGCTTTGCTTCATCACCTCTACATCAGTGGTACATGGAACATATTTATGGCCTTTAATGTTAAATGTGTCTACATGTACAGTATTTCTTATGGTTGAGACAGCAGAGAGGAGACTGTGCAGGGAAGCATTCTATTCCCAAGTTACAAAATAAGTGAAAAATCTACAGTTCAGTTTCAAGGTAAGACACCTGTTATTTTTCATTTTATTTGTATTAAAAGGCCCGCAAAAATCGTCAGCACAGGCCCCCCAAAACCCTCAGCACAAGGCCCAAGCCTGCATTTTTTTTTCATTGTGATCGTTAGTGGGGCCTCATGTTTATGTTTGGCCTAACGCCTCATAAAGTCTAGAGACGCCTCTATGGGCTGGTCAGCAGTAGTGATGGACCGAACACCCCCGTGTTCGGTTCGCATTCGAACACGAACATTTGAAAAAGTTCAAATTTGAACGCGAACATGATTCGAACTCAATGCAAGTCAATGGGACTCGAACATTCGATTTTTAGAGTGCCCTCCAAGAGGGTATATATGCAAGATATTTTAACATAAAAGGTGTATGGGGGTCCGGGTAGTGCCCTGGGGGAAAGGAAACAAGGACAAAAAGTAAAAAAAAAAACGTTTTTAAAGGAACAGTGATTTTTCCATGACATAAAGGTTAAGAATAAAAACAAAAAATTCCTTCAAATATCGTGCCTAGGAGGTCCCCATAACCTGCCCGTGAAGTGGCGGATTTGTAGGATGTATAGAAACATTTAAAAAGAAAAAAAATGACATTTCAAACGACTGTAAATGTTTTTCCTTTAATCTATTCATAAACAACTGCTTGGGGCGGCAGCCTGTATGAAAATAGGAGACGTTTTAGGATACACAGATCAAGTTTAGTAATTTTTTTGGCTAATTATGGTGAAACTTATGCAGGCTTTGGATGAAAGTAACAACAGGTGCATTAAAATTGGACCTTTGGTGCTAGCTAGTGCCTTCACACCATAACCCCTCTGAGGTATTGTGGAAGAGTGCAGGGGTGGACCCTGCAGTCAAATAATAAAATGATAAGAATCTGGTACACGGGTCAGTGTCAGTGCACCCAAATATTGGCCCTTTGGTGCCAGCTAGTGCCTTCACACCGTAACCCCTCTGAGGTATTGTGGAAGAGTGCAGGTGTGGACCCTGCAGTCAAATATTAAAATGATAAGAATCTGGTACACGCGTCAGTGCACCCAAATATTGAGCCTTTGGTGCCAGCTAGTGCCTTCACAACTTAACCCCTCTGAGGTATTGTGGAAGAGTGCAGTGGCGGAGGTTTTAGTAATGCTGAAGAGCTCCCCGATCTATTCAGTTACATCAGCATGAGGGGATTCATAGCTGCTGATCCAGGACTGATTCATTTTTATAAATGTCAGCCGGTCTACAGAGTCGGTGGACAGACGCACTCTTTTGTCTGGCATTTTAGGACACGCAGAACAAGTTTAGTGATATTTTGGCTAAATTATGGTGAAACTTATACAGGCTTTGGATGAAAGTAACAACAGGTGCTTTAAAATTGCATGAAGAAGAAAATATGGGAGAGTCAGTGCTTCCTCCAACGGTGATTGTGCTCTCTCTGTCTTTTTTCTTAATGTCTTTAAATGTGGATATAACCCTTAAATGAAGAAGAAATATATCATAGCGCAGCAATACGGTCTCCACTTGTTAATAAAGAAATGAGAGGGAGTAAACTCACATTTTTGGGTGTCTAAATCAGACACTTGCAGGGTTATTCAGAGAGCGTGAAAAGCAGGAGAATGACTGGAGAAAGAAAAATTCTAGGTCAAAATAGCCGATTTGGAAAGTGAGATGTTAATGATCTTAACATGATTTTAACATGTACAGCTTGGAAAAAAGACGAGACAGAGGAGATATGATAGAAACATTTAAATACGTAAAGGGAATCCTCAAGGTAGAGGAAGGGAGTATATTTAAAAGGAAACAAAGTAGCAAAACAAGAGGACATAGTCTTAGATTAGAGGGGTAAAGGTTTAAAAGTAACATCAGGAAGCATTATTTTACTGAGAGGGTGGTGGATACATGGAACAGCCTTCCAGTTGAAGTGGTAGAGGCCAAAACAGTAATTGAATTTAAGCAGGCATGGGATAGGCATAAGGCTATCCTAAACAAAAGATAAATCCAGGTAAAGTATCCATGTAATTGGGCAGACTAGATGGGCCGAAAAAGGTTCTTATCTGCCGACATTTTTCTATGTTTTTTAGGGAGAATTTTTCTGGTTTGGCTATTTTGACCTAGAATTATTCATTCTCCAGTCATTCTCCAGCCATTTTCCTGCTTTTCACACTCTCTGAATAACCCTGTTGATGTAATCAACGGCCGGTGATTTTCTAAGGAGCACCGGATCCCCTGGACTTCCAGCAAGGTCATTCAAAAGCCAAATAAAATCAGGATTCACAAGCTTCAGAGGGAAGGCTGGGGCTCCAGTGATTTATTCCACAGCCTGTCTGTCCTGGTCACCTCCATTAGGGGGCATAGGAGGGGCACCAGGCACTGCACACATTGCAATGTGGCCTGGTGGTGCCCCCTGGTCTTGCTGTGTCAATATACCCACATATTTCAAACTGCCTGCCACTCCCAGTGTTTCCCTGTGATCCTGCTACCTACCACTCTCACTCTGTTGCTGTGGTCCACTGTCTGACTCCAGGTCTCCAGAAGCAGACTGGCAGCAGGGTCCTCGTCCTCTAATTCAATTCACTCCCCCTTAATTAATTTTTCCCCTTTAATTACTTTCACCCCCTCCCCCCTTAAATTCATTTCATATAGCGTATGACAGAGCTCCACAGCAATAAAACTCACAGTAATGTGCAGGGTGTATGAGTGTATGACAGCTCCACAGCAATAAAATTCACAGTAATGTGCGCGGTGTATGAGCGTATGACAGAGCTCCACAGCAATAAAATTCACAGTAATGTGCGCGGTGTATGAGCGTATGACAGAGCGCCACAGCAATAAACCTCACAGTAATGTTCAGTTTGTATGTATGAAAGTATCACTGAGCTCCACAGCAAAAAAACTCACACTCATACACATTGCCCATTACTGTCTCACAGAGCTCCACAGCAATAAAACTCACAGTAATGTGCGGTGTGTATGCACGTATCACAGAGCTCCACAGCAATAAAACTCACACTCATACACACTGCCCATTACTGTATCACTGAGCTCCACAGCAATAAAACTCACAGCAATGTGTGGTGTGTATGAGCGTATCATAGAGCTCCACAACAATAAAACTCACAGTAATGTGCAGTGTGTATGAGCGTATCACAGAGCTCCACAGCAATAAACCTCACAGTAATGTACCGATATCAGTTTACTCAAACCCCCAGCAGAACATTACACACACACACACACACACACACACCCCAGCAGAACATTACACACACCCCAGCAGCACATTACACACACACCCCAGCAGAACTTTACACACACCCCCAGCAGAACATTACACACACACCTCCCCAGCAGAACATTACACCCCCCCAGCAAAACATTACACCTCCCAGCAAAACATTACACCCCCCAGCAAAACATTACCCCCCAGCAAAACATTACACCCCCAGCAGAACATTACACCCCCAGCAGAATATTACACACATACACACACCCCCAGCCGAACATTACACCCCCCAGCAAAACATTACACCCCCAGCAAAACATTACACCCCCCAGCAGAACATTACACACATACACCCCCAGCAAAACATTACTCCCCAGCAAAACATTATACTCCCCCAGCAAAACATTATACCCCCCCGAGCAGAACATTACCCCTCCCAGCAAAACATTACACCCCCAGCAAAACATTACCCCCCCAGCAAAACATTACACCCCCAGCAGAACATTACACACATATACACACCCCCAGCAGAACATTACACCCCCCAGCAAAACATTACACCCCCAGCAAAACATTACACCCCCCAGCAGAACATTACACACATACACCCCCAGCAAAACATTACTCCCCAGCAAAACATTATACCCCCCCGAGCAGAACATTACCCCTCCCAGCAAAACATTACCCCCCCAGCAAAACATTACACCCCCCAGCAAAACATTACACCCCCAGCAAAACATTACACCCCAGCAAAACATTACACCCCCAGCAGAACATTACACACATACACCCCCCCCAGCAGAACATTACACCCCCCAGCAAAACATTACACCCCCAGCAAAACATTACACACATACACCCCCAGCAAAACATTACCCCCAGAAAAACATTACTCCCCCAGCAAAACATTATACCCCCCGAGCAGAACATTACCCCCCCAGCAAAACATTACACCCCCAGCAAAACATTACCCCCCAGCAAAACATTACACCCCCAGCAGAACATTACACACATACACACACCCCCCAGCAGAACATTACACCCCCCAGCAAAACATTACACCCCCAGCAGAACATTACACACATACACCCCCAGCAAAACATTTCCCCCAGCAAAACATTATACCCCCCAGAAAAACATTATACCCCCATGCAGAACTTTACACCCCCGAGCAGAATATTACCCCCAGCAGAACATTACCCCCCAGCAAAACATTAAACCCCCAGCAAAACATTACCCCACCAGCAAAACATTATACCACCCCAGCAAAACATTATACCCCCAACAAAACATTACACCCCCCAGCAGAACAATACCCCTCCCAGCAAAACATTACACTCCCAAGCAGAACATTACCCCTCCCAACAAAACACTACCCCTCCCAGCAAAACATTACACCCCCGAGCAGAACATTACACACACACACACCCTCCCCTCCCTCAGTTTATTCAAACCTTTTAAAAATCTTCTCTCGGCCTCTCTGCCCAGTCCTCCTTCACACTACAGTGGAAGAACGCAGGCTGACTCTACTGCAGGGCCGCACCCTAAGCTTTGGGGTTTGTCCTCCAGGCTTTTCTGTGCTGCGTGCCCTGGCTATGCGTGCCACGTGAGGGGGCAGTGCCAAATTATGCAGTGTGCCTGCTCATGTTTAGAATGTGGGACTGAGGCAGGCACACTGCATCGGTTTGAGAGTGCACAGCTGGGCCCCTGGTTGATGTCTGAAGATCATTCATAGCTCCGCTTCTGGCATTTTAAAAACAGAGTTTTTCTACCCCTCACACTGACAGCAAGCCAGGACAGTAAGCTGGCAGCCTGTGCCGCCTTACACTAGCGCCGGCCCTAGTGGTATCAATGCATCCCTACTCTATACACAGCGCTCCGTGTCCCTATAATATATATGATCAGGGGTTACCTTTTTTTTATATTTTTATACTATTCCTATTAAATTAACAGTAATTTTTGATGTATTTTATTCAGTAGAAACTTTTTTTGCCTATATAACATGTGCTTTGTGAAAATAAAACGGTTTTGTGTGTACATTTTAATTTAGTCAGTGGATTCCTGTCCAGTGCGGTGAGAAGCAAACGTAATGCAGTGTAGACACACTGCGAGGCGGAGCGGAGTGAAGTCAAGCCTGCAAAATGTTTGCTTCTCTTCGCTTCGCTACGCTGTGCGTTGCTACACACTCAGTGTGTCTCAGCCTTTATTCCCGCATTGCTAGTTTACCGAATCAGTTTGTATACTTCTTACTGACCCTGCTTGTTCTGAGGACCCGATCTGTTGCCGACTTTGCCTGCCATTTGACTATTCTCTCTGTGTATTCCCTGCCTGTTCTGTTTGCTTCCTGTTGCTACTGGTGTGTGCCGATTCTCACCATATACAGTAGCGCAGTACAAGTGCCTAAACATTGCTGACCCGGTTTTGTTATAGCTGCTGATGTAACTGAATAGATTGGGGATCTCTTCTGCATTACCAAAACCTCCACCACTGCACTCTTCCACAATACCTCAGAGGTATTGGGGGTTACGGTGGGAAGGCACTTGCTGCCACCAAAGGCACAATATTTGGGTGCACTGCCACTGACGCCTATACCAGATTCATATCATTTTATTATTGGACCGCAGGGTCCACCACTGCACTCTTCCACAATACCACAGAGGGCTTACGGTGTGAAGGCACTTGCTGTCACCAAAGGCAAAATATTTGGGTGCACTGACGCCTGTACCAGATTCATATCATTTTAATATTTGACCACAGGGTTCAACCCTGCACTCTTCCACAATACCACAGAGGGGTTACGGTGTGACGGCACTGCTGGCGACACTAAAGGCCCAATTTTAAAGCACCTATTGTTACTTTCATCCAAAGCCTGCATAAGTTTCACCATAATTTAGCCCAAAAAATCACTAAACTTGTTCTGCGTGTCATAAAACGTCTCCTCTTTTCATACAGGCTGCCACCCCAAGCAGTTGTTTATGAATAGATTAAAGGAAAACCATTTACCGTCATTTGAAATGTCATTTTTTTTGTTTTTAAATGTTTCTATACAACCTACAAATCCGCCACTTCACGGGCAGGTTATGGGGACCTCCTAGGCACGATATTTGAAGGAATTTTTTGTTTTTATTCTTAACCTTTATTTCATGGAAAACGCACTGTACCTTTAAAAACTTTTTTTTTTACTTTTTGTCCTTGTTTCCTGTCCCCCAGGGCACTACCCGGACCCCCATACACCTTTTATGGCAAATATCTAGCATATAGGTCCTCTTGGAGGGCACTCTAAAAATCGAACTTTCGGGTCCCATTGACTTACATTGAGTTCGGTTTGTGTTCGAGTTCGAACTCGAACTTTTGAAATTGTTCGAGTTCGAATGCGAACCGAACACGGGGGCGTTCGGCTCATCCCTACCTAGCACCCGACTCACTAATACTCCTCAATGCCCCAATCAGCCCATCACTCTCACCTTGCAGTATTCTCCTGTTTCTTACCCCCAACCCTTCAAGATTGTAAGTTCCCACGGGAATAGGGTCCTCATTTCCTCCTGTGTTGGTTTGTCAAATGTTGCTCAATCTCAATGTATTGTAACCCTGTATATACAGTATTATGCCCTTTGTTCAGTGCTGCAGAATATGTTGGCACTATATATATATATATATATATATATATATACAGTTGTGTTCAAAATTATTCAACCCCCAATGCTGTAAAGGGTTTTAGGGAATTTAGTGTACATTTGTAACTGTATTCAGAATGAAATCCTACAGGGACTTTTTAAAGAACCATATGCAACTAAAATGACATCAATTGGTTTTATAATACAGTAGTAAATGTTTCTTTTGTGAATTCTTCATTGACACAATTATTCAACCCCTTAAAGACTACCACTCTGAAGAACAGAGGTTCATTCAAGTGTTTTCAATCAGGTATTGAAAACACCTGTGGATGTCACGGAGCAGCAATAAAGCATAATAAGCACCAATTAGGCAGCTTTAAAATGACTGTGATACTCAGCTCCTTCTAGACATTTACTGGTGTGGTTACAAACATGGTGAAGTCAAGAGAATGGTCCAGGAAGACAAGAGAAGAGGTGATTACTCTTCACAGGAAGGGCAATGGCTATAAGAAGATTGCAAAGATGTTAAACATACCAAGAGAGACCATAGGAAGCATCATTTGCAAATTCAAGGCAAAGGGCACTGTTGAAACGCTACCTGGTCGTAGCAGAAAGAAGATGCTGACTTCGACTGCTGTGCGCTACCTGAAGCGTAGAGTGGAGAAAAGTGACTGCTGAGGAACTGAGAAAAGATTTGTCAGATGTGGGTACTGAAGTTTCAGCTCAGACAATACGGCGCACACTGCGTAATGAAGGCCTCCATGCCAGAACTCCCAGGCGCATCCCCTTGCTGTCTCCAAAGAATAAGAAGAGTCGACTGCAGTATGCCAAAAGTCATGTGGACAAACCACAGAAGTTTTGGGATAGTGTTCTGTGGACTGATGAAACAAAATTAGAACTGTTTGGGCCCATGGATCAACGCTATGTTTGGAGGAGGAAGAACAAGGCCTATGAAGAAAAGAACACCTTGCCTACTGTGAAGCATGGCGGGGGGTCAATCATGCTTTGGGGCTGTTTTGCTTCTGCAGGTACAGGGAAGCTTCAGCGTGTGCAAGGTACCATGAATTCTCTTCAGTACCAGGAGATATTGGATGGCAATGTGATGCAGTCCGTCACAAACCTGAGGCTTGGGAGACGTTGGACCTTTCAACAGGACAATGATCCCAAGCATACCTCCAAGTCCACTAGAGCATGGTTGCAGATTAAAGGCTGGAACATTTTGGAGTGGCCATCGCAGTCACCTAACTTAAATCCGGTTGAGAACCTCTGGTGGGACTTAAAGAAAGCAGTTGCAGTGCGCAAGCCTAAGGATGTGACTGAACTGGAGGCTTTTGCCCATGACGAATGGGCGAAGATACCCGTAGATCGCTGCAAGACACTTGTGTCAAGCTATGCTTCACGTTTAAAAGCTGTTATAACTGTAAAAGGATGTTGTACTAAGTACTAAGATTGAATGTCACTTGGGGGTTGAATAAAACTGATAATGATGTGAGCACAGAAAAGACATTTATGGTTATTTCATTATAAATGTTATGTTATATTTGTCTGACCTACACGTGCCTCTGTGATTTAATTGTAAGCAAGATGACTGAATGATCAAAATCAATGCCAAACTGGCCAAAACACTCAATTTCAGTGGGGGTTGAATAATTTTGAACACCACTGTATATCACGAGTATAGCAGTCTGTAGTGATACCTTTTTTATTGGACTAACGTTACATTTGAAGTACAAGCTTTCGAGAGTGATACTCCCTTCGTCAGTAAGCTTCTATACCTGACGAAGGGAGTATTACTCTCGAAAGCTTGTACTTTAAGTGTAACGTTAGTCCAATAAAAAAGGTATCACTACAGACGGCTATACTCGTGATTTTGGCATCTGGACTAACACGGCCTACCAAATCTATATATATATATATATATATAATAATAATAATTTGCAGACAAATTTAGTTAGACTGGGGCAGGTACTGTGAAGACCGAGTATACTGGGTCTTGCTAGTGAAGAGGTTACGGTTTTCATAAAAGGAATAAAAGTATGGACATTTCATATGCTATCCACTTTGTGTGCTTTCTGGGAAATCAAAGGCTGCATGTTCTGTGATATCACAACAAGAGATTGGTAGACAGAAAGTGTCTCAAAAGGATTTACTTGCTTTTATCCATTTGAATGTTACCTAGTTGCTAATTACATAGATTTGATGACTACATGTATATTGATACATCAATAGAAAAATGCCACACATTGCACTTCATTAGGAACAAAATCAGACAGAACAGATACTATTCTACCCAATATCATGACCTTGTGTAAAAACTCACCATACTACAGGTACCATTTTTATTTTAAAAAAATTGTTTATATATTCTCTGTGGCAAAGAAATCAGTCTGTATGTGCCATGATTTACTGAAATATACTCTTGCCTTACTCACTGATTCTAGAGTATTTAGAATACCAGTAGGTGGCACCACAAACTAAGTGGAAGCATTATGGAGTATTTCCAGTGACGCACATGATTGTTAACGCATGTTTTGCAAAGGTAGAGAATTAAACAAAATCACTAAATACAATGTTTTCAAATAAAAATTTCATATAACTTTATATTATAACAACAGCACTTGAAAACAGTGGTGTCCCCTTCCCCTTGAACTCAGTGGTGCCGGACAAGACAACCTTCCGGTAAGGTAGGTTCTATGAGAACCAAAAGTTATATCAGTGTGACGCTCATTGGACCATCCGACTAATAATGCGTCTGATTGGCTACACGTTCCTAGTCATGTCACTTATCAATGACTCGGCATCCAACTACTTCCTTTAGTTGGATGACCAGACACTAGAAGAGTAGGGGTTAAACTGGGCTAAAGGTTAGCTTAAATTTCTACCATGGAAATATGGGATGGGGATAAAAGGTGTTAGCAGCTAACCCATCTGTTTTTTTTCTGCAAGATTGGCCCTTTATTAAAAGGTTTTTCTAGGTGAGAATATAGTTTCTAATTTCTATTTACATACATTAATCTTAATGCTTTTGACCATCACAGATATATATTTTGTAGAACTTAAATTGCTTTTTAGACATGGGCACAATGAAATTTTTGTTTTTGTTTTGGATGCATTCATTACGTTTGTTAATACGTTTCGGCGTGTTTATTATATTACCGTGATTCATATTTCGTATTGGTTCGTTATTTCAGGAGATTAGTGATTCGTATTTCGGATTGATTCTTTATTTCGTTTTGATACTTTATTTTATTTTGATTAGTTATTTCAGAATGATGAAATGGATGAATTAATAATTATTGTTAGATTAGGGTTAAAAAAATTAGGGTTACAAACTACAGTAATCCTCATGTACTTGGTACTGAAATAGGTTTCAGCAGCAAGGACAGCAGCACCACAGGCTCCAGAGGAGCAAATCCCCCTGTTCTTGGTGCTGAAAAAGGTTTCAGCACCAAGGACAGCACCCTCCTAATGCAGCCAGTCTGAAGGAAAGAAAAAAAACGCTGCATTCAGCAAAGAAAAAACCCTTCTTTTTAAAATATTTGGGAATCCAAAAATCTCACCTCAAAAATACAAAAAACACTCCAGAATTTGAAAAAAATCAACAGATAAAAAGGCTTTTTGCTGCAAATGAAAATAATAAACAGTTGAATAAAAAAATAAACGAAAATATTATTTTACAATGAAACCTGTCAAACTGAATAATTTACTTTGCTGCCGCTGAAGACCGCCGAATTGCACCATGGACCATATGTCGCTGTCCATGGCCTGTGGTGCTGCTGAATACAACAGATTTGGCACCATGGCCAATAGACAGTGACATTGGTGCGATTTGACAGTCTTGGGTAGCAGCAAACTGAATGTTTCAGTTCAACAGGCGAATCCCTTAGGTTTCAATGTAAATTAATATTTTCGTTTTTATTTTTTTTATTCAAACGTTTATTCTTTTCATTTGCAGCAAAAAAGCCTTTTCTATTTAATGATTTTGTTGAATTTTTAGATTTTTTTTTTGTATTTTTAAGGGAAAATTTTTGGATTCCCAATTATTTTTTATTCTTTCCTACAGTCTGCTTGCATTTGGCGGGTGCTGTCCTTTGTGCTGAAACCTATTTCAGCATCAAGGACAGGGGATTTGTTCCTCTGGAGCCTGCAGTGTTGCTGTCCTCGGTGCTGAAACCTATTTCAGCATGGCCTTTCCAATGATACCAAACATGACTATGTTACATGTAAAGAAAAAAGTGTAAAAATAAAAACATAAATAAAAATAAAATAATTAAAAAAATTAAAAGTTTTTTTTGTTGTTTTATTAATGCAGCAGTATTGTTCCCATTTCAATTATAATGTGAACAATGATGCTGCACTAACTATTTCTTCTATTGGGCGTTTGCTAAAAATCACGAAAATTTCCCTCCCAAAAAATGTAACGGGTTCCCATTTCTAATTTTTTTAACAAGCGAACCCCATACAAAATATAACCGCAAACGCTCGCATGATAAAATAAGAAAAAAAACACTTTACACACTGTAGATTATTGAAAATTCAAATTTTATTGCATTTTTTGTTATAATTTTCAGGCAAGACATGACTTATACAAATAATAAGACCAATACAAACGCCGCAATCTACACAATAGAGGGAGCCCACAACTTCCAGCGCCGAGTCACCGTATGTAGGGACGCCGACAATCCACCATCCTCATCCAGTGCAAAAAAGACGGGTCTCAGGCTGCTAGAAGAAATAATTTAATATGGGAAAAAGCCCAAAGGAAAAAAGTCGTGACGTTTCGGCCTCAAGCGGCCTTAATCATACATGCAGATTGAACCAAACACCTCTCTTTAAACATGTATAAACCAATCCAATACCTTACTCATTAATCAACAGGTGTATAAAATTGTCCAATCTGTAACACGAATAGTGGTTCCTAGAAAGTGGATATGCAGAAACGAAAAAAGAAAAAAGGAAAAAAAAAGGAAAAAAAAAAAAAAAAAAAGCAACAATACAGACAACCCATATAACAAAATGGGTATATTACCATATAGGAAAAGTACATATACTAGCATATGAGGTTACAACACACCAAAATGGGGGCTCATAGCTAATGAACTAAGGGAACTAAAGGCGTCATGAAAATGAACATGCAGTCATATAAAGGATAAAAATAACAGTTATACTTTTATACTTTGCAACAGGATAGGGCTCACTAATAACAGTGGTGAAGATTAAATTCCCTATTAAGGCCCCTAGGCCATAGTGTATCTAGTCTGTGTATCCAACGTTTTTCCTTTTGTTTTAACAATTTGATCCTATCTCCTCCTCGCCGTAGAACTGGGACATGGTCTATAATCTGAAATCTGAGTTGTGAGACGTTATGTGTGTGTGCCAAATAATGTTCCGGTACCGGCAAATCAATCCGGCCCGTCCTGATAGTAGACTTATGTTTAGACAAACGTTCTTTCATTTTGGTCGTGGTTTCACCCACATATAATAAGCCACAAGGGCACTTCAATACGTAAACCACAAACGATGATTCGCATGTGTAAAAATCCCGAATCCAAATTTTATCACCCGTATGAGGATGTAGCAAAAAGTCCCCCTTAATTACCGCATTACACGAGGAACAACCAAGGCATGGAAATGTGCCTTTTTTAGGAGTACCCAAAATTTTTGCTGTTTTACCTTCAAAGGGCCAATGTCGGCTTTAATTAAATGGTCTCTAAGATTGCGATTACGTTTATATGCAAAGATGGGGGGATTATGAAAAAATGGAATCTCTCTGTAAGCTCTTTGTAAAATACCCCAATGTCTCCTAATAATGTTATTAATGCGTCCACTAGCTTGGCTATATTTACTGATAAACGGAATCCGTGTTTTATGTCGCTGTTTGGGTGTCCTTCCCGAGATCAGAGTGGTCCTATCTAAATTCTCAACCCTATGCAATTCCTGTTGAAGGAGAGGTGTGGGGTAACCCCGTTTTTTAAATTTATTAATCATAACTTCTAATCTATCTTTGCGGGTCCTAGGATCTGATACATTCCTGGTCACTCTCAATAGTTGACTGCGTGGTAAGGATCTAAGTGTGTTAGCCGGGTGGAAACTCCGAAAGTGTAACAAGCTATTTCTATCAGTGGGTTTAGTGAATAAGTCACTAGACAAACGATCTCCTTCTACAATGAGTGTGAGATCTAAAAAATCTATCTTCTCACGGCTGTGTGTCATAGTAAACTTAATATTCTCATTAACCACATTGATATCTGCAAAAAAGGTTTCTAACTCCTCTATACTGCCAAGCCAAATTCCAAATACATCATCAATATAGCGCCACCAAACGTGGACAAATCGAATGAAATACGGATGACTATATATGAAATTTCTTTCAAACGCATCCATAAAGAGGTTTGCATAGGCTGGCGCCATATTAGAGCCCATAGTGGTCCCCCTATGTTGTTTATAGACCATGTCCCCAAAGAGGAAGAGATTGTTAGACAAAACAAACTGCACCAGTTTCATTAGAAAAACCATTTGGATCTCAGAAAAAGTATTCTCACTAAGTGCCTCATTGACCACGCGTAAACCTTCCTCATTAGGAATTGATGTATACAGACTGACCACATCCCAAGTAAACAAAATAACAGGTCTATCAAGAGACAAACTTTCCAAGCGATGTAAAACATCCTTACTATCCCAAATAAAAGACTTCGTCTTTACGACGAGAGGCTGGAGAATCCTATCAAGGAAGACCGAAATGGGCTGTAGCACGGAATCCGAGCTCGCCACTATCGGTCTCCCTGGAGGATTAACCAGGCTCTTATGGACCTTAGGCAACACATAAAATTATTAGGAGACATTGGGGTATTTTACAAAGAGCTTACAGAGAGATTCCATTTTTTCATAATCCCCCCATCTTTGCATATAAACGTAATCGCAATCTTAGAGACCATTTAATTATAGCCGACATTGGCCCTTTGAAGGTAAAACAGCAAAAATTTTTGGGTACTCCTAAAAAAGGCACATTTCCATGCCTTGGTTGTTCCTCGTGTAATGCGGTAATTAAGGGGGACTTTTTGCTACATCCTCATACGGGTGATAAAATTTGGATTCGGGATTTTTACACATGCGAATCATCGTTTGTGGTTTACGTATTGAAGTGCCCTTGTGGCTTATTATATGTGGGTGAAACCACGACCAAAATGAAAGAACGTTTGTCTAAACATAAGTCTACTATCAGGACGGGCCGGATTGATTTGCCGGTACCGGAACATTATTTGGCACACACACATAACGTCTCACAACTCAGATTTCAGATTATAGACCATGTCCCAGTTCTACGGCGAGGAGGAGATAGGATCAAATTGTTAAAACAAAAGGAAAAAGTTGGATACACAGACTAGATACACTATGGCCTAGGGGCCTTAATAGGGAATTTAATCTTCACCACTGTTATTAGTGAGCCCTATCCTGTTGCAAAGTATAAAAGTATAACTGTTATTTTTATCCTTTATATGACTGCATGTTCATTTTCATGACGCCTTTAGTTCCCTTAGTTCATTAGCTATGAGCCCCCATTTTGGTGTGTTGTAACCTCATATGCTAGTATATGTACTTTTCCTATATGGTAATATACCCATTTTGTTATATGGGTTGTCTGTATTGTTGCTTTTTTTTTTTTTTTCTTTTTTTTTCCTTTTTTTTCCTTTTTTCTTTTTTCGTTTCTGCATATCCACTTTCTAGGAACCACTATTCGTGTTACAGATTGGACAATTTTATACACCTGTTGATTAATGAGTAAGGTATTGGATTGGTTTATACATGTTTAAAGGAGAGGTGTTTGGTTCAATCTGCATGTATGATTAAGGCCGCTTGAGGCCGAAACGTCACGACTTTTTTCCTTTGGGCTTTTTCCCATATTAAATTATTTCTTCTAGCAGCCTGAGACCCGTCTTTTTTGCACTGGATGAGGATGGTGGATTGTCGGCGTCCCTACATACGGTGACTCGGCGCTGGAAGTTGTGGGCTCCCTCTATTGTGTAGATTGCGGCGTTTGTATTGGTCTTACTGCTTGCCGTAGCCGCAATCACGTGGTAGAGCCCCGGTACCCGGAAGTGATACGAGTGGAGACACACTCGCGGGTACGCTAAGCGGATGATGATGGGAGAGGAAGCATCTATTCCCGAAGGAGTGTTTTCCTATACTGCGGAGGATGCAGTGCGGATTGTGGGGTCCTCCACCACAGAAGAGTGCTTTCTAAGCTGCCCGGGAGAGGTAACAATTAAAGCACAATTTGAAAAAAAGAAGGGGAGGTTGGTGAGCCACAGATTACATTGCGTCACACTCACTGAGTATTTTAAAGTAAAAAGAATCCCACGGGGATTACGTATTCGCTTGAGACCTACTCTGTTCTCAGAAGACTTGGCATATTGCCAGAAATTCGAACTGATACTGAATAAATGTTCATTTGATTTGATTCTATTGACCATAGAACAATTACAGAAGGATATGAAATTGTTGGAAACAGAGATTATGGTACTAGATGAACAACTCAAAGAAATTACTACAGCAGAATCACTAGGACAGTATCATGTAGAATTAAACAATAAAATGGAAGACATGCGTTTGGAGATAGAGAATAGGAAGAGACTGAAATTTGCTAGAGATCTGGAGAATTACTCTAAAGGACGGGTATACAAGTGGACACAGAGGGAACCCTCTTATTTACCTAGGATGGGGAAACCACAGAGAACACGACAAATACCCCGCTTTAATAAGAGAGGGGATAAAGGCAATATGTCGACAAATGTGTCCACGGACACGGAGCTGGAAACGTCAGATGATCAAATGTTTTCACATGCCCCCGCCTCTTCTTTATTGACCGCAGGTCGTCCAGGCATGGACGGAGGCGGAGAAAGCGATGCAGGAGGAGACGTGAGACAGAATCCAACACGCATGAAGAAATTGTACCATCCGAAAATGTACAATCCGACACGTCGTCATTAGTGATTAACATCTCGGATTACCAACTCACAGCAACTGAAGAACAGGTATTGGGAAGGGGACTTTCCTTCTGTCCGTATAGTAATATCGACTCATTCTCTTTGCGAGTCGATATCGAAAGATTCCTCCGGTCCATTAAGTTGAAAGTATTTTTTCATGAGAAGGAAGATGCTCCAATAGTGCAGGAAAGCGATACTCTCTTTGACGCTAAACAATTAGAACTATGGAATAGAAGTATGTTCATGCCACCTACTACGCCCCCCATTGAGACTTTTACACAATTCATTTATCAAGATATTGATATGGTTTTGGAGGAACCCAGGACGACACGATTTTTTAATATGACACATCAAGATCACAAGGCACTACAGAATTTGCAAGAGAATAAAGCTATTATTATAAAGTCAGCCGATAAAGGGGGTGCAATTGTGATCATGAACAAAGCAGACTACATAAGGGAAGTGGAACGTCAACTGCAGGATAGGGACACTTATTTAGTCAGTGACTTTGACACGGTCTACAAACGAGACAAAGAAATTGACTCAATGCTGAAGGAGGCCCTTGAGACGGGGGTCATTGACTCGGACCTTCATCAATATCTCAAGAAGGATCATGGGATTTTGCCCGTTTTTTATGTGTTGCCTAAGGTCCATAAGAGCCTGGTTAATCCTCCAGGGAGACCGATAGTGGCGAGCTCGGATTCCGTGCTACAGCCCATTTCGGTCTTCCTTGATAGGATTCTCCAGCCTCTCGTCGTAAAGACGAAGTCTTTTATTTGGGATAGTAAGGATGTTTTACATCGCTTGGAAAGTTTGTCTCTTGATAGACCTGTTATTTTGTTTACTTGGGATGTGGTCAGTCTGTATACATCAATTCCTAATGAGGAAGGTTTACGCGCGGTCAATGAGGCACTTAGTGAGAATACTTTTTCTGAGATCCAAATGGTTTTTCTAATGAAACTGGTGCAGTTTGTTTTGTCTAACAATCTCTTCCTCTTTGGGGACATGGTCTATAAACAACATAGGGGGACCACTATGGGCTCTAATATGGCGCCAGCCTATGCAAACCTCTTTATGGATGCGTTTGAAAGAAATTTCATATATAGTCATCCGTATTTCATTCGATTTGTCCACGTTTGGTGGCGCTATATTGATGATGTATTTGGAATTTGGCTTGGCAGTATAGAGGAGTTAGAAACCTTTTTTGCAGATATCAATGTGGTTAATGAGAATATTAAGTTTACTATGACACACAGCCGTGAGAAGATAGATTTTTTAGATCTCACACTCATTGTAGAAGGAGATCGTTTGTCTAGTGACTTATTCACTAAACCCACTGATAGAAATAGCTTGTTACACTTTCGGAGTTTCCACCCGGCTAACACACTTAGATCCTTACCACGCAGTCAACTATTGAGAGTGACCAGGAATGTATCAGATCCTAGGACCCGCAAAGATAGATTAGAAGTTATGATTAATAAATTTAAAAAACGGGGTTACCCCACACCTCTCCTTCAACAGGAATTGCATAGGGTTGAGAATTTAGATAGGACCACTCTGATCTCGGGAAGGACACCCAAACAGCGACATAAAACACGGATTCCGTTTATCAGTAAATATAGCCAAGCTAGTGGACGCATTAATAACATTATTAGGAGACATTGGGGTATTTTACAAAGAGCTTACAGAGAGATTCCATTTTTTCATAATCCCCCCATCTTTGCATATAAACGTAATCGCAATCTTAGAGACCATTTAATTAAAGCCGACATTGGCCCTTTGAAGGTAAAACAGCAAAAATTTTTGGGTACTCCTAAAAAAGGCACATTTCCATGCCTTGGTTGTTCCTCGTGTAATGCGGTAATTAAGGGGGACTTTTTGCTACATCCTCATACGGGTGATAAAATTTGGATTCGGGATTTTTACACATGCGAATCATCGTTTGTGGTTTACGTATTGAAGTGCCCTTGTGGCTTATTATATGTGGGTGAAACCACGACCAAAATGAAAGAACGTTTGTCTAAACATAAGTCTACTATCAGGACGGGCCGGATTGATTTGCCGGTACCGGAACATTATTTGGCACACACACATAACGTCTCACAACTCAGATTTCAGATTATAGACCATGTCCCAGTTCTACGGCGAGGAGGAGATAGGATCAAATTGTTAAAACAAAAGGAAAAACGTTGGATACACAGACTAGATACACTATGGCCTAGGGGCCTTAATAGGGAATTTAATCTTCACCACTGTTATTAGTGAGCCCTATCCTGTTGCAAAGTATAAAAGTATAACTGTTATTTTTATCCTTTATATGACTGCATGTTCATTTTCATGACGCCTTTAGTTCCCTTAGTTCATTAGCTATGAGCCCCCATTTTGGTGTGTTGTAACCTCATATGCTAGTATATGTACTTTTCCTATATGGTAATATACCCATTTTGTTATATGGGTTGTCTGTATTGTTGCTTTTTTTTTTTTTTTTCCTTTTTTTTCCTTTTTTCTTTTTTCGTTTCTGCATATCCACTTTCTAGGAACCACTATTCGTGTTACAGATTGGACAATTTTATACACCTGTTGATTAATGAGTAAGGTATTGGATTGGTTTATACATGTTTAAAGGAGAGGTGTTTGGTTCAATCTGCATGTATGATTAAGGCCGCTTGAGGCCGAAACGTCACGACTTTTTTCCTTTGGGCTTTTTCCCATATTAAATTATTTCTTCTAGCAGCCTGAGACCCGTCTTTTTTGCATTATACAAATAATAATGATATATTATGAATCTGCCGAGTCTGCCGGAATGAACGATATATAAAATGTCTGGGCCGAATAAAATACCGTGGCTTAACATCGCGTTTAAACATGATGAGCGAAACCTGTAAAATTGAGCACAGCACACAAGTGTGAAATGGCTCAGCTGTGAAAGGGTTAAATATATCTTAAAGCATTTCTTTTTTTCACTTACAGCAAGAAGTGGCTGCATTTATTTATTTGTTAGGATTATTATTGCATTTTTTGGGTGAAAGTATAGGTTTCCTAATTTATTTTAAATGTAATAATGAGGTCTGTTTTTCTTTGCTGAACGCATGCAGCTGGATTATTTTTTCAGTCTGTCTGCTTTTAGCAAGACACTTTACATTACATTGTGTCCGACCCTGGACAGTTCCAGTTGTGAAATAGATTGATAACATGTTCCACCTTTCAGATACTGTCCAAGATCTGAAAGGTGTAAGATATTATCAATCTTTCACAAATGGAACTGTCCAAGGTCTGTCACAATGTAATGTAATGTATCTTGCTGAAAGCAGACAGACTGTGAGAAAATAATCCAGCTGCATGCGTTCAGCAAAGAAAAACAGACCTCATTATTACATTTAAAATAAGTTAGGAAACCTACAGGGTTATCCAAAGAGATTCGAAAAGTCACCGCACGTTCGGTGACTTTTCGTTCTCTTCAATTCGGTTCCTTTTGCCGATTGCATTTCGGTGACCCTGCGGTGTATTCAGCAAACAGCACAGGGTCCCCAAATTGCAGGGAAAAGCTGCCGCAAACCTGCCGAAAACTAACCGAATGCACGCTGAAAACAAGCAAAAACATCTGGATTAACCTTCGAAGAAGCCGAACAGGAGCCGAACAGGAGCCGAATCACACAGAGCCGAAGCAGCTGTGACGTAGAGGAGGCAGTGAATAAATTAGCAAAACCATTTGTATGAATCTGGGAAAATGAAACGCTGATTGCAAAGAAACTACTGAGCGAAAATGTCTGAAATTTTCACAGGAGGTCCAGGGAATGATAATAAAGAGGGCTGTTACAAAAAAATAAGTAAACTGAAAAAAAAATAAAAAAAAATCGGACTTCGGATCAGAAAAATGCTTAAAGTATCCTAAAAAATCTATACATAAAGAGACTTTTTGCTGCAGAATTTTATAATGAACGGTTTATTAGATATTGAATTAAAACGGGAATATTTTTAACATTGAAGCCTATGGGATTCTCCTGAATAAACTTGCCGAATTAAACCACCGAATGGCAGGGCATTAGGGGAACCTTTCACTGCTGGTTTGTGTTCTCTGAATAGCCGAAGCAGTGCTTTTTCATGGGGATTTCACTGCCCTCGAACAGGCACCGAACAGGCACCGTATGTTCAGGCAATTCGCCAGGATTTGGCGAATTGCCTGCTCTCTGGATAGCCGAATGATCAGGAAAGGTAACCGAACACTGATTTTCAGCGTTCGGTTACCTTTCTCAAGCAATTCGAATCTCTTTGGATAACCCTGCTATACTTTCACCCAAAAATTCCTGAAAAATGCAAAAATAATCCTAACAAATAAATAAATGCAGACACTTCTTGTTGTAAGTGAAAAGCATAAATGCTTTAATATATATTTAATAAACAGTTATATACAGGGATTTTTTAACATTGAAAAGTTTGAAAAATATAGTGGAAAAAAAAAAGCCTAGCATTTGCATTAATAATTATAAAGTGACCTGTAATACACATTATATAGGGGCACAGCATCTGCATTAATTATAAAGTGGCCAGTAATAAATATTATATAGGGGCACAGACAGCATCTGCATTAATTAAAAAGGGACCTGTTCCGTTTTTTTTTTCGTTTTAGATGATTTTGCTCCTTTTTTTTCATGTCAGGTCATTTTGGTTATTTTTTTGTTGTTTCAGTTAATTTCTTTATGAAATTGATTTCGTTTTTGATCGTTTTGTTTGTTTTTTCAGCATTTCATATCATTTGCGTTCTGTTTTAATTCGTTTAGGTCTCATAACGAAATGATTTTGTTTATGTTGAAACTTTGATTCGGGAGTTCGTAATCTCAGGCGGCCGATATTTTGTATCGGAAATGCTCCTGAAAGAACGAAAATGGTCAATTTCGTACAAAATTCAATTAGGAATGAAACAAACTGCAGATCCCTAATGTGAAGTAGCAGCATTTTGCCAGTCAGTTAGCCCTTTGTTTGTGTAAAAGGGCTTATATACAGTGAAGATATACAATGGAGATGCTTCTGTATATTTTTGCTGTGTGGTTAATGGAAAGTGATTTTTCATAAAATAATGGGGTTCTACTCTGGCCTCATTAGAATGAATTTTAATCATGGTTAATAGAAGCTGCCAGTTTCTAGCCTTAAATTGGAGAGGAGATTGCGGCTGCGCTGAAAATCGCAGTTTTTGGTGAATCTTGCAAGTTTCGCCAGGAAATTACAAGTGGGAACGCTATCATTTTTACAAAATAGAGTCATAGTGAATAGATGCAATAATTAATTTGAAAGCTGAGAATTTTGCAGGCCATTATACTTTACATAAAGTATCCAAAGAAGCAGCACCCTTTTATGCTCTGCTGCAGTTCAGTACCCCAAAAAAGCCCCTTGAAAACGGACTTAAACTGCTTCAGTCCAAAATGTTTCTGGCAACCCCTAAATTTGCATTTACTACAATTACAGCTGTATGGGTTTTTGTATGGCTTTGTATTCTATCTTCTGTTTTTCTTCACCCATCATGTTTCCATGCAATATGCATTAATCTTCTGTAATATAAAATAATATTAACTGCATAAAATAAATAACACAATAGCAAAATATTAAAGATATCCTAATTTTAATTACTGTTGGAGATTATGAGAAGTATGGCCCCAAAAGGAAATACAGGCATATTGTAGTATGATCTGAAGTTATGTCTATCAGAGTTATTCAGAGAGCGCGGAAATGTCACCAAATCAAATTCCCCCACCCTGTGGTGAATTCAGTATTCACCGCAGGGTCCCAAAACTGCAGGGAAAAAACTCTGAATGGATCCGAAAATCCGCTGCAAAACCGCCGCCTCGAACGGTAAATCCACCGCAAAACTACCGAAAAAATACTGCACGCACCCGAAAAAAGCCGACCGTCCGCCACAAAACCGCCAAAAAACCCGACGATCTGCCGAACACAGCACCGACCAGCTGCCAGAAGAAGCTGTCACGCCGACGAATGGAGTGTAAAAAAAAACACAAAAGGATTGAAAGTTTCAAATTTGAAATTCTATTTGCAAAAAAAACTACCGGATGAAAATGTCTTGATTTAACATATAAGGTCCTATGAATAATAATAAAAAGTAGGGATGCACCGATACCACTTTTTTAAGACCAAGTACGCGTACCGATACTTTTTAAAAGTACTCACCGATACCGAGTACCGATACTTTTATTTAATGTCATGGGAACGCTTTTCAATAACAGACCTCATATAAAAATGCCCCCAGCTCACATGTATATATCCCCCCGAGATATATATATAAAGAATGCCCCCAGCTCACATGTAGCTTGCCCCCAGCTCACATGGATATGTAGCTTGCCCCCAGCTCACATGGAGATTGCCCCCAGCTCTCATGGAGATTGCCCCCAGATCTCATGGATATTGCCCCGAACTCTCATCGATATGCCCCCAGCTCTCATCAATATGCCCCCAACTCTCATGGATATTGCCCCCAGCTCACCTGGATTTGGGGACACTGAAGGAGGATCCGGCCGCATGGCTGTGATGCGGCCGCAGGGCCATGGAGGCCTTGACTCTGCCTCCAGCCGAGATCTCGCGGGAGGCTCCCGCAAGATCTCGGCTGGCGGCAGCGTCACAGCCTTGCGACCGGACCCACCGCTAGGTGAGTATACGGCCTGCTGGAGGGGAACGCTGGCAGAGTGCTTTTCATGCACGCGGCCAGCTTCCCCAGCCCTGCAAATGCCAGCAAGCTGGCCTGGCGCTGGCTTCTGCTATCGGGGGGATGTATTGGGCCATTTGCACGAGTACCAAGTACTTGTGCAAATGGCAGTATCGGCACTGATACCGATACTAGTACCGGTATCGGTGCGTGCATCCTCTGGTGCCGTTTCATCAACGACATTTTTGTTATTTGGAAGGGGTCTATTGAATCACTCCAAAGGTTTATAGATTCCTTGAATGTAAATCATTTTAATTTAAAATTCACCTATAAGATCGATCAAAAAGTAATAGATTTTTTGGATTTAACCATTTTTGCAAATCAAGATAAATTAGATACCAAAACCTACTTTAAGTCTACAGATTGCAATTCAGCCATCGATAGAAACAGTGCCCATGCTGATTCGTGGCTTGATAATATCCCCAAAGGTCACTTTAAACGAATGAGGATAAATGGTTCAAATTTGGAACTTTTTGATGAACAAGCACTGGTTATTAAAAATAGGTATGTGGAGAAGGGATACAATGAAGTTATAGTAATGGTGGATTTAGAGGAGGTTAGGAATATTGATAGGGAATCATTATTGGAAGAAAGAAGTAAAATCGATGGAGATAATCAATTCAACATAGCATTTTGCACTCAATTCAATCCCCAGTCGTACCGTATTAAAAAAATTAATAAAGAAACACTGGCACATATTACAGACTGATGAGGTATTGAAACATCGGATTCCTGAAAAACCTAATGTCGTCTTCAAGAGGGCTCAAAATTTGAAGAATACATTGGCCCCAAGTTTATTACCAACAATGAAAACTAATACTAATGAGAGCTTGTGAAAAAAACTGACAGGCTTCAACAAATGTGGGAGGTGCAAAGCTTGTGTTAATCATAAAAAGAAAACCACAGAGTTTAAAAGTAATAGTAATGGGAAGACATTTAAAATAAATCAATTTATTCATTGTTCGAGCAAGGGGGTCATTTATCTGCTCCAATGCCCATGTGGGGCACAATATATCGGTCAAACATCGAGATCTCTTCGTATACGTATTCTGGAGCACCTGGGTAATATTAGGAGAAAGAAAACGAACCATAGTGTACCGGTTCATTGTAATTCATGTCCAATTTTTAATTTTGAGCATTTTGTCTGTTTAGGTATTGATTTAGTCAACCCTAATTGGAGAGGGGGTGATTCACGCCAAGATCTACTTAGGAGAGAGACAGAATGGATATTTAAAGTAGGGACCTGGAATGCAAGAAGGCTTAATATAGACCTTGATATACACCAATGTTTGTGATTTCTGGGGGGTATCTAATTGTTTCTGCTATGTGTATTTCTGTTATGTGGTAGTCCTGATGTGGAGATATTTGAGGAGGTTCCTGTGAGGTCTGTTTCATTATTTTTCCCTGTATGATAAGATCTTTCAAGATGGTGGCATTAGGAGGACGGATACTTGACCTCCACAAGATGGCGGATGCCGGAGATCGATTGGATAAAGTTCTACGATTTGTCACTTCCGGTTGCACCGGAAATGGAGGGAATAAGTCCATTGACCACCACAAGATGGCAGATGACCTCCACAAGATGGCGGATGCTAGAGACTGATTGGATAATTTCTTATGATTCGTCACTTCTGGTTGTACCGGAAATAGAGGGAAGAGGACCATAAAACTACAAGTATGGATGTGCACTCCACCGTGGGACGCATTGCAATCTACCAATTGGGACTCGTGGACAATTAATTAATTATGTGTCAGCTGTATCTTTTTTCTCTTTTTATAATTGTGTGGCTATATAACTGCGTTATTCTGAATGAACACCTTATCCCTGATGAAGTCTTGCATGTAGCAGAGACGAAACGCGTTGGATGGTGTTCCAACTTTTATTTTATTCATGTTATTTTAATTAAAACCAGTTTTTTTATTGGAGCCACTGCTGGTTTGATTTTCTTTCAAATAAGCCTGATTCCTGTTCCACTAACTGATTAAACAAGCCTGAAGGAGTTCCTTTGCGATATTCGGACGGTCCGGAGTTCAGGAGGCAACACAACTTATCAAGAGAGGGTAACCAAGTACCTGCTATGTGCCTGATTAATTATTTTATCTTGTGAGTGCCAATCCAGCGGAGGCATAATATATTAAATGATGTATCTGCGATCTGCACTATGTGTGTATTGATTTGTTTTGCAGATTATGCTTCGAAATTCCCTTTTTACATATCCCTAATAAAAAGGTCTGATACAGAAAAAAAGCGCTATTTAAAAGAAATCTGAAATTTTTTTTGCTGAAAAATGCCTAAAAAAATCATAAAAAAATACATAAAGAGACATTTTGCTGCAGATTTAAAGAGTAAACGCTTTAATAGATATTGAGTAAAATTATATTTTTAACATTGTATCCTATAGGATTCACTTGAATAAACCTGTCAAATGAAAACACTGAACATCACGGCATTTCTCTGACATTTCACTGCTGTTTGGTGCTCTGTGAATAGATTAACCATTGCTTCTCTATGGGGAGTTTCACAGCTGCCGAACAGCATTGTATTTCGCTGGCATTTCACCCAAATTTTAACTGCCTGCTTTCTGAATAGCCGAATGGCCTTGACATTGTACCATAGGTGACTATATAAAGATTGCTGATATTATCTTGTCTAATAGAGCTTGTGAAGCCTTGTAAGTGCAAGCTTTCCACGTAAGGCACTTTGAGATATTCTGGAGATACTCTGGAGGTAATCTGAGGTTAGACAGGAGGTAGAAAACCTACAAAAAGGTAAGATTTGCTGGTTTTAAATCCATTCTTTCATTTTATAATGGCAGGCTTGGTCCAGTGTAAAGCTGTCATGCATTTGTCTTTAGATCCAATTTTTGGAGGTTTGGAGTGTGCCTGATATGTAGGCAGTTCTCTTTATTGCAGCAGGAAATTGCCTGTTTGAAGTCTGAGATTTGTAAATTATCTGTTAGACAAACTCAGGCTATGACTGTTACAAAGCCACTGCCACAGAGGCCTCCTAGGAGCGGCAGATGGACTACTGTAGGATCTGGTAGACTTAGAGTTGTGGATAGAAGGCATGTCCCACAGTCTGTGGCTCTTCTTAATTCTTTTGAGGCACTTTCAGAGTGTAGTGGTAAGATGGAAGTAGGCTCAGACACCATAGTTGAGGAACCACCATCCCCTATGCCTAAGATATGCAAGACTGCAACCAAGGACAAAAAGGAAAAGGTGGGACTTGATAGAAGGCAATTGTTGCTGGGTGATTCTATCATAAGAGGTGTTGAGCTGGAGAGTAGTGGTTTGGTGAGATGTTTTCCTGGGGCTACTGCTCGTAGAGACAGGAGACGTATTCTCAATATTGTCAAACAAGCAAAGCTGGAAGGGGAAGTGGACGTACTAGTCCATCTAGGGACAGATGACTTGGCTAGCAATGAGGTTTCTGAGATTAAGGAAGATTTTTGTGTTCTTGGAGGTGAAATACAGCAGATTGCGTCCACTGTGTCATCCTCTGAAGTTCTGCCTGTGCATAACATTCAGGATAGGCATATGCACACTAGGGAATTTAATTTGTGGCTTCAGGAATGTTGTCGGGAGCAAGGATTTGGCTTTGTGTTCCATGATAGCTCGAATTGGAGCAGAAAGGAACTGTATAAAAAAGATGGTTTGTATCTTACTCATAGGGGAACATATGTTCTCAGTGAGAAGTTCAAAGGTTTCACAAAGGAATATTTAAACTAGGAGGGGGGACAAAAGGGTAAAAAACAATCTGCCCGATTGTCCCCCAAAACTAAATCGGAGGGTGCAAGCAACATGCGGGGTAAAAAATGGCAAGCTCAGAGTCGTGTCTATAAATGCTCGCAGTTTAGTCAATAAAATCAATGAACTGGAGGCAATGATGGCAGCTGAAAAAGTAGATTTAGTGGCGGTTACTGAGACATGGTTCAGTGAGAAAAATAACTGGGACATAACAATACCGGGGTACTCTTTATATAGAAAAGACAGAGAAGGTAGGAAAGGAGGAGGAGTGGCCCTGTATGTAAAAAACAACATAAAAACTACCCAAATAAAAGTGAGCGAGGTGAACATAGTCAGTTTGGGTTACGCTAACATTTGGCAATCATACAGTAGCTCGTGTAGGTGTGATCTATAGACCCCTGGACAAGTAGAAGAGCTAGATAATCTGCTGTTTGAGGAAATAGCCAAAATGGCATTGAAGGGGGAAGTTATTATCATGGGGGACTTTAATCTTCCTGATGTGAACTGGAAAACCAAATTAGCTGGGTGCACCAGGAGTACAAATATTCTAAACTCCCTACTGGGATTATCTCTAACACAAGTAGTTGAGGAGCCAACCCGTAAAGAGGCCATATTGGATTTAATACTCACAAATGGAGGTTTGGTATCAGACGTTGTTGTAGGTGAAAATTTGGGATCTAGTGATCACCAGTCAGTGTGGTTTAATATAAGAACAGGGATGGAGCCGCACCACACAAAAACAAAAGTTTTAGACTTTTAAAAAACTGATTTTTCTAAAATGAGATTTTGTGTGAATGAGTCATTATCAGACTGGAGGAGTTTAAAGGGAGTCCAGGAAAAATGGGATTATTTAAAGGAGGCATTATTGAAGGCCACAGGCAATTGCATTCGGCTTGTTAGCAAAAACAAAAAAGGGAAGAAACCACTGTGGTACTCTGCAGAAGTGGCCAAAATAGTGAAGAACCAAAAGATAGCATTCAATAATTATAAAAAAAACTCAGAGTGAAGAAGATAGGCAAACCTATAAGATTAGGCAGAAAGAGGCAAAGCTATTTATAAGAGCTTCCAAAGCACACGCAGAAGAGAAAATAGCTCTGTCAGTAAAAAAGGGGGACAAAACATTTTTTAGATACATAAACGGGAAAAGAAAAGTAAAACAAGGATTAGTTAGATTAAAAACAAAGTAAGGAAGGTATGTAGAAGAGGATAAAAGTCTCGCTGACTGCCTCAATGAATATTTTTGTTCTGTCTTTGCAGAAGAAAGGGAATGAAAGGGACCTCAGTTAGGAGGAAACACTAAAGAGACATTTACATATGAGTTTACAGAGGAGGAGGTTATACAGCAGCTGTCTAAAGTAAAGACAAATAAGTCAATGGGGCCTGATGGGATCCACCCTAAGTTATTAAAAGAGCTCAGTGGTGTAATAGCAAAACCGTTAACAGATTTATTTAACCAAACCTTGTTAACGGGAGTCGTCCCAGAAGACTTGAAATTAGCAAATGTTGTGCCCATTTACAAGAAGGGTAGTAGGGACGAATCGGGGAACTATAGGCCAGTTAGTCTTATGTCAGTAGTGGGGAAATTAATGGAAACCATGTTAAAGGAAAGGATTGTTGAACATCTAAAAACACATAGATTACAGGATCAGAAACAACATGGGTTTACCTCAGGGAGATCATGCCAAACTCATTTTATTGATTTTTTTTGATTGGGTAACAAAAATAATAGACAAAGGTGGTGCAGTAGACATTGCTTATTTAGATTTCAGTAAGGCTTTTGATACTGTTCCGCATAGAAGGCTTATCAATAAATTGCAATCTTTGAGCTTGGATTCCAATATTGTTGAATGGATTAGGCAGTGGCTGAGTGACAGGCAACAGAGGGTTGTGGTAAATGGACTTTATTCGGCGCAAGGTCTTGTTGCCAGTGGGGTATCTCAGGGGTCAGTACTTGGACCCATTCTCTTTAATATTTTTATTAGTGATATTGCAGAAGATATTAATGGTAAAGTATGTCTTTTTGCTGATGACACAAAGATTTGCAACAGGGTTGACGTTCCTGGAGGGATCAGCCAAATGACAAATGATTTAGGTAAACTAAAAAAATGGTCGGAGTTGTGGCAATTGAGTTTTAATGTGGATAAGTGCAAGATAATGCACCTGGGACGTAAAAACCCAAGGGCTGAATATAGAATATTTGTTGATACAGTCCTAACCTCAACATCTGAGGAAAGGGATTTAGGGGTTATTATTTCAGAGGATCTAAGGGTAAGTAGTCAATGTAATAGAGCAGCAGGAAATGCTAGCAGAATGCTTGGTTGTGTAGGGAGAGGTATTAGCAGTAGGAAAAGGGAAGTGCTCATGCCACTGTACAGAGCACTGGTGAGACCTCACTTGGAGTACTGTGTGCAGTACTGGTGACCGTATCTCCAGAAGGATATAGACTTCTTAGAGAGAGTTCAGAGAAGGGCTACTAAAATGGTGTACGGCTTGAAGGAGAAAAGTTACCAGGAAAGGCTTAATGACCTTAACATGTACAGCTTGGAAAAAAGGGAATACGTAAAGGGAATCCACAAGGTAGAGGAAGGGAGTATATTTAAAAGGAAACAAAGTAACAAAACAAGAGGACATAGTCTTAGATTAGAGGGGTAAAGGTTTAAAAGTAACATCAGGAAGCATTATTTTACTGAGAGGGTGGTGGATACATGGAACAGCCTTCCAGTTGAAGTGGTAGAGGCCAAAACAGTAATTGAATTTAAGCAGGCATGGGATAGGCATAAGGCTATCCTAAACAAAAGATAAATCCAGGTAAAGTATCCATGTAGTTGGGCAGACGAGATGGGCCGAAAGGTTCTTATCTGCTGACATTTTCTATGTTTCTATGGGGAAATTCACTGTTCGGTGCAATTTCAGGGCCAGATCGGCTCTATCTGAATAACTCCTTATGTCTTTTGATACAATCACAATTCTAAAATAAAAGATAACTAGTTATGCTGATGGACAAAGAATATTGTAGAATTTGAAGTCATGGTAGATATAATTACAATAATTTTAATATAGAAGCATATGAAATGGAAATGTTAAGTATTAATTCACAGCACAGAATTTCAGCAAGAATTTCTGTCTTTCCAACCCTCTTTTCTTATTTTAATAATGTTCACTAGAACTATGTATGAGGGGCACTTCAATATAACGTTTTGTTTTTTTCATCTGGGCAAGCTGCCATTGGGTACACATAAAAATATGAGAACATATTTGGAATCTGGTAGGTTTGTGCATTGTTTTCCCGAAGGGATCATATATTGCTATTAGTAAGAACTGCTTTAGGAAATTTTAGGGGGAGAAAGCATAAAACAGTTCAATGGCAAAGATATTGGAAAGAGCTCTTTATGGCATCTATAAGCAGACAAAAGACATAAAGAGGAACACTGCAGAATTCAGGAATAGATTAACTAAATCCCACTATTTTAGCCACAGGAAAAAAAATAGAACTTCAAGCAAAACAGCTAAGCTTTGCTAGATTTACCTTTTGATGTTGCTGGATCAAGCATCCATTCGTCGGTATTTTCAGTTTAAGCACTTTTTAGTAATGAGACTTTGTGTCTTTATGATCTCTGTGATTTCCTGTATTTAATGTGATGAAATAAATAAATCAACATCTGGAACATAAGCTTTTAGTTCTACCAGCGAAGAGTAAATAAAATTCTTTCAAGTAAATCAAGGAAAAAGCATAAAACGCATTGACATGGAATGCATGTTCTGAGGGTGGAAAATCATATCCTGACAATACTTCTCATATCCTTTAAGTCCCTAACTCACCTTTTTCTTTATCTATTTGTATATATCTTCATGGATTTTCACATAACCTGCGCCTTAAGGGACAATAAGAGGATGGCTGGTTCAGTTAGGGATGAGATACTCATTCCATCAGAATTTTATCCATCAGAAATTCCAAATACATTCTTCTGAGAGTGGAAAAGTTCAAAAGACAAACTCACCTAAAATGCTAACAGACATGTGTGCCAGTGTATTTGTTAGACTTATTTGCAGCCTTCTGCTAAAATTTTTAAATGTATCTTTTTCACATCTATCTTCATTACCTCATAATGAAAATGCAAAAAACCAAACTGGAAAAGAGAAAAATGAAATTATCACATTGACAAAGGTATTCTGTCCCTTTGCTATCACACTTAGAGATTTAGCTCAGATGCCTTCCATTTATCGATCATCTTTGAGATGATATTACATATTAAATGAAGTCCATCTGTGGTAACTTCAGTTGGTAGAACATGATTTGAAAAGGCATACACACCTGTCTATATAAGCTGTCATGCTGTAAATACATATCAGTACAAAAACCTAATCATAATGTCAAAGGGACTGCCTGTTGCCTCGAAGCAGGAAGGCCTGAATGGGCAGATAAAATTTAAATTAGTGTAGTATATTAAAGACACAGAATATGTTACAGGCCGTTGGTGCCATCTTTAATTTACTGTGTCCAGAGCAGCCCAGCTTCTCCTTCCGTAGGGATGAGCCGAACACCCCCATGTTCGGTTCGCATTTGAACTCGAACAATTTCAAAAGTTCGAGTTCGAACTCGAACACGAACCGAACTCAATGCAAGTCAATGGGACTCGAAAGTTCGATTTTTAGAGTGCCCTCGAAGAGGGCATATATGCAAGATATTTGCCATAAAAGGTGTATGGGGGTCCGGGTAGTGCCCTGGAGGACAGGAAACGAGGACAAAAGTTTTAAAAAAATTTTTTTTAAAGGAACAGTGAGTTTTCCATGAAATAAAGGTTAAGAATAAAAACAAAAAATTCCTTCAAATATCGTGCCTAGGAGGTCCCCATAACCTGCCCGTGAAGTGGCGGATTTGTTGGATGTATAGAAACATTTGAAAACAAAAAAATGACATTTCAAATGACGGTAAATGGTTTTCCTTTAATCTATTCATAAACAACTGCTTGGGGTGGCAGCCTGTTTGAAAAGAGGAGACATTTTAGGACACGCAGAACAAGTTTAGTGATTTTTTTAAGCTAAATTATGGTGAAACTTATGCAGGCTTTGGATGAAAGTAACAATAGGTGCTTTAAAATTGGGCCTTTAGTGTCGGCAACAGTGCCGTCACACCGTAACCCCTCTGTGGTATTGTGGAAGAGTGCAGGGTTGGACCCTGTGGTCAAATATTAAAATGATCTGAATCTGGTACAGGTGTCAGTGCACCCAAATATTGTGCCTTTGGTGGCAGCAAGTGCCTTCACACCGTAACCCCTCTGAGGTATTGTGGAAGAGTGCAGTGGTCGAGGTTTTGGTAATGCAGAAGAGATCCCCGATCTATTCAGTTACATCAGCAGCTATAACAAAACCGGGTCTGCAATGTTTAGGCACTTATACTGCGCTACTGTATATGGTGAGAATCAGCGCACACCAGTAGCAACAGGAAGCAAACAGAACAGGCAGGGAATACACAGAGAGAATAGTCAAATGGCAGGCAAAGTCGGCAACAGATCGGGTCCTCCGAACAAGCAGGGTCAGTAACCAGTATACAAACTGATTCGGTAAGCTAGCGATGCGGGAATAAAGGCTGAGACACACTGAGTGTGTAGCGACGCACAGCGAAGCGAAGAGAAGAAAACATTTTGCAGGCTTCACTTCACTCCGCCTCGCAGCGTGACTACACTGCATTACGTTTGCTTCTCACCGCACTGGACAGGAATCCACTAACTAAATTAAAGTGTACACACAAAACCGTTTTATTTTCACAAAGCACATGTTATATAGGCAAAAAAAGTTTCTACTGAATAAAATATATCAAAAATTACTGTTAATTTAATAGGAATAGTATAAAAAAGGTAACCCTTGATCATATATATTATAGGGACACGGAGCGCTGTGTCTAGAGTACGGATGCATTGATACCACACACAGACATATACATATATATCAACACGCAGACCTATATATACGTATATATCAACACGCAGATATATATATATATATATATACCCACTCACAGACCTCAGACCATATATACACATACGCACATGGGGGGGTGGCATGTGGACAATCTCAACTAAATGCGCCCCCCCCCATTTGGCTGATCCCTCCAGAAGGAATGTTGAACCCGACAGAGCAGAGAATATATATATTATTCTCTGCTCTATCGGGTTCAACATTTCTTCTGGAGGGATCAGCCAAATGGGGGGGGGGGCAATTAGTTGCCAAAATGTCTGTGTAGTACAAATCTGGATATATATATTTATAAGAATATAGATATATATCTTATCTATATATATATATATCATACCTGCCCTTACCTTTCCCTATAAATTTGCTAAAAATATACACACAAAAAAAACAATCCACTGCCTGAGACCCTGCGCAGCCCACATGCCACCCCCTCTACCTGGCTGAATGTATCTAATATATATAATTAAATACATTCAGCAAGGTAGAGAAAGAAAAAAAAGAAGTTTTATTTTATGTTCCGGGGGGGACATTTAAAAATGTCGTTGGATTTTATTTTTTTTAGAAATGTGTCGCCTTACCTTAGCCTGGTGGTCAGTGGGGGCTCCTGGTTGTGGGGGGGTCTGCCGTGGCCGCAGGTGCATTGGCTCCCTCCCTGTGCCGCCTGTCTTTGCCACATGCACCCGGGCGGCTAGCCCGCACAGTCGCTGCTCTGTCATCCGGCGGCCGCATGCTCGTCAAGGGGATCCTTGGGAGGCCCCAGCAGGCTGCCCTCTACAGTGCCTGATTAGAGGGCCATGTCTGCCTGATGTTTTAGTAACAAGAGTGTTTTAGCCCATAGGCCTCAATGTTAAAAATACTCCCGTTTTAATTCAATATCTAATAAACCGTTGCTTATAATATTCTGCAGTAAAGAGTCTCTTTATTTCTAGATTTTTTTAGTATTTTTTAAGCATTTTTTATAATTTTTTCAAAAAAAGTTTTTTTAGAACTTCTGGCGAACGTCCCAAAAAGTTCGAAGTTCGCAAACTTTCGAACGACCAATGAATCGAACTCCGAACCGATCGAACCGAACAGCTCATCCCTATTTGTGACATCTGAGCTTTCAGCGCCATCATTTCAGTCTGGATTTCCACTATTCCAAGGACACGTGAAGCATTAGCCTTCTGTTTAGCCCTAATTAAGGCTTCTTCTTCTTCTAGAATGGCCTTTACTAATTTGGAGTATGCCAGTGGCCTGTTCCGATCTCTTGTCTGGAACTTCAACATTATGGGATCCAATGGGAGTGCACCTCTAAAAATTTGATCCCACAAAGCTCTGCTTGCATGACTCGGCTCCATGCTTCCTTTCTGTATAATCCGATTAACAATTTTGTCCACCCGCCGACATAGATGGACAACTCTTCTAGCTTGATAGGTGTGAGAGAACCTATGGATGAGGTTAGCACAGTCCTCCTCCTCTCTGAAAATTTCTCGTAAAGCCTCTAGACACTCAACAGCTTTGCAGCCTGGCTTGTCCCTTTTTAGATTTCTGATAACATCTGAAGCAGGGGCTCGTAGGCTCTCTGTTAACCTTTGCCTTTTCACAGTGTCAGCCACTTCCCATTCTTCCACAGCTTGCACTGCCTGATCTATCCAAGTTTCAAAGTCCTCTTCTCCAGTCGGTACGGGAACCTTCCCAGAGTAGAACCGCAACTTGTGATATCCATGATTGGCAGATGCAGCAGAGTTTTGGGCCAATGATTCTACAAGTTTTCCCATTGTGGTAAAGAAGGTGGCAGGAGGGAACCCTGTCATTGAGGTAGGGGAAGTATCCAATACCCCGGGACCTGACGCTATTGGGCTAGGGTTAAGGGGTTGGCCACCCAGCACCTTTGGCTGTATAAGTGGGGCCTCGCAACCCCCTGGTAACTGTATGCTGCCTCCCTGGAAACAGTTTGGAATCCCTCTTTTCCATTCTAACATGGCGTAAGTACGGAGGGCATCTTTATCCACTTTCAGGTCTAATAATAACGCTCTCTGATCTGGGGTCAAAGCGGAACTCCTGGCAGCCATTTTTCTCTGTGCACCACTTAGCGGCCGCACCAGGGTCCATCATGGCAACTTGGCTGGTGGAGGTGGTCATCACTCCGCCGTGGAGACCAGGAGGAAATCCCGGACGAGCCCTCACGTGTAGCGCTACTCCCGCGAGAGCCGCTGAATTTGACGGGCCTTCTGTCTCACTCCAGTGATTACCCACCTACACCTTTGGCGCCAAGTAATACCAGGACAAGATTACTTCAAATAAAAAGGGGTTTATTAGGACTAGCGAGCAAACCCTTTGTAGGACAAAGAAACCAACAGTATAACAGTATTGAAAGAGTTAATTCATCATCACTATTAGACACATTGATGAATGAACGAGACGGCAATCTTTACCATACTTCAATACAGTTAGATTATCGACAATAATCAACGTAACCGATATCAACAACCTATCTAAACCTTGTACCTTCTATTTAACCACTGGCCAGTGGATATTACACAAGCGTTCAAGACTGCTAGCGGTGGGGCCCTTGACTTCTATCGTTGGGTACCTTTAACATGAAACCATATTTGTATTCCACAAAGTGAGAAAGAAATCTTCGCAAAGTGTCACAGAACAACAAGATTTGTAACTGCAGCGATCCTCCTTTTAGCTGCAACTGCGCGGGCAGTAAAACTAGGCCAGACAATAAAGTTAGCAATATCAACTCACGTAAGATGGCCAAATATCTCTCTCCGTTTGATATGCTCACCTCTTCCATGCTGGACGGTAGCTCAATCTCTTAGCGCTGGAATCACTCAAGGACAGCTAGATTTCTTCTCCGCGGGATGCACGAGGACAGCTGGATTTCTTCTCCGTTGAATGTACTCGGTCGCTCCCTCTGTCACTGGAACACACACGAAGGCAGACGGACCCCTTCTTCACTGGATGCACAAGGACAGCCGGAAGCACGATCCGCTGATACTGGCAACACGTGAGGGCAACTGAACGCATGAGGGCAGCTGCATGCACAATCTGAAACACAGGACCATTCACCTCAACAGTCTCGCCCTCTCTGCCTTCTCCTTGCTCTGCACGTGCACTTCCACCCTCGGAAAAACGCCCCTTCCCTTAGGCACTGCTGGGAGGTGTAGTTATCTTCCTGACAAATTGCATAGGCCCTCTGTAATTGAAACTACATGTTCCAGAATCCTTTGCATCTTCCTGTCTTAACCACTTGGCTGCTATGGACGCAGCGGCGCGATGACATCTAATTCAGGCGCCCCCCGCATGTGCGGAGGAAGCGCCTGAAAGGGAGGGGGAGGTCCTTCGGACCTCTCTCCCTCCCGATCGCCGGGGGGCAGAGCGTTAATCCAGGCACCGTTTGGAAGGGCACAGCCTGCCCTTCCAAACGGTGGCTGTGATTAACCCCTGGGGAGCCGGATCACGAATCAGCGCTAAAAAGCACCGGATCGTGATCCTCTCCTGGAGCTGGCCAACATCTTTGATGTCGGCCAAGCCTCCAGGAACTCCCCTAGCTGCCACCAATGGTGGAGATAGGGGTTCCAATGAACCCCCTATCTCCCGATCCGTGGCAGCTAGGGGTTAATGTTTGATATCGTTGGATCGGCCAGAGCATGGCCTTTCCAACGATACCAAACATGAGCATGAAAAATGTTTTTTTTAAAAAATAAAAATAAAAAAATAAAAATATTTTAAAAAGAAAATCTAAAAAAATAAACAAGTTTTTTTTGTTTTTGTTTTGTTAATGCAGCAATATTGTTCCCATTTCAATTATAATGTGAACAATAATGCTGTACTAACGATTTTTGTATGCGGTGCGTTTGTTAAAAAAAGCAAAATTTTCACCAAAAACAAATAGAACGAGGCCCCATTTCTAATTTTTTTAACAAGCGAACCCCATACAAAATATAACCACAAACGATCGCATGTTAAAATGTGAAAAAAAACACTTTACACATAATAAATTATTGAAAATTCGAATTTTATTGCATTTTTTGTTATAATATACAGACATGACATAACGTATACATATAATAATGACATATTATGAATCTGCCAAGTCTGCCGGAAAGAACGAGATATAATATGTCTGGGTCATATATCAAAATATGGCTACAAAACGCGGTTAAACATGATGAGCGAAAGCGGTAAAAATGACCTCAGCACAGAGGTGTGAAAAGCCTCAGCAGCGAAAGGGTTAAACAACTTCCTTTGCCAGTGAAGAGAAAGGGAAAAAGGGAGGGGGGAAAGTACTCCGCAGCTGTGACAGGCTGCCTGTCTCTGTCCAAGCCTGGGACACAGCAAAACACAATAGTACACACACAATTCAAGTAGCCTGCGCTGCACATATATATATACAGTTTATATAGTGTAGAGTTGGTAAGCCGTGGTAGTCCAGATGCCAAAAACACCAGAGTATAGCAATAGTAGTGATACTTTTTTATTGGACTAACGTTACGTTTAAAAGACAAGCTTTTGAGAGTAAACTCTCTTCCTCAGGGCTTGAAGCTTTGCTGAGCAAAATCATGGACTATTAAATAAACAAGAAAGTTCCCGTGGCGCTTAGGGGGAGATACACTAGTATAAACCCGGATCACTGAACACTACTATTAAAGTGATTGCTCCCAAAACACCACTATACAGGTTCCAGATAAATATTATTAGAAATAGTGCAGCTTTATTTTGCGAACACGATTGGTGATACACGTGTGAGCGCTGCACTATTTGTAATAATATTTATCTAAAATCATGGAATAGAATAATAAAGAGTCATGCAGAAGGGGGTGGGGGGTATAATAAATACTAATAGTGGAATCCTATGGTCACGTAAGGTAAACAAACAGAGAGGACAGATCATAGGCCCATAAAACATATATACATAAACATAAATATATCATATTTGAGTGTGTTTTTCTGTTAAGTGCGAGATAATAATTGATAATTGGGAGACAGAAATCATGGCGAGTTCTCACACTTCTTTTAGAACTTGGCCCCTGTATAATTTATTATAGAACTACAGTTACATTAGTGTAGCGCTGTGTTAAAAATCTTGCTGTGGCAGTACCTATTTTTGGCCACAAGATGGAGACTATCGCGATCAGAGATACTGGACATTGGGACTACAATGCCCGGCATGCTTTGCAAGAAGACAGGAAGTGGGTGGGGACTGGACACTTACATCCTCTGCCTCGTGGAGAAAGTTCCAGAGCGCGCCAGGGAACAGGAGAAAGCAGACGCACTGAGGAGATCGTGAGAGAACCTAGGCCAAAGCCCGAGGGAGACCTGTTATTCCTGTCTGGGTCACTCAACCTGAGGAGAAGGAGACTTGCCAGAGCTCAGACATTGCTGCAGACCGGCGGAATCGAACGGAGAGCAGGCGGTGAGCTGGACAAGCTGCATGAAGTCAGACAACGGATCCGGCCGCTAGTATCCCCAGTCAAAATCCGGAGGAGAGACGCCCTGGGTCAGCGGAGCCTAAAGCCTGCGTCGGATGGGTGAGAGGCCTCCAAGGCTGTTTGTGTTTAAAGGTCAAGCTGCTGTTTTCTCTTTAAAGTCCACAGGGCCCCAACTGACTAGTCGAAGACCATCCTTTAATAAACTCACTGGCCAGTTGGAACAGTACCCGGGTACCACACACACATATACACCTTTCACATTCTGGGACTTAACTTGTGCAGGACTCATTTCCTTCTACGAATCGGAACAGGGGTTAAAGATAAAGATACGTTCCGAATATATTTTTCTCTTTTTCCGCTGCGCGTTTACCATAATACGAAGGGATTGTATGTTTGGGGTTTTGCTACGTGTCCCTTTTTCTGAACTATCGGGAAATTGCATTGCTTCTATGTTCGGTTGCGAATATTTTATTTTCCGAAATACGAAGCCTCGTGTTTCGTTTCTTTTCCGCTACGTGTTTTACCGTGATACGAAATACTGTAATAACACTTGTGAATACCGTGTTTCAACATCTGCTCAAATATTTTAGTAAACTATTTAAATGATAAAAACTCACAACTGTGTTGGAGTATATTTATTCCCAAGTGCGGGGAGACTGACCCGTGGTTCATTTTCAGCGGCTCCTCCGGGAGTGAGCGCTACACGTGGGGGCTCGTTTCCGGGATCCAGTCTCTGGAAAAACCGCATCTAAAGGGTTAAATATGGATCCAGACACTGTTGCCGAGTGGTGTGGGGAGCACAGTAGCCAGTCAGAATGTTGTATAGTTATGGATATTCCCGCAGACACTTGGGCTGAAGATCAGATTCGCCAGGCCGTGGCCATGCTAGCACCAGATCATCGGGGGTTAATACTGGACATTGAAAAAAAAACAGATACTTCTCACATGTATGTTCTTCTCGAATGGAGAAAGGGTGTTCCACCATGTTTTCAGGGCACGAGCGTGAAACTGGCCGAAGAGGTGGAAGTCCAACTAATTAAGCCAAGTATGCCACGTGGCGAATCCGCAAGTGTTCCCGCGTCTAGTCCGTTGGCCATGATCGGGCCTGAATTTATAGTGGCTATTGGAGATCTACTGGCTAAATGTCAGAAAACAAGCCCTCCTCACACTAACTTCGGTTATCGACGGTTAAGAAATTTTACAGGAAACGTACCAACTCCGGCGGGAGAAGAAACCTTTGAAGAATGGGTGGAACAGGCGATGCAGGCTCTGGATGAGTGGGATGTCCCTGAGGCCCAGAAAAAGCAAAGGATCACCGACAGCTTAAAGGGACCTGCGTCAGAAGCGGTGAGAAACCTAAAACTGAGTAGAAAAGATTGTACTGCTTTAGATTATTTAAACGTTCTTGAAGAAGTTTTTGGGCGAACTGAAAAGGCGGCCGAATTGGTATATCAGTACGAACACACCTATCAGAGAAGAGGTGAAAGGATGACCGAGTACATGAGGCACCTGGATAAGATTCTACACCAGATACTCCTGAAGAAAGGGGCCGAACCGGCCGAAGTAGATAAGATCCGAATAAAACAGATCCTGAGGGGCTCTCAACCTCTAGATCCAGTGATGATGCAGCTGAGAAGCAGAGCAGGTAACCAAGAGTTAAAGTACCTGGAACTGATCCGAGTTGTACGAGAGGAAGAGGCTTTACTAGAAGAGAAATCTTTCAGGCGGGGGGAAAGGGCTTATGCACACCCTGTGAGACATAATGACGGCCTGCAACCTGAAAGCGACTCTCTAGATACCTATGGATCTGACGAGGACGAACAAGAACATCTAGTTGTTTTTAAATCTACAGAGAAGGCTGCAAAGAGTCGAACCTCCCTGAATGGGGTGAATTGTCCAAAACCGTCAAGAAAGTTCAGGAAGCTCAAGTTGAATTGCAACAAGCGCATGCGGAACTGTGCCGGGTATTGATGAAGGTGACAGAGATGCAGGCAGAAATGCAGAAATTTCCTCACAGGTATGCAGACGACGGGAGTTGCTGTGGCGTCTGGTCCAAATCCTTTAACCAAATCTCAACAAGCAACTACGTCTCCGCTCTCTAAGAAGAGATGTTTCGGGTGTGGAGAAATGGGCCATTTCCGCGCACAGTGCAAAAGGCGAAAGCCTGAGAAGGATAGAGTCAAGGGACTGTTGGAAGCCCTGGAAGGACTGTTATCTACCTCACCGGCGGGAAACGCCAGAGGGCACCAGTAAAGGAGCAACCTGAGTGCCCGAGGGTTGAACCCCGCTCCAGAAACCAAGCAAAGACTAAGAGGGCGAGAAGGCCCAAGCCGAGCCAACTGTAGAGCCTGCCAGGACTGAAAGAGTCACTCCTTAGCATCCGGGTCTACGTCGTGGGGAGGCAATGCACGCCAAAAACCTGCACGGGCCAAGAAAAAGGCCAGGGTACAGCAAACTGGGTCTAAGCGTCCGGATACCGCCACCAAATTTCCCGACCAATTGATAGGTCCTTCTCCTATTGTGCCAATCCAAGTGGAAGGAGTCTACACCAAAGCCCTGTTGGATTCAGGGGCTCAAGTGACATTGATCTACAGAGACTTCTATGAGAAACACTTAAAGCACATTCCTTTGCAAGAATTGAAGGATTTGGAAATATGGGGTATTGGCACTGAGAAACTCCCTTATGACGGGTACCTGCAGGTGAAGTTGGAGATTGGATCTGAAGTCATCGGGCAGTCTGGGGGTTGTGATGCATTGGCTATTGTGTGTCCTCGACCCTCGGGTGCGAACAGAAGCTCCCTGATAGTGGGGATGAATACTGACTTAGTGCGGCTTCTCCTGACGCCTATCGTGTTGGAAGAAGGTTCAACTCAAGGAGTACACCCAATGTTACGTCCGGTCTATCAGAGGATGGTCGAAGAACGAAAGGCACCTGCCGAGGTGGGAAGACTGTGGAGACTGGGTGGAACAGAGAAGGTTCTGCAAGCAGGAAAAGTAGCGAGTTTCCGGGCTTCAGTCAAGTTGAATGGATCGCAACCAGGCCCCTATGTGGTGCTGGGAACCGATTTTGATCATGGGAGTGAAACCGGAGTCGAAGTAATTCCTGAGATAATCTCCACCAAAGCTCTGAAGAGAACACGAGGAAGAGTCTCGGTCAGCGTATGCAATGTGACGGATTCTCCAGTAGTCCTTAAAGCACGAATGCCTATCGGGCAAGTAGAGTCTGCTACACCCCTCTCTACCGATTCAGGAGGGGGAGTGGGTAAAGAGATTCCAGATGAAAGATTCTACCCCAAGGACGCTCCCATTTCACCTGAGTGGAAGAAACGTCTTCAGTCTCAAGTCCTAAAGTGGAAGGAATTGTTCTCAAAAGATGAGTTCGATGTGGGCCTAGCTAAGAGTACTGAGCACTGCATTCGGTTACAAGAAGATAAGCCGTTTCGAGAAAGATCAAGGCGAGTTCCGCTAGAGAGACTTAGATGATCTGCGAGAGCAGCTGAACGAGTTACAGAACCAAGGTGATTCAAGAGTCCAGGAGTCCATACGCATCTCCCATAGTGTTGGTCCGGAAGAAAAATGGTTCTGTCCGCTTATGCATAGACTACCGCACATTGAACCGGAGAACCATCCCCGATCAATATGCCACTCCTCGGATAGAAGATGCCCTACAGTGTTTGTCTGGAGCAAAGTGGTTTAGTGTACTAGACCTGCGAAGCGGGTATCACCAGATACCAATGCATCCTGAAGACAAGGAGAAAACTGCGTTAATCTGTCCACTGGGGTTCTTTGAATTCAACAGGATGCCTCAAGGCCTTACGGGGGCTCCAGCCACGTTCCAACGGTTGATGGAGAAGACAGTCGGGGATATGAATCTAATCGAAGTATTAGTGTGCCTGGATGACATAATTGTGTTTGGGAAGACTCTGGAAGAACATGAGCAACGTTTGGAGAAGGTCTTGAAGAGGCTCCATAAAGAGGGGCTGAAACTGTCTCTAGAGAAATGCCAATTCTGTCTACCGTCTGTTACGTATTTGGGACATGTGGTCTCAGCAGAAGGTGTTTCAACAGACCCTCGGAAGTTGGAGGCCGTAGCTTCTTGGCCTAGACCCCGAAACATCACTGAGCTTAGATCTTTCTTGGGATTCTGTTCATACTATCGAAGATTTGTGGGAGGATTCGCGAAAATAGCTCAACCACTGAACAAACTCCTGCAGAAGGAAACCACAGAAGAAGGCTGCAAGGTCTCTGACAAAAACCCGTCAGCTCCGGGGCCAAGGAAAGCTCGAGAGTCTATACAAGGTGAATGGACCAGTCAATGTGAAGGAGCTTTCGTAAAGCTGAAAGAGAGCCTAACCCGAGCTCCTGTTTTGGCCTATGCGGACCCTCACAAGCCGTATGAACTACATGTGGATGCCAGCCGAGAAGGTCTGGGAGGAGTCCTATATCAGGAGTATGGTGGATTGCTGAGGCCTGTGGCGTACGTGAGCCAGAGCCTTACACCTTCAGAGAAGAACTATCCTACTCACAAGCTGGAGTTCCTAGCCTTGAAGTGGGCAGTGGTGGACAAGTTGAAAGACTATCTGTATGGAGCTGAGTTCGTGATCAAGACGGATAACAATCCTCTTACCTACATCCTTACTACCGCAAAACTGGACGCAACGGGACATCGGTGGTTGGCCGCTCTGTCAGGGTTTCGGTTCAGCCTGAAGTATCGCCCTGGGGTGAATAATCGAGATGCTGATGCGTTATCGAGAAGACCCTACACTACAGAATGGACTCAGTTGACTCCAGACGGGGTGCAAGCTTTGTGTCAAGGAACAGAGCGCCGGGTCAAGGAGGGATTGAAGCAGAGGCCATAGGAGTTATGGCTGCGGCTGTTCCTGAGTTCTACTGTAACCCTACGCAGTTAAGGGATGAAAGTTTACCTACCTTTTCGAGACAGGACCTGAAAGCGGATCAGGCCAGAGACCCTTTAATTGCCTTGACCATAAAGGCCCTGTCTGCAAACCAGCGAGAGATTTTGTTAACCAACTCCCCGAGTGGAGCCAGATTGGTCTACAAAGAGTGGGAGCGGTTAAAGATGTTGGATGGGGTGGTCTACCGAAGGGGCCCCTCAACCAACTCTGAAGAGATTCAACAGTTATTCCTCCCTACTAAACATAGGGAGAGTGTGCTGCGATCACTACATGATGAGCATGGACACTTGGGTGCAGAGAGAACTTTTAAGCTGGTGCGAGATAGGTTCTATTGGCCTTGTATGAGGGCTGAAGTAGAAAGTTATTGTCATTCCTGTCTGAGGTGTATTCAGAGAAAGACTCTACCGACCCGAACTGCTCCAATGAGCCATCTGCAGAGCCAGGGACCCATGGATTTGGTGTGCATTGACTTCTTGTGCTTAGAGCCGGATGCTAGTGGGCAAGGGAACATTCTAATAGTGACTGATCATTTCACTCGTTACGCCCAAGCTTTTTCCACGAAAGATCAACGCGCTCCCACTGTAGCCAAGGTGTTGATGGAAAAGTTCTTTGTTCACTACGGACTGCCAAGGAGGATACACTCTGATCAGGGTAGAGACTTTAAAAGCAGACTGGTGGGGCAGTTGTTAGAGCTGTTGGGAATCCAAAAGACCCGAACCACACCATATCACCCTCCAGGTGATGCTCAGCCTGAAAGGTTTAATCGCACACTGCTAAACATGCTGGGGACCTTGTCGAATGTGGAGAAGCAGAGTTGGAGTCGTCACATAGCTACTCTGGTGCATGCATATAACAGTACGGAGAGCGATGCAACTGGATATTCACCGTACCGTCTTATGTTCGGAAGGGAGGCTCGACTGCCGGTTGATTTGGCATTTGGGTTATCCCTAGACCAGACATCAGTAGCTTCCCATAGAAACTACGTGGATAGACTTCGAAAGAATCTGGCTTCTGCGTTTGAACAGGCCCGTTTGACCTCGGGAAACAGGGAGCAAAGAAACAAAAGGAACTATGACCTGAAAGTTCGAATACAAGATCTACAACCCGGTGATAGGGTTCTATTGAAGAACTTGGGTGCTGCTGCGAGACACAAGTTGGCGGATAGGTGGAGTTCCCAGGTTTACATTGTCTGCAAACAACTGCCGGGTTTACCAGTGTATCAGATTCGCCCGGATGGAAAGGCTGGGCCTCTTAAGAACTGGCACCGAAATCATTTGTTACCTTTGAGAGAGGCTGTAAGGATGCCAGTTGGGGACGAATTGCCTCGGCCAAATCCGCCTGTTCCATGTTTGCCTCCTGTTACTCGGTCTCAACAGACCCGGGTTGCCGAAGAGAGCGAAAGAGACAGTGAAGAAGAGAGTTATTGTCTAGATTGGATGCGCTCGCCGGAGCCTGAAGAGGTTGTCGTTGTCCCTGAACGGTGGGAGAGTAACTTGAGGCCTGAAGCTCCTGAATTCTTGTTGGAAGTCCCTGAGACTGTTGATATCCCTGAGCCTCTTGAATTTCAGTTGGAAGTCCCTGAGGCTGTGGGGATCCCGGTAGCTCCGGAGGCTTATTCAGGTGATTATAGTTCTATACCTTCACTGGAGGGATCATACTCTGAAGAAACGTCTGCTCCAGTGATAGAGAGAAGAATTGAGCCAACGCCTATAGTACTTCCACCTGAAGAGGAACTGATTGAGCCAGAACCAAAACGCTCTGTTCGACCGCCCCCCAGAAGACTCACCTACGACTCGCCAGGACATAGCACTGAAGAGGCCATCACCACGGTGCGGAGGTTGCCCGAAGTGTCTGCTATGCTAGCTGAGGTAGCCCAAAATATGAGTCAACTTGAGGAAGTGTTCCTAACCCACTGCATGTATGCTGCTGAACCTGTACATGTTATGTAAACTGTATTCAAATATTGTGGAAATGTAATGTAACTGTTGTACCTCCTTGGAGAGACCCAAGAGTTCTAGGAGGGGGAGAGTGTAGCGCTGTGTGTTAAATCTTGCTGTGGCAGTACCTATTTTTGGCCACAAGATGGAGACTATCGCGATCAGAGATACTGGACATTGGGACTACAATGCCCGGCATGCTTTGCAAGAAGACAGGAAGTGGGTGGGGACTGGACACTTACATCCTCTGCCTCGTGGAGAAAGTTCCAGAGCGCGCCAGGGAACAGGAGAAAGCAGACGCACTGAGGAGATCGTGAGAGAACCTAGGCAAAAGCCCGAGGGAGACCTGTTATTCCTGTCTGGGTCACTCAACCTGAGGAGAAGGAGACTTGCCAGAGCTCAGACATTGCTGCAGACCGGCGGAATCGAACGGAGAGCAGGCGGTGAGCTGGACAAGCTGCATGAAGTCAGACAACGGATCCGGACGCTAGTATCCCCAGTCAAAATCCGGAGGAGAGACGCCCTGGGTCAGCGGAGCCTAAAGCCTGCGTCGGATGGGTGAGAGGCCTCCAAGGCTGTTTGTGTTTAAAGGTCAAGCTGCTGTTTTCTCTTTAAAGTCCACAGGGCCCCAACTGACTAGTCGAAGACCTTCCTTTAATAAACTCACTGGCCAGTTGAACAGTACCCGGGTACCACACACACATATACACCTTTCACATTCTGGGACTTAACTTGTGCAGGACTCATTTCCTTCTACGAATCGGAACAGGGGTTAAAGATAAAGATACGTTCCGAATATATTGTTCTCTTTTTCCGCTGTGCGTTTACCGTAATACGAAGGGATTGTATGTTTGGGGTTTTGCTACGTGTCCCTTTTTCTGAACTATCGGGAAATTGCATTGCTTCTATGTTCGGTTGCGAATATTTTATTTTCCGAAATACGAAGCCTCGTGTTTCGTTTCTTTTCCGCTACGCGTTTTACCGTGATACGAAAATACTGTAATAACACTTGTGAATACCGTGTTTCAACATCTGCTCAAATATTTTAGTAAACTATTTAAATGATAAAAACTCACAACTGTGTTGGAGTATATTTATTCCCTAGTGCGGGGAGACTGACCCGTGGTTCATTTTCAGCGGCTCCTCCGGGAGTGAGCGCTACATTAGCAAGAATTGCCAAATTGTGGGTAGCACAATTGCATAATTTAAAACTGCATAATCGAACTGCATAATTTGTCCATACTGATTTTAAAGTTGCAACAAAATAGAGTTTACAACCAGTTTGAGATTATATAGTGCCATTTAGAAACACAGTTCACTTGCTGTATAATATAAATATTTTAAGAACTGGTGATCTAAGAACATTTATATGTTCCTATCAGCACTTTCCACTGAGTAATTTTAGGATTTATATTTGAACTTAACACTATATTTACATTAAAGGCATCACGCAGATGTTTACTTGTAGCTGTTACATTATTCTTGTGTAGCTCGTGCATAAATCGTTCTTTTAATCATGTCCCAAGTAACTCTGTCCACCTTTTACATCCAAATCAAATATACAAGAATACCAAGCCTGTAGAAGATCTGTCAATAGATGTAAAAAATATTGGATTCTGTTCCAAATTTCTGAATTTCCAATGGAAACCTTACATGAACTCCAGCAAATCCTGTATGAAATCTCTGCATTTCCCGAACGTAACTGTATATCTATCTTTTACCCATTTTGATTGTGGCCCCACTAAAAATACATGTACAAATACTATGAAATATAAAATGTGTACAATAAAGGAAGCAAAATCACGTTATTAAATCCTGGTAAAATAAGGTTTGTGAGGGCCCTGAGAATGGACAACAGCACCTCTGGCATCGCCTCACGGTGGGTCCCCACACAGATCTCATAACGTTTTAGCTCGATGGTGCCATTACAGAGAAGACTATACTATATGCAATTCATTCTGCTATCACTCAGAAAGGATGGCCAGTGCTGAATTGCCAAGGCAGTCCTCTCTACACGAGACATACAGCAAGACTTGTCGATCGTTTAATATTAACAAAAAAAAGAGAGAATTAAGTAAAAGAGTGCTGGTGGTTGATGGTGACATTGCAAGTTCTCGTGAAAATCGCCATTGTTGTATCAGGAACAAATGTCAGCTTTTCGCAAAAGAAAAATCCAAATTTTCACAGGAGAGCATTCACAGCGAATCTTTTCCTCCTGCTGTTTGGATCCTTCTTTGTAACATTTTAGAGGATGTCACCATTGCAACAATAGTGATTTTCGCTAGGATTAATTTTTTTACTTTACAAAGTTAGCTAGAATGTGAAATGTTTTCATGGGACAAAACCGTCTCATACATATTTGGCAAGCAGGAAATTCAAGGTTCTCAAATATGTGCTGTCACAAAGCTTGGAGCAGGCCTACCACAATTGTAGGAATGACTATCTCTCTACACACAATGTGCAGCAAGAACCAGAGTATGCTCCTTTGAATCCCACACATTAAGATCTCCTGTGTGGCCTCTCAAATATCTTGCCAGGTCCCAATCACCAGTGTAGAGCATAGGTCCTTCTTCCAGTTTTTGATATAAATAGCAGAGATATCCAGTTTAGATTACTTGTCAAAGCAGCATTAAATGCCAATATGAGACCTTCCGAGTATGTGTCATGATATCATAAAGGCTCAAATAGAATGAATTTGTTGAGGGTCATGGCTTTGACAGCAGTCTTCGGAGCAATGTCAAAATTGCATGTATATAAAAGTAACATGTCTTGAGCAGATAGGGCAGCAGAGCTAGCTAAGGACTCAAAAGAGTTGATTCATCATTTTAAGAGACCATTTACTTTTTTAATGAGTCCTTAAATTTAGAGACTAAATTAACTATACATCATGGTAAGACAATTTATTTCTTTTTTTGTTTCTCATTACACTATGCCAAAAGCTAAACTGTGCCTACTTTTTGCTTTCTACATAAATAAACAAGATCAGACTATTCAAACTAATGATGAATGAGTGCTTCAAGAGAAGCAATAACTATAGAAACTTAAGGGAAATTGCTATTAGGCAATTAAATATAAATCATCAATTTCAATCAAATAAAAAGATTGCTTACGTTTCCTCGTTTGTAACTGAGTCAGGACTTAACTAACATTCTTCTTCATCCTCTTATCGTTTCCCACCTTGAGTGTAGCTTTCTTCCAATGCTTATTAGCAGGTATATTCCATCTTGGTCACCCCGCTTTGCCAGTGATCTGAAATTACCATCTCCTCAAACCCACTCCCCTCATCTACAGTTGTGTTCAAAATTATTCAACCCCCAATGCTGTAAAGGGTTTTAGGGAATTTAGTGTACATTTGTAATTGTATTCAGAATGAAATCCTACAAGGACTTTTTAAAGAACCATATGCAACTAAAATGACATCAATTGGTTTTGTAATACAGTAGTAAATGTTTCTTTTGTGAATTCTTCATTGACACAATTATTCAACCCCTTAAAGACTACCACTCTGAAGAACAGAGGTTCATTCAAGTGTTTTCAATCAGGTATTGAAAACACCTGTGGATGTCACGGAGCGGCAATAAAGCATAATAAGCCCCAATTAGGCAGCTTTAAAATGACTGTGATACTCAGCTCCTTCTAGACATTTACTGGTGTGGTTACAAACATGGTGAAGTCAAGAGAATGGTCCAGGAAGACAAGAGAAGAGGTGATTACTCTTCACAGGAAGGGCAATGGCTATAAGAAGATTGCAAAGATGTTAAACATACCAAGAGAGACCATAGGAAGCATCATTCGCAAATTCAAGGCAAAGGGCACTGTTGAAACGCTACCTGGTCGTGGCAGAAAGGAGATGCTGACTTTGACTGCTGTGCACTACCTGAAGCGTAGAGTGGAGAAAAGTCCCCGTGTGACTGCTGAGGAACTGAGAAAAGATTTGTCAGATGTGGGTACTGAAGTTTCAGCTCAGACAATACGGCGCACACTGCATAATGAAGGCCTCCATGCCAGAACTCCCAGGCGCACCCCCTTGCTGTCTCCAAAGAATAAGAGTCGACTGCAGTATGCCAAAAGTCAGGTGGACAAACCACAGAAGTTTTGGGATAGTGTTCTGTGGACTGATGAAACTAAATTAGAACTGTTTGGGCCCATGGATCAACGCTATGTTTGGAGGAGGAAGAACAAGGCCTATGAAGAAAAGAACACCTTGCCTACTGTGAAGCATGGCGGGGGGTCAATCATGCTTTGGGGCTGTTTTGCTTCTGCAGGTACAGGGAAGCTTCAGCGCGTGCAAGGTACCATTAACTCTCTTCAGTACCAGGAGATATTGGGTGACAATGTGATGCAGTCCGTCACAAACCTGAGGCTTGGGAGATGTTGGACCTTTCAACAGGACAATGATCCCAAGCATACCTCCAAGTCCACTAGAGCATGGTTGCAGATTAAAGGCTGGAACATTTTGGAGTGGCCATCGCAGTCACCTGACTTAAATCCGATTGAGAACCTCTGGTGGGACTTAAAGAAAAAAGAAAGCAGTTGCAGTGCGCAAGCCTAAGAATGTGACTGAACTGGAGGCCGTTGCCCATGACGAATGAGCGAAGATACCCAAGATCGCTGCAAGACACTTGTGTCAAGCTATGCTTCACGTTTAAAAGCTGTTATAACTGTAAAAGGATGTTGTACTAAGTACTAAGATTGAATGTCACTTGGGGGTTGAATAAAACTGATAATGATGTGAGCACAGAAAAGACATTTGTGGTTATTTCATTATAAATGTTATGTTATATTTGTCTGATCTACACGTGCCTCTTTGATTTAATTGTAAGCAAGATGACTGAATGATCAAAATCAATGTCAAACTGGCCAAAACACTCAATTTCAGTGGGGGTTGAATAATTTTGAACACAACTGTACATGTCTTCTGCTGAGCTACCCATCCCTACTTCCCTCCCTCACCACATCTGACTCTCCCGATAGATCCAAACTTTAAAAAAATCCTGAAAAGCAGATGCTTATCACTTTCACGCTTAATTCCTCTCTTTATTACACCCACCTCAATTTTATTTCCGACTGTCAGGATTCCAGCTATAAAACTCCTTACGAACCCCGAAGCTCCATAGATGATCCGATCCAGCTCTTACACTCTCACCTGTCTGGCAGACCTCCTGACCAGCTCCCTTTTTAATGGCGGTACACCCTCTCCTCATTGCTCTGTTCTTCAGTCCCCTGCCCGGAGGTGGTTTTGCTGCCCCAAGCTTGTTTGTTTCTCCTGCTAAAGTTCTACTTGTTCTCCAGGAAGACCTCTGGGTTGGTCACAGTTTCTGAAATGTGATCCTGCTATACTACACCTGCAGTGAGTAAATGCCCAGCAGTATAGAGAATCCTTGCCTAGCCGTGCTGTATCACCTTGTCTAGCTGTCCTGTATCACCATGCCAAGCCATGCTGTATCACTTTACCTAGCCATGCTGTATTTTATTGTCAAGCCGTGTTGTACCACCTTGCTGTGCTGTGCTTTCCGGTACAGCAGCACTTGCTGTGAGTGCCTGCCCACCACCTATCAGTGCCTGGTGCTAGTTCCTGCCCTGCACAGTATTGGATCACTACCCAGTGTAGAGTGCAGTGTGGAGTGTTCACTCTCACCCTACCCTATTGCCTTAAACCTATGAACTGCTACACTGGTTAACCCCATTTTGACTCTCCAAATTTGTTTCTGCTGTGCAATAAACTCATCTACACCTGATTCTGTGTATCCTCGCCTGAGGGTTTTTCTGTGTCTTGTCCCATAGTCCCACCATGGCTCATGCTGGGTTCCACCCTGACACCCACACAGCCCACCATACATCTCATTACATGGTAAATTGAACCCTTCATTGTCACTTTTATTGCATATGTAGTCACTCCACTCCTATTAGGTCTGAATAGCAATTTAAAAAAAAACAGTAGGTAGAAGCTGGTTCATGAACTCATTATATCATGATTTGATTACTGTAACTTGCTCCATATTGGCTGCCTCATCACCCGCATTGCTCCTTTGCAATCTGGAATGAATGCAGCTGCCAGGCTTATTTTTCTTACTCAACGCTCCGCACATACCTCCCCCTCTACCAGTCCCTCCGTTATCTTCATGTAGATTTCAGGATACAGTTTAAAATACTGATGCTCAAGGTCAAGTCACTGAATAACTCAATACCTCCTTATATGTCTTTGTTACTCAACAAGCATGTCCCGTCTAGACAACTCTGGTCAGCGGGTGACCTTTGGCTGTCCTCTGTCTAAATATATACTGCCATTACTTGCCTCCAAGACTTCTCAAGGGCAGCTCTGGTCCTGTGGATTGACCTACCTTGCCCTATCAGACTCTACCCTAATCTTCAGGCCTTCACGAATTCCCTCATAACCCATCTATTCAGATTAGCATACCATATTACTGTTGCTGATTTATCCCTCTCATCACCTACCCCCACATCATGATAGATACCATTTCCAGGGCCCCCACCATTCCTGAACCACTGGAACTAGTGATCTGGACAGCCAATATAACTCCTCTTGTCTTCCATCGATCCCAATCCCTCTAGATTTTAAACTCGTATGAGCAGTGTCCTCTACACCTCTTGGCTCCGCTCCTATGTTTGTTTATTTGTGACTTGTTCCTTTTGGTAAGCCAACTCATTGTTGCCATTATGTATTGCCCCTTAAAAAGTATAAGAACTTGCACATTCAGAATGTGTGAGCTCCAATATGCTGTGTCTAAAATATTGACAGGAGAAACTACACGCTCCCTCACACATACAAAAATAAAACATTATAAAACCCAAATATGTTCCCAATTTACCCCAAACTCCGAAGGCAGCACAGGAAATATATGGGTTTATTTGCAGACTGCATGAAGCTAAATACAGAGCCATCTTGCCAGCTTCAAGGGAAAAACCTTTTTCTGCAGACACACACTGCTCTGAGCCTTCCTTTACATACCTTGAAAAATCGTAGGAACCCCTATCATTGACTCAACAAGTGCAAGGATGCATTCACACAGAGGGTGGGACACCCTCGGCAATAATCATTGCAATTTAAGCAAAAAAAAAATAGAACCGTTCCAAATAAGCAAAGTGTAAATGTCACTTAATGCTCATGTCTCCAAAACCATCCAAAAGTAGTAATTACTTGTAATAAATAATGTAGATCAGGTAGGCCGTGTTAGTCCAGATGCCAAAATCATGAGTATAGCAGTCTGTAATAAATACCAACATATACCCATAATGGACTACAACAAAACTATGCAGAGTCAAGTTCTGTGAATACTACAGTGTAAAACGAAGCACAAAATACATACAACAAGTATCCTTCATCAGTGTAACAAGTACATGGTGACATGTGAATATAAATTATATTAATCGATAGACACTATGTCAAGGGCACAGGTAACATGTTAAGAGATTAAATTTGTACTGTAAACTTAAAAATTGCGCTGGTGGGTTTACAATAGGCAGTAGGATCACAGATGTATTAATAAATGGTGCTGGTGGGTTCAGAGTAGTGCTAACAAGCACCGCGTTCCTCTGTATTGTACACCAACTGTCTAATGTAAACACACCAGTAGGATTTTTTCATACATTAAAGCACAACGTTATTTTACTGTACAATATGATAAAACACAATATGATGTGAAATCCCTCTGGTGCTTTAACAGTACATACAAATGCCTCTGTGCATTTGCTGTTAGTATAAATCCCGCAGGTGTGTTTTACTATTCTGAATAATCTCCAGGTGGGTTTCCAGTTTTACTATAATACTGTACATTGGTAAACTGAGGAGAGCAAATCTTATGTATGTGATCACACAAGCATTTTTATATCATCACATTACACACTTAGAAATGGCAAATAAACAAATGACAGTAAAATATATAGTTAAATACTATCAATATAATTTTTTTATGTTGTCTCTGCTAAGAGAGTTAAAGTTAATATGGCCATAATAAATAGTGGGCGGCAAGCAATGTTCAATGACTTGTTTTAATTGGAACACATATTTACACTCAAAATTATGATTTATTGGTGGATGTCCTTGCTTTCCTACCATGAGATCAGTTTGCGGCTTGTGAGTGTCTCTTTCCTGGTGTGCGTCATTAATAGAAAATCTCTTTATCTGTGGATTACTTTGTCTTCTCACTGTTACTTTATAGATGAAAGAACAAATATGAGGAAAGGTTCTTCAGCCAGCACAAAAACCAACTGGATATTTTGGCTATTTGAGCTACATTTTAAAAATACCAGTGGAATATTTTGGCGGATTGTTCATCTTTTAGAAGCTTGCCCCAGAAATGCATATGACAAATAATTCTCATTAGATACTGGACAATCCCGTGGCATTGCCTGTTGTTGTGCCATAATTTGTCTTGAGTATATCATAACATATTGTAAATTAGTGCATACATATTGCTAGGACCTTGCAAAGTCAGTTCCCAGTTCTGTCAATGTTTAACTCAAATACTTGTTGACAAATGATCCATTTATTTTCTGTCTTTGGAGTTCATTAGTTTACACTTAATGGCATAAAACCCTCTAAATCTAGTTCCTGCTTTTGACCATTCTTTGCTCTCTTTTCTCTACTTGTCGTCTTTTATTGCTGCATTTGGTGTTAAGGAAACCAATTACCATCGGCAAGTATTGGCTTCCTCATCTGAGCAATAACAGTGTCTAAATATCATTTCCAAAATGTTCGACATTGAGTTGTCGGAACCAAATTACATAAACGGTTACAAATCATTTATATACCTGTAACGTTTCATATAATATTTTCTGTTTGTTATACAGAACATCTGTTTCTAACCTAACTTGTGTCTAAAGCTTCATATTCTATAACACTTCTTTGGAAAACAAGGTGCATTATTTAACTTACCTGACTGGTAACACATGTTAAGGATTAAACATCAAGCAAAGCATTCCTAAAGTTATTGCAAAAGTAAGTGAAAGTATTTTTACTGTTTTGACAGTTCTGTCCTTCTACAGGACATTGGTATGTTCCCGCTTACCTCTTGTGACCATCTTGATTATCCTCATCTATATCCCAGAACGCCAGGAAAATATTTTTTTATATGGTTTACAATCCTCCTTTCCTCCCCGGCCCATATGAACTTCAAGATAGACTTGCACTGTGATATTTAAAATCCTCAGTTACCCCAAAAGCAATCTTACAAACTGTTTTTCGTGCAACCTGTAACTGCCATGAACTATGTGATCCAGACACTATTTTCCATAGTCAGTTTGCATTAAAAGAACCACTCTAGAAGTAGAGATAATATACTATTAAGTATATTACATGGTGTTTGTAATTACAAATTAGTTTGAACATGTCGTGTATCACATAATATGTATCCTACCACCATTGGTTCGGCGACTGCCTGGAGCAGTTATTGCAGTACTGTAAACAGTGGTAGCTGGTAACATGTACGATGGGTGAGTCGACAAACTGCACTCACATTATATAACCCCACCACTCTAGCCGTGTAAATACAACCATGTAGTCTATGGTAGAAAAAACAGTTTACATATCACATCCTGTATACCTCACAGTCACTGCAGCCTATTTATCTTCAGGTATCACAAAATATATACAGTATATTTCACTGTTACTGCATCATTTTTATTCTCTTGCCAAACTCTACTCATGTTTGTTCCCAAACTCCTCAGTTCTTCTCAGAAGCTAGGTCTCATAAATAGAATGTCATACTGTACTGGACACTACCTGCCAGATCTTGCCCAAATAGAAATAAGATAATGAATCCCATAACCAAATATTGTGTAGGCAGAGCAGTACAAGATGCCTCAGCAGTGCTAGAGCTGAAAGTGAATTAGCAAAGAGAAAATTATTTGTTACATGGATAATGTTGATGTTGTCAGTCTTAATGGTAACTCTTCTGTATCCAAGGTTATTGCCCCACAATTCCATGGAAAGTACAATCTGAAATATCTCAAGAAAGGCTAAATTACACAACACATCTTTCCCTGTTCAGTCTTGAGAACATTGTTGCACTCACCATTCCTCCTGAGAAAAACAATTCACGACAAATTGGCCCTGGAGCATCATTTAATAAATACGAATCCTTATTGCGCACATTATTCTCCTGCCAATGTGTACTGCGTCTGTAACTATCCAAAAAGGATGCTCTGCCCTAATAACAAGTGTAGCATCGGATAATCGCTTGCAGAAAACATTCTCCATTGGCATCACTTAGCATGTCAAAGCCTAGTGACCCAACAACAACTGTAAGTACTTCGAGGGGACTTTAGAGGTTCTCCTCACTTGCAAAATTCTTTCTCAATTCCATTATCAGATGGGCGAAACATGTAAACTTTGGAAACGTAAGTGTTCATTTGGACCCACAATATGTCCTGTAGCCACTTTTTTGTCAACTCGTCCATAAGCACCCGTTCGTGCTGCCTAACTCTCACCAAATTATTAGCCCACTACAGGAAATAATAAAATCAGAAACTTTAAAGAAACATGAAACCCAAATTTAACATAGATGAATAAACTCCATTGATGCAGGAGAGCATGGGTGGTAAGGCAGAAGTTACAAATATAAGACTTTGAACTAACTTGTTTAAGGAACGTTATCAAAAAGTGTAATTTTCATTTTGTGTTTTAAAATTGTGTTGCAAATTGAAGTTGGCCACCTCCACAATGAAATCCTGAGAGATGTGCAAGGGGGATTTACTGTTAGACTTACTGTAACTTGTTTAGGGGAACTAATGACAATCTAGCTGTGGTTTAAAATGATTTAAGGAAAAGAAAATTTCAGACCTCAATTTAAAGGTTATTTTCTTCCCAGATATATTAGTGAGATGTTAGATGATTCTATAAAAACCATCTAATGGAAACAGAATAACAAACCATTCTGCGGTACATGTCATTGAATCATTTCACACGAGACACATAATGAATCATTCAAGGAGCTAAAGTAAAAGGTTCTCTTTTTTTATACAGTTCATACCCAATACTAAGCAGTATGCTTTTTGATGCATCTATCGATCAATAACACACTAATTGGATCACTTGATTTTCCGATTTCGAGAGTTATTTAATGAGTTTTAAAAATATTCCAGTTTGTTGGCTTTTTGATATCCATTTATTTTTTCTTTACTTTATCCTGCTTAATGCTCACCCCCTGCACTACTAAGTTGTTTCCCATAGAACCATTTCCAGTTTTATGGAAAACAGCTTTGCAGTTGTCATACACTGTAAATGTTTTTGAAAATCATAACATTGGAGGATGTGAAGTGGAGGTCTATATTCTCAATCCGGCAGCAGCACTGACTGGGTAACGCCAAGACACAAGTGTAAACTTTTTAAAGTTAGACAAGCCTGTAGAGCGCACAGAACTGAAAGTATTAAGTGCTTTTCACATCATTTATCCCTTGGGCCTTGTGTAGGCAGGGCGGCAACCTGGGCCTCAAGTAAGCTGGCCCTCAATTAAGCGAATAGGCTTCAGGTAGGTCGAGCATGCATCGGGGCCTCAGGTAGGCCGAGCTGCCAACTAAACCTTGGGAATGCCAATTGGCCACCAGGTTTTTGAGGCCTGTTCACCAGGTCTTCTGGTGCCTCACACAATCCAGGCCAGCCTGGCCAGGATGGGGTGGGACTGTGTGGGTATGTGTGACTGTATGTGTGGATATGTCTGATGGTTTGTGCAGATATATCTAATGGTATGTGTTACGTTATGTGCATATATAAGTGACAGTATGTGTGGATAGAAAGGGTGGAATGATCCTGGATGGGCGCTGCACTTTGTGGTTTCCCTGTCTGGGGAGATATTGAATATATGTGCTTGAGTATTGTGATGTACTCTAGCTAGGGATAACCCCTGGGATGTTGTGTACTGCACTTGCCGCTTCTTGTACACTTCCAGAGTAAGTGTTCTGGATACGTTTGCTCCGAGTGTGTGTAATATATAACACGTACTGTTCAGAGGTAATACAATAAAATGCACGTAGTATTCAGAGTAAATGCAGTTTAAATAGCACGTATTGTTCATACAGAGTACATAAACTGTGCATCAAAAATAAATTGATAGGTGCGTTGCCATTCTCACACTCTATCCGACGCGAAACACATGTGTTTCGCGTCGGATAGAGTGTGAGAATGGCAACGCACCTATCAATTTATTTTTGATGCACAGTTTATGTACTCTGTATGAACAATACGTGCTATTTAAACTGCATTTACTCTGAATACTACGTGCATTTTATTGTATTACCTCTGAACAGTACGTGTTATATATTACACACACTCGGAGCAAACGTATCCAGAACACTTACTCTGGAAGTGTACAAGAAGCGGCAAGTGCAGTACACAACATCCCAGGGGTTATCCCTAGCTAGAGTACATCACAATACTCAAGCACATATATTCAATATCTCCCCAGACAGGGAAACCACAAAGTGCAGCGCCCATCCAGGATCATTCCACCCTTTCTTCACATATACCCAGGTAGACCTAGGCACTACCATCTGATCCTAGGAAGGCAGCAGCACAATAATCCTAGAGACAGGCGCCGACTGTAGAATACCCCTTTTCTTTCTTCATAGTATGTGTGGATATGTGTTACGGTATCTGTGACTGTATGTGTGGGTATGTATGACCGTGTATGAGGGTGTGTGGGTATGTGGATATGTGACACTATATGTGTGTATATGTGGATGTCTGGGTATGTGTGACACTGTGAATGGGTATATGGATATGTGACTGTGAAGGGAGTTATATGAATATGTGACTGCGTGTTCTCTGTGACACTCAACCACACTGAATATTATTGTGAGTTTTATTGGTGTGGAGCTCTGTGATACACTCAAACACACCGCACATTACTGTGAGTTTCATTACTGTGGAGCTCTGTGAAACGCTCATAAGCAGTGCACATTACTGTGAGTTTTATTGCTGTGGAGCTCTGTGATAATGTGTGTATGAGCATATCACAGAGCTCCACAGCAATAACTCTTACAGTAATGTGTGCTGTGTGTATGAGTGTGAGTTTTATTGCCGTGTGCTCTGTGATATGGATGGGTATGTTTTGGTTGGCTTTTTGTTTTCTTTTTGGGGGGGGAAGCATTTCATCCTGGGAGCCAGGCAGTACAGTGTCTTGGGTCGGCCCTGGGTGGAACTCATAGAGAAGTGAGTGGGGTTAGGGCCATTGTCAATTTCCTTTGCCCAGGGCCCTGCAAATTCTAAACGTGGCCCTGGATATAATGCATAATAATACTTTGGTAGACAAAGATTGTCTACTTTTAACAAACAGTAAACATGCCAAAAATATTTGTAATAACAAGCAACTAAACAAAAAGACCAATACATTGCCTTTAAAACTGTTTAAATTTCTAAATGTTCCCTCCAAGCCGCTATAGTAACAAAAATATCAAGTTATTTTGTATCACAGTGTTTTAAATAAGAATAATGTAATAACACATATCATTTGTACAGTTCCTCTAAACTCTCCTTGTCTTTTACATTAGGTAAGAATTGATCTGATTAAGTCTTTAGTTTATACACAAAACTTGATATGCCGCAGCACATTTCCTTTTATTCGTTTAATTATTTTAAGTATGATTCTTTTTTCCTTTTTTGGTTGTAATATTCTGCTATGCTATTCATACATAAATTAAATTAAGAAGAAATTTCATAAAAAAAATGTAAATATTAGTTTAATAATTGTATGCTTATTAAATGAAATAAAGCACTAGAGGAGATTTTTCTGAATTGCCAAATATGGAAGAAACACTCCGTAAATTAGGATAATATTTTCCTCCTAGCATCGGTTCCGGAAACATCTCAATTTGACGGCATATCCTTCATGCTAATCACATGAGCAATAGAAATCATCATGAATTATTGTTGTGGGTTTTTTTTATGCATGGCATTTGCATTTGATGATCATGTGTCGAATGTTATAGCTAAGGAGAAATATGATTACTCCGGTGGCACGTTGCTACCCATCACTGTGTATTATCAGAGAATTGACATGGCACAGGTTAGTATACAACAGCTTGTGATTTTCTGATGTTCAGCAGATTCCAGTAACCGGTGTGGTCTGAAATGAGAGAAAATGGTTTATAAATAGAAGTCAACTTAGAGTGGAGTAAAATGTGCTAAACGCCTTTTTCAATTTTCTCAGAGCAGACTCAACACTACTAAAGCTGAAACTGCTGAATTTAATTATCAAATATTACTGTTTTGTCTCCAAACATGTCCTAGTTTCTAAGAGTTTATTTTACCCTTGTTATTGTAAGACCTTGTAGAATTCCACATGAAAGAGGGGAGAGCACACACGAATCTTATGTTTTTCTATTCTTAAGCAAAAAATAAAACCTCAGACTTGCAGATTTTGCTCTTATAGGGGATTAGAAACAGCACAAGTAATCTATGAGAAGGCACTTTGAAAACATGAAAGCTTAACAGATGATATTTTATGGATTTAAGTAGTGCTAAGTATTACATTAAGATGCGGTTAGAGTTTCCTTTATGAGAAGGTACAAGCATCTTAGGCACAGCCGAAAAAGGAAAGTGATATATCCATGGCAAGTAAAATCAGAGTTCGGCTTATACTTATGAAAGTTTGCCCTCCCCTGACACCATGCTGTTCCCTCTGTGCTTTAAAATACTATTGAATGAAAGCTGCTTAAGAAACTACAGTGATCCAAATGATGAAATGGCACTGTATGCAAATGTATAATGTCATTATTGTTTGCATGGGCAAAAGATTCAATTCGTTTGAACTGATACATCCAAAACAAAATTGTGGCATGAGTTCTGGCACTGCAAGGGTTAATTTGGTGGGGCTGGCCAGCACTTTCTAGCTCCTCTATATAAAACAGGTATAATAAATAAAAGGATATGGGGCTCAGAAAGACCCGACCAGATCACCTTATGCCCCACCCGATATTTCGTGGGTGAGGGCATATCACATAAATGGCAAGCAGTCATCGGCTGCTTGCCTCTAATATCTCATAAAAATATTAGTGAGCGAGACACCATTGCTCCTTAGTTACTAATAGTGTGAACGTCACCTGTATTAGGGATGTGCATGGCTGAAAAATTAGTTTAGTTTAGTTTCGTTTCGTTATCTTTTTAAATAATTTTGTTTTCAGAATTTCGTAACTAATTTCGTTTCATATTTCGTTTCGTTTTGGATCAAATCGATTTGAAATTTCGAATTGATTCGAATTTCATATATCCAGGGGTGTGGAAATTTAAAAAAAATCTACTTGTTCAACGGACTAATCCAATCTACTTGTCCCTGAGGACGATCAACTTGTCCTGATAATTTCAACAAAATAGTGTTTAAATAGAGGTCTTTATTCATAACCGCCTATAGAGGCAGCGTCAGATACATGTGATGAATAAAGACCTTTATTTAAACACTATTTTGTTGTGTGTATGTATATATTAGGGATGCACCGATACCACTTTTTTTAAGACCGAGTACCGATACTTTTTTTCAAGTACTCACCGATACCGAGTACCGATACTTTTATTTTATGTCATGTGACCACTTTCCAATAAGAACAGACCTCATAAAAATGCTCCCCGCTCACATGTATATATCCCCCCGGAGATATATGGATATTGTCCCAGCTCATTGATATTGCCCCAGCACATAGATATTGCCCCAGCTCATGGATGCTGCCCCCAGCTCATGGATATACTGCCCCAGCTCATGGATGCTGCCCCCAGCTCATGGATGCTGCCCCCAGCTCATGGATATTGCCCCAGCACATGGATATATGCCCCAGCACATGGATATATTCCCCAGCACATGGATATATGCCCAGCACATGGATATGCCACAGCACATGGATATATGCCCCAGCACATGGATATATGCCCCAGCACATGGAAATATGCCCCAGCTCATGGAAATATGCCCCAGCCCATGGATACTGCCCCAGCTCATGGATGCTGCCCCCAGCTCATGGATGCTGCCCCCAGCTCATGGATATTGCCCCAGCACATGGATATTGCCCCAGCACATGGATATATGCCCCAGCACATGGATATATTCCCCAGCACATGGATATATGCCCCAGCACATGGATATATTCCCCAGCACATGGATATATGCCCCAGCACATGGATATATGACCCAGCACATGGATATATTACCCAGCACATGGATATATTACCCAGCACATGATATATGCCCCAGCTCATGGATATATGCCCCAGCACATGGAAATATGCCCCAGCTCATTGATATATGCCCCAGCTCATGGATACTGCCCCAGCACATGGATATATGCCCCAGCACATGGAAATATGCCCCAGCTCATTGATATATGCCCCAGCTCATGGATACTGCCCCAGCACATGGATATATGCCCCAGCTCATGGATACTGCCCCAGCTCATGGATATTGCCCCAGCTCATTGATATATGCCCCAGCTCATGGATATTGCCCCAGCTCATGGATATATGCCCCATCTCATGGATATATTCCCCAGCTCATGGATAATGCCCCAGCTCATGGATATTGCCCCAGCTCATGGATATATGCCCCAGCTCATGGATATATGCCCCAGCTCATGGTATACTGCCCCCACGCTCTCATGGATATTTGCCCCCACGCTCTCATGGATACTGCCCCCAGCTCATGGATATATGCCCCAGCTCATGGATGCTGCCCCAGCTCATGGATGCTGCCCCAGCTCACACATGGATTTGCCCCAGCTCATGGATATTGTCCCCCCAGCTCAGACCCCAGACCAGACATGGGTGGCTGTTCAAATGCTCTATCGGCATTCAGACAGCCGCCCCTGGAGCTCTCAGCCGCATACTTACCTTCCCGAGCGGCGCTGACAAAGTCTTCGCGCCTGCGCTGTTTGAAGGACCCCCAGCCGCGATCACGTGGGACTCCCACGTGATCGCGGCTGGGTCCTTCAACGTGCGGAAGCATGGAGACTTTGTCGGCGCCACTCGGGAAGGTAAGTATGCAGCTGAGAGCTCCAGGGGCGGCTGTCTGAATGCCGATAGAGCATTCAAACAGCTGCCCAAGCCCCTCGGATGCCGGCAAGCCGGCTCAATGCCGGCTTCCGGTACCGGAGGCGTCCCTGTAATTAGTCCGCAGTCCAGCGGGCTTCTAGCCCGCCGGACTGCATCTAAAAAAAAACTACTCGCCCGTCGCCCGGATCTTCATGTCCCGGGCGTCGGGCGATACAATTCCCACACCCCTGATATCAATTCGATAGTTGATATCAATTCGAATTTTGGATCACTAAATAACACCACAATTAATCTAATTTTGCTGTTCAAAGAAAAGCTAGGGTTACGTTTTAAGCTGTGTCACAGATTTAGTATTTGAGTCAAATTAAACAGTGAAACAAATTAATTTGTTTCATAAAGTCCTTTGCTGACTATTACTTGTATTTTAAGTTAAGATCAATTCGATAGTTGATATCAATTTGATAGTTCATTTCAAATTCTATAGTTGATATGTATTTGATAGTTCATTTCAAATTCGATAGTTGATATGTATTTGATAGTTAATTTCAAATTCAATAGTTGATATCAACTATTCAAATTTTTATTTCATGATGATGATACAGTGTAAAACGAATTAAATTCGTTATATACCATTTTGTTTCATTTCGAATTCGTATCGTATCGATTCGTAATTCGTAAGTACTTCCGAACTACGAATTATCAAATTTCGTTACAAATTCAGAATTTTTCCGAAACGAATGCACATCTCTAACCTGTATAAGGTCGCGGATGACATGAAAAACCTTCAGCCCCCACTCACATGCAGTTTGTGGGGTTATAATAAACAGGGAGGCCACTGTCCCCCTCTGCATAGGACAATTGAATGTCCCTCTCACAACGGTTTATTATGACCCTTCCACTGTTTATAGTTTAGGTTTTGGAGGGGGACTGTGCCATAATTCCCCATCTTTATGATACTGTCCACCACCATATTTTCCATTGGGCCTCAAGTATAACCCCCCACACACACACACCATGACATGCAGGAACACAGTGTGTAATGGAGAGTATTATGAACCCCATGTCGGTTTTTTAAACTTTTTAAAGTAGTGGTTGCCAAGCAAGCACTGGATAGTCAGCAACTTAATGCCACATGGTGCTGAACAATTTAATTTGTGTCGAGACCACTGTGATGGTTCATTATCAGTTTGTTAACTCATTTGGATGAAACAGCGAGGGTCAGGAATCCAGCTGGAATGGACTCGTGCTCTCACTGGGGTCAACCTGGCTGGCTGACTCCATTCCTTGTCCCACCGATGCTTTTCCCTGCTGCTCAGGTGCAACCCATCCTATTCGTCATCCATGCGGGTTTTCCCTGATCCTCTCTAGCTACCACAGTTGTGGTCAGCAGCCCTGATGGGTATCCTGAAAAGGACTGCTTCACCCTCTTTTGCATTCAGTTGCATTTGAAGTGTCCACCAAGTAGCTAGGTCTAGACTTGAGTCTCCTGCCTTACTACTCACCGTGTTCCTGCCTTCCTGTCCACCATGTCCCTGGCTTGTTGCCCACCATGTTCCTTCCCTGCTGCCCACTGTGTTCCTGCCTTGCTGCCCACCATGACCCTTCAAGCCTCAAGCTGTGTGGTCTGCCACCCAGAGCCTCCTGTCATGTGGCCTCTACCTCCCAGAGCCTCCAGCCCTGTGCTCTCTGCCTCCATCTTTGCCTGTGTCCCCTGTACCCTCCTGTGAGTTTCTTTGGTACCTGTGTTCAGCTCCACTAGAAAATGATACAAAGTTTAATTTATTCAATTAATGTGATGTGTGCAGGCTAGTCAAAGGCTTTATTTTATATATAAGTGATCTAGCTGTAGTTTGAAGGACACAGAGAACATAGGTTCTCCTGTGTCGTTCCGCCTGCCCAGTCTGTGTCCTCATAGTTGCGTGACATTCCATGCAGTGAGTACCAGCCATGGTATAGACAAATGGTAATCTGGCCGGAAACCCAATAGCAGCTGCTTGCAAATCACCATTCCATCTGGTAACAAACAGTGTTGTTCTACAGTGCGATGTTTATTAGACATAGATTGTCAAGGGAAATTAAATCAATCAATATTACGGTTTCATCGTATAACCATATAACAGGGAACAAGTGTTCTCAACATTCTTTAGCTCTCTGTTATAAAAATCTTTTGACACAAAGACCAGACTAGGATAAATATGCAGACTAGAGTTTTTGATTGATGATATGTGTATGTTACTTAACTTCTAAATGTAATATGTTTAAACCTGTTATCCAGCTAATCTGACACTGTATACATTGAAACAACATATTTATAATTTCATGGATTATGTAAATTGAGTGATATTTAGTTGTATTATAGGTGTTGAGTTAAAAGTTGAAAAACAGCATGTGTAATGCGTGCTGGCTGGGTGGAGTAGAGGTAACATCACCGCTCTGCATGGAGAGAGCCTGTGGAGTCATGGGTTTGATCCCAGCGAGCACCTCTCCAGTAAGTGTCCTTGGGCAAGGCACCTAACGGTACATACTCACCACCCAGGACATACTTGAAAACGAGAGAAATCTCAATGTATCCTTCCTGGTAAAATCCTTTCTCAAAAAAAATAAATCATGAAACTGGTGTTTCTTAAATGTGTCTTGTTAGTGAGACATTAGTAAAATGAACCAGTAACAGGAAAACTAAATTGCATGTGCCGATCTTTGTAGCTAGCCTTTTATCACTATGGTTTGCCCAGCAGTTTTTTAATTAAAAAATGGCTACACAAAACAGGGAAATAGTTTTTAACATTGTTATGGATACTTAATAGTATCTTCCCAAGATGAGTTTACTATACATTGATGTCCATAGTGTGAGAAAGTTTAATGTAACAGCTGGATACATATTGGGAATTTAATTGGAAAAGGTACTTATGAGTTCTTATTTTATCACTGCACTATTGTTTCTCCAAAACTAACAATTTCAGAATGAAAGTGCAAGAGAATCCAGTATACAATTACTTCATGTAAATGTGGGTTTTTATTCCAACAGTATCCGTATGATTGTTTCGACCTAATCAGGTCTTTACCATTTCAAGATTTGATAAACACCTGATTAGGTCGAAATGTTGTCACTGATGACGTTGGAATAATACTCCCACATTTCCATGAAGTAATGGTGTGCTGGATTATGAACATTCTTTGTTATTTGGGCAGCGGAGTGAGGACCTAGTCCACCAAAAAGTCTACCAGTGAATAGTACCATTGAAACAATATTTTGTTTTAAAACCTTAAAAGGTATCCTCTCATAATGCTTAACTTAATGTAAAATAAAGCTAAGTTTCAGGTCTACTTTTAGGAAATAATGCTAGAGCTATCATTCAGGAGGAAGATTCTCTCTTAATTATTAATGCTAATTAAATGTTATATATGCAAACCTATGGTAAGGATATACATACACTAGAAGAAAAACTGAACAGAAATGTAATGAAGAGCTGTAGGCTTACAGATCCAAAAGGAGAAGTACATGAAGACATTTATTTTTAAATTGAAAAAATGCAGGAGGTTCTGTGTTCAACACAAGCTGAGAGGGGTTTTAAATCTGGAACTCCACCATTAACCAGAATTCTATCATACCGTAAGACTGAAAAGTACAAGGTACTCTCGGTAATTAATTAAGAGAACAACTTCTACAAAATATAAAAAGAACTTACTGTATACTTCATACAATAAACACTTTTGAGTAGTAAAGTGGATATCATACACACGAAAGGGTAGTAGAAGTGCTACTCAAACCTAAAACCCATGGGAAAAATTATCTCTGTATGTTGTATCCAAAACAATTTTTTTTTCATAAAAATAATAAATTAATTAAGCTCAACTTTGTTAAAATCAAATTTAGTAATTTTTAAGAAAACAGTATAAAGAGTGAAATTTAGATAATGCTATAAAATAAATGGAAAAGACAACACAGAATTTTTATAACAAAAGCACAACATGGTAATAAAAAATATATGGAATGAAAATCAAAACTAGTAGTCTGCTAAATATATATGGCCCGATTACAAGGGTAGCGCTAAAACGGGGAAGACAGAGAAGTGGGCATAATGGGGTGAGAGGAATGGGGCAGTGGTGCCTGCAAGCTATGTAAGAAAAATAAAGTTTAGATCATACCATTACTAGAGCAATCATCATACAGTATAATGCAATTTAATTTCACATATGACGTTATTATCTTTGTATAGTAAAAAATATATACAATTATTACTCATCACCTTTAATGATAATGTATATATCAATTATTTTCTAGTAGTCTGCAGTAAGAGAGAACCTTGGGTGTTTATTACAATTCAGTATTCAAGACATACAGGGTTAGTCAGAGAGAGACGAATTGGCCTCGAAACTGTACCAAACAGTGAATTTCCCTGTATGGTGCAATTTCATGGCCATTCGGCTATTCAAACACCTGGCATTTTACCAAATATTGGTGAATTGCCAGCGAAATAGCCAGCGAAATACGATGACCGGCGGCAGTGAGATCCCCATAGAGAAGTAATGGTTAATCTAGTCAGAGATCGCCAAACTGCACCGAAATGTCAGTGAAATGCCCTGATTTTCAGTGGTTTCATTCGACAGGTTTAAACAGGCAAATCCCATAGGTTTCAATAAAAAAATCCCCGTTTTATTAAATATTTATTCAACCATTTATTCTTTTCATTTGCAGCAAAAAGTCTCTTTATATTTATTTTTTAGGATTTTGTAGGCATTTTGGGGATTTTTTCGGTGAAATGTTATTTTCCGATTTTTTTTTTTTAAATGCCTTTTTTATGTAACAGACCTTTTTACTATTATTCATAAGACCTTCTGTATTATTTCCAGGCATTTTCATGCAGTAGTTGTTTGGAAAACGGCTTTTAAATGTTGCCTTTTTATTTTTAACCTTGTTGGGCGGCTTGTCGCTTTTTCAGGCAGCTGGTTGGCCGTCTGTTCGGCAGGTCATTGGCTTTTTCAGATCAATTCGACATTTTTGTTTCGGATCGTTGGATGCATTCAGAGGGTTTTCTGTGTTTTTTTGGGATCCATTTGGCAGTTTTTCAGATCGAATTGGCAGTCTTGCGGTGGTTCTTCGATTCGTTCTCAGGTTTTACGGCGGTTTTTCGATTAAGTTTGCCGCACTTTGGGGACGTTGCGGTGAATGCTGAATTCACCGCAGGGTCGGCGAACCGAACTTGCCGAAGTGCGGCGAACGGGAGAGCACCTAAATGTCGGTGACATTTCTTTGCTCTCTGAATAACACTGATAATCTTTTTAGATCAGTTAATGGAGAATTAAGATTTTCAAGTGTTCAATTTATCAGTGGTTTGTATTCTTGTCTTTTACCAGTTATCCTGCTAATATAATGGCTTCATCTTGTATTGAATCCATACTATTTTAGCTGGCTGCTCCACAGCCTAGCAAAGTCATGTGAGGTTAAGAACGTTTATGTTTCATTATCTCTTTTTTTTCCCCCATAATCTCTTCTCTAACACTGGGAACCTATCCATTACCACAATTGTAATGTTAAAATATACATTATTTGCTTCACAGAGATGAAAGAATTATCCAATATGTTGTATTTTACAAGTCTGATTTATAAGTGATAATAAGACACTCTACATCCGTTAGTTTTTAGTATTTTGTTTCATTTCTTTCAAAGATATTATTTTTGCCACGGGTAGTGATCAAAAGCAAGAAAGAAAATATCAAATACAGAAGAAAATATCAATTGTTTCAATGTTTTTAACACCCCTCATATCCAAGTGCTTTAGGATTAAAAAAGATACTTGTAACCAATTTGAGAAATGACTTGTGTACTCATCGCTTAAATGTAAGATAAAAAGCAATGTTGTGTACAGACTGTCCACCTGGGATTAAGACAATACATAAACAAATAAGATTTAATTTTTTTTAATGTATTTGTTGGTAAGATTTAAACACTGTAATGTATCCCTTTTCCTGCTGAATTTCAATCCTAAACTGAAACTGTAGCAGACAGGTAGCAATTCAGTTTTGTCATATTTGCTATGTGTACTAGTAACAATATATATTATGTGTATATATATATATACAAAGTCATGAGTATAGCAGTACGTAGTGATACCTTTTTTATTGGACTAACGTTACATTTAAACGACAAGCTTTCGAGAGTATATCCGCTCTTCCTCAGGTCTGGATGCATACTGAGCAGTTCCTAGAATTGAACATTAGGACATTAAGGGTCACATGGGTGGGGGTATTAGATGTCGAAAAAAGTGAGAGTCAAATGGTATGTTCAAAATGGGAAAATAAACGCATGAGGGATCTTGGGCTCATAATAAAACAACAGAGATAAGATCATACCACCTAGAATGAAAAAAGGAAGAAAAAAAAGAAAAAAAGGAAAAGAAAAAAACCAAAAAACACAAAACAGTGAAGGCTGAAAGAGACATGAAAAAAAAGGAGAAAAAAGGAAACCAGGAAAAAACAAAACATCAGCCAGAATTTAGAATGTTATGTGACATATGAAAATGGGTTAAAAACCCAGAATCGACATTGAGTCCAGCATTTATAGTGTTAAAATATGTGATTTAACACTATAAATGCTGGACTCAATGTCGATTCTGGGTGAGCTCCTAACCTCCCTCTCGCCGAAACTCACCTCCCACGACGTCTACGGCAAGCTTCAAGCTTGCCTTGCTGTTTCCTGGGGGCCGGCCGATCTGATGACGTCATCAAAATTCAGGAAGGGGAGGGGGCTCCTTTTTAAGCTAGAGTGATGTAAGTTGCACCGCTGGAAAGGGGAGAGTCTCCCTCTTTCAGCGGTGTACAGCATTAACTATTTCGCTGCCGGATCGCGCGGTTCAAACCTGGAGGGGGCAGACATCTTGGATGTCAGCCAAGCCTTCAGGTCCCCCCCACCCACTGACATCCTCACCATATGTGTGAATATGTCAGTGGGCCAGTTAACCCCCCAGTTGCCATGTGGAGATAAGGGGATCCTTTGGATCCCCTTATCTCCCAATCAGTGGCAGCTAGAGGGTCATATTTGACATCATTGGAAAGGTCTGACATACCAAACATGACCAGGTTTGGTGTAAAAAGTAATTTTTAAAAAATAAATAAATAAATATATATATATTTTTTTAATTTTTTTGTCTGGGGGGGGGGTTTAGTTAAATAGTACCTAGGCTTTAATCTAAAAATAATTAGCATAAAACGGTCAGAATGAGCTCAGCGCACATAGGTGAACTGACTCAGCAGTGAAGGGGTTAAAAAGCAAAAACATGTAAAAATTGGGTATTTCTATTCTCGGGACAACATTTTGAAACTATTTAGCTGGGGTCTTTTTTGGTGGTTGTAGATTTTGGGGATTAAATTACAAAAAAGTGTGTTTTTACTATTTTTTTCATCATATTTCATATTTCTTTTTATAGTAAATTATTCGATATGATGGAAATAATGGTATTTTTAGAAAGTCCATTTAATGGCGGGGAAAATGGTGTATAATATGTGTGGGTTGCATAAATGAGTAAGAGGAAAATTTGACCTAAACACTAACAGCGCAGAAACACAAAAACAGCAGCGGTCACTAAAGGACGGATTTGTGTAAAACCGCCGGGTCACTAAGGGGTTAAAGCACTTACGCTGATCTGGGTCTATGAATCTGGATGGTTCAGTACATGTTTTTGGCCTATAAAGCCTGCCCCTCCCCCCTCTTTCCAGTAATGTCCAAATCCAGCAAAAGGATTCTCCAAAATATAAACAGAAACAGCCTAATAGTGCAGGTGTTCTGAGTAGCAGATGTATAGTGGATCAGAGAAAATAAGCTCACATAGTAATGAGCCGTGTGATGGCCGTACTTAATTCTCATATGGTGATAATCTACAGGTCATCATTTCAACAATACTACAGAGTTCTGGTAAATTGTATAAAAATGTATTATTACATTAAAAATAATAAGAAATTAATCCAACAAAATCTTAATAAGAGCACAAAACCATAATTTTCTAACAAATTGAGATGCTCTTCACTGTTTGGCTGGTAAAAGTCATAACTTGACTTTTTTTGCTTCAGTTAAGCTACTTGGGCGTACACTTTGCTATTCTAATGTCAAAATGTGTTGTTTGCTGACAGTTCGCCAGAATTCATGGTTCATGGAATAAAATCAACAAACATTTCACGAAAATCCAAACGAGAGGTTATGTTTTCCTTCAACTGGAAGAGAGCTAAAACTCAAATCGTTCCAAATGATCGAGATGCAAGAAGGAGAATTAGGAAATTACGAAATTAATTATGAATTGAAAACTTAAACTGATGAAGAAAATAAATAATTGCTGGCTTTATGAAATATATAAAGTCAGTGGAGACACTTATTATTATGTACTTTTGTATCTTATTTTAATTATTTATTTATTTATAAAGGATTTTATCAGGAAGGATACATTGAAATTTCTCTCGTTTTCAAGTATGTCCTGGGTTCAAGAACATTGAGTGGTTACAGAAATACAAAAGTAGTAAAATGCAAGAAATTAACACAAAACAAATATACAGATTAACAGAAAATAAATATGTAGGAAATATAGTCACTATGTTACATGTTTACAGGTGCATTCCTTATTGAGGTATGTTAATAGAGATCTCTTAAGGGACTTTAGGCTGGGGGAAGATTTGATGGTGTCTGGGAGGTTATTCCATAATTCTGGTGCTCTGTAGGAAAATGAGGATCAAGCCACTTTCTTTTTGTGTTGTGGTATTGCAAGAAAGGTGCCGGTCCTGGATCGGAGGTTATAGGATGAGGGAACTGCTGAGGGAAGCAGCCTATTCAGGTAGGGTGGTAGCTTCCCACTATATCAGCACTATATCTTCAAATACATCATTATTACTGTTCTAACAAAGAGGTAATGGTTGCTGTGTGATTCTTTTTAGTCTGTAAGTTAACGTTAACAGGTATTTTAGAAATACTAATAGAAAACATTTAATTACTCACTTTAAATCAAGTGATATGTCAATAGTTTAGTATTCTACCAAAAGGCCTATAATACTTCAGAATATTTATGTAACTGGTTTAAGATATGGCGCAAACATTCATATGGCAATAACTGGACCTATCCCGGTCTCTCAAATAAGTTTAAAAGAAAGTTGCCAATGTATACAAACACCACTGGGGGGTATAGTGGGCATACCTCCTCCCCAGCTAAAGTACCATTATAGGCAATACAAGGGTCCCTTTGGGATGACAACCCAATTTCTTATGTTCTCACATGCTTTTCATGGCTATCACAACTTTTTCAAAAAATCTACTGTTAATTGTCCTATGTTACTTAGGACAATTAAAGGGGTTATTCAAAGATTGTCAACCTTGCCACTGAAGGGTACCGAACCAATTTCATGGCAGTTTAGCTATTCAGAAAGCTGTCAATTCACCAAATACTGGCAAACTGCCAGCGAAATGCGGCGCAGTTCACCGGAGATCACCACAGTTCGGCAACATTCTGTGGCAGGGAAATTGTCCCATTGAGAAGTAATGGTTAATCCAGTCAGAGAACGACAAACTGCACCAAAATGTCAGTGAAATGCCCTGATTTTTGGTGGTTCTTTTCGACAGGTTTAAACAGGCGAATCACATAGGTTTCAATGTAAAAAAAAAAAAAGGATCGTTTTTATTTATGTTTTATTCAAACATTTATTCTTTTCAGTTTCGACAAAAAGCCTTTTTATTTATTTACTTTATAGAATTTTTGGGGGTATTATTTGGGATTTTTTTTAAGTGCAATTTTTGACTCCCATTCTTTTTAATGGTGTTCTTTTTTTATTCTGTAACAGACCTTTTTATTAGTTTTTATAGGAACTTTTAATTATTTCCACACATTTACATGCATATTTATTGTTATAAATGCCTTTTAAAGAATAGCAGAGGTTTTTTTTTTCTCTGTAGTTCGGCTGCGTTCAGCAGCGTTTGGGGTCAGTTTGTCACTTTCCACGGGCGTTCCGAGAGCTGATTGGCAGCAGTCAGCGGTCTTTGGTTGCTCAACATTTGGTGCGCTTCCAGGTCCTGTGGTGAATATTGAATTTACTGGAGGGTCAGTGAACTGGAATCGCCGAAGTGTCCAATGGACGCCGAACGAGAACGCACTGAAATTTCACTGAAATGTCGGTGCTTATTGAAATAACCCTCTCTGTTTTGAGAGAGCATTACCTGAAGAACTGAGTAGATGAAGTGATGTCACGTTCTGAACAGCAGAATTCCATCAGAGTGAAAGAATAATGGCATCTAATTTGTATATCCTAATAGTTATTATTCATTTAATAGATACTTGTATGATTTTCTGTAGCAGAGTAATGTCTGATTTTATTCAATGGCTACTCCATGTAGTAGGTCCTTTCACACTCACTTTGTAAACATCTTTATGACAAACATACCGGTTTCACAATTCTATATGTTTAGCCACAGGTTCAATAAAAAACATATTTTGTGTTTTATATATTTTTATCTGTTTCAGTATTTCAATTAGTTAATCTAATTATTTGATTACATGTCTAAAATAAATGTTTGTAGAAAGAGGAAGACCTTATAGTTTGTCCCTCACTGTATGCAATTTGCATTTGACAAGTACCTAATAATTGTGTTATCATGACCAGATTTCCATTATATTTTTTTATATACACAGAGGTAGTCAAAGAGCACCAAATTGGCCCCGAAATTGCACTGAACAGTGAATTTCCCGATATGGTGCAATTTCGTGGCCATTCGGTTATTCAAATAGCTGGCAATTTGCCAAATATTGGCAAATTGCCAGTGAAATACGATGATCTTTGGCGGCAGTGAAATCTCCATAGAGAACACCGGACAGCAGAGAAATGTCAGTGAAATGCCCTGATTTTTTGTGGTTTCGTTCAACGGGTTTAAAGAATTCCCTTAGGTTTCAACATACCTCAATACGGAATGTACCTGTAAGCATGTAACATAATGACTATTTCTTACATATTTATTTTCTGTATTAATCTGTATATTTGTGTTGTTTTTTTAATATCTTGCATTTTATTACTTTATATTTCTGTAACGACTGTAATAGACATGTGCACAGCACAAAATTTCGTTTGAACTAATGGATTAGTCCTAAAATGCAATTTATTTAGTTGCTAAAGAAATTCGTTTTCAGTTCTTTAGTATGAAAACTAATTTCATTCATCCGAAAACCAGTGGATACAATTACTATTGTAGTGGCTCCTCAAAGGGCTGAGATCGCTGCTTGTTGCAGTATCTCTCTCAGCACAATGTGTCAGGCAAAGCTGTTACAGTAACTGACTGCTGCTTATCACAGCGCTCAGAGTTTCAGTAAAACTAATAAAAAATATTTTTATATATAAGAGGTTAGAACAATATTATTTCCTTGTTTTACTGAAACTCTGAGCGCTGTTACATACATTGTACTGAGTGATAATATAACAAGCAGCCGATCTCAGTGCTCACAGCCACTGGATTTAAAGGGCTAAAAAAAAAGGCTCCTCTCTGTATTATGTATAGAACATCTTCCTGCATTAATTAATACCCCTCTCTGTATAATGTAGATAACATCCTCCTGCATTAATTATTACCCCTCTCTGTATAATGTATAGAACATCCTCCTGCATTAATTATTACCCCTCTCTGTATAATGTATAGAACATCTTCCTGCATTAATTAATACCCCTCTCTGTATAATGTAGATAACATCCTCCTGCATTAATTAATACCCCTCTCTGTATAATCTATAGAACATCCTCCTGAATTAATTAATGTCCCTCTCTGTAAAGAACATCCTCCTCAATTTATACCTTTCTCAGTATAATGTATATAACATCCTGCCGCATTAATACCCCTCTCTGTATAATGTATAGAACACTCTCTCTGTATAGAACATCCTACTGCATTGGCATGTGGAGGGTGCAGAATTTCGGAATGCAATGCTTATCCAGCACAGGAGAGGGAATTTTTACTTAAATTTTGTATCTCTGTGGGGGAGACAGACAGGAATATAAAAGCAGGGGAGAGGGAAAATATTAACGTAAATCGGTCTGAAAGCTCAGAGAAGAGATGACTGGTGCAAATTTATTTTTACAATAAAATAAAGCACTTTAAATCCAAGGAAAACATTCAAATAAATCACACTGAAGGCTCATAATGACAGAGTAACTGTGAGAGCTGGATACTAAATGTATCAGACGTAAAAAACCCTTTATAGCAAGCAGCACTGGGAGAGGAGAGGGACTTTATATAAAACGTGTATTATAGATGATGAAAGGGGGATAGTGCTCCTGGATAATATAAAATGTATCAGACCTAAGCCCCTATTATGCAGAGCGGGAGGGGAGATAACACACATTTTATAAAGTCCCTCTCTTCTCCCATCGCTGCTTGTTATAAAGGGGTTTTTACTATGCAGCCTTCTCTGTCATTAGCTTTCAGTGTGATTTCTTTGAATGTTTTACCTCTCCAGCTGCTTTTATCATCTTGTCTGCCTCATAGACATGCAAGGGTTAAGTAAAGGTTTCCTCTCCTGTGCTAGCTGTCTGTGCTGTGAATGAGTATTCTGGAGCTCTATCACTGTCAGAGTTTTGGGTAGGGATCGGGAAGGATTACGCATACAAACCTTTTCTGTAGCTTTGCGATGTTGCGCTCTTCATTGCTGGTCTCCTTCACTCAATGTAATATTACAAAATGGACTGAAACTAAAATGTAGTGCATTTTATTTTAGTTTCTTTCGTTTTTTGTACTGAGCAGTTTCGTATCTCTTGAGTCATACTAAATTATCCCAAAATTCGGACTAAATCATTTTAGTACTAAAACGAATGCACATGTCTAGACTGTAACAATTCAATGTTCTTGAACCCAGGACATACTTGAAAATGAGAGAAATCTCAATGTTTCCTTCCTGGTAAAATACTTTATAAATAAATAAATAAATAATGTAAAAAAAAATCCTCCTTTTTATTAAATGTTTATTCAACCGTTTATTCTTTTCAATTGCAACAAAAAATCTCTTTATTTTTTATGATTTTTTAGGCTTTTTTGGGGATTTTTTTAGGCAAATGTTTTTCCCGATTTCTTTTTACATTTTCTTTTCTGTAACAGACCTTTTTATTGACGTTCTTAGGACCTTATATTTTATTTCCAGGCATTTTCATGCAGTAGTTTTTGTTTAAACGCCTTTTAAAAGTTGCATTTTTTTAAAACGTTCGGCGGAAATTTTATTCCCCGAAGTGCGATTCAGTGGTTTTGCGCAGTTTTTTTCAATTAGTTTGGCGGTTTGATTCACCAAACTTCAGGGACCCTGCTGTGAATGCTGAATTCACCTCAGGGTCGGTGACTTTAACTCGCCGATGTGCGACGAACGGGAGAGTAGCGAAATGTTGGTAACATTTCTGTGCTCTCTGAATAACCCTGATAGTATATGTTTATGTATATATACAGGAGGATGTATGTCCCAGGTAAATGGGTTAAGACAAGAGCAGTCATTAGGTTAGGAATTACAGGACCTGCCATGATGGGGTACAGTGACATTGTGGCAGATTTTTGCAATGTACGATCATATTTTGTAACAAAATCTCTATTGTTTAATCCTAAGTGAAGTATTTTCAAAATCTATAAAACTATTAAAGTAGAGTGCTGTGAATTTGGAATGTTATATATATATAAGGATGTAACAATTTAGAGAGTATGACTATAGATTTATACTTTGAGATCATGTATTTATTTTTTATTATCAGAAGGACAGATTGAAGCAATCATCTGCTTTCTTTTCAGTACCAAAAAGATGAAATGTTTCCTTATTGTCTCAGGCTTCACATTCTTTCTAAAACTATAGTAAATTCTGAAAATGTTTATGATTATAGCTAATCGGCATGTCAGGACACATCTTCATCTGACCATCTTGCTTTATGATATCAACACAGATTTTTTTTTAACTGATTTACGGTGTGTTTTGCATCACGAGGAAAATGCAATATGGGTTTTTAAAAGTTACATTCCAGATAAAGTGCATGATTGGTTGCCCGTGACATCACTTTCGCATTTACTTGTCACAAATCCTTAAGAAATAGTAGATTATGACTTCTTTTGTCTATTTGTTTTATGGCTTAGATTTCATTATTGTCATAAGACACAACAGGAAATGTATTTTTCAGGGATTATGGCAGTTCTCAAGAGATTGGAATCACCTGGCCTTGGGCTCAATTGCTGAGAATATGACCCAGGCATGCAGACCAATTTAAATGATCTTCCCATATTGCGTTTTGTTATAGTATTTGAGTGATGGTAACGTTTGCTGTATTTTTTTCTCTATTAATTATTTCCATTATCTACAGGAAACAAAAGGTCAGATAGATATGATAACAATGATTCCAGACATATCTTATTATTTACAGATGCTCTGTTAGTTTTGCTGGCACTTGTTGTGAGTAAATCTTTAAAAACTTTTTAAGACAATTAACAAAATGGCTGCCTTGAGACATGCTCATTCAGAGAAAGTTGTCCAAGGAGAAGCAATGTGCATAACTAATTTTAGCTCTTCTAAACTTGTAGTTGGTAACCCTTGCGATCAGGCGAGGGGACTGGTGTGCGACGGTGTGTACATTCCCCCTATGGTTGTAGGAGAGGACTTGGTTGTTTAAACCCAGGAGGGAAATATGTGTTTTAAATTGTTCCCCTGTGCTGCAAGGTCTCCACACCTGCTAAATAAAAGCCCTTTAAATGTTTCCTGGGTGTGAGGAACCAGTGAGAGGTTGAGGAGACTGATTGATTTGAGAGAGAGACAGACAGACAAGCAGCAACAGACCTGGTGAAGTGCTGAGGTTGGCAGCTTCCCAAAAGAAAAGGTTGGCAAAGAGTTCCATTATTTTGTTACTTACCTGCGTTAGTAAGGGACATATATTTTGTTAGTAAGACTCAGACGAGTTAGGCTTTGTTTTCTGTTATATTTTGTTTTGTGTGCTGGAGTGCCTCAATAAAAGTCAGCAATATAAAGTGACTGTTTCCGCACCATAATTGCCCTAGAGGACCACGTTATAGCGCCCCCAGTGACACCCTGTTTGATATTAATTGTATAAATCTAAGGCTATGCTATAATACATACATATAAAACAATTACAGTTATACAAGCAACTTAAAGAAACATGCTTTGCTAGCGTGCTTGTAAAAACATGCTATGTCTTTTGAATGAGTCAATAGTCTCATTAAGCACGCATAAGAAGCAAGTATTTTTTCATATTTACCTACTTTTCTTTCTTGCCGTTTTCCACACCCAATCAGTGTGTATACCAAGGTATAGATATAAAAAGCACTGAGCATGTGTGTCTGCGTTGCTCCTCCTCCCTCCTGCACTGTGAGCTATGGGGGGGGCTGAACTTTCACCCCCAGCTACTGCACAGACAGGGAAGCAAGGGCATACCTAGAACATTTGGCACCCGGGACGGATCCTATATTTGGCACCCCCCCCAACTCTAAAATGTAAAAAAAAAAATGACGAACTTTTTTAATGTTTTCAAAAATATTTTTAGTTATAGCAATCTGGCAGGACATGATGTATACATATAATAATGATATATTATGACTCTGCCGATGGTGGATCATGTGTCCTCTGTGCTGTGCAATAAGAGGCGAGTGTAGATTTTTTTTAATAATTGTTATTTTTAAGTGATTTTGCAAACTCACAACATATCAATCCTCATGCTATGAACAAAAGTACACATGTGGCTTGTTTTGTTGATGGGAGTTTTGTGTGTGTTGGGGTGGCTTGTGTTGTGTATTGGTGGCTGGGTTGTGTGTTGGTGGCTGGTGTGTGATGGGGTTGGTTGGTTTTGTTTGATGGAGTTGTATGGGTGGCTGGTTTTGTGTGATGGGAGTTGTGTGTGGGTGGCTGGTTTTGTGTGATGGGAGTTGTGTGTGGGTGGCTGGTTTTGTGTGATGGGAGTTGTGGGTGGCTGGTTTTGTGTGATGGAGTTGTGTCACGGATCCCCCTGATACTAGAGTGGTGGTCCCTATACGCAGGACACTCTCTACCCTTCCGATCCTTAGAGTGGTCGGCACGACTAGACAGACTACTAGAATGGCAGTACAGAGCACATACAAGAGAGACGTCACGGATCCTTCTGTTATCTGACTAGTGGTCCTAGACGCAGGACACTCTCTACCCTTCCGATCCTTAGAGTGGTCGGCACGACTAGACAGACATAGAATGATACACAAGACCTTAGAACAATTAGCTCTTCCCAAGACCCTAACAACACGGGGTAGTCTGATGTGTGCTTAGGGTGCCACACAGACTGACCTCAATACCAGAATTAGAAGAGTTAATGCCAATACCAGGGGTTACGCACAGAATGGTTCGTTCGCCAATGCCAAGGATCATACACAGAGTGGTTCGTTCGCCAATGCCAGGGGTCATACACAGAATCGTTAGTTTGCCAATGCCAAGGGTCATACACAGAATCGTTAGTTTGCCAATGCCAAGGGTCATACACAGAATCGTTAGTTTGCCAATGCCAAGGGTCATACACAGAATCGTTAGTTTGCCAATGCCAGGGGTCATACACAGAATCGTAATTTAGCCAAAATATACAAGAGCTCTGCGGGAAGTAACTACCACGTCAGGGCACCGGCTTCTCTGTGAGTCTGGGCTTTAAACCCGGCGGGTCCGCGTCTCGCCGCCAGGCCCCGCCCCCCGGCGTCCCACGTGTGCGGAAGCGCCCGCAATATCACTCGGCGCCTGGCCAGCGAGCAGCGAGGAAGCTGCTGCCAGGCGCCGGGGGGGTGCGGGGGCCACCGTGACAGAACCCCCCTCTACGGGCGGCCACTGGACGACCCCCAGGAGCGCGGGGATGAGCCAAATAGAAAGCCCTCACCAACCGAGGAGCATGAACCTCAGTAGCCGGGAGCCAAGAGCGATCCTCTGGACCGTAGCCCACCCAGTCAACCAAGTACTGAAGGACCCCCCTAGAAACCCTGGCGTCCAGAATGGCCTCAACTTCAAACTCCTCCTCGCCCTCCACAGAGACAGGAGGAGGGGGGACACGGACCCTGGTGTACCGATTACACAAGAGTGGTTTTAAAAGGCTCACGTGGAACACATTGTGTATCCTGATATGGGAGGGCAGTGCCAAAGCATAGGAGACCGGATTGATTCGCCGCAGAATCTTATAGGGCCCTATGTATCTGGGTGCCAGTTTCATAGAGGGTACTAAGAGCTTGATGTTCCGTGAAGAAAGCCAAACCCTGTCCCCAACTTGATACACGGGTGCCGGCCTCCTGTGTCTGTCGGCCTTGATCTTCTGGATACCACTGCTATCCTCCAGTGCCCTTTTAACCCTTCCCCAAGTTTCTTTCAATGACGCTAAATGCTCATCCAGAGCAGGAATCGCGGTATCAGGAAATGTAGCAGGGAGCACGGGAGGATCAAAACCGTAAACAGTGAAGAAAGGGGAATGTCCTGTGGCTTCGCTCACTGCACTGTTCAAGGCATACTCTGCCCACGGTATCAGGTCTGACCAGTTATCTTGTCGTTCGGATATAAAGCACCTGAGATATTTCTCTATATTTTGATTGGCTCGTTCTGCTGCTCCGTTGGTCTGGGGGTGATAGGCCGAAGAGAAGGATAGGTCTATCCCCACATTCTTGCAAAACCCTTTCCAGAATCTGGAGACGAATTGGGTCCCCCTATCAGAGACAATCCCAAGAGGAATACCGTGTATGCGGACCACATTGGTAATGAAAATGGGCACCAGTTCGGCTGCCGAAGGAAGTTTCCGAAGAGGAACATAGTGACCCATTTTGGAGAATCGATCAATGACCGTGAGTATTACAGTATTCCCTTTTGACTCGGGTAACTCTACTATAAAATCCATAGCTAAATGCGACCATGGTCGTTCGGGGATTGGCAGAGGCTGGAGTAAACCAATGGGCGCTGTTTTGGGACTTTTATGTCTTGTGCACACCTCGCACACGGTTATGTAATCCTTAACATCACGGCGCACCGTGGGCCACCAGAGGAGTTTACGTATACTAGACACTGTTTTGGTGATCCCCATATGCCCAGAGGTTTTGTTATCATGATAAAGTTTTAGTACTTCTTCTCTTTCGTTCTCAGGTACAAAGAGTTTCGCAGGAGGTCTCCCCCCAGGAGCTGTACCCTGGGCGGTCTGCAATCTTAACATCAGAGGAGACGAGACACTAATCGTGGTAAGGGCTATAATTCTTTCCTGGGGTACAATGGGATGCTGATCTTGGATGTTATGTTCGTAGGATTCGTATTGTCTTGACAATGCGTCTGCTTTAATGTTTCTTGACCCAGGTCTATATGTGAGGACGAAATTAAAGCTTGAAAGAAACAATGACCATCTCGCTTGTCTGGCATTTAACCGTTTAGCGTCTCCAATGTACGTAAGATTCTTATGATCGGTTATGATGACAATGGGGTCCCTAGACCCCTCCAATAAGTATCTCCATTCCGTCAAGGCTGCGATAACTGCTAACAACTCTCTATTTCCGATATCATAGTTCCTCTCTGCCGGGGACAACTTTCGGGAATAGAAGCCGCATGGATGCAAGGGTTTGTCGGGTGCCTCCCTTTGGGACAAGACTGCACCAAGACCTAGCTCGGAGGCGTCAACTTCAACCTGGAAAGGCAGAGCCGGATCTGGATGTCGGAGAACAGGGGCAGTTGTGAATGCCTGTTTAAGTGCCTCAAAGGCTTGACTGGCCTGGGGTGTCCATTTCTGATTCACCAGCCCTTTTTTAGTCATAGCCGTGAGGGGAGCTACCAAGGCCGAAAAGTTTTTAATGAACCTCCGGTAGTAATTAGTAAACCCCAGAAACCTCTGGATGGCTTTAAGCCCTTGGGGTAAAGGCCAGTCAAGAATCGCTGAGAGTTTTTTAGGATCCATTTGGAAACCCTCAGGGGTTATTATATACCCAAGGAAGTGCACTGTCTCTATGTCGAATAAGCATTTCTCTAGTTTACAATATAACCCAGCCTTCAATAATCTCTTCAACACTTGTTGCACATGGACGTGATGGGTGTCCTTATCAGGAGAGTATATCAGGATGTCGTCCAGATATACTATAACGAACGTTTGCAGAAAGTCCCTTAGGGTGTCGTTTATGAGGTCCTGGAAAACGGCTGGCGCATTGCATAACCCAAAGGGCATCACCAAGTATTCGTAATGCCCGCTACGTGTATTAAAAGCCGTTTTCCATTCATGCCCCTTCTTAACCCTGACCAGGTTGTACGCTCCGCGTAAATCAAGTTTCGTATAAATACGGGCCCCTTTTAATCGGTCGAACAATTCTGTTATAAGAGGTATTGGATATGCATTTCTTATGGTAATCCTATTCAAACCTCTGTAATCGATGCAAGGTCGCAGGTCACCCTCTTTTTTGGAAACGAAAAAGAAACCTGCTCCTGCTGGAGAGGAGGATCGTCTGATAAATCCTCGCTCTAGATTCTCCCTTATATATTCCTCCATAATGTCGTTTTCCTTTTGTGACAAAGGGTATACGTGTCCTCTAGGAGGCATAGTACCAGGGAGCAACTCTATAGCACAGTCATAAGGGCGATGCGGTGGTAGGACCTCAGTCCTGGTTTTAGAGAACACCTCCTTTAGCGCCATATAACATTCAGGGACTTCGGTGGACAAAGGAGGTGCTGTAGCAATATTGAGGCTACCAATCGCATTAACCCTGCCCAGGCACTTTGACTGGCAACTAGGACCCCAACACTTTATATCTCGCTGGGCCCAATCAATCACCGGGTTATGCTCTATTAACCATGGGAACCCAAGAACGACAGGACATGAGGGAGAGTCGATAATCTGGAATCGTATGGTTTCACGGTGCAGAACTCCTGTAGTCATGCATACATCAATAGTGTCGTGAGTGATATGGGGACATGACAGGGGTTTTCCGTCTATGGCTTCCACCATTAGAGGCCTCTCCTTTAGAACCAGAGGTAAGAGGTTTTTGGCGGCAAAACATCTGTCCATAAAATTACCTGAGGCTCCAGAGTCTAGGAATGCCTCAGTCTCGAGGTGAACCCCTCCCAGATGAGGGAGATAGGTACCAGAATCCGGGTTTTTTTTTTTTTCATCGTCCACAAAGGAGGCATACAGAGAACCGATAACCTGGGTATTAGCTGTTCTTTGACCTGATTTGTTAGTCTCACCCCTGCTACCCCTGGGTCTCTGAGGACATTGAAGGCGGAAATGATCTGCCCCAGCACAATAAAAGCAGAGCCCCCTTTCTCTTCTGTGAGCTCTTTCTGCCTCTGAAATACCCGTTTTTCCTATCTGCATGGGTTCAACGGCCGGTACATCAGTCTTTGCGGTCTCCGGGTTGCCTGATGTAGTGGTGTGTCTGGGTACTAAGGGCAAAGGAGGCAGGACCCTTCTGGGTCTATCTCTGGGGTGTCTCCTTTCCCTGATTTGATCGTCCATGGCAATGCAGAAATCAACCAAATGATCCAGATGTTCTGGTAATTTTAAGGGAGCCAACTCAAACATAAAAGCCTCGTTCAGGCCTTCGGTAAAGGCTAGGGTTAAAACGTCGTTCGGCCAGTGTACCTCAGAAGACAAAGTCTTAAACTCTATGGCATAGTCGGAGACCCTCCTATTACCCTGTTTGATGTGAAACAGGGATCTACCCGCATTGGTAGCCCTTCTAGAGGGATCAAAGGTACGTTTTAACTCGGAGGTAAAACCCTCATAGTCATAAATGATGGGTTTCTTATTCTCCCACAAGGGCGTGGCCCATAATAAAGCTTTTTCGGTTAGATGATTAATCAGATAGCCTACTTTGGCTTTATCAGACATACAGGACCCTGGATTGTTCTCGAACAGGATCTCGAGTTGGGTCAGAAAGCCCCGGCATAAGTTTGGTGTACCATCATAGCGTACGGGTGCCTTCATACTGAGCCTACATCCCTCGGGAGCGGCCGAACTGACCCTAGGCACTACTGGGTCTGGAGGGCTTGCAGTTCCAGAACTGGATCGATTTAACAGGGTTTGCAGGGCAAGAGCAATCTGGTCCATTCTATGGTCCTGCTCTTCTTGTCTGGCTGCAATACGGGTCAACTGATTAGAGAGGTCTGCGGGATCCATTGGCCCTGACGTAATGTCACGGATCCCCCTGATACTAGAGTGGTGGTCCCTATACGCAGGACACTCTCTACCCTTCCGATCCTTAGAGTGGTCGGCACGACTAGACAGACTACTAGAATGGCAGTACAGAGCACATACAAGAGAGACGTCACGGATCCTTCTGCTTATCTGACTAGTGGTCCTAGACGCAGGACACTCTCTACCCTTCCGATCCTTAGAGTGGTCGGCACGACTAGACAGACATAGAATGATACACAAGACCTTAGAACAATTAGCTCTTCCCAAGACCCTAACAACACAAGGGGTAGTCTGATGTGTGCTTAGGGTGCCACACAGACTGACCTCAATACCAGAATTAGAAGAGTTAATGCCAATACCAGGGGTTACGCACAGAATGGTTCGTTCGCCAATGCCAAGGATCATACACAGAGTGGTTCGTTCGCCAATGCCAGGGGTCATACACAGAATCGTTAGTTTGCCAATGCCAAGGGTCATACACAGAATCGTTAGTTTGCCAATGCAAGGGTCATACACAGAATCGTTAGTTTGCCAATGCCAAGGGTCATACACAGAATCGTTAGTTTGCCAATGCCAGGGGTCATACACAGAATCGTAATTTAGCCAAAATATACAAGAGCTCTGCGGGAAGTAACTACCACGTCAGGGCACCGGCTTCTCTGTGAGTCTGGGCTTTAAACCCGGCGGGTCCGCGTCTCGCCGCCAGGCCCCGCCCCCCGGCGTCCCACGTGTGCGGAAGCGCCCGCAATATCACTCGGCGCCTGGCCAGCGAGCAGCGAGGAAGCTGCTGCCAGGCGCCGGGGGGGTGCGGGGGCCACCGTGACAAGTTGTGTGGGTGGGTGGCTGGTTTTGTGTGTTGGGAGTTGTGTGTGTATGTGCTGGGTGGCTGGTTTTGTGGATTGGAGTTGTGTGTGTGTGCTGGGTGGCTGGTTTTGTGGATTGGAGTTGCTGAGCAGAGAATGGGTGTGTGCTTTGCAAGTATAAGATGCTGCTATGGTATTTTTTCTTTACTTTCCAATTTAAGACTCCCTCTTCCCTGTCCCTGTTTACCCTGGGCTGCCTATTCACGGGTGATGCAGTGAATGCAGCCTGGCCCCCTCTATGCAGAACCTCACCAAGAGCCAGGCAGCTCAATGACAAATTTCTGATCACTGCAGTGCTGGTTAAGGAAAGTTCCACTTTAAACAGCAGTAAGCACACAGGGCTTCATATTCTGCTGATAACCCCCTTTACCTGCCATTTACTGTCATCTTCTCTCTCTGCACACAAATCACATCCCCCTCCCATCTCCTAGAGCTGCTGCGGGGCAGGGGAGGAGCTATGGAGGGAGAAGAGGGGGATTTTTATTCTATTCTATTTTATTCCTAATGCAAACGCCCTGCTCTGCTGCTCGTTGTTTGAGAACACAGCTCAAAGCTGACACACAGTGATAGTGGCACCTCCTAGTACCCCCTAAGGACACCTCAATAATCACTGGTACCTGGGGTGACCCACCCCCCGCCACTCCCCTAAGTACACCACTGCTCTGTGATATGCTCACACACAAATTTTGGCGAACTGCCAGCAAGTACGTGCTGTTCGAAGGCAGTGCAAATCCCCATAGAGAAGTAATGGTTAATCTATTCAGAGAACACCAAACAGCAGAGAAATGTCAGTGAAATGCCCTGATGTTCGGTGGTTTCAATCAGCAGGTTTATTCAGGCGAACCCCATAGGTTTCAATGTTAAAAATATTCCCGTTTTTATGCAATATCTAATATATAATCTGCAGTAAAAAGTCTTTATTTATTGATTTTTTTTTTAGTACCTTTAAGGCTAGGGTCAGACGAGCGTGATTTCTACGGACGGTACGTCCGTACGTTAGTACGGTAGACGCAGTAGTGGCCACACAGTCCGTTTTTTCACTGACGTTATTTTTGACGGATGTAGGAGGGAAAATAAATTTAAATGCAAAACCATTTTGTCCGTGAAAAATGCTGGACGTATAAATGCAGTCCGTCTGACCACGTTCCATCACTCACACACAAAGCTATGCGGATGTTGCGGATGCAGCGCACTTTGTGCAGCCGTTCTAGGAGTTCTACGTTCTTGCCTAACTTGCGTCTGTTTGCCGCGGCCGTTATGCGTCCGCAGTTCAGTGCGGACGTACTTTGTGTGTGGGACTCCATTGGCCTTTATGTCATGCTATCACGGATGTACTTTTGTGCGCCATTACGGACGTGAATGCTGCTCTCGTCTGACCGGAGCCTTAGTCATTTTTCAGATTTTATTTGGGCAAAATCCCCCCCCTTTTAATAGCGATTTTTCTTTCTTCTGTAACAGAACTTTTTATTATCAATTATAGGATCTTATATGTAAATTCCAGACATTTTCGTTCAGTAGTTTTTTTGAAAACCGCAGGCCACGGGTTTGCGGTGGTGGCATTCAGCAGCCGACTCCCTGCACTTTGGGGACCCTGTGGTGAATGGTGAATTCACTGCAGGGTGGGGAAATTTTATTCCCCGAAGTGCAGGGAACAACAGAACACCAAAATGTTGGCGTCATTTTGGTGCTCTGTGAGTAACCCCTTTAGTGGTGAGGTTTTTAGCTGCCCCCTGGAAAGTGCCAGCCTAGGCCTTGTCTACCCAGGACATACTTGAAAATTTGTGAAATCTCAATGTATCCTTCCTGGTAAAATACTTTGCAAAAGTAAAAAAATTTTTTTATTTTTTTTAGTGTCACCCTAGGGGGTGGTGCCACCTGGTGCAGGCCGCCCCCCTGTCCCCTGCAGGGAAGGAAAGAAATCCATACACACTGGGAGAAAAAGATACAGCAGAGAGGAACAGCAAAGAAAAGCAGAGACACAGCAAAAAACGGTAAAGAGAGAAAGAAAGCAAGATAAAGCAGAGAAAGCACAAGAAAAGGTGCAGTGAGAGAGAGCACGCACAAGAACCAGACAGCACAAGAAAGAGTGTTAGATTGAGTGACTGTGTGAGGGAGTTTGAGTGAGACAGTGAGTATGTAAACCATGAAAGAGCACAAGAGAGAGTGTCAGTGGGTGAGTCTTTGTGTGAGCAAGTGTGAGTGTGTGTGAGCAAATCAGCAGGTGAATGAGGGTGAGTGAGTGAGCATTAGTGTGTGAGCGGGTGAGTGAGTGAGTCTGTGTCTGAGAGAGCGTGAGTGTGTGAGCGAGTCAGCGGGTGAGTCAGCGGGTGTGTGCATTTTTGGCTTTCACAGTTGCAGAGATGCTAATATTCAGTTCCTCGGTTTCCCCAGTCTGAGGTCCTGAGCTGCACAGCTTGTGTTGGTTCATACAGTTACAGGTATTTATAAAGTGCTCGGAAGTTCCGTAGCGCTGTCCAATGGAAAGAGGCAGAATAACAAATGTCCATACAAGTTAAACATACAGAACAGTAGGAGAGAGGAGCCTGCCCAAGAGTTTACAATCTGAGAGGAGAGGGGTGACACACTAGGTGAGGGTAATAGCGGAGTATGTGAGTAGTGGGGTGCATGGGGCTGTGGGCAAGATGGAGCAAAAAATGTAGTTCATGTGAAGCTTTGATGGGTGGAATAGTGGGTGGAGTAGTGGGCGGGGAGGACGCTGGGATTATTCAGGAAATAGGAGCTGAAGAAACACCCCTAGCTGAGGGACGTCGCCAGAGAAGATGAAATGACAAGGAATAAAGCAGGAAAATAAGCATGTTTTAAACATTTTTTAGAACTATTATTGATTTATTCTAGTTTGTCTATAGGTATAAAAGTGTTTAAATGTCAATTTATTTATTTTTTCTAGACATGCATATTCCTTTAAGCTTTGGCAATATCTAGCTAGAATTCACCAATTATGTCAGATGAATCATATTATAAATTATGTATCTTTACAAAGGCTACATAATTTGTTAATAAGCATATTTAATTGTCAATTTAATATATATGCTTGCATATTAATAGTAACATTAATGTGCATGGACCAGATGGAGAGATTAAAATGATCTCCCTGACAAACCTTTTGTTGCATAGCCTTCAAATAAGTATGTTCGGAAAATAGAAGGGAGGGGGTCCTAAAGCTAGTTGCTGAGAGCTGGCGCTAACTAAAAAGTTACCACCAGCTCAGAGGTTTGCGCTACTGGTGAATCCGTTACCTGCAACTCAAAACCCCCCAAAAATAAGATCCTTACCTCTTATCCCATGGTGAGAACAGTGGCCCGATCCGCTGCTTCTCGCCCCTGGGAGCAGAGGGAGACTGAGGGAAGAAAGTCCCCCATGTCCCTCCGTGATCACTCCGCTGACCAGCAGGATCTCGTGAGAGGCGAAATCCTGCTGGTCATTTGACCCGGCAGCACAATCCTCCATGGAGTCATATGGAGGGGATGCTGGGGACGGCGCTGTAGCTCTGCCCCCAGCATCTGCGAGCCTAGCAATCGCGAAGGGGCAGGCTGCCAGACTCGGCACCTGCCCCACGATCTGCTGGGGAAACCAGGACACTAAGGGGAAGTTAGCGAACGCTAATTTTTCCCCATAGCATCCTGGCTTTAGCTACAGGCTGTAACGATTGGCGCCTACTTGGGCCATCGTGGAGGCGAGGAACAAGGAGTGTAGCCCTTTAGGCAGGTGAGTTACATACTTGAAACAGAACAGATCAATAATACAGATTCCAGGGCTATGCAGGAACCAGAATGAGACACAAGGGACAGGAGGGCCAGGAAGAAAACTGAAGGGATCCCTATGCTGGGAATGTTTTCTATCTAGGAAACCCTCACAAAGATTAACAGAGCAAGGTGGGCAAGAAGGGCAAGGGTTAACAAAACAGACGAAACTCCTATACTGAAGAGGTCCTTTTATATTGGCCTCTGAGTACACTAAACTTAGACAAACAAGATACGTAAAACATGAAACATAGGAATGGTCATAACAAGCAGAGGTTGGCAACTGAACTGGCATACAATGATACAGGGAACAGGCAATAGAGATATCCAGAGAACACGCTAAGGTCATACACAGGAATGGTTCACCTGCCAGGCCAGGTCAGTAACAAGATATGAGAAATACAGAGTACTGGGAACTAGAAAGAGAATGTCCAGAAACGAAAGCTAAGAGTCAAAACCAGAATATACGAGACTTGAAGCTAATCAGCAACGCGTGAACCAGGAACCAGGAGCATGACACATGAATCAGAACCACCATGGAACTCTGAAAACGGTCAATGAGGCTCTGTGCTGCTGGGATATATATAGGGAGAGGGTCTGTGTGATTGGGCCATGTGACCCCAGATCAGAAGATCACAGCAGAACCCCAGATCAGCCCCAGACAGCACAGCCAAACACACAACAGGGGAAAACAGACATGAAAGCCTTTCACCACCAGGGGGCGTGGCCAAAACCGAGGAAAATGTGTCACAGGCACATGATAGTGCCCTAAGAGTAAGCACCATCCGAAATTACTGCAAAATACCTAAACAAATTTTGTGAGTTTTAAGCAGGGGTCAGGTCGAGCACTTGGGATCGCAGTTCCTCCACTATTTTCCTAGAGGGAGCTGTGTTCCCTTTTGGCTCACACAGCTTTTATTATGTCCCAATCATATGTTTACTATTTAAATGACTAGAAATATATGACATTTATTACAACCATTAGGATTCTTAAAAAATCCAGCCTAAATTTATGTTTAAACAATGATATCAAATTTGTATGTAGAGAGGTGGGTTCAGTGTGACATGTCAGTCACTGGTTAATTGAACCAAGGAGATATTGGAGAGTTCCTGCACTTATTATTTTAGAACTAGCCCTCTGGTTTGAAGCAAGTGGGCCTCATACTGAGTTGGTTGTACCATCACTGTTCCAAGGCATTAAGAAGATTTTCATGCAGGTGAACTGTGTGCCTCTTACCAACTGGACAAATGTATGTGTAAGCATGAAATTAAAATGAATTGTATACCGTAAAATATATTCCCTTACACCAAGGGTCAGCAACCTTGGCTCTACAGATGTTTTGGACCTACATTTCCCATGAGGCTCAGCCAATCTAATGAGTAGCTGAGCATAATGTGAGATGTAGTTGCAAAACGTCTGTAGAGTCAAGGTTACTTACCCCTGCCGTACACAGTTGCTGAATATTTTGTAATATTAATAATGTCAACATATACAGGGTTATTCAGAGAGTGTGAAAAACAGGAGAATAACTGGTGAATGAAAAATTCTAGGTCAAAATGGCCAATTTGGAAAGTGAGATGAAAGGGAGAATTTTTCTGGTTTGGCTATTTTGACCTTGAATTTTTCATTCTCTAGTCATTCTCCTGCTTTTCACGCTCTCTGAATAACCCTGATAATAATTTTTTGCAAAATAATAATTGCATATAATATATTATGATGACAATAGCTGTAAAATTGTTTGCATAATAATAATAACAATGTATAGAAATTGTGTAGCATATCTTTTAAAAAAAAATTCCAGCAATCTCTTTGCACAATTTTGATATTTGTATATAACTGTCATTTTCTGACCACAAGTAATTCTTGTATTTAGATGTGGTCTGCCACTTCTACTGAAAACATTTATTTGCCTTGGGTTTAAAACATCTGCCTAATTAATCTCAGCCTTGACACCATAAAAATAAACATTTTCATAACAGAGATGTTAAGACAACTGTCTTGTAAAATTGCTTTATGGTTCGAATGGCTTTAAAGTTAGTCTAATTACAATAAAATGTAACCTTTATGGCTACACATGATGTAAAGTAAAAATACAATTAACACTGAATACAACGGATAATATCAATTCTTTTTGACACATCTAGATTATGTTAATCTTACCTAAACAGCACCAGACACATTGCATTTATTTCAGAGGACACATGAGGTAGTTTGGAATATTCAAAGCAATTTCTTTTACGTTCTAATAATAAACATATTCAAAATTTTTAAAAAAGGAACGTTAAACCGATGATTTTCACACTTTGCTTTACTTAGAGTGGCTTTTAATAATACTTGTCAAAAATGTGGTTTTAACAAATGTAAGGTATTAAACAATTTGAAATAATAAAACCATATTTCTAGGAAGAAAAATTGACATTATTCTTAAATTAATGTGTTTTTGTAAATAATTGTTTGCAACCTTGTTTATAGATAAGGGCGTTTTCATGAGATAACTTGAAAAGAGAACCAATGATTCTGTGAATATTCTAGCTCCCAGTGCCAGTTCTATTACATAATGTTTGCTGGTTTAAACATATTTTTTTAACTTATCTTAGCACGATGTTTAACGAAAACTGCAGGCTTAATTGAAGCATAAACACTTTGTTCTCTGTTTTAAAATGTGCAATGGCATAATGCTTTCATTTTAAACAGTGGTTTGTGTGTTGGTCTAAACAGCATTAATTAGTCATGTCTCCATGGGATTTTTTTTTTAAATAGTGAAGTATTGAGAAGGGAATTGCAAATTTTAGTCTAAAATAGCTCAAGTGAAAAAAACACCCCAGTGTAAATAATTGTAACTTATTTGGGAATAAAACTTTTAATTCCTTTGTCAGTTCACAACACATTTTTCCTCTGAAATGTAAACAAAAACCATTTCTAATGAGTGTTTTGTATATGTTTATTTTACATATGTAACCATGTAAATTGATATGGGTTATTGTTTATATTTTCCAAGACATTAAAGGAGGAATTTCTTTCTTTAACTTTCTTGTTAAAACACATTTTTCATTTATTCTTTACTGTGAAAAAAAGAATCAACATATGATGAAAACAGACCAATATAAGAATGACAGATCAAACTGAGTCATATTCCTGTCTTACTTTTTAGAACAATTTGTGTTGGAGTTTAATGACAAAAAAATGGCAATATAAAAAGATTGGAAAATAGTAAGGAGGACATCTGCTATTGGTGGAAAATTTAATTAGCAAAAACTAATTAAGTGGAGGGGTATAAGAGATGCATTAAAGATGATGATTAGGAATACTTAATTATATTTGTTGATCTTGTTTAATACATAAATAAGAATATAAGGAGTAGGGCAGAACTGCATATATAAATGATACAGAAACCCCTGCTCATATAGCAAGCTCACAGAATATTAATGCAATAAGGGCACATCAATCAATATACTCAGCCACCTGTAGACCTGTTGTCACGCTGACTGGTAACTTGGGCCATAGTGGGGACTTGGTTCAAGGAGGGATGTAGCCCTTGAGGCAGGTTAGTTGCTGGCTTAATACAGCACATATAAAAAATGCAGATTCCGGACAGGAAATAAACAAGACTGTAACACAAGGGACAGGAGGGCATGGTATAAAACTAAAGCTGGGGAAGGTCTTTAATAATGGCCTTCTAACTAATGAAATTCTCACAAAGAAGGAGGAGTCAGGAGAACAGGAAGGGCGAGGGTTAAACAAGACAGACAGAAATCCTAAACTGAAAATAAAGGTCCTTATGTATTATTGACAGATGAAGAAGACCCTTAGGAGTCTTCACTAGCAAGCTACATATTTACGTTTATTTGCTGTTTTTTTCCATTAACCCTCACTGCTGTTTTTGTATTGATCTTGTTTAAGTCAAGATTATTAAAATTATTTTTAGGCATTCAGAGGTTTGAATTTTAATGATTCAATGAAATAAGTCTATCACAATACTTGAAACTCCTAATTAGCATAGTAAATCAGTGATACCAGGTAAGTTTGCTTTTCAGTTGCTAATACAATTGTATTTGATAACTATTTATTGGATATTGTTTCCTGTATTAAAAGTTATGTACGTCGCAATAAATCTCCACAAACTTCATATAGGTAGTGTTAATACCACCCAAGCAATATGATTCCCTTTAATCCCTTAATTATCAAGTTGTTTTCCATAAATTCATTGCCAAGACACAGTGGATTTATGGAAAACAAATTTGCATTATACTTACATTAAAACTGTGCTACCAATATAGCTTCAAATATCAAAAGTACATTTTCAAACATATACATTATTTGGCAGGCAGATGACACCATCTGCTGGTCAAATAGCACTACTACACCCTCATAGCATGCCTTGGGATCTGTTTAAATCTTGAGAGAAAAAGAGAATCTAATCCCTTTAAACTGTTTTGGCACCTCAAGTGCTAAAACTTGGGTGGGTCGCATTCTGGAGACTATTTGCAAAATTAATTTTATCTGCAAAATATGAAATTCCTTTGCATTGTTCCAGTATTGAGTAAACTTGATTGGAACACCAGAAGGTGCTTTGCAGATCAAGCATACTTGATCTTGTTATTGAAGGGGTTAACTCATTGAGAAGTTTTGACAAAAAATGACTTTTTTACAGTTTCATTTGAATTTCCTGGTGATAATACTTATTCTCTCATAGCAATCCCTTCTCCGCAGCACTAAAAACAACTAACTGTATTAACACCCTCCCCCTGCTGCAAACCAGGAAGATAAATATCTTATGAGGTCTGCCAGGGCTGGCCCAAGATGCTGTGCTGCCTGGTTCCATGGATGAAATGCTGCCCCCCTTCAAAACCCCCCCCAAAAAAACCTTTGCAGTGTGAGCATATCATAACTCCACAGCAATAAAACTCACAGTAATGTGTAGTGTGCCTAGTTGAGGCCCAAAATGCTGCCCCTGGCAAAGTGCTGCCTGGAACCATGGCTCAATCTGGCACCATGGACGGGACGGCCCTGAGGTCTACCATAACTTGAAGGCTGCTGAATTTATAAGATTAACTGCTTATAGACTGAAAATACGCGATTAGTCAAAATTACTAAAAGTCTTATTTACCATACTGGGATTGTATATCGGCTGAGCCTATAAAATCAGGCCGCTAATGGAAAAATTTGGTGCAAGCTGTTATTCATTAGTGGCTTCTTACCAGCTCTTTTACAATTGAGCTGTTAAGTTAGCAGCTCAACTCGCATTATTTTGCAGCTGCCTTCACTGGTGGCTTCTCCAAAAGTCCATAAGATTTTGTGACGATCAGGGAAAGCCCACTGCAAGATCATTATGTACACAGGTTTCTTCATTACCCTCAGAGATACAGCAGCAACAAATGCAGCAGTTCACTATATAGTGGAAACCCGTTAATGCAATTTTGATGTACATTAGGTGTTACTATAAGGGGAGGACAGTTAAGGTGCAACATACACCCTATATATTAGTATGTATCCATTACTATATAATCTATAGAACTATGCATTATGTAATTATTAATTGTGTCAAAGAATAAAGATGTTTATTTGGGCATCTTTGTTTGTGTATTGTGCGCATGCACCCTGTTATAGCAAATCATTGATTAGTTAAGAAACAATAAGCATAATCCCTTCCGCCCCCACCAGACCTCCGGTTTTAAGGACCCCGGCTGTTACACTGACATCAACCCCGAGCGTGATGATGTCAGTTTCAGGTGCCCCTCCCAGCACAGCCGGGAGAGTGCCTGAATGAGAGGGGAGGGTGGTCCTTCCTACCCCTCTCCCTCCCAAACGGCAGGGAATAAAAAAAGCAGTAACCCCCTTACGCGCCGGCCCAGCAACAATCGACGCCAGATTGTGGACTTGTCCCAGAAGTGGCTGACATCCAAGATGTCAGCCAAGCCTCCGGGGCCTTTCCTCACCCACTGATGTTGTCGCCATATGTGTGATGACGACAGTTGGGCAGTTAACCCTCTAGCTGCCAAGTGGAGATATGGGGGTCCTTTGGACCCCCATATCTCTTGATCGGGGGCAGCGAGAGTATGGCCTGTCCAGTGATGCCAAACATGACCAGGTTTGGTGTAAAAGCAAAATAAAAATAAAAACGTGGGTTTTTTAAAGAATGTTTTGCCTGGGGAGTATAATAAAATAGGACTTCAAATCACGTTTAAACATGATGAGCATAAAACGGCAAAAAGGGGCTCAGCACACAGAGGTGAAATGGTTCAGCAGTGAAGGTATTGTAGCGCTCACTCCCGGAGGAGCCGCTGAAAATGAACCACGGGTCAGTCTCCCTGCACTAGGGAATAAATATACTCCAACACAGTTGTGAGTTTTTATCATTTAAATAGTTTACTAAAATATTTGAGCAGATGTCGAGACACGGTATTCACAAGTATTATTACAGTATTTTCGTATCACGGTAAAACGCGTAGCGGAAAAGAAACGAAACACGAGGCTTCGTATTTCGGAAAATAAAATATTCGCAACCGAACATAAAAGCAATGCAATTTCCCGATAGTCCAGAAAAAAAAGGACACGTAGCAAAACCCCAAACATACAATCCCTTCGTATTACGGTAAACGCGCAGCGGAAAAAGAGGGAAAATATATATTCGGAACGTATCTTTATCTGTAACCCCTGTTCCGATTCGTAAAAGGAAATGAGTCCTGTACAAGTTAAGTCCCAGAATGTGAAAGGTGTATATGTGTGTGTGGTACCCGGGTACTGTTCAACTGGCCAGTGAGTTTATTAAAGGAAGGTCTTCGACTAGTCAGTTGGGGCCCTGTGGACTTTAAAGAGAAAACAGCATAGCGTCTGTAGCGCTCACTCCCGGAGGAGCCGCTGAAAAATGAACCACGGGTCAGTCTCCCCGCACTAGGGAATAAATATACTCCAACACGCTGTAAGTTTTACAAGTTAAAAGGTTTACTAAAAGGTTTGCAGCTCTTGAGACACGGTATATGCAGGAAGATTTACAGTACTTTCGTAACACGATAAACGCGTAGCGGTAAAAGAAACGAAAACACGAGGGCTTCGTATTTTCGGAAAAAAACCCCGACCGAGCAGAAAATTAAAAGATACGAAATTCGAGGAAAAACCGCGTAGCGGGACACAATAAAATACACAGTTCTCGTATCACGGTAAACGCGCAGCGGAACAAAAAAAGGAAAAATTGTTCAGAATGTAACTTTAACTTTGCCCCCTTGTATGGATTTGGAAAAAAGGAAACTGAGTCCTGCACAGGTTAAGTCCCAGAACGTGAAGTGGTATGTATTCGTGTGTGTAGGGTACCCGGGTACTTTTCAACTGGCCAGTGAGTTTACTTTAACGATGTCTTCGACTAGTCAGTTGGGGCCCTGTGGGTTTTAGAAGGAAAACAGCAGCGTACGCTCTTATTTACATACGGCCTTGGGGGCCTCTCACCCATCCAGCGCAAGCTTGAGGTTCCGCTGACCCAGGACGTCTCTCCGCTCGATATTGACTGGGGACGCCGACCACCGGATCTGTTGTCTGGCCTTCTGTCTGTCAGCCGCGACTCAGCCAGCTTACCGCCTGCTCCCCGCTTCTATCGACCGCGGTACTCCTTACTCGAGGGGTCTTCTCTCCTCAGCACTGCACTCGGATAATATAGATGGTGATGTCTGTCTCCCGCAAGGCTGGGTGACCCAATCCTAAGGCCCGATCCACTCTGTCTGCGCTCCGGCCTATCTTCTGGTCTCTCCTTCTCTGTGTGTGTGTGCATCCGCTCTCCTCTGCTCCCTGGCGCGCTCTCCCTGTTCTCCACGAGGTGCAGGATGTACAGCGTCTCCATAAACCCACCCACTTCCTGTTTCTTCGCAAAGCATGCCGGGACATGTAGTTCGAGTGTCCAGGGTCTTTAATCGTGATTGTCTCCATCTTGTGGCCAAAAATGGGTACTGCCACAGTAAACTTTAACACATCGCTACACTCTCCCCCTCCTAGAACTCTTGGGTCTCTCCAAGGAGGTACAACAGTTACATTATCCTTTTACAATATGCACACAATTTATACAGCATATACAGGTTCAGCAGCATACATGCAGTGGGTTAGAAACACTTTCTCAAGCTGACTCATGTTCTGGGCTACCTCAGCTAACATAGCAGACACTTCGGGCAATCTCTGCACAGTGGTGATGGCCTCTTCAGTGCTATGTCCTGGTGAGTCATAAGTAAGTCGCTGGGGCGGTCGAATAGAGCGTTTTTGTTCAGGCTCCTTCCGTTCCTCTTCAGGTGGAAGTACTATAGGTATAGGCTCAGTCCTTATGTCTGCCACTGGAGCAGACACTTCCTCCGAGTACGATCCCTCCAGGGAAGGCATAGAACTATAGTCGTAAGGCTCGTCTTCAGGAGCTACAGGGTCTCTAACAGTATCCGGGACCCTTAACGGAAGTTCAAGGGTTTCAGGGAGTTCCATATTTTCGGGGAATTCCCACTGAAATTCAGGAGCTTCAGCCCTCAAGTTACTTTCCCATTGACAAGGAACTGGGACACCTCTTCAGGTTCTGGCGAGCGGATCCAATCTAAACAGAAACTCTCTTCGTCACTGTCTCTTTCGCTCTCTCCAACAACCCGAGTCTGTTGAGACCGAGTAACAGGAGGGACACGTGGAGCATGCGGATTCGCCGGAGGAAGTTCGTTTTCCACTGGTATCCTCACAGCCTCTCTCAAAGGTAACAAGTGATTTCGGTGCCAATTCTTGAGGGGACCAGCCTTTCCATCAGGGCGAATCTGATACACCGGCAGACCTGGCAGTTGTTTGCAAACAATGTAAACCTGAGAACTCCATCTATCCGCCAGCTTGTGTCTCGCAGCAGCACCCAAATTCTTCAACAGAACCCTATCACCGGGTTGTAGATCCTGTATTCGAACCTTCAAATCATAGTTCTTCTTGTTCCTTTGCTCCCTGTTACCTGAAGTCAAACGGGCCTGTTCAAACGCAGAAGCCAGATTCTTCCGAAGTCTATCCACGTAGTTTCTATGAGAAGCTACCGACGTCTGGTCTAGAGATAACCCAAATGCCAAATCAACCGGCAGTCGAGCTTCTCTTCCGAACATAAGACGGTACGGTGAATATCCTGTTGCATCACTCTCCGTACTGTTATATGCATGCACCAGAGTAGCTATATGACGACTCCAACTCTGCTTCTCTACATTAGACAAGGTCCCCAGCATGTTTAGCAGCGTGCGATTAAACCTTTCAGGCTGAGCATCACCCTGAGGGTGGTATGGCGTAGTTCGAGTCTTTTGAATTCCCAACAACTCCAGCAATTGCCCGACCAATCTACTTTCAAAGTCTCTTCCCTGATCAGAGTGTATTCTTCTTGGCAGGCCGTAATGAACAAAGAACTTTTCCATCAGCACCTTCGCCACTGTCGGAGCGCGTTGGTCTTTTGTAGAAAAAGCTTGGGCATAACGGGTGAAATGATCAGTCACTATCAGAATGTTCCCTTGCCCACTAGCATCCGGCTCTAAGCACAGGAAGTCAATGCACACCAAATCCATGGGTCCCTGACTCTGTAGATGGCTCATTGGAGCAGCTCGGGTTGGTAGAGTTTTCCTCTGAATGCACCTCAGACAGGAATGGCAATAACTCTCAACTTCAGCCCTCATGCAAGGCCAATAAAACCTATCTCGCACCAACTTAAAAGTTCTCTCAGCACCCAAATGTCCATGCTCATCATGTAATGATCGCAACACACTCTCCCTGTGTTTAGTGGGGAGAAATAACTGTTGAATCTCTTCGGAATTGGTCGAGGGGCCCCTTCGGTAGACCACCCCATCCAACATCTTCAACCGCTCCACTCTTTGTAAACCAATCTGGCTCCATCCGGGGAATTGGTTAACAGAATCTCTCGCTGGTTTGCAGTCAGGGCCTTTATGGTCAATGCAATCAAAGGGTCTCTAGCTTGATCCGCTTTCAGGTCCTGCTTGGAAAAGGTAGGTAGATTTTCATCCCTCAATTGCGTAGGGTTACAGTAGAACTCAGGAACAGCCGCGGCCATAACTCCTATGGCCTCCGCTTCCACTCCTCCCTTGACCCGGCGTTCTGTTCCTTGACACAAAGCTTGCACTCCGTCTGGAGTCACCTGAGTCCATTCTGTAGTGTAGGGTCTTCTTGATAAAGCATCAGCATCTCGATTGTTCACCCCCGGACGATACTTCAGGCTGAACCGAAACCCTGACAGAGCGGCCAACCACCGATGTCCCGTTGCGTCCAGTTTCGCAGTAGTAAGGATATAAGTGAGAGGATTATTATCCGTCTTGATCACGAACTCAGCTCCATACAGATAGTCTTTCAACTTGTCCACCACTGCCCACTTCAAGGCTAGGAACTCCAGTTTGTGAGTAGGATAGTTCTTCTCAGAAGGCGCAAGGCTCCGGCTCACGTACGCCACAGGCCTCAGCAATCCATCATACTCCTGATATAGGACTCCTCCCAAACCTTCTCGGCTGGCATCCACATGTAGTTCATACGGCTTGTGAGGGTCTGCGTAGGCCAGAACAGGAGCTCGGGTTAGATTCTCTTTCAGCTTCACAAACGCACCTTCACATTGACTAGTCCATTCACCTTGTATGGACTCTTTAGCTTTCCTTGGTCCTGGAGCGGAGGGTTTCGGTCAGAGACCTTACAGCCTTCTTCGGTGGTTTCTTTCTGTAGGAGTTTGTTCAGCGGCTGAGCTATCTTTGCGAATCCTCCCACAAATCTTCGATAGTATGAGCAGAATCCCAAGAAAGATCTAAGTTCAGTGACGTTTCGAGGTCTAGGCCAAGAAGCTACGGCCTCCAACTTTCGAGGATCTGTCGAAACACCTTCTGCCGAGACCACGTGTCCCAGATATGTGACTGACGGTAAACAGAACTGGCATTTCTCCAGAGACAATTTCAACCCCTCTTCATGGAGCCTCTTCAAGACCTTCTCCAAACGTTGCTCATGCTCTTCCAGAGTCTTCCCGAACACAATTATGTCATCCAGGTACACTAACACTTCGATTAGATTCATATCCCCGACTGTCTTCTCCATCAACCGTTGGAACGTAGCTGGAGCTCCCGTCAAACCTTGAGGCATTCTATTGAACTCAAAGAACCCCAGTGGACAAATGAACGCAGTTTTCTCTTTGTCTTCAGGGTGCATCGGTATCTGATGATATCCGCTTCGCAGGTCTAATACACTGAACCACTTTGCTCCAGACAAACACTGTAAGGCATCTTCAATCCGAGGAGTGGCGTATTGGTCGGGGATGGTTCTTCGGTTCAGGGTGCGATAGTCTATGCACAAGCGGACAGAACCATTCTTCTTCCTGACCAGCACTATTGGAGATGCATATGGGCTCCTGGACTCTTGAATCACATTGGTTCTCTGCAACTCATTTAGCTGTTCTCGCAGATCATCCAAGTCTCCCAGCGGAACTCGCCTTGACCTTTCACGAAACGGCTTGTCTTCTTGCAACCGAATGCGGTGTTCCGTACTCTTAGCCAGGCCCACATCGAACTCATCTTTCGAGAATAATTCTTTCCACTTTAGAACTTGAGACTGAAGACGTTTCTTCCACTCAGGTGAAATGGGGGCGTCTTTAGGGTAGAATCTTTCATCTGGAATCTCTTTATTCACTCCCCCTCCTAAATCGGTGGAGAGGGGTGTAGCAGACTCTACTTGCCCGATAGGCATTCGTGCTTTAAGGACTACTGGAGAATCTGTCACATTGCACACACTGACCGAGACTCTTCCTCGTGTTCTCTTCAGGGCTTTGGTGGAGATTATTTCAGGAATTACTTCGACTCCGGTTTCACTCCCATGATTGACATCGGTCCCCAGCACCACATAGGGACCTAGTTGCGATCCGTTCAACTTGACTGAAACCCGGAAGCTCGCTACTTCTCCTGCTTGCAGAACCTTCTCTGTCCCACCCAGTCTCCACAGTCTTCCCACCTCAGCAGGTGCTTTCCGTTCTTCAACCATCCTCTGATAGACCGGTCGTAACATGGGGTGCACTCATTGAGTTGACCCTTCTTCCACTACGATGGGGGTCAGGAGACGCCGCACTAGGTCCGTATTTGTCCCCACTATCAGAGAGCTTCTGTTCGCACCCGAGGGTCGGGGGCACACAATGGCCAAGGCGTCACAGCCTCCGGACTGTCCGATGACTTCAGATCCGATCTCCAACCTTACTTGCAGATACCCGTCATAAGGGAGTTTCTCAGTGCCGATACCCCATATTTCCAAATCCTTCAATTCTTGCAGAGGGATGTGCTTTAAGTGTTTCTCATAGAAGTCTTTATAAATCAAAGTCACTTGAGCCCCTGAATCTAACAGAGCTTTGGTGTAGACTCCCTCCACTTGGATTGGCACAATCGGAGAAGGACCTATCAGCTGGTCAGGAAACTTGGTGGAGGTATCCGGACGCTTAGACCCAGTTTGCTGGACCCTGGCCTTTTTCTTGGCCCGTGCAGGTTTTGGATGTGCATTGCCTCCCCATGACGTAGACCCGGACGCTAAGGGAGTGACTCTTTCCATTCTGGCAGGCTCAGCAGTTGGCTTGGCTTTGGGCCCTCTTGCCCTTTAGTTTTAAATTGGTTCTTGGAGCGAGGTTCAACTTCTGGGCACCTAGGTTGCTCCTTTACTGGTGCCCTCTGGCGTTTCCCGCTGGTGGAGTAGATAACAGTCCCTCTAGGGCTTTCAGCAGCCACTCAACTTTATCCCTCTCAGGCTTCCGGCCTTTACACTGCGCACGGAAATGGCCCATTTCTCCACAACCGAAACATCTCTTCCTCGAAAGTGGAGACACAGTTGCTTGTTGAGGTTCTAATAAGAGATTTGAACCAGACGCCACGGCAACTTCAGTCGTCTGCATACCTGTTAGGAACTTTTGCATTTCCCCCTGCATCTCGGTCACCTTCATCAACACCCTGCACAGTTCAGCGTGCGCTTTCTGCAGTTCAGTTTGAGCTTCCTGTACCTTCTTTACAGTCTTGAACAACTCGCTTCGTTCGAAGAGTTCGATTCTTTGGCAGCCTTTTCGATGAATTTAAAACCGACTAACTGCTCCTGTTCATCCAGGTCAGATCCATAGGTGTCTAACGAGTCGTTTTCAGGCTGCAGACCGTCGTTATATCTTGCAGGTTGTGCATAAGCCCTTTCTCCCCGCCTGAAGAATTTCTCTTCCAGCAGAGCCTCCTCCTCTCGTACGACTCGGATCAGTTCCAGGTACTTCAACTCTTGATTAACTGCTCTGCTTCTCAGCTGCATCATCACCGGATCTAACGGTTGAGAGCCCAGGATCTGCTTTATTCGTATCTTATCTACGTCAGCCGGTTTGGCCCCTTTCTTGAGGAGTATTTGGTGCAGAATCTTATCCAAGCGCCTCATGTAATCAATCATTCTCTCACCTCTCTTCTGATAGGTGTGTTCGTACTGATATACTAGTTCCGCTGCCTTTTCTGTTCGCCCAAACACTTCTTCAAGAACGTTCAGATAATCCAACGCAGTACAATCTTTTCTACTCAGTTTTAGGTTTCTCACCGCTTCTGACGCAGGTCCCTTTAAACTCTCGGTGATCCTTTGCTTTTTCTGGGCCTCAGGGACGTCCCACTCATCCAGTGCCTGCATCGCCTGTTCCACCCATTCCTCAAAGGTTTCTTCTCCCGCCGGAGTTGGTACATTTCCTGTAAAGTTCCTTAACCGTCGATAACCGAAATTAGTGTGAGGAGGGCTTGTTTTCTGACATTTGGCCAGCAAATCTCCAATAGCCACGATAAATTCAGGCCCGATCATGGCCAACGGACTGGGCGCGGGAACACTTTCGGCTTCACCACGTGGCGCACTTGGCTGAATTAGTTGGACTTCCACCTCATCTTCCAGCTCCACGCTCGCGCCCCGAAAACATGCTGGAATACCTTTTCTCCATTCAAGAAGAACATGCGTGTGAGAGGTATCTGGGTTTTTCTTAATGTCCAGAATTAACCCCCGATGATCTGGTGCTAGCGTGGCCACGGCCTGGCGAATCTGATCTTCGGCCCAAGTGTCTGCGGGAATATCCATGACTATGCAACATGCTAACTGACTACTATGCTCCCCACACCATTCGGCAGCAGTGTCTGGATCCATATTTAACCCTTTAGATGCGGTTTTTCCAGAGACTGAATCCCGGAAACGAGCCCCCACGTGTAGCGCTCACTCCCGGAGGAGCCGCTGAAAAATGAACCACGGGTCAGTCTCCCCGCACTAGGGAATAAATATACTCCAACACGCTGTAAGTTTTACAAGTTAAAAGGTTTACTAAAAGGTTTGCAGCTCTTGAGACACGGTATATGCAGGAAGATTTACAGTACTTTCGTAACACGATAAACGCGTAGCGGTAAAAGAAACGAAAACACGAGGGCTTCGTATTTTCGGAAAAAAACCCCGACCGAGCAGAAAATTAAAAGATACGAAATTCGAGGAAAAACCGCGTAGCGGGACACAATAAAATACACAGTTCTCGTATCACGGTAAACGCGCAGCGGGAACAAAAAAAGGAAAAATTGTTCAGAATGTAACTTTAACTTTGCCCCCTTGTATGGATTTGGAAAAAAGGAAACTGAGTCCTGCATAGGTTAAGTCCCAGAACGTGAAGTGGTATGTATTCGTGTGTGTAGGGTACCCGGGTACTTTTCAACTGGCCAGTGAGTTTACTTTAACGATGTCTTCGACTAGTCAGTTGGGGCCCTGTGGGTTTTAGAAGGAAAACAGCAGCGTACGCTCTTATTTACATACGGCCTTGGGGGCCTCTCACCCATCCAGCGCAAGCTTGAGGTTCCGCTGACCCAGGACGTCTCTCCGCTCGATATTGACTGGGGACGCCGACCACCGGATCTGTTGTCTGGCCTTCTGTCTGTCAGCCGCGACTCAGCCAGCTTACCGCCTGCTCCCCGCTTCTATCGACCGCGGTACTCCTTACTCGAGGGGTCTTCTCTCCTCAGCACTGCACTCGGATAATATAGATGGTGATGTCTGTCTCCCGCAAGGCTGGGTGACCCAATCCTAAGGCCGATCCACTCTGTCTGCGCTCCGGCCTATCTTTTGGTCTCTCCTTCTCTGTGTGTGTGCATCCGCTCTCCTCTGCTCCCTGGCGCGCTCTGCCTGTTCTCCACGAGGTGCAGGATGTACAGCGTCTCCACAAACCCACCCACTTCCTGTTTCTTCACAAAGCATGCCGGGACATGTAGTTCGAGTGTCCAGGGTCTTTAATCGTGATTGTCTCCATCTTGTGGCCAAAAATGGGTACTGCCACAGTAAAATTTAACACATCGCTACACGTCCTTTAACCCTTTCGCTGCTGAGGCTTTTCCCGCCCCTGTGCTGAGGTCATTTTTACCTGTTTTGCGCATCATGTTTAAACGTGTTTTGAAGGCTTATTTTAGTATATGACCCAGACATATTATATATCGTTCTTTCCGTCAGACTCGGTAGATTCATAATATGTCATTATTATATGTATACGTTATGTCATGTCTGTATATTATAACACAAAATGCAATAAAATATGTATTTTCAATAATTTACAATGTGTAAAGTGTTTTTTTTCACATTTTAACATGCGAGCAATTGCGGTTATATTTTGTATGGGGTGCGCTTGTTAAAAAAATTAGAGATGGGGTCTCGTTACATTTTGTTTTGGGGAAAATTACACTATTTTTAACAAACGCACCGCATACAAAAATCGTTAGTGCAGCATCATTGTTCACATTATAATTGAAATGGGAACAATATTGCTACACTAACAAACCAAAAAAAATAAAAAAAAAGTGTTTATTTTTTTTTTTATAATTTTTTTTTTAATTTTGTTTTATTTTTATTTTTCATTTTTTTTTTTTTTTACAACTTTTTTCACTGTAGTGTTTGGTATCGTTGGAACGGCCATGCTCTGGCCGATCCAACCATACCAAAATTTAACCAACTGCCACGGATCGGGAGATAGGGAGTTCATTGGAACTCCCTATCTCCACCGTTGGTGGCAGTTAAGGGTTAACTCTAGGACTGGCGTCATCGTGCTACGCACGATGACGCCAGTCCTCAGGGGGAGTTCCCGGAGGCTTGGCCGACATCCAAGATGTCGGCCAGCTCCAGGAAAGGATCGCGAACCGGCGCTTTTCAGCTCCGATTCGCGATCCAGCTCCAGGGGTTAATGCCAGGCATCATTTGGAAGGGCAGGCTGTGCCTTCCAAATGATGCCTGGGTTAACCCCCGCAGAGTCGCCGATCGGGAGGGAGAGAGGTCCGAAGGACCTCCCCCCTCCTTTCAGGCGCCTCCTCCGCACATGCGGGGGGCGCCTGAATTTGGTGTCATCGCGCAGCACCGCGATGACACCAAATTCCGGCGGCTGCTGTTCCGGATGCCGGGCTGACATCCAGGATGTCAGCCCGCACCGGAGGGGCCAGCGATCGGCCGGAACCCGGCCGAACGCTGACCCCAATGGGAGGACGCGCTCAGCGCTGAGCGCGTCCTCAGCATCCAAGTGGTTAATCATAAAACAGCCTTGGAGGCCTCTCACCCATCCGACGATTGCTTTAGGCTCCGCTGACCCAGGACGTCTCTCCACCCGATTTTGACTGGGGATACTAGCGGCCGGATCCGTTGTCTGACTTCATGCAGCTTGTCCAGCTCACCGCCTGCTCTCCGTTCGATTCCGCCGGTCTGCAGCAATGTCTGGGCTCTGGCAAGTCTCCTTCTCCTCAGGTTGAGTGACCCAAACAGGAATAACAGGTCTCCCTCGGGCTTTGGCCTACGTTCTCCCGCGATCTCCTTAGTGCGTCTGCTTTCTCCTGTTCCCTGGCGCGCTCTCCAACTTTCTCCACGAGGCAGAGGATGTAAGTCTCCAGTCCCCACCCACTTCCTGTCTTCTTGCAAAGCATGCCGGGCATTGTAGTCCCAATGTCCAGTATCTCTGATCGCGATAGTCTCCATCTTGTGGCCAAAAATAGGTACTGCCACAGCAAGATTTTTAACACAGCGCTACAGTATTAAAAAGCAAAAACATGCAAAAATTGGGTATTTCTATTCTGGGGACAAAATTTAGAAACTATTTAGCCGGGCGCTTTTTTGGCGGTTGTAGATTTTGGGGGTCAAAGTTCAAAAAAGGGTGTTTTTTCCATTTTTCACCATATTTTTTTATAGTAAATTATACGATATGATGAAAACAATGGTATCTTTAGAAAGTCCATTTACTGGCGAGAACAATGGTATATAATACGTGGGGGTTCCATTAAAGAGTAAGAGGAAAATTAGACCTAAACACAAACCATGCAGAAACGTAAAAACAGCAGTGGGCACTTTCGAACAGACAATAGTAAAACAGCCTGGTCACTATTGGGTTAAAGCATTAACTGAAGTCTTGCACCATACAAATGATCTCTGTGCAATATCATTTTTTACTAAATGTGAGTGATATGAGACTTTTACAGATTGATTTTGAGTTATGTTTCGAAACAAAATGCAGTTTTGGGGGTCTGGTTACTGGGTATACTGATTGTGATGAGTAGGTTTGTGTTATTATGCCTGGTGTCTACTTGTTTAAAGCTCTAAATAGTAAAATATAAAATTCTCCATTTTGCTGTTTAAGCCTTTTCGGTGCAGTATAATATTACGGTTGGAGACACTTAACAGAACTGCTAATATGCACCCAAGACAAACAGGAAAGAGTGCTTTGTTTCTGGCTGTGTCTGATCTATACCCATTAAATCATCATGTTCCCATGTTGTTTTGTGGGTGTACAGTAGACTGTGGGGATTTTAGCAAGTAACAGTGGAGCAATAGTCACAGAGCAGCTGCTAACATCGATTAACTCTTTGCACACTGTTGCAGCATTAAAAAATCAGAACAGGAGCAATTATATTTATTATTTCTTCATATCTAATTTCATTTTTAAATGTCTCTGACCAAATAATATAATACCTCGGTGATAGTGATACAATCTGATCACTCTGTATGCAGTGCATAGTGTGTGGAGGACAAAAGTAAAAACCTATTAATATACAGTTAACTCTGCCAAACCTAGAACTATACATCGAGTGAGAACCAAGCAAAACCAGCACTGCTAACTAAAAGTCTATTTGTGTGACCAAAGCATTTCCTGTAAAAGAAAAGTACAAATACATAGGTTTCAAGGTGCAAATCCCCTTCCTCAGTGTACAGTGTACCCCTTGCACAAGATGCACCATTGCAGTGGTTGGTATTAATTTGGGGAATCAAAGTTCCCTACCCTGTGGTGAATTCAGCATTCACCGCAGCGTCCCCAGAGTGCAGGGAAAAGCTGCCGAAAACCTGCCGCAAACCCATCGCAATCCCGCCGAACACCAGCTGAAAACCTGTCGGAACCGCCGGAAAACCCACGCCGAAAACGCTGGAAAAAGCAGACGAGCTGCCAATCACAGCGCAGACCAGCCACCAGAAAAAGCCGACAAGCTGACAAACTGGGTAAAAAAAAATAATATATATTATTGAAAGTGTCAAAATTGAAATGCTGTTTACAAAAAACTACTGAACAAAAATTTACATGTCAGGTCCTATGAATAATAACAAAAAGGTCTGTTACAGAAAAAAGAAAAAAACGATTTTAAAAAAAAAACACAGAAAAATGTTTTTGCCGAAAAAATCCCGAAAAATGCCTAAAAGATTCTAAAAAAATCTATAAATAAAGAAACTTTTTACTGCAGATTAAAATAATAAATGTTTTATTAGATATTACATAAAAACGGGAATATTTTTAACATTGAAGCCTATGGGATTCGCCTGAATAAACCTGCCGAATGAAACCACCGAACAGCAGGGCATTTCGGTAACTTTTCTCTGCTGTTCGGTGTTCTCTGAATAGATTTACCATTGCTTCTCTATGGGGGATTTTACTGCCTTCGAACAGGCACCGTACTTGCTGGAAGTTCACCAAAAGTTGGCGAACTGCCTGCTCTCTGAATAGCCGAATGACCACGAAATGGCACCATATGGGGAAATTCCCTCTTCGTTGACATTTTGGGGCTCTCTCTGAATAACCCCTAGTGTCTATTTTTTGGTTGTCACAGACTCCTTACCACTGGGTATTTGTCTTTGTTTTGAAACAGCACATGCTTAGGTTTCAGGCAAGAAATAATAACCATTAGCAATGTATTTTTCCTTTTAATTCTCTGATAGTGTGTTTCTTTGTTGGCAGAGTTTGCATAAAATCCCACATGTTATGGATTTGTTAAAGGATAATTTGGCGCCCATAAGAGTCCTTATTCGTATTTTACTATGACTCGTTTGATTTACTGCCTTGCTAAAAATAATGTTTTGCCAGGCGATTGCATAAAGGTGCGGTGTTATACTCACTGAGCTAAAACGACTTGTTAAATAAACTTCAGAAGAACTGTGAGCTTCAGTTAGAAATATAAAGAAGCGTCCAAAGTGAGTTTAAAACACAAGAAAAAAACCAACACACTTTACTTTTTCAGAAACTAAATGTAAAATTGCATCTCACAGGAATTCAGTCATTTTACGTTTTAGGGTGTCTACTATTGCAACTTCTGATGCAACTTGTTATTGCTACGTCTCCTGAGTAGGTGCTATTTCGCCAGATTTAAGTGTTAAAAAAGATGAAACAACAATTTAAGCTGATGATGGAAGGGGGTCCAGAGAGGTTAATTAATATACTATTCTGGCCACACCCCGATTTCCTCTTGGCCCCTTTATCGGTTAAAGTGTTTTAAAATGACCACTTTCATTCCAGCACCATTGTCATCCTTTTTTATTTATGGACTAATATCGTCTACTGCAGGAAATATCAGTTCTAATTGCCTTGCCTTTTGGTATTTGTGCAACTAACCAGCAAACAGCCAATCAGATGCCCTCAAAGCAAAAGCATAGAGCAGCTTTGGCTCTTTCAGGCCTGTGGAACGCTGATTGGAACCCTGGAAGGCTGTCCATCAGGAGTTAATTGACCACGTTCAGGGTGGATGCTTTATATGTTTATTCCATATAAACCTATAAAGGAAACCTAAAAAGGAAATTTAAAAAAATTAATTAAATGCCCATAGTGTAAAACCACCAAATACTTATATCTTTAGAAAACACCAGATTTGGGCCGAATCATGAGCCTTATTATTTACAGAGACTAGGAGGGTTCGTCATTGTCAATATGCTCTGGACTCATTTGATAACAAATTTCAGTTGCAATAAACGTGCTTTTAATTACCAAGCATACTCCATCATAGTAGTGAAAGGGTTAAATGCCAAGTGGGGTGCACTGCGCCGACATAGCACTTCAAGGAGAGGCTTCCTTATTCTTCTTATTATTATTTAAATATCCTCACTATAATGTATTAGAATGTTGTTTGCCCTTCCGTTTCAGGGAAGCACTTTATTTTTAAAACATTTTTTAAAATAATTTTGTATAATGTTGCACTAGGTTTAATGGTTTGGTTTAGTTGCCGCCACAGCAAAACCTATGACCTCTGTACCGGTGTAGGTGATGTCAATCTAATAATAGCACCTTATCAAGAATGACATACACATTAACATTATCTATTATTGTAGTAATGCATGCTACATTTTACATTGTTGATGTTTGCAGCATTAAAAAGTGTTATTTTCAATTAATATGCACAAGTTATATCTGTTATATGTACAATATTGGCTTGTTGGTCTAGGGGTATGATTCTCGCTTAGGGTGCGAGAGGTCCTGGGTTCAAACCCCGGACGAGCCCAGCTTTTCAGAGGAGATATGATAGAAACATTTAAATACGTAAAGGGAATCCACAAGGTAGAGGAAGGGAGTATATTTAAAAGGAAACAAAGTAGCAAAACAAGAGGACATAGTCTTAGATTAGAGGGGCAAAGGTTTAAAAGTAACGTCAGGAAGCATTATTTTACTGAGAGAGTGGTGGATACATGGAACAGCCTTCCGGTAGAAGTGGTAGAGGTCAAAACAGTAATTGAATTTAAGCAGGCATGGGATAGGCATAAAGCTATCCTAAACAAAAGATAGATCTAGGTAAAGTATCCATCAGGGTTATTCATAGAGATTCGAAAAGTCACCGCACATTCGGTGACTTTTCGTTCTCTTCAATTCGGTTCCTTTTGCCGATCCCATTTCGGTGACCCTGCGGTGTATTCAGCAAACACCACAGGGCCCCCGAATTGCAGGGGAAAGCTGCCGCAAACCCACCGAAAACTCACCGAAAACTCACCACAAAACCCACCGAATGCACGCCGAAAACCCCCAAAAACATCTGGATTAACCTGCCGAAAACCACGGAAAAAGCCCGAGCAGTAGCCGATCGCACTCAGCAGAAGCAGCCGAAGCAGCTGAGACGTAGACGAGGGAGGTGAATAAATTAGCAAAACCGTTTGTATGAATCTGTGAAAAAGAAACGCTGTTTGCAAAGAAACTACTGAGCGAAAATGTCTGAAATTTACACAGGAGGTCCAGGGAATGATAATAAAGAGGGCTGTTACAGAAAAAATAAGTATACTTAAAAAAAAAATCAGACTTTTAAAAAAAAAAATCTGAAAAATGCTTAAAGTATCCAAAAAATCTATAAATAAAGAGACTCTTTGCTGCAGAATTTTATAATGAACGGTTTATTAGATATTGAATTAAAACGGGAATATTTTTAACATTGAAGCCTATTTGATTCTCCTGAATTAACTTGCCGAATAAAACCACCGAATGGCAGGGCATTAGGGGAACCTTTCACTGCTGGTTTGTGTTCTCTGAATGGCCGAAGCAGTGCTTTTCATGGGGATTTCACTGCCCTCGAACAGGCACCGAACAGGCACCGTATGTTCAGGCAATTCGCCAGGATTTGGCGAATTGCCTGCTCTCTGGATAGCCGAATGGCCAGGAAAGGTAACCGAATACTGATTTTCAGCGTTCGGTTACCTTTCTCAAGCAATTCGGATCTCTTTGGATAACCCTGCATGCATGTAATTGGGCAGACTAGATGGGCCGAAAAGGTTCTTATCTGCCGACATTTTCTATGTTTCTATGTTTAATATTGCACCATTTGCCCGGTGAAAATTAATTTAGAAGTTCATCCAGACTTTTTTATAGCCTGATGAAATCAACTATAGTAATAAAATGGTATTTACTAGTACGTATTCATTGGGCCAGAAAAGCAATACATCGCTAGCCAAGTTCATGCTTATTGTTCACCTGGCACTATAAGTGGTCTGGCAAAGATAATACAGACTGTATGGTTTAACAGAGGATTTTTCTATGTTCTTCAGATTATAATATGAAGAAATTGGTTGGGAAATATGCCATAATAGTCATTTAAAGGCAGTTTAGATTTACAGTCACAGCAGGTTTCAAAAACATTAGAACAGGCAACAAACGAATCAAACTTCAAGTTCAACAAACTTTGGAACACATGCAAAAAAAATAATAAACACATATTTTTCAATTCAAAAGACATCGAGCATGTAAAAAAAACTTTATTAGGGGAAACTTTATGAAGACAAATTTGGAGATGAGAAGTCAAATGGCTCTGGTCTGGCCGGTGTTAGGCAGATGCAAAAATATTATTTTATTATATATATATATTATTTTTTGTTTGTTTTCTTTGTAGTTGCCTAACACCAACTTAACTACAATTCTGCTGTACTAGTGGCTGAACCCATAAATATTCCAGAGTGTTCTGCCATTCTACGAGCTACACTATATGGCCTTTACTGTATATGAAAGGGCAGTACACAAAAAAGCAACTCCATAATCACCAATGACTTCTCAAACACCCTTTGCTGCCTTGATCGAGTATACACAAACCTGAAAGAGCACCTGTAGATGCCCCTAGAACATGTATACTTGACCTGTCTTTATAATGGAACAATCCAAAGGAATGTGTTGATTGCAAACAAAATTAGTTTGCATATTGTCTCCAAAATGTGCCCCTAAAGTTTCAACACAAAGGACTTGGCAGCTGATGCTTTGAAATTGCTTGAAAAACTTGCAGGTCTGATTTTTTTCTCTTAAAGCAAAAACAGAGCCCAAGCTGTAATATACATGCAGTAGCATTTTTTGGCCAGCAGAAGGAGCCCTGTATCTGTCAAACAGGGCTTACCTAATGTGAACCTATGAGAGATGGTTTTGTATATATTTAGTGTGTCAGTACTGAATAAGTGATTTTCCATTAAACCACCAGGTCCTGCCAGTGGGTTTTATGGAAAATTAGTTGGTCATGAGGATGTTAAGCCCAGAAAAGTCAACTGCATCTTCAAATGCTCTCAAAGCTTGTTTTCTTTTTTAGGTGTTGTCCATCTTTCTTCAGTCACTCTGCTAGTGCAGTTTTCATATCTAGATATTGAAAGGGTCATTACAGAATAGTAATTAACTAGAACCGCTGAATATCTCCATATTAAGAAGCAAGGAATGTGAATGCAGAAATATACTCAGAAATAGCAGGATATTGTTGAATTATGTATATTTAAATGTATTTTGTTTAAATGGCTTAATGGGAGTGAGGTCACTCTGTCTGAAGAACATGGAAATTGTGGCTCTCTTCCATTATTTTATTGGCTGACAATATCTTTTATTTCAAAGAATAGTATTTAAAGCAATTTTTTTTCCACCGAGCTGAAATATAGCCATTGTTCTCCATAGCCTTATCTAAGTAAATTGTGTGCTGACTTTACAAAGGAGTTGGCTGTTATTTTTTTTATTAGATAACTACAACACTGGAAAAAAAAAACACAGCCATTATATTACATACAAACTGTATTTTGGATTTAAATGTTAGTTGCAAGTTTCTCAGGAAACCGTAACACCCCAGGGTGAAAGAAAGTGAATAAATATTAGTATTACACAATCACAATTGCTATGTAAAAATTACAATGGTTAAAGCAATACTCTCCGAGTACTTTACCTAATTATTTTAATATACCGGTTGGATGGAGTAGAGGTAACATCACAGCTCTAACCATGGAGACACAGGTTCGAATTCCAGCAAGAGCACCTCTCCAGTAAGTGTCCTTGGGCAAGACACCTAACGGTACATACTTGCCATCCAGTTCATACGTGAAAATGAAAGAAATCTTAATGTTTCCTTCCTGGTAAAATCCTTTCTGGATTTTTTTTTTATATATATATGTTTGTTGAATTGAAAATAAAATAAATATTGAAGCCAATCTCTAAAGAAGACACACAATTACATAAAAATACAGTAGCTGAATATATATATATGGCCCTCAAGAAATTCTCAAGCCGATCTGTTGTTTTGCTCTGATGACACCGGACACAAAGTCAGATAGTTCCTCAGTGACCTTCAATGTGAACTTCGTGTAAGATCTCATTTATGGCAGTTTGCAGCATTCCTGCAATAACATTCAGTGGTCTGAGTTTGAGTCCAATTGACATTAATGTGTACATTACTGGTAGTGGTGATCATCAACATTATTGGTATTTGTGCTTGGCATAAAATGCCCTTTGCTTCATTTGGAATACCACTAGTCAGGAGTTAAGTCAAGCAGGAACAAGTGAAAATTTTGTACCTCCACTATTTTGCGGGAGGAACTGAGTTCCATTTGATCCACACACACTGTAGGACTTTCGTATTTTAGGTTTTGAGCTTTATCTGTTCTTTTACATCACAATAAATATGATAATTATCATAATGATTCCATAAAAGCTTCCCTGGTTACAGTGGTTATATCTTTATTATTAATTTCAATTTCAGTGTGGGCTAAGTATGAAAAAAGAAATTACTTGGGGTGGCAGTCAGAAGACATGGTGAGTTTGCATACAATGTCCTTATGCAGGATATGACCCCTACCAACTAGTAACCATCTAGAAGCAGGCATGTACTGGCCATAGGGACTACAGGGAGATTCCCAGTGGGTCGATGGCTCAGTAGACCAGTGTGAATACTGATTCACCGTGCGGATCGACTCCCTTAATAGGTGAGGTGAGAACTTCCTCACCGTCTGTCTGTAAAACAGATGCGGTCTGCCACAGTCAATGGCGTAGCAACCGGGGGCAGCTGTTGCGGGTGCCCCAGGTGCAGGGCCTAGCGGGGGGCACCTGCCGCCGGTGCCCCCAGTTATTATGCCACGGCCATTGCCCGGAGACCTGGGGGCAGGGCTCGAGTCCTGCGGGAATGCAGGTTCCCACTGTGGCCCAAGCCCGACACGTGAGCACGCAGCATGCTGCCTCGCGCTGCCACCGGCCTTCTGAAGGCTGTGATGCGGCCTACAGGCGAGATCTCATGCGATCTCGCGAGAGTGCATCAATAGCCTTCAGAAGCCGATGGGCCTTGTGGAGGAGCTTGCGGGTCCCCATCTGAGTCTGTGAGTGATTGATTCTGGGGGTCCTCCTGTGCCTCTGTATATAATTCTGGGGGTCCTCCTGTGCCTGTATATATAATTCTGTGGGTCCTGTGCCTGTACATATAATTCTGGGGGTCCAGTGCCTGTGTATATAAAATTCTGGGGGTCCAGTGCCAGTGTATATAATTCTGGGGTCCTATATTTTGTCCCAGTCCGGGCCAGCTTATAACCAGAGTGGATGTTTATATAATGAGTGGGGGGGGGGATTCTGCCCCGGGTGCCCATAACTCTGGTTATGCCACTGGCCACAGTCTCATATTGGAGCCACCGTGCCGATGAGACCTGCTGCGCAACCTTAAGACATGGTGCACACTCAACCTCAGTGCCGCTGTGTTACTTTACCCAATCACTGTGCAGCAACTCCTGTATCTGTAGAGCGATTAGTTGAGTGATCCGGTTGGTTTATATACAATTTTTTTTAAATTTTTTATTTATGTTTCTACAAAATCACAAAGTCTCCCTGAAGTAAGGCCACGTAAGGCCATCACACAATGGCACAGCAATACACCTAAGTAAAACGATGAGCTAGAGCCCACAAAGAAGTCATCTTTAAAGACAAAAGGGGAAACAAAGAAAAGCACACACCAAAAAGCTTCCCGGAACCCGAAAAAAAATAAGTAAAAAACAGAGGGGAAGAAAGGTAATGGCAAAGGCCGCATGCCTGACCCTCGTGGCTCATTCCTGCAAGACTGAAGAATAGCAGGAGTCCACGGAAGTGGGTATGTCACAAGGCCAGGGCACTCATGGGCCAGGCATGGCAGGCAGAGCCATGGTAACTGTCATGATGGCGCAACCCGAGAATGCCCATAAATGCCAGAAAAAAGGGGGAGGGGTCAAGAGAGGCCAACAGTGCGATCCGTTGTGCAAAAAAACTCCACAAACCCCACAAAGAGAGTCAGCCAAGAAGCCACTTAAAAAACAAACATAAAAGTCACCAGAACGTCCATCAGCAGGAAAATTAAGGAAAAAAAAAGGGAGAAAAAAATAAATGGGGAGTTCTCTTCAGCCTGCGTCCACAAAGAGAGGCAAAACACTGCTAGGTAAAGCAGGGTACACAACCCCTACAGGAACGCGTGCCTGGCGAGGAAGCAGCATGCCAACGAAACATCGAGGAATTACAACATCTGCTCCAACCTGGTCGCACTGCAGAAGGCTCTGGCCCTGGTCCCCGCACACGGTCTTCGAGGATCCCTTGGGATCAATAGCAACAGTCGCCAACACAGCAGCAGGGAGATGAGAGCACCTGACATGCACTTCAAGGGCCTCAGGAACTGCTGAAGGCATTGCCTCCTCGAACTGTAGACACCAAGCTCACAGCATCCAGCTCTGTCACGTGGTCGTGAAGCGGCCGTTCCAGGTCCAGCATCGAAGCAGGCCTCAGACTCTCCGCTGCCGCACTGCATCCGATCTCCAGGGCTCCCATCCAAACACAAACAGTCAGTGCGCTAGGTTCCCCCTGGAACAGGGTGCAGATGGCTCTGATCGCCCAGACTATATCGCCCTGGGTAGCGGGCAAGTCGTCTGAGGCATCCGGGAGAGGGTCATCCCCGCGCAGGCCTCCAGCAATCAGCCAATCCAGAGAGTCATCGAGCCAGCAATGAGACCACCACGGGCAGCAACCAGAGTCCCCCTCCGTAGCCCCCGACGGGTCACGAGGGGAATGCGGACCCACCGACATCTCTGAAGGCAAAAAGGAACAGCAGGGAAGAGCCAGTAAGCAGGGAAGATGGCCATTGGAGCTAGGCCGCATGGAGGCAGAAGGGGATAAGGCAGTCCAGGGTGAAGGCCCCATCAAGGAAGCCTGTCCGCCGGAACATAGGTAAATGTCTGCAGTCAGGAGGCAAGAGTGAGTGAAAATACCTTCCAGGAGAGCTGTAAAATTGTCAAATTAAACTCAGCAAGAACGGAGCTCCTCAAACTTGCAGCCGCTTACCTCGACCTCAGGTCACGCCCCTTATATACTATTTTTGTGCATGTTTGTATAATTAAAGTGGACCGGACTGGATGAAGTCCAGGGCTGATTTTTTTTGTCCCAGTCCAGCCCTGTCTAGAAGTAACAGCTCATAGATTACCACTTCACTCCCCTTGGTAGCTCACAGTTTCTACTTGCCTATCTCCATGGACAGAACAGGAGATACATATGTGGCCAGACTGAATAATTTGATGTTTAACATGTCTCGTCATATTTGTATAAATGTTATTACTAATAAATTCTCCACTGTACAAAACAAACACTACATGGCATTTGAGCATGGTGTGTCAAACATTGTTACATCCGGACATTTCCAAACACATTTAAATGCATTAAATTACTATATAATCTGAATTATTGTGATGCAGTACTGTGAGTCAATACATTGTTTATTGTTGTACTGTTAGAGAACAAAACAAATGTGTTACAGCTTGTTCCTTCTCTGTGGTAAGCTTTGTCTCATTGTGTTTGAAAATGCGCTGTGCGTTTCTGTTTATTTTTGTGGCATTTACTGAAATAAACTGTAGTTTAACATTTTTTCATTGTGTGTATGCTTTGAAAATATGATAACTTTGACCTCTTAAAAAAAACGCTACTAATTTCTATGCTGGTTGCAAGATGTTAGCTGAGACAGGATACACTGAGAGGCAGGACCAGGTTGTTGAGATTGTGTACTGAAAAATCTGCAAGGAGTACCATCTACATTTGCCGTGGTGGGAAGTGCCATGAAAGGTAGTCGAGAATTAGCATTCTACGATCCAGATTCCAGAGAGGGCTTCCTGGGTTTCTCAGTCCTGGCCAACGTTTTTGGGTGCCAGCAGTCTAATTTGCATATGGAATAGTCTTCTCTGTAATGGCACCATTGAGCTAAAACCAATTGTACTATATTATACGTAATAATGTCTTTGACATGAATATTTTTTGTATTGTTTATTTGGGTAGTAAATCAAATCACCTAGAAAAATAAATTGAAAGACATTTTCAGTAAATTTAAGCATGATACGAAGTAAGGACTAATGAAAAAGTAAACTTGAGCGAGCAAAGATAACTTATGGCAAGCTTGTAAATGTCTTTTGAATGCAGTGGGCTCTATTCCATCCCTGCTGTAAACTAGAGCTTTGTAAACCAAACAACTCCATGACTATAGTGGCTCTGGGAAGTTTACACCAAGGTTAGAATAGAGCCCATTGTGTGCAAATATGTGTGGAGTTATGAAAAACCCTTTGCATTTTCTTTTCATGATACTTTCAAAATGCTTCCGCCTGCACCAAGTTATCTGCTATTTCTTCATCCATTGCCCAAAGTCTTATCCACTCTTCGGTGGCGTAGCGTGGGGGGGGGCTGGGGGGGCCTTGGCCCCGGGCGCAGTTTTCTTAGGGGCACATAATTTCAAAAGAAATTTGCGCCCCATAAAGTTGAGGCCGGACTGACCCGCCGGGCCCTCGGGCGCCGCCCAAGGGCCCGCGGGTTGAGGGGGCCCAGATGCCGGGCAGCGGGAGTGCCTGCCTGGTCCTGAACAGTGAGTCCGTCCGTGTTGAAGGGGAGGCGGCTGCGTGCAGGCGCAGGTCACGTGGTCCGGCTAATCAGGTGGTACTGAGTCTCTGTACCACCTGACTGGACGGACCGCATGACCTGCGCACGCACGCAGCCGCCTCCCCTTCAACACGGACTCACACGCTGTTCAGGACCGGGCAGGCACTCCCGCTGCCCGGCATCTGGGCCCCTCAACCCCTGCTGGATCCGGAGCTGGGGCAATATCCATGTATGAGCTGGCTGCCGCTGGGGCAATATCCAGGTGAGAGCTGGGGGCAATATCCAGGTGAGAGCTGGGGAAATATCCATGTGTGAGCTGGGGCAAATCCATGTGAGAGCTGGGGCAATATCCATGTGTGAGCTGGGGCAAATCCATGTGTGAGCTGGGGCAAATCCATGTGAGAGCTGGGGCAATATCCATGTGTGAGCTGGGGCAAATCCATGTGTGAGCTGGGGCAAATCCATGTGAGAGCTGGGGCAAATCCATGTGAGAGCTGGGGCAAATCCATGTGAGAGCTGGCAGCTGGGGCAATATTCATGTGAGAGCTGGGGCAAGTATCCATGTGAGAGCTGGGGCAAATCCATGTGAGAGCTGGGGCAAATCCATGTGAGAGCTGGGGCAATATCCATGTGAGAGCTGGGGCAAATCCATGTGAGAGCTGGCAGCTGGGGCAATATTCATGTGAGAGCTGGGGCAAATCCATGTGAGAGCTGGCAGCTGGGGCAATATTCATGTGAGAGCTGGGGCAGTATCCATGTGAGAGCTGGCTGGGGCAATATCCATGTGAGAGCTGGCTGGGGCAGTATATCCATGTGAGAGCTGGCTGGGGCAATATCCATGTGAGAGCTGGCTGGGGCAATATTCATGTGAGAGCTGGGGCAATATCCATGTGAAAGCTGGGGCAATATCCAGGTGAGAGCTGGGGCAATATCCAGGTGAGAGCTGGGGCAATATCCAGGTGAGAGCTGGCTGGGCTCGATAACGTGTCCACAGGTTGGGGGGGCACACAATTCTTGGCTGGCCCCGGGCACTGACAACCCACGCTACGCCACTGCCACTCTCACTTGTCTCGATTTGAACACAGCCCCCGTACTGGCAGCCGAGCAGTGAGCACAATGCTACTCTTCGGTATTTCCAAAATCAAGGAGGAGAGAGGCCAGGTAGGCATACATTTTATATCATAGCCAGCTGTCAATCAATGGTTCCTTTGACCAGCAAATCAGCTCTTTATTGACAGGTCCATATGTTCTGCAGACATAACCTATTCTTAATAAAAGAAGCAACTGGACTTCTATTTTTGTGAAAACAGAGGTGGCTAATAACCTGAAACTATATGCTATGGCACATAGAAGCGATGGTTTACTATATACACAATGTTACCTTCTGGACACCAATTTAAAAAATGAAAGCGCCGCGATCTCCACCGGGAGGGAGCCCCAACCAAACATTCCACGAGGTCGTCACCAAGGTAAGGACGCCGCCGGTAGATAAAATAGAAGAGTGGGACCTCCTGTGGTATCAAGTGAAGAGAAATTTATTCGGGGACAGCAGACCCCATAAAGCAAAGCAAAGTCAGTAACGTTTCGACCCGAGGGTCTTAATTATATGATTAACCTCCCTGACGATTTTCCCGAGTGTGGCAACTTTTTCTACCGATACATTTTGTATCGGGGTTAACTTTTTGTACCGAAAGCGGTATCCCCGAGCCACACTCTGGCTGGATACTTACATGTCCTGCGCTCCCTCGCTGATCCCCGCAGTCTCCCCCAGCCAATCGCAACATCATACTGCCTGGTTCTCTTCTCGCGAGGAATGAACCAGGAAGTGTGACATCGCGATCGGCTGCAGTGTGACTGCGGGGACAGCGAGGGAGCGCAGGACATGTAAGTATCGGCCCGAGTGTGGCTCGGGGATACCGCTTTCAGTATTGAAAGTTAACCCCAGAGCAACACTTATACCGCTAGGGGGCCAGATTAATTGGACCGATTCTGACATATAAAATATGTCAGAATTGGACCGCCAGGGAGGTTAAGACCCTTGAAAAGACGTTGAAACCCTTGTTAAGACGTTGAAACATTACTGGCTTTGCTTTATGGGCTCTGCTGTCCCCAGATAAATTTATCTTCACTTGATTACACTGGTGGTCCCACTCTTCTATTTTTTCTACACCAATTAAGAAAAGACACTCCATTTTGGGAAGCGTTTTTCCAGGAGTAATCAAAAAATTCAGGTGTAATCAAAATATTTTTGATTGCTCCCAAATAGTAGCATTTTAAATTTGTCCATAAGTCAATTTTTTAAATAAAATCCTTTTAATATTTTTATGTTTTGTCACTATAGTTGCGGTAATTTTAGTGTAAGGGTTTGCTTATGCATCATAAGAAGAAGCAGAAACTATCATGATAAACAGACAGTGCTCAAGTAAACCATCAACTAGGATGCAGAGGCACTGAGTTTCTTGGGCAATGCCCTTAAATAGAAAGTTCACATTGACAGGTGGGAAAGACTAAATTAAACTGCACCCATGGCCTCCTACAAGTAAAGCAACACAAAAACCAGGACTGGAACAAGCAGGGCTCCCAAGGTCAAAGGAATGACCCCTAATCAGGAGTCAAATCTATTCAGGTCTTTAATTCATGCCAATCTGGCTGTTTGAAGGGATCCATTATGGGCCATGATAGAATCTGTTGAGTAAAGATGAAGCAAAAATGGAGCAGATTGTCAGGGTGGGATTAACCCTAACCCTGAATGTAACCCTAAACCTAAAACAAAATAAATAGTAGAAATAGTAACCAAACCCTAATTACAAACCTTAATCCGAAAACTAACCCTAGGCCTCAAAATAGATCACTTCTGAAAATGAATTGCACTATTGAATTTGGAAGCCTTCATATTGGAGAATCTTTTTTAATTGTCGCAAATTTTATCGTGTTTGTTTTTCACCCTGTCCAGAAGATATCATCATTTACATAGAATACCAGAAGTCATAAAAGGTAGGGGCTAGTAGATATTATGGTCTGCAGAGCAGTAATTATTTCATTTTATTGGGGTTTGTTTCGCTGCATTACAACTGAAAAAGAATGCATTTAGAACTCCATATCCATCTGAGCCCTTGTAAACAAGTCCAGTAAATGAGAGAGTGGGCAATAATTAGGAGGCATCATGACTGTCCGGAGGAACTGATCGGACCCAAGCCCTTGCTCCCATATCTTTATGTTACTTACACTTATTAAGTTGGCATATTTTTGCATGTCTGATATTTATCCTTCTCTTTCCATAGAGAGATAGTATGGAATAAAGATATACATACAAACATAAAGGTATATATTATTTTGAACAATCTATATATATAAAATTTTAATTTGCAAGCACTGGAACACAAAAGTACAGTTTGACAAACGTGTTTCATAAAACACAGCGGGCAAAAATAGCAAAACGTTTTATAACAGCATAGAAGAGAAGATAAGTACAATTTGTTAATCAATTCAGTATGATCACATCTTAGTCCCATTTGCTGCTTTTGATCAATGATCAAAGAGGTGCTAATGTTTCTTCTTATTCTGTTTACCACCCAAAAACATATGTGTCCTTCGATTTGGAATACAGTGCTTGAATTCTGCCTCACTGTGTGAAAGTCACACATAATAAATTTGCTTTTGTCCCAGCATTATGCTAATGCACTCCCAAAACATATCGGTACCAGTGTCATGTACATAATGCAACCACACATTCGTTGCATTCAGAAAGTATTCAGACCCCTTAGTTTCTTTCACATTTTTTATGTTGCAGCATTATGCTATAATATTTTTAATTATTTTTCACATAAAACTACACTCAATACCCCATAAAGACTATAAAAACTGATTTTCGACAACACAGTAAATTCATTTTAAAAAAAAATTGAAATATCTGAAATATCACATTGGTATAATTATTCAGACACTCAACTCAGTACTTCTTGAATCACTTTTGACAACAGTTACAACCTCAAGTCATAATGGGTATGATGCAACGAGCTTTCCACTCCTTGAGTATTTTTTTTGCCATTCATCTCTGCAGATTCTCTCATGCACTGCCAGGTTGGAAAACCATTTTAGGATACTCCACAGATGGTTTAATTGAGTTACAGTTTGAGCTTTGGCCGAGCTACTCAATGACATTCAGAGTTGCTCCTAAGCCACTCTTGCATTGCCTTGGCTGTGTGCTTAAGGTCATTATCCTGTTGGAAGGTGAATCTTCAAGCCTGTCTGAGATTTCAAGCATTGTGGACCAGGTTTTCATTAAGGATTTCTTTGTATTTTGCTGCCTCACTGTTCCCTCAACCCTGACCAGTCTCCCAGTCCCCACTAATGAAAAACACCCCCAAAGCATCATGCTACAACCACCATGCTTCACCGTTGTGATAAACTTTCACAACAGATGAATGGTGCCTGTTTCTTCCAGACCTAAAATATTTAATTGAGGCCACACAATTCTATCTTCATTTCATCAGACCAGAGAATCTTGTTTCACACACTCTGGGAGCCCTGTAGCTACCTTTCTTCAAATTCCAAGCACACTTTCATGTGTCTTACAGTGAGGAGACGCTTCTGTCTGGTCAGTCTGCCATGGAGGCCAGATTGATGGTGTTGCATTAAAGGTTGTTCTTCCCTAAGACCTCCCTTTTTCGGAACCGTTCTCTTCCGCCGGTCCTGACTCTCCAGATATCCCCTTGCCAAGATCAGCCCGGCCTCTGAGTTGCTTGGAGCTCAGTGCCTCGAGCAGCCTGATCTGCAGCTCCAGATCTGCTTGATCTGAAGCTCTGCCTTGGAGCCTCTTTGCATTTCCAGAAGGCCGCTCTGTGCCTTCTGAGGTTGAGTGTAGTGTAGCGTAGTTGAAGGAGACACCAGGCGAGTTGTATGTTCCAACAGGATTCTCTCTTTATGGAAGATTTCACCAGATATTTATACAAAATACAGCAATGCACATTCAAACTTCCCACCCATCCCAACAGTTCTGATTGGTTGGTTCCAAGACCACTGCAGGTTTCCTTCAGGTCCTCTTCAGTTATAATATGCATACCAAATGGTGAACATGTACCTAAAGTCTCTAATTACATTATGTCAGTTAGATATTTACATTAAACATTCTTTAGCCTTCAGCTCACACAACATTTACATAATCTATTGTTCTAACACATCAGATTAAAGACAAACACTATCCCAGACTTCTTGAATCAAACATGCAGCCAGATAAGGGGAAAACTCCTTTTGCATAAATTACACAGCAGTCAAGCTTGTTTACCGGCTACACAAAAACACATTTACCTACAGAAATATAAGTATATTTAAAACTAAAGCTACGCAATTTACACTACATTTAAACTAAAACCAAGCAATGTAAAATATATTTAAAATCACACGTTACAATATAATTGAACATAAAGTCAAGATTTGAAGCGTGGAGCGCTACGTCAGTTCCATGACACTCCCCTCTCCCACACACACACATGATTCTTGCAGCTCACCCAGAGTAGCCATTGGGTCCTTGGTCGGCTCTCTTACAAGGCCCTTCTCCCCAACTGCTCCATATGGAAAGGCAGCCAGCTTTAGGATAAGTCCTCATATTTCTAAACTTTTAAAAAAAATACAAAAAGAAAGTGTCTCGATCCCCATCTTCCTACAGAGCACCGCAATTATGGAATAACCTCCCAGACGCCATCAAATCTTTGCCCAGTCTAAAGTCACTGAAGAGCTCCCTATTAGCATACCTCAATACGGAATGCACCTGTAATTCATGTAATGTAGTGAATATATTTCCTACATATTTATTTTCTCTATTAATCTGCATATTTGTGGGGTTTTTAGCATCTTGCATTGTACTACTTTGTATTTCTGTAACGACTGTAACATTTCAATGTTTTTGATCCCAGGACATACTTGAAAAGGAGAGAAATCTCAATGTATCCTTCCTGGTAAAATACTTTATTAATAAATAAATAAATAAATTAGACTTTATGTAGACAGCTGTGCGTCTTTCGAAATCATGACCAATGAATTGAATATACCACAACTGGACTCCAATCAAAATGTGAAAACATCTCAAAGGTGATCTAGAGAAATTGGAAGTATCTGAGCTAACTTTCAAGTGTCATACCAAATCAGGATACATACTATATACTGTATCAATCTGATATTTCCACTTTTTTTTTTGTTTTCCAAAATTTGCAATGGTCTAAAGATATCTTGCTTTTTCTTTGTGATTATCATATTTTGATCTTACTTTGATGTGAAAAAAATAACAATGTAAACTATTTTTATTCTTTATTAATATAGTGCCAGCTTATTCCACAGCGCTGAACAATGGGCACAATGTAGACAGGGTTACAATACATTGAACAACATTTGACAAACCAGTACAGGAGGAAACGAAGGCCCTATTCCCTTGGGAATTTACAATCTAGAAGGGTTGGAGGTAAAACAGGAGGAGAGGACTGCAAGGTGAGAGTAATGGACTGGTTGGGGCAGTGAGGTGTATTAGTGAGTCGGGTGGTAGGCTTCCCTAAATAGGAATGTCTTTAGGGGAAGTCTTACAGTACAAGGGAGAGTGTTCCAGTGGATGGGGGCTGCGCGGGAGAAATCCTGCAGCCTATCATGCTAAGAGGTGATGCGGGGAGAAGCTATGCGCCGGTCACTGTTTGACCATAGCAGGCTAAGGTGTATTTGGTGAGTAGTGAGGACAGGTAGTGGGGAGCTGAGTTAGTGAGAGCTTTGTAGTTCAGGGTAAGGATTTAGAATTTAAATCTACAGTGGATGGGGAGCCATTGAGAGGACTCGCAGAGAAGAGCAACAGAGACAGAGCGGTGGGCGACGTGGATGAGCCTGGCAGAGGATTGTAGGTGGCGAGATGGGAGAGAGGGAGGCCAGCTAAAAGACTATTACAATATTCAAGTCGGGAGATTATAAAGGCGTGGATGAGTTGCTTTGTGGTGTCAGCGGTAATAAATGACCCAATTCTGGAACTATTACGTAATTGGTAGCGGCAGGAGTAGGAAAGAGACTGGATGTGGGGGATGAAGGAAAGAGCAGAGTCAAGTGCATCTCTGAGACAGAAAACCTGGCTTGATGCGGAGATAGTGATACCATCGACCATGATAGAGAAGTCAGGGGGTGGGGAGCCATTAGTAGGAGCTCAGTCTTTGACATGTTAATCTTTAGGTGGTGAGAGGCCATCCAGGAGGAGATGCCAGATAGGAGGAGAGAAGTCAGGGGTGGAGAGGTAGATCTGAGTATCATCAGCATTAGGGATGAGCCGAACACCCCCCGAGTTCGGTTCGAGCCCGAACCCGAACTTCCCATTTGTTCGGGACCGAACCTGAACCCGAACCCGAACTCCCATGCAAGTCAATGGGGCTGAAAATTCGTTTTTTTAGAGTGCCCTCCAAGAGGGCATATATGCTACATATTTGCCATAAAAGGTGTATGGGGGTCCGGGTAGTGCCCTGGGGGACAGGAAACAAGGACAAAAAGTAAAAAAAAACGTTTTTAAAGGGACAGTGAGTTTTCCATGAAATAAGGGTTAAAAATAAAAATGAAAAATTCCTTCAAATATCGTGCCTAGGAGGTCCCCATAACCTGCCTGTGAAGTGGCGGATTTCTAGGATGTATAGAAATATGTAAAAACCCAAAAATGACATTTCAAATGACGGTAAATGCTTTTCCTTTAATCTATCCATAAACAACTGCTTGGGGCGGCAGTCTGTATGAAAAGAGGAGACATTTTCGGACACGCAGAAAAAGTTTACTGAATTTTTGGCGGTGAAAAGCAGGAGAATGGAAACTTCTAGACCAAAAAGCCGATTTGGAAAGTGAGATAAATGGGAGAATTTTTCTGGTTCGGCTATTTTGACCTAGAATTTTCCATTCTCCAGTCATTCTCCTGAGTTTCACCTTTCTCTGAATAACCCTGTCAGGGTTATTCAGAGAGCGGTGAAGAGCAGGAGAATGACTGGAGAATGGAAAATTCTAGGTCAAAATAGCCAAACCAGAAAAATTCTCCCATTTAAGCTAGGGTCAGACTAGCGAATTTTTAACGTGCGTTTAGGCGCACTTAATCACGGCCGCACTAGCAGCAAATGACGGCCAATGACGCCAATATACGAAGTACGGTCGCACGAAAGTCCGGCTGCAAGTGGAAAATGAACGCATTTTTTCGAGAACGCAGAACCGCTAGTACGGACGTACAGAGTGCGCTGCGTCCACTAGCGGCGTGTGTGCATGATTTGGAGACGTCAGACCCTGCTCATGTCCGGCCAACATACTGTCCAGACACCCAAAATTTCCTGGTTTGGATCCGTAAAAAATCACGCACAAAAATGCACATCGTATGACCGTTTTCGCGCAATCCGTGAAAAAATACGGCAATGCGTTCGGACGCACTTTTTGACGGTCGCTGCGAAAAATGCGTTAGTCTGACCCTAGCCTTATCTCACTTTCCAAATCGGCTATTTGGTCCAGATTGTTCTCTTTTCCTGCCATTTTCCTGGTTTTCACCTTTCTCTGAACAACCCAGAGAGAGAGATGAAAGCTAGGAGAACTGGCAAGAGAAGAGAACAATCTAGACCAAATAGCCGATTTGGAAAGTGAGATAAATGGGAGAATTTTTCTGGTTTGGCTATTTTGACCTAGAATTTTCCATTCTCCAGTCATTCTCCTGAGTTTCACCTTTCTCTGAATAACCCTGTCAGGGTTATTCAGAGAGCGGTGAAGAGCAGGAGAATGACTGGAGAATGGAAAATTCTAGGTCAAAATAGCCAAACCAGAAAAATTCTCCCATTTAGGCTAGGGTCAGACTAGCGAATTTTTAACGTGCGTTTAGGCGCACTTAATCACGGCCACACTAGCAGCAAATGACGGGCAATGACGGCCAATATACGAAGTACGGTCGCACGAAAGTCCGGCTGCGCAACGCGAGTGGAAAATGAACACATTTTTTCGAGAACGCAGAACCGCTAGTACGGACGTACAGAGTGCGCTGCGTCCACTAGCGGCGTGTGTGCGTGATTTGGAGACGTCAGACCCTGCTCATGTCCGGCTAACATAACGTCCAGACACCCAAAGTTTCCTGGTTTGGATCCGTAAAAAATAACGCACAAAAATGCGCATCGTATGACCGTTTTCGCGCAATCCGTGAAAAAATACGGCAATGCGTTCGGACGCACTTTTTGACGGTCGCTGCAAAAAATGCGTTAGTCTGACCCTAGCCTTATCTCACTTTCCAAATCGGCTATTTGGTCCAGATTGTTCTCTTTTCCTGCCATTCTCCTGGTTTTCACCTTTCTCTGAACAACCCTGAGAGAGAGGTGAAAGCCAGGAGAACTGGCAAGAGAAGAGAACAATCTAAACCAAATAGCCGATTTGGAAAGTGAGATAAATGGGAGAATTTTTCTGGTTTGGCTATTTTGACCTAGAATTTTCACTTCTCCAGTCATTCTCCTGCTTTTCACCGCTCTCTGAATAACCCTGTGAATGTTTAATCCCGAGGTGAAAAATAACATTGCTTTAGATTTTTTTCAAACACCAGTTAAATGCAGCATATTAGGATGTTTTAGGGAAATTAATTCTCAAATCCCAATCAGAAGCAGACACCACCCCACACTCAGTACAAATATTGTACAATGTATCAAATTGATTACCTGACTAAAAACACCTGGTGTTATGCCCGTTTGTGAACAGAGGTAATTTAGAGTTGATAATCTTTCAAACGTACACATTAGTTTTTAATTCAATATCTAATAAACCGTTGCTTATAATATTATGCAGTAAAGAGTCTCTTTATTTCTAGATTTTTTTGTATTTTTTTAAGCATTTTCTATACTTTTTCAAAATTTCTTTTTTTTTTCGAACCAGAACCGAACATGCCCAAAAAGTTTGAAATTCACGAACTTTCGAACTGCCAAAGTTCAGGTCGAACTCCGAACCGTCCGAACCCGAACAGCTCATCCCTAATCAGCATAGAGGTAGGTATCAAAGCCAAAGCAGTTAATGATTTTGCCCAGGGAGGAGGTGTAGATAGAGAAGAGCAGAGGACCTAGGATAGAGCCTTGAGGTACACCAACTGATAACCGCATTGTAGAGGCGGTTAGCAGCAAATGACACAGAGAAGGACCTGTTAGACAAATAAGAGTCAATCCAAGAGAGTTCAGTGTCACAGAGACCAAGAGAGCTGAGAGTCTGTAGATGGAAGAGTTGGTCAACAGTGTCAAATGCAGCTAAGGCTAGGGTCAGACTGAGGCAGTGCGAACGCGCGTTCTGGCGCACTTAATCACGGCCGTGCTAGCAGCAGATGCCAGGCAATGACGGCCAATATACGAAGTACGGTCGCACAAAAGTCCGGCTGCGCAACGCAAGTGGAAAATGAACGCATTTTTTCGAGAACGTAAAACCACTAGTACTGACGTACAGAGTGCGCTGCGTCCGCTAGCGGCGTGTGTGCGTGAATTGGAGATGTCAGACACTGCTAATGTCCGGCCAACATAACGTCCAGATGCAAGAAGTGTTTTATTGATGATCCGTACAAAATCACGGATGAAACTGCGCATCGTATGACCGCTATTGCGTATTCCGTGAAAAAATACGTCCATTCTTCGAACGCACATTTTCACGGACAACGTGAAAAATGCGTTAGTCTGACCCTAGCCTGAGAGGTCAAGCAGGATGAGAAGAGAATAGTGGCAGTGGTTTTTAGCATTTAAGAGGTCATTGGTGACTTTGGTGAGGGCAGTTTCTGTTGAGTGTAGCGGACGGAAGCCTGATTGCGGGGGGTCAAGTTGGGAATTAGAGGACAGGAAGAGGGAGAGGCAGGTGAAAACTAGTTTTTCCAAGAGCTTAGGTAAACGGAAGCAGGGATACAGGGCGATAGTGGGATGGAGAGTTGGGATCAAGGGAGGGTTTCTTTAGTTTAGGGGTAACTTGTGCATGTTTGAAGGCAGATGGGAAGAAGCCGGAGGAGAGTGATAGGTTGAAGATGTGTATGAGAGCAGGGGTGAGGGAGGAGGAGAGTGTAGGTATTACCTGTGAGGGAATGGGGTCTAGCGGGCACAAAATAATGTAGGCTGTAACACATAAACAGGTACCATTACTCCATCGAGCTATGTACATGTATTATCAGTTAAACAAAGGTAATGTAGAAAGGGTAAAGGAAAATGAAATATTAAGTGGACATTCAAGTAGTGTACTCACATTTACTCCATGCACAAGTAATAGTGTAAACAAGTCTCTTTTTCCTTCCTTCTCTGCACACAGTTCCATATTCTTTCAGGAATATACCCTGGGTCAACTCATTTTTATCACTTGTAAAGTGCTCTAAAAGGCATGTTACAGTTACAGTAGTATTTCTAAAGCGCTAATTAAATTCCATAGCACTGTACAATGGGGATGTGTGTTCAGATGGCATTAAACTAGGGATGGTAATGGAATGTGAGTCTGAAACTATATGATCAGGCAGGCGGCTGATGAAAACAGAGTAGACGCAAAGTTAATTGTATACACTGGCGTGAAGAAACCACAAACAACTCATAATTTAAATGGAGCCTAGATATAGCAGTAAATGAAAATGAATACTTATTGAATACAGAAGATTAAGTGATACTGTGGAATGTCTGTCGGTATATTCAAAAGCCAATAAAATACTTGTATGACTATGTTTCAAAGGGATTTTAAAAAGGGATATTGTAGCATTTGCAGACACACGGATACATCTATTTATGAAATACACCTGCTTGTGAAAACATTATACAACATATATAAAGGCCATTGCTGGCTCTAATGTTTGTGGGGCCAGGTGCTATGTTTAACCCCTTCACAGCAGAAGACGTGGGGGGAACATCAAGGGATTCTCCCGCTATATGCAAAGGACATTCCCCACACGTCTTCCACTAAGCGGGCTCTGCTCGCTATACTCACCTCTCTCCTCCGGGGTCCCGAGGCGATGGGCGCAATGATATCAGTTTCATGCGCCCCTCCCCCTGGCACCCATCCTGGATGTGAGCCAAGCCTCCTGGGCCTCTCCCCGTCCATTGACCACATCGCGCAAAACAATATTCTGAAGCAATTTTCCAGTAACGTGATAAAATAAATTGTGATTCATAAGTCTAGAAAAACATTCTTTCCATCTGGTATCCATATCACATTTTTAGACTTGTTATTACAATTAATTTGTGCTTGTGTACAATGGGTATATGTTTCCCTAGGAAATAAATAACATTACCATATAAACACTTTCACTTTCATGGGTGTGGAACATGATTTTCACACTATCAGGTTTATTCAGAGAGTGGTGAAAAGCAGGAGAATGACTGGAGAACGGAAAATTCTAGGTCAAAATAGCCAAACCATTTATCCCATTTATCCCGCTCTCTGAATAACCCTGTATGTTTCCTGTGAATTTTTTTATAGAATAAAAATAGTTTTTGTTTTTTATTAAACATGTGTAATGAAGATTTTCCACTGTTTTTCTTAACTCTGACCATGCTCAGAAAACTGCCAGCACCTCTGTAAAAAGGATAGTTATTGCTAACAAAATAGACCACCTCTCCAGTAAGCGTCCTTGGGCAAGACACCTAACGGTACATACTCGCCACCCAGGACATACTTGAAAATGAGAGAAATCTCAATGTATCCTTCCTGGTAAAATCCTTTCTCAAAAAAAAGAGAAGAAATATGTGTATTTTGCGCAAATTTTTGCAAATTGTTCCAAGTAAAAATGTTTAATTATAAAATAGTCCACTGGTGTGCATCTGTACAAAACAGACTTTGCATGCTAGTGTTTTTAGGTTAGGGTCAGACTTAGGCAGTGCGAACGCGCGTGCAGACGCACTTTATCACGGCCGTAGTAGCAGCAAATGACGGCCAATGACGGGCAATATACGCAGTACGGGCGTACAAAAGTGCGCCCACACAACGCAACCGGCAAACGAACGCATTTTTTAGAGAACGTGATACCGCTAGTTCAGACGTACAGAGTGCGCTGCGGCTGCATAGCAGCGTGTGTGCGTGATTAGGGGACGTCAGACGCTGCTAATGTCCGGCCTACAAAACGTCCAAACAGCCAGAGTTTCCAGGTTTTGTTGGAGTGTACCTGCAACTGGTGTGAAAAATGTCTGGACCAGGAATTGATGTGGAGAGGCTGATCAGCGCTGTGGGGGAGCATCCAGAGATATGGGACACGGCCTGCGAGAGGTACAAAGATAAGGTGAAGAAGGCCAGCGCACGGGTCGTGGTGTCACGTGTCGTGTACCCAGAGTATGATACGTGGTCAGAGAAAGAGCAGAATATGCAGAGTGAGCATATGATTATTTAATTCATAATCGCATACATGTAAGTCACAATAAGAATACGAATAAAATAAATAATTCATTGTCGTGAAATCTCAAATGCTCCCCAGCTGCCAGGGCACCTGATCTGCATCGCTAGTAAAATAATTAGACAGAGCATCGCGAAACCTGTTGCTGTGTCTATTCACAGCTATTATGTCATCGTTCGCATAATCTTCCAGACCCATAACTGTGAGGGTATCATCAAAATTAAAACCATCCCTGGCACGAACATAATTATGTAGGAGGCAGCAGCATTTGACTATATCCACACAGAAATCAACATGTACATCAAGCGGTCTATGTAAAATCCTCCACTTGTTGCTCAGTATGCCAAAGGTACACTCGACATACCGTCTCGCCCGTGACAGCCTGTAATTGAACACCCGCTTCTTCACAGTCAGGTGTGTCCCTGAGTAGGGCCGTAGGAGATGTGTGGATAGGCCGAATGCTTCGTCACCCACGAAGGCATAGGGGACTGCCACGTCACTGCCAGGACAAGGAGTGGGTCTGGGGATGTTCAGGGACCCACTCTCAATTTCATTCCACAGTGTGGCATTCCTGAACAGTGTGGAGTCAGAGTCTTTGCCGTATGAACCGACATCCACATACACAAAACTATAGTTGGCATCTGCCACCGCCAGTAGACCAATGGAAAAGAAATGATTATAATTCTGATACAGTGAGCCACTCTGCTGTGGCTTCACTATGCGGACATGTTCGCCATCCACGGCTCCCAGGCAATTTCGGAAAGTTGTCTCTCTCCCAGAATCCTGCTGCAATTTCTACACATGCCTTGTGTGTCGTGTTGGCAAACATTGGTCCTTCATGGTGTGCCATATTGTTTGGCACACCTTGCGGACGATCTCACCAGCTGTTGATCTGCCAATGCGGAAGTTGTAATGCAGATCCTTCAAACTGCATCCACTAGCAAGATACCTAGAAGACATAATAAAAATGTTTTATTATGATCACATCCGATGAACCCAAGCTAATGTCACACTCATCATGTTTTGCAGCACAAGAGGCCATGAACAAATGGCGCACAGTACGCGACAACTATACGCAGGTACAGAAAAGACAAGCCATGGCTGCGCGCTCTGGAGCTGGCTCGAAGAAGGTCCGTGGATATATATACACGGAACAACTGTTGTTCCTCCGAAGGACCCAGGAACCGCAAAGTAACATCAGCAACATCGACCAGCCATTGACCTCCGGCTCACAGGTCCAAAACCTGCTACCAGGAGGTTCTGCCAGCTGCCAGGAGGAGGTCAACCGGGGTGGTGCAGAGTCGCAGCTGGAGGAGGATGTGGAGACAAGACAGGTGCAAGGTACAGCACCAACAGTCAGCACCAGACCTGCACAGAGGAGAAGGGCACCAGCTACAGACCTGGAGCAGGCCATGGTTACCTTCATGGAGGCTCAAACTGACCATCCACATCAACGCTGCATGCTTGCCAACTCCGAGGACATGTCATTTTTTAATTCTTGTCTGTCCCTCCTCAACCAGATGACCCCAGCTCAGAAGGTGGAGTACCGCCACAGATCCCTGGCAATATTTGATGACTTCCTTTCCCGTCCCCAACAGGCAGCCGTTTATTACGGTGCTGTGCCACCATCCGCCAATGCCAGTGGATCTTCCCTCCCCAGTCAGGTGCTGTCCACCCACCCACCCATGCCCCCTGTAGGTAGGCCACCCACAGAGTCGGAGTCCTGCTCTAGCCACACCACCGGCCCTCATGACCCCGATGCTCATCGGTATCATGATCTGTAATACATGTCATAATTATGTATTTAGTTTGTTTGTAATCATGTGTTGTATGGTTTGACGTTTAATATATCCTGACCTTCAGTTGACAAGATTATAATATATGTCCAGAATATATTATTGTTATTTTCTTTCATGTGTTTAATATAATATAATTTGTTTGGTCTACATTGTTGTCGGAGTCATTTATGATTCTGTACGTGTGATGTGATGTGATGCCCGTGTGTGTGTGTATGCATGTGCCAGTGGGCATATGACTACAGACATGATGCACTCATGTCAGGTGACTGGCAGCGATGTCATGCATGCAGGTGTGTGATAGTACGTACCGCAAAGTGATGACCAGCATCTCCTCTGGTGGTATGGCAGCCCTCATGTAGGTGTTCCTCTTGGTCAGCGGCTCGCGTACCCGCGACAACAGTTTCGTCAAAGGAGGGGATGGACATCCGCATGTAATTGAAGAACTTGACGGGGTCTCTCTCTCGCAGTGGCCTGTACAGCGTCACAAAGTGTCCATGCGTGGGTCTGGCAGCGTTAATTTGATGCACCCAGCTTCGCCGTTTTCCCTTCTTCTTAAGGTACAGGTACCCCATTGCAGCCAACAGAAACACTTGTACTGCATCCATCTTTGAAAAACGTCACCATACACCAAATGGCTTTTTATACCCCTTCCCCTTATTTTTTCATTCTTCAATTAATTAGATTCATCAGATTTCTGTCTTTTTTCACAGCTCTGTCAAAAAATACGTCCAGAATTGCGCATCGTCTGACTGGTTTCGCGTATTCCGTAAAAAAATGCGTTTGCACGCATCAACGCACTTTTTGACAGTAGACGTCAGAAATGTGTTAGTCTGACCCTAGCCTTAATATTCCTTTCAGAACGAAATGCAAATAATGACCTGCAATAATTTACCATTAACCCTTTCGCTGCTGAGGCGTTTCACACCTCTGTGCTGAGGTCATTTTTACCGGTTTTGATCATCATGTTTAAATGCGTTTTGAAGGCTTATTTTAGTATATGACCCAGACATATTATATATCGTTCTTTCCGTCAGACTCGGCAGATTAATAATATGTCATTATTATATGTATACGTCATGACCTGTCTGTATATTATAACAAAAAATGCAATAAAATATGAATTTTCAATAATTTACAACGTGTAAAGTGGTTTTTTTTCACATTTTAACATGCGAGCAATTGCGGTTATATTTTGTATGGGGTGCGCTTGTTAAAAAAATTAGAGATGGGGTCTCGTTACATTTTTTTTGGGGGGAAATTACGTGATTTTTAACAAACGCACCGCATACAAAAATCGTTAGTGCAGCATCATTGTTCACATTATAATTGAAATGGGAACAATATTGCTGCATTAACAAACCAAAAAAAAAAAAAAACTTGTTTATTTTTTTTTTATAATTTTTTTTAAAATATTTTTTCATTTTTATTTATTTTATTTTTTTTAAAACTTTTTTCACAGTGGTGTTTGGTATCGTTGGAACGGCCATGCTCTGGCCGATCCAACAGTACCAAACATTAACCCCTAGCTGCCACGAATCGGGAGATAGGGGATTCATTGGAATCCCCTATCTCCACCGTTGGTGGCAGCTAGGGGTTAACTCCAGGACTGGCGTCATCGTGCTATGCACGATGACGCCAGTCCTCAGGGGGAGTTCCCGGAGGCTTGGCCGACATCCAAGATGTCGGCCAGCTCCGGGAAAGGATCATGAACCGGCGCTTTTCAGCGCCGATTCGTGATCCGGCTCCCCAGGGGTTAATGAGAGCCACCGTTTGGAAGGGCAGGCTGTGCCCTTCCAAGCGGTGTCTGTCTTAACCCCCTGCTTAACCCCCCCGAAGGACCTCCCCCCCTCCCTTTCAGGCGCCTTCTCCGCACATGCGGGGGGGGGGGGCGCCTGAATTAGATGTCATCGCGTAGCCGCGATGACATCTAATGTCCCCGCCGGGCTCCCGAGTGCTGGGCTGACATCCAAGATGTCAGCCCGCACCGGGGGGGCGCAGCAATCTGCCGGAATCCGGCGGATTGCTGCCTCCTGTGCTCGGACGCGCTGAGCGCGTCGGTAGCACAGGAGAACCACTTGGCTGGACGCGCTGAGCGCGTCCATAGCAGCCAAGTGGTTAAAGAATGAAGGGAATAAAAAGGTTTCCTATACCATTTTCTGCAAGCTTTAGGCCCCGTTCACACATGGGCATTTTACAGTGCGTTCCTGCGTGTTGTAAAACGCCCAAGCACGGAAATCCCATGATTTCCTATGGGGCCCGTTCACACCTGGGCGTTTTACAGCACGCAGGAACATGCTGTAAAACGTCCTATGCCCAAAGAAGTACGGGAGCTTCTTTGGGACGTATTGCAGCGTGTTCACGCTGCAGTCTATGGCCGTGAACGCGCTGCAATGCACGTTCGCATGGTTTTTATATTTGCGTGATACGCACATCAAAAAACGTGTGTATTGCGGAGCATCAAAAAACCCGCAGGTGTGAACCCAGCCTTAAAGAAGCTATAAAGAGTGTGTTGCGGATCCTGAATTGTGAGGCAAGTGAATTGCAAAAGTTAGTTCAAGATGCAAATCAGTGTAAACATGTCCACATTTAGCTCATTGCCATTTCAATTCGCTACCTGCTCGCCACTTACTGATTATTATTGATTATTAGATACAAGCGTTGCAAACACAGGTTTCGTTACTTTGTTAATATTGAAAGTGCTTCTCCATATATCTTAGAGTAATTTATAATGTATGCTGATACAGCATGTCATGTAAATAGAACATTCCAGAATAGATATATATAGACAGATAAATCATGCAAAGGGGTTATGCTTAATGAAACAGTTGTATATAAATATATATACTAATATGTTTCTTAAATTATTCATTTTTTTAATTTATATTCCAGAGAGCTACTGCTACATTCTGAGTCAGATGTAAACTTAATTCTAGCTCTTCTAAACATCCCAGAATCATTATGACAGTGCTTCCCAAACCTGTCATCAGATACCCCTAACAGGTCAGGTTTTCCAGATATCTGAAGCACAGCACAGGTGATATGATTTGCTGCTCAGTGATTGCAGAATTCAGTCTGTATTTCTCCAATGTAATCCTTAAAATCCAGCCTGTTAGTGGGTCTGGACTCCGGAGGACAGATTCAGAAAGAACTACATTAAAGTTTATGGAGTTTGTTTGTTTACAAAAGCTCTGGTTAAATTTACACCAGACTTCGCAAAATTGAGTCCCTGATCTTGTAGAATGAACAAATCAAATTGGTCTGATCCATACCACTAGATGGCGCTTGAGCGCAGCCGAATGTAAATATAAATACTGAATCAAGTACTTTATATATCTTTATTTCATGTATATTTTCAACACAATTCAAAATAAAACGTTGTGGAAAATACCTCAATATATAAAAACATTGCACTACCGGAAAAACAGAAAGAAACAAAGCGCTTTGAGTTCAAAAAAATCATGTCCGTTTAACTTTTTTCAGCTTTGAATAGATGTAACAACATTACAGCATTCCAAGTAAACTAAAGTCAATAATGATTACAGGTGAATACAAAAGAAAATAAAAATAATGCTATGTAGAGTGGAAACAGATGTTATATTTTCAGAACCAGGATTATTTTAAAAATACTGTATAATTGCAAAACATTTACAAAAAACAGGATACAGAGTTATTTTATACACAGGAGAAAAAAAGAGCAATTTCAGGCATAGATTGCTATTTGGTGGTCTACATTAATATAATTTGTCAAGTTTAGGTTTAATTTTTCACAAATGTTCCCTCTTACAAAAATTCTATATGATATATAATGATACAAGAATGGTTTTAGATTGCATATCTCTTGTGACTTTAATACAGAATACGCAATACAAGCGCTGAAGCGAAAATATCAATATTGTTAACATACAATAAGCGTGACAAACGTAAACATATCAAATCAGAAGTATTGAATTTTAAAAGAGCAGTTTCACAAAAATTCAAACAGAAGCTAAATGTACAACAAACTAAAAGGGACAGCAAAGGCTCATATAACTAAAGATTTGTTAAAATAGTCTGTACAAAGTTGGTTCTTCTATTTGTTATATTGTTCAAAATGTTAACTTTGTGGGTTATTCAGCTACTGACGATGTTGGTCGAAGTTTCAAACACTAGCGAAAAGCGCCAGTATTGCAACTCCTAAAAATGCTGGCATTTCACAAAAGTTAGGTTTAACCACTTCAATGCTAAGGACGCGCTCAGCGCGTCCTCAGCATTACCGCTGGTGTGCTGAGGACGCGCTGAGCGCGTCCTCACATCGGGGTCAGCGTTCGGCCGGGTTCCGGCCGATCGCTGGCCCCTCCGGTTCACCTAATTCACCTAATTCAGGCGCCCCCCCCGCATGTGCGGAGGAGGCGCCTGAAAGGGAGGGGGGGGAGGTCCTTTGGACCTCTCTCCCTCCCGATCGGCGGCGCACAGGGGCTTAACCCAGGCATCATTTGGAAGGGCACAGCCTGCCCTTCCAAATGATGCCTGGCATTAACCCCTGGGGAGCTGGATCGCGAAACGGCGCTGAAAAGCGCCGGTTCGCGATCCTTTCCCGGAGCTGGCCGACATCTTGGATGTCGGACAAGCTTCCGGGAACTCCCCCAGAGGACTGGCGTCATCGTGCGTAGCACGATGACGCCAGTCCTACAGTTAACCCCTAACTGCCACCAAGTGTGGAGATAGGGAGTTCCAATGAACTCCCTATCTCCCGATCCGTGGCAGTTAGGGGTTAAATTTTGATATGGTTGGATCGGCCAGAGCATGGCCGTTCCAACGATACCAAACATGAAAGTTAAAAATTTTGTAAAAAAAAAAAAAAAGAAAAATAAAAATTAAAAAAAATTAAAAAAATAAATAAAAAAAAAAAAATAAACACTTTTTTTTTATTTTTTTTGGTTTGTTAGTGTAGCAATATTGTTCCCATTTCAATTATAATGTGAACAATGATGCTGCACTAACGATTTTTGTATGCGTTGCGTTTGTTAAAAATCGTGTAATTTTCCCCAAAAAAAAATGTAACGAGACCCCATCTCTAATTTTTTTAACAAGCGCACCCCATACAAAATATAACCGCAATTGCTCGCATGTTAAAATGTGAAAAAAAAACACTTTACACGTTGTAAATTATTGAAAATACATATTTTATTGCATTTTTTGTTATAATATACAGACAGGTCATGACGTATACATATAATAATGACATATTATGAATCTACCGAGTCTGACGGAAAGAACGATATATAATATGTCGGTGTCATATACTAAAATAAGCCTTAAAAACACGTTTAAACATGATGCGCAAAACAGGTAAAAAATGACCTCAGCACAGGGGCGGGAAAAGCCTCAGCAGCGAAAGGGTTAAAAAGCATCAGGAGAAGCTTCACTGTGTAGTTTTTCCTGCATCGTTTGGATTCAGCTTTTGGGAAATGTTGGTGTTTTTTAGGAATTACAACACTGGTGATTTTGCCTGATGTTTGCAACATCAACAAATACCAATAATACCTAGATAACCGCATTTATATTACAGGGAATTAATGTATCAAAGTAAATTGAATATGCCATGAGGTGCTGCTGATCGATTATATATATATATATATACATGTTACAAAGAATGCTTGAACATACATTATGGTTTGCTATTTTATTTTATAAGGGGTTATTCAGAGAGCACCGAAATTTCACCCAAATTTTGGTGCTCTCTCGTTTCGGCATACCTCGACGAGTTCAGTTCGCTGACCCTTTGTTGAATGCAACATTCACTACAATGTCCCCGATATGCGCCGAAGGAATCCGCCGACCGCCGAATGCAGCCGACGATCCGATGAATGCCACCAAACTGACTGCCGAACAAAGATGATCAGCCACTGAACCGAGGGTAAAGAAAAGAAAACGGCAAATTTAAAAAAGGGGTTTAAAACAAAAAAATGCATGAAAATAATAAAAAAGGTCCTATAAATAATAATAAAAAGGTCTGTTAAAGAATAAAAAAAAGCAATTAAAAAGACAGGAATCCAAAATATTGCCGAAAAAAATCCAGAAATGACAAAAGAATTCTAAAAAATAAATAAATGAAAAGGTTTTTTTGCTGCAAATGAAAAGAATAAACGGTGGCATAATTGTTTTTATAAAAATGGTAATTTATTTTTCCATTGAAACCTATGGGATTCGCCTGTTTTAAACCTGTAGAACTGAAAATCTGGGCATTTTGCCAACATTTTGGTACAATTCGGCATTCTCTGAACAGATTAACCATTGCTTCTCTGGGGAATTTCACTGGCTTCAAAGGTCACAGAATTGCGGTGATCTGAACCAAATTGCACTGTATTTCGCTGGCAATTCACCAGTATTTGGCAAATTGACAGCTTTCTGAATAGCCAAACTGACACAAAATTGCACCTTAAGGTGAAATTCAACGTTCGGCGCAATTCGGTGGCAAGTTTGGCAATCTTTGAATAACCCTTATTGTCATTCATTCCTTTAATCTGGAAATTGCTGGAACAAAGGTGACTTGACTTTATAAGCTCAGTATGTAATATACTGAGCCAACCAAACCTGGAGGCTCAATTAGAGTGAGTGTGATTGTCTCAACTTTTATTACACACAACAGTCATAAAACTTACTAAAGTTTATTCAATGTGCACAGATTCTGATCACAAGTACTGGATGTATAAAGCCAAGTTAACACACCAATAAAGGGGTTATTCAGAAAGGACTGAAATTTCGGTGCTTTGTAGTTCAGTGCGCTTCGGTGATTCCATTTTGAAGACCTTACCGTGATTCCGTGAATTCACTATTCACAGCAGGGTCACTGAAGTACGCCAAAGACCACCAAAGAGCACTGAACAGACTGAAAAAGACTGCCAAAGTGACCACTGAACACTGCCAGAAAAAAAACAGAACTCTGCTATTCTTCTAATAGGTGTTTAAACCAATAAAAATGCATTAAAATTAGGGATGCACCGATACCACTTTTTTAAGACCGAGTACGAGTACCGATACTTTTGTTCAAGTACTCACCGATACCAATTACCGATACTTTTATTTTATGCCATGTGACGCTTTCCAATAAGAACAGACCTTCTATAAAGCCCCCAGGTCTCCTAGATATGCCCCCTGCTCATGGATAATTGCCCCCCCAGCTCATGGATATGCCCCCCAGCTCATGGATAATTGCCCCCCCAGCTCATGGATATGCCCCATTGCTCATGGATATGCCCCATTGCTCATGGATATGCCCCCTTGCTCATGGATATGCCCCATTGCTCATGGATATTGCCCCCTTGCTCATGGATATTGCCCCATTGCTCATGGATATTGCCCCCTTGCTCATGGATATTGCCCCCTTGCTCATGGATATGCCCCCTGCTCATGGATATGCCCCCTGCTCATGGATATTGCCCCCTTGCTCATGGATATGCCCCCTTGCTCATGGATATGCCCCATTGCTCATGGATATTGCCCCCCTGCTCATGGATATTGCCCCATTGCTCATGGATATTGCCCCCTTGCTCATGGATATGCCCCCCCAGCTCATGGATATGCCCCCCTGCTCATGGATATGCCCCCCTGCTCATGGATATGCCCCCTTGCTCATGGATAATGCCCCATTGCTCATGGATATGCCCCATTGCTCATGGATATTGCCCCATTGCTCATGGATATTGCCCCATTGCTCATGGATATTGCCCCATTGCTCATGGATAATGCCCCATTGCTCATGGATAATGCCCCATTGCTCATGGATATTGCCCCATTGCTCATGGATAATGCCCCATTGCTCATGGATAATGCCCCATTGCTCATGGATATTGCCCCATTGCTCATGGATATGCCCCATTGCTCATGGATAATGCCCCATTGCTCATGGATATTGCCCCATTGCTCATGGATAATGCCCCATTGCTCATGGATATTGCCCCATTGCTCATGGATAATGCCCCATTGCTCATGGATAATGCCCCATTGCTCATGGATAATGCCCCATTGCTCATGGATATTGCCCCATTGCTCATGGATAATGCCCCATTGCTCATGGATATTGCCCCATTGCTCATGGATATTGCCCCATTGCTCATGGATATTGCCCCATTGCTCATGGATATTGCCCCATTGCTCATGGATATTGCCCCATTGCTCATGGATAATGCCCCATTGCTCATGGATATTGCCCCATTGCTCATGGATATTGCCCCATTGCTCATGGATATTGCCCCATTGCTCATGGATATTGCCCCATTGCTCATGGATAATGCCCCCCCCCTCCGCTCCGCTCATACTTACCTTCCTTCAGCGACGCCGGGAAAGTCTTCGCGCGCGCGCGCTGGTTGGAAGGACCCCAGCCGCGACCACGTGGGACCATGTGATCACGGCTGGGGTCCTTCCAACCAGCGCACGCCCGGAAACTTTCCCGGCGTCGCTGAAGGAAGGTAAGTATGAGCGGAGAGCAGCTGCAGGGCCTGTCTGAATGCCTATCGGCATTCGGACAGGCCCTGCAGCTGCTCACTTTGTTTATACTTACCTTCCTTCAGCGACGCCGGGAAAGTTTCCGCGCGTGCGCTGGTTGGAAGGACCCCAGCCGTGATCACATGGTCCCACGTGGTCGCGGCTGGGGTCCTTCCAACCAGCGCGCGCGCGCGAAGACATTCTCGGCGGCGCTGAAGGAAGGTAAGTATCGCAGAGCTCCAGGGGCGGCTGTCCGAATGCCGATAGAGCATTCGGACAGCCGCCGCAGCCCCTCGGATGCCGGCAAGCCGGCTCAATGCCGGCTTCCGGTATCGGAAAAAAATATCGGGGGTACTGCACGAGTACCAAGTACTCCTGCAGTACCCGGTATCGGCACCGATATCGATACTAGTATCGGTATCGGTGCAACCCTAATTAAAATGTGTGGAAATCGCTTGACAGTGGATATAGTCTGAGTCGGTCGCCCCTTCCGTTTGAGACTTATTGCCTAGTTGGCCATTCATTGACACACGGGATATCGACACTTTATAATCTCCTACAGACAACTGACACTACCATCCCATCTTATGTTCTACGCTGGGATCAGGAATTAGCTATCGATATCTCAGACGAACAATGGGTCCAAACCTTCACACTTATACATAAAGGATGCGGTGCAACACGTGTCCAAGAAAATTCTTATAAGACTGTGTCATTTTGGTATAGATCGCCTCATTTTTTACACTCCTTATTTCCCACGGCCTCACCGGTCTGTTGGAGATGCGAAGCAACTAGCGGCACTTATATGCACATCTGGTGGTCTTGTCCCGATCTGCAAAGGTTTTGGAGTCAAATTCAGGATGCTGTCCCCAATTGACCGATGTGACTTTGCCCCTCACACCGGAATGTTTTTTACTTCTTCACATCCCCTTACCTCTCAAATCTCTTCAACGATCGGTTTTGCTACTGATGCTCCTTTCTGCCCGGACTTTGATACCCGTCCTTTGGAGATCCACTAGGACGACTTCCTTGAGGGAATGGGTCGGGAAAGTGGAGGCCCTTCGGTCTGTTGACCAACTGGACGCGGAATCACAGGGATTATTAGCTGATTTTGCATTGAATTGGTTTTACTGGGAGAGATACACTGCATTGTTGCGATTTGATACACCCAGGGTTTAGATGGGCTGGGCTCGATGTCCGGGATTGGTGACTGTGATGGACTTTCCGGGGCTGATCCTTTTTGGTGTGTGTGGGGGCGAGATCTCACTGGACGGTGGTGATGGGTGCCGGTGTCCGGGCAGGGATGAGATTGCCCTTTCCATTTTGTCTGTGTTTGTGTTGTGGTCTATATGTGTCCCGTTCCTCAGTGTCCCCCCCTCTTCTCCTTTCCTTATCCATCTCTCTTTATTCCCCCTTCCCCTTTCCTTATTGTATTTTCTCTTACTTTTCCTCTCCTTTTCCTCTCCTTTTCCCTTATTTCTTATCTCTTTTCTCTAGTCCTACAATCATGAGACCACGGATCTTGACATCCTTTTTGGGTGCCGAGGTTTGGCACGCCCTAGGGGTTCTAGTAATGAGAGGTTTTAAACACTCAGATTTTTAGATTTGTACGGTCATCTTATTTTGCTACTATACATGAATGGAAATAATATGAGATACGCCACTATGTTGACTGCTCCTGTATCTTCTCGGAACACTCATTCCTCCCCCCCCTAGAACATATCTCTGGTTGTATAGGACTGACTTGTTCTCTGTGTATTCTCTTATGTTATACTTTGTATATTTTGTCTTTATTTTTTATGTATTTACTGTTACTTATTTTTTACAATAAACTTTGAATTGTAAAAAAAAAAAAAATGTGTGGAAATAATAAAAAATGGCCTTTAAAAAACTAATATAAAGGACTGTTACAGAAAAAAGTGCCTTTTTTAAAAAATTGGAATCGAATATTTCGTCTAAAAAAAATAGAAAAAGGTGTTCTAAAAAATAAATAAATAAAAAGGATTCTTGCTCAAAATGAAAAGAATAAATAGTTGAATAAAAAAAAACGATAACATTGATTTACTTTGAATCCTATGGGATACACCTGTTTAAACCTGTCGAACTGAACCAACGAAAATCAGGGCATTTCCCTGACACTTCAGTGCAGCTCGTGTTCTGTGAATAAGTGAAACATTACTTCTACAGTATATGGGACAATTTCACTGTCGCCGAAGATCGCCGATTTGCAGTGAACTGCACCATATTTCACTGGCAATTTGGCAGTATTTGGCAAATTGACAACTTAGTGAATAGACGAACTGCCACGAATTACACCATCCGGTGACATTCACCGTTCGGTGCAATTCAGTGGCAAGTTTGCCGGTTTTTGAATAACCCCTTAAAAAAATTGTCAGGCATCTTTAATTCCCACATAAGCAGTATATAGTATATTCAGGCACTTGTGGTGGGTGTGCACTCTCTAATACGTCTATGAGAGTGCCCGAATCCTTTAGATACATTAATAACACATAATTGGTTTATAACCCTCAGAACTATCCTCCAACTGCATGTATTGTATTCCTGCTATGTAGAGTCTGGTCTCTGTCTTCTCCATTACTGGCTTCCAGAATTTCAGATGTTGACTGACAAAAATGATGGTCTGGCAATACTGGAGCAAAGAGAAAGGTAAGCGTGTCTCACATGGATCTACATGCCACAACAAAAGCTATCTTGCGAGTATGCTATCAGAGCTCAAGGGGTTAACACTGGATGATTCACACGCTTGAATTCTCTTCATAGAAGGAATTTTTCAAAAATTCACTCCTAATAAATCTGCCCAACCAGTGCAGGTGTCTGTACAAAATTCGACGTCTGCTGCGGCACACATAGAAATACTAATGTCTTCTAGGGCATAAAGGTAAAATATAGCTTCTTGATTCTCAGTGTAATAAAAATGTCAATTCCGTCATAAACGCAAAGCTGTATCTTTAGTATCTGGGCTATTTTATCAAGGTCTAATTATTCCACCTTCATCTCCAAAATATAAACTACAGCAATTAATTGTGCCTTGGGCTAATCTTCCATCAGGATAAAAATCCTAACCACATAGCCAAAAAGTACACTGCGTATGGGTCAAGTCGAGCAGGAACTCTTGGGAATGCTGTTCCTATATGAATTTTTCAGGGTGAATGGAGTTCCCTTTTTCCCTAACCACTGAGATACTTTTAGTAGATCCAATCATATGTTTCATTAAGTGACCAGAAATATATGATATTTATTACAATTATCATAATGATTCTTCAAAATCCATCTTATTATATATTTAAACATTACTACCATATTTGTGTTTGGGATTACTGGCTAAGAGTGACATGTCAGTACTCTTTTTGGACTAGACATTTGACACTGATAGTTTAAAACACATAACTTGAATGTTCTAGAATGACTCTGTCTAAACGTAGACCTAAATCCAATTGGCAAGCAGTGACAAGAAATGAAAACTGATGATCACTAATGGTCCATATTCAAGGTGACAGCATTTGGACAACTTTGTGTATGCAAAATCGACAGAGACTTATCCCACACTCCCTAAAATTAAAGCTAGGGTTAGTTCTACTGATTACTGTCTCGGGTATAAATATCTATTAAGGAATGCCTTTTTAATTTTTTTATATAAATGAAATATATACAACCAAAATATTTTCCACTCTTAAAAGATTAGTGTAAACATTTAAAATACAGTCAGATGTGATTACTCCGGTGTAATTTCAGGCTGTAACAATTAAAAATATGGAAATGTGCACAAAACTGCAATTCTTTATTTGCTGTGTTATCCTTTACCACTCTCCCATGGATTCCCCCAATTCTCCTGCACTTTTCTGTCCTAGCCTTTTTTTCTGTGAGATTTTTATTTTTTAATATTTGTTCAGTGGATTTGTTTATGCATACCAACATTTTGATTTTTGTTTTCTACATATCTTTTTGTATATAGTGTTACTGCTATAAGGGTCAGCTACATGTTTTAACCCTCTGCGGTTATCTCTGTTCACTTATAATGAGATTTGTGTCAGTATGTTTGCCAGTCTTTGCTCCACTGAAAGTATTTTACAGTCAGCAGTTCATTTGAAGTGTGGCTAAATCGGTACTGAGGGGTGACTGTGTTGAACCAAGTGTGTAGCAGCCACATTGTCATTGAAGTTCAGGAGAACAGCAAATAACATGCAAATGAGTTTCTTCTAAATTACATCAGGACATAGCGCTTGAATATTTTTAGCCAATTCCGTTTTACTTTTTTTTTTAAACTGTGTTTATAAACAAACATGGTGTAGAACAGAATAAAATGTGCTGCATTCTGATTGGCAAATCTACTTCCTGGCTGTGGCTGAGCTCACTGTGGATCTCACAAGTTCATAGATTTTCTATAAATCCATCAATTGAAAACACTCTCACAGTTCTCTGATAAAATTATGACACAAAAACTGTAGCAAGGGTGGCGCTTTCACTCTTTCAGCAAAAATAAATGAAAACAAAGAAATTAAAATATATACATATTTTCTTTTTTAGAATTGGGAAAGGAGAAGTAACAGAAGACTGAAATACTTGTGAGTAGAGAAAGGACTAATGTAAATGTTATGCCATGCCCATGATTTGGGCCTTGGACAGGATGTTAATTCGCTGTAGAGGGATTTAGTAGATTGAGGGACTGGACACTTAAATGGCAGATGAAATTTAATGTAGATAAATGCAAAGTTATGCACTTTGGAGTGAAGAACACGCAAGCATCGTATACCCTAAATGGTACGGAGTTAGGGAAATCCAAGCAGGAGAAGGATTTGGGAATAATCATAGACTTCAAACTAAGTAACAATGTGCAATGTCAAACAGCAGCCGCCAAAAGCCAGCAAAGTATTGGCATGTATTAAAAGGGGAGTTCACTCTCAGGATGAAAACATAATTTTGCCTCTTTATAAATCAATGGCGAGGCCGCACCTTGAATATGCCGTGCAATTTTGGGCACCTGTCTTTAAAAAGGATATTATAGCGCTAGAAAAAGTGCAGAGACGGGCGACTAAATTAATAAGGGGAATGAAAGGGTTAAGTTATGAGGAAAGACTAACAAGCTTAAACCTGTTTAGTTTAGAGAAACGGCGCCTTAGAGGGGATCTGATAACCTTATATAAATATATATGGGACCATTATAAACCATTGTCTGATAACCTATTCATTAACAGGACACGGGGTTACCCATTTAGACTGGAAGAAAGACAATTCAGCTTAAAGCATAGGAAGGGTTATTTTACGGTGAGAACAATAAAGCTGTGGAATTCTGCCTTTTGAGGTGGTTGATCAGAGACTGTACAGACTTTTAAAAAGCGACTGGATGATTTCCTGCAAAAAAACATAATATGAAGGGTGTCATGCCTCAGCCCGGAGAGCCTGTCATGGCCAGCCTGGGTCACTAGCTCTCCATACCTGCTTCCCACCAAAGGGTTAACTCCTGTGTCTGAACCTGAGGTTCTGCATAAAACCAGACCACACCCTCCTCCCCTTTGCTCTTTCATTTAGTGTTTTCCCTTCCTGTGTTCAGAGGTCCTGAGAGCCCCCTCTTGTTATTGCTTGTCCCTAGATTTATCTGCTGTACCGTGTACCAGTTATTCAGTCCTTGCAAGCTGTGTTTGCATCACCTGGTTCCTGCCTGCTGGAAGATCCACTGCGTGGCCCACTATCCAGTGGGTCCAGAGACTCTCAAGTGGCACCCAGTGTAACGGGGGGCCTGACCTGACATGGCACAGAAGGGGTGTGAGCTACTGGAGCAGAATATAGACATGAACCGTGAATTACTTAAGCAGGAAACAGACCTGAACCATGAATTGTATAAACAAAAACAAGGGATTTATTACAACATGAAATAAAGACCTGAGAAAGAGAAATAAACCATAATACTGAGAGATACAAAACAATACTAGATACAGGGCTAATAAACAGAGCAGAAAACAAAAAGCAAACAGAGAGACTTAAACACTAGAGAAAAACATGAACATCAGACATAGCATAAACCAGATTTAAACAAAAGAAAGCATGAGAACAGAACTTAAACGAGACATAAATAAGAAACCCAAACAAGAGCATAAACTAGAGAAGAGCTAGGAGAACCAGAGCGACAGAACCTAACCAGACCTAGAACAAAAGCAGCTAGAGGCTGAACAAAATGACTAAGGCTAGAACAAGACAGGCTTAAAGACCAAACAGAGCTAGGAACAGACTGAGAACAAGGATTCCCTGGATATCGAATAGAGCATGAATATCAAATTGAGCATGGATATCAAACAGAGCGGGGATCAGACCGTGAACAAGGATTTCCTGAAGGCTTATCAGAATGAGGCAGCGCCCTTCTTAGGGCGATGCTTGCATATATAGCACATGACTTAATGAGAACAACATAGAGTCCAGGTGAGATCCAGGCTGGAACGTGAATCACAGTTCAGAACTAGGATGCAATGTCCACTACTGCCAGAGGGGGCGCCAGAGACCCAGGAAGTCACACCCAGTCCTCAGCTCTCTCCTACTGTAGAAGTAGACCTATCAAGGTACTGTTACCTAAGGCTCCTGCTTCTCCTCAAAATGATCCAGAAAGAGTCTACGTGGCCCACCATCCACTTGCTATTGCTTGTATTTTTGTGTTCTGCAAAGACTGCTGTGTACTATATCATACAATACAAGCTTTATTGTTCATATACTGCCTGTGTCTGTCTGCCTGCTCACCCCCAGCGCTTGGGATTATATATAACCACACAGAGGCTGTGCCATGGCTCCTTCATGGCGCGAGTCTGACAAAGGGTCACAATATTTAATATGTGGGTAAAAGCTTCTTGATCCAAGGAGAAATTTGACTGCCATTCTGGAGTCAAGAAGGAATTTTTTACCAGTATGTTGCATATTGGCAAGCATTCAGACTGGGTATTTTGCCTTCTGTTGGATCAACATCAGTAGGTGATGTGTGAGAGGCTGAACCCGATGGACGCATGGTTTTTTTCAGCCTATGTAACTATGTAACAGGTGAATGTATGTGTTATACAGGGTAATACATATAGACCTGATCCCAATGGTTTTATTATAGATTTTAAACAAAGTAATGGACTTTAATGATAGTTTCATGAAATGTACCTTCTCTGATGTTGTGCACATCCCATCACAGCAAGTGCTGGAAATTGCCAGTTTTCTATTAAGCGCATGTCTCACATCTATAAACATAAAATTATACAGTTTCCTGAAGCACAAACAAAAATTTAGCGAATATCCAGTATAGACAATCAATTGATACAAGTACTATGTAGACAATAATTAAATCCAATGTAAACACGAAATGTGACTTAAAGTCAAAATACCTGTGCTCCAATAATATACAATGAATCATAATTCAAATATCTTAACCCCTTACCGCCAGGTGAGCTTGAAAGCACGTAATAGCATGCCCTGTGGCTCTCAGGCGATTCCTCTGGCCCGCCTACCTGGCTGTCAAGCCATGAGCGTCATTAGCTGTAGGGGGACAGCCTGAGTTCAGTCCGACCTGAGGCAGCCAATGACTCATGCTGTGCGCCGGCTGGGGTGGGGGTGGGCTGGGCGGCGTGCAACAGGAGCCTGTGGGTCGTACTATTCCATCCACCTGGTGTTCATGCCCACCCACCGTCACAGTGGCATAGCACTCCCCAAAGTGTTAAAGGGTTAATAAGAGGAAAACATAAAATCCCTTTAACAGTGAAAGACATAAATGCTGTGAACACTATCCGCGGCTAGCCAAGTTCAGTGAAAAAAGTTCTTATCTGTCCCCAACCCATGCGGTCACAAGTACAGTATACTAGTGCATGCACGATATTATACATGTATACATGCACAAGCTCGTCACTGTGTGTTATTGTTAACAGGTCACATTCACAGCGTGTAAATATTTTTTTTCCACATTTTAGTGCAGTCCATGTTACCGCTAGATTCTGGGACAGGCACTACTTCAGCACCTTGCCCCAGAACGATGCTCTACCCTCAGTGAGTGATGCTTCAGCGCCACCACGAGTATCGCCTCCTGGAGTCCATAGGACTCCACGGAGGGTTGTGCTGCTGGGCCTTGTGCCCTGCATGATCTCGCTGTATCGAAATCGCACAGCACCACGGAGTGAAACCGGAGGGATACTGGGAAATATTTCTCCCCAGCCTCACTCTGCTCATGGCCAGGTGAAGCAGCGGATCGGGCCAACGTTCTCGCCACGGGATTAGCTGTGAGTATCTGATTTATTGGGGGGATTCAGGGGGTGCTAAATGATTCTGCAAAAGCGGAATCAGCGCCATCTTTTAGGTGTAGCTAAATTTTTGTTTAACGCATCAGTGCGGTAATTGGCGCTAGGACTTTGTAATATCTTACTTATCCTAATGCTAATTACTGATTGCGCTCCCCATGTTAAGTATAGGATGCGCAAAGTACAGTAAGCTTGCGCATTGGTGATTGCGCCAACAGATTTTTCACAGGTTTAGCGTCAGGAAGGTAATATGGGTGGCATGCATTAAAGTCACTTATCCTGACGTTATTGCTTACTCACCCGGACAGTACAGTTTATAGTCACTAGGGAATAGAGCCCATAATTTTTGGGCCCTAATGTGGTGAGTAATGGCTGTGGCATTTTTTGCTTTATGTGTGAAAAGTGGACAATGCCACGACTTGGGGGAAAAAAAATCGTACTTTTTTGTATTTTTAAATTTTACATGGTAACATTTGGAATCATTTAGAAAGGCCAGACTCTAGCTTGTGCAATGACACCTAACTTAGCGTTATACTGTGTTTTGAATAGAGACACTGCAGTCCAAAGGACGCCACCCAGTCTCTGCCCAATTAAAAAAAAAGATAATTCTGCTGCTTTAGAGCAACAAAGGGAACATTTTTATTTTATTAATTTAGGTTTTGTCTAATCTTCACATAGTCATTAGAAAGGTCAGACTCTGCACTTTTCAGTGACACCTCACTTGACCTTGTGGGATCTACAATACTGGCTGTCAAAGGACCCTTGAATCTCCTGTATTGGGTTTTCCCTTCTTTGCTAATCGAAGCCCCGTTTCTGACATCATTGTACATTTGTGTAATGAGGTCACTGGGCAGAGGGACTCTCACAGTGAGGACTGACATTCAAGATGTCAGCCTGCTATAGATGAATCCCTAGATTAGTGTAGAACTGCGGGATAAAGATATTGTGTTGGGCGCATCCTTGGGATACAAGAAGGAAACCGAAGGATTAGCCAAGGTCATCATCCACAGAAAAGGGGTTATTAACCACTTCGCTGTGGTGGACACGCTGAGCGCGTCCAACCGCAGGTAGCATTCCATGCGGTGGACGCGCTGAGCGCGTCCTCTCTTTGGGGCCAGCGTTCGGCCGGGTTCCGGCCGATCGCTGGCCCCCCCGGTGCGGGCTGACATCCTTGATGTCAGCCCAGCACCCGGAACCGCCGCCAGAGTAATTAGGTGTCATCGCGGGGGCGCGATGACACCTAATTCAGGCGCCCCCCCGCATGTGCGGAGGAGGCGCCTGAAAGGGAGGGGGGAGGTCCTTCGGACCTCTCTCCCTCCCAATCGGCAGCGTGCAGGGGGTTAACCCAGGCACCGTTTGGAAGGGCACAGCCTGCCCTTCCAAATGGTACCTGGCATTAACCCCATGGGGGCCGGATCACGAATCGACGCCGAAAAGCGCCGGTTCGTGATCCTTTCCCGGAGCTGGCCGACATCTTGGATGTGCCGCCGGACGCAATTTAGGCAAGAACGTCAAACCGCTAGGACGGATGCAGAGTACGCCACGTCCGCGTAGCTGTGTGTGTGAGTGATGGAACGTAGTCAGATGGACTACATTTTTGACGTTCAGCACTTTTGACGGACAAAATGTTTTTTCATATCATGGATCAATTTTTTTCATTTTACTTATTAATTTTTTTTCCCAAGCTACATCATTCGAAAAAAAAACGGACCGTGTGGTGTCTACAGTATCATCAGTCAGAAAGTACGTCAGTTGTGCACGGACGCACAGTGTGCTCAGAATGCATTCGTCTGACATTAGCCTTGGATATAAGGACAACACTTCTGCACTAAGAATTGATTAACATGAGAGAGCATGAGAAACCAGAGATGTGTTTCTCTTGCTCCACCTGCTGGCCAGTTAGTGCAGGCACTGAAGCTCTCTGCCTGTGCTCTGCTAGGAGATATGCTTCACAACAGGGCTAGTAAGGTTTGTTGGGGTGAAGGGGGTGAGAAGGGACCTTAATAGTGCAGGGAGCTGCAAAGTACAGTCACCTTATCAAGGAAGCAAGGGTATGTATGTACATATGTAATGCCACTGATATGCAAAATGACAGATCTCTGATATTTAGGAAGAATAATAGTATTTTCATGGCTTAAGATATTACACAGGTTTCAATACATGGGGACACATAAGCTTCCAGCTAAAGTGCACTATACTAAATTATCTGTCTATCTTCTATGAGTTATATTATCTATCATCTATCTCATATATCCACCTATCATATCATAACTCTATAATATATCATCTGCCTAAGGTCATTCTCCTAGCTATCTTATCTCACTTATACCAGTTGCATACATTAATCCATGTGCATCATACTGTTCAATGCATGTACAGTTTATGTATTGTATCTGTGAAAATTGAAAGAGAAAACCATTTAAGTGTTTATTGTATATTTTAGGGTTCCCTTACACTTTAAATAAAATAAGCACTGCAGGATTTCTACAATCAGGCTGTTATCTCCTTTGCTTATCACACATCAATACATGCCTCCCTTCACTTTATTAAAAACAAAACATCAAGCAGCACTCACAGCCTGGTACAGCAGGAACCTCTGGTCATGGTGTTCACTAACTTCAGGAAAACCCAAAAACTGAGCCCAGGAAGCTGTTATGATTTAAATTTATCACTTTTTCATGTAAAGCAGACTTTCATTACTTCCCAGGAATTCAGAAATCAGAGCAAATAAATGCATGCATACCTGTAGCCAATTACCATTCTGTGGGGAGCTGGGATCCTGTCCATATGTTTATTGCAATCTGCACTCGGATTTGATAACCATATGGTACAAAAAGTTATATGATTCACCACTGTGCAATAAGAAATCATGTTGTAATGGGATAGGGATGGACCACCTGCAGTCTCCAGGAATCACTGCAACTCCTACCAGCCACAGCCATGTGAGGGCTGCCTCAGGCTGCTGCGAGCTGCAGTGCAAAACAGGTGAAACATTGGAAGAAGCATTATTATCCATTGACCATTCTACCTACATTAAGAAATTGCTGTTTAATACTGCAGGTCACCTGCACAGTTTATACAATACAGAAAAGACAATTTAAATAGTTTACCATGAGTGAGTATGCCATCAGTATGAGGGAGTGTACACATGTGTGTGTGATATTTATCATATCAAATCTACACTATATATATATATATATATATATATATATTAGTGTGTATATAATTTTACATGTGTCAATGACTATACAAGAATATATATATATCTGTATGCAATAGAGAAAATATGCCTATTTGTGTTTTGCCTCTGATTTTTTTTAAAATATATATATGTATGTATGTGTGTGTGTGTTTATTATTGCAGAAGCCACCTGCACATCATAGCAATTCAAAGACTTGCATTCCAGAGCTCCTGTGCCACATTCCCCATATGCAGCAAGGAATTCTGGGTAGGATATGCAAATGACCCCTTTCTCACTTTTATGCACATATAATACTTTTATATATAATATGTGTTTTAAAAAAATCTGAAGTGAAAATGATTCCCTGTGGGCATAAGGTGTACATATCCAATGTTATCCAGAAAGCAGCATCTCACAAAATGCAATTTCTTTACATAAGAATACAGTAGCAGTTTGTTTATGGAAGCTCTGGTATAAAATGTATGGGTCCATACTCAGCTGACTGTTCACAGATACCATCCAGAGGAGGGAAGAATTTCTCTTCTCACTTACAGCAACTGCAAGAAGTAGTCAGGATCAGTTTCATCCTTTGTCACTCCTGAATGTGGGCGGAGGGGAAATAAACCCATTGTGGAAACCTATAAAAAGAAAGGAGCTGAGATCATAAAAGACCAAAGAGAAAGGGGGAAGCCAGGAAGAAAGTCAGAATCCCATGGAGTGACTGCATGTGGGTCTCAGTCATTTCTGGTAGAATACAGCAGGGGCTGACTCTATACATCACAAAGCATCACCTCAGCCCCGGTGCCGGCTATAGCAGCAGCTTCTCTCACTGAATGGAGAGGACACATCCTATTCCTCCTGACTATGCTCACCTGGAACAATATTTCCTAACAACTTGGATGCTGAAGGACAAGCACTCACAGAGATCTGCAAATGGGCTGGATTAATTAGCTTTTTCTTGATTCTACAATCCATATTTATTTAAATAAGGCACTATAACATATATACACACTTACCTATTGATGTTAGCATGCAATGATTATGTTTATAAACATTCTAGTCTGTATTGCATTTTTATCAACCACCTTCAAGGCACCGAGATGCTGACAGCCAGCAATATGCATCCACTTTAGTGACTTGCTGAACTTGTTGGAGGTGACGTGGGAACACTAGTAACTGTTCTCCAGTGATTTTTGGCTGGTGGTGGGACTGACAGCTGTGGTCCTGCTTGTCTTGGTTTATTTGTGACTGTTAAGAGATGAACATGCAATTGCTGTTGTGGAATTGGGAGTGCAGCTCCCTGGTGGCTCTACTGGCTGCCTTGGTCTTGGTGGAAAGCTCCCAGGTGGACATCTCAAAATCCAAGGCCAACTCCATCAAGTCCATCCTCGTGGGACAGAGCCCAACCCTAGCCACCAACGGATCTCTAATCTTTCATCATGGCATATCTCACAAGAAAGGCAAAACCATTGGACAGGTAAGGTGACTTTTGCATATGTTCAGCAGTTACACAATGAGACATCTTTATTAAGGTCATCTGAACAAAAAAGTATTTAGACACATCTCTTGCTGTCACTTCCTGTGTATTGGTTTTGTGAAATCTGACACTTTCTCCACTCTAGAGAACATATCAATGTAAGGAAACTGAATAATGTACTAAAGAATGTTTTCATGAAAACATGATGTAAGTGTAACCTCTATATTGCCCTAATCAGTTGTTTTCAGATGGTAGTAGGTTCCTAGTGGTGAGGGTACCATGGTTGCAGGGTGCATATTTAAGATTTATCTCTTGAATATATTCCAATTAAAGAAGTATTTCTATACTTGTGGGAGAGGCTGAACCCGATGGACGCATGTCTTTTTTCAGCCTATGTAACTATGTATATATGACAACTCTTTTTTTTCTCTTCTTGGGAATGCTCTGGTTTTCCCACAGGGATGAATTATGGTCCATCTATTGCAGTGAAGCATATTACATCATATTTTAGTGCATTATTGCCCATGTCTAGAAGGATGAACAGTTGGCAACTGCAGATGTCTCCCCATCTCAGTTGATAAGTGCTGCGGAAACTGTTGGCGCTATATAAATGATGACAATAATAATAATAATAATTGTGCATTCAGCACAACAAGTTATTTAATAATTAGGCTGAACTGCAAAAGAGTTAATGTTTTAGGTGCTCCTGGTATGGACATTCCAGTGATCATGTTTTTGGCATGGAGTGTAATGTATAGGTTTTGACATGTATTTACTTTACCAGCCACCATAATCCTCACACACGTGGAGAGCTAGTAAATGTTACAAGATTCTTGCATTTCACTTTCACCAAGTCTGAGAAATAATACAGCATGGATATCATTACTTTGGTTAGCAGCACATTCCTGCCTTTTAACTTTTTCTTATGATATCATGTTTAAAGGTCTTTAAGCTGGAAAGATTTGCAAACCCCCCTCCTTCCCCTTCGGTGGGTGGAAAGAGGAACATTGCAGTAGGGTTAATGTAACTTATTAAACAATGCGTGCCACTGTATCTGTTTGCAAGGTATATTTGTAAAACAAACAAAAAAAGGTAAGCTAGGGGAACAAATATCCCCACTAGCAAAAAGAACAATATTGTTAAATTCCTGAATACTTCGCTTCATCCCAATACCCCTTGGATAGATAAGGCAGCTCCAGTGCAGGATATTGTGAACAGTCATGGTGAGAATTTTGTTGTGGTTTTGCAAGACATTTCAAACACCCTTGTGGTCATCCACACTCTTGTTGGGTTTTCCAGAATCCAAAGTGGATTTTTTTTTCCTGTATAGATTCCATGAAGGGAATGTTAAGGCAGAGGTAGAGAGTGGGATGTAGATGTGGATCAAAGCAAAAGCTTGTACTAGGACACAGAACAAGATCTTAATTAATATAGTATTGCATTTGGGTGAGTTCTTTTGAATCCTGAGAAGTAATTTGGTGGGTGAGGGCGTGCGGTTATAGGAATACCTTCCTAAATTCCATTGTATTGTTTTGCATCAATTAATCAAATATTAGAAACAACAGCTTCAAAATATTCTGCTGAAAAGGCTCATTAAATAATATTAAAAAATCATAGCTAGGGTTACATAATTTGGAGTATGTAACTGAACAGTCTCTGCACAAAGCTCTGAACAAGATAGCCCAAGAGCTGACAATCCAAATATCATTTGATGATGTGTGACAATGAAATATAAGCATATTTATTCTGAAAATGACTTTAAATAAGGTTTTCATGTGTGAACGAGTGACGGTGTGTAATAAACAGAATACGTTTTTTGTGACACTGCACAATATTTTCACATGTTGACTGTAATGTTCTAACAAATAAGTAGTAACAAACACGGCCCTGATTAATTTTGGTCCCCTTGTGCAACCATCCTGTTTTAGGGAAGCGTTGTTAAATTAGAAACATTTCAGAGTTTCCATACACTGAGTAAGGGCCATGTAGCGCCGAAACGTTTATACTTTCACATTACTTCATAGTAAGGGGATGGCCACACCAATGGACCAACATTAAGCAGCGCCAGTGTTGTTTCTACTTATTTGTTACATGTTGTGTTTTTTCAGGAGGGGCATAAACACACACACATGTATCATTTGTGAATGAATGTTTTTGGGTGCCCTAGGCACCTCAGGCCAGGTATTTATTTCAACATTTATGTTAGGACTGTCCAACGTAATCAAATTCAATATAAATCATATGCATTAAACTTGGAACAGCTTAAATAGCCCGTATTGGGCTGACAGACATCAGTTAGATAGACGTGTGGAATTTGACATTTTATATCCACTCAAAGATCAGAGCTAGATTTAAAATGTAGATTTGGAGGTTATGGTTTCAAAAGAGAACTTAGATTGAATGCGTCACACTTTGAAATGGATCAAACCCCTTAAATTCATTTCTTCACTATATGTAAGCAGACAGCTCATACCGTCAGTTCTCCAGATATTTCCAGCACCCAATCTTATCACAAAATTCATATGGTTACTGTTAACTGAGTCCAAGTAGTTTTCCTAAAATGAGTTAACTTGTAATGAACGTCAGAAACTAAGTGACTAACACATTTCTGAACAGAAAATGAAGAACATTATAGTTTCACATGCAGTTGCTAAATTGAAAATGACACCTGATAGGCTAACTGAAGACAGACATACATTTATATACCGATAAAGACAAAAAATGCCACGCCTGTTAAGAGAAAAATATACAGCTTAAAAGAATATATCAAAAGATTCTTAAAGGTTTAACGCCCCACCCAGGTCCTGTTGATCTTTAAGCACTAGTATGGGATTTTATTGCCAAGTGACAGTTTCACCATTTCGTTTACTTTATTCAGAATTGTAGATTCTAGAATTCCTATTGAAGTACAAACTAAGGATGCCATTATTTGTGAGAAATACTGTACTGTCTACAGGTTTTCTAATACAACCACATCAATAATTCATATTTTTGATGCATTCGTACGTGTTATTCTCTAAAGTGGATATTACTGGAAACTGGGCAGAGAATTCCAAATTTTAAATCCATGTCCTTTTATCCAAATGGACCTTTATTTGACTTAGTCCTACATAACCTTGAAGTATGTTATAACCTAGAAGTTAAACTAAAGTTTGCGTTTCAGTACTCTTTAGATCGGGGATCAGCAACCCCCCCCCCAACATTTTTGGGAATTACATCTCGTGTGATGTTCAGTTACTCATTAGATTGGCCGAGGCTCATGGGAAATGTATTTCCCAAACATGACAAGGGTCAAGGTTGCTGACACCTGTTCTAGATTGTAAGCTCATCTGAGCAGCACCCTTTACGACTCTTGTCTCTGGTTTCTAAGTTTGTGAGCATGTTAGTTTAATTCTCCATTCTTTACTGGAAACTGCTACTACAGCCTTGGGTTTCTTTATTTGGATTTTGTGTAGCATTTTCTCATCCTAACCCTTAATCTTGAGTGAGAGGGACGTTTTCACTCATTGGGGATAAAAAGCACATCTACATTAATCAAATAAAGTCTAACGACTGCCTATCCAGATTTGATATGTCCATTAACCCCTTAAGGACCAATGATGTAACTGTTTCGTCATAAATGCATTGACTTTAAAGACATTTGGTCCTTAAGGAGTTAAAGATCAAGTCATGGAATTTGCTTTCTGTCTATATGCAGCAACTGTGTGGTAATTGATGGGACATTCCATGTTTGAAAATTATTTACAAGGAACACACTGCAGAGATGTCAGGTTGCTAACCTATTAAAAAGACTGAATCAGTCCAGGGGGAACAAGAATTATTTTTTAGTATCATTAGTGAATGTATTTGATACTTGTCCTTTATTTAGCACTTTATTTTTTTCCCTACAAGCCAACACTGCAATGTGGGCCAAAATATCTTCTTAGATTTTTCTGGCACCTTTTATATTTTCTTCAAATATGTACAAAACAAACCTTTAATTTTATTATACCAGAGTCATGGGATGCAGATATTTTGGCCCGAGTGTATTTCAATGTGAGCACAACAACAAAAAAAATAAAAACACATTAAACATTATTGTGATTATTGTGGTAATTTCAAAAACTGCGCAAGTGATTAACGCATGAGAACGCTTTCCTCTTTTTCCCGTCAGGATGGTTTTGATTTACACAGAGCAAGAAAACAGCATTCTTTTTTCAAATATAATTATTTGAAATTGTGCTTTTTTTTTTTTTTTTAGTTTTGTGTGTGTTATTCCAGTGTTGGCTATTTATTTAAAGTGCAGTCTCAGTCTTAATTGTATAAAACAGATTTAAGAATACTAAAACACAACCTAATCCAAAAAAAATCTCAGACAGATGGGGATGGTTATATGAAAGAAAACATCCTGTGTTAATCAGGATTTTTTTTAGAATGTTAAATGCCATATTCAGATATATTTATCTTAAAAGAACACCTCCTGTATATCTAAATTTAAAATACATATTTTCTTTTTTTCCAGCAGGATGTTTTTAATTTTTTCCTGTGTGCATTTCCTTTGTCGGAACAATTATTTCAAGCTATTCCGTCACCTTGAAGCGTTTACTGTTGCTAGAAGGCTAACCTTGTCTTTCCATATTTTGTGAACTGCCATCAAGGTGATGTTGACCCATGGGATCTGCAGTTCTCAAACATCTGGGGTGTCAAGATTAAGGATCAAGGCACTCAGCCTTAGTAGCAAACGGATACCATAAATGTATTTTTGTTATTGTTTTTCCAGACATTTACCCAGATGAATATTATATTTCATTCAGTTGATTCACTAGAACGAGCTATTTAAGGTAAATGAGATGAAACACTTTTTAGTCCTATTCACATGCTCATAATTATGGAAAATGTAAAATAAAATTACATTTTTTCCAACATATTTACATTTTTTTTGCTCATTTATAAAAAAAGAGAAGCCCAGGAAACAACCCATTTTTCTCTATCAGTTTTTGTATTGAAATAAAATATTTTGGTTGTTGAGACGGTTACGTTGACGAAATGTGTGTAAAATCTTTGAAAAAAAATGAAAGAAAAGCTCAATGTTTTTCCTCATTCTTTTCCTTATCAAATAAATACTTATGTAATTTCTTCCTCCTGATATTAACTAAATATTAATTGCTTAGCGTCGTCAAATGTCGCGGAAGCACAATCCCGTGAGAGAGATCTCCAGCAAACAGCACACTGTCGTTCTCCTTGATATAAATATATCACTGAGAACCAAAGACTAAAGTGACATTTAAAACTGTCAGGATCAGGTATTTTCCTCTAGGGCTAACAGGAAAGGAGAAGACTTTGGAAAAAAAGGAAATCTCAGAGGTGTTCGGGTATAAGACATGATTTTTGTCATTGATGAAAGGGCAAAGGGATGGATTTCGCACAGGCAGACATTATTAACACCTTTGAATACATTCTTATCTGGCGGACGAGAGACATGGGAACATATTACAGCATTTTCAATAGGAAACCTTGAGTGACGTCCAGCAACATTGCATGCTGACCTGAAAGAATCTGTTTCAGCTGATATACTGTGAAAGAAAGTATGAATTGCTATGGGAGAAAAGATTTGGTATACTCTTTCATCTCACAGTAAAAAAGAGTAATTAAAAATTATTTTGTGTTTAATTTCAAATTTGTTCAATATTTAATCTTTTCAAAAAATATGACCTTTTTGAGTTTTGCATAAAATGGAGGAAAACGACAATCATTTATGTTTTAATTAAGATTAATTAAATTTTTTACCATTTTCCAGTTTAAGGCATCATTTCCACAACATCCAACTGTCATCCATACATGGAGACGAGCACAATAAGACATGCTGATCATTCAAAGACTGGACTTTTCTTTATGAAGTAGAAGATAATTGTAACAAAGAAACACTACCATTCATTACAAAGGAGTACTTTAAGAATGACAATGAAATTAATGTCCTTGCTTTACTAAACACTATACTAAAGGAAGCAAAAACAGTGGTACTGCTGTTAAAGAAGAATAGACTTCCTGATCTAATGAGAATGAGCTGACAGCCTTTAGGCCCAGGAGGTTATCGGAGTCTGGATTATTAACGTGGCATGATTGAGATTGCGTTGAATCTAGTTAGGGTTATTTTTGGTTAGGGTTAACCGTAGGATTCTGGTTCATTTTCTTCTTCAGTTTTAGGCAACAGATTCTGTTCCATTGTCTCTTCATGCATGTGTCAATGGAAGTAGCAGAATCTGCCATCAAAAATAAAGCAAAATCGGAGCAGAATCTTTCATTAGGATTAACATTAACAGTAACCATAACCCTAAAACAAGCACACATAGCACCCGCCCTTGAGTACAAAGTCTTACCCTAAAACAAGCAAAAAGCGGTACCCTACTAACAAACATTAATCCTAAAACCTACCCTAACCCTGTAATTGGATAAATTCCTAAAAAAAATGTTTCAATCAGAATTCGATTGGCCCTAAAAAAAAAATTAAATTACGTCTGAAAAATGATGTGAGGCATTGAATTAGAGCATCTTTTTCGATTCGGCATTGAAACTAGACAAATCCACGGGATGGCACATTTGCCATCGGATAACGTTTTAAGCGTAAACATAATGCAAAATTCTCTAGTGTTGTTGCATTGTAAATTTGTAATACTATGAAATTGCCATGTCAAGCCTGTGTTCAAGATGACTTAGTACAGTTTAGGAAATCATGCTAACTTTTGAAAAAAATTACCTCAAAGTTTAAATTTATTTCTTAGTTGGCCTTTAATTGTTTAATTAAACTGACATTGTACGTCAATTTGGCTGTCATGCTTGAGGTGCTAAAACATGTGGGGTACATCCAAGACTCATTTGCAAATTAACTTCTTTTGCAATAAATGAAATTCCTTTGTATTGCTCCAGAATTAGAACAAATCGAGTATAATGATATTCGGGCATCAGTAGGTGGTTTGAAAATCGAGTATACTTGATCTTGATAGTGAATGGGTTAACTATTTATATTAGAAGAATAATGATTAGGGATGTCCCGATCATGGTTTTGGAGCCACCAAGCACTGCATTACCCAGCTCGAGATCAGCCAATACTATTCCCAATCTGAAACTAGATTTGAGGCACACTTGTGAAAGGGAATCCTAGACCCTCTGAAATGACTTATGGTGTCTTCCTTGTCTCCTCAATAACCTGTGAGCAGGCAGGGAAGATGCAGTGTGTCATTACGGAGACTCTGTGTTTCCAACTGAGAGGCTGCCTGCCCATCATTTGTAGGACTCGTGGGTCAGATCGACTTGATAAAACAGATCCCAGTTCCCTCTAAAATGTCAAGATTGGGTACTGATACTATCGAACAGATCTGGACATACCTAAAACTGATACTAAAACTGGGCTCTTTAGATATGCCTGGGATGGCTGTCATGTACTAAATCGCTTCGATATATCAGTAATGTCACAGCAGGCAGGACCGGTGCTTCCACTAGGTAAGCTAGGCAAATGCCTAGGGCACACTGCTTCCTAGGGGCACCGTTGGCCCCAACCCGGGTTCCATTAATATACCCCTTCCTCATTGTGCGGCTCGTGTAGCCAGCAGTATCAGCTTGAAAAGCTGACGTTGTCGTCGACTCGCGGACTCCGGCTTGGAAGCAGTGCAGAAGGCAGGCATCCTATGGTAGACTTGTGCACCGATTTATTTTTTTTCCGATTTTTTTTTAATATTTTTGTTTCGGCTCGTTTTGGCCGATTTCCTTTTTGGTTCGGTTCGTTTCGGCTCGTTTTTCGTATCGACCTTTTTTTCAGAATATCGGCCATTTTCGTGTTTTCGGGTCTGCTCGTTTTTTGTATCGCTTTTTTTTCGTGATTTCGGAAATTTTCGTGTTTTTCGGAACGTCTGTTCTCCTCGTTTCAAAGTGTCTTTTCGTTTTGACGTAAACTAATGGTTTTTCGGATCCAATATTTCTGTCGATACGATAATTCTGTCGATTACGATAATTCTGCCGATATGCTAATTCTGCTGATTCTATCGTTTTTTTTTTATTAAATAAAGATCCTTTTTTCTTATGATTAAATAAAGTTGCATATTCATATTAAATTGGTATAAAAGTAACAAAAAAAATGAACAAAACTATTTAAAAAAACTAAAACTGACCCAACCCAAATGGTCTGACTTTAAAAATAAAAACCAGATCAAAAGGTTTTAAAACGGAAAAAAAGTTGATCAAAATTATCTGAAACGAAAAAAAATTACAGAATCAGCGATGTAACCGAAAAATACCATGTCCGAAATTACCGAAATGGAACCGAAATCAGGAATGGAGCTGAAATCACAAATGGAACGAAAGCTAATTTCGATTTTACACATTTCTAGTCCATTCAAAAAGTTTTCATTTCGGCTCGGAATTTTTTTCGGATCTGCCGTTTTCGGATCAGATCCGATTCGGAAAACGTCCGAATCCGAATCCACGAATCGTAAAATTTTGTGAAAACCCGAAATGCACATCCCTATCTTATGGTGGTGCGCAGGTGCCATCAGATGACGTGTGGGTGCCACCAAAGGTGGATTAAAGAAAGGAGGCAGAAGAGAGAGAAACACAGAGTAAAGAAAGAAAGGCACAAAAGAAAGAGAGAAAAAAAGAGGCAGATGAAAGAAAGAGGCACAGAAGAAAGAAAGAAAAAAGAGGCAGATGAAAGAAAGAGGCACAGAGGGCAAAGGAAAGAAAAGAGGCAAAGAAAGAGGTACAGAGGGCAGAGGAAAGAAAGAGGCACAGACCGATCCCTGGCCCGACCAACGGAGGGGTAAGACCGGCACCGAACAACCGTGTGTGGCCCCCCCGTGCACAGTGTGTGTCCCCTACGCAGTGTGTGTATGTGTCCCCATGCACAGTGTGTGCCCCCTGCGCTCACAGTGTGTGTTGCCCCCCCCCCGCATTTCAACAGTTAACAATATTTTCGGGAGGGCAGGGCGCAAGTAGCTGGTCTTGCCTAGGGCGCAAAATAGTCGAGCACCGGCCCTGGTCACAGGAAGCATTACCTGACATGTTCAGCCACATATTTATCCCATCATTATGCACAGGATGCTCCTTTATCTACTTGTTGTTCCTGACAGACCACTGTTTGAGTACAGAATATGCCATCCACTGTGAAGAGGTTGATATTTATTTTGGGCCTCACTCAGTCCTAAGGATTTTTTTAGTATTTTGATTTAATTTTTTTTCCCAAAAGTGGCTTTACTGTAACCACTGGTGCTGATGGCAGACTCAGTGCCTGTATTGAAAACATGGTGCTATATACACTGAATTATGTGCAAACTGTGGCATTGTGGGGAGAAGACTAAGGTAAGCGAGGCTTATCAAGCAGCACATGTATTCCTTTATTATACATCTTAAAAAATGATATATTGTACTCTAAACATTGATATTATGGAGCATATTAAAATTTTATTCGAATTGGAAAGCCAAATTGAACTTGTATGTACTTTTCCATTAAAATTAATCCGTTCCATTATTTTATTATATGTCAGACTCATGGTTAGTATGCAACACGAGCCAAGGTATATAAAATGACGACTCCTTAAAATTTGGATTAGGAAATAAGTTTTTATCTTCACAATGAATTCAGTGACATTTATCTTCTTCATGACGTTATTCCCCATTAGCTCTGTCCTGTGTATTGTTATTTAGCAGCATGCTCGTGAGCATGACCCCATTGACGTGGAAGGTGGTGATACAGGTTGACAGGCCTGGAATGTTGGCTCTGTACGTCTGCAGGGCTGTTACAAATGGTCTACTAATGCGGTTAATGGAGGCCTCTATTAAGATGTGTTCTATTTCTGCAATAACTGTATCCTGGTATTGTTGACACGCAGATTTTTTTGGAGAAACTACGAACACCTGTTTGACGTGTGCAGCTGAACTTATCTAAGATTTATTATCCCCTCAATTGCTCATAAGATCATAAAAACAAAATTGTGTAACAATCAAACATCTGTTTAGGAAGCAGAGGAGGGGACATAGCACTAGAGATGTTAGACATGCACTGTAGTCAGGATTGATTCATTGCTGAGGAGAAGGGCTGGAAAAGAGATGAGTAACAATTGACAATCAGACTTATTTACATTAATATTTAAAATCAAAATACTCATTTTAGCTAAATACAGTTCATTATCTTTACACAAAGCATTGCGCTGTGTGCTATTCTATAATATAAAATTTAATTTAAAAATGTTTTTTAGGATTGCTCAAATATAAATATACAGGCAGTCTGTGAAGAAACCTTCCTCGTATGTTATAAATTAAAAAATAAAAGGCAAAATATAATTACAAGCATGTATAAAGCACCAACAGATACCATAGCACTGCTTTGTAATGGGTAGGACAATTAATTAGCAAAATTAACAAACAGGTTACACACAATGAGAATAATCGGAGTTTACAATCTAACACTAGCGTCTGCGTTAGCTTAAAGGAGGTAATAGCGCTGCGTCCACATTGCCTTCGAATCGCTAATGGGTTAAAAAAAAAACTGTTAGTGCTTGTTAATTTGCGATTCGTAGTGCGACTTTACTGTACTTTGCGCTCCCTATACCTAACATGGGGGGGCGCAACGTGGAAGCACAGATTACTAACTATGATCACTTGGTCCTAGCGCTAGTTACTAAGAGCTGGCGCTAACCGAAAAAGTTAACACCAGTTCAGAGCTATAGGTAACGGATTGCGCTGCTGCAGAATCCATTACCTGCAGCTCAACCCCCCCCCCAAAAAAATCACATGCTCTCCTCTTATCCTGCGGCGAGAACGGTGGCCCTATCCACTGCTTCTGGCTGCCGGGAGCAGAGGGAGACTGGGGGAAGAAAGTCTCTGTGATCAATCCGCTGATCAGCAGGTTCTCGCGAGAGTTGAGACCCTGCTAGTCATGTGACCCAAACAGCAAGATCCTCCATGGAGTTCTATGGACGCCATGGAGGGGATGCTGGGGACGGTGCTGTAGCGCTGCCCCCAGCAACCGCGAGCTTAGCGATCGCTAAGGGGGAGGCTGCCAGACTCGGTGCTTGCCCCGCAATCTGCTGGGGAAACAGGGACGCTAAGGGAAATTAGCAAACACAAATTTTTCCCCTTAGCATCCCGGTTTTAGCGAAGGCAAGGTGATAGTGCCCAAAGAGTAGAGGGATGACACAATGAGGTGAGGGTAAACTGAAGTATGAGAAGTAATGGGGTGCATGGGGTCTGTGTAGGAGATAGATCAGGAAAGGTGCAATGGGGGGTTACGGAGTGAGCTGATAGGCTTCTCTTAAGTAATGTGGTTTTAGAGATGTTTTGAAAGACTGGAGGCAGGGGAAGAGTCAAAAGTTAATGGGTTGAGGTGATATCTACTAGGCCCGTGATGACAAACCTTGCCACACCTGATGTTTTGGAACTACTATTTTTTCCATGATGCCCAGACAACCATAAGACTTTCAGAGCATCATGGGACTTATGGTTTCAAAACATATGGGGTGCCAAGGTACACAAGGTCACTGTACTAGACAATAACTTGCATATATGCTAGCTAATATCAATCTTGCTGATGTTTACCCCTATGTTTTATTTCTATACCAGCTTTATTTTCATAACCCTGATATACAGGATTTATTCAGTAAAGCATTAATTGCAAAGAACATGAAAATAACAGTTTTTGTTAAGGATCAATAACTAAATAGTTTTAACTCTGCTACTTTAACATGAATTTTCCTCAACAACCCCAAAGATTAAAAACAAGTCTCCCATAAAATGTTGATCAATTCAACAATACAGATCCGATACATTCTGACGCATATCAGAATAATCAGGGATGTCAAAGCAGCTGATTTCAAGACTTCAGTCTAGAATGTCTTGTGAGATATCTCTTCCCTTTACGTATAGAAGCAAGGACTTCACATATGAAGATATGATTCACATATGAAGAGATGAAGAGCAGAGACTATTTAAAATGATTAATTTACCTTTGTCCGCTTAAGGATATCTGGGTTTTGGCCCTTGCATCGCATCTTGATGTTACATAGCTTACTGAACTTGGTCACCTTGCCTTTATATATCATCAACCTTTTCAAACATGTTAATATCAATTGATCCCTTAGAGCAGGGGTCTCAAACTCCAGCCCCCTGATTCTGAGGGCCTACCAATCCCGGAATTCCTTCAATACAATACATGGCCATAGAATCAAGGGAATTGTAGTTCAGACACATCTTGAGGAGCGGGGTTTGAGATCCCTGTCTTTGAGGAAGTGGAAGGCCAAGAACTCTCAGATTCTTTTCAAGGACTTATGCCTAGGTTCCCAGAAGGAGAGAGAATAGGTGATTTCAGCAAACTCCGAAAGGGACAGAATCAGCGTGTGTAATGTGTCCTCAGACAGACTCTGTTTTTTTTCCCCCCTAATCTAACAAAACAATGCTGAAGTAGCTTCTCAGTACTGACATCACTAAGGAATGGGTGCACAGTGTCTGCCTGGGAATGTGAAATCATTTTATGGATGGCATTTGTGTTTTAGTTTAGCATCCTAAAATAACTCACCCCCATATATTCCATGAACTATAAGGGCACTAAACTAATTGAGCTTGTTAGTCTGTAGTAGTTTAATTATGTGTATGTGTGGGGTGACCATTCTACCCCATCTTTGGGCCATATTACAAAGCTGGTGCTATCTTAACCAGAGGTGTTGTAAACTTCCCAGAGCCATTATAGCCTATGGAGGTTTTAAGTTTACAACAGCTCTGGTTAAGTTAGCACCAACATTGTAATATAGCACTTTGTTTTCGTTCCTCCTCTAATTAACCAGTGTGCTACATTTTTGAATTTTCTAATTAAAGGAGCACTGTATTAAAAAAAACCTCCTTTTTCCCTTTAAGTAATTGGACACATCCTGCTGACAAAATCTGCCAATTATATTTTAATATTTGTTTTAGTTTAGGTGTAAATTCTAACCTTTTCTACCTTTTGCACCCCACTGCTCCTCTTTCTCAGCTTCAAGCTATTGAAATGTTGAAGTCCCTGGAGCTTCTTATGCAATTTCTGTAGCCCATGTAACGTTTGTACGTAGGCTATGAAAATGGCGTATCTTGCATGCTGCTTGCACACAACAATGGACTAGTGCCACGTGCCGAAGGCCGCTGTCTCCCCAAACCTTTTGCCGCTGCGAGCATTTGGGAAGCAGAAAGAGGTCAGCATGCCATCTTCGATCATCATCATCGATCCCCGAGGCGGGATATTCAAAATCCTGTCTATCACGTGAGAGCTGGATGAATGGAAGAATTTCTTTCACTTCACACAGTGCTACAGAGCAAACAAGACTAGGGCGATAGGGTCAGGGTGCCTTTAATGCCATTACTAAAAAATAAAATAAACGATTTAAACAGCTTATAACATTTTTCTAAAATTACATATTTTACTGAGCCAAATTAAGTATTAAACCCTGCCAAACTATTTTGATAGCATTAGTCTTGTCCCATGCCAGATTCTTCATCGGCAGTGAAATATAACAGATACATGTTCAAATAATCAGTTATTCCTAAGAATTTTTAAAATTATGAACAGAAGGTAGACAGGAGCTTGCTCTGTAGTATTATTAAAAATTATACAATAAAAAAGGAGGAATCCCTTAGACGCATATGTGTCAAGATTGGTATATATACTGCGTGACACTTTTACAGTAAGTGGACATGTCTAAACAATATATCGAGTAGATAGTTCATAGGTGGTGGAGAATCTGTCTTTTTCAGATGGTCTCTGGAGGGGAAACAAAAGGCAGACAGGGGAAACACAATTGTGCAGCATTTGGCAGTATATGCCCCTTTTGATTCTCCCCTATGGGGTACTTGCTAGACCCAGAGCCTCTTCGCCCGGCTCTGGGGATGAACAGCCTGTGAGGTCCTTTAGGTAGCCTCTAACCTCCTTTACACCGCATACAGTCTCTGGAACCCAACAGGAATGGTCAAGGGGAACAAGAAAAGACCTCGGGTCTAGAACTTTAAAATGCCCTTTTTTTATTTACTAAAATATCAGCATAAAATGGTATTTAAACAAGGATAAAAAGTTAATAAATCAGTCATTTAACTATGGTTAAATAAAATTTGTTTTTTTATCAAAATTTCTGAGTGCCGCCACTATCTTCTTCTCTTTATATATATCTTTTTGGCGAAGCACCATCATGTATGGAAAGAATACTGGAAGGTGTGCAGGACGATTGGGGAAATATATATACAGTGGCAAGAAAAAGTATGTGAACCCTTTGGGATTACGTGGAGTTTTGCATGAATTGGTCAAAAAATGTGCTCTGATCTTCATCTAAGTCACAACAATTTGAAAAACACACTCTGCTTAAAATAATACAACACAAACATTATATGTTTTCATGTGTTTATTGAACATAACATGTAAAAATTCACAGTGCAGGGTGGAAAAAGTATGTGAACCCCTAGCCTAATGACTTCTCCAAGAGCTAATTGGAGCCAGGAATGTGCCAACCTTGAGTCCAATCAGTGTGATATTATTGGATGTTTTGCTGAAAACTGTCCTACCCACTTTTGGGTTTACTGGTTTCAAGAAGCACTGCCTGATGTGAACCATGCCTCATGGAAAAGAGCTCTCAGAAGACCTACGATCAAGAATTGTTGACTTGCATGAAGCTGGAAAGGGTTACAAAAGTATCGCCAAAAGCCTTGATGTTCATGTGTCCACGGTAAGACAGACTGTCTACAAATGGAGAAAGTTCGGCACTGTTGCTACTCTCCCTAGGCGTGGTCGTCCTGTAAAGATGACTGCAAGAGCAGAGCGCAGAATACTTAATGAGGTAAAGAAGAATCCTAGAGTGTCAGCTAAAGACTTACAGAAATCTCTGGCACATGCTAACATTTTTGTTGACACATCTACAATAAGGAAAACATTAAACAAGAATGGAGTACATGGGAGGACACCACGGAGGAAGCCATTGCTGTCCAAAAAGAATATTTCAGCACGTTTGAAGTTTGCAAAAGAGCACCTGGATGTTCCACAGCACTACTGGCAAAATATTCTGTGGACAGATGAAATCAAAATTGAGTTGTTTGGAAAAAACACACAACACTATGTGTGGAGAAAAAAAGGCACAGCACACCAACATCAAAACCTCATCCCCACTGTAAAACATGGCGGAGGGAGCATCATGGTTTGGGGCTGCTTTTGCTGCCTAGGGGCCTGGACGGATTGTTGTCATTGATGGAAAAATGAATTCCAGAGTTTATCAAGACACTTTGCAAGAAAACATAAGACCATCTGTCCGACAACTGAAGCGCTGCAGAGGATGGGTGATGCAACAGGACAATGACCCAAAGCATACAAGTAATTCAACAAAAGAATGGCTTCAACAAAACAAAATACGCCTTCTGGAGTGGCCCAGTCAGAGTCCTGACCTCAACCCGATTGAAATGCTGTGGCATGACCTTAAGAGATCGATTCACACCAGACATCCCAAGAATATTGCTACACTGAAACAGTTTTGTGAAGAGGAGTGGTCCAATATTACTCCAGATCGTTGTGCAGGTCTGATCTGCAATTACAGGAAACGTTTGGTTGAGGTTATTGCTGCCAAAGGAGGGTCAACCAGTTATTAAGACCAAAGGTTCACATACGTTTTCCACCCTGCACTGTGAATGTTTACATGTTATGTTCAATAAACACATGAAACCATATAATGTTTGTGTTGTATTATTTTAAGCAGACTGTGTTTTTCAAATTGTTGTGACTTAGATGAAGATCAGAGCACATTTTATGACTAATTCATGCAAAACTCCATGTAATCCCAATGGGTTCACATACGTTTTCTTGCCACTGTATATATATATATATATACACTGAGTGGCCAGATTATTATGACCACCCCATCAGTACTTCGTTGGGACACCTTTTGCCTTCAATACTGCAGCGATTCTTCTTGGCATTGACTCCGTGAGATGTTGAAAGGTGATGCGAGGAATCTGGCACCGTGTCTGATGAATAGCACTGTCCAGTTCTGTGAGATTTGATGGTTGTGGAACCAGCTGCCTGATGGCTCTTTCAACTTAATCTCACAAATGCTCAATTGGATTGAGATCTGGTAATTGTGGGGCCACCTAAGCAAGGTAAATTCTCCCTCGTGTTCTTGAAACCACTCCTGCACAATACGAGCACCGTGGCATGGCGCATTGTCTTGTTGGAAGAAGCCATCTCCATTGGGATACGCCATCAACATGATAGGATGAACTTGATCAGCAATGATGCTTTGGTATGTTGTGCTATTCAGACGTTGTTCCACATGAATTAAAGGGCCCTAAACCATAACACTGCCCCCCACCAGCTTGAAGGGTTGTACTCATGCATGTGGGGTGCATGCTTTCATGCTGTTTCCGCAAAATTCTCACTTTGCCATTTGCATGATGCAACTGGAAACGTGATTCATCGGACCACATGACTTTTTTCCAATGCTCGACTGTCCAATCCTTGTGTTCCTGTGCGAATTGGAGACGTTTTATCTTGTTAACTGTAGACCGCAAAGGTGTACGGTGAACAGTGCATTCAGAGATCATTTGAGAGGATCCCTGATTAAGATCTGCAGTAATTTGATGCACTGTTGCCCTTCTGTTGTCTTGTACCAGTCTTGCCACTCTCCTTTCTGCCCTAACACTGACTAGTTGCTGACAGACACAATTTTCACGTTCAGACCCAGATTTTCGGATGATATTCCAGTCTTTAAACACTTTAACAACAGCTGCTCTTGAAAATTTAACGAATTCTGCTGTTTTGCTGATACTCGCTCCATGGCTCTGAGTACCAACAATCATCCAACGTTCAAAGGCTGTTAAATCGCGTTGTTTACTCATATCTTCAGAAAATAATCACTACTACTGTCATGGTAAACAACCTGCTTCCCTATTTATAGTCAGGTGGTCATAATAATCTGGCCACTTAGTATATATATATATATATATACATATATATACATATATATGTATGTATGTATATATATATATATATATGTATAGATATATAAAACACATGGGGGTAACCTGGTTTTGTTTATATATATATAATAAATATTGCAGAAGCCACCTGCACATCACAGCAATTCGATGAATTGCATCCCAGAGCTCTTGTGCCACATTCCCCATATGCAGCAAGGAACTCTGGGTAGGATATGCAAATGACCTCTGTCTCACTTTTATGCATCCTGGATCTGTTATATATATATAGAGAGAGAGATACCATGGGTCAAACTGACAGGTGAAGTGAATAACATTCATTATATCATTACAATGGCACTTGTCAAAGAGTGGGACATACTGTATAAGGCAGCAAGTGTACAGTCAGTTCTTGAGCTTCATTTACTAAAGGCAGAGAAACTGGATAAGTGAAAAAATCTTGAAGTGACTTGAGTGGCTACAGACGGACTATATAGTGATAGCTAGCCGGCTGGGTCAGAGCATCTCCAAAACGGCAAGTCTTCTGGCCGGGTTATTTAGGATATTTTGGCTAATTTCAAAACATATGAGAAGTGAATAGCTAACCATACAATAAATTATATTATACTACCCTTCATATAGTAACACGCTTCAAGAAAATGTCAGACTGGTTCTCTAATATATTCTAGCAAATTATATTTTATCTTATTGTAAATAAAACAAAAGACCAGGTGAGGAAAAACGTTACCTAATATCTTGCCTCTTATTTAACTATCAGATGTTAGATTTTAAGAGCAATTGAGGTGATGTTTTAAACCTCTCATTATCTTAATGGAAAAAGATGGTGAATGTTCCTGTTGATTGCTCTTCTTTTAAAACCTTGTCTCGGAACTACACTTTATAAATAACGGTAATAGTATTTCTCACAGAGACCATATATCTAATGGAAACATTCAAGAAATATTTTGCAATAAAAACTTTCCTGTCTCCTTGCGTTGGAGTTCTTGCTCAATGTATAATTGGGCAAGACTGTATCTTGATTGAATACATGTGCAGCCTGTGATAATAAAATTAGAAATGCACCATTATACAGAATACATTAGATGCCTTAAAATTTCTTTAAATTACAGAAAAAAGCCTAGGACCAATGAAAAGCAGATTGCAGAGTTGGAGGTGGGCGATGTACTACCAGTTTTAATGTCTGCTTTCAATTATTTTTAGACATTTTCATCTTCAGAGCGGTACCGTTGAAGCTTAGAAAACATTTTCTATTAGTTTCTTACAAAATGAGATTTTAAAACATATTTTTTTTCCCAAATTTGTTAATTCATTCTCTAAAATTAACATAAAGAAAGTTTAGATCGAATGTTCTTGCTATAATTGGATAATCATGCAAGTTTTCATTTTTTAAAATAAAACCATTTACCATTTAATGCATTCTTGGCCTCTAGGTTTAGAGATATTAACCCTATACAGTGGCCGCTTATAAAAGCAATGCTGTGCTGTAATTTTAAAGAAATCTATTATATATGGAATATTTCCATTAATTTTTTTTTGTTTTTTTAAGCTGTTAGTAAACAGGGAGGATGCTCCAAATTGGTTTGAGTTTTTTTAATTTTAATAGTTCCAGTGTTAGAACACACATCCTAAAAGAAACACACCAAATGAACAACCATTCTAATATAAGTGCGATAAAGAAGAGATGTTGGCTAGATGGATTTGCCATTCCATCTGTTTGGGTTCCCAGCTATACATTTTGGAAATTTCTTATTTGGTGCATGATTTAAAAAAACGAATGAAAACTGTTATTCTTTACAGTTTGTAAGTAATGTACCATGTGTGCACACCTAATATATAGTCTGTGAAAATCAATGAATTTCGGTGTCATGAAGAGAGTAGAATTTGGTAATGGGAATTTTTGCAATCTTGACTTTGATATGTTCCTAGTATTAATTATTATTCCATTGCAACAGACAACCACACATAAGGAGATATTCAGAGAAAGACGATCTGGCTCTGAAATGACACGGAACAGGGAATTTCCCCTTATGGTGCCATTTCGCTGCCATTCGGCTATTCAGAAAGCAGGCGGCTCGGCAAATGTTGGCAAACTGCCAGCAAGTACAGTGCCTGTTCGAAGACAGTGAAATCCCCCATAGAGAAGCAATGGTTAATCTATTCAAAGAACACCAAAAAGCAGTGAAAAGTTCTCGAAGTGTCCTGCTGTTCGGTGCTTTCATTCGGCAGGTTTATTCAGGCGAATCCCATAGGATTCAATTTTAAAAATATTAAGATTTTTATCCAATATCTAATAAACAGTTTATTATTTTAATCCGCAGTAAAAAGTCTCTATATTTATTGATTTTTTTTATGATCTTTTAGGCATTTTTCAGGATTTTTTCGACACATTCTTTTTTCTGCTCTCTATTTAATAGTGTGTTTTTCTTTTTTTAAATTATCTTTCAATCTCCTGGTTGAGCCAGTATTTTATTTGTTTTATTTATGCATTAATAAATTTTTAAACCTTTTATTTATCGTCCCCTTGGTATTCTGGATTTAAAGACGGGTTTGGGCTCCACCCTATGCGAGCCTTGAAGCGCACAAACCACGAGCTTGGTCTATAAGCTCCTGCAAATGTGAGTTTAACGGCTTTTGTCTATTCACACTATCTGAATTTTAGAAGATCTGCACAAGGAAGCTGTTTCTGTTTTTCTTCCATGTCCATGTGTATGAGCCATTTTCCATCCTATTAAGGCGTGGGTCACCTTAAGGAACGGAGAAGCAAAAACACCCAAAAGCTGCGACCCACTTAGAGCCAGTGTCCGGGCTCTTTAATTTGTGAGTGGAATATCCCACATTGGCACATATATATTATTGTGTTAGAATCATCTGCACTATATATTGTATTACTCTTTTTCATATGCTTCATACGAACTAAGGGAACCACCACCTACCATTCAGCGACCATCATCGCGCCACCAGTTACGTACCATTGATCTTTCATAGGACCTTATATGTTAATTCCGGACATTTTCGTTCAGTAGTTTTTATGCAAATAGCGTTTAAATTTTGACACTTTCAATCGTATTGTTTGGGGTTTTTTTTACCCGTTCGGCGGCTTGTCGGCTTTCTCCTGCGGTTGTTGGGTGCTGTACTCAGCGGCTCGTCAGCTGCATTTGGCGGCTGTCCGGCGTGTTCACAGCGGATGTTTGGCGGGTTGGCAGAGGCGGGCGACGGTTTTGATGCAGCGGCCGGCGGGTTGGTTGCGGCATTTGGTGGCATATTCCCTGCGCTTCGGGGAACCTGCGGTGAATGCTGAATTCATGGCGGGGAAATTTGATTCCCTGAAGTGCAGGGAACGAGAGAGCACTGAAATGTCGTGACATTTCGGTGCTCTCTGAATAACCCAATAGACATATTTTATTTAGATAATCATGTATTAGTTTACAAGTAAAGTTCTCAGTGATCTTGTACTCAGAAAGATCACTGTCTAAAATTCTGCTTAAACCACAAGAGGGCGCAACATAATTGAAAAAAATCTAGTACTGTGCAGCAGAGGTATCCCAGATGTTTTCAATCTGGTTTTCTCAATTGACAACTCTGTTCTCAAAGCAGGAAAGAATTAAAAGGTTTCCTTTCTGATTGCTATTACAGCTACCCAGCACATTAAGTGTTAATGATACATTTTGCTTATGTATCACATAAATATACAAATATCAGACTAAACTGTTGATCAGAAATTCTTTATATCTTCTAACCCTGCACATTTCACTTTTTCGGTTAAATAAAATCGCTACATTTCTGAAACGAAATGTTAGATTTCTTTTGATTTTCCAAAGTTCTATTAAAGTTTATACAATAACTAAATCACTCAGGGCCTTATTCCAGCTGAGCTCTTAGTATTAACAAGTGATCCATCAAGTATAAACATCCCACTCCTTAATCACAATGGGTCCCAACAAGCCCCAAACTTCTTTCACGTCTCAGCTGTTGCAACTGACTATGGTAAATGAAGAATTCTTATACTTTTTATAGGAACTGTCAATAACCTCTCAGATATTCCATGGTCGCTCACTATTCTCAGCCTGGTGTCCAGTGATTTTGCTTATGCAAAATTTCCTACATTTAAATACATCAAAAAATGGCTTACTTACTCCTGTTCACAGGGTTCAGAGCCGATGTCGACTCTGGCTGAATGCAGCAGAAAACCTAAGGCCAGATCACAACCTGCCAGCAAAGCACAGCTTATGTTTATTTTTTACCCATTCTATTTCATCCGAGATGCAAGTTGATCTTGCATCAGGTTACTTTACTGTACGTTAGCATCTCCTACACTTTGTATGGGAAATGCTAATGTGGCTCCAGCAGATGGAGAACAAGCTATTTCATTCAGCTCACTCTCCATCAGCGTCAAACGTTATTTTTAGGGATGCACCGATACCACTTTTTAAGACCAAGTACGAGTACCGATACTTTTGTTCAAGTACTCACCGATACCGAGTACTGATACTTTTATCTTATGTCATGTGAACGCTTTCCAATAAGAACAGACCTCATATAAAGCCCCCAGGTCTCATGGATATGCCCCCCAGCTCATGGATTTGCCCCCCCAGCTCATGGATAATGCCCCAGCTCATGGATAATGCCCCCCAGCTCATGGATAATGCCCCCCAGCTCATGGATAATGCCCCCCCAGCCCATGGATACTGCCCCCCAGCTCATGGATATGCCCCAGCTCATGGATATACTGCCCCAGCAGCTCATGGATATACTGCCCCAGCAGCTCATGGATAATGCCCCCCAGCTCGTGGATAATGCCCCCCAGCTCGTGGATAATGCCCCCAGCTCATGAAAATGCCTCCAACTCGTGGATATTGCCCCAGCTCGTGGATATTGCCCCAGTTCGTGGATATTGCCCCAGCAGCTCATGGATATACTGCCCCAGCAGCTCATGGATATACTTCCCCAGCAGCTCATGGATAATGCCCCCCAGCTTGTGGAAATGCCCCCAGCTCGTGGATAATGCCCCCAGCTCATGGATAATGCCCCCAGCTCGTGGAAATGCCCCCAGCTCATGGAAATGCCCCCAGCTCGTGGAAATGCCCCCAGCTCGTGGATATTGCCCCAGCTCGTGGATACTGCCCCAGCTCGTGGATATGCCCCCCAGCTCGTGGATATGCCCCCCAGCTCATGGATATGCCCCCCAGCTCGTGGATATGCCCCCCAGCTCGTGGATATGCCCCCCAGCACATGTATTTGCCCCCAGCTCATGGATAATGCCCCCCAGCTCACTCTCCGCTCATACTTACCTTCCTTTAGCGACGCCAGGAAAGTCTTTGCGCGCACTCCTTGGAAGGTCCCCAGCCGCGACCACGTGGGACCATGTGATTGCGACTGGGGGCCTTCCAACGAGCGCACGCGGGGAAACTTTCCCGGCGTCGCTAAAGGAAGGTAAGTATGAGTGGAGAGCAGCTGCAGGGCCTGTCCGAATGCTCTATCTGCATTCGGACAGGCCCTGCAGCTGCTCACTTTGTTTATACTTACCTTCCTGAGCGACGCCGGGATAGTTTCCGCGCATGCGCTCATTGGAAGGACCCCAGCCGCGATCACATGGTCCCACGTGGTCGCGGCTGGGGACCTTCCAAGGAGCGCGCGCGCGCGAAGACTTTCCCAGCGTCGCTAAAGGAAGGTAAGTATGAACAAAGTGAGGAGAGCAGCTGCAGGGCCTGTCCGAATGCAGATATAGCATTCGGACAGCCGCCCCAGCCCCTCGGATGCCGGCAAGCTGGCTCAATGCCGCCTTCCGGTATCCGAAAAAAATATCGGGGGTACTGCACAAGTACCAAGTACTCCTGCAGTACCCGGTATCGGCACCGATATCGATACTAGTATCGGTATCGGTGCAACCCTAGTTATTTTGAAAACAATGTCATTCAGACCTTTATGTTAATAGATTGCACTTCAGCACAATCACATAACACACACCTAAACCCACCCAAAAATCCCATACTCACCTCCGATCCATCAGCGGCGAGAGTGGTGCAATCCACTACTTCTTTGCTCTGCGGGCAGAGGTACACTAGGAACAAATAAATCCCAATGTTCATCTACATATCCCTCAAGCGCCTCTGTGGAACTCGTTCGCTCGAGCACTTGCAGCGCTTGCGTGAGCTCTCCTCCATTTCCATGGAGTCCTTTGGACTCTCAGAGCAGATAACACCAGAGGCACTTAGCGTCGTTGGTGTTATCTCCCTGCAGCTTGGCAATAGTACGAATCAAGCTGCTGTCAAAGTGACTTGGTCATAATACGGACTTTAAAGGCAAGTCACAAATGTAAAACAGCAGACACAAACATTTGCGGTTTGCCTTTAATGTTGTGATCGGGCCCCCAGTGTCCTTCTGATGCTGTCAGTGGTGGTCCATGGCAGCAATGGCGATATCTATCACAAGCTCCAAAATATTATGAGTCAAAGTGCTGTCATAGTGACTTGCTCATAATAAATCCAGTAATCGGAGCTGCATATGGTTGACCACTCTTGTCGACTTTTGCGATTTGCAACTTTAGCCATTTGCCATTGGGACCCTCGGTATATTGCAATAAAATAGGATTCAAATGTTAACATTGTCAAGGTAAGGTGTCTGTGTCAAGTAACACAAAATAGACATCTCTCTATAGAACAATAAATTACTCAAATATCATATGTTAGGGTGTGGGTTATGTAAAAGGGGCAGTCTAATAGTAGCTTTTGAAACTAAATTCAGAATGTTGAAAACTAGCATTTTCAAAACATTATGGTAAAATCTGAAGCAACGTTAGGATTTTAAAAGATATATTTCTATTTGGTTATCTTTGAACATCATAATGTATTTTAATATAGTGAAAAACAACCTTTCAAGCCTTGAGCACTATATTTAATTTAAGAATCACAAAATACTAGAAACCTTTTTTGTCTTAATACTGAACATTACATCATCCAGGTTATTTTGGCTCCTGTAAACTAAAACAGAGATAAAGAGAGAACTGAATTTTAGACATGAAAATAAGTAAATGGGTGCTGATTAATCAAAACGGCAGCACTCAAACAGTATAATATTATTACCTACATTTTTCTGTTCTTAACCCCTTCTCTACCAAGTGATTTTCCAAAAAACATTGTCAGGAATTTGTGTTGTTCTTTTTCAAAAATCATTTTTAATTAATTATACAGTAAGAAATATTTGGGCATATTCCCAATGCATTCCTTACTGTAATAACATATTCAGCAGGGAGATGGTGCCATCTACTGCCAAATTGAGTTACAGCCATTACAGTTGCAGCTCGTGTTTCCTGCATTGGCTGCTGAATGTCCGATGTAAGGACATTCAGTTAGCTGATTTTACAGTTTCAGCTCTTAGGGCATTATGCCCACAGGGCTAAAACTTTGGTGGCACCTTCTGCAGCCCAAAAGCAAATGAAATTAGTTTTCAGCAATGACACATGATTGCTTACAGGAGCAAAAATAATCCAAATGTTCTAATGTTCAGTGTTACAGATAATATTTACTTTACTTCGGCAAAGGACTGGGAACAGCGATGTATCAAATACGGTGAAACTACAGTGTATTCTGTATATGGGGAACTGCTACTGATGCTCTCAATACCTTTCACTTTCTTTCCACTATAGTTTGTGCCAAAGTTGTATCATAGAGTAGTTCTCATTATACTTTGCTTTGCAGGTTTCCACTGTAAATTCTGCTGAAATTATATGGCATAGATTTTGCAGAGGTTTCAGTCAAAGTTGTCTAGTGTTGTTTTTTTTCCATTTCTCCTATCGTAGCTCAATGGAGATTGCCACCTTAACATTGCTTTAGGTATATGCACACTATGGGCCACATTACATTCCTAATGCTAAAACAGGGGCTCTAGGGAGGAAAAACTGCACCTGTAGTTTTCCCTCCTAGCGCCCCCAGTTTAGCGTGGAATTACAGTGCAGGCGCTAAAAAAGCTGCCTGCACTGTTACCGGGTGCAAAGACCCGGGATGCGTGCGGCAGCGCTGAGTCCATAGGACTCCATTGAGCCAGACGCCGGCGGTCACATGGCCTGCCTGATCTCGCCTCGCGAGATCTGGCCGGTCGGCGTAGTGATAAGCCGGGGGAGACTGAGGAACTTTTTCCCCCAGTCTCTCCCTGCTCCCGCCGGACGGAGGAGGCGGACGAAGCCGCGGTCCTCGCCGCGGGACATGAGGTGAGTATCTGATTGTTTTTTTATTTTTTTGGCTGGTGTTAACGGATTCCACTTCTGCAGAATACATTAACAACAAGTCCTGGCTGCGGTTAACTTTTTGCTAACCACAGCCGGACGTTAATCAGCGCTAGTAGATTGTAATACTAATGCTGATTAACTCTTTGCGCTCCCCATGTTAAGTATAGGGAGCGCAAAGTACAGTAACCTCGTGCTGAAAAGCGCAAGGTACCAAACGGTAACGGGTTACTTAACCCGTTAGCGTTTGGATTGTAATATGCGGTACACGCAGGTGAGCGTTATCGTTAGCACCAGGATTGTAATGTGGCCCTATGAATGCAGAATGGCTTCACTTTACTCAGTTTATGGAAGAATAATGGTGGTACCAATTTTCACCATTATTTGCAGCAACTTCATCTGAAATTTCCTTCTGTAGAAAGCCGAAGTTGTAATAATTGGGATTTTTTGTTCCATTCTTTGCAGCAACAGTAAATATACAGGTTTTGTGCTCTCAATATACCCATTTTGTTAGGGTTCTTTCTGTTCAGAGTAGAGTTCCAAAGGTATCTCATATTTTGCGAAACATAGTACAAGTGAACCAGACATAATACAAAGAAAACATTTCTAAAACCTAATAGAAAACCAGAACCATGAATGATTGAATTTGCACAGAATACGTTATACAGATGGTTATGCCCCAGAAACTAGTTATAATTTTGGCAAACAATGTAATAGCAAAAAATATATATTTTTTTCTATTTGACCACTTTTTTTAACTTTTGGAAAAACCCACTATAAGCTATTTAAGGGTGAAATATGTCTAAATAATTATTGCAAAATGTAGAATTTACACAATGACACATGTCAGGCTATTTTAAATATAGCTTCATATACTCATAACACCTTTTATTTTTCTTACAAGGAAGTCATTTAGTTAACCACACATATGTAAAAACATTGCTTTGATTTTTTTTTTCTAGCCAGCAGCCAAAATTAGAATTTTGATTAATCAAACAACTGGCTATTCTCAGTTTCCAAGATTCCACCCAAAAAATATTCTTTTTCCACATTACTGGATGTTGACCAAAATCAACTGGAAACCCAATATATTCTTAGGATACCATCCTACATGTCCACCTGCTCCAAGCTGTGACTACATCTACAATAAAGTAAAGTATTTAATAAAGAAGAGAATGGGTTTTTCTACCAGGGTATCCATGACAACAATTCCTTGTTTAACCCCATCACTTCATTTGCACTTCTGAGAATAGTTGTATTTTGCATAGTAATATGAAAGCTTAGGATGCCAACCTACGTGCCCTATCATCTGGTGTGAGATAACATGCCAACACTACATGAAAAATCTAGCGCGAGTCGCTAAAATGTAGTGCCTGTCGACCCACCAACAGATCACCTTGTCCGTGGTAGTCCGTGTACTAGGTTGTTTAGCGCACGCTAGGGAAACGCTAAGGTCCGTGCTGAGACTCAGCACTAATGCGGTTGAGTACAGTATAGAACTGTTTTTTTCCAGTGCAGAGTGCCGGGCCATACCTATCCTCTCCCCTCACAAGCTTGAATAAGTATGAACACATCCAGCGAATAGCCCTCACACCCCTGCATTATTAAAATCTTCCAAGGTGGCCGTATCATCCATGTTTTGATGCACACATATATTAATTAATGCTGATGGGCATTGCATGATAAATGCCACCCAACAGTCTATAGAATCCTTACAATGCATTTAATAGATCCAAAAGGAAGGCTAGGTGAGCAACAATAATTTCCCTGTGGCAGCATATAAATAATACATGTTTCAGGCAAGACTTATTCACGTGTCCCTTTAAACATGGTCCTAACCCTAATAATCAACCACTTACATACTATGAATAACCCCCAGCATAAAATGTTTAAAATTAGCCAATATATTAGAATTAGGATATATGTGAATAAAGGATACATATATATCATAATAGAGCCTACTGCAACAGCAGCAACATTGCTGACCAGATCCATTACTATGGTGTATGGGGCCAAGAGAACACCTGTGCTGCATTCCTTTCAATTGCTTGTTAATTTTGAGCAAAGACCTTTGACTTTTTATTCCTTTTTTTGTCACTTAACACCAGGGTTGAGCAGTAGGTAAATATTTGCGATTAGCGCCCGTAATGTGCCGGCATGTGCAAGTTCCAACGTGGCTCTGGGACCTGCAGCCACTCTCTCGTGAGATCGTTGGCTTGACCGAGGTCTGTGGCTGGGCTCTCGCAAGCTCTTATGCTCTCACGAGAGCTGAGCCACAGGCCCAGGCAAAGCCACATTAGAACTAAGACATTCCAGTGGCCTCTCGGTGGATCGCGGCCAGCTGGGGAACCTGGCTGAGTACGATTAGAGCATTCTGGCAGACAGTCCCAGCCCTCAAACACCTCCTGGCCAGCCAGTCCAGCGCTGGCTTCTGGTATCGGGGGCATTTGCACGAGTACATGTACCCTTACAAATACCCAGTATCGGCACTGATACCAAAACTAGTATCGGTACTAGAGCATCCTTCATTTTTATCGTAGGTAGAAATAACTGTTACTTCCAGGCCACCATGGAAGAAGCTCTACTGGTTCAATAATTCTCAAATAAGTCTTTTAAAGTGCAGTTGGCTGTCAGTCCTCTAACAGACATTATCCACTGGAAAACTGCACAAGGCCAATCCATAGGTGTTTATATGAACTGATGATCGGTCTCCACACTTAGATTACAAGTTATTAACGTTTATGTAGGTATAAGTATATAGTTCCTAGTTGGGACCAATAATGCACCAATAATGTTACCATTTATTATTGTAAAATCATACCGGACTGTCCTCTTTCATCTCATGATTAGGGGAGCAGCAGCTGAGGAGTGACAGGGGACAGGTGTAAAACCATGAAGAGCAACCTTACCTGCTGTGCTTCTTCTGCAATGGCCTGACATAGAGTAATTGCCTCACTGTGCTGCTGCATCTGCTCGTCTTACTGTACAAGTACTAAGCGCTATGCTAATCTATATTCCCAGATTAACACATTAACGTTTGGAACTGTATCATCAGGCTCATGTCTCGAAACAGCTCCATGGGAAAATATGTCAGCACCAGTTGTCACCAGAAAATGAGATTTAGATGATGATTGGGTAGTAATATGTATGTTTGTGTATGTGAGAATAGTGGGGCAAAGCACAATAGAATGTGAGCAGAATAGAAAAGAACAATGGGAGGTGAGGAGGATGAGGCAGAGAAACAACAACAGGTAAGAAAATGGGACAGAGGTTCAATGGGAAGTGAAAATAGGGGCAGATGAACCATGGGTGGTGAGCGGAACATGACAGTGACACAATGGGAGGTGAGATGAATGGGGCAGAGTAGCAATAGGAGGCGAGAAAAACCATAAGAGAGTCACAATGGAGCTGAGTGGAATATGCAGGAGCACACCACAATATTTAGCTCCAGCCCCATAAAGCCCTTGATGCTGATGTCACCTTTTCCAATATGTTTGCAGTTGGTTGTCTGTTCTTTCATTTTGGAGAAGTTTTAAGGACACTGTCTGTTCTCAGTCTCCAGTTAATTGAAAGGCAATCTGATACAAATCATGAGCTTTGGATAAAGGGTAATGCAGATTCTATCCTACAGAATCTTCTGTATGAAAGCAAATGTAAACAGACAAATATGTAGGATAGTGGGGGACTGTATATAAAGTTTAATGCTTTACAATACTTATGTTGATGTATTATAACCAGGGCCAGTGCTTCCATTAGGCAAACTAGTCAGTTGCAATTAGGAGGGTGGAGGCCGCTCTGAGATACTATAACCACAGGTGCTATGATAGAAGTTATGTTCAGCCCCCTCCTGCCGTTAACACAGCTGATAGCCACAAGAGCTCTCTAATTGCGAGTGTCCTCTGCCTGTGTGCTCACCCCAGTGTCTCAGAGCAAGTGGCTAATTGAACAGGCACTGCTGGGTTTAATAAGTGAATAATGGGGAGAATATTAGTTATATCCCATCCTCCTGCACACGCTGCCTGCAAGTGTCTAGAGTAGACCGTGGGGTCAACAACAGTGCCCCTCCAGATGTTTTGAAGGTACATCCCCCTTGTTGCTCATCTACTCATTAGACTGGCTGTGCCTCATGGGCAATGTAGTTCCAAAACATTTGGAGGGCCAAGGTTCCTGGCCCTTGGTCTAGACCCCACAACCCACAAGAGTATGAGACTTGTTAAGAGACTAGAGACATTATTTGGTGTGGAAATACTGAGGTATTTTGGGGGGGGGCAAAGAACATGTATGCTTGTAGTGGCAGAAATCCTTGCACCGGCCCTGATTATAACCACAATGCTCAGTCAGCTAGATGAGCCTCATAGTGTATCAAAGTTAGGTATCACTGGCTCAACAAGGGATAGATCCTCAGCTGTTGCAGAATGTAATCTATTCTGTAGAAGTGAGCTGGAAATTCTAATATCTAAAGTCCTTCAGTGTCAATTTCATTTTACTAAATGTAACATTTTTTTATAGTATAAAAATGCTTTGTTTATAAATATGCTGGAATGTGGACAAATATGTAAAAGAGACATCATATTTCCAGGGACTAGCCTGTGATATGTGTGATTTTTTTTATATTTTTGCAAAACAGTTACTTAATACTAAAAACATACAGGGTTATTCAGAGAGCGGTGAAAAGCAGGAGAATTCTAGGTGAAAATAGTCAAACCAGAAAAATTCTCCCATTCATCTCACTTTCCAAATCGGCTATTTCGACCTAGAATCTTCCATTCTCCAGTCATTCTCCTGCTTTTCACCTCTCTCTGAATAACTCTGATATTTTAGACATCTTTCCACTTGGAGAAGCATAAAAAGTGAGATAAACAGACAGTAAAACAGCAATTGTCTGTATGTGAGTAGCAAAGACTGCTATAGTTGTCCTCTTGGAAATATATATCAGGTTTATATTATACATTATTTTGTAGTTATGTTTTTTTGACTCTGTTACGTTCAGTTTATTTTCCAATCGTGAGGTTAAATTCTATATTTCTGTGTATCTGCGACAGCCACTGGAAATATGGTTTTGATTGGTTGCCCCCTGCTATCCAGTTTGACCTTACTTTGAGATATCCCCATGTTTTAACTCTATTACCTTGGTTTACCTTAACTTCCTCGAAGGAGGGTAAGAAAAGAATTGGAAAATTTATGCCAAGTATTCCAGGTAGAAAATTAGCAAAAGTTGATGAATGTTTCCAAATTTTGGTAGTGTAGTATTAAGGCTATTGCGTTTCCTGCTTGTAGGACTAAGAGTTTGTTTTAATATTTTATATTACGTATTACCACATTCATTCCTTAAGATGCAATTATCCTGAATAAGAAAGGGAATTAGTGTCCTAGAATTCCTAAAACCCATATTTTTAAGCTTAATAGAGCTGCGAGTTCCTCCATGGAATTCACTGCTCGGAAAACTCGAAAGTCAGTGGACGGCAAAGCTGTCGGCACAGTGAAGCTGCGATAGCCTCTCGATTATAAGAATAGGAACCTAGATGTCACTCCAAATGAAGTCATGGTCAAAACCTGAAAATAAAATTGGTCCAGCCCTGCTTAACCCAAACCAAATAAGGAATGACATTTTTTATAAAAATACACCCAAAAAACGTAAAAGCACAGAATATCATTCACATCAAAACACCAAATCTAAATTGTGAGGTCAGATCCTTCACATGGCAAATGCAGACTTTAGCGAATATTGGAACCGGTCTGCTTAACGTTTGAGATAACCAGATGACCATGGCATCGATGCACATTTGTTGCATTCTTCAGTATGCAGTTTGATACAAAGTTATTGTATATCATATTGTATATGGTGATTGCAGCACAACCAGGGAGTCAAAACCTTGTGAATATTTGAACTTATTGAAGACGCCGAAATTGTTGAAAGCCCTACTGGTTTTCAGTAGGAATAATTTGGACCAAGAGATCGCATGCCCGCATTAAAGAGTGAGAAAACAAGAGTAAGAAAAATGGATGCGAGCAAAACTAACATGAGCATCGTGAACAATGTAAAGGACGCGTGTCATTCTTTTGGAAATGTAACATTTATTAAGGTATGAGGACAGATACAGAATGGAAAAGCTTTTGCGGATGGAGACAATCATAAAACAAAAACATCAAGATCTTGGACGCAGTTTAATGTATTTGCAGGTAAAAGCAAATATTGCCTTCATCGCATCAGGATAAGAGGAGCAAGGAGATGAAAGCAAGAAATGGGGGAGAAATGAGAGAAGAGAGAGGAAAATATAGGGCATAAGGGGATCGGGGAACCCCTAGCTCATTACCTTGGCCTAATATATATTGCTAAAATGTGATGTATAATGACATATGACACAACAAGGGTGATTTGAATCATATACATTGTTACAGTCGACATTGTGCCATCACTAATTTTTCAGTTAATTTCAGCTCCTTTCCTCTCTTGCCTTTGAGAGCCCTGTATGTTCCAATCTGGGTATTTGTGTGTATTTTCTATCCATATTGCACTCCGTATTGGTAACTTAATGTCATTTCTGAGACAGATGCTGAAGGTCTAAAAAGGGGACAGTTTGGCCAATTTGTGTATAGTACATACATGATGAAGAAGCTATAGCAACACCCTTTCTTGAGGAGACCATAAAGTTTACCCCCTTACATAATTCTAGCTCCCCTGCCACCTTTGATTTCCTCTCTGGTTTAATTGAGATCCCATTCAGTAAATCAATCATTGTTGCTGGATTCTATCGCCCACCGAACTCTCCAGTGCACTCCCTCTCTGACATAACTCAAATCCTTAATAACCTACTTGCACAAAACCAAAAAAGTGAACTGCTGGTCCTCGGAAATTTTAATACAGATTGGCTAAATCCTAAAAACAATAAACACTGCTCGCTGTTTAAAACTTTGCAGCTAACTCAATTAATCTCCTCCCCCACTCGCATTAATTTGAAAAGCCCTAACCATACCTTGCTGGACTGGATTCTCTCCTCATATCCTGATAGAATACAGGAGGCAGGCGTTCTCACTAATAGCTTTAGTGACCATTGTCTAGTGTACTGCGTGTGCAAAATAAAGGCCATGAAATCTCCCCCAAAGGTAATAACCAACAGGTCTTTCAAGAAATTTATTCTTGAATCCTTCCTAAGTGATCTCAAACAGCTCCCCTGGTACAGACTAAACCTAATCCCAGACCTAGACTGTGCAATTGAATACTTTCAGTCTGAGCTCCTGCAAGTCTGGAATTCCCATGCCCCGCTGCGTAAACTGCGAGTAAAAGGGACCCATCTCCCCTGGGTTACAGCTGATCTGACACAAATGTACCAACTTAGAGATTCACTGTGGTCCAATTTCAAGAGTACTGGTTCGGTTCCATGAACGATCACTATGAATACCGACAATGCCGGAATGCATGCACAAAACAAACAAAAATGGCTAAAGCCCATTACTTCAATGAAAATCTAAACAATAACATATCAAACCCTAGAAACTTTTGGAAAACCATAAGTAACATACAAGCACCCCCCGTCCACTCTCAGCCAGCCGCTGTTAAAGTAAACAACTGAACCCTGCAACACCCCCTAGATGTAGCAAATGCCTTTAATGATTATTTTGTTGGATGTGCCACCACTGATTGCCAAGCTATGAAATAACATGCAGTCAGAAAGGTCGCATGCAGGTCAGGCCCCTCTAACTGTGCAAAGTCCCTGTATCAGACAGGAATTCAGTTTTAGACCAGTGCCTGTCAGTGTCGTTACTAAACTCCTCCGTAACCAAAAAATGAAATACCAGTCTGGACCTGATCAAATACCAGCAATGCTGCTGAAAATCAGCGCACCAGCAATTACAAATCCTGTTGCAACCCTAATCAATGAATCACTGGCAACTGGATACATACCCAAACTCTGGAAGACTGCGAGAGTGGTACCTATCCATAAAAGTGGTGACAGTACTTTGGTATCCAACTACCGTCCAATATCATTGCTCCCTGTAATGTCCAAAATTTTGAAAAAATGCGTCTATACACAATTACGTGATTATTATCAATATTGGAACTACTTAACCCCAGATCAATCAGGCTTTCGTCCAAATCACTCAACTACAACCACCCTTTTAAAAGTCTGAAATGATATCCAAGCTGGGATGGAACAAGGAAACCTAACTGGAGCCATCTTCCTTGATTTTGCCAAGGCCTTTGACACAGTAGACCATGGCATCTTGTTAAAAAAACTTAAAAACTCTGGTTATTGTCGATCACACACTAACCTGGTTTCGATCATATGTATCTGACCGTTCGCAATATGTGTCCATTTCTGGCAGCTCCTCCCTCCCAGTCACTTGTGGTGTACCCCAAGGCTCGATACTCAGCCCCCTGCTATTTACAATATTCATAAATGATCTGCCCAACATCTGCAAAGCCTCAACTGTACACATGTACGCAGACGACACCGTAATCTATACCAGCAAACCAAATCTCCCGGAGCTGGAGGCCGTGCTGCAAGAACAATTCACAGAGGTAGAAAAGTGGATCGAACACAACAAACTTTTTTAAAATACTGACAAAACTGTAACGATGCTCTTTGGAACAGCACTTAAACTACATAGATTGCAAAATCCCCATCTATGTGTTGGGACAAAATCAAATGGCACACTGACCACAGTCACGTCTCTCAAATATCTAGGTATGTGGTTGGACCCAACTCTATCCTTTGGCCCCCACATCGAAAAACTTTCATCTAAACTTTACCCCAAACTAGGTGCCCTGTACAGAAACAAATCCTGCCTGAGCCCCGCGGTAAGATAGCAAATTGTACAACAAATGCTTATGCCAGCTATTATTATGGAGCTGTAGTGTATGCAGCAGCCCTGCAAACACAACTTCAGAAACTTACTACATTGTATAACTCATTCTGCCGCTTTGCACTACAATGTAACTACATGACCCACCATTGTGACATGTTAAAAGAGCTAAATTGGCCATCGCTGGAGTCTAAACGCACCCTTCACCTTTCCAACCTGGTGTTTAAGAGCTTTTCTGGGAAGCTGCCACCCTATCTGAATAGACTGCTTCCCCCAGCAGCTCCCTCATCCTATAGCCTCCGATCCAGGACCAGCACCTTACTTGCAATACCACAATACAAAAAGACAGTGGCTCAGTCCTCATTTTCCTACAGAGCACCAGTTATGGAATAACCTCCCAGACGCCGTCAAATCTTCCCCCAGTCTAAAGTCACTCAAGAGCTCCCTATTAACATACCTCAATACGGAACGCACCTGTAAACATGTAACATAATGACTATTTCCTACATATTTATTTTCTGCTAATCTGTATATTTGTGTTGTTTTTTTTTTTTAATATCTTGCATTGTATTACTTTGTATTTCTGTAACAACTGTAACATTTTAATGTTCTTGAACCCAAGACGTACTTGAAAACGAGAGAAATCTCAATGTATCCTTCCTGGTAAAATCCTTTATAAATAAATAAATAAATAAATATCCGTAATGGGCCAGCGCGCATGCAGCATTTGCTTCACATTTAAGAATTATTGTTTTGCTCAGAAAACGTACATGATCACATACATAGACCGTAATAGTACAGAGAGGATTATGGGTGGAGATGATACAATCTATCCCTCCAAGGCTTGTTGCAGTGTCTGGAGAATGGGAGGGAAAGGCTTGTATACAATGTCACTGCTGATGCGTTTTAAAAGGGATGACACGATGACATCTGCTTTGTTTAAATAAACAAAAACCTTGGAGAAGAATATTTTAAAAGCTTGATTTTAGACAATAGTCTGGACATCATTTTTTATTTTGTCTCTTTTTCCTTTTCTGCTGCTTTCTTTTGGTATTCACCACAGAACTACTCCTCAAAGTGTAATGTTTCCTCTCGGCTTCCTTTTTGCATCCCTAAGGGCAGGTCAGAGTTTGACGCAGCTTGGGAAATAGGTTCCATTCTGATCTCTACAGCTGTTCACATTCCTTATAAAGTCAGAGAACCTGCTTCTTTTCATCTCCTCTGCATGAGAGGGATTACAGTTTCAATCCTCTTCCTTCCTTTCTCGGTTATGAATGTGTCACGATTAGTGACTTGCCACTGTTGATGTTTTCAGACGTACGGCCTCAGTTACACCCAGACACTTTAAAACCCATCATTTCTAAAATAAAGAGTTTTTTTCTCATTTAAGAAATTTGCATTTAAGTCTCTTTTAAGATTTGTGCAAGAGGACAAGGTACATCTACTTACAGAAATATTCTTGTCCATTATGTTGTAGGAAGGACCCGGGTGGCATTTATCAACAATATATTGAAAATTATCAGGTCTATTCAAAGAAAGGTGAAACTCAGGAGAATTGGCAGGAGAAGTGAGAATTCTAGTTCAAAAAAGCCAAACCAGAAAAATTCTCCCATTTATCTCACTTTCAAATTGGCTATTTGGTCTAGATCGCTCTCTTCTCCTGCCAATTCTCCTGGTTGTCACCTTTCTCTGAATAACCCTGTATATATATTTCAAATCAAATAGTTGGAAAGATCTCTTTGTTTATAATTGGTAATTAAAAACTCTTCCAAGGGTTTGTGCTCTGTCTGTATGCGAGTATATATTTATCCATGTGTATATAGATAGATTGATATAATTTTTTATTAATGTGCATACTCAACGTAGGGTATGACCAGTGATAAAGTGGGGCTGTTCTGCCCTCACAATGTGTCTGAGGTACAAAGCTTGGCAGACAGCTAACATAATAAAAATCTGGAAGCAGGATTGAAGAAAAGTCTTTACTGAACTTTATTTGTATCTTTACTTTTCAGATCTTTAAACTTTGTAAAACTGTGGAAAATACGGAATTATGGCAATATATTAGTCTAGGAATGCAAATCTACACAAATAAGTGACAGGCATGCTACCTAGATGTAAATTACTGGCTAACAGAAGTTTAACTTAATGTGAAGACAATCAAACACTACTAAACTAATCTAACAGTGCTTTGAGTTGCTAAAAATATATACATAACTAAAAACATGAAGGTTCTACTTACAGACTTATAAGCAGAAGGCCTGAGTAACAGAACTGTGGAGCTTGCTTTCTGCTTGACTCACTGGTAGCTATGCTGGTTGAATCTGGCTCTACCAGGAAGTAACTGTACTGCATGGCATCAGTAATGGCCGCTCAATTAAAGAAACAGTACTCTAATAAACTAAATGCTTAGAAATTTGTGAGTGACAGAACACTCCCCACTTTGGATGATAACATTATGCAACTATGTATCCTTTTTGAGAAGTAAGACAACTTCAGAAACAGGCCTAAAATAAACTTTTGGAGTACCTTCCTTCATGACTTTAATTTCTACCTTTCTAACTTTGTTGTCAACACTAGGTACAACTTTGATAATAAGTCCAACAGGCCATTCATTTCTATGAACTTGAGTGTCTTTCAGTAAGACAACGTCTCCAACTTGTAAGTTAGGCTTGTCAGCTTGCCATTTCCTGCGTGGCTGGAGCGTCACTAAATATTCCTGTCTCCATCGTCTCCAGAATGTGTCTGCAAGACTCTGCACTTGCTTCCACTGCTTGGTATGAAGATCTTTGAGTTCAAAATCTCCAGGAGGTGCCATTGTTGTTTTGACTTTCAGAGTCAGAAGCATCGCGGGTGTCAATACTTCTGGCATTTCAGGATCTGTGGATACTGGAACTAAAGGTCGAGCGTTCATGATGGCCATGACTTCAGCCATGAGTGTGGTCAGGACTTCATGTGTAAGACGTGTAGAGGTAGCTTTTAGAAGCAAGGAATCTAGAATACGCCGAGCGACTCCGATCATCCTTTCCCAAGCTCCTCCCATATGTGATGCATGCGGAGGATTAAAGGTCCAAATACATCCTTGTTCTTGAAGGTAAGTATCCATCTCAGAGCCTTCCGTGTTAATCTTCAGTTCCTTGCAAGCTCCTACAAAGTTCGTACCACAGTCAGAGCGAAGTTGCTTTACGGGTCCTCGGATAGAAATAAATCTTCTCAGGGCATTGATGAAGCTTGACGTAGACAAGGACTCAATCACTTCTATGTGTGCTGCTCTAGTGCTCATACAAGAAAACAGAACGGCCCAACGCTTACTCCCTGTGCTGTGTCCTCTGGTCCGACGAAAGGAGACGTTCCAAGGACCAAAGACATCTAATCCAACATGCGTGAATGGTGGTTCCGAAGTAAGTCTATCTATGGGTAAGTCTGACATCTTTTGTTCTTCAAGTTTTCCTCTAATTTTTCTACAAATTACACATTTATGAATTACATTGGAGATTAGTCGTTTACCTCCTATAATCCAGAATCCAGATGACCGGACTGCTCCTTCAGTGAAGTGGCGTCCTTGATGACCAATTTGTTCATGATAATGTCTTATCAATAGCAACGAAAGGTGATGGTTCTTGGGTATGATGTAGGGATGTTTCTCCTCAATAGTTATGTCGCTTGCTGACATACGACCTCCAATTTTCATGACTCCGTTTTCATCCAAGATAGGGTTCAGTTTTCTAAGTGAACTATGTTTGGGGAGCTCTTCTCTTTTAGTAAGACACTTGATGTCTTCTTTGAAAACTTCTTGTTGTACACATCTGATAATGTTGATTTTAGCTTGTACGAGATGATTGTCATCACACTTGTCAGTGTTTGTAGCTCTGCAGAAAGATTTGGCTAAAGTAATAAGTTTTGCTACTGCTCGAGTAAGTGACTTCCAACTTGAGAATCTTTCAAACCTGTACGTGCCTAGACTACCTCCGGTAGATTTAGTAATTAACGCTGTGACTTGTGGTCGTATTTCCTTGTCATCATCTGGTTCTATAAGTTCAAAGGTCTCTGACTGAGCACTCTCTCCTTTCTCTCTCCTGTTTAGAAAGGGTGGACCTGAGAACCAGTTAGTGTGTTGTAGGGCAGATGCTGTTATAGGTCTAGTCCCGTGGTCAGCTGGATTTTTATCTGTACTGATGTAATGCCACTGTTCTGGATGGGTGGACTTCCTAATGCGGGTCACTCTGTTCAGAGTGCATTGCATGGAAAGGAGACGCTTCATTGCTTGTCTTCTGTTATTCGGGAGGTGACATCGTGGTAAACGGAAAGGTAAAGGAGCTACCCAGTTGTTTGATTCATCTATGAAGACTTCTTTGCTCATGATCTCAAGGAAGAGGTTATCTTCCACAGATAATGCTTGTTTCTCATCACTTTGTGTTCTTTCGAACACCTTGCACCCTAATCTATCTGTATCTTCTGTTGAAGCTGTAGTCGCCATGTAGACCTGATGCTTCTGGTGTTGCTTCGAGAGGACTAGTCTCTCTTTGATTTGCATGTTGTTTGTACAAGGGCTCAAACATGACGTGCGTCCATTTTGCAACAGGTTCGTTTTGTAGACATTCACTTTTGTTGGCTTGTGAACTCCGTCCAGACACGCGTCACCAATGATAACCCATCCAAGGTCGAGACGTTGCGCAAATTGTGCGTTGTGTAGCCCATTGTACTGTTCCCTAACCTTGTGTACTCTCAGTATGTCTCTTCCAAGTAGGAGGAGGATTGCAGAGTCTGGGTCAAGTATTGGTATCTTTTCTGCTATTTGTCTCAGATGAGGATGTCGACGTGCAATTTCGGGCGTGGGGATCTCTGATCTATCATCTGGTATCGTATCGCATTCTATGAGAGTTGGGAGGGACAACTGTGTTTTTCCATCTATTGACTCGATGATATAGTTGGTTGCTCTTCTCCCTGATGTCTCTATAATACCTGAGCAAGTCTTCAAGGTATATGAAACCGGATTTCCACTATCGTTGAAGATGTTGAAAAACTCTGTTCTGGCCAAAGACCTGTTGCTCTGCTCATCTAATACTGCATACATTCTCACAGTTTTCTCTCTGTGACCTTCAGGATATACTTTTACTAAACATATCTTTGAGCATGATCTAGGACTAAATGTCTTTGTGCAGATCTCTGTACACGTTGACGTTATTGCTGGTGCTACGTCCTCTTTTTGCTCCCCACCATGATCTTCTTGGGTGGTTACGTTCTCCTCTGCCCATGGTGCTGGGCCTGGATGCATTGCAGAAAGATGCTTGTCACTGTGGCATTCTCTGCATTGTATTGCTGTCCTACAATCTTTTGCGAGATGTTGAGTTGAAGCACAGCATCTGAAGCAGATGTAATGGTCTTTAAGATAGGACTTACGTTCTTCGATTGTCTTGATCCTGAAACCGCGACATTTTTTCAGAGGATGAGGTTTGTTGTGTATCGGACACTGATCGTCTGGATCTTCAATTTTCTTTTCTGCGATTCTATTGTTGACGTATTCAGACTCAGGTGGTACTTCTGTCTTCCGTACAGACACCGTTGTCCTTGATTCCCTGTTCGGCTGCAGTGATTCTGTTCTGCTATAGTTTGGGTTTCCCAGGTTCAAAAAGGCAAAGCTTGGGTCATTGCGGGTTTTCGCTTGGTTCGTTATGAACTTAGTGAAGAAGGAGAAAGGTGGAAATGCCACTTGATAGCATTCTTTGTATTTTGACGCTGCTGTAACCCATCTTTCTTGCAAGTTGTAAGGAAGCTTCACTATTATAGGGTTGACCCCACGTGCAGTGTCTAGATATGAGAGACCTGGTAGGTGTCCACCATTTTTTGCTGATTCCATCTCCAGGAGTATGTCTCCAAGCTCTCTTAACTTCTGATTGTCTTTGTTTGTTACTTTTGGGAAATTTTCAATTTTCTTCAGGAGTGCATCTTCAATTACTTCTGGTGATCCATAACCTTCCTCCAATCTCTGCCACACCATAGCGAGTCCTGTTGTTGCGTTGTGAGCGTGTACGGACCTAATTCTTTTGGCTTGTTCGGAAGATTCTGGTCCGAGCCATTTAGAGAGTAGATCTAGTTTTTCTCTGTCTGTCATGTTTAAGTCTTGGGTGCTGCTAAGGAAAGATGACTTCCAGGCCCAATAATTTTCAGGACGGTCGTCAAACTTCAGGAGACCGGAACTCACCATTTCACGGCGTATCAGGTACTTCGTTACATCTGAAATTCCAGCTGCCTCAGGTGAACGTACTCTGGGAACAGACCCCGGGCTTGGCTGTGGCTGATAGGACGGTGGGGTTGTTAGGTCAGGCTTGATCTGGTTATATGGTGTGTTTTCCTCATTGTAAATAACTCTCCTATAGCCCACATTGGTGTGTGCCTGGGTAGGAATCGTGTCGTTATTGATTTGATGTCTGGAAGAGCTGGCTAACTGGTCTTTGGGTTCGTAAACATTTGGCTTGTCGTGTTGGAACTCTGTTTTGGCTTTGCAGACTTTAGGTGATTCTAGGTAGCCGTCTGCTAGAGGGGCTTTTGATAGTTTTAATGCATTGTCAGTTTGTTGATCGGTGTACACGGTTGTGTGTAACTGAACATACTCCCTGGTACGATGAATTGCACTGAGAGGTGTCACCTGTTCTTCTATGACAGGGAATGTTTCTTGATACTCTTCTTCTGCCGCATTCATGAGAACTTCAGCTTCTGCTACTGCTTTCATGAGAACTTCAGCTTCTGCTGCTGCTGCTGAAGCTGCTTTCTCGTGTTGAAGAATATGTAGAGATGCTTTTAACTCTGCTTTTCTTCTAGTAGTTTCAGCTTCATTCTTATGCTGTTGTTCCTCTATGTAGCCCTGTTCTCTTATCATTTCAGCTTCGCGTATTGCATAGGCAGCCATTGCATATGCTTTTTCTGCTTTTGCACGTGCCTTGATGGCAGCAGCACTTGCCGTCGACAGGTTGGAGCAGATTGAGTGTCTTGAACTAGTGTGTTTGGACCTGGCAGTTTTAGCACTAGCTGATGTCAGATCTGATTTACTAGAGATTGTGGAGCTTGTGCACCGTGACCTGGTCTTTGGTGTGCTGAGTGTGCTTTGCTCTGCATCTGAAAGCTGAGGAATGGCTGGAGTAGCATGCTGTTCTGTGTGCTGCATGGTGAGACAGATTACTACTTTGCAGGATGCTTGAGGAAGTTAGAGATAGATGTGTAGAAAGAATCCACTTTTCTTTTGATTAGGTCTGCTGTGTATAAAGTCTTTTTACTGTTCTGCCCTCACAATGTGTCTGAGGTACAAAGCTTGGCAGACAGCTAACATAATAAAAATCTGGAAGCAGGATTGAAGAAAAGTCTTTACTGAACTTTATTTGTATCTTTACTTTTCAGATCTTTAAACTTTGTAAAACTGTGGAAAATACGGAATTATGGCAATATATTAGTCTAGGAATGCAAATCTACACAAATAAGTGACAGGCATGCTACCTAGATGTAAATTACTGGCTAACAGAAGTTTAACTTAATGTGAAGACAATCAAACACTACTAAACTAATCTAACAGTGCTTTGAGTTGCTAAAAATATATACATAACTAAAAACATGAAGGTTCTACTTACAGACTTATAAGCAGAAGGCCTGAGTAACAGAACTGTGGAGCTTGCTTTCTGCTTGACTCACTGGTAGCTATGCTGGTTGAATCTGGCTCTACCAGGAAGTAACTGTACTGCATGGCATCAGTAATGGCCGCTCAATTAAAGAAACAGTACTCTAATAAACTAAATGCTTAGAAATTTGTGAGTGACAGAACAGGGGCGTTGAAATGGAGATGAACTGTATTTTTTTGGGGGCTCCGACATGGCTGGATGAATAAGTGCTGTTCTACATGCAGCTGTGGAGGCTTTTTAACTTTTACGGCTCTAATTTCCAGTCTCACTACTGGTTGTATTTACTACCGTCCATAGATATGCTGGCAGAGTGTTTTGGTCACTAAGGCTAATGTCAGATGAACGCATTCTGAGCACACTGTGCGTCCGTGCACAACTGACGTACTTTCTGACTGATGATACTGTAGACACCACATGGTCCATTTTTGGACTGATGTAGATGGGAAATAAAATTAATATGTAAAATGAAAAAAAAATTGATACATGATACGAAAAACCATTTTGTCTGTCAAAAATGCTGGACGTCAAAAATGTAGTCCGTTGGACTACGTTCCATCACTCACACACAAAGCTAAGCGGATGTGGTGCACTCTGTGCGTCCGTCCTAGCGGTTTGACGTTCTTGCCTAAATTGCGTCCGGTGCCACGTGCGTTGTGCATCTGCACTTTTGTGCAGAAGTACTTTGTGTGTGGGTCTCTATTGATCATAATTTTATGCTACAACGGACATTAAAATGTGCGGCAACACGGACGTGATCTGTGCATTTGGAAGAAAGAAAAAGCAGGGCTTCAAGCTGGAGGTAGTGCAGGAGAAAAAATTTTCAGGGGGAAAGCAACCCCACTAGACGTGACGTTTCGGCCCAATGGCCAAACGTCATGTCTAGTGGGGTTGCTTTCCACCTGTATAAATTTTCTCCTGCACTACCTCCAGCTTGAAGCCCTGCTTTTTCTTTCTTCCTGATGATTTTTGGGACATCGGTGTCCCTCTTAAAGCGGAGCTCGTGGAGGAATGTGTGGCACCACGCCCCCACGCTGGTAGGTTGCGGCGCTCCCTGCTTGCGTGATCACTGCGTTCGTCTGGCACGGGCCTAAAATGGCATTTGCCTCGGTTTCCCAATAACAAGGCTCAGCCTGGGATTTGTTGTGTATGAACTTTTATCATGGTCTTCTCTTCATTGGTGTCAAAAATTTAAATGTCTGTTACAAGTCTATTATTTTTCTCCTAACAAAATTAAAGTAAGGTTAGCAGTTTACATTTTAGATTTTTGACTGTGGAGGTGGTCATCTTGGAAGTATGTAAAAATGTATAGCTCTAATTACTGACAGTTTTTGAGATACTGGTTGATGGCACAGATGCTATTCATGGTGTATGAATTACTGTATCTTTAAATGTAGGTAGCGTTTACAAAACAGTAGAAATAAATATAGGAAAATACAGAATCTGAATGTTTTAAAGACCTCAATCAAGCTGAAAATGCTCATGGAATTTACTAGGTGGGTACTATTGAAAAACAGTTTGGATTTAAGTTGTTGATAAATTAAAGGGAAACTGTATGCACCCTCACTACATTAGCTTATTAAAGGGGTCTGCTGCATAAGTGTCCCCCCATCCTCCACCAACAAAGCTACCCGTCATCAATGCGCAGCACCAGTCCATCATTCCATGCAGTTGCTCTCGTAACTTGCAGGCAAAAGTATACATTCTGCGAGATACAAACAGGGTTATTCAGAGAGAGGTGAAACTCAGGAGAATGACTGGAGAAGTGAAAATTCTAGGTCAAAATAGCCAAGCCAGAAAAATTCTCCCCTTTATCTCACTTTCCAAATCGGCTATTTGGTCTAGATTGTTCTCTTCTCCTGCCATTCTCCTGGTTTTCACCTTTCTCTAATTAACCCTGAAAGTGTGTGTGGCATATGTGCGAATGTTACATACGCTACTCAAATTGTGTACGGAACCCCTAGCACTTCCGCATTTTGGCAGCCCCCATGTCAAAGAGGAGGACCAGCCCAGTGTCGAGGGAGAAAAGGTGAGTATTTACAACTATAATAAAGCAATTATAAACAAATAAAATGGTCAGATGCTGTCAGCAGCATATCCGCAAATATTTAAGTTGAAAAAAAGATGTGTTCCTTATTATTATATCTAGTGGCAAGTAAGACGCATACATATAAATTTTACCATCAAATAAAGTAAACATAGGTGGAAACTGTTTATATTTGATAAACATTGCATAGCAGAGATTTAAGGACCAACTGATTAAATTAAAATTAAAATGGCAAACGTGGATAGGATCTTTTTCTATTTATTTTTTTCCAGTTCTCAACCTTAAATTTTGGTAGCCTGTGAATTATCACCCTAGCAAAAAATATCACAATTTTAAGAAGTTGATAATGACAATATCTTCACAGATGAATGTGACATGGGTGTAATGTTTTTCATCCTTTCACATTTGCTAATGTTAACCTGCCACCTTTACTCAAATAATACATAAATAAATAAAGTAGAATTAAATGGGAAGATATAGATAATTGGAAATCAATGGAATATCTCCCAGGTACCCGGAACAACCCCACTCCCCAACATTCATATACATTATGCAGTCAAAACTAGAGTGAGCTGCCGAGCATCCCAGGATCTAAGCAAACATCAGATATTCCTAGTTTGCTATCAAATTGCAGACAGCTTGAATCCTGCATATAGTGAGTTACTTTTCCAAGAGAAGTTGTCAAAATAACAATATAACAATACTAATGAAGGCCTGAAGCACCTAAGACGTAGGGCTCTTAAGTTGCCTCTGATGCCAGGACGCAAGGAGGATTTTTTATGGCAGGGACAGAGCGCGTGTGAGGTTTGAGCGGGAGACTTGGGGGCGGAGCTCCAGGAGGGTTCTTAAGGCGCATGCTGGCAGGCTCTGCGCGCCTTTTCTCCTGAGGTAGAGCTGATAGAAATCCCCACCCTCCCACCCTTTTTTAATTTTGTTTTTTGGGTAGGGTTAGGTTTAGTTGGGATTTAGCTTTTGTATGTTGCCCCTTTGTCACGGCGGGGGCTTGTAGGCAGGTCTGGGGTAGGGGTTCCTTTTATTTAGGTTATTTGTGGATCGGGTGGTTGGGAGATGGGAGGAATTTGTAGTTGGTTGTTTTGGAGGTGTGTGGTGGTTGTGTGGAGTCCCCTATCAGCACTGTTTTATTATGTTTTATTACGTTATGGCAATTTTATGTCATGGTTATGGGTATATTGTGTGGACTTTCTAGCTGTGGCCGGTATATATATAATAAATATATATTATTCCACAGGCAAGTGTTTGTGTATTTTTTGTCTCCTTGCATGCGACTCGGTTATCAGTAGGCGACTTATGATTATACCAAGGATGATCTAACACATTTTTTTAGAATATAAAGGTAGGATGAATATTTTTTGTATCAATGCAAATGGTTTAAATATATAATGTTGTCATTTTGAAAACGTAATGTAAATTAGTTTGAAATGTGATTCCAGGATTAGTAATCTGTTCTCCATGTGGTTTGTGTTTTGTTCTTCCGCTGTTAGGTTTCAAAACATGTACGGCATCCGAATGTCCCTGGGTGTCTGACACCTCTATTTTAAAGTGCCTTTGACAATGGACTGCTCAGCTGTGACTAACCGAACAGCAGGGATCCCCACTGTCTAATAAGACGAACAAAAACATAGACTCAACTAAGAATATCTCTAAACCAGAAGGGGATAGCACATAGCTTTATATGGGAAAATGGGGAGCTGGCGGCACATACATTTATCATCCTTTTAAAAGCCCGTTCACTCTAAATATTTGTTTAGTTGCTTAGCTTATTATAGCTCAAGCAATGTTCATTCTGATGCTGTAATATAAATCTGGCAACTGAATTTTAGTACAAAAATACAAAACGTATAGCTGGTTACTATGAGGTTTTCGGGTTTCGGAATTTCGGAATTTTCACGAAATTTCCCGATTCGTGTTTTTGGATGCGGCCGAATTTCCGAAACATTTTAGATCCGAAAATTTCAGATCCGAAATGTTTTCCGAGCCGAAATGAAATATTTTTGGATTTTTCGAATGGACTTGAAATGTGTCAAACGAGGAGAACAGATGTTCCGAAAAACGAAAATTTTCGGAAAAACGAAAATTTTTCGAAAAAACGAAAAGTCGATACAAAAAACGGGCAAAATGACACGAAAAATGCGAAAAATGGTCGATATTCCGAAAAATGTGCAATTCCGAAAAACGAAAATTTCCGAAATTACGAAAAGTCGATACAAAAACCGAGTACTGTGACACGAAAATACGAAAAATGGTCGATATTCCGAAAAAAAAATGTACCCGAAAAACGGGCCGAACCGAATCGAATCGAAACCGAAATCGGTCGAAACGAGCCGAATCGAAAAGTTTAAAAATCCGAAAAATCGAACCGAATCGAAACGAAACGAAAATCGGTGCACAAGCCTACCAACAACATTTAAAAATGTTGTATAAAGCATTATCACACAATCAGGACTCGTATAATCTAGGGATGTTTCAGACTCATACTACATTATAGTAAGATAAGACGATTCTACTGCAAGTAATGGTATATGTATAACAGAGGTCAGCTTTGGCCCTCCAGATATTTTGGAACTACACCTTCCCTCAATGCTCAGCTGTCCATTAAATTGGTTGAGTCTCATGGGAAATGTAGTTAAAAACATGGGGCTCTATCAGCTCCTTCAAGCTAACACTAGCGTCAGTGTTAGCGCTAGCTTAAAGGTGGTCATAGCGCTGCGCCCACATCACACTTCGAATCGCTAACGGATTAAAAAACCTGTTAGTGCTCGTTAACTTGCGATTCATAGCATGAGTTTACTGTACTTTGCGCTCACTATACCTAACATAGGGAGTGCAAAGTGAAAGCACAGATTAACTAGCGTTAGGATCACTTGGTCCTAATGCCAGTTACTTAAAGCTGGCGCTAACTGAAAAAGTTACCACAAGCTCAGAGCTGTAGGTGACGGATTGCGCTGCTGCAGAATCTGTTACTTGGAGCTCAAACCCCCCCCCCAAAAAAAATACTCACCTCTTATCCCACAGCGAGAATGGTGGCCCGATCCTCTTCTTCTGGCCACCGGGAGCAGAGGGAGACTGGGGCAAGAAAGTCCCTTGTCTCCCTCCGCCATCACTCCGCTGTCCAGCAGGATCTCGAAAGAGGTGATGTTGGGGATGGCGCTGTAGCTCTGCCCCCAGCATCCATGAGCTTTGAGATCGCTAAGGGGCAGGCTGCCAAACTCCTTCCTTGCCAAACGATCTGCTGGGGAAACTGAGACACTAAGGGGAAGTTAGCGAATGCTATTTTTTCCCCTTAGCATCCCGGTTTTAGATCAGGGCAGCTGAGAGTGCCCATGGAGAGCCAAGTTGCTGATCCATGATGAAGAGGACCTAATGAAATACCAACGATGGGCTGAATTTCAAGCCATACCAAACTCAAAAAAGTCCATGGAATTACTAAGTTACCAGAGCTTTGGTTAAGTACAGTTGTGTTCAAAATTATTCAACCCCCAATGCTGTAAAGGGTTTTAGGGAATTTAGTGTACATTTGTAATTGTATTCAGAATGAAATCCTACAAGGACTTTTTAAAGAACCATATGCAACTAAAATGACATCAATTGGTTTTGTAATACAGTAGTAAATGTTTCTTTTGTGAATTCTTCATTGACACAATTATTCAACCCCTTAAAGACTACCACTCTGAAGAACAGAGGTTCATTCAAGTGTTTTCAATCAGGTATTGAAAACACCTGTGGATGTCACGGAGTAGCAATAAAGCATAATAAGCACCAATTAGGCAGCTTTAAAATGACTGTGATACTCAGCTCCTTCTAGACATTTACTGGTGTGGTTACAAACATGGTGAAGTCAAGAGAATGGTCCAGGAAGACAAGAGAAGAGGTGATTACTCTTCACAGGAAGGGCAATGGCTATAAGAAGATTGCAAAGATGTTAAACATACCTAGAGAGACCATAGGAAGCATCATTCGCAAATTCAACGCAAGGGGCACTGTTGAAACGCTACCTGGTCGTGGCAGAAAGAAGATGCTGACTTCGACTGCTGTGCGCTACCTGAAGCGTAGAGTGGAGAAAAGTCCCCGTGTGACTGCTGAGGAACTGAGAAAAGATTTGTCAGATGTGGGTACTGAAGTTTCAGCTCAGACAATACGGCGCACACTGCGTAATGAAAGCCTCCATGCCAGAACTCCCAGGCGCACCCCTTGCTGTCTCCAAAGAATAAGAAGAGTCGACTGCAGTATGCCAAAAGTCATGTGGACAAACCACAGAAGTTTTGGATAGTGTTCTGTGGACTGATGAAACAAAATTAGAACTGTTTGGGCCCATGGATCAATGCTATGTTTGGAGGAGGAAGAACAAGGCCTATGAAGAAAAGAACACCTCGCCTACTGTGAAGCATGGCGGGGGGTCAATCATGCTTTGGGGCTGTTTTGCTTCTGCAGGTACAGGGAAGCTTCAGCGTGTGCAAGGTACCATGAATTCTCTTCAGTACCAGGAGATATTGGATGACAATGTGATGCAGTCCGTCACAAACCTGAGGCTTGGGAGACGTTGGACCTTTCAACAGAACAATGATCCAAAGCATACCTCCAAGTCCACTAGAGCATGGTTGCAGATTAAAGGCTGGAACATTTTGGAGTGGCCATCGCAGTCACCTGACTTAAATCCGATTGAGAACCTCTGGTGGGACTTAAAGAAAGCAGTTGCAGTGCGCAAGCCTAAGAATGTGACTGAACTGGAGGCTTTTGCCCATGACGAATGGGCGAAGATACCCGTAGATCGCTGCAAGACACTTGTGTCAAGCTATGCTTCACGTTTAAAAGCTGTTATAACTGTAAAAGGATGTTGTACTAAGTACTAAGATTGAATGTCACTTGGGGGTTGAATAAAACTGATAATGATGTGAGCACAGAAAAGACATTTGTGGTTATTTCATTATAAATGTTATGTTATATTTGTCTGACCTACACGTGCCTCTTTGATTTAATTGTAAGCAAGATGACTGAATGATCAAAATCAATGTCAAACTGGCCAAAACACTCAATTTCAGTGGGGGTTGAATAATTTTGAACACAACTGTATATACCAGGCTTGGTATCCAACCAGATTTGTTTTCACAGAAGGTACCGTACCTATATTCAGGGCTGGATTTACATCTCAGGAGCCTATAGGCACTGAAATCTGAAACCCCCCCCCCCCCGAGAAAAAAAAGTGCAAAAACTTTTTAAAAATATTTAAAAAAAGTTTTTTTAAAGTTTTTTACTTTTACAGAGTAAGGCTAAGGTCAGACGAAAGCAGTTTTAACGTGCGTTTAGCCGCACTAAATCACGGCCATGCTAGCAGCAAATGATGTCCAATGCCGGGCTGCATATGAAGAAAGTGCGGCCGCGCAACGCAAGTGGCAAACGAACGCATTTTTTCGAGAACGTCAAACCGCTAGTACTGACCTACAGAGTGCGCTGCGTCCGCATAGCGGCGTGTTTGCGTGATTAGAAGACGTCAGACGCTGCTAGTGTATGGCTAACATAACGTCCAGACACAAAAAGTGTTTTATTGATGATCCGTACAAAATCACGGACGAAAATGCGCATCGTATGACCGCTATCGCGTATTCCGTGAAAAAATGCGTCCATTCATTCGAACGCACTTTTTCACGGACAACGCGAAAGATGCGTTAGTCTGACCCTAGCCTGAGGTGTCTACCACAGAGAGGCACCTTGCTCTGTAAAGCAAACAACAATTTTAAAAAATAAATGTATTTTACTTTTTTTGTATTTTGTTTTTTAAAGCTGTTTTAAACTTTTTTCTTTACTTTTACAGAGAAAGGTATTTGCTTACATTGTTTTAAAAGACCCCCCCAAAAAATATGTTTAGCATTTTAGGTTTACATAACAAAGCACCCCTATAGTGAGTGCCTGCAGACACATGCCTCCTTTGCCTAATTGTAAATCGATCCCTGCCTAAATCTTTCAATTGGAACTATTTTTAACATAACACATAGAAAGCAAAACACATTCTAGATTCGAAAGTAAGGATGACATTTTATTTAAAAATGTTGGTTATTGTATTTATCCAATTAAAAATCTGTGTTTAAAATAATTAGGGTTCTATTCCAGATGAGCCGTTAATACTAACGACCAAACTCATTAATGTTAACGAATGACTGCTATTTCAGTTGAATCGCAAACGTCTCCTGTGTTGGCTGTTCCCTTATTTTGTACAGCATGCGTTAATGCTGAGGCAGCCAGAGATGATGAATAATTCCAAGGTCATTTGTTATTATTGCTTCTGTTATTCGGCTTATGCTGGCTGTCATACATGCTGCTAAAAAAGGGAAAAAAATGGAGTTTTTACAGGCAATAAATAATTTAATTAAATAAAGATGGTTTCCACAACAGCTTTGGGGCAGACAGCAAAGCGGGTAACAACGAGGAAAAAGAGAGAAGTTTGTCACTCCATCTTTAAATATCCTATGAGTTGTTTTATTATTAGGAAAATGACATTTCAGCTCCTTACTGAGACTTTCTCAAGCTTGAGGATGAATCTGAAATGTTCTAGTCTCTAAAACAGCTCCTTGAGTATTTGAAGATGGTGTGACTGGCTTCTCTCTTTATCCTTGCATGAAAAGCTGGTACAAAACGATTTTGCTTCTGTTGCCACCTCTCCCCACAGGCAGAAGGACAGAGAGATCAGATACAGGTCTATTCAAAGAAAGGTGCAAATCAGGAGAACTGGCAGGAGAAGAGAACAGTCTAGACCAAATAGCCAATTTGGAAAGTCAAATAAATGGGCTAATTATTCTGCTCTGGCTATTTTGACCTAGAATTTTTACTTCTCCAATCATTCTCCTGTGTTTCACCTTTCTTTGAATAGACCTGATAGTATCTAGTATCCTTCCTCCATCCTTACAATATTGTATTGTGCATGGCTCCCTTTTTAGGGCTCTATTACATTCTTCGCGCAAAAATGTGCGCGTCCGCAAAAACGCATTAACGCGAGGGGAAAAACCCTTTGCGCTGAATGTCAAATTACGATGTTCGCGCATAAAATGTGCGTTAACGTCTAACGCGAGTTACCCTGCGCGAGTGAAAGTTTGTGCGCGCATCCCACACTTAACATTGTTAGCGCAAATGCGTTCGTGCGCTGGTACGCGGTTGGTATTACAATCGATGCGCACCTTTTTACGAACGACGTTTGCGCGCATAATTTTGACGTCTTTGAAAAGCTGGTGGTAACTGCAAATCGGAACGTTCTGGCCGAAACCAAATACACCAGCAGGAAAAAAAAATACAGCACAGCATAGTTACACATTCTACACATACCCAAACAAAAAAAATTGAGAAGTTACATAGTTACATAGTTACATAGTTATATAGGCTGAAAAAAGACATGCGTCCATCGGGTTCAGCCTCTCCCACATAACCTACTGCTGTTGATCCAAAAGAAGGCAAAAAACCCAGTCTGAAATATGCAACATACTGGGAAAAAATTCCTTCTTGACCCCAGAATGGCAGTCAGATTTCTCCTTGGATCAAGAAGCTTTTACCCACATATTAAATATTATAACCCTTAATATTCTGTGTCTGCAGGAAGTCATCCAGTCGTTTTTTAAAAGTCTGTACAGACTCTGACCCAACCACCTCAACAGGCAGAGAATTCCACAGCTTTATTGTTCTCACCGTAAAATAACCCTTCCTATGCTTTAAGCTAAATTTTCTTTCTTCCAGTCTAAATGGATGACCCCTTGTCCTGTGTATAGTCCTGTTAATGAATAGGTTATCAGACAATGGTTGATAATGGCCCCGTATATATTTATATAAGGTTATCAGATCCCCTCTAAGGCGCCTTTTTGCCCAAGTTGTGCGTGTTTTTTTTATTGCTGCAGCATATACAGTTGTGTTCAAAATTATTCAACCCCCACTGAAATTGAGTGTTTTGGCCAGTTTGACATTGATTTTGATCATTCAGTCATCTTGCTTACAATTAAATCAAAGAGGCACGTGTAGGTCAGACAAATATAACATAACATTTATAATGAAATAACCACAAATGTCTTTTCTGTGCTCACATCATTATCAGTTTTATTCAACCCCCAAGTGACATTCAATTTAGTACTTAGTACAACATCCTTTTACAGTTATAACAGCTTTTAAACGTGAAGCATAGCTTGACACAAGTGTCTTGCAGCGATCTACGGGTATCTTCGCCCATTCGTCATGGGCAAAAGCCTCCAGTTCAGTCACATTCTTAGGCTTGCGCACTGCAACTGCTTTCTTTAAGTCCCACCAGAGGTTCTCAATCGGATTTAAGTCAGGTGACTGCGATGGCCACTCCAAAATGTTCCAGCCTTTAATCTGCAACCATGCTCTAGTGGACTTGGAGGTATGCTTGGGATCATTGTCCTGTTGAAAGGTCCAACGTCTCCCAGCCTCAGGTTTGTGACGGACTGCATCACATTGTCATCCAATATCTCCTGGTACTGAAGAGAATTCATGGCACCTTGCACACGCTGAAGCTTCCCTGTACCTGCAGAAGCAAAACAGCCCCAAAGCATGATTGACCCCCCGCCATGCTTCACAGTAGGCAAGGTGTTCTTTTCTTCATAGGCCTTGTTCTTCCTCCTCCAAACATAGCGTTGATCCATGGGCCAAACAGTTCTAATTTTGTTTCATCAGTCCACAGAACACTATCCCAAAACTTCTGTGGTTTGTCCACATGACTTTTGGCATACTGCAGTCGACTCTTCTTATTCTTTGGAGACAGCAAGGGGGTGCGCCTGGGAGTTCTGGCATGGAAGCCTTCATTACGCAGTGTTCGCCGTATTGTCTGAGCTGAAACTTCAGTACCACATCTGACAAATATTTTCTCAGTTCCTCAGCAGTCACACGGGGACTTTTCTCCACTCTACGCTTCAGGTAGCGCACAGCAGTCGAAGTCAGCATCTTCTTTCTGCCACGACCAGGTAGCGTTTCAACAGTGCCCTTTGCCTTGAATTTGCGAATGATGCTTCCTATGGTCTCTCTTGGTATGTTTAACATCTTTGCAATCTTCTTATAGCCATTGCCCTTCCTGTGAAGAGTAATCACCTCTTCTCTTGTCTTCCTGGACCATTCTCTTGACTTCACCATGTTTGTAACCACACCAGTAAATGTCTAGAAGGAGCTGAGTATCACAGTCATTTTAAAGCTGCCTAATTGGTGCTTATTATGCTTTATTGTTGCTCCGTGACATCCACAGGTGTTTTCAATACCTGATTGAAAACACTTGAATGAACCTCTGTTCTTCAGAGTGGTAGTCTTTAAGGGGTTGAATAATTGTGTCAATGAAGAATTCACAAAAGAAACATTTACTACTGTATTACAAAACCAATTGATGTCATTTTAGTTGCATATGGTTCTTTAAAAAGTCCTTGTAGGATTTCATTCTGAATACAATTACAAATGTACACTAAATTCCCTAAAACCATTTACAGCATTGGGGGTTGAATAATTTTGAACACAACTGTATACTCAGATTGATTTTGGCAGGTGCAAAATCTGAACGGGAGACAATTGTGGTTCTTAATTCTGATTGGCTGAATCGCGTGAAAAAACAGTCTGCCCACCGATTTCTGCGCGCAGCGTTAATTTGCTCGTTTTTTTACGCGCAATATTTTTTTGACGGATGAAAAAATGCGCTTGGATAGTAATACCTGCGTTTAATTTATGCGCGTTAACGTTTAACGCTGCGCACAAAAAAATTGCGTTGCGCGTACGAATTTGCACAGAGAATGTAATAGAGCCCTTAGTCTTCATGGATGCTGCTACTGTTATCTATTAGAGCAGGACTGTCACACTTCACACCCCAGATGTCTCTGAACTATAACTCCCATGAATTTCTGGCCAATTATTGCATTCACAGAATTTTGGGAATTGTAGACTATCAACCTCTGGCGGGAATATGATAGCGCTGTATTATAGGATCCCTAATAGTAAAGCCAAGCTGCTAACCCAATGACTTGCTTGAAATGCAGGCAGAACAGGGAGCCACAAATGGTGAAATGCTTACACCAACCTTTGCCATTTGTGGCTTTCATTTTCCATCTGAACCAGCATTGGGCACTGTTTTTTTTCCCTACAGTTTCCTAAGAATCCTCTTGTTCTGTTCAATCATGTGAACCTCAAGAAACAAGGCATGACTGATCTGGCTTTTCAGGTACTCATTATAGACTTTTCAGGTTTTTCCTAAACTAAAGAAGGAGCAGGATGGTAGGTCATTAATATTACTTATTTATGTTAATATTTATCTAAATACTTGAACAAATATAAAAAATAGGGATGTGCGTTTCGGGTTTCGGAATTTCGGAATTTTCACGAAATTTCCCGATTCGTGTTTTCGGATGCGGCCGAATTTCTGAAAATTTTTAGATCCGAAAATGGCAGATCCGAAAAGTTTTCCGAGCTGAAACGAAATATTTTCGGAATTTTCGAATGGACTTGAAATGTGTCAAATCGAAATTTATTACTTTGAAACGAGGAGAACAGACGTTCCGAAAAAACGAAAATTTCCAAAGTTACGAAAAGTCGATACAAAAAACGAGCAAAGTGACACGAAAATACGAAAAACGGTCGATATTCCGAAAACATGTATAATCCCGAAAAACGAAAATTTCCGAAATTACGAAAAGTCGATACAAAAAACGAGCAAAGTGATACGAAAATACGAAAAATGGTCGATATTCCGAAAAAAATATGTACACGAAAAACAAGTCGAGCCGAACCGAATCGAAACAGAAATCGGTCGAAACGAGCCGAATCGAAAAGTTTAAAAATCCGAAAAATTTAACCGAATCGAACCGAAAAAAAAATCGGTACACAAGTCTAATAAAAAAGAACTATTTCAATGTTTAAAAAATGAAAAAAAGCTGATCAAAATGACAAACATCTCTGCTATACAATAAGATGGATCAAGGATACATTATTTAAAATGTGCGATCGCAGCTTGTTGATCCCAGTCATGGATGATTTATTTTTCCTTTTTGCACTGTAAGAGGAAATCGCATTAAAGTTTTATCGCCACTTTTGTACATTAAAAGAGATAGGAAAGTTGCTCTGTTTGGGCTTTTCCCCCCTTCAGTCTATATTGCTATGCAACCTTATAACGTCAACAAATGGAAACATTGTTCCTATTCCCACACCCTGTTAGAAAAAAACCTAATTCTGAAATCATTTGCTGTTAATTATTTGTACACTTTATTATTATTATGATCTGAAGGTTTCTCTTGAAAGTACAAGAAAGCACTAAAAGGTGCACATACGAGTTGGAAAACACCATTGTCAAATACAGGGAAATCTCCACATTATCATAAATGTGGGAATTAGAGTAAGAAATAAGAATTCATTGTGTAGAATTTATGGTCTGTATTACATTCTCCGCGCAAATTCGTACGCGCAATGCAATTTTTTTTGCGTGCAGCGTTAAAAGTTAACACGCATAAATTAACGCTGGCATTACAATCCGAGCGCATTTTTTCATCCGTCAAAAAATATTGCGCGTAAAATAGATGCGCAAAAATGTGCGCGCAGTAATGTTGCGTGCAGAAATCGGTGGGCAATCAGAATTAAGAACCACAGTTGTCTCCCGTTCACTTTTTGCACCTGTCAAAATCAATCTGAATATATATGCTGCAGCAATAATAAAAACACGCACAACTTCTCAATTTTATTATTTGGGTATGAGTAGAATGTGTAACTATACTGTGCTGTAATTTTTTTTTCGTGCTGGTGTATTTGGTTTCGGCCAGGACGTTCAGATTTGCTATTAACACCAGCTTTTAAAAGACGTTAAAATTATGCGCGCAAACGTGGTCCCTAAAAATCTGCGCATCGATTGTAATACCATCCGCGTACCAGTGCACGAAGCCATTTGCGCTCACAATGTTAAGTATGGGATGCGCGCACGAACTTGCACTCGCGCAGGGTCACTCGTGTTAGACGTTAACACACATCGTTTGCGCGAACGTCGTTATACGACGTTCAGCGCGAAGGGTTTTGCCCCTCGCGTTAATGCCTTTTTGCGCACATTTTTGCGCGAAGAGTGTAATAGAGCCCTATTCTGTCTATTCATTGTGGACATTTAGTCATGTACTTCACTTGGAGTACTGTGTGCAGTACTGGAGACCGTATCTCCAGAAGGATATAGACATCTTAGAGAGAGTTCAGAGAAGGGCTACTAAAATGGTGTACGGCTTGAAGGAGAAAAGTTACCAGGAAAGGCTTAATGATCTTAACATGTACAGCTTGGAAAAAAGACGAGACAGAGGAGATATGATAGAAACATTTAAATACGTAAAGGGAATCCACAAGGTAGAGGAAGGGAGTATATTTAAACGGAAACAAAGTAGCAAAACAAGAGGACATAGTCTTAGATTAGAGGGGCAAAGGTTTAAAAGTAACATCAGGAAGCATTATTTTACTGAGAGGGTGGTGGATACATGGAACAGTCTTCCAGTAGAAGTGGTAGAGGCCAAAACAGTGATTGAATTTAAGCAGGCATGGGATAGGCATAAGGCTATCCTAAACAAAAGATAAATCCAGGTAAAGTATCCATGTAATTGGGCAGACTAGATGGGCCGAAAGGTTCTTATCTGCCGACATTTTCTATGTTTCTATGTATTGGGCAGTTCCTTTGCTGCAAGACTAACCACTTTTAACGTCATAGACAGAAGCTTTAGTGGAACAACGACACCTATCTATTGTGTTGTAATAATTTATTAGCAAACAAGGAAACAAATTTGTCCATTTTACTGAGAAGCCACAGTATTTATTATTTGAATCATTTAGACACGTGTCAGGCCTTTGTGGACTGTCAGCAATGTCTTTCTTCTCAACACTGGATATTTACACAACTCGCTGCTATGTTAAAATGCTATGAGTTTATATGTGCAATGTTATGTCATTGACGAGGGCGTCCACGCTTGTAAACATGTGTATTGCAGGTGTTCAAAAAAAAAAAGAGGCCGAGACAGCTAGGACATTAATTCAACGATTCAATAAAACGAGAAAAAAAAAGAAGAGGGGTGAAGGAGATTGCCATCTCGGAACCGAGGTTCTCATCTTTCAGCTTCCAGTCAAGCTAATTTACATTAGTGGTCTTTTTCCTTGAGAGGGTCACCAGTCGTAATTTCATTTCATTCTGTGTTATGTAAAGTAATGTTACACAAAACATGGAATGTATGGAAGAAAAGGCCCGTATTAAATTGGAACATCTGTTTTTGCTATTGTTTTCTGTTTGCGGCAAATTATAATTGCAGCTGACGAAAAAAAAAAGAGGTGAAGCCTTATAGTAAATCCTTAGGAGGAATGTCTGCTTGTACTTTATAGCCCCACAGATAGTTAACAAAAGGTAGAATCCTGCAAAATGAACGTTCTATGGATAATTTAAATATTTACATGTCTGATAGTCGATACAGATGGAATACATTTTTTTGGACCAATAATCCATATTTAGTTTCCGTGTTATGAGTGCAATGTTTTTAGCTAAATATGTTTTACATTATATAAGAATGTTTTGTATATATTTTCCATGAAGGAAAGCTTGGAATCCTCTGGGACCCAACACTATTATCGTCAGTACTAGCAATCATTGAATTACAGGTTCTAACCAAAGGACAATTTGCTCCTCCTTTGCTACTGACTTGCTGATTGAAATTGGTGTCTTAGGGAAAAAAATCCCTAAGTCTGTTATTTACTCAAGAAAAATATGATTTTTGTAAATTATTCATTCCTGATGCTGTTCAAGTCAGTCATATTTTTAAATACATTAAAACGAGACACAAACACTATTCATCGTGAAGCTTTTCAGTCTCACACAGCTTATATTCCTTACCCAAGAACAACCAAGAAGCGTTTGTCAACATTGACTTGTATCTAATAATAATAATTTATCGTACAAGATATGTGAACAAGTGGATGATATATTAGAACAGCCGACATAGCAGAAGAATATATGATAGATATAAATGTGAGACAACAAATACTTAACTTAATTTTGTAGATATTCCACGTCTCTACCACAACAATATCAAGCCATACAATTCACAACAAGGGAGCCACAGTATCCTGAAGCAGGGAGACATGCAACCATAGAATAACTTAGAAAAATATAAATCAACCCGTGCAATAACGTATCACTCACAGGATAAGATAAGAAGTGCAGGTTTACTCAGCCGCTTCCCATCTGGATATTTCAGTATCGCCAATGTTTGGAGGCACAGAATGGCTGGATTACCATGGGCGTCTGTAAAAAAAATATATGTTTATTATATCATAATATAAAACGCCCAACGCATTTCGCAATATAGTCTATATCAAGGTGTCTTTTAAGACAATGTAAGCAAATACCGATAAGTCCCGCCCCATCCTTATGTGTCACTTTTAAAACCCCAAATCTCTTCTCATTGGTTCCTTGCCGTCTCTGGCGTCTCACATATATTGTTATTTATCCGTTTTCATGTTCCCTTCCAATCTATCGTCACTCCTCCACGACCACACGAGATCCCTCCACTACGTCATCACTCCTTGACGTCCCCACGTGTCCTCTCCATCGATCTGCACATACGTCCTCCCACTCCACATGAGAAAGGTTTTGGTTTCAATTTTATTTTTTTATGGCAATCCATTGATTCTCATAGTCTCTAACACGATACTGCAATAGAGTCTATCAATACCTAAGGCACATGAATCATACACATTATTTCAAGCTTGTGCGGTCAATATCATTAGCGGATCCCAAATATTTATCCATCATACAGTAAACCTAAGGAAAAAAAAGAAAGCACACATTACCAAAAACTCATGAGATTCATATCTTCATTTAAACCTTCTGGACTCATACAGGTCTTTTCGCTAAAAGGTGAAACTCAGGAGAATTGGCAGAATAAGAGAACAATCTAGACTAAATAGCCGATTTGGAAAGTGAGATAAATGGGAGAATTTTTGTGGTTTGGCTATTTTGACCTGGATTTTTCACTTCTCCTGCCTATTCTCCTGAGATTCACCTTTAGTGAATTGACCTGATAGTCTTTAATCTATGAATCCAGAACAATTATCTCGGAAATCTTTTTCTCCCTATCCCCTCCTCTCCAGAAGTTATTGATCTGTTCTAGTCCCATAAATAAGAATTCGGATAATTTATACGTATACACACAACTTCTACAGTGTGGAGGAACTGAATGTTTTAGAGTCCCCCAACTTATATTCCTCAAATGTTCAAGAACCCTCTCCTTCAGTTCTCTTGTCGTCTTCCCAATATATTGTTTTCCGCACGGGCACCTCAGTAAATAAATCACATGGTCCGAATTACAGTTAATATGTGAGTTAATGAAAAACTCTCCCTTGTGCTTTCACTTTAATTTTATTCATCTTCATATGTTTACATGCTTTGCATTTTGAAAATTGAAAAACCTTTATTAGTTTCTTCCTAGTCTCTTTCTGTAGATGCAAATGTACCGCTCGGGGCTAGAATACCTTTTAGGTTTCTTGCTCTTCTAAATGTGATCCCTGGTTTGTCCGGAATGATATTTCCTAATTGTTTTAAGATGAACCAGTTTTTCTGCAGGATCTCGCTTATTTTATGAGGCTGCACATTAGGGGCTCTATTACATTCCTAACGCACACGTTAACGCTCACTTGCGTGAGCATTAACATTTGCTGCGGTATTTACCGCATATTACAACCCAAACGCAAATGGGTTAAAAAACCCGTTTGCGTTTGGTACCTTGTGCTGCACTGCGCGAGGTTACTGTACTTTGTGCTCCCTATACTTAATATGAGGAGCGCAAAGTGTTAATCAGCGCTGGATTACAAAGTCCCAATGCTGATTAACGCCTGGCTCTGGTCAACACAAAGATAGCCAGAGCCAGGACTTGGAGTTAACGGATTCTGCTTTTGCAGGATCCGTTAACACCAACTATAAAAATAAAAAAACAGATCGTATACTCACCCTCTGTTCCGCGGCGAGGACCGCGGCTCTGATCGCCTCCTCCGGCCGGCGGGAGCAGGGAAAGACTGGGGGAAAAAGTCCCCCCAGTCTCTCCCTGTGTATCCCTACGCCGACCGGCCGGATCTCTCGAGGCGAGATCCAGCCGGTCATGTGACCGGCAGGGAGGAACTCAATGGAATCCTATGGACTCCAGCGAGTGGATGCTCGCGGCTGTGCTCAGCGCTGCCGCGAACATCCAAAGTTTAACGCTCGATAACAATGCGGGCGCAGTTTTTCCTCCCTTGTGCCCGTGTTTTAACGCTAAGAGTGTAATAGGGCCCTATATTTGGTATATATTTGGTCCATTTCTGGTTCTAGAGAGTAACAGATTCTGTCTTTCCAATATACCCACTTCCAGTGGCGTCGCAAGGTGGGGGCGGGGGGTGCGGCCCGCACCAGGTGACACCCGCCCTTAGGGTGACACCATCACCCTAAGGGCGGGTGTCTCACCCTGCTGCGCAATGTTCGGCTCCCTGCGAGGGTCCGAAGCTATGGAGCTTCGGCGCTCGCCTGGGGGAACCCCGTCACCAGCCGAGTTCTCGCGAGATCGCGGCTGGTCACGTGGCTCCCCCAGGCAGCGCCCAAGCACCATGCCGCCGTACGCTCAGAGGGAGCCGAACACGTGGCAGCGGCATGAGGTGAGCTGGGTTCTGGGGGCATTTCCATGACAGCTGCTGGGGCATATCCATGAGAGGAGCTGGGGCATATCCATGAGAGGAGCTGGGGCAATATCCATGACAGAAGCTGGGGCAATATCCATGAGAGGAGCTGGGGCATTATCCATGAGAGCAGCTGGGGCATATCCATGAGAGGAGCTGGGGCAATATCCATGAGAGGAACTGGGGCATTATCCATGAGAGGAGCTGGGGCATTATCCATGAGAGCAGCTGGGGCATATCCATGAGAGGAGCTGGGGCAATATCCATGAGAGGAACTGGGGCATTATCCATGAGAGGAGCTGGGGCATATCCTTGAGAGGAGCTGGGGCATATCCATGAGAGCTGCTGGGGCATATCCATGAGAGGAGCTGGGGCATATCCATGAGAGCTGCTGGGGCATATCCATGAGAGGAGCTGGGGCATATCCATGAGAGGAACTGGGGCAATATCCATGAGAGGAGCTGGGGCATATCCATGAAAGGAGCTGGGGCATATCCATGAGAGCTCCTTTGTCATATCCATGAGAGCTCCTGGTGTATATCCATGAGAGCTGCTGGGGCATATCCATGTGAGCTGGGGCAGTATCCATGTGTGAGCTGGTCTGGGGGCAATATATCCATGTGTGAGCTGGTCTGGGGGCAATATATCCACATGTGAGCTGAGGCGCAATATATATCCATAAGTGAGCTGGGGCAATATATATCCATGGGTGAGCTACTGGGGGCAATATATAGTTGTGAGCTGGGGCAATATATACTGTATCCATGTGTGCTTTCACTGCCTTCGAATAGGCACCGTACTTGCTGGCAGTTGGCAAAAATTTGTGTGAGCATATGAGAGAGCTCCACAGCAATAAACCTCACAGTAATGTGCGCTGTGTGTATGAGCATTCAGTGTTATATGGGAGTACTGATTTAGGAGTAAGAGTAGTTAAAAAAAATCCGTAAAACTCGGGGGGGGGGTGATACCATAAGTTACCGCACCGGGTGACACCAACCCTGGTGACGCCACTGCCCACTTCATTAAATGTTATTTTTAAAGATTCTTTGTTATACTGCTTATCTTCTAGTTTATTGCCTATCATTTTTATCTGTTTATTATATTCTTCTCGCCGTGAACAGTTTCTGCGAACCCTCAGTGCTTGGCTCTTTGGAACCCCTTTAAGCCGTGATTTATGATGGCAACTAGAAAAGTGAATATATTCGTTACCATCTGTGGGTTTGAAATAACATTTGGTAGGAATGGTCCCTTTTTGAATAAAAAAAAGTAATATCTAAAAAATTAATTTCATAGGAACTGAATGTCCAAAATTATTAGAGTTTAAAACAGAAACAAACTCCTCAAAATCCTCCTTTTCACCAACCCAAACAATAAGAATATCATCAATAAACCTTCTCCAGAGCACCAGGCTCGCTGGCAGGATACAAGCTGACTACTGAGCAACGCTGAAGCATTCTGGGAAGGGTGTAGCTTCAGTAAGTAGGAAACCTCCCTGGCGTTACGATTCTGACATAATTTCTATGTCAGAATCGTACAATTCTTTTCAGCTCCCTAGCAGTATTAACCTGGCTCCGGGTTAACTTTCAGTGCTGAAAGCGGTAACCCTGAGCCACACTCAGGGCTGCATACATTACCTGGCCCTGTGCTCCCTCGCTGTCCCCCGCTGTCGCCTCCGGACGATCGCAATGTCAAACTTCCTGGTTCCCCTCTCGCAAGAAGCGAACCAGGAAACAAAATGCTGTGATTGCCGGAGGAGAATGCGATCGCAGGGGTCAGCGAGGGAGCACAGGAGAGGTATGTATACAGCCGTGTGTGGCTTGGGGATGCTGCTTTCAGCACTGAAAGTTAACCCCGAGCCACACTCGGGAATACTGCCACGGATGTTAATTCTCTTTAACTCATAAAGAGACACTAACACTTACATAAGCTGTAACTAGATTACTTGTGAATTACAAATAAAACCTCCTTATAAACCACATGCTGTCATTTTTTTTTGTTTGAAGTAATTGCATGCAAAGAGTAAAAATAAAGTTCGGTGTTTATCTCTTGTTTCCAATTTGAGGATTTTTCCCATGATGCAACATTTACCAAAATCTATGCAAGTGTTTTACTTTACAGCCTTTACATTGCATCTACAGTATTTAACAGTCAATGGAGTGGAGAAGTGGATGTTTAGATAAAGCTGCTGGGGGTTATTGGGGTGTGTACCTCTGATAACAGCTGGCAGCTGAATGAGCTGTGACAGGGAGTTTAAAAGACTGCTAATCTACCCCCTTGGTATTGTCCTTTGCATACATCCCACACAATACAACGCTGTGTGTCAGTTTCCATTACTATTACAGTGAGGAGCAAGTGCTGTAAAGATACGGTGGGAGGGGGCAGATTACAACACAACATATCACAAAATAGATGCATCCAGTGACACATATAGAGTAAAACATTTTTTTTTAACTAAACAAACACGAGAAACACAAAAGTACTTGACAGATATCAGCAACATAAAAGAATGAGAATCTATTTCAGGTTTATAAAATGTTAATTATTTTTTGGTTCATCCTAAAACAAAAATAAAAAAAAGGATCTTTGGCACTTTGGCTTGGGGGGAGGGGTAGGCAGTACCGCTCCAGATTTCTGTGCCTACAGGCTCCTGAAATGTAAATACAGCCTTGGCTACCACTTAACATTGGCAGCAGCAATACATGTTACTGTATTATTTCCTGGTCTCCAAACAACTCCTTGGAGACAAGTACGAGCCCTGCGGAAGCAAAACAAGTTTTATAAGTAAAAATAATGATTTGGAGCAAGGCACAAATTCATAATAAGCCTCCAAGTGGAAATAATGATCAAAGGAGCAGCATTTCATGGTCTGCACACAAAACTTAGAGTGGTCAGTTGTAGTAATAGAGGTGCACTTGTCAATGCTGGCACATGTAATTGCATGAGGAAACGACAGCTAATGCTTCTGAAATAGCTGACACTTTGGTTACTTGATTGTCTGAGCTGATGATGTCACGTTTGACTTGGATGTTACAGGTGGCCCACACAGATTGGTGGAAACAAGGGACTAGTGAATAGATACCATAGTTTCCTTCATCCTCATGATCCGTTGAAATCAGACTTATTTTTATTGTTTTGTTATTTCAGTGGAAAAAACATACACGTATCAGGATTTATTATCTAGATTGTCATGAACTTTAAGGCAAATCAAGATTCTATATCAATCTATAACTTGGCTTCACAATCCTGATTTATTTGATTTTTCAGTATCACTGTTTACAGGGTTATTCAGAGAGCGGTGAAAAGCAGGAGAATGACTGGAGAATGGAAAATTCTAGGGCAAACTATCCAAACCAGAAAAATTCTCCCATTCATCTCACTTTCCAAATCGGCTATTTTGACCTAGAATTTTCCATTCTCCAGTCATTCTCCTGCTTTTCACCTCTCTTTGAATAACCCTGATAGAAAAAGAAAAGAATAAACGCATTTAAACTAAGTCTGGAGTTTGACTGGTCAGGGCAAGTGTAATTTCCGTGAATTCACATACTGACCTTTGGGTGTGAATGGGAGGAATATGCCGTGTGTGGCATTGAGCTAATGTTGATTCACATTTTCTTTCTCCACCAACGCACATCACAGGGAAGGGTGTGGAATGCATTACATAAATGAAACCATACATGTAAAGAACAAAAGTATCCGGAGCGCATCCAGAGAGATGAAAAAGTTGAAGACTGCTTTGTTTTAGACTTATGACACAATGACCGTCCAATACCAGGAACTAATAGGCTTTCAGTTTCAAGGTGATAAAACACCTTCTACAGGAAGCTGATGTATGATCATATGAAGTATGGGGGAGTATAGATGATTATATTAGCTTTTTCGTGTAAATACTAGTGTCTCTGCAAATATATTTAAGATAACTATCCACAAACATTTATATGCCCACACAAAACAACCCCTTTATGTCTTTACTGACATGGTAATTATTTATACTTTATTATTAACAATCACACAAGTCAACGCTAATCCAATGTGACAAGGATTTGCCTGTGCTCCCATTGGTATAATACATTGAGCGCAGATATCTCTCTAACCCTCATTATTTATTTTTATTTACTTTTTAGCATAATTTAATATATTCTCCATTGAATGTACTAGACTGACACTCCTCTCCAGCCCGGATAACCCTGGTAATGGACTGCAAAGCAATTTTGTATGAACAATATCTGGGGATAAATTATATGGGAGGATTACATATGGTGGCAGGGCCCGGATTGGCCTACCGGGATACCGGGAGGAATCCCGGTAGGCTGCTTCATTTTTGGGCCGCTGAGGGGCCGTTTTATAATTAAAAATAGTTCCAAATTTTTTTGCAATCGGCTGCCAGTAGCTTACTGCGGGGGTGGAGCACGCTGCCGGCCCCCAGCGGTGACTGACAAGCTGTGAGTCAGTTGTATATGGCCAGGTTTCTCAGCGCAACCGCAGATCCAAGCAGGCAGCCGCTAGTGCCGCCTGCTCGAGTGCTTGCCTGCATGTGGCAGGCTGCCTGCAAGATGTTTATTCAATGTTCTGGGTGTCATGGGGCCGGGGTGTCATGTGGTGTTGGGGGAAGGGCTGGTCTGTGTGATGACGTCTCCGCCCTCCCTGCTTCACCACCGGATCATCCGCCTGCTGAAGCCATACACAAAGACACAGGTACTCCCCAGCATGTTTTGAGTCCCACCTCTACCCCCTCCACTCAGACAACCTCCAGCAGCTTCAGACAGTGCTCCTGCATGTTACTAAACTGCTCTATGAATCCAGCAAGCAGGCCCTGGGATTTAAAAAAAGCATGTGAGCACCAGGAAACCAAATACTGAATGCTATTCACTTAAGTCTTAGATGCATGGCATGCAGTATTTGGTTTGCAGGGTCCTCCAAAGCGCAGGGCTTGGGGAACAGGAACTAGTGACGTTATCCAAGGGACAACCCTGAAGATGTTTAGCCCAGACATAGGATTGTTATATGTGTATATAGTATTCTAAGCCTCGACTGATTCTGCTGAGCCATTTCACCCAGGATGCTATTTTGATCATTTTCTGCGCATTATGTTGAAACATGATTTGAGGTCCCAGCTCTCAGAGACCTCTGCCAGTCCCTAAATGATAGTGCCACCCTCAATAAAATAGATTATTCACTATAATGTGCCTCTGGAAAATGTATAAACTAGAGGAGGAAAAGATGAAAGAAATAATGAAATGGTGGAGGAAATGAGAAAAAAAACAATAAAACAGGGAAGGAAATTAGGACAAAAATAAGCTTGGAGATGAAAGAAATAGTAAAATATGAGAGGAAAAGAAGGAAAATATAATAATATAGGGAAGGAAAAACAATAGGGGAGGAAGTGAGGAGAAAAGATAATAAAAACGGGAGAAAATGATGAAAAAAGCAATAACATAGGGGAGGAAGTGAGGGAGAAATAATGAAGGAAAAAATGCGTAAATAATTATTTACACACCGCACATTGCTGTGAGTTTTATTGCTGTGGAGCTCTGGGATGCGCTCATACACAACGCACATTACTGTGTGTTTTACTGCTGTGGAGCTCTGTGATATGCTCATATATACTGCACATTACTGTGAGTTTTAAAGCTGAGGAGCTCTGTGATTCGCTCACACACACTGCACATTACTGTGAGTTTTATTGCTGCAGAGCTCTGTGATGCCTGTTAACATACCTCAATGCGGAATGCACCTGTCAACATGTAACATAATGACTATTTTACTTACATATTTATTTTCTGTTAATCTGTATATTTGTGTTGTTTTTTTAATATCTTGCATTGTATTACTTTCTGTAACAACTGTAACATTTCAATGTTCTTGAACCAAGGACATACTTGAAAACGAGCGAAATCTCAATGTATCCTTCCTGGTAAAATACTTTATAAATAAATAAATACGCGCATACACACCGCACATTACTGTTAGTTTTACTGCTGTGGAGCTCAGTGATACGCTCATACATACTGCACATTACTGTGAGTTTTAAAGCTGATTAGCTCTGTGATACGCGCATACACACTGCACATTACTGTGATTTTTATTGCTGCAGAGCTCTGTGATACGCTCATACACACCGCACATTACTGTGAGTTTTATTGCTGTGGAGCTCTGTGATACGCTCATACATCACTGCTGTGCCACACTATATACTTGGGAAAACTGGTTGCTGTGTCGTTATGAATCGTGCTTTCTTATAGCTAGTATCCTTTGTCGTTTGCACTTGATGTAATATAGGGCTGGTGTAAAAAACGTTTTCCGGGGCCAATTTGTATATCCAGTCCGGCCTTGTATAGTGGTTTGTTTTTATTTATTGTTCATGTTAAACTAACATGTGTGCGTATGTGTGCGTAATTATAAACTTGTAACTTGTATCATAATTGCATTCTGAATTTTAGACTACCACAGGGGGTTATTCAGAAAGCGGATGGTGTTTGCTGAGGTTGCAAACAATGGTGAAAATCGCTGGTGTTGCAAAAGCAACACAAGCCAGTGCTTCACAAAAGAGACGCAGGAGCAGCTTCACTGTGAGTTCTCTTTTGCGAAGCACTAGTTGTTTATTGCGGCCAGAAGCAACTGATCGGGCCGCCGTTCTCGCTGCAGGATGAGAGGTGAGTATTTGCTTTTTTGGGGGAGGGGGGCTTTTCAGCTGCTGCTAACTGATTCTGAAGTTGTAGCTAACTTTTCAGTTCATAATTAGCATTAGGATCACATAGATCACATAATTACTGATTGCTTACTCTTTACGCTCCCCATGTTAAACATAGGGAGCACAAAATAGAGTAAGCTGACACTAAAAAGAGCTAATACCAATGAGCTGACAGATTTTTTTAACCCATTAGCGATCAGGAGGTGATCTGGCTGTAACGCTATCACCTCAATTAACCTAGCGCTTACGCTCACTATATATATATATATATATATATATATATATATATATATATATATATATATATATTGTCACAAAGTGATAGCGGCACTCCAGGACTTCTGATATTTACTTTATCCACACAGTGTCATACATTAAAGCATACCATATACACATAAAATCATGCCATATACAGTGCATACCATATCATATATGTAATTTCTCTTCCTGGTTTCCACCTGTATGACTATTTTAGTCATCTATCTGTGTGGCAGTCAACCTATCTACACAGAAACATATATATTTATAAATAGATACATGTCTATTTACACATATCTTTTGTAGCATTTTATTTCAGCAGCATAATTCCGAACAGATTTCTTTCCTCTGAAACACTCAGAATACATTGCCATGAAGCTTAAAAAAATATGGCTTTTCTTTGAAGGGATATGGAAAAATCATTACATTGTCACTGAAAAAGTTATACACGCATCTATTTGTATACAGACATTTCGTTTCCAAAATATATAAAGCTTCTGTTGCGGCCTCACACTATGTTACCTCTCTGTGGGCGATTTTTATTGTGTCTTATTAATTTTCTATTTTCGACAGTGTTTCCAGAAAGAATTGTTCTCTAAAAATACGTTCAGTCAATTACAATTTTATTTTGTTTTTCTGATAATTTATTTCCTTCCTTTGATATAGACTTCCCGTGAAAAGAAACATAACGTCTGTGTGCAAAAAGGAAAAGAATAGTCATTCGTGATCTGGATGCTATTTTTAATATATATATTTTTTATTTATATATTTTATAAAGCAAATTATTACTATATAAGTACAGTACGTTTTGACAGTTATCCAAAATAAATCTGCTTTGTAAAGCAATTCTTTGGGATTACTGCACGTTTTAACGGGATATAAAGTGAAATTAGAGTAGAAATTTACAAAGAATTGGAAACTTTTAGAATAACTTGTAGAATCTAATCATCAGCTTAGAAATGGGACTCTATAGAATAATATAATACCATACCAACAAAATGAAATCTCTTGAATGTTTCACCACTCAGTAAAACTCAACCACAACAAGCTATACAACCTTTCCACTACTTTATTTAAATGGTGTGATTTATTCAGTCATCTTTTTATATTAACATATGCTTTTACAAAACAAAATTAATCAGTGGTTTTACTTTACAGCTCTGGGCTAAGCAGACATAGTCATAGCAACTGTAACATTTAATCCTACAACTACACTAATATGTCTTTTAATATTCCATTACAACAAACTTCGCAGTGGGGAAATATTAAATAAATAATAATAAAATATATAAATATATGTATAAATAGTATATAGAATTATGAAAAACATGTACACATCCAAGCAATTCAGACATACTTTTCCCACCGAGTTCATTTGCTACATACCACATATGCAGCAAAGAACTATGAGTAGGACATGCAACAGAAGTCAACAAATTATAGATATCCAGTGAAATGCACATAAACATTACAGAATTCTAGTAATTCGATGCTCATTCTTTAGAACAAACAAAATGACCAAAATGCAAATGTCATTAAAACTGGTGGATGTTATCTTGGAATTTTCTCTTACTCATCATCAGGGACAGAGTCAAGACCCATCCTATACACACATCAAAATGTACAGACTTTGCTCTTAATCCCTTCACTATCGAGATCGAGATATCTCCAGCTTCAAGGGCAGCATTCGGTGCCCTGGTATAGAGATATCTCGATCTGCAACTCTGCAGCCCATAAGCAAATTAAATTTGTTTGCTGGGAATTAATTTTGCTTGCTTTTGGGCTACAGAAGGTGCCCCAAAAGTTTAGCCCTTTGTGCATAATGCCCAAAGAGCTAAAACTGTGTAAAATAAGCTAACTGAATGTCCTGCCATCGGTTATTCAGCAAGTTGATACAGTTGCAGCGCGTGGTTCCCTGCAATGGTTGTAACTCTATTTGGCAGTAGATGGCACCATCTACTGGCCAAATATGTTATTACAATGAGAGCTCAATTGGGAATATTTCTAAATATTTCTTACTTTATAATTAATTAAAAATGATTTTTCAAAAAACCACTGGTTCCTGACAATGTTTTTTTGGAAAATCACTTGTAAGTGAAGGCGTTAAACAATTTAACGTCAAATCACATACTGTGACAGTTACAAATAACTATCCCAAGAGGAGAAATAACTGTCACGGGTCACAGGGCCGACCTGTGTGAACACAGTCATGTAGTTGATGTAAATAGCTGTCAGATTGACTTCTTGGTATTGTGGTGTGATGAGTGTTCTGGTCCACTGTATGCAGACCACCCTTCATCACCAAGGAGCTAATGTCGAACTAATAACGCCATTGATTCTTAGACATAATATGCCTGTAGGGGCAATTAGATACACAACATCCATTGAAAACCTATCATTGTTGGAGACACCTTAAATACCCTACTGTACTGGGCCCATAATATTAAAAATGCCATCATTCAAGATCTTCATTTCACTTATAAACAGTAAATTTCACATGCTCTTAAGCTCTGTTTGCCATTCGGCAGCTTTAGATCCTGAATCAAGAGCTTTAGTTCACTAATGACTCCTGTCTTTCTTTTCCAAAAATTATTCTGCCACGATATATCTGTTTCTTACCAAGACACCATTAATTTCCTTACTGATGGAAAGGTCATCCCTGTGCTCTATCTACTGCAACTGGACCCATTTTCAATCAGTATTATGTAGCAAGAGAGCTCTTCTTTAATCACTCTCCTTAATACATTTTTTTAATAAAAATGCCTAAATTGCAGTGTTTCACTATTTTCTATTTCATTCAAAATTATTATAGAAATCATTAAAGAATGAGGCAGGAAATCTAAAACAGGCATTATCAAAATGTTAATGCAAGTGTGATGGAAAAATATGATTAAATTAATAAAAGATCATAAACATGTTTTCCATCATGCTCCCCCCGTGAAGGTATTCTGTGGTTCTTGGCTAACAAGAGTCCATCTTTCACAATGCATTTTTTCATATTTTTGTCTTTTAGATGCATTAGTGGGTGTGTGTAATTGAATTCATGTTGTAGCAATCTCTGCTGGCTGTTTTTTAAAGGACATACTGTATCTTAACATCTTTGTGTGTGTTCTCTATACTCACACGATAAAACAGTTTTTGGTAAAATTTCAGAAAAAACCATCCCCTATCAAACTGAAAAAAGTTGTGATTAACCTTTTTAAATTTTACCCTTCTGGTTGCAATTGATTCTTGGACCTTGTGTACTTTTTCCCATTAAAATGATGATTGGTATGTAAAAGTATGAGAGTCTATTATTCGGCTCCCCTATTTGTCCTCACTATCTAATCACCAAATACACCCCAGCCCGCTCCCTAAGGTCAAACCGTGACCTGCGCTTAGCTTCTCCCCGCATCACCTCTTCCCATGACAGACTGCAGGATTTCTCACGCGTAGCCCCCATCCTCTGGAAAGCTCTCCCTCGTACTGTCAGACTTTCCCCTAGTTTCCCTTCTTTCATACGCTCCCTTAAGACATTCCTATTTAGGGAAGCCTAACACCCGACTAACTAATACACCTCATTATCCCTCCCAATCAGCCAGCCCATCACTCTCACCTTGTAGTCCATCACTCTCACCTAGCAGTCCATCACTCTCACCTTGCAGTCCATCACTCTCACCTTGCAGTCCTCTCCTCTTGTTTCCACCACCAACCCTTCTAGATTGTGAGTTCCCACGGGAATAGGTCACTCGTTTTCTCATGTAGCGGTTTATCAAGTGTTGTTCAGTCTCAATGTATTGTAACCCTGTCTATATTGTGCACATTGTTCAGCGCTGTGGAATATGCTGGCGCTATAAAAAATAAAGTATAAGAACAATAAAAAAAATTGTTAAACTACCTTTTACAAGCAAAAAAAATAGAAGCACCTGATCTTCTGAACAGCTCCATCGGTAAATCCCTTCTCCGAGAACATTACACTCCATCAATTCTTTAGAATTTGTGTTAGAAGTCCCTGAAAATGATCAGTGAAAAGTTATAAAGTCTGAATGAGTCTGACTTTTTTTGGCCTAGGGAGCTGTCAGTCTAGCATGCTTGTAGTTGTCCCCTATCAGGGTGATATGCTCACCCACTGCACTAGCAATAGGTCAATTTGTTGGAACAGCAACACACCAATACTCAAACATTTTGTCATTTGGGCACATTTCTCAATTTATCTCCCAGGGAATTTTATCCAGAGGAGAGGAGGTACTAGATTTACATGTAAATAATAAACTAATTGATATTACCTACACATAAACAATACGTCTACTGCGTTTTTCCAAAAATAACTCAACGAGAAACCCATTGCAGAGATGCTATCTATATCGTTCTTTTGTGTTTTAATTACCGTTTATATTTTGGTACGGAAAATCGGAACCTAAGAATGTGTGTCTGAGTCCCGGACCACACAAAAAAACATATATATTTGAGCTTAGAGTTTGAAGAACAGTCTTTCTACATGTAGACACACTGGGGTGGGCTTTCAAAATGGAAAAAGGTCACCCTTCTCCGGCAAAGTCAATATCTTGAAATTAAATTGTTGTTATTTTTTTGGTAAGTTTTAATTATTATGAGGGTTGTTTCCAACTTTCCTGTGAATTTAGGATTCTGTTTCAAACAATATATTTTTTTGTCCAGTCCGGCTCTTTAGAATACCTTCAAAACTCTAGAACAGGGAAAAATATATAAATAAAATCAAGCTTCTGTTAGAAGTGATAAGAACCAATAATTCAACAGAGGCATGTTGTTTGCGTTGGAAGAACAAAACTGTATTAGCTTTCTGAGCGGAATCCAAGAATGGTGCTTTGAAGTGGTTTGATAGCTGCAGTCTTTTGTGATGACGGGTTAAAGTGCATGTAGCTCTAAAGTAGAAGGCCATTTCCTGCTAAGGCGTATTACAGTTTAATGTCTCCTTCAGCGGAATGATTTTACTTTGAAATTATATTTATTGAGAAACATCATACTTTTCAGTCACAATCATCCAATCTCACCTACTCGTATGCTAAAAACAGTTTTATGAGATTCTGCATTTAATGGGTTTTGAATGTTTTGTATCACACCTACTCTTTCACACTCTTGACATTTTCACAATGTATTATTTCCCCATTTTAGGCTTTTTTTTTTCCAGCTGACTACAACAATAGATATATTGCAAAATTGCTACACCTGGTCCATGTTGTTTGACAAATATATGTTCATGTAGTAACTCTGCAACACTAAGATGAAAGCAATGCTTTAGCCTCGCATAAACAGAGCTGTGAACGACTTGTGTTATGGACAAAAAAAGTATGTCAGCTATGAGAGAAAGAAAAAGGACAGAAATTCGTATAAATGCCTTAATTAATTTATCGTTTATTTGATTTAATTATTTACTTGCTTGTAAATTTGTTACATAGACCACATTAGGCAAAGCGATCGCAAAGTTCCTAGTTAGATAAGAAGAAGAAATGGAAGGCATTCACAAAACTGGTCAAGTCCAGTACTCAACAAGACGAAACTCAACAATCCGTACAACACAGCACTTTTTCTAAAAAAGAACTAGGAACTAGAAAAGGTTCCCATATGTGCAGGTAAAGGTTACAAATCTGGCTGACTAGATCAGATCAACAGGGTGTCACGTTCCCTACCAGAACTCGGTATCTGATCCTCGTATGCAGCACGTCTATCCTTTCCCTCCGATCCTTAGAATTGGTCGGTATGCAACTATACAATATGCTAGTATAAAGTAACGAATACAAAGATACAGATAGAATGTCAAAGGAAGCCAAGGGTCAATATGCCAGAGTGTATCAGTCAGGGAAATATACAGAATATGCAGCACTGAGAGGAATGAGAAACCATGTCAGGGCAAAGAGAATATGCGTCGCCTGTGGTTTTAAACCCGGCGCCGCCGCATCAGTGTGCCAGGCTCCATCCACCCGGTGTCCAATGTGACCACTGTGGTTCCCCTCTTCACTCGGCGCCCGGCCAGCGAGCAGCGAGGACGATGCTGCTGGGCGCTGGGGATACCAGCGCGGTACGTGACACAGGGTTATTCAGAGAGCATCGAAATGTCACCAACATTTCAGTGCTCTCCTGTTCCCTGCACTTCGGCGAGTCACATTCACTGACCATACAGTGAATTCAGCATTCACCACAGGGTCCCCAAAGTGCAGGGAATGAGCCACCAAATTGAGCGGAAAAATGTCGCAAAATCACCGAATCGATAAGAAAAACCTCCACAAACCCTCCAAATCGATCGGAAAACCCACCGAAAAAATACCGAATCGATCCGAAAAACCATCGAAAACCAGTCAAATGCATCCAACGATCCGCCGCAAAACCGCTGTATCTACCGTATATACTCAGATTTAGAGTCAAAAAAACGTGATTCGGCTTATACGTGAGTCCGTCCGTGTTGAAGGGGATGCAGCTGCGTGCAGGCGCAGCGGTAACGTGGTCCGGCTAATCAGGTGGTAACTGAGTCTCTGTACCACCTGACTGGCCGGACCGCGTGACCTGCGCACGCACGCAGCCGCATCCCCTTCAACACGGACGGACTCACGCTGTTCAGGACCGGGCAGGCACTCCTGCTGCCCGGCATCTGGGCCCCTCAACCCCTGCTGGATCCGGAGCTGGGGCAAGTATCCATGTGAGAGCTGGCTGCCGCTGGGGCAATATCCAGGTGAGAGCTGGGGGCAAATACATGAGCTGGGGCAAATCCATGTGTGAGCGGGGGCATATCCATGAGCTGGGGCAAATCCATGTGTGAGCTGGGGCATATCCATGAGCTGGGGGCAAATCCATGAGCTGGGGCAAATCCATGAGCTGGGGCATATCCATGAGCTGGGGCATATCCATGAGCTGGGGCAAATCCTTGAGCTGGGGCAAATCCATGAGCTGGGGGAAAATCCATGAGCTGGGGCAAATCCATGAGCTGGGGCAAATCCATGAGCTGGGGCAAATCCATTGTTTTAGCTGGGGCAATATCCATGTGTGAGCTGGGGCAATATCCATGTGTGAGCTGGGGTAATATCCATGTGTGAGCTGGGGCAATATCCATGTGTGAGCTGGGGCAATATCCATGTGTGAGCTGGGGTAATATCCATGTGTGAGCTGGGGCAATATCCCACTTAGGCTTATACGCGAGTCAATAAGTTTTCACAGGTTTTTTGGGAAAAAGTAGGGGGGTCGGCTTATACACGGGTCGGCTTATACCTGAGTATATACGGTATATGAAAAAAGCCAACAAGCTGGCGAAAAGGGCTAAAATAAATAAATAAAAAAAAGCCACTGCAACTTTGAAAACGCGTTCGTGAAATAACTACTGCACAAAAATGTCTGGAATTAACATATAAGGTTCTATGAATGATAATAAAAAGGTCTGTTACAGAAAAAAAAACACCATTCAAAAACGGAAAAACACCTCGATCACTCCGCCAACCAGCAGGATCTTGCCATGGACGTCATGGAGGGGATGCTGGGGATGGCACTGTAGCGCTGCCCCCAGCATCCACAAGCCTAGCGATCGCTAAGGGGCAGGCTGTCGGACTCGGCGCCTGCCCTGCGATCTGCTGGGGAAACCGGGACGCAAAGTAGAATTTGCGAATGATAATTTTTCCCCTTTGCATCCCAGTTATAGCTCAGGGCAACATGATAGTGCCCTAGGTTTGCCAATTTCTAATTAGCTTTATTGAAGACATTGGCCTAGGATTTCACATACTTTCCCCAACCTATACTATGAATATTTTATTATATATACAGTATGTACGAGAACAAATACAATAATTTGTGTTACTTGTTCAAATAGACTACATTTGTTAATTACTATAACTGAGATGAAAAACAATGCAGATTTTAAAGGCAGATCTATACATTAATGCAGTCATTTCTAAATGGCTCTAATGCAAATACTTGCTAATGTGTGTTTTATGTTTACATGACATGCACTACATATATTTTTTTTTAAATGGTAATTTAAGAATTGCTTTATGTCTATGGTCGAAAATAACTAAAATTAAATGCATTTTACAATAAACATGAAATTATGTCATGAGAAATGACATACTTTCTTCACTCATATTATTTTTATTCTGGTTTTCATAATTGTATTCCTTTTAATTTTAATAGAAGACTAAATTAATGTCTGGTAAATATATTAGAAAACATTAAAGCAAATCCACCAGTCACAGGTTGATTTTAATATTTTCTTTTTATATGACATGATCCTGGACTTATAGTATCAGGGTTATTCAAAGAGATCCGAATGGCTGGAGAAAGGTAACCGAACACTGAAAATCAGCGTTCGGTTACCTTTCTTGGCCATTCGGCTATCCAGCGAGCAGGCCAAATCCTGGCGAATTGCCTGCACATTTGGTGCCTGTTCGGTGCCTGTTCGGTGCCTGTTCAAGGGCAGTGAAATCCACATAAAAAAGCACTGCTTCAGCTATTCAGAGAACACAAACCAGCAGTGAAAGGTTCCCGAAATGCCCTGCCATTCGATGATTTCATGCAGCAGATTTATTCAGGAGAATCCCATAGGCTTCAATGTTAAAAATATTCCCGTTTTAATTCAATATATAATAAACCATTCATTATAAAATTCTGCAGTAAAGAGTCTCTTTATTTATAGATTATTTAGGATATTTTAAGTTCTTTTTTTTATTTTTTTAAAAAGTCCGATTTTTTTTTTTTGTTCTTACTTATTTTTTCTGTAACAGCCCTTTTTATTATCATTCATTGGATTTCATATGTAAATTTCAGACATTTTCGCTCAGTAGTTTCTTTGCAAACAGCGTTTCACTTTTCAATCATTCACGCAAACTTTTTTTCTAATTTATTCACTGCCTTTTTCTGCGGTGTAGGCTTTTTCCGGAGGCTTCGCTGCATGTGATCGGCTCCTGCTCGGGTTTTTTTGGCGTCTTCAACAGGTTAATCCAGATGTTTTTGCGGGGTGCATTCACCAGGTTTTCACCAGGTTTTCATAGGGTTTTCGGCAGCTTTTCCCTGCACTTTAACAGCCCTGTGGTGCTTGCTGAATACACCGCAGGGTCGCCGAAATGGGAAAACCGATTTGCACCGAATTGAAGAGAATGAAAGTCACCGAACGTGCGGTGACTTTTCGAATCTCTTTGCATAACCCTGTATGTCTTTTGATGAAGCATTTCAGCACTCTTCTTTCATGTGTGTAAATTTGGAGAATTGGCCATTACAGAATACTGACAAATACACACCGCAAAATATTGTCTGTTACTTTTGAAAGAAGACTCGGATGTCTGTGTGTTTAAGAATCACCAGACTATTTACCCAAGAAGCATACATTTTCTCCACCCTGGGCTTGGGTGTCTATGGACATAAAATACACCCCAGCCCGCTCCCTAAGGTCAAACAGTGACCTGCGCCTAGCTTCTCCCCGCATCACCTCTTCCCATGATAGACTGCAGGATTTCTCACGCGCAGCCCCCACTCTCTGGAACGCTCTCCCTCGTACTGTCAGACTTTCCCCTAACTTCTCTTCCTTCAAACGCTCCTTAAAACGTTCCTATTTAGGGAAGCCTACCACCCAACTCACTGACGCAACCATCAATCACTCTCACCTTACAGTCCTCTCCTCCTGTTTCCAACCCCAACCCTCCCAGATTGTGAGTTCCTACGGGAATAGGGCCCTCATCTCCTCCTGTACGGTTTGTCAAATGTTGTTCAATGTATTGTAACCCTGTCTATACTGTGCTTATTGTACAGCGCTGCGGAATATGCTGGCGCTTTATAACTAAAGAATAATAATAATAAGAGGTCAACCTGTAGTTAATATTGTTTTAAAGTGTGTTCCAGATGTATGTGGTGCACATGCATAAGTCACTTTGTAATTTGAAGATCAATTGCATGTATTGTTGTGATACTAACAACTATGCTAAGGTCCTTTGGTAGCAGATATCATGCCTTGTGCTCCTCTATCATTGTATCATCCTGTTATGGATTTACTGGCATACCCTGACTGCAAATCTATTGGGCAGTAGGCATGGAGTCCATAGGGTGGTACCCATGCCAGACATCCACAAGATGTACAGGAGACTAGAAAGGCATGCTTTGTCCCCATAACACTATAGGGATCATCCACTAAGTGCCATTGTTTGCCGCCATTGAAAATACCACCAAGATTTGCCAGTGTTGAAGGGCCAAGATTTGCCAGCATTTCTCAAAGCTGAAATCCACAGAGCAACAGGTGAAGGTCTACACTGCAGATTCTCCTGTTGCTCTGAGTTTTAGGTTTGAGAAATGTTAGCATTTATCGGCACCGCAATATCAGTGTTTTTCGTCAATATTTGTAATGCTGGCAAACACCAGCGCTTAATGGATAACCACTTATGATTCCTCTTAAAGAGTGTTGAGCGTCATGGTGAAGGCTTTTATGTCAAAGTTTCCCAACTTCATGGTAGACATAGATATTTTGCACAAAAAGCTACTATAGTTAATTCCAGAGCATATGATGCTTTCTCTCAAAGCCCTGACTTTCAAGCAGAGGGGACAATACTCACTTCGCAATGACCTGGTCATGTTGAAATGAGATGTTCCTACAGTGTTGGATGAAGGGTTTCCTTGACCTGAGTCTGAAGATATTGTTTTGCCTCTGCAGTCTAGCACACCTATTAATATTCTTGCTTAATTTTTGTCATCCCCATTGATCCTTTCCCATCTCTATCAGCTCCCTTAGTGTCTTTACCCTATGCCTCTCACCTCTCTTTGTGTCTCTGTTCTATCCCTCTCACCACTATATTCACTTTACCTTCATCCTCTCCCGCTCTAGTTTGGAATCACCTGATAGTTACATTTTCTTTGGACCACTTTCCATCCATGGACTGGGAGCTTCAGCTCCAATAACATTTAAATTAATCCGAATAAATAAATATATAGTGAGAAAAATCTGACAGCAAAGAAACCATAACATAAGTGTCAGTTCTCTTGGATGGCTCCTTTTAAAACATCCATCTTAACAACCAGCAAATATATAAAATTGAGGACCACACACCAAGAAAGAACACAGAAAAAAGCCTCATTGGGTGACACTGAGAAATAAAATCTAAAAGCCAACATACCTGCTAAATTGTTGTTCACTGGAATACAAATACTCTTAAGCATATCATGTACTCAGCCTCCTTGGTGTCCTCTCCTCCCGTCACGAATAGTATTGCCACCACACCGGAGTGCTGGCCATATATCAACTGTTTAAGGCAAGACTCTATTCACAGGAATACGGGGGAACTTCAAAACATATGGCTCCACATCATCGATAAGGTTAAAAAAATAATAGCAGTTCTAATAATCAACATTAAATTAGTAAACTACAAAAAAAGCATATAACATCTGACATGTTTTGTCGCACACAGACGACTTTCTCAAGGATATGTAGTATATTAAAATATGATAATAAAAATGTGCATCACAATTTTCCAACCTTATATAGAGTTATTAGATCCTCATCATTCTCTACATCAGACCTCATTCTCCTAGAACGGGTGCCGCCATCTTGGTGAGTGACGTGTATCTGCCCATAGCCAGGATGTGCCTAGTCCCATTACAGTAAATGTGCAATGTTCCCAACCCTCATCTTAAGTGATGGCAACCTGAAATAACTATTATATCTCACCTCATATATTTTTTCAGATCCTATTCTTTTATCTCACCACAAACAAACAACAAATTTATATATTTTAGTTAATATGACCCTGATTTCCTTCACAGTCACTATAGGCCAGGCCACATAAGGCCTTCGATATATTGGTCTGCTACATGACTAGTACAAAAACCAGTTAGCTAACCATCCCAGTTCATCTTTTATTCTCTAAGGGGGTTATTCAAAGAGATCCGAATTGTGGCCGAAAGGTAGCCGACCACTGAAATTCAGCGTACGGTTACCTTTCCTGGCCATTTGGCTATTCAGAGAGCAGGCAGTTCGCCAAATCTTGGCGAATTGCATGCATGCACGGTGCCTGTTCGAGGGCAGTGAAATCCCCATAGAGAAGCAATGGTTCGTCTATTCAGAGAACAAAAACCAGCAGTGAAAAGTTGCCGAAATGCCCTGCTGTTCGGTGCTTTCCTTCGTCAGGTTTATTCAGGCGAACCCCATAGGCTTCAATGTTAAAAATATTCCTGTTTTAATTTAATATCTAATAGACCGTTTAATATTATATTCTGCAGTAAAAAGTCTCTTTATTTATAGATTTTTTTAGGATCTGTTAGGCATTTTTTGGGGAAAATCCAGGCATTTTCGTTCAGTAGTTTTTTTGCAAACAACGTTTCAAATTTCAAACTTTCAAGCGTACTGTTTTTTTTTCACCTCATTCGTCTGTGTGTCGGGTTTTTCTGGTTGCTGCTCTGCGCTGTGATCGCGCCAAGTCGGGTTTCTCCGGCGTATTCGGCTGGGTTAATCCAGCTGTTTTCCGCAGGTTTTGGTGAGTGTTCGGCAGGTTTGCGGCGGGTTTTTGCTGCACTACAGGGGCCCTGCGCTTCTTGCTGTATACACCGCAGGGTCGGCGAAATAGGATCGCCGAATCGCCCCGAAGTGCAGAGAAAGAAAAGTCACCGATCGTACGGTGACTTTTAGATTCTTTTTGAATAACCCTGTAAGTCTAGTTCTCCAGATATTCATGTATAGGTACAGGCTAAGCTAGAAGACTTACAGTTGTGTTCAAAATTATTCAACCCCCACTGAAATTGAGTGTTTTGACCAGTTTGACATTGATTTTGATCATTCAGTCATCTTGCTTACAATTAAATCAAAGAGGCACGTGTAGGTCAGACAAATATAACATAACATTTATAATGAAATAACCACAAATGTCTTTTCTGTGCTCACATCATTATCAGTTTATTCAACCCCCAAGTGACATTCAATCTTAGTACTTAGTACAACATCCTTTTACAGTTATAACAGCTTTTAAACGTGAAGCATAGCTTGACACAAGTGTCTTGCAGCGATCTACGGGTATCTTCGCCCATTCGTCATGGGCAAAAGCCTCCAGTTCAGTCACATTCTTAGGCTTGCGCACTGCAACTGCTTTCTTTAAGTCCCACCAGAGGTTCTCAATCGGATTTAAGTCAGGTGACTGCGATGGCCACTCCAAAATGTTCCAGCCTTTAATCTGCAACCATGCTCTAGTGGACTTGGAGGTATGCTTGGGATCATTGTCCTGTTAAAAGGTCCAACGTCTCCCAAGCCTCAGGTTTGTGACGGACTGCATCACATTGTCATCCAATATCTCCTGGTACTGAAGAGAATTCATGGTACCTTGCACACGCTGAAGCTTCCCTGTACCTGCAGAAGCAAAACAGCCCCAAAGCATGATTGACTCCCCGCCATGCTTCACAGTAGGCAAGATGTTCTTTTCTTCATAGGCCTTGTTCTTCCTCCTCCAAACATAGCATTGATCCATGGGCCCAAACAGTTCTAATTTTGTTTCATCAGTCCACAGAACACTATCCCAAAACTTCTGTGGTTTGTCCACATGACTTTTGGCATACTGCAGTCGACTCTTCTTATTCTTTGGAGACAGCAAGGGGGTGCGCCTGGGAGTTCTGGCATGGAGGCCTTCATTACGCAGTGTGCGCCGTATTGTCTGAGCTGAAACTTCAGTACCCACATCTGACAAATCTTTTCTCAGTTCCTCAGCAGTCACACGGGGACTTTTCTCCACTCTACGCTTCAGGTAGCGCACAGCAGTCGAAGTTAGCGTCTTCTTTCTGCCACGACCAAGTAGCGTTTCAACAGTGCCCTTTGCCTTGAATTTGCGAATGATGCTTCCTATGGTCTCTCTTGGTATGTTTAACATCTTTGCAATCTTCTTATAGCCATTGCCCTTCCTGTGAAAAGTAATCACCTCTTCTCTTGTCTTCCTGGACCATTCTCTTGACTTCACCATTTTTGTAACCACACCAGTAAATGTCTAGAAGGAGCTGAGTATCACAGTCATTTTAAAGCTGCCTAATTGGTGCTTATTATGCTTTATTGCTGCTCCGTGACATCCACAGGTGTTTTCAATACCTGATTGAAAACACTTGAATGAACCTCTGTTCTTCAGAGTGGTAGTCTTTAAAGGGTTGAATAATTGTGTCAATGAAGAATTCACAAAAGAAACATTTACTACTGTATTACAAAACCAATTGATGTCATTTTAGTTGCATATGGTTCTTTAAAAAGTCCTTGTAGGATTTCATTCTGAATATAATGACAAATGTACACTAAATTCCCTAAAACCCTTTACAGCATTGGGGGTTGAATAATTTTGAACACAACTGTATATAATGGTGTTACATGTCTTGAAAAAGAAGATAACCCAGGGTATATCCCATCTGCCAGTGTCAGCATTTCTATATGAAAATTCTACTTGTAAAGCCAGTCAGCGCTGGTGTTGGTACATATGGTCACAATTGTTGAAGAGCTCACGTGGAGCCTCAAAAACCACAGGATGTTATCGCCTGTTAATTTCTATAGAAGTCCATTCAGCATCCAAATAATATTTATTTCTCATTTTATTTGCACAAGTAGCTTTTTCTATAGTCCCAAAATAATGTTTTTGTTTAGTCTGTATTAAAAATAAGTCATCTTAAAATTGCTGACAGTGTAAGTAAAACCTTGATTACAGCTGTGTTAAGGTCAGAAAGTTAAGATTTATGAGCAGAAATTTCGATGCCATCAGCAGGAATATGTGATATGGCTTCACATAAAAGGACCATATAATTTTCTTTGAGACAAAAGAATAATGACTGTGTGAGAGAAAACAGAAGCACCACCAAATCATCATTAAAATAAGCCTAGATACTTTAGAAACAATCACATTTTCCATAGAAAATATTTTTTTTTTCTATAACATTCCATTGCACTCTGTACTTGTATGTCTTGTACTCATTAATGTTTAACTCAAGTACTGAGTCATGTTAGCGTCTACACTGGTATTAGGATCTTTATTTGATTAAAATCTGATTTAACGTTTGATTGGATAATATCATGAAGAGCCAGTAAACATTTGCCCATGAAACAACAGATTAACCCTTCAAGTATCTGCAATTCATGCACTTTGACGAAGGAATATTAACAAGAATATTGCAATTTTAGGTAAAAATAGTCATTTCAGAAAAATATATTATGTTTGTTAGACAATACTCAAATGCCTCAAATCTCATTTTAGCGAATATGGCTTTATTATTTTAATGTTTCGCTAAACAGCAAAATTCAGACATAATATAATGAATTTGCGATAACAGCAATGCCAATGTGCACGAGAGGTTAATGGAGTAGCTCATTCCAAATAAATCAACCTTAATTCTACTCTGTGGAAAGCATATCTACATTCTCAGCACCCCACCCATCATTAAGTATAAAAATATAATAATAGACATGGACGTGAAGTTTCCTACCAAATCATCCAACTTGTACATGCTGTAGAATAAGGAGAAATTATTTAAAAATGGCTATTTCGGATCTCAAATACGTGGCGGCTACACATCATCTATTTACCACACCATGTAACGATCCTTCTAGTAAGCTTGGTCTGAGAGACAAGAGTCCATGATGCCAGATTGCTCCTCGTTATTAGTGGCCCATAGCTGGCGCTATGAGCATGCTCCTGCCTTGTGCAGAACTAGGCAATTGCCATTTGCCGGAAAGACCCATTAATAAACAGCGGGGAAAGGGAGGGGTGGGACAGCAACTCCCTCCTGCACAGCCTGTCACATATGAGGGATTTAAACACGCGCGAGGCGCGTCGATCAAAGGTTGCAAGGGATGCAAGGGAGGGTAATGAACCAGGACGGCTGCTGCACCTGACAGGGCAGCAAAATGCCGCCCCCCCCCGCCGGTATGCTGCTTGTAGCGAAGGCTCCTTGGGTCTCTTGGACAGGCTGGCCCTGTCAGACTACAGGAGATAGCATAGACAAGTGCCTTAGGATGTCAAGAGCACACACAAGCAATCCAATGCCTCTTCAAGCTTTGGTATATAGGAGCGGTACAGCAAAGGTCAGCAATCCTGACCCCCCAGATGTTTTGGAATTACATTTACCTTTGAACTTCTCACTGAGAACATATGTTCCTTTCTGCTCCAATTAGAGCTATCATGGGACACAAAGCCAAATCCTTGTTGCCGACACCATTCCCGAAGCCACAAATTAACCACTTGGCTGCTAAGGATGCGCTCAGCGCATCCTTCCAAGTGTTCCTCCTGTGGTACGGACGCGCTGAGCGCGTCCTAGCACAGGAGGCAGCAATCAGCTGGGATTCTGGCTGGTTGCTGGCCCCCCCGGTGCGGGCTGATATCCGCATGTCAGCCCGGCACTCCGGGACCCCAGGGGGGAGATAGATGTCATCGCGGCGGCACGATGACATCTATTTCAGGTGCACCCCCTGCGAGTGCGGAGGAGGTGCCTGAAAGGGAGGGGGGGAGGTCCTTCGGACCTCTCTCCCTCCCTATCGCCGGGGTCCAGTGACTGAAGGCAGGCACGAATTCGAAGGGCACAGCCTGCCCTTCCAAACTGTGCCTGCCTTTAACCCCTTGGGTGCCGGATCACGATTCGGTGCCGAAAAGAGCCGAATCGTGATCCTCTCCCGGAGCTGGCCGACATCTTGGATTTCGGCCAAGCTTCCGGGAATGCCCCCTGATGACTGGCGTCATCGTGCATAATAAAATATTTTAAAGAAATAATAAAAAAATGAACAAATATTTTTTTTGTTTGATTTGTTAATGCAGCAATATTGTTCCCATTTCAATTATAATGTGAACAATGATGCTGCACTAACGATTTTTGTATGCGGTGCGTTTGTTAAAAATAGCAAAATTTTTCCCCACAAAATGTAACGAGTCCCCATTTCTAATTTTTTTAACAAGCGCACCCCATATAAAATATAACCGCAAACGATCGCATGTTAAAATGTGAAAAAAAACACTTTACACGTTGTAAATTATTGAAAATTCTAATTTTATTGCATTTTTTGTTATAATATACAGACAGGACATAACGTATACATATAATAATGACATATTATGAATCTGCCGGAAAGAACGATATAAAATATGTCTGGGTCATATATTAAAATAAGGCTTCAAAACGCGGTTAAACATGATGAGCGAAACCGGTAAAAATGACCTCAGCACAGATGCGTGAAATGCCTCAGCAGCGAAAGGGTTAAATTCTCTAGTGTGCATCTGCCTATCCTGAATGTTATGCACAGATGAATTATGAAATCAAATGACCACTTTATTATATAATTTTCCTTACTATATATATATATATGTTTATTATTGCATAAGTCATTGCACATCATATCAATTCAAAGAACTGCATCCCAGAGCTCCTGTGTTACATTCCCCATATGCAGCAAGGAATTCTGGGTAGGACATGCAAATGACATCTGTCTCACTTTTTTGCATACTGGGTCTGTTTTTCTTTACATATATATATATATATATATATAGATGTTTCAAATATAAACATCGTTCTTTAACAGAACACACCAACTCTAGAAGAATGATGTTTCTGTCCCGTTCAGGGTCTTTATTTGTTTTCCATTTAGGCAAAACTCTGTAACAATATTTTTCTATGCTGTTGCAAGACTGAGATGATGAAATAGATCGGTACAAACCACATGGATAACCTTCAGCCATATATAAGGTTAAGCCTTTCATTCGCCCATCACATAAGAAGAAGTATACTCGATCTTCAAAAGCACCTGTTGGTGTCTTGAGTAGGGATGAGCTGTTTGGTTCGATCAGTTCGGAGTTCAAACTTTTTGGCGTGTTCGGTTCGAGTTCGAAAAAAATATTTTTTTTGAAAAAAGTATAAAAAATGCTTAAAAAATACTGAAAAATCTAGAAATAAAGAGACTCTTTACTGCAGAATATTATAAGCAATGGTTTATTAGATATTGAATTAAAAACTAATGTCTAAATGTCTAGGTGCAAAGATTCTCACCACTAAATGACCTGTGCTCTCAAACGGCATAAACAACAGGTGTTTAATTAGTGTTTGGAAATAACATATGCTTCTAATTAGTCCGGTCTCATGAATTTGATACATTGTTTGCAGACTGGAAGTGCCAGGTGTCATGTGTGGGTCTGTGATGGCGATGTTTCCATACATCCTACAAATCCGCCACTTCACGGGCAGGTTATGGGGACCTCCTAGGCACGATATTTGAAGGAATTTTTCATTTTTATTTTTAACCCTTATTTTATGGAAAACTCACTGTTCCTTTAACCCTTTCCCTGCTGAGGCATTTCACCGCTGTGTGCTGAGCTAATTTTTACCGCTTTCGCTCATCATGTTTAAACGCGATTTGAAGCCACATTTTATTATACGACGCAGACATATTATATATCGTTCTTTCCAGCAGACTCGGCAGATTCATAATATATCATTTTTATATGTATACATCATGTTCTGCCTGTATATTATAACAAAAAATGCAATAAAACCTGAATTTTTAATCATCTGCAGCGTGAAAAAGTTTTTTTTTTTCACCTTTTATCACATGAACATTTGCGGTTTTATTTTCTATGGGGTGCGCTTGTAAAAAAAATAGAAATGGGGACTTATTAAAATTTTTGGGGGGAATTATGTGATTTTTAGCAAACGCACACCATAGAAAAAAATCATTAGTGCAGCATCATTGTTCACATTATAATTGAAATGTGAACAATATTGCTGCATTAATAAATATAACACACCAAAAAAATACATGTTTTTTTATTTTTTTACTTTATACCTGGTCATGTTGGGTATCATTCGAAAGGCCATGCTCAGGTCTTTCGATTGACACCCTCCATGACCCCCTAGCTGCCACGGTTCTGGAGATATTGGGGTTCAAATGAACCCCCTATCTCCACCAGGGGATTCCGGGCAGCTAGGGATTCCCCGGCTATCTGACGTCGTCACGCTATGCGTGAGGACGTCAGGCAGTGAGGGGGGACCTGGGGGTGGAGCTGCCATCCAAGATGGCGGCCCCCACCGGAGCTAAGCCGCACCTCAGACATTTTTGTCCTTGTTTCATGTCCCCCAGGCACTACCCGGACCCGGACATTGTTTTTAAATGTTTCTATACATCCTACCAATCCGCCACTTCACGGCCAGGTTATGGGGACCTCCTAGGCACGATATTTGAAGGAATTTTTCATTTTTATTTTTAACCCTTATTTCATGGAAAACTCACTGTCCCTTTAAAAAACGTTTTTTTTTTACTTTTTGTCCTTGTTTTCTGTCCCCCAGGGCACTAGCCGGACCCCCATACACCTTTTATGGCAAATATGTAGCATATATGCCCTCTTGGAGGGCACTCTAAAAATCGAACTTTGAGTCCCATTGACTTGTATTGAGTTCGTGTTCGTGTTCGAGTTCGAATTCGAACTTTTGAAAAGTTTGAGTTTGAATGCGAACCGAACTCGGGGGTGTTCGGCTCATCCCTAGTCCTGAGTATACTCAATCTGGAAAAAAGCTAAGGAGTTTTGCTTATTGAAAAGAAAATTTGTTTGTAAATGCTGTGAGTCAGTTTCCATGGCTACAGACCTATTTACTCCATTCTATGGCCATTACTACACAGTGAGGAGCACGTCCTGGAAAGATACTGGAGGGGCAGTTTCCAACATAAAATATGACAAAATAGATGCACACAGTGACACTTATAGAGGAAAATATTTTCTTAGCTAAACACACAAGACAAAAGAGAAAAACAAAGTGCAAGTACGATATCAACAACATAAAATAAACAACATAAGAACATTTTATTTTTTGTGGTAGTGTCCCTTTAAGCCTCTGTGGATTATGCATTGTTGTCTCTATGAGGAATAAGTGGTTATCCCTGTACAGGAAGATATAAATATTCCTACCATTTTAAACATTGCCAGCCATTCTTCTGCCCTGTGTATAAGTTTATTGCTAGAAACAGAAATTCAGGCTGTGGCAGCTGGGCCACCCACTAAAGCGTGTGGTGACCATTATAAGTCAAGCACAGCTTTCATGTGTAAAATATTTACTCTGAAAGCTACGAGCAAAGTGTACCCAGTCTGATCTTGTTCCAAGCATGCAGGATTAAGTCTATAGAGGAGGTTACTAAACATATCGAGAATATTGCTTTCAGCTGAGGAGGATAGAGCACTTGATCAAAAGAATGCTTAATAAGTGGAGCAGCAGTGGTCAAAGTGATCCAAGACTACACTGAAACATCCATGAAATCATTACATGATATATTATTTATAGAATTTTACAAAATCAAAGGAATAGCAAATAAATGGAAATGTGCAACCTGTTCTAATGAGTGACAACTTACAAAACGAGAATATCATTTTAAAAGTGCAGCTTGAGTATTGCTGTATATATATGTTGGGAATATGGAATAAATAATTTCAATTGAAAATATAATATAATTATCTGTTAAATTGCTCAACTAACCAAGGAATAATAGTGAATAATCCCTGGACGTTTTGTATTTTCTTTCTTTCATTTGCAGCTTTCATGTAATTTTAGACAGTTCAGATGTTGGCTGACAAAACGGAATCCTTTTTTTTTTTTTTTACGTTTTTGTGGGGAAAATATTAAAACTTTATTTGTCTTGGTTAATTGATGTCAAGGGATAGCATGGAGGACATTTAAGTCCCAACGTGTATTTAAAATATAAAAAAAATGCTTTGTTATGTTGGAATGTTCGTAAAGGGACCTGAGTTAAATTTGATGGCATATAAAAGGAATACTGTGACTTCCTAAATAAATACACTTTTATTAACTTTTTGAGACATTTGTGGTTCCCAACAGATGCTTAATTTAGAACAGTACCCGAGTTACTTGGATAACGTAAGTTCTAGCTTTAAGACTGGAATGCTGAATAATGCAGACACAAATTTAACTCTTTAGGAAGTTGGAACCAGTGATGTTCACTGATATCAGTATGTTGCATCACTTTCCATTTTCTTCTAGCAGTGGTTCTCTACCAGAACTATTGTGCACATGCTTGCAGTAAATTTATGGTGAAACACTACATTGCTGTATTACATGTTGTTGTTGCTAGTTGCAAAGTCGTGTCCGACTTGTCGCGACCCCATGGACAACGATCCTCCAGGCCTTCCTGTCCTCTACCATCTTCAGGAGTTCATTTAAGCTCACGCCTACTGCTTCAGTAACGCCATCCATCCACCTCATTCTCTGTCGTCCCCTTCTTCTTTTGCCCTCAATTGTTCCCAACCTTAGGCTCTTCTCCAGTGAGACCTTCCTTCTCATTAGTTGACCAAAATATATGAGTTTCATCTTCAGGATCTGGCCTTCTAAAGAGCAGGCAGGGTCGATCTCTTCTAGGACTGACCGGTTTGATCGCCATGCAGTCCAAGGGACTCGCCGGAGTCTTCTCCAGCACCATAGTTCAAAGGCCTCAATTCTTTGGCGCCCAGCCTTTCTTATGGTCCATTGTATTACATATTATATAGTATATATTAAAAGAATGAATATGTAAACAAACCCCTAAATAATTAATGCCAAATCCAAATATCAGGCCAACCACAGTGTTCTCTCTTGACCTCTTTAATAATTTAAATTTTGCGTAGATACAAATTGTATACAAGTCAGCTGCAGCAAGGATTTCTGCAGACTTGGGAAGAAATGCTGATTGCTACGGTTTAAGGGCACCCTACGTAAAAGTAGATTGTTGAACTTTGCGACACTCCAATAACTACATGCTTAAACCTTAAATATGCTTTTCTGGTTAAATCCATGAGAAAAATGAAACATAATAAGCCACTATTGTGGTGTGGTCTTTCTCAAAAGGTTCTTATTGTGGTTGCAAGACCCAGAGAAGGATTCACAACATAATTCTGTCTCCACAGATGAACTGTGTCTATTTGCACCAGCTTGCTGCTTTCACCATGAATATAAATGTGTGAGAATAAACTTGATTTTGAACACATTGACACGTTGTCTATCATTCGTCTAAAGACTATATATATATAATTTGAGTTAATCTATTGGAATTATTGTCTTCTCTTCATTTCCTTTCTCTTTGAAATTCACAGCATGTGAATATGTGAAATATTGGTTTGCTTTTCTTAATTTCCTTTGAGGTTAAAACCTGTGCCTTATTCACTTTGAAGATTGCCCTTTACCTTTACTGCCACTTCAACTATTTCTGATGAATTCTTGATGTCTAAAACCACAATAAATAATTTTACTACAGATTTCCTAGCAGCTGGGGAAGGTTACTTCTTTGTCAATTTTATTAAACGTTCCATCTCCAAATATTTTTTGCAAAACGTTGATCATTGAAGATGGGATAAATACGTAAGAAAGACTGATGTGATAAATGGATCATTAGATAAAAGAAAAACAGGGATGTAAACAAATTAACAAATAATAACTAAACAATACTTACTTGTACCTCATATTTACATATAAATCATTAATTTAAAACCAAATGGCACTGATGCACATTAAATTACTGACAATGTTTTAATGGAAAAAAAAATAGATATAAATAAATAGAATTTAAAATTTTATAACGGTACATTAAGGGCCCTATTACAATCTTCACGCAAACGTTTGCGCGTGCAAAAATGCATTAATGTGAGGGGCAAAACCCTTTGCAAAGTCAGCGCAACAAACGTGCGTAATCGTCTAACCCGGGTGAACCTGCACGAACCCATTGCGAGCGTAATGTACTGCGCACGTCCTACTCTTAACATTGTGAGCGCAAATGCGTTTGTGCGCTGGTACGCGGATGGTATTACAATCTATACGCGTTTGTGACGCACAGCCTTTGTGCGCATAATTTTAACAACTCCTAAAAGCCGGTGTTAATGGCAAATCTGAACGTCCTGGCCGAACCCAAATACACCAGCCCAAAAAAAAATAATCTGCAAAGTATAGTTACAACATTCTACGCATACCCAAACAATAAAATTGAGAGGTTGTGTGTGTTTTTATTATTGCTGCAGCATATATGCGCAGATTGACTTTGACAGGCGCAAAAACTTAACGTGAGATAATTGTGGTTCTTAATTCTGATTGGCTGAATCGCGTGGGAAAACAGTCCGCACACCGATTTCTGCGCGCAACGTTAATGCGCGCGCGTTTTTGCGCGTCAGTTTTACGCACGTTATTTTTTGATGGATGAAAAATGTGCGAGGACTGTAATACCACCGTTAATTTACGCGCGTTAACGTTTAACGCTGTGCGCAAAAAAAATTGCTTTTTTGCGCAAGGAATGTAATAGAGCCCATAATCTATAAAAAAAAGTTGTTGCTTTGTATGGGAAAAACAAATAATGTTAAGAAGACACTTACTGTAAACACGTGGTTACTTATTTTTAATGCATAATCTGTCTGATCTGAAGCTATATTGTCCAAAATTTCTAGAGATTGACATACTTCCCTATACTATAACAGTAAGATAACATTTTGTTTGGAACAAAGAAGTATTTGAGAAAGTGAGAAGCAAGAAGAATGAGGGTGAGAAAAACCATAATTTACGATATAGACATGCAACATATGTACATTGTGGAATGTCAGAATGGATTGGTTCCTTGGAGTTGTGTAGAACCTATGAGTGAGGATTCCTTTTCAGGTCTATCAACTGCGAGGTAATCGTAGAAAATCTGTTCAGATCTCCAGGAGAGGTGGAGAAAAGACCAAAAGGGTTATTCAGAAAGCAATGAAATTTCAGCACCCAAGTGACCACCTAACACTGCTGAATTGAAAAAACGGAACTCATCTATTCTTGTAATAGGAGCTTGAACCAATAAAATGCATTAAAATCTGTGTAAATAATTAAAAAGGTCCTTTAAAAACTAATAAAACGGTCTGTTACTGAATAAAAAAATACTCCTTTTAAAAAAATTGGGAATCAAAAATTTAATCGAAAAAATATAAAAGTGTTCTAAAAAAATAAACAAATAACAAGGCTTTTTGTTGAAAATGAAAAGTATAAAAGATTGTATAAAATATTGTTTTACATAGAATCCTATGGGATTCGCATGATTAAGCCGGTCGACGTGAACCATAAAAAATAAGGACATTTCTACAACAATTTGGTGTTCTGTGAATAGATTACCCATTACTTCTGTATGGAGCAATTTCATTGCCACCAAAGATCGCCTTTCGGTTTCTTCTGAATAATCCATTGAGTCTTCCAAAGTGACCTCACATGTACAATTCCTGCTGATGGTTGCAGATGTTAGATATAATCTAGGATATTATTGCAAGTTGTTCAAAAAAATTGTAATTTAGATGAAGCAACCAATTTTGAAGGAATGATTCTGTGATGGAAAATTTAACCTTTGGAGATGTAAACTCTATGGTGGACAGGTCGCGGAAATATATGATGATATCTTTTTAAATAAAGGCTTCAGGACCTTAGGAAAGACAGAACAAAAGACATCTGGATATCCTTCCCTTTTCCAGGTGAATTGGAATTATAACGTGGGATGAGGGAAGATGGTATGGAAAAAATACATCATTTAAATCCACCTCCTTCATCCCTTTTGAGGAAGAAGGATATCTTTTACATACAGGGTTATTCAGAGAGCGTGAAAAGCAGGAGAATTAATGGAGAATGAAAAATTCTAGGTCAAAATAGCCGATTTGAAAAGTGAGATGAAAGGGAGAATTTTTCTGGTGTGGCTATTTTGACCTAGAATTTTTCATTCTCCAGCCATTCTCCTGCTTTTTACGCTCTCTGAATAACCCTGATAGTGTATTCCTTTCCTTTTAAAATGATCCAAAGTTGTACAGCTTTTTTAACCCCTTCACTACCAAGTGATTTTCCAAAAAAACATTGTCAGAAAGCCCAATATTTCAGAGCTATCAGCTGCCAATTTTTTAAGTTTTAGCTCTTTGGGCATTACACCCACAGGGCTAAAACTTTGGGGGCACCTTCTGGAGCCCAGAAGCTAGCGAAATTCCTTTGCAGCAAAAGAATTTCATTTTCTTTTGGGCTTCAGATCAGCACATCGAGATATTTCGATATTGGGGCACCAGATGGTGCCTTTGAAACTCGAGATATCTCAATAATGTTAGTGAATGGGCTTAAGTATGTGAATGGTCTCTAAATTCCCTCTTTTATTTGTTGATTTAAAAATAATTGCTGGGATGTCCTGGAGGGTTCAGAGGTCCCACATTATTAGATATAGGTGCTTAATTAATGTAGTTACATTCTTATTGTATAGTTAGGTTTCTCTTTTACAAATAAGATTCAATCTTAGTTGTTAGATAAATTTATTGAAAGCTAGGAACCATGAAAATTAGGAAAATCAAAGTAGACTTTGATTTTGAGCACTCTGCTGGTGCTCAATTTTGGAGAACCGCTAGCTACAGTTGTGTTCAAAATTATTCAACCCCCACTGAAATTGAGTGTTTTGGCCAGTTTGACATTGATTTTGATCATTCAGTCATCTTGCTTACAATTAAATCAAAGAGGCACGTGTAGGTCAGACAAATATAACATAACATTTATAATGAAATAACCACAAATGTCTTTTCTGTGCTCATATCATTATCAGTTTTATTCAACCCCCAAGTGACATTCAATCTTAGTACTTAGTACAACATCCTTTTACAGTTATAACAGCTTTAAAACGTGAAGCATAGCTTGACACAAGTGTCTTGCAGCGATCTACGGGTATCTTCGCCCATTCGTCATGGGCAAAAGCCTCCAGTTCAGTCACATTCTTAGGCTTGCACACTGCAACTGCTTTCTTTAAGTCCCACCAGAGGTTCTCAATCAGATTTAATTCTGGTGACTGCGATGGCCACTCCAAAATGTTCCAGCCTTTAATCTACAACCATGCTCTAGTGGACTTGGAGGTATGCTTGGGATCATTGTCCTGTTGAAAGGTCCAACGTCTCCCAAGCCTCAGGTTTGTGACAGACTGCATCACATTGTCATCCAATATCTCCTGGTACTGAAGAGAATTCATGGTACCTTGCACACGCTGAAGCTTCCCTGTACCTGCAGAAGCAACACAGCCCCAAAGCATGATTGACCCCCCACCATGCTTCACAGTAGGCAAGGTGTTCTTTTCTTCATAGGCCTTGTTCTTCCTCCTCCAAACACAGCGTTGATCCATGGGCCCAAACAGTTCTAATTTTGTTTCATCAGTCCACAGAACACTATCCCAAAACTTCTGTGGTTTGTCCACATGACTTTTGGCATACTGCAGTCGACTCTTCTTATTCTTTTGAGAAAGCAAGGGGGTGCGCCTGGGAGTTGTGGCATGGAGGCCTTCATTACGCAGTGTGCGCCGTATTGTCTGAGCTGAAACTTCAGTACCCACATCTGACAAAGCTTTTCTCAGTTCCTCAGCAGTCACACGGGGACTTTTCTCCACTCTACGCTTCAGGTAGCGCACAGCAGTCGAAGTCAGCATCTTCTTTCTGCCACGACCAGGTAGCGTTTCAACAGTGTCCTTTGCCTTGAATTTGCGAATGATGCTTCCTATGGTCTCTCTTGGTATGTTTAACATCTTTGCAATCTTCTTATAGCCATTGCCCTTCCTGTGAAGAGTAATCACCTCTTCTCTTGTCTTCCTGGACCATTCTCTTGACTTCACCATGTTTGTAACCACACCAGTAAATGTCTAGAAAGAGCTGAGTATCACAGTCATTTTAAAGCTGCCTAATTGGTGCTTATTATGCTTTATTGCTGCTCCGTGACATCCACAGGTGTTTTCAATACCTGATTGAAAACACTTGAATGAACCTCTGTTCTTCAGAGTGGTAGTCTTTAAGGGGTTGAATAATTGTGTCAATGAAGAATTCACAAAAGAAACATTTACTACTGTATTACAAAACCAATTGATGTCATTTTAGTTGCATATGGTTATTTAAAAAGTCCTTGTAGGATTTCATTCTGAATACAATTACAAATGTACACTAAATTCCCTAAAACCCTTTACCGCATTGGGGGTTGAATAATTTTGAACACAACTGTACTTTGATGTGAAAAATTCCTGGTGGGGTTTAATAAATGAAAGTAAACAAACTTATATAATGGCTTAATACATAAATACCGTAGATACTCGAGTATAGCGCAAACCGAATATAACGCGATGGATAGAGATTTATTATGGAAATGAGAGAATACTCAAGACTAGAATATAACGCGAGGAGCAAAATTATAAAAATATACTGTATGGTTAAACAATTAAAATCCTTCTAGGCTCTCTTAACACAGCCAGGCTACCCCTCAGGCCAGGGTGCTCTGCTCTAGAATGATTGCAGTTGTTACTAAGTATGAAGTCCAATGCAGTGAAACATTTACTGTTATCCAGCACCCTGGGAGGTGTAGTTTTTGTGACCGGCTCCAGCAGGCAGGCTCATCCACTGCGTTGTCTGCCGTTACCCAGCCCCCCGAACAAGCTGCAGAATGTGAGGAGAATCGCACAGTGACACAATGTAGTGACACCAGGACTGGCCAACAACAGGGTGGGGCTGGCTATTTGCAGACGACCGATCCCACCTCTCCCAAATCCGGGAGTTCCTGAAGTGTTTGCAGGCATCGATCAGTCAACGTTCACTTCAGGGAGACTACCAGATCTTCTGGGTGACTTGGGATCCCTGAGCAAGTTTTTTTTTTCTAACACGCGTTGCAGATGTCTCGAATATAACGCGATCCCTCCAATTTTAAGGTAAATTTTTGTCACAAAAATCTAGCGTTATACTCGAGTATATACGATGATAATATGACTGAGTTACTTATATTATCAATGCTAAAGGAATGAAAAAGTAGAATGAGTCAAATATGAAATGGTGAAGGTAATGAAAAATTCACCTTCAACAACACTAACCCTCACAGTTCCCACAGCTGACTGGTGAGCCAGGAAACGATTGTAATATTGATTCCCATCTTTTCAGACAGCTGAGAGAGTGGCTCTTGTACAATTGACCATGCTCCAAGATCAGGTAAAGATATCATGGGAGCGTGGCCGAGAGCACGAGAGCTCCGTTCAAGCACAGATGCTGGCGGCCGCTCGCGGGTACGCAGCCTGTGCGATAATGGATAATACTACTGTTTATTTCTGAATTAGAGCAGCTGCCCCCAGGCCACAGATAACCCAGACACACCACAACAGCAAAAATACCAACATGCATCTGCCTCTGCTGACTGCCATGAATGTGGATTTTGATCTGTTTTAATAGTCTATTCACAAAGCACCAAAATTTCAGTGCTTTGCGTTTCGGTCCATTTCACCCCATTTCGCCGAAAATACAGGGATTCACTAGCGAATGGTCACCCTATTTTGCCAAAATTGGAGTTGCCGAAACAGTTATCGGACATTGTCAAAAAACCACCTAAGTGGCAACCGCGAATTCCACCGAACTGCAAAATAAAAAAAAGTCTCCTCTTCTCCTAATAGGAGTATACAGTTGTGTTCAAAATTATTCAACCCCCAATGCTGTAAAGGGTTTTAGAGAATTTAGTGTACATTTGTAATTGTATTCAGAATGAAATCCTACAAGGACTTTTTAAAGAACCATATGCAACTAAAATGACATCAATTGGTTTTGTAATACAGTAGTAAATGTTTCTTTTGTGAATTCTTCATTGACACAATTATTCAACCCCTTAAAGACTACCACTCTGAAGAACAGAGGTTCATTCAAGTGTTTTCAATCAGGTATTGAAAACACCTGTGGATGTCACGGAGCAGCAATAAAGCATAATAAGCACCAATTAGGCAGCTTTAAAATGACTGTGATACTCAGCTCCTTCTAGACATTTACTGGTGTGGTTACAAACATGGTGAAGTCAAGAGAATGGTCCAGGAAGACAAGAGAAGAGGTGATTACTCTTCACAGGAAGGGCAATGGCTATAAGAAGATTGCAAAGATGTTAAACATACCAAGAGAGACCATAGGAAGCATCATTCGCAAATTCAAGGCAAAGGGCACTGTTGAAATGCTACCTGGTCGTGGCAGAAAAAAGATGCTGACTTCGACTGCTGTGCGCTACCTGAAGCGTAGAGTGGAGAAAAGTCCCCGTGTGACTGCTGAGGAACTGAGAAAAGATTTGTCAGATGTGGGTACTGAAGTTTCAGCTCAGACAATACGGCGCACACTGCGTAATGAAGGCCTCCATGCCAGAACTCCCAGGTGCACCCCCTTGCTGTCTCCAAAGAATAAGAAGAGTCGACTGCAGTATGCCAAAAGTAATGTGGACAAACCACAGAAGTTTTGGGATAGTGTTCTGTGGACTGATGAAACAAAATTAGAACTGTTTGGGCCCATGGATCAACGCTATGTTTGGAGGAGGAAGAACAAGGCCTATGAAGAAAAGAACACCTTGCCTACTGTTAAGCATGGCGGGGGGTCAATCATGCTTTGGGGCTGTTTTGCTTCTGCAGGTACAGGGAAGCGTCAGCGTGTGCAAGGTACCATGAATTCTCTTCAGTACCAGGACATATTGAATGACAATGTGATGCAGTCCGTCACAAACCTGAGGCTTGGGAGACGTTGGACCTTTCAACAGGACAATGATCCCAAGCATACCTCCAAGTCCACTAGAGCATGGTTGCAGATTAAAGGCTGGAACATTTTGGAGTGGCCATCGCAGTCACCTGACTTAAATCCGATTGAGAACCTCTGGTGGGACTTAAAGAAAGCAGTTGCAGTGCGCAAGCCTAAGAATGTGACTGAACTGGAGGCTTTTGCCCATGACGAATGGGCGAAGATACCCGTAGATCGCTGCAAGACACTTGTGTCAAGCTATGCTTCACGTTTAAAAGCTATTATAACTGTAAAAGGATGTTGTACTAAGTACTAAGATTGAATGTCACTTGGGGGTTGAATAAAACTGATAATGATGTGAGCACAGAAAAGACATTTGTGGTTATTTCTTTATAAATGTTATGTTATATTTGTCTGGCCTACACGTGCCTCTTTGATTTAATTGTAAGCAAGATGACTGAATGATCAAAATCAATGTCAAACTGGCCAAAACACTCAATTTCAGTGGGGGTTGAATAATTTTGAACACAACTGTAAATTAATAAAAAGTGTCCAAATAATAAAAAAGCTCCTTTAACCACTTGGCTGCTAAGGACGCGCTCAGCGCGTCCAGCCATATGGTTCTCCTGTGCTATGGACGCGCAGAGCATGGCCTTTCCAATGATATCAAACATGACCTTGGTAAAAGCTAAGAAAAAAAAATTAAAAATTAAAATTAAAATAAAAATATATATATAAAAAAAAAAATAAACAAATAAATAAACAGTTTTATGTTTTGTTTTAATTTTTGTTAATGCAGCAATATTGTTCCCATTTCATTTATAATGTGAACAATGATGTTGCACTAACAATTTTTGTACAGGGCGCTTTTCTTAAAAATAGTGTAATTTTCCCCCCAAAAAAATGTAACGAGTCCCCATTTCTAAGTTTTTTAACAAGCGCAACTCATAAAAAATATAACCGCAAACGCTCACATGTTAAAATGTGAAAAAAAACTTTACACTTTGTAAATTATTGAAAATTACAATTTTATTGCATTTTTTCTTATAATATTCAGATAGGTCATGACGTATACATATAATAATGATATATTATGAATCTGCCGAGTCTGCCGGAAAGAAAGATATATAATATGTCTGGGTCATATAATAAAATATGGCTTGAAAACGCGTTTAAACATGATGAGCGAAACTGGTAAAAATGAGCTCAGCACACAGGCGTCAAATGGCTCTGCAGCGAAAGGGTTAAAAGAGAATAAAAAGGTCTGTTACAAAATAAAGTCTTTTAAAAAAATAAGAATATGAAAAATGTCGTCTAAAACATACAAAAAGGTTTTTGCAAAAATATTTAAAGAATAAACAGTCTATACTCTATGGGACAATTTTGCTGCTGCCAAAGTCCTCCAAATTGCAGCGAATTGCACCATATTTGCTGTCAATCCACCAGTATTTAATGTCAATGACATTGCCAATTTGGCTCGATTCAGCAGTAATTCTGCGTTTTCGCCGATGTCTGATAACTGCTTCAGTGACTCCATTTTTGGCAAAACACTGAACATTCACTAAATAGGGAATTCACTATTTTTGGTGAAATGGAATCACTGAAGAGTGCTGAAATGCGACGAAACACAAAGCACCGAAATTGCACGCAATTTAAATATGTTTTCATTTCACTAGATGCCACAAAATCTTTAGCTCCAGCCATAGAGATCTTAATCTGGCCCTATGTGTTTGCATTGGAGTAGGCCGGTCTGGGTGAAGTCCAGGGCCGCTTTTTTGTACCAGTCCAGCCCTGGTTATACCTACTGTTGCTATGCAGCTCAAACATTTCCGTTGAGATTTGTCAAAATGTCTTTTGTTGCAGAGAGATAAAGGTTAATATTCGCCTCTAGGCTTTAATAAAATGAAGTAGTAGCTCAGTCTGTTTATGGAAGGGAACCCTGACTCTTTTACTCTCACGAAGGACCCATGAGGGCACGTAGTGTTGGCATTCAGTAATCCGACTGCTTTTTACTTCCAGTCCAACTTCATTCCAGTTGTGGCCACATCTTCTGGAAGTAGAAATATAGTAACACCAGTTTTTTTTTTTTTTAAATATCTGCTTTCCCATTCTCTAAAAATAAAGAAACCACAAGATTTTTGCTTTCGACAAATCTTTTTCCACATAAGCAGATTTTTTTATTTGAAATGTGTGTGTGTCAAGGGACCCTTGGATGATACACGTGTAAGTTTAGACATTCGCAGATGTGTACAGTAATATTTTTCTGAATCATGTGCAAAAGAGAAGAATTGTGATTAGATCTTTAGTAGTTATTGAGCCTTCATTCAGCTTTTAATTTGGGTGATTGTAATCCAGCATCCTACTAGTTGTTCATAATTAAAGAGGAGCCACTGTACCTTATATAATGTATATATTAATAGAATAACGTTTATTATTGCAGAAATCATCTGCACATCCCAGCAATTCCAACAACTGCGTCACAGAGCTCCTGTGCTACATTCCCCATGTGCAGCATAGAACTCTGGGTAAGACATGCAAATGAGGTCCACAATTTTTCTATTTTTTTTTGCATCCTGGTTCTATTTTCACGCAGAATCCTCCAATCAATGCCATGCCATACTAGATGTTTTTTTTTAGCAGAGATCAGGTTTGTGCAACTGGTCACAGCCACTCCTGTACAGCTGTTTCGGGCTTGTTGTGCCTTCATCAGCAGGAGCTAGGCATGACCAGTTGCAGTTTGATGCTTAACCCCCAGGGTAAATCAATATATATATATATACCCACAATATTCATTTTTTTTCCCATTTACACTCGCACAGTGGTATTCATTAAGTTGCACCTTCACATATGAGATCTGTGGTATTTTTTGAACAGATGCCTTCCAAAGTATGTGTCCCCATACTTGATAACTAGTGATGAAGAGATGTACATCGACTATCCTTACTTACTTAACATACTACAAATGACCGTGTATTTATAAATTCCATGAAACTACAAGAAATTCCCAAAATCAACCCTCCCATGCATATGCTACATTTACTCATCTTTTGAGAAGATGCCTTTTCAGTTGGGTCAAGTGATGGCTGCTGATAAGGCTGTAAATGGGAAGCTCCTCAAAGCTGTGTCCTTTGCTGCATTGTGACCTACAGACTCGTCCATTAGACACACTTTTCCTTCTAATACATGCAGCGTTCAAAAGAATGAGTAATATATATTTTTAGGAGTTATTCACTAAACTCCAGTATTGCAAATACTGCTAAATGTTGCCATTTCATAAAACTAAAATCCAAGGAGCATCAGGAGCAGCTGCACTGTGCAACCTCTACAGTTGCGGTTTGGATTTTAGTTTTGTGAAATGCCAGAGTTTGTCAGCACTGGAAAAATAGATATTTTACCTGGTATTTGCAATATTGTCAGTTAGTGAATAATCCCTTTTATAAAAATCTGACAGGGTTATTCATAGGAAGGTGTAACTCTGGAGAACTTTTGAAAAAGTGAAATTTCTAGTCATGGGCGTCTGCAGCATGGGGCACTTGCCCCCCCCCCCTCAACAGGCTTAAGTTAGGATAATTTATTCACTGCAATGCTGCAGTTCCTGGGCTCTCCACTAGGCTGCATCAGCGTCACTTCCCCACTCCACCTCCAAACCACCACGTGCTCCCATTCACTTTGCATGCTGGGAGAGGCAGGGCTGAGGTGCAGCTGCTCCTATGGGCCACAGGCTGGGATGCTGGACACAGGAAAAAAAGCTAATGATTGTCAAATAAATACATTTTTATTAAGCTTGATGCCAGTGTCTCTATTAATGAGATTCCCCTGATCTGAGGTCTAGTTTATCTGTCTGGGGAAGAGGGACACAAAATGGTTAATAGTCATCTGGTGGGGGCCTGTGTTAAGATCACAGAACTTGCATGAGGTACAGACCAGGACAATATTGGCAGTATACAGGCACTCTAGGCAGGGATTTGCCTGGGTAATGGGGATGAGGACCCTGCTCCAGATTTTACAATCTAAGAGGAGAGGGGACCCTGCTCCAGAGCTTACAATCTAAGAGGAGAGGGGACCCTGCTCCAGAGTTTACAATCTAAGAGGATAAAGACCCTGCTCCAGAGTTTACAATCTAAGAGGAGAGGGGACCCTGCTCCAGAGCTTACAATCTAAGAGGAGAGGGGACCCTGCTCCAGAGTTTACAATCTAAGAGGAGAGGGGACCCTGCTCCAGAGCTTACAATCTAAGAGGAGAGGGGACCCTGCTCCAGAGTTTACAATCTAAGAGGAGAGGGACCCTGCTCCAGAGTTTACAATCTAAGAGGAGAGGGGACCCTGCTCCAGAGCTTACAATCTAAGAGGAGAGGGGACCCTGCTCCAGAGCTTACAATCTAAGAGGAGAGGGGACCCTGCTCCAGAGTTTACAATCTAAGAGAGGGGACCCTGCTCCAGAGCTTACAATCTAAGAGGAGAGGGGACTCTGCTCCAGAGTTTACAATCTAAGAGGAGAGGGACCCTGCTCCAGAGTTTACAATCTAAGAGGAGAGGGGACCCTGCTCCAGAGCTTACAATCTAAGAGGAGAGGGGACCCTGCTCCAGAGCTTACAATCTAAGAGGAGAGGGGACCCTGCTCCAGAGCTTACAATCTAGGAGGAGAGGGGACCCTGTTCCAGAGCTTACAATCTAAGAGGAGAGGGGACCCTGCTCCAGATCTTACAATCTAGGAGGAGAGGGGACCCTGCTCCAGAGCTTACAATCTAAGAGGAGAGGGGACCCTGCTCCAGAGTTTACAATCTAGGAGGAGAGGGGACCCTGCTCCAGAGCTTACAATCTAAGAGGAGAAAGGACCCTCTCCCAGAGTTTACAATCTAATTGGAGAGGCGACCCTACTCCAGAACGTAAAATCTAAGAGGAGAGGGACCCTGCTCCAGAGCTTGCAATCTAAGAGGAGAGGGGACCCTGCTCCAGAACGTAAAATCTAAGAGGAGAAAGGACCCTCTCCCAGAGCTTACAATCTAAGAGGAGAAAGATTGTAAACTCTGTAGCAGGGTCCTAAGAGGAGAGGCGACCCTGCTACAGTGTTTACAATCTAATTGGAGAGGCGACCCTGCTCCAGAACGTAAAATCTAAGAGGAGAGGGACCCTGCTCCAGTGCTTGCAATCTAAGAGGAGAGGGGACCCTGCTCCAGAACGTAAAATCTAAGAGGAGAGGCGACCCTGCTACAGTGTTTACAATCTAATTGGAGAGGCGACCCTGCTCCAGAACGTAAAATCTAAGAGGAGAGGGACCCTGCTCCAGAGCTTGCAATCTAAGAGGAGAGGGGACCCTGCTCCAGAACGTAAAATCTAAGAGGAGAGGGACCTTGCTCCAGAGCTTGCAATCTAAGAGGAGAGGGGACCCTGCTCCAGAGCTTACAATCTAAGAGGAGAGGGGACCCTGCTCCAGAGTTTACAATCTAAGAGGAGAGGGGACCCTGCTCCAGAGCTTACAATCTAAGAGGATAAAGACCCTGCTCCAGAGCTTACAATCTAAGAGGAGAGGGGACCCTGCTCCAGAACGTAAAATCTAAGAGGAGAGGCGACCCTGCTCCAGAGTTTACAATCTAATTGGAGAGGCGACCCTGCTCCAGAACGTAAAATCTAAGAGGAGAGGGACCCTGCTCCAGAGCTTGCAATCTAAGAGGAGAGGGGACCCTGCTCCAGAACGTAAAATCTAAGAGGAGAGGCGACCCTGCTCCAGAGTTTACAATCTAATTGGAGAGGCGACCCTGCTCCAGAACGTAAAATCTAAGAGGAGAGGGACCCTGCTCCAGAGCTTGCAATCTAAGAGGAGAGGGGACCCTGCTCCAGAACGTAAAATCTAAGAGGAGAGGGACCCTGCTCCAGAGCTTGCAATCTAAGAGGAGAGGGGACCCTGCTCCAGAGCTTACAATCTAAGAGGAGAGGGGACCCTGCTCCAGAACGTAAAATCTAAGAGGAGAGGGACCCTGCTCCAGAGCTTACAATCTAAGAGGAGAGGGGACCCTGCTCCAGAACGTAAAATCTAAGAGGAGAGGCGACCCTGCTCCAGAGTTTACAATCTAATTGGAGAGGCGACCCTGCTACAGAACGTAAAATCTAAGAGGAGAGGGACCCTGCTCCAGAGCTTGCACTCTAAGAGGAGAGGGGACCCTGCTCCAGAATGTAAAATCTAAGAGGAGAGGGACCCTGCTCCAGAGCTTGCAATCTAAGAGGAGAGGGAACCCTGCTCCAGAGCTTACAATCTAAGAGGAGAGGGGACCCTGCTCCAGAGTTTACAATCTAAGAAGAGAGGGTCGAGGAGAGGAGATATGTGTGTGTGTGTGTGTGTGTATGCAGGGAAGGTGAGTGTGTATAAATATATGTATATTTATGTGTGTAGGAAGGGGGGCTGGTGTGTGTGTGTGTGTAAATATATATATATTTGGAGTGGGGGGCCTGGTGTATGTGCCAGTATCTGGGGGGGGGGGGGGGTCATGGTTTGTGCATACAGAGATAGCCTTAAAAAACCCACTTTCTTTAGTGCCTTGATCCTGGGTGTATGACTACATAGTGTGGTGCATTGAATGGCGTTAACAGACTAGAAAATGCAACACTCAGATCAGACACTTACACCTTTATTCTTCTATTAGACTTGCATCATGTTTCGCAGCCTCCGTATTACTACGCTTTACTTTATGACTGTCCCCTTCATGACATTGTCATATGGATGGCATTAAAATTTTGCCCCCCTGGAAAGATTTCTGTGGACGCCCATGTTTCTAAGTCGAAATAGCCGATTTAGAAAGTGAGATAAATGGGAGAATTTTCTGGTTTGGCTATTTTTTTTTTTTTTTTTTTTATAATTCAAAGTTTATTGTAAGAGTAAGAACAGAAATACAGATATACATAAAACAAAGACAAATATCCAAAATAGAAGCAAAGAATTACATAGAAAACAGAGTCCCCTAGGTCCTGATATACAATCGAAGAAATAGAAGGGAGGACCCGAGTTTCATGGTGAAGTATAAGTAATCAACTCAACAGTTCAAGAGTAGTCAAAACAGCATTGAACTCTTTTTATTAAAAACCTCCAAGGCATGCAAACTTCTGTACTATAGAGGTTGTCAGCAACTTCGGTTTCAGGACTGTAGGGCTAGGGGATAGAGAGAAATGAGAGATAGGAGGTAGAAAAAAGGGGAGAATAAGAGTGAGTATTGATAATAAAGGTGAAGAGAAGGTAAGAGAAAGGAAATCTGGGAAGGAAAAAGAGGGGAGGGGGAGAAACACTGAGGTCGACACACATTGAACCAGACTTACACACTAAGTAGAGGAGGCCATCCCACCCTGCCCAAACACCTGGTCCCATCGCCCCCGTCCACCACGTTCTCATTTCTATTCAGTCCGGTAGGGGTCCTCCCCGTCAAACCAGTCATCATTTCAGTTTCCGGGTTTCAACTCTAGTCCAATTGTACCCCGGTTGATTCCAGTCTCAGCGACGCAGTGTATCTCTCCCAGTAGAACCATTTTCTACCAAAGTCTGGCAGTAGTCCCCGCGTCTCCGCGTCCAGTCGGTCTATAGATCGAAGGGCTTCCACTTTCCCAACCCATTCCCGTATGGAAGGTGTCCTAGTGGTCCTCCAAAGGGCCGGTATCAAAGTACGAGCAGAAAGGAGCATCAATAGCAAGATCGAGCGCCTAAGAGACTTGAGAGGCAAGGGGATGTGTAGAAGCAGAAAACATTCCGGCGTGAGAGGTAAGGTCACTTCCGTTACCTGGCCGATCGCGTCTTGAATCTGACTCCAGAACTGTTGCAGTTCGGGACAGGACCACCAGATGTGCATATAAGTTCCGTTAGTCGCTTCGCATCTCCAACATACCGGCGAGGTCGTGGGAAATAAGGTATGTAAAAACTGAGGCGTTCTATACCAAAATGTCACAATCTTATATGCATTTTCCTGGACACGCGTTGCGCCGCAGCCTCTATGCATAAGAGTGAAGGTTTGGTTCCATTTATCGTCTGAGATCTCGAGGGCTAGTTCCCTATCCCACCGTAGTACATAGGAAGGGATAGAAGTGTCAGTCGACTGTAACAGGTTGTAAAGTATCGCTATCCCATGCTTCAAGGAACGACCATCTAAGCAATACGCCTCAAACGGAAGGGGCGACCTACTCAGACTGTAGCCATTGTCGAGGGAGCGCAAGTATGTTATAAGTTGGTAGAAATTGAAGCGTTCCAGAAAGTTGGGAGGGCCCATCTGCACATTGAGTGGCAGAGAGTCCAGATTACCATCTGCGGGAACATGCATCACTCTCAGTCTATTCCCGTCGGTCAACCTCCTCCGTAAGGATGGCAGGATTCCGCCCATGAGATTCGGATTATGATCCAGGGGCAAGAGGGGCGAGATGGCTGTCGTAAGGCCAAATGACAATTTATTTTTGTGCCAGAGACGCAGAGTCGCCGATACCGGATCTGGATCTGTCCTTGTGGGATTCCGAGTGGGAGGAAGCCATGGGATCGTCCACAATGGGCGTTGTGCAAGGGATTCTTCAATGTCCAACCAACATTTATTTGAGTTGGGCGTAGACCAATCTATCACGCGGGATAAATGAGACGCATAGTAGTATTTCCTGGGGTCCGGGAGGGCAAGACCCCCTGTGTTTCTGTCTACATAAGACAGCAAAACTGACACGCGGGCGACCCGTCGGCCAGATAAATCGCAGAAGTATTGTCCGTAGTGCCGAAAAAAAGGTTAGGGGGATAAAGATCGGCAATGTACTGAAAAGGTAAAGAAGTCGTGGCAGGAGATTCATTTTCAGAACAGCGATCCTGCCCAACCATGAAATCATGCGAGTGGTCCAGTCAGAGAGATCCTTCCGAAAAGTGGTGAGTATAGTAAGGAAGTTAGCCTCATAAATTCGTCGCTCCGTAGAGGCCAACCACACCCCCAGGTAGAGCATGCGGTGGGCACAAAAACGGAACTGGTAATCTCTACGTACAAGGCGGACAGTGGGAGAATCCAAGGACACATTAAGAAATTCGGATTTCTCCTGATTAATCTTATATCCGGCTACCTTACCATAGGCCATCAGAGTGCGCGTAATCTCAGGGAGAGAAACTGTTGGTCTAGTGACCATGAAAAGTAGGTCATCTGCATAAGCAGAGACTTTGTGGCAAGAGGTATGTCCCGATATCCCAGAGATGTTGTCATTACGCCGTATCGCCTCCAACAACGGCTCAAGGCTCAAGGCAAATAGTAGAGGTGATAAGGGGCATCCCTGGCGCGTACCATTATGGATGGCGATGTACCCCGAAAGTGCTCCGTTCACTCGAACACGAGCCGTTGGGAGACGATAAAGTGCCGAGAGCCATTGCAGAAAGCGTCCCCGTATTCCGATTCGGCGCAGGACAGAGAGCATGAAGCTCCACCGTACCCTGTCAAATGCCTTCTCCGCATCCGTAGATAGCAGTAGAAGACCAGTCTGTGATGCATGAGCGCAACCCATCGCCCCCAATGCCCGGGTCGTCGCATCTCGAGCCTCCCTCCCGGGCACAAACCCTACCTGGTCCGGATGCACCAGAGAAGGGAGGAGAGGCGCGAGGCGAGCCGACAAAACCTTGGCCAGTATCTTGACATCCGCATTCAGCAAAGAAATGGGTCTATAATTTCTGACCTCAGCCCCGTCTTTCCCCGGTTTACAGATGACCGAAATCGTGGCTGCAAGCGTGTGGTTGTGAAAAAATTCTCCATCCCTGACGGCAGCAAACAGAGAATGCAGTCGAGGGACCAGGGCAGAAGAAAAGGTCTTATAATACTCTGCCGGTAGGCCATCTGGTCCCGGGCTTTTGCCGTGTTGTAGGCCTTTCAGTGTAGCTTGAATCTCCAACTCAGTTATTGGATCATTCAGGAGTGAGGATCTCGAGGGCGAAATGGAACGGCCCACTTTGTCAGCAAGATAATCGTCAATTTCTGCCTGGGTGGGTTCCGAACCCGGTTCCGAATCCATATTATACAATTCTTGATAGAAACGTTGAAATTCCTGCAACATATAGTCCGGCCGAGTAGTCGTAGATCCATCTGGAAGTTTAAGTTTGGCAATATACGTCGCAGTTCGTCGTTTCCTAAGTATCCGGGCGAGCAGCCTGCCAGGTTTGTTCTCGGAAAGAGCAAAACGACACTTCGCCTTGGAGGCCGCGAAGCGAAGATCAGCATCCAATATGTCATTCAGCTCTCTGCGTTTAGCTGTCAGGGTCGCGTATGCGGAGGACGATGCAGTGGTGTGGTGTGACAGCTCAAGTTCACGTATGGCAGATAAGAGTCGTTGTATAGTGTCCGTACGATTTCTCTTAAGAGCCGTAGCCCTACTAATACAAATCACTGCCTTGTGGGCTTCCCATATAGTAGCCGTGGATACTTCAGGGGTCTCATTCTCAGTGAAGTACGCTGTTAAAGCGCCGTCTACTTCAGCCACAAAAGTAGGGTCAGTAAGCAGAGACGTATTCATGCGCCATTGACGTTCCGAAGGACGGTATAGTGGAGAGGACAGGACAGCCAGTAGAGGAGAATGGTCTGACCACGTTTGAGCCAAAATCTCAGAGTCCTCTGTCAAGAGCACCTCTTTCTGCTGGACATATATATAATCCAAACGCGAATATGAGGCGTGGACCGTTGAATAGTACGTATAATCCCTCTCTCCTGCATGAAAAGTCCTCCAGACATCCACCAGTTGTAAGCTATCCAAGGAACGTTTCATATGTCGCAATATGGAAGCAGGGACAGAGGAACGGCCTGTAGAAGAGTCTACTCTAGGGTCGAGGGCGACATTGAAATCACCTGCCACAACTAGTGTGCCCGCCGCAAATCCCTGAAGACGACGCAGAATGTCTGCCAGAGAGCGATGTTGTTTCACGTTCGGCAGATAGATTGATGCAAGCGTGTATCGGGTGTCAGCAATTAAACACCTCACAAACAGGTATCGACCTTCACAGTCCGTGAGGACCTCTTCCAATGTCACAGGGATCTCTTTAGAAAATAATATTGCAACTCCTCTGCTCTTACCCCCATGAAAGTCACTAAAGTAACCTGTAGGGTAGTCTGCATGAGTCAGTCGTGGTGCGGAACCCTGTTTGAAATGCGTCTCCTGTATGAAAAGCACCGAGGCTCTAAGTGCCCGGGCTTCCCTAAAGAGTCGTCGGCGTTTCTCGGGGATGTTCAGTCCCTTAGTATTATATGTAAGAAATCGTAAGGACCGCGGCGAAAAGCCAGCAGGCGAGGCCATGTCCGGACAGGGCAGAAGGGCCCCCCCAGAAAACAAACAGTACGGACTAGTAAACACACAAACAGATAACAGGACAAGGTCTGGAACAAGAAACAAGGGGGAAAGGAGGAGAGAAAAACTATTTATAGAAGAAGAGAGAAGATAAAAAAGAAATGAGGAATACTACGCCTCAGGGGAAGGCCTAGATGGACCCAATAGAATTGGTGTCCGGTTAGCTCCCCTGGAGAAAGTTGGCGTCGGATCCTCGAGGGCGAAGGAGCCTAGCTCCTACCGCTCACCAAACCAGAGAATAAGGTGTATGAAGGACTACGGGTAGTAAGTAGTCTTAAATCGTTTAAAGTAAAGTGAAAAGTAAATACAAAATAACAAGCTCAACAAGAGAGAGTCCCCTCTGACTCCCAAAAAATAGCTCATCAGCAACATCATGGTCAAAAACAGAACTTAACATAATAAAATCCCATCCCCCCCACCCCTGACGCTACCGCATCCCTGAACTCCGCATCAGGGAGCGTAGGAACCCAAAGCAGAACCCTCCCCTCTTCCCACCCCCTCCCCCCGGCCACCATAGTAACACAAGTAGGAATCAAACGCATGTATGCTTTTAACAAACAACCTAAGAGAAATGCAAGTTCAGATAACATGGTCAAAAACACACAACAGAACAAAGTCCCAGCCCCCCCTCCCCAGCTTTCACCATATCCCTGAACTCCGCTTCAGGGAGTGTACGCTTCAGGGAGTGTATGAACCCAAAGCAGAACCCTCCCCCCCTTCCACCCCCCCTCTGCCACCTTATTAACGCATGTAGGAATCAAACACATGTATGCATTTAACAATCACCCTAGGAAAAATGCGAGTTCTGAATGTAAGGGACATATTTTGCCCCATACCAAGGGGAGGCGAAAAGAATAGTATGCCATAAAGCTCTTCCCCCCAGGAGAGGTCATTCCGTAGTCCCCACTATCATATACACATTACAGCTGACAATGTAAAGAGAACGATTATGCCGAATGGCAAGATAGCTAAGTTTCCCCGCACAGGGCGGGAAGCAAAAATTAGTACAAGTACCATTGGTGGCCTGCTTCTCCTAATAGGGGGGAACGGCAAAAAAGTGATGAACAGAAAGCCGTAGCTCCTGCACTTCTCCAGGCTTCTGAGAACGACGCGCAGCTGCACAAGGCCCAAACCAAACACTCACTTCTATAGCGTTCGGAAGCACGCGCAAGAGATGGCAGAGCAACTCAAAACATACAGTATCCAAAGTGCCCCACTGCTGTGAGGGGCGAAAAAATTCGTACAAGTACAAGAGCGATTGTACCAGAGCCGCCGCTCCACCCTGCATTGCCTCTCTGTAGAACAAGTTCACAACATTGGGTTTGCGTGAACAGGCGAGCGGTACCATCACAGAGGCCAATCAATAAAATCTCTGCAATACAGGGACGCCCCCCATCACTAAGAATAAGTTTGTCAACGCCAAGTAGCGTCGCCTCAACTCAATTACATGATGTACCTAGCGCAAAGAAAACCAGAGTGGGAGGGCTTCTAAGAGCACTAATGGGGCACTCGAGGGCGTAGGCACTTCTGTAGAGATATGGAACCCTCCAGGACCCGTGCAAAAGTCGAGATACGATATCAATTGTGTATAGCTATTTGTTTGCCGTCTCCTAATCAGATGGATACTATTAGTTCCTACATGGCCTCATCTGAGTGATCCGGGAGAAGTCGCCAGGGGAGGTCTCAAACTCGTATGTCCATATCTATGTGGGCATCCTCGGCCAATTCAAATCGCTTCCGGTGGCTCAGGCGGCATCAGAGCCCTGTCCCGTGAACGACGTCCTCGGTCTCGTGGTCGTCTCCTGCGAGCTGCCGGAGGTTCAAAAGGGGCACCTCCCCTAGTCTCCGCCTCCCAGTCCTTGACGTGCAGTACAGGAAGTTCCAACGCGGCCATAAATGCAGGAACATCCGCGGGATGCGATATAGTATATCTCGCTCCATCTTTCAGCGCTGTCAGGGCGAATGGAAAACCCCATCTATAAGGGGTATCGAGTTGTCTAAGGGCCTGAGTGATAGGCTGTAGGCATCTCCGCGCCGCGAGTGTGAATGGAGCCAAATCCTGGTAAAATTCAAGGCTGCTCTCTCTGAAGGCCCAAGTACGGGACAATCTCGCTTTAGCCATAATCTTCTCCTTGAGGGGGTAATCCGGGAGGCAGCAGATAGTATCTCGGGGAGGCGCAGTTGGCGGCGGCTTCGGACGCAGCGCCCGATGTACCCTATCCATAGGGATCAGTTCACTTTGCGAACGGCCCAGTACCATGCAGAAGGCCTCACTCAATGCTGTACGCAGATCTTCCGAGCCCTCCGTCTCCGCCATGCCACGGATGCATATATTATGTCTCCGGCCTCTGTTGTCCAGATCATCGACACGGCGCTGTAACTCACCGAATGCCGCCGGCTGAGGATGTTCGGGCGGGAGATTTGCTCGTTCCTCGAGGTGGTCCATTCGGGACGACAAGTCCTCCACGTTCGATCGGATCTCCCTAAGTTCTCCGGCAAAGCCTTCACGGAGGTCAGCTACAAGGTCCGCAAGATCCGCTTTCGTGGGGAGCGCCGATATCAGGTGCTCTAGACGGCGTATGGCCTCTGTGGTTTCCGGAGCTATGGGTCCGTCCGCCATTTTGTTGCACGGGGGAGAGGTGGCGTCGGCCGGTACGGGTAGGATAAAAGCGTCCAGGGGGCCAAGGGCTCGAGCCGTTCTGCGTGCTGGTGTCTTTGGGGTGTTCTGCTTCAGCTTACCCCGACCCATGACCTGTGGTGTCCTTATAATGCAGATTATCGTCAGAGGGGACTCAGGAGCTCAGCGTTTATGCAGCCATCTATGTCTCAGGTCAGGTCACGCCCCCTGGTTTGGCTATTTTGACCTAGAACTTTCACTTCTCCAAACGTTCTCCAGAGTTTCACCTTTCTCTGAATAACCCTGTGAAATGTAGCATAGTAATGCGGGTTGAAATAAAATCGATGTCCTTTGAGTTCAACCTTCTGTACTTCTATTCTTATCAATGCTGTTGATCCAAAGGATGGCAAATAACACACTTATAGCATTTTCCATTTCTGCTTAAAACAGGAAAACATATCTTTGATTCCATAATGACGGTCAGATCAACATACGCGGCTTTTCTATGACTGTGCTACATTTCTTATCCCACGGAAGAAGATAAATGTTTCAAATGCAAATACCCTATCCGACTATGACAAGCGCAACTGCACAATGATGTCCTGTTACTCGACTCATGTGAAGAGGGATGGAAGGGAAGGTGTACCCAATAAGAACCATAAACCCCATCAATTCAAAACCCATGGAAATTTAAAAAATACCAATAGTACCCATAGTAATTTCATGGCTCGAAATGATATATGTTAAATATAATGACACTGTCTTTTCAGTGTGGATATTATAAGCCCTGGCTAAGAATTATAAGACTTAGGGCCATATTACGTTCATAACGCTAAAACGGGAACGCTAAGGAGGAAAACTGCGCCTGCAGGTTTCTCCTTAGCATTCCCGTTTTAGCATGATATTACGGGGCAGGCGCTAATCCAGCAGCCTGCCCCATAACGCAGCACTAAGTGCTGCCGTGAGCATCCCCTCGATGGAGTTCATAGGACTCCATTGAGGCTTCCGCTGCCCGTCACATTACCTGCAGGATCTCGCCTCTCGCAAGATCCGGCAGGTCGGCAGAATGATCGTAAAGGGAGACTGGGAGACTTTTTTCCCCAAGTCTACCTCTGCTTTCGGCAGCAAGAAGAAGTGTATTGAGCCACTCTTCTCACTGGGGGATAAGAGGTGAGTATTTGATTTTTTTTTTTTTTTTAGCTGTTGCTAACCGATACCAGAGAAGCAGAATCACTAAGCACTAGCTCCTAGCTGAGGTTAACTTTTCAGTTAACTTTTCAGTTAAACGCAGCGGTGAGCAATTAGCGTTAGGACTTTGTAATCCTACCGTTAATTAACACTTTGCGCTCCCCATGTTAAGCATAGGGAACGCAAAGAACAGTAAGCTCACGCTGAAAGCGCAAGATCCGTGTTTTAACCCATTAGCGTTCGGAATGTAATATGGCGGCCTGCGCTAGGGTAACCAATGCTAGCGTTACCGCTCACGCAGCTAAGCGCTAACTTTAGCGATAACTATGTAACATGTCCCTTATTGTTTACAGCATAGACGCAGGTACTCCCTTACCCAATCCAACCTGCTACATTTAATCTGACCAGCAGCTTCACACTCCCTGCTATTGTTTTGTCTCATGTGCCTTAATTCTTTTATATTGTAAACTCATGGGATATCTGGCTTTGCACTGTATATATACTATTATACTTGCTGGATAGTTATCCCATAGGCACAGCTTTCTATTTATTTTGTCTCGTGTTTAAATTTCCCTTATTGTAAAGTGCTCTGGAATATGTTAGCGCTATAAAAGGTACAGAATAAAAATGATAGCTATAATAATTTTCAGTTACTTAAACCTTCTAGCTTTCTTTTAAAGTCTTCATATCTGCCGACCACTGTGTTGTTTGAAATGTTGACTTTGTACTCTTATTATCATCCAAGCTGCCCTCTGACACTCAGTTCAAGCCAACTGGGATCCATCCCAGAAGTGTGGTTTTTTGAAGATTTGAGTGGGCTAGGTGGCATTAGAAGAGTGCAGAAAAGGTCAGACAGTTTTAGTTTTGAAGAGCTATGAAAATATTTTTGTTTCTGTAAGAGGTTTTGGCATTTAGGAATGTACAGTCACACCCAGGATTATTTCATAAAATTACACGCTGATCCCTAAGGTTTATGTTTTTGTTTAAAATAAATAGTACATATAAAAAACATATACGGATCTTGATCAGCGCAATAAAAATTGCTATCAGGATCTTGGTGTCTCTCATAGATCAGCAGACCATGTTTTGGTACATAAAACAAAATATAAAAATACACAATGGTGAAGTATATCGAATATATACTATAAATAAAATGCAATGAATGATGTTTCACTCACAAACATAGAGCCTAGCACTGGCTCTAAGTGGAACTGCACGTTTTGGGTTGTTATTTCTTCTATATTGTTCACAGGTGACCCACACCTTGCACGGCTGTTTCCCTTCACATATCAAGGAACCATATAAGACAAGAAAAGACAGCGCAACTCTCCTTTTGCAGAATGAAAAATATAAGTGTATATATGCTTTTCAGACAATTTTTCACTTACACTTGTTGGAGCTTCAATAGCTCTAAGGTTTGCGCATATGGATTTTTTCAGGCTCGGGCAAATCCACAAACCACCAAAAAGACACAGGCCAGATCTTCTTTTCGAAAGAAAATGTAATAAAATAAAAACATGTAAAACAAATGGATAAAACAGGTACCCAGGACGCGTTTCGTCGCACTAGGCGACTTCCTCAACTGAGCAAACCTTAGAGCTATTGAAGCTCCAACAAGTGTAAGTGAAAAATTGGCTGAAAAGCATATATACACTTATATTTTCATTCTGCACAAGGAGAGTTGCGCTGTCTTTTCTTGTCTTATATGGTTCCTTGATATGTGAAGGGAAACAGCCGTGTAAGGTGTGGGTCACCTGTGAACAATATAGAAGAAATAACAACCCAAAACGTGCAGTTCCACTTAGAGCCAGTGCTAGGCTCTATGTTTGTGAGTGAAACATCACTCATTGCATTTTATTTATAGTATAAATTTGATATACTTCACCATTGTGTATTTTTATATTTTGTTTTATGTACCAAAACATGGTCTGCTGATCTATGAGAGACACCAAGATCCTGATAGCAATTTTTATTGCGCTGATCAAGATACTTATATGTTTTTTTCATTCACCTGGTATAGAGAAGACCACTGTATTTGATCAAGTTTTTGGGAGATTGGTGGTGGACGTGATTTGTGGCGCTGACCTGCTTGATTTATATTAAATAGTACATATAGTTCTTGATTTTAAAAATATAAATATTTTATTATGCGCGATTGTCTTTATTTTTATTAAAATATTTCTGGATTTTACTATGTAATAATTTAAACAGCAATTAGCCCAATGAGATTTTTAGTATTGATTTTAATACGTAAATTTGTTACATTGTTTTAAAACCGCCACAACTTACTCTTTATTAACTAAACTGCTTAGTGTTATTGATCTATTTTCTGTACCTAACATTTATAGCTAGCGTTCAGAACTATTCATTTTAGTAAACACTACAAAATTGAAAACATGTTGATGTCCATATTTGGTCAGGTGGGTTTAAATAATGGTTGCACCCAACTTAAATAATGGTTGGACCCAACATACCTGATGTCATACTGGTCTTCTTGACTTTTCCTGTTTTCCTCCTGCTTAGTTTTCCTCTGTTTCCTTCTTGCTCCTCCTTCCCCTCCTATCCTCCCAAATCACCCCCCCCTATTTTTTTCTTGTTCTTCTCTAACATCTCACCCTACTCTATCCTGCCTCTTCTCTATCTTTGTCTTTTTTCCTTTAGTTCTTCTGCCCTTTTCTCCTTTCATTACCCACCTTCCTTTATACACCTCTGCCTTTTTGTTTCTTTTTTCAGAATTGCTGATTCTGGAGACTTTGGGCCGTATTACAAAGCTGGCGCTAACTTAACCAGAGCTGTTGTAAACTTACCAGAGCTATTATAGGGCTAAATTACATTCTGGGTGCTAACGTCAGCGCTCACCTGAGTGAGCATTAACGTTAGCCCAGGTAGCCACCGCTTATTACAATCCAAACGCTAACGGGTTAAGAAACCCGTTACCGTTTGATACCTTGCGCTTTTCAGCGCGAGGTTACTGTACTTTTGTGTTATGCTTAACATGGGGAGCACAAAGTGTTAATCAGCGTTAGGATTACAAAATTCAAACACTGAAAATGCAGATACTCACCTCCTATCCCGCGGCAAGGACCGTGGCTCCATCCGCCTCCTCCGTCTGGCGGGAGCAGGAAGAGACTGGGGAAAAAAGTCCCCCAGTCTCTCCCTGCGGATCACTACGCCGACCTGCCAGATCTCGTGAGGCGAGATCCGGAAGGTCATGTGACTGACGCAGTCTGTTTCAATGAAGTCCTATGGACTCTATCGAGTGGATGCTCGTGGCTGCGCTTAGCGCTGCCGCACGCATCCCGGGGCGCAGCGCCCGCTAACAATGCAGGCAGCTTTTTAAGGGCCTGCATTGTAATTTCGCTGTAAAACGGGGGCGCTAGGGAGTAAACTGCGGTTGCAGATTTTTTCTCCCTAGCATCCCCGTTTTACCGCGAATAATGTAATGTAGCCCATACTCTATGGAGTTGTTAAGTTTACAACAGCTCTGGTTAAGTTAGCACCAGTTTTGTAATACTGCCCTTTGATAGATGCAATTTTTTCCTAATTTTGTTCATGCACCCTCCATCTGATAACCCACAACTGATATTATTTATTCTGAAAACTAATATACATTCCAATCTAAATAATAAAAAAGAGAACATTTGGATTTATTATTATTTTATTATTACTTATTATTTACCCTTATCACAAAATTCTTGAAACACTCACAATTGTGAAAACCCAGTGACATACTTTGTAATGTATTGAATTGTCGTGTATTCTATATACAGATTGTCTTTTGTGGGAAAGACATTAGAATAGCAGCACAATCATGACAACTGATGGATAGGGCACACACACAATGTTGCTGCAATAATTATAGTGTATTGAGACATACAGGGTTATCCAAAGAGATTCGAAAAGTCACCGCACGTTCAGTGACTTTTCATTCTCTTCAATTCGGTTCGTGTTGCCGATCCCATTTCGGTGACCCTGCGGTGTATTCAGCAAGCACCACAGGGTCCCTGATTTGCAGGGAAAAGCTACCGCAAACCTGACGAAAACTAACCGCAAAACCTGCCGAATGCACGCCGAAAACCCTCAAAAACATCTGGATTAACCCGTCGAAGACGCCGGAAAAACTCGAGCAGGAGCCGATCACATGCAGCGAAGGCGCCGGAAAAAGCCGAGAAAAAGCCGACACCGCAGACAGAGGGAGGTGAATAAATTAGCAAAACAGTTTGTATGAATGTGAAAGTGAAAAGCTGTTTGCAAAGAAACTACGGAGCGAAAATGTCTGAAATTTGCATATGAGGTCCAGGGAATGATAATAAAAAGGGCTGTTACCAAAAAAATAAGTAAACTTAAAAAAAAATTAAGAAAAATGCTTAAAGTATCCTAAAAAATCTATAAATAAAGAGACTCTTTACTGCAGAATTATATAATGAACGGTTTATTAGATATTGAATTAAAACAGGAATATTTTTAACATTGAAGCCTATGGGATTCTCCTGAATAAACTTGCCGAATTAAACCACTGTATGGCAGGGCATTTCGGGAACTTTCCCTGCTGGTTTTCGTTCTCTGAATAGCCGAAGCAGTGCATTTTCATGGGGATTTTACTGCCCTCGAACAGGCACCGTATGTGCAGGCAATTCGCCAGGATTTGGCGAATTGCCTGCTCTCTGGATAGCCGAATGGCCAGGAAAGGTAACCGAACGCTGATTTTCAGCGTTCGGTTACCTTTCTCAAGCAATTCGGATCTCTTTGGATAACCCTGATTGTACATGATACAGTGTGTACCTGGCCGCCCTCTCAGTAAATGGAGGTTTCCCTCTCTGGTACAATTGTATCGAAGGCAGTGAGGAACACCTCACTGTACTGGTGAAAAGGTGGTCACGATTACCATCTCGGTCCAATGACAGGGGGATAAGCACTACGATAGACAATGGATCTGCCCCGTAACTCACGTATTAAGAACACAGTAATCATTACACCGGCCAACAAATAAGCAAATAAATTGCAAATTGAGAAGAGTTTAAAGCCAGACCCCCTGCCTTGACGTCAGAGCTCTTCATGAAACTGCCACTTGGAGGGCAGTGAAACACGCATTGAGCCAGCTACTATGTATCAATAGAATATTTATTGCTTCAACAATGGTTGGGAGAAAGTTACTATGTGTCAATAGACTATAATTATTACGACAACATTGGTTGTGCTTAAAGCTTTTATTGAGATACCTAGTTCAAGTAGGGAGGTGGTCGTTGGCATGATGCAGTTGTCAAAAGGCAAGCACAATGTTGTGACTATATTAAATTGTGGTGCTTTGAATACTAAGAAGTGTAGTTTTGGTGGATAGACAAAGGGCAAGAATACAAGTCCCACATCAAGGAGACTTGAAGGGATATAGTTCTTAAGTGAACCACACTTTGATTACTTATAGCATTACATGCTAACTGATCGCTTCCTTCATTACAGATTTTAAAGGTTGCATATGAGTGGTTTTATATAATTCTAATAAAGGTTATGTTTTTATAACAAAGAGGGAGAATTGATTTCTCTTGCTTATGAGGGATATTTTTGCTTTACATTGAGATTTCTCTCGTTTTCAAGTATGTCCTGTGTTCAAGAACATTGAATTTTTTCAGTAGGTACAGAAATACAAAGTAATAAAGACAAGATATTAAAAACAAATATACTGATTAACACAGAAAATAAATATGTAAGTAATATAGTCACTATGTTACATGTTTACAGGTACAATCTGTATCGAGGTATATTAATAGAGATCACTTAAGTGACTTTAGACTGAGGGGAAGGGTTGATAGCGTCTGGGAGGTTATTCCATAATTGTGGTACTGCAAGTAAGGTGCAGGTCCTGGAGCGGAGGTTATAAGATGAGGGAACTGCTAGGGGAAGCAGTCTATTCAGGTAGGGTGGTAGCTTCCCATAAAAGCTTAAACACCAGGGTGGAAAGGTGAAGGGTGCGTCTTGATTCCAGCGACGGACAGTTTAGCTCTTTTAACATGTCACAATGGTGGGTCATGTAGTTACATTGTAGCACAAAGTGACAGAATGAGTTATACTATGTAGTAATTTTCTGAAGGTGTGTATGCGGGGCAGCTGCATACACACCATCTCTGTATTCAGTGACCAGCATAAGCATTTGTTGTACAATCTGCTTTCTTACCGAGGGGCTCAGGCAGGATTTGTTCCTGTACAGGGCACCTAGCTTGGGGTAAAGTTTAGATGATATAGAATATATTTAGAGTACAAACACTACAAGAATATCCATTTAATTCCATTCCATTTAATTTCAAATGCATTTGCAAAACCTAAGGATAATTTAATTTAATGTGGATAAGTGCAAGATAATGCACCTGGGACGTAAAAACCCAAGGGCTGAATATAGAATATTTGATACAGTCCTAACCTCAACATCTGAGGAAAGGGATTTAGGGGTTATTATTTCAGAGGATCTAAGGGTAAGTAGTCAATGTAATAGAGCAGCAGGAAATGCTAGCAGAATGCTTGGTTGTGTAGGGAGAGGTATTAGCAGTAGGAAAAGGGAAGTGCTCATGCCACTGTACAGAGCACTGGTGAGACCTCACTTGGAGTACTGTGTTTAGTACTGGAGACCGTATCTCCAGAAGGATATAGACATCTTAGAGATCAGAGAAGGGCTACTAAAATGGTGTACGGCTTGAAGGAGAAAAGTTACCAGGAAAGGCGTAATGATCTTAACATGTACAGCTTGGAAAAAAGACGAGACAGAGGAGATATGATAGAAACATTTAAATACGTAAAGGGAATCCACAAGGTAGAGGAAGGGAGTATATTTAAAAGGAAACAAAGTAGCAAAACAAGAGGACATAGTCTTAGATTAGAGGGGCAAAGGTTTAAAAGTAACATCAGGAAGCATTATTTTACAGAGAGGGTGGTGGATACATGGAACAGCCTTCCAGTAGAAGTGGTAGAGGCCAAAACAGTGATTGAATTTAAGCAGGCATGGGATAGGCATAAGGCTATCCTAAACAAAAGATAAATCCAGGTTAAGTATCCATGTAATTGGGCAGACTAGATGGGCCGAAAGGTTCTTATCTGCCGACATTTTTCTATGTTTCTATGTTTCTATGTTTCTATAATTTGAGTATGAACAGAACAGAACGGAAAGGATTTTATACAATGGGTTGCACATGCTGTTGCTTGTCTCCTCTTCATCCATATATATTGAAGATTGAACTCTCATCTTTCATCATTGACCCGAATGGCAGTGACCTCTTGATGAAAGCCATTACTTCTTAAGATATGCCCAAGACACGTGACCATAAATAAAGACCATCAGTTTAACGTTCTTTCCCGTGTTAGTCTTTTGATTCTGCAAATTCACAGCATTCATCGGTTTAGAGGTTATGGGATGATATCAAATATTCGTGACCACATCTTATTTATTTTTGGCTAAGGAGGCACAGAAGTTGCACTAATGTCTGTCTGTAATTTAACCTTTTTTTGTCTTTAATGAAAACATGCTTGTCATCCACAAGCCTTTTGCATTAACAGTTCATGCAAAGCTGTTCCAACGAAATCATACTTTTGTTCAGTAATATAAACTAACAAATTACAATACTAGCTACATTCCATGTCAAATAAAATGTAATAAAGGAAAAGAAATTAAATTTTCTGAATTGTACATAGCTATCATTTCATGTCTTCATCTTGTGTGGTTGAAGAAATCTCTCACCCAATCACGCAATAAATAATTTTTACAGCAGCGGTGCCACATAAAGCACCTGCAAAAACAGACACATCATGTAGATTTCCCAACTACATTGTGTTAATGAGCAAGCTCCAGACCTCACACATTGCAGGGATGAATGCTGAAGCGAGATGTCAGATATAACCGTTTTCTTCTGAAGAACAAATAAATGTAGAAATTTCTGAAATCGTAACCGGAAGTCATTAACATATATATAGATCTATTTAATTATTTATTTTTCCTGAATCGGCTGCTGAATCCCCCATGTTAGGACATTCAGTTTGCCGTTTTTTCTAGACATGTGCACAGCACAAAATTTTGTTTTGAACTAATGGATTAGTCCTAAAATGCAATTTATTTAGTTGCTAAAGAAATTCGTTTTCAGTTCTTTAGTATGAATACTAATTTCATTAATCCGAAAACCAGTGCATACAATTACTATTGTAGTGGCTCCTCAGAGGGCTAAGATTGCTGCTTGTTACAGTATCTCTCACTCTCAGCACAATGTGTCAGGCAAAGCTGTTACAGTAACTGACTGCTGCTCATCACAGCGCTCATAATGTATAGAACATCCCCCTGCTCTTAATTAATACCCCTCTCTGTATAATTTATAGAACATCCTCCTGACTTATTTAATGTCCCTCTCTGTATAGAACATCCTCCTCAATTTATACCTTTCTCTGTATAATGTATATAACATCCTCCTGCATTAATACCCCTTTCTGTATAATGTATAGAACATCCTCCTGCATTAATTAATGCCCCTCTCTGTATAGAACATCCTACTCAGTAGGAGCTACTGCATTGGCATGTGGAGGGTGCAGAACTTCGGAATGCAATGCTTATCCAGCATAGGAGAGGGAACTTTTACTTAAACTTTGTATCTCTGTGGGGGAGAGAGACAGGAATATAAAAGCAGGGGAGAGGGAAAATATTAACGTAAATCGGTCTGAAAGCTCAGAGAAGAGATGACTGGTGCATTTATTTTTATAATAAAATAAAGCACTTTAAATCCAGGGAAAACATTCAAATAAATCACACTGAAGGCTCATAATGACAGAGTAACTGTGAGAGCTGGATACTAAATGTATCAGACGTAAAAAACCCTTTATAACAAGCAGCACTGGGAGAGGAGAGGGACTTTATATAAAACATGTATTATAGATGAGGAAAGGGGGATAGTGTTCCTAGATAATATAAAATGTATCAGACCTAAGCCCCTATTATGCAGAGCGGGAGGGGAGATAACACACATTTTATAAAGTCCCTCTCTTCTCCCAGCGCTGCTTGTTATAAAGGGTTTTTTGCTATCCAGCCCTACTCTGTCATTAGCTTTCAGTGTGATTTATTTGAACGTTTTCCTTCTCCAGCTGCTTTTATCATCTTGTCTGCCTCATAGACATGCATGGGTTAAGTAAAGGTTTCTCTCTCCTGTGCTGGCTGTCTGTGCTGCGAGTGAGTATTCTGGAGCTCTATCACTGTCAGATTTTCGGGTAGGGTGTCGGGAAGAATTACGCATACAAACCTTTTCTGTAGCTTTGTGATGTGGTGCTCTTCATTACTGGTCTCCTTCACTCATCAATGTAATATCACAAAAAGGACTGTAAGTAAAATGTAGTGCATTTTATTTTAGTTTCTTTCGTTTTTTATACTGGGCAGTTTCGTATCTCTTGAGTCATACGAAAACTAAATTATCCCAAAATTCGGACTAAATCATTTTAGTACTAAAACGAATGCACATGTCTACCATTTTTACCAATTTTTAGCTCTTTGGGCATTATGCCCACAGGGCTAAGACTTTGGGGGCACCTTCTGCAGCCCAAAAGCGGAATTCGATGGCAGCAAACAAATTTCATTTGCTTTTGGGCTGCAGAATGAGATATATAGATATCGGTGCACCGGATCATGCTTTTGAAGCCCGAGATATCTCGATCTCGGTAGTGAAGGAGTTAAACCTGCTTTTAATACATTATCTGTAATTGTTCACAGTTCTGTTACACTGTAGAATGAATACAAAATAAAGTACTCTGTTGAGATGTATTTTACAATAATGTCTCTATACATTTGGTATTCTCAAAATAGAACAAAACTGATACATTTCACAAATTATAAAACAAAAAAAATGACATGTATGAACAGTATATTGAGCGTGACACTATTGCAAGTCAGTTCGTATGGTTTTATGATATTGTTATTGCAAAACCATCAACAATTTTCAAGATGTGCATATCTGTGTAAACTATGGTTTTATTGGTGATTGTGGTTTTTTGTTTGTTTATATAAACATTATTTATGGTCTTGAACAACGCTGTGTAAAATGTCAAAATTTTGCTATCAGTATTCCCTTGTATAGCAGGTGTATGTCTACCACAAAACATTCAACCCTTTCACTATCAGTTACTTTTTGTTCAAAAAAGTACCATTTATTAAAAACATGGGCTATGTAGTTAAAAGTAGGGTAAAATAGCAAGTTTGCATGTAGATATACACTGTTATTCTGGGATACTTACAATAACTAAAATTAATTATGATGAATACAATTTTTCTCACTTTTTATTTTCTATATATTTGTTTATCCATGCAAGAATGAATTGTACTAAAATGTAGATGTGTCACTTACCGTGCACTACTTCAATTGCGGTTCACATTATTAGCACACAGGTAGAAATTACGTTTGTGTCAAATAGCATAAATGTGATAAATATAAATAATGAAAATGGACAGATATCCTGCTTATGGGGATTTGTAAGGATTAGAATGATATTATTTGCAATGCAGTTTTCGTAAATTACCAATACAATGTAAATATAATATCTGTATGTAGCATAATGCTGTATATGGAAAATAAAGTATCTTCTAACTGTACAGCATAGGGATTTTCAGCAATTATAACCCTCCTATATCTGTACAGTAGTGAGTGATCCCAGAGCTGTCCTTGACGTGTGCCCTCTCCCTTTTGCAATGCAGCTGAAAAAGTTGTTGTACTTTCTGTTACAGTGAGTATGGGGTCTGCTCCTTGTAGCTACTTTACTGTAATACAAGGTAACATGAGTGAGATCTTACTCAGAATTAAATTTCTCCCAGGAGGGCATATTAACTCCTTCACTACCACGTGATTTTCCCAAAAAACATTTTTAGAAACCAGTGTTTTTTGTTTTTTTTAAAAAATCTATTTAAATTAATTATACATTAAGAAATATTTAAGGTTATACCCAATGTATTTCTTACTGTAAATAACCTATTTTGGCCAGTAGATGGCGCCATCTACTGCCAAATTGAGTTACAGCAGTTTGAGCTGCTGGTCTATTTTCTTCTTTTTTTCTCTGCATCGGCTGCTGAAAGCCGAATGTAAGGGCAACATCAAACAATTTTACAGTTTTAGATCTTTGGGCATTATGCCCACAGGGCTAAAAATATGGGGGCACATTCTGCAGCCCAAAAACAAACGAAATTTGTTTGCTGGAAACGAATTTCATTTGTTTTTGGGCTGCAGATCCCTCGATCGAGATATCTCAATATCGGGGCACGGATGGTGCTTTTGAAGCCTGAGATATATCAATCTCAGTAGTGAAGGAGATAATCTTGCAAATTAGGTTATTACATGCTAATTTTTGTTTCATACACATTTTTTTTGCGAAAGGGATAATATATGAAGATAGGTTCAATAAGTAGTCCAACATAGTGCTTCTCAATGTTATGTTCTTGGGATAAGTGATGTGGTCTTTATTGTATTTTCACTATTGCAAGTATGTATAATTTCTCCTTTATATATTCACATTTACATATGTATCCACATTATACATTTGACTGCATTGAAGGAGCCTAAAACATAATACTTCTACAAGGCTTACACAATTCTTCCATTTCGCTGGGTGTCCTTTTCCACCAAAATACAAAACAGAACATTTCCTATTATACAAGAGCATTTTTTTGTCCAAAAGAAGACATTAATAGGAAAAGAGGAACAAAGTAAAATGTCTTCTTGGTTTGTTTTAGATTAGGTATGGAGACATAAGACCTCATATATTGAATTATTCCTTTTTTTCCTGTTATTATTCACATGAGATAGGATTTCATGGCATTTGGTTTTTGTGCAAAGCTGCCCTTCACAATGCTGCTGTTTCCAATTTTGAATTGTTTTTGTTAAATTTCTATGCTTAAAAAGCAGGTTATTTACAAAATGATTCCGAAATTTTAAAAGATGCATTCTTGTAATATTTAATTGTACCCTAATATATATATATATAGTGGCTACATTTCAACTGAATTCTCTTCAAACCTTTGAAAAAAGTCTGCTAAATATGCACATTTATTACCATTTTTGCTATAATGTGGCTGCTGCTTCATTTTTGAACAAAGCACCTTTCTGACTTAATACTATTGATTAATAATATTACGATTTATATAGTGCCAGTTTTCCCCTAGAGCCTATGTCCAGTTGTTCTCTGTGTGTCTAGCTTGTGCAAATATTTGTTATGTCCGTCCAGCCCATTGTACAATGCTGCCGAACTGGTTGGCATTTTATAAATACTTCTGACCGTAACTGGATTTTTAAAGGCTCACTAAAAAAAGAAACTTGCACTATAATGATTGTTCAAGATAAAAGATGCTGAAGCCAATAATGTTTTTGTTTATACATATTAAACCTAGTAGTATATGAGTGTTTATTGGTCTCACTAGCACTATTATTAGATAAGCATGTTTAGGCTGAGTGCAGCCCTCTTGTTTTGTGTATTAAACCTAATAGAATGTGTGTTTTGAGTTACTAGAAACATTACCAGTAGACAGAAATTATTGTGTTTTGCTACAAAATTCCAAAATGAGCTGAATTGAGCCCTGGTCTGGATAAATTGTTTGCTATCATAAACACCTTCAAGTTATGTTAGACAGAAAAATTGGTCAAAAATGTATTTACAAACTTATTGTGATTGTCATTCATTTCCGCTGTACCTTAACCCCTTCATTATCAAGTGATTTTCCAAAAAAACATTGTCACGAACCAGTGGATTTTTGAAAAATCATTTTTAATTAATTATACTGTAAGCAATATTTAGAAATACTCCCAATGAATTTTGTACTGTACAAACATATTTTGCCAGTAGATGGTGCCATCTACTGTCAAATTGAGTTACATTTGTTGCAGTGAACCACGGGGCTGCAATTGTATCGGCTTTCTGAATGTCCGATGTCAGGACATTCAGTTAGCCGATTTTACAGTTTTAGCTCTTTGGACATTATGCCCACAGGGCTAAAACTTTGGGAGCACCTTCTGCAGCCCAAAAGCAAACAAATTTGATTGCGACAAACAAATTTAATTTGCTTTTGGGCTGCAGAGCTGCAGATCGAGATATCTCGATATCGGAGACCCGGATGGTGACTTTCGAAGTCTGAGATATCTCAATCTCGGTAGCGAAGGGGTTAATTTGAAATTTTACATTGACGTTCTGAAGCAACCTAGGTAACACAATAACCTAAACATATATATATATTTATATATATATAGTGTGTTTATTATTGCAGAAGCCACCTGCACATTATAGCAATTCAAAGAATTGCATCCCAGAGTTTCTGTGCCACATTCCCCATATGCAGCAAGGAATCCTGGGTAGGATATGCAAATGACCTCTCTCTCACTTTTATGCATCCTGGATCTGTTGTTGCACAGAACCCTAAAATCAATGCTATACCACACTGTGGCTTTCTAGCAGAGATAAGGTTTATGCAACTGGTCAAAGCCACTCCTAGGACAGCGCTGTTTCGGGTTTGTTGAACCCCCATCATATATAAAAGTGCACTTCAACAGTTTTTAACCCCTTGGCTACCAAGATTGAGTATATCTGATCTTCAAAAGCACTTGCTGGTTTCTCCTGATATTGAGTATAATCAATGTGGTGTAATTCTAGAGCAACACTATGGAATTTTGTTTATCGCTAATAAAATCCATTTGCAAATCGGCTCAAGAACATGCACCTGAACTTTCAACACATTGGACATGACAACTGATTTGTTGATTATTTGAAAAGCTTTGAGATCCGTGGTTGCTCAGAACCATGAACCTAAACACAAAATGTAAACGTAGAAGCACTTTGTGACTGTAGAGGGTCTGTCAAAATACTTAGCTACTGTGAACATATATACAGTGGGACACCTTTGTTTAAATTTACTGTGTTGGGAATGAAAAGTCATTTTCCAAAAAACCACTTGGTTCTTCCAGTGGTTTTATGGAAAACCACTTAGTATTGAAGGGGTTAAATACCATAGGTGGACCACTACCATAAAAAAATATATAAAAATATTAAGTATTGCAGTATTTCATAATTCATTATATATTGCGACAAATTTTTTAAATCATATTTGAAAAAAAAATCTTATGGAGAATAATGCTGGAGAGTTGTAAAGAGAATTACTTCTCAAATTTTTTTGTTAATTCTCTTCATACTTAATTTTTCTTATCTCGATTTTGTGTTGTAATGCATTGAAAAGCAATCATTAGCATACCAAAAGACCACTTTCACACCTTTTTAATGCAAGATTAGTGTGCTTCTTGCGGATAGATGAAATCCTTTGATTTATGTCTCTCCAGGCACCCTCGAGAGACATAACACCATTTGAAAATAGCAACCCTAAACCTCACTGTAACAAAAAGTTCAAATAGATTACTGCTGCATTACAGCTGCCAGGGAGAGGTCAGAACACAGGGAGTGCTCTGAGGTTACTCACTGCTGGACAGGAATAAGATTCAGGGGGTTATAATGATTGAAATTCCCTGTACAGTACAGATACAAGGCATTACTGTAATCTCCATATACAGGCATTATGTCACATACAAATATTATTTTTATATTCTATTGGTATTTTTTGAGAAAACTGCATTGCTAAAAATTAGACATGTGGGGCCCTATTACAATCTTCACGCAAACGTTTGCGCTGGCGCAAAAACGCATTAACGGGAGGGGTAAAACCCTAAGCGCTGAACGTCATATTACAATGTCAGCGCAACAAACGCACATAATCGACTACCGCGGGTGAACCTGCGCGAGCATACTTTACTGCGCGCGTCCTATACTTAACATTGTGAGCACAAATGCGTTTGTGCGCTGGTACGCTGATGGTATTACAATCTATGCGCAGTTTGTAACGCATAGCCTTTGCGCGCATAATTTTAGCAACTCCTAAAAGCTGGTGTTAATGGCAAATCTGAACAACGTAGCCAAACCCCAATACACCAGCCCAAAAAAAAAAAAAAAAAGTTACACATTCTACTCATATCAAACCAATAAAATGGAGAAGTTGTGTGCGCATTTATTATTGCTGCTGCATATATACTCAGATTGACTTTGACAGGCACAAAAACTTAACGTGAGATAATTGTGGTTCTTAATTCTGATTGGCTGAATCGCGTGAAAAAAACAGTCCGCACACCGATTTCTGCGCGCAACGTTGCTGCGCGCGTGTTTCTGCGGTCCGTTTTATGCGCATTATTGCTCGACGGATGAAAAAATGCACGAGAATTGTATTTCCAGCGTTGATTTACACGCGTTAACGTTCAACGCTTGGCGCACAAATTCACAGTTTGCGCGAGCATTTTACCGCGAAGATTGTAATAGGGCCCATGCTCTGCAAAAAAAATCAATTTGGTTTCGTTTTGGATCATTTCGTTCGTTTTTTTCTGTTTCAGTTTATTTGTTATGTTACCGGTAATTTATATTTCAGGTTGATTCATTACTTTGTTTTGATTGGCATTTAATTTTTCAGTAAATCCGTATTTCATTTTTATTAGTTATTTCATATTTCAATTTTATTAATTATTGTGAAATGGATGAATGAACGCACAAGTCTACTAATAATCTCATGATGATCACTACAAATCCCTATAAGAAGGAGATCTGACAGTTTTATTATCTATCTTTATCACAATTACTGTATCAAACTTTTTTCTGCCTTTATGATAATAATACAAACCCTGTTTGAAATTGTGTAAGATAAGGGACACCATCTAGAGTTCAAAATCTTACATTTCAACAATTTTTTTCTGTAAAGGGTAAACGAATACATGAAAAAAATTAAAATGAGCAAATTAACATTTTAATTTTTTAACTCAGAATAACAATTTATATCCGACACTTCTAATTTACCCTTTTTTTCATTTATAAGTTCACAGGATGTTTCAAATAAATGTGCTAAAAAAAATTTTTTCAACAAAAATCGCTTGGAAGTTACCCCAACTACTTAACAACTACTTTCTGATTCAGGCTCGGGTCAGACGAGCGCAGTGTTCACGTCCTTGTTGCCGCACATTTTAACGTCCGTGGTAGCATACAATTATGATCAATAGAGACCCACACACGAAGTACGTCCGCACAGGAGTGCGGACGCACAACGGACGCGGCAAACGGACGCAAGTCAGGCAAGAACGTAAAACTGCTAGAACGGACGTGCGGAGTGCACCACGTCCGCAACGTCCGCATAGCTTTGTGTGTGAGTGATGGAACGTGGTCAGACTGACTGCATTTTTAACATCCAGCATTTTTGACGGACAAAATGGCTTTTCACATTAATTTTATTTCCCATCTGCATCCGTCAAAAAAACATCAGTCACAAAAACGGACTGTGTGGCCACTACCTTGTCGTCAGTCAGAAAGTACGTCCGATGTGCACGGACGCACAGTCCGCACAGAATGCGCTCGTCTGACCCTAGCCTTAGTCATCAATGATATGATACATCCATATTTAATTGTATTGTTGTTGATATTTGTTACATTTTACAATATTTCATAGTTTTAACATATCGACTGTTATTGTAGTATATGCTGTGCGAGTAATTTGATATTTTATTGTAGATTTGTTTTTAAAAAACAAAATTATTAACAAATATATTTTTAAAAAAAATCTTTTAGTTTGTAATTTGTTAAGAATTTTCACTTCGTTTTGCTTCCACAGTTGATATTTCTATTGGAAGCTAATGTGTAAGTCTTCATGCTAAGCATGAGAATAAAATCGTTTTATTGCTTTGCTCCATTAGATGTTTGTCGCTGCTATATTTGCCTTGCTGTTTAGAACAGTTGCTTTCTTTTCATCTTTCTCAAAGCCAGTTTTACTTGAACACACATGCAACTAGTCACAAAATGCTTGGGAAATGGATAACAGCATACGAGTAAAATATCTTAGGAGAAAATGTGCTTCTAATATCCCTGTCCAGCTGTGCAGTTTCTCTGAGAACAAGTTACACCTTACAATCTCCAACTAATTCCATTCATATTATAATTTAAAAGCCTGCTCTGCTGTTGACTGGCCTGTTATTACAAACACATGTCACAAGTGTATTTTCTCATCATTATGTATCTGTGGAATGATTACATATTTAGTAAATGCAACATATTTTCCACCTCTTTTAAAGGCATCTCCTTAGTACATCATAACATTAGGAAGTAATACCAGACCAAGGTATGGAAAGATTCTGAAGTTCTTCATGCAGTATTCAAAAGACTGCATAACACCTCACCCAATACCGACTGCTTACACGATTCATCATCTAATAACTTACAGGACTACAAATCCGTGCATCCGAACATCAGCATCCAATTACAGAAAGAAATCAGTATTGTAAAAACAGTTCTGAATATATATATATATATATAGACCAGTTGCATAAACCTGATGTCTGCAAAAAAAAAAAAATATATAGTATGGCATGGCATTGATTGAAGGGTTCTGTGTGAAAACAGACCCAGGATGCAAAAAAGTGAGACAGATGTCATTTGGATGTCTTAGGCTAGGATCAGATGAATGCATTTTTCACGTCTTCCGTCAAAAAGTGCGTTGATGCGTCCGAACGTATTTTTTCACGGAAGACACGATAGCGGTCATACGATGCGCAATTTCAGATGTATTTTTTGACGGAGCTATGAAAAACAAATGGACGTGATGTTTGTCTGACATGTGCAGCGTCTGACGTCTCCTAATCACGCACACACGCCGCTATGCCGACGCAGCGCAGTACTAGTAAATGTGCGTCAGTACTAGTGGTTCAACGTTCTCGAAAAAATGCATTTGTTTGCCGCTTGCGTTGCGCGGCCGAACGTTCGTGCGGCCGTACTTCTTATATTGCCCGTCATTGGACATCATTTACTGCTACTACGGCCTTAATAAAGTGTGGCTCAACGCATGTTCGCACTGCGTTCGTCTGACTTCAGCCTTACCCAGAGTTCTGTGCTGCATATGGGGAATGTAGCATAGGAGATCTGTGATGCATTTCTTTGAATTGCTGTGTTGTGCAAATGGCTTCTGCAATAATAAACTTTATTAATTATAGTGTGGAGGCTTTTTAACTCATTTTTTGCCCTCTACCACAACCCTAATAGTACTATATATATATATATATATATATATATATATATACACATCAGATGTAGCAACTATGTATGAGTGTTTATTCAGGAACAATGAATATAAGCCAAGTGTGCTAGAGCAAGGGACAAGGGAATCTATGATAACGTTTTGAAACAGTACTAGCAAAACATGAATAAAATATTTTAACCTCCCTGGCGTTACAATTTGTCATCTTTCAAATGTCAGAATCGTCCCATTTTTTTTTTTGGCAACCCCGAGCAACACACGGGATGCCGCTGGATACATCACCTGTCCCTGCGCTCCCTCGCTGTCCCCCGCTGTCTCCTCAGACGATTGCGACCCTCATACTTCCTGGTTCCCTCCTCGCGAGAAGGAATCCAGGAAGTATGAGGTCGCGATCGCCGGAGGAGACTGTGGGGGACAGCGAGGGAGTGCAGGGACAGGTAATGTATGCAGCCCGAGTGTGGCTCGGGTTACCGCTTTCAGCACTGAAAATTAACCCCGAGCCACAGTCGGGAAAACCGTCAGGGGGGTTAATATGGATTCTTTTTTTTTTTCAAGAAACCAATTAGCTAATAAAAGGAAGGATGCATCAATAACTACTCTTTGATAGTGTTAAATATTTGTTATATTGGCGTATTGATTTATAGGTTAGTAATAGTAACATACCAAATTATATTACTCCTCTTTCTTGTTTATACTGAGATGTTGTTCCTTTCATTTGTTTTGCTACAGCCATATCCTTGTGTTAGTGACAAAGAGTGTGAAGTTGGAAAGTACTGCTATAGTCCTCATCAGGCACCATCGTCTTGCATGCTATGTCGAAGAAAGAAGAAACGCTGCCATCGAGATGGAATGTGCTGCACTGGGAATCGTTGTAACAATGGTGAGAGCTGCGTAGATGTATGATTTAAATGGGAAAAAGAACTGTCTTGCATAGAATTTTCACTTCTCCGAAAGATCTCCAGAGTTTCACCTTTCTCTGAATAACCATGAATGTCTCTGGTCTCTTTCATATGTACTTTAGGAAGAGTGAGGGAATTGGTACCTTGGAAGTTTCTTATGTGCTTTAGTTTATGCATTAAATATCAAGTTGCAGTAAAATGAGAGCCTATTTGCAAAAAGTTAGGGTAAAATAATGGATCCAACAAAAAAGTCAAATTTTAGTTAAACAGTGTTATATGTATTTAATGCATAGTATACTAGGCAGGGTTTGGGTCGAAATCCCTACAACAAGGTTCCCTAATGCCAAAATCCCGACGGCCAACTTCCCTACACAGACAACTCCCTGACAGCCAACTTCCAGACATCCAAAATCCCAGCAGCTAACACCAACCCTACTCCTTAACCCCCTAGCCCTAACCCTAACCCCCTAAACCTAGCCCTAACCCCCTAAACCTCTCCCTCACCCCTAAACCTATCCCTAGCCGTAACCCCCTAAACCTAGCCCTAACCCTAACCCCCCTAAACCTAGCCCTAACCCCCTTAAACCTAGGATTAGGGTGTTAGTTTTAGGGTTAGCCACTGGGATTAAGGATGTCTGGAAGTTGGCCGTGTAGGGAAGTTGGTATGACCGGCACTTGTTCTGTCTGGAAGTTGGCCATCGGGATGTTGGCATTAGGGAACCTGGCTGTAGGGATTTTGTCCAGCACCCTACTAGGCACACTATCATTTTGTGACTCCAAAATAGATATCACATGTTTCATTGAATCAACAAGTTGCTTCTTAGCATGTACATTTTTTTGCACATAAAGTACCAAGACCTTTATAAAACAGCTCCATAAACTGATACAGCACTATATCTTGGCACAGAATCGTGCGTCATGCTTTATAGTAACTTTCCAATGCTCTATGTGAAATCTCCTTTCTTCCACTCTTAGTAGATAACCTCCTGACCTTTGTGCACCCTTTCACTACAATGAATGCATGAATAGCATTTGCAATGAAAAACTGAATTTTGAATACAACGCTCAATTGCAAACCTTTTGGGTCCGGGATTGATGTTCACTCTGGAGAGAAACACAGTTCTCATTCCGCCCTCACTCTTGTGATGTTCTATTATTGCAGAAGCTGTAAAGAAATGACCCCACACTCACTGTAAAGAGAACAAAATTAACAAACTTGAATGCTGTATTTCAACAACCTGAAAGAGAACAGAACTTAAGGATGGCTCTGGGGTCACTCAGCTATATAGGAATAAGGTTAAGCTTGTTATAATTGCTGAAACCAAAACACAACCATCTGGAATCTGTATTATTCATATGTATAGTTACATCCACAATCGTAATCTTATTATAATCACTTTAAGGAGCCTTAACAGGATATATGGCAATTTTTATTTAGCTTTATCACATTTACTGCATTTGACACAAAGGTAATTTTTGCTTGTGTGTTAATAATGCAGATCCCATTTGAGATTGTAGAAGATAAGGGACTTTATCTGGAGTTTCGAACTTTCAGCCCAGCAATATTTATTTAAAGTATAAACAGATACATTATTAATGTAAATTTGTGCATTGTTAATCTACCTCACAATAACAATCAAAATTATTATTTGTTATGCACTATGTAATGAAACGGTTAATAAGGGTTGTAAAGGGACACACTATGCACTTTGACCACTCAATGTTATTTGAGTAGACGCGGTCAGGCAGGATTATTCAGCGAGCAGTGAAAAGCAGGAGAATGACTGGAGAATGGAAAATTCTAGGTCAAAATAGCTGATTTGGAAAGTAAGATGAATGGGAGAATTTTTCTGGTTTGGCTATTTTGACCTAGAATTTTCACTTCTCCAGTCACTATCCTGAGTTTCACCTTTTTTTATGAATAGACCTGAGTGACTTGAGTGCTTTTTACCTCTACATAGGAGAGTATATGAGGGCTGATTCAGTACTCTGAGTGCAGGGGCTTGGTCCTCCCAGAACCTAAATACTGAGCTCTGGATCCAGGCGCTCAGGACCCAGATCCCACCAATGGCTGTCAATCCGCTTGGCATAGAGAGCAGTTTGATTGGCTGCCTCTCCATGGCTTTGTGACATGCTGCAGCTTTAACATAAATTCACTGAAATTATATAAACAGCAGTCGGTTTCCAGAAAAGTACAGGTTTAACATCTCTTGTTACAATTGAGACTACTTGCAGGTCAGTGTGCTTTGAAGAGCAGTTTTCTTCCTATGTATCTGGAATTTTTCTTTTAAGCAATGCTTTGTGGTAAGAAGGTATCGTTTTGACTTTTTATCACCAGCAGCTTTAAAAAGCCTCACAAGGTTATGGCTGGGTCTGCTTCTTTGTTGCCAGGACCTTTTGGAAATAGAACAGATGAGCATGGGCTCTGAAACCAAACTGTATTTCTTTCTTAAAGTGTTTTTAGACTTCAATCGGTGGCACTGGCTGAACCCGCAACATTTCCGCTCACGCTAACTTGGCAGCAAATTCCTGCTGATCCATGTTACAAAAGATCCAGGCACAAACATATCATATTCTAGAGCTTTGGAAAAATCCTGTCCAATTTGTATAATGGATTGTTTCCTACCTTTAAAGATATTGCTTTTAAAATATTGCCATTTTTCACAGATAGTCAGGTATCTTAAGGTGCCAACCCCCTGGCATATGCAGAAATTGTGTCTACTTAGCAACACATAACATTTTCTAATAATATTTTCTCTATGAAATGATCACTTGACAGAACATAAGCGAGTTTATTTTGTTAAACCAAGAGTTATTAAAAACTGAAAAAAATGTTGCTAGTTTAAACAAATACTTATTTTTTCTTAAATACATATTTAAGAAAAATGTTCTCAACATCCAACAGCTATTTCCAGTTTGCCTATTCTGAGCCACAGGTTTTCAAATCCCACCCTCATGATTCCGCAATCCCGAGATCAGTGAATAATGCTTTACTGTTCTGTTCGACTCCGGGGAATTTCATGAAGGGAAGACATACAAAGTTCAATATCTAAAAAATACATTCAGGGTTATTCAAAGAGATCCAAATGGCTGCCAAAAGGGAACCGAACGCTGAAATTCAGTGTACATTACCTTTCCTGGCCATTCGGCTATTCAGGGAGCAGGCAATTCGCCAAATCCTGGCGAATTGCCTGCACATATGGTGCCTGTTCGGTGCCTGTTCGAGGGCAGTGAATCCCCATAGAGAAACAATGCTTTGGCTATTCAGAGAACAAAACCCAGCAGTGAAAAGTTGTCGAATTGCCCTGCCATTCGGTGGTTTAATGCGGCAGATTTATTCAGGAGAATCCCATAGGCTTCAATGTTAAAAATATTCCCGTTTTAATTCAATATCTATTAAACCGTTCATTATAATATTCTGCAGTAAAAAGTCTCTTTATTTATAGATTTTTTTGGGATATTTTAAGCATTTTTGGGAATTTTTTTCCAAAATATTTTTTCCAATTTTTTTTTTCAATTTTTTTTAAACGTTTGTTCTTTTTTCTGTAACAGCCTTTTTTATTATCATTCCCTGGACCTTATATGTAAATTTCAGACATTTTCACTTAGTAGTTTCTTTGCAAACAGCGTTTCACTTTTCAAACATACAAGCAAACAGTTTTTTTTTATCTCACTCCATTTGTCTGCGGTGTCAGCTTTTTCCGGCGGCTGCACTGCAATTGGCTCCTTCTCGGGTTTCTCTGGCGTCTTCGGAGGGGTTAATCCAGATGTTTTTGCGGGTTTTCGGTGTGCCTTCGCCGGGTTTTGCGGTGAGTTTTCGGTGGGTTTGAGGCGACCTTTCCCTGCATTACGACGGCCCTGTGGTGCTTGCTGAATACACCGGGATCGCCAAATCGTGCCAAATTGAAGAGAACGAAAAGTCACCGAACGTGTGGTGACTTTTTCGATTCTCTTTGAATTACCCTGATAGAAATGAGTTGTTTGAGTAATTATCTCAAAGTTCCAAAAAAATGTGAAATTGACTGCAGTTCACATAATTGAGTGTTAATGGCGATATTGACCAGTGAGATTGGTGACAAATGGATAATTGAAAATGAGAGAAATCTCAATGTATCCTTCCTGGTAAAATACTTTATAAATAAATAAATAATTTGAGGGATTGATCGAAGCTCTGAAACAGTGACCACTATAACATAAAGGAAGTTTGCAGCTAAATCGCAACATATTTTCACACACAAAAAATCATGAGCAAAACTAAAATAATTGTTACCGACAAATAAATATTGCAAACTTTATTTGGAATGTTTGCTTTATATTTATGTAGCGCATTACTCAACCAGAACAATGCAAAACAACAGCCTCCCCGGCCACTGTAGAGATGGGAGACCTTACAAAATGCAGAGAGCTCTATGAATGAACCACCAGAGGCGGTGACACTAGTAACAGAAAGTGAAGTAAAGCTTAGTGAATCATCTCACTGACTCCTTCGCTTCTCTCCGAACAGATTTATAGTGGATCTAACCCATTCTCTTTCGCCTCACTAATAGGCCGGCTACGTAGTCAGCAGAGGCAGCTTCCTATACTTATAATGGTTATGCGCTTGCAGCACATTATTCATTATTCTGTAAAGGTCAAGTTAATGTAAATATTCAAATGAATTGAAAATTAGAGCCTAAATAATTGAACTGGAAATGTTTTGAAAATCAACTAGTTTTCAGACTGGCTAGCTCGTCCTAAAATTATTACGACTTTTCGTTGTATATATTCATGTTGCCTCTAGCAACAACCATATGAAGCAATGTTGATCGACGTGAACAATAGGAACAAAAAAGGGGAATGGGTACAGCACATTTTCCTACTTGGGCAGATATATTGGCAGCACATATACTGTAGCTGTAGCGCTTTGGCTAGTCATGAGTCATTATTAAAGATGCTATGTGAACCATATGTCATGTTAGAGATCCATTATTTAGCCACTGTTTCCCTGTTCTGGCACTGAGTTTGTTTAGTAATGGAAAAAGCCTGAACAGCATTTAGATTATTATTATTATTTATTAAGTGCCAACACGTTCCGCAGCGTAATTCTGCAGTGGATGGGGAGAATTGATTATAGCTGCTGTGATTGAGCACTTGGAAAAATGTAGGGTGGTTTAGCATTCGTCTCGTAAAGACAGAAGTGAAGAATATTTCAGGATTAAAACCAGGAGTGGGTGTAAATGGACCAGTAACAAATTAGAGGATAGAGTATATGGGGAATGCAGCTAGATGGCAAACAATCAAAACAATAGATTTTTATGCCTAAAGTAAGTAGGGTTTTAAATGTGAACTTCTCTGTATATTAGTCCATGGTTATTGTGGTATTCTGAGGGGTGGAGTAGAGGTAACATCACTGCTGTAAACCGTGGAGACTGTGGAGACACAGGTTCGAATACCAACAAGAGCACCTCTCCAGTAAGTGTCCTTGGGCAAGACACCTAACGGTACATACTCGCCACCCAGGACATACTTGAAAACGAGAAAAACCTCAATGTATCCTTCCTGGTAACATACTTTCTCAAAAACAGAAAAACATGGAAAACCATAACTTATAAAGTGCTGTTGTAGGATAACTCCCACAGAGACTATTCCAATGTATCTTACTAGCGGAACCAACAATACAATCTGGAGAAAATAATTACATAAAATATACAATATACACAAAGTATAGTATAGTATACACAATCAGAGCTCTCAAATTGAACTAAACTCAAGATCAATGTAGAATATTATCTATCCAGTGGCAGCAGAGCACTGGTGTATTTTGGCCTAGGCCAACAAGGCCTAGGCCTAGGGCGGCACTCTCCAGGGGGCGGCGGCCCGCCAGGTGGCCCCACCCCTAAAAAAAATATTTTTTTCTTTTTTTTACTTTTGCAAACTATTTTACCAGGAAGGAAACATTGAGATGTCACTAATTTTCAAGTATGTCCTGGGTAGGCAACGCCTAGGCTTTCACTTTCCAGGGGGCAACAAAAAACCTCACCACTAATTGGGTTACTCACAGAGCACCGAAATGACGCCAACATTTTGGTGTTCTGTAGTTCCCTGCACTTCGGGGAATAAAATTTCCCCACCCTGCAGTGAATTCACCATTCACCGCAGGGTCCCCAAAGTGCATGGAGTCGGCCGCTGTATGCTGCCACCGCAAACCCATGGCCTGCTGTTTTCAAAAGAACTACTGAACGAAAATGTCTGGAATTTACATATAAGATCCTATGATTGATAATAAAAAGTTCTGTTACAGAAAAAGAAGAACCGATATTAAAAAAAAGGGGGGGGATTTTGCCTGAAAAATTACTAAATGGTACTAAAAAAAAAAATATAAAGACTATAAAGACTTTTTACTGCAGATTAAAATAAGTGGTTTATTAGATATTGCATAAAAACGGGAATATTTTTAACATTGAAACCTATGGGGTTCGCCTGAATAAACCTGCTGAATGAAACCACCGAACATCAGGGCATTTCACTGACATTTCTCTGCTGTTTGGTGTTCTCTGAATAGATTAACCATTACTTCTCTATGGGGATTTGCACTGCCTTCAAACAGCACCGTACTTGCAGGCAGTTCGCCAAACTTGTGTGTGAGCATATCACCAGAGCAGTGGTGTACTTAGAGGAGTGGCGGAGGGCGGGCCGCCCCAGGTACCAGTGACTATTGGGGTGTCATTAGGGGGTACTAGGAGGTGCCACTGTCACTTTGTGTCAGCTTTGAGCTGTGTTCTCAAACAACGAGCAGCGGAGCATGGCGTTTGCATACGGAATAAAATCTAATACAATAAAAATCCCCCTCTCCTCCCTGCATAGCTCCTCCCCTGCCCCGCAGCAGCTCTAGGAGGGGGATGTGATTTGTGTCCAGAGAGAGAAGCTGACAGTAAACGGCAGGTAAAGGGGGGGGGGTATCAGCAGAATATGAAGCCCTGTCTGCTTACTGCTGTTTAAAGTGGACCTTTCCTTAACCAGCACTGCAGTGATAGAAAATTGTCATTGAGCTGCCTGGCTCCTGGTGAGGCTGCGTGCGTGCAGGTCACACTCGGTCCGGCCAGTCAGGTGGTACTGAGTCTCAGTACCACCTGACTGGCTGAACCACGTGACACGCACGCAGCTGCCCACCCTTTTGTTAACATGGACTGTCACTCTATGCTGGACTGAACACCCACCAGGAAGGGAATCAAAGCCACGGTGCACCCTCTGGCAGTGACACCCCACTGCTGACAAGATGGCTCCACGCACAGGCACAGCCGCGATCCTAACATGGCCTGGAGGGACCTCCTGCTGAGTCTGTACACAGTCCCTGCTGACTCTGCACACAGCCCTACCGCGGACGGAGGCCGGTAAATGTAGAATAAATAATTGCTGTGTGCTCATATACACTCGGTTTGCTGGGAGTTTTATTGCAGTGGATTCTGATGCACTCATACACTCCACACATTGCTTGCTGGGAGTTTTATTGCCGTGGATTCTGATACGCTGACACACACCACAATTGCATTGCTGGGAGTTTTATTGCAGTGGATTCTGATGCACTCATACACACCACACATTGCATTGCTGGGAGTTTTATTGCTGTGGATTCTGATACGCTGACCCGCACATTGCATTACTGGGAGTTTTATTGCTGTGGATTCTGTGATACACACTGCATAGTACTGTGAGTTTTATTGCCTTGGAGCTCTGGGATACACTCATACACACTGCACATTACTGTGAGTTTTATTGCTGTGCAGTTCTGTGATACGCTCATATGCAGTGCACGTTTCTGTGAATTTTATTGTTCAACCAATTAGAGCGGCTGTGATCCAGTATACTTAACATGCGTGGCTGTTCTTTGTAAAAATGCTTGCATTTAAACATTTCATAATTCATTTATCTCAATAGATACATTTGAAATGGTATACAAAATATACAAGTAGGCACTTGGTATCCACTTTTAATATAAAGAGAGGAAAAGGCTTAGCTCTAAGAGGAAAAGGTGGAGCTTAAAGAGGAAGGTGGGGATTAACCAGGAAGAGGTGTGGCCTTGACAGGAAGGGGTGTCTCAAATTTAAATTAGGGGGTGCACGAGTTTAGTCAGGCCTAGGGCAGCACAAAACCTAAATACACCACTGCAGCAGAGTAAGGTCACTCTAACTGGTTTGCCCCATTTGAAGTAAGAGCAGCTGTGGCAAAGAACTGGGACCAATCTACTATGATCAGAAAAAGATAAGAACATTTATTGTACTAAAGTAATAAAATGTCCTACGCATTTTGTCCAGCACTGCAGACTTTATGGGAAGCTTTTATGGTAGTAGACAAATAAAATAAATACATTTAAAATCCTTGACATATTTCATATTGTAGGACATAACGTATATATATTTGAGTATAGCGCGACCCTTATATAACACGATGGATAGAGATTCATTATGGAAATGAGAGAAGACTCGAGACTCAAGATGCGAGGAGCAAAATGATAAAAGTATACTGTACTGTGAAGCCATTAAAATCCTTCCAGGTTCTCTTAACACAGTCATGCTACCCCTCAGGCCAGGGTGCTCTGCTCTAGAATGATTGTAGTTGTTACTAAGTATGAAGCCGCTGCTCAGTCACCCATCTTCTTACTTGCGATAAGGCTGGGGTCAGACGAACGCAGTGTGAACGTGCGTTTAGCTGCACTTTTTTACGGCCGTGGTAGCAGCAAATGACGTCCAACGCAGGCCCACACACAAAGTACGGCCGCATGAAATTTCGGCCGCGCAACGCAAGCGGCAAACAAACACATTTTTGCAAGAATGTCGAACCGCTTGTACTGACGTACAGAGTGCGCTGCGTCTGCATAGCGGTGTGTGTGCGTGATTAAGAGACGTCAGACGCTGCTCATGTCCGGCCAACGTAACGTCCAGACACCCAAAGTTTCCTTGTTTGGATCCGTATGAAATCACGGGCGTAATTGCGCATCGTATGACCGCTATCGCGTCTTCTGTTATAAAATGCGTTCGGACGCATCGACGCACGTTCGGGAAAAATGCGTTCATCTGACCTTAGCCTAAGATGGCTGGTGAAGCGAGATGACCAACACAGTGAATCATTCACCAACAGCCAGCACGCCGGGAGGTGTAGTTTTCTGACCTCCGGCAGGCAAGTTTATCCATCGCATCATCCGGCGATAGTCAGGGAGACTTGGGATCCATGAGCAAGTCAAGTTTTTTTTTTCTTTCTTACACACTATGCAGATGTCTCGAATATAGCGTGACCCCTCCAATTTTAAAGTAAATTTTTGTCACCAAAATCTAGCGGTATCTACTGTAAATATATGAAATAGCAAAAAATGCCTGGCACATTAACCAGTCATCATGAGGAGGTGATCATTTATAGGGATACTGGTAAAGGGAATTTACAAAAGGGAATTTTTATATTGTATATTACTGTGAATGAGATCCCCCTATTCTTATTGTGAATCACTGTTTAAACTGTTGGTGCTATATAAATGCTAAAAAATTATAATAAGTCCTTGAGAACGTCTGTGTTTGCAGATAAAATGTGTCAGTTATTTTTGTTGATTCATTTGTTGACCACGATAAATCTTCTTACCACCTGCCAGTCACAATGGAAGAGTTTTCAGTTCTATGCCACAGCTGCTTTTTCTTCAATTGGGGGTCCAATTCCACTACTCGTCCGAATGGATATTTTCCTTATTCTTACATGATCTTGTGAGTTTTATCCATTTTGGAAACTCTGATTGTGACTTCTGTGCCACACTATGCTGCATATTTTCCATGTTAGGATGTTGACAAAAGTTTTATTAGTTCAGTAAAGATTTCTGCTATGGACAGTCAGAAGGGGTTAATCTAAGAGATGTGTGGAAAATAAATCTAAATTGGCTAATCCCTCTAGGATTAAAAAATGATATTTATTTTCTACAGATTTTTATTTCCTACCATCACCTTCAATATTTAATAAAATACCAGGTAATCTGTTAATAATCACATTTTAGATGCTCCATATCACATAGCGTAGCATCAAGGACTGACTGTTTCTCTAAGATAATGAGGACCTCTGCGCTCTGCATCTAAAGGTTCACATTCTGCACACATATGTCTTGCTATATTTACTATACCTATTTTCTATAGGACGTAGTAACCAGAGTAAGGGAAACCTAGGACAAAACACAGAGCTTATTGCAGCGTGCCAACACAAGCTGGTCATGGCGTACTAACGTCAGAATAGAGAAATTAACATTCTCAAATGCAAAGCCATTGAGAGTGAGTTTGAAACTACCCGTTAGTGATTCTGGTGTTTTCTGGTGTCCCTTTTGTTAAAATTAGATTCCTATTCATATTTACCAAGACATGCAAATTAGATTTCTGTTGTTTTTCCCCTCATGCAAGGCGGTGGCGTAGCTAGCAGAGATAAATGAAGACATCAGACACAGAGTTTGTTCTTCAAATATCTGGTATTCCTTTGTTAGGTCAGTTCTTTTATAGAAGATAGGACATACAAAAAATCTAAGATTTACAATCCAATAGGATACTCCCAACATCACAGATAATTAGCCTGGTCAACACTGTTACCGTATATGGTTTAGACAAAGACATTCTTATGCCTAGAGTCACGTGTCGCAGCATGGCCACAGAAATGGGGGGACACTCTACAGCAAGTAGTCTACAGTAATATTTATCTAAGAAAAGGGCTTATTAACTAAGTGCTATATTTCAATAACCTTTTATATGTATAGAACAGGGAAATTACTTTTTATCACCTTTTAACTCAATAAGTAAGTACTTTCACAAGGATTAATACACATGGAAAATAAAGGTGTTCTGTAGAGTTATTGACTTAGAAAAAAATAAATATTACTTTTTTCCTTGCAAGTTATAATATTTACTAGTTATTAGGGATGAAGCTGGCAGTTTTTGGTAGATCATTTATGTGGGTTGGGATGGAAGGATATGACAGAGATGAATCAAGACTTACTCACAAGATGGTGCACTGTGCCAAAGGGTAAATAAGGGTGGTTTCCACAATTTAACATTTATAAAAGGAAAATAAGAAGCTTAATGTAACTTATTTTAACATCTCAATATATTTAAAGGCACCTTTTAGTGTGCTTACTAGAGTAATATTAAATTTTACCCTATGTTTATTTTATCCACTACCAACTGCACCATGATTATCTGGGCCAAATAATTCTGTTCTTTAACTTTTTTAGTTGGATAGCAGGGCAGGTTCTGCCTCTTACCATTTACTGTATGATTATTTAAATCCCCTCTATTCCCCAACAGTTAAAAGGTGGCAGAAAACATCTCCCAATGCTGTGAGTAAGAGAGATAATGATTGCAACCTTAGCTTTCAGCATTCTGAAAAAGGCAAATACCATTCTCCTCCTGCAAACTTTTTTTTCCATTTGCTTAAGTTGGAACATTTGCAAACTGTTGTTAATGATTCCTGGAGTCCATAGGACTCGATAGAACCAGGAGGGCCCTGTTGCAAACTCAGGCATGCAGGATGCGCAAGACGGCAGATGAAGGCTGGGAACTATTTTTTCCCAGTCTCTTACTGCTTGCAGTCAGAGGAAGTGGGGGACCTCATAGCTCAGTTGGGGTAGGGCTCTATAGGGTTACTACAGTATATTTCAGTTGTTTGACCTTAAGATATTAAATAAAATGTAAACATTATATCCAACTAGTCTCGATAAATGAGCGGGCTTCTATGATCATGTGAGAAGTAGTAATTTCTCATAGACTGCAAGCTCAATTGAGCAGGGCATTCAAGTCCTGTCGTTCTCTGTGTGTCAAACGTATTCCAGCTTTTTTGGGGTTTACAACTTTCTTTAAAACATTTGTGAATTGAGGTGATCTTCTGGGTCTTGTCACTGTGCCAGCAAGTCTTTTTGTGTCTCATTTCTACCAAATATCAGGGAATTTAGGTGATGTGTGTCTTGTCACTGTGCCAGCAAGTTTTCTTTGGGGTTTACAACTTTCTTTAAAACATTTGTGAATTGAGGTGATCTGTGTCTTGTCACACAACCAGTACCACGCAGTATTTTGGGGCTCACTAATTTCTTTAAAACATTTGTGAATTGAGGTGATCTGTGTCTTGTCACACAACCAGTACCACGCATTATTTTGGGGCTCACTAATCTCTTTAAAACATTTGTGAATTGAGGTGATCTGTGTCTTGTCACACAACCAGTACCACGCATTATTTTGGGGCTCACTAATTTCTTTAAAACATTTGTGAATTGAGGTGATCTGTGTCTTGTCACACAACCAGTACCACGCAGTATTTTGGGTGTCACTAATTTCTTTAAAACATTTGTGAATTGAGGTGATCTGTGTCTTGTCACACAACCAGTACCACACATTATTTTGGGGCTCACTAATTTCTTTAAAACATTTGTGAATTGAGGTGATCTGTCTCTTGTCACTGGCTGCCAATATCAGTGTGTCTCACTGAGTTATACCAGAGTTCTTTAAATCTTTATACCAGAGTTGAATCAGAGTTCTGTATATATTAATCTATATATCACTCACCATGTCTGAAAGAACAAAAAGGACAGGCAGACACAGATAAGAGGCAAGCAGCCCCTGTGTCGGGAGGCCGTGTCTCTGGTCGTGGTGGACATGGTGTATCCTCTGCAGGGGCACATTTGTCCTTTCTAACTGGTGCTGGCCATCTTAAGCAGCAACATACAGAGGACTTGGTGGATTAGCTAACCAGGCCATCCTCATCCTCCGAGTCCTCTGCCAGTCAGGCTTCTAGTGTTTTACAGTCCACCGCAGCTGCCAAAGCATCTAATGCAGCCTCCATGTCCACAGCTACTCCTGCCGTAGCCTCGCTATCATACACGGAGGAATCAGCTGAATTGTTTTACTACAATGAGAGTGACATGCTGCTTGAGGATGCGCAGCAAGTACAGTGCTCTGATTCAATCTCTGAGTTTGAGCAAGGGAGTATAATCAACCTAGAGGAAGGGGGTGCCAGTGATGACACACAAATAACTGGCACTCATGCTGCCCCAGCAGCTGCAGCATACTGCCAAGTTGGCTCCAGTGACGAGGAGATAGGGGGTGAAGTTGACATTGATGATGATGTCACTGACTCCACCTGGGTGCCAGATCGAACTGAGGAATCAAGTGAGGAGGAGGGGGAGGAGGAGGAGGCACAGCAAACACGAGGCACAACATCCTCTGTGACCAACCATAGCACTAGCCAGTCCAAGGCATCACATGTCAGAGCTGCTCCGGTGCAGAGCGCTGTTGTCTCAAAGAACACATGCAGGAACTCTGTTGTCTGGGAGTTCTTTGAGAACTGTGCAGCAGACCCCACCATTGCTATTTGTAATCTATGTCAGAGGAGGCTGAAGCGTGGGAAAGATACCGGACACTTGGGTACCACGTGCTTGAGGCGACATATGAACAACTGCCACACATCCCGTTGGCGCAAAACTTTGCGTAGGTCCTCCTCCTCATCTGTCTCTACCCCCACTGTATGTCCTGCCATGTCATTGCCTACAACCTCCACCGACAGGGATGATGCTACAGTAATGGATGTACCAGCTCCTTCCTCACAATGTGACATCATCCCAGCAGCTGAAGATTTACGCAGTCAGATTACGTTGCCGCAGCTGCTGCAGCGAAAGAAAAAATATAGTCCCAACCATCCCCAAGCACAGCGTCTAAATGCCAGCTTAGCAAAATTACTCGCATTGCAGCTGCTGCCTTTCCATCTGGTGGACTCTGCTCCCTTCCGTGAATTTGCTGAATGTGCTGTACCACAGTGGCAGGTTCCAAAACGCCATTACTTTTCACGCAAGGCCATTGCAGCACTATACCAGCACGTGGAAGACAATGTTATCCAGTCATTGGCAGTCAGCAACAAGGTGCATGTGACTTTAGACACGTGGTCCAGCAAGCATGGACAGGGTCGATACATTTCCTTCACGGCACACTGGGTAACTCTGATCGCAGCTGGGAGGGATCCAAGACGGGACTCTGTGCTGGAGATTGTTCATTCACCACGCCTCCAGAAAGCTGCTTGTATGAGGTCTGTCTGCTCCACCACCTCTCCCTCTTCCTCCTCCTCCTCCTTCTCTGTCTCTGGCGAAGTGGCAGTTAAACCGACGCCTGACAGGGTCTACGCAATGGCTCAAGCAAAAAGATGCCATACTGTGCTTGAGCTGGTTTGTTTAGGGGACAGGAGCCACACCGGGCCAGAAATTCTGTCAGCTCTGCAGGGGCAGGTGCAGAGATGGTTAACACTACGCCAGCTTGAGCTGGGAATGATCGTCTGCAATAATGGCCGCAACCTTCTCTCGCCCTACGCAAGGGTAAATTGACGCATGTACCATGCCTAGCACACGTCCTAAATCTGGTGGTACAGCGTTTCCTAACCAAGTACCCAGGGCTGCCAGAGCTTCTCATCCAGGCCAGAAAAGTCTGCAGCCACTTCAGATGGTCATTCCCAGCAAGCGTTCGCCTGGCAGAAATTCAAAGAGAATTCCACCTTCCCACAAACCGTCTGATCTGTGACATGCCCACCAGGTGGAACTCGACATTAGCAATGCTGCAGCATCTGCACAAGCAGCAGAGGGCCATCAACGAGTACCTGTGTGAGTATGGCACAAGGACAGGTTCAGGTCAACTTGGTTTCCCCCCCCGCGCAGTGGCTGATGATCAAGGATGCATGCACTGTACTGTCACCATTTGAGGAGGCAACGAGGATGGTGAGCAGGGACAGTGCATGCATCAGTGACACAATTCCTTTAGTGTTCCTGCTGGAGCACACTCTGCGGGGAATTATAGATGTGGCTCTAGAGGCAGAGCAGCAGGAGGAAGAGGAGGCCTTCCCTAGCTCTCAAGGCCCCAGTCTTTCCGCAGACAGCATTCCAGCGGGTCCTACTCAGATCAGACAGGAGGAGGATGAGGAGGAGGAGGAGGCAGAATATTTAAGTAGTGGGGGTATTGAAGGTGGGGATTCCTCAAGGGAGGGTTTCGTGTGCCCAGAAACACAAGGGCTAGTGCGTGGCTGGGAGGAGGAAGTGCACGATACGGTCATCCTCATTGACCAGGAAGACTCGGAAGCTAATGCCACCTCCAACCTATGCTGCATGGGCTCCCTAATGATGCAAAGCCTGCTAAAGGACCCCAGGATTCGTGCTATCAAGGAGAGGGATCATTACTGGTTGGCAACCCTTCTTGATCCACGATACAAGGGGAAAGTTGCAGAGCTCATCCTGCCCGCACAGAGGGAGCACAGGATGAAAAAACTTGAGGACACTCTAAAGCGACTCTTGTGTAACACCTTTCCAGGCACTGGTAGATTACCAAGTGCTGACACACGTGCTTCTGAGGCTGCGGGTGATCAGAGGAATAGTGGTGAAGGCCAGGGCCGCTTGACTGATGCATTTTTAATTTTTTTTAGTCCTCGACACCCAGGGACGTCAAATGTAGGCACCGATTGCCAGCGTCTTCACCGTATGGTGCAGGACTACCTAGGGGCAAGGGCAGACCTGGATACCTTTCCAGCAGATGATCCACTGGCTTATTGGGTGTTGAGATTGGATCACTGGCCAGAACTTTGCTAATATGCTATGCAGCTACTAGGTTGCCCTTCATCTAGCGTGCTTTCCGAAAGCACGTTCAGTGCCGCTGGAGGTTTTTTCACAGACAAAAGAGTGCGTCTGTCCACTGACTCTGTAGACCGGCTGACATTTATAAAAATGAATCAGTCCTGGATCAGCAGTTATCAATCCCCTGATGCTGACGTAACGGAATAGATCGGGGATGTCTTCTGCATGCACAAAACCTCCAGCACTGAACTCTTCCACAATACCACAAAAGGGTTACGGTGTGAATGCACTTGCTGCAATGAAAGGCACAATATTTGGCTGCACTGACGCCTGTGCCAGATTTATATCATTTTAATTTTTTGAACAGCAGGGTCCAACCCTGCACTCTTCCACAATACCACAGAGGGGTTACTGTATGATGATACTTGCTGGCCTGGCACCAAAGGCACACTATCTGGGTGCACTGACGCCCATTACCAGATAAAAAACTTTTCAATATAGGACCGCAAGGTTCACCCCTGCATTCTTCCACAATACCACAGAGGGGTTACTGTATGATGATACTTGCTGGCCTGGCACCAAAGGCACAATATCTGGGTGCACTGACGCCTTGACTAGAATCATATCTTTTCAATATAGGACCACATGGTCCACCCCTGCACTCTTCCACAATACCACAGAGGGGTTACTGTATGATGATACTTGCTGGCCTGGCACCAAAGGCACAATATCTGGGTGCACTGACGCCTTGACCAGAATCATATCTTTTCAATATAGGACCACATGGTCCACCCCTGCACTCTTCCACAATACCACAGAGGGGTTACTGTATGATGATACTTGCTGGCCTGGCACCAAAGGCACACTATCTGGGTGCACTGATGCCCATTACCAGTTAAAAAACTTTTCAATATAGGACCACATGGTCCACCCCTGCATTCTTCCACAATACCACAGAGGGGTTACTGTATGATGTTACTTGCTGGCCTGGCACCAAAGGCACACTATCTGGGTGCACTGATGCCCATTACCAGTTAAAAAACTTTTCAATATAGGACCACATGGTCCACCCCTGCATTCTTCCACAATACCACAGAGGGGTTACTGTATGATAGTACTTGCAGGCCTGGCAACAAAAGCACAATATTTGGGTGCACTGCCACTGATGCCTGTATCAGATTCATATCCTCAGAGGGGTTACGGTGTGATGGCACCGTTGGGGACGCTAAAGGACCAATTTTGAAGCACTTATTGTTATTTCATCCAAAGCCTGCATAAGTTTCACAATAATTTAGCCAAAAAAATCAGTAAAAATTTTCTGCGTGTACGAAAATGTCTCCTCTTTTGATACAGACTGCCGCCCCAAGCAGTTGTTTATGGATAGATTAAAGGAAAAGCATTTACCGTCATTTGAAACGTCATTTTTTTGTTTTTAAGTGTTTCTATACATCCTAGAAATTCACCACTTCCCAGGCAGGTTATGGGGACCTCCTAGGCACGATATTTGAAGGAATTTTTTGTTTTTATTTTTAACCCTTATTTCATGGAAAACTCACTGTCCCTTTAAAAACTTTTTTTTTTACTTTTGACCTTGTTTCCTGTCCCCTAGGGCACTACCTGGACCCCCATACACCTTTTATGGCAAATATCTAGCATATATGCCATCTTGGAGGGCACTCTAAAAACCAAATTTTCAGCCCCATTGACTTGCATTGAGTTCGAGTTCGGGTTCGGGTTCAAAACCGTACATTTGGGAAGTTCGGGTTCGGGCCCAAACCGAACTCGGGGGGTGTTCGGCTCATCCCTACCTAGGGTCACTTACCCTAACATTATTGCTCACATAGCTGAGCGCTAACGTTAGAGTTATGTATGTAATAGGGTCAATATGTATATATTTAATTTATAATGTTCTAGAATGTTTTTGAACTCAGACTAGAAATGTATAGGATTAGTTTTTCTATGATTTGGAGAAATGTGTTTAAAAATGACTCTCTTTCCAGCTGTGTAAAATGCATAAGCATAAATCTTCTGCACATGTGTCAGATCATATAACATATTTATAACATATGCAAACATAGGAAATATTGTATAACAGACAAATTTATTTAGTGGTGAGAAACAAGTGGAAATAGATTTTTATTTCTCTGGTAATTTGTTGTAACAGATTAATTTCCACGACTTAGGGAGTTTATTGTTACAGAAAAAATGGACCTTGTTACCGACCAATTACAGTGATTATAAAACAATTTACTCCGGCATGCACTCATTAACTCGTTTGCTTTATAATGCAGAAACAAAAATAAAATGTTGCTATGTTTTTATTCTCCCTAGGGATTTGCATTCCTGTTGCAGAAACAATTCTGACGGCTCACATACCAGAACTGGAAGGACGTCCGAAAAGTTCGAGAAAAAATGGTCACGTGTCTAACAAGGAACTTGGATGGCAAAATCTTGGGAAGCATAATTCAAAGCTTCCCCACATAAAAGGTAAAAGATCTACTTTACAATTTTGAAACACGTAGGACTATTCACTTAATTGCACGTTGTGTTATCTTGAGACTTGACATGGAAGCATTTCATCCAAAATAATATTCACGATAAAGCAAATCAAAATCGAATGCATGTTGATTTATTGTTTTCCAACCAATGGTCCTATTCCAACTGAGCCATTTATATAGGCACACAAATGTGTAAACTGTATGCAAGCTGTTATCCATTTGCAGCTCGGTATTAACTCTTACAATGCTGAGCCATTTAACACAAGTTTGACTGTTTCGGCCGATCACGGCATGCATGGACGCAGTCAGCAGCTCGTCCACATATGGGAAACAATCCTGATGACGTGCTGAGCACGTCCTCAGCATTGAAGGGTTTAACAGCACTTTTATAACTGAGTTGGCACAGGGCCCTATTCTAATATTGACTATAAAAAGGAGCCGGTAAAGGAACAAGAATCAACGCAAGCCGATTTCACTTACCAGCTCCATTTTCCCGCACCAATTCCAACTCAGCTGCAGTTGTGGTCAATGTCATTGAGTGGTACCGGTAAGTTGTATCACACCGAATGACTAAGGGCTCTATTAAAATCTTCGCGCAAACGTTGACGCGTGTGCAAAAATGCATTAACGCAAGGGGCAAAAGCCTTTGCGCTGAACGTCGTATTACAATGTCCACGCAAAAAATGCGCGTTAACGTCTACCGCGGGTCAACCTGCGTGAACACTGCGTGAGCGTACCGTACTGCACGCGTCCTATACTTATCATTGTGAGCGCAAATGCGTTTGTGCGCTGGTATGCGGATGGTATTACCATCTATGTGCATAATTGTAACATCTTTGAAAAGCTGGTGTTAATGGCAAATCTGAACGTTCTGGCCGAAACCAAATATACCAGCCCAAAAAAACGCTACAGCCAAGTATAGTTACACATTCTACGCATACCCAAACAATAAATTTGAGTTGTGTGTGTTTTTTTTATTGATGCAGCATATATACTCAGATTGGCTTTGGCAAAAACGTAATGTGAGACAATTGTGGTTCTTAATTCTGATTGGCTGAATCGCATGAAAAACAGTCCGCACACTGATTTCTGCGCAACTTTGCTGCGCGCGCGTTTTTGCATGTCCGTTTTACGCGCGGTATTTTTTGACGGATGAAAAAATGCGCGAGGATTGTAACACCAGCATTGTTTTACTCGCGTTAACGTTTAACGCTGCGCGCAGAAATTCACGCATTCTGCGTGCGTTTTTGCATGAAGAATGTAATCGAGCCCTAAGTGCGCTATCACCTGTTGTGAGCTAAAATGCCACTGCTAAAGAAAAAATTTAGAGCGAGTCACTAAACTTAGCATCTGACAACCTACCAACAGATCATCTTGACAGCGGGAGTCTGTGTACAAGGTCATTTTGCACACGCTAGGGAACTGCTAAGACCCGGGCTGAGACTGTTTTTTTCCAGTGCAGAGTGCCGGGCCATACCTATCCCCCGCCCTCACAAGCTTCTATAATTATGAACACATCCAGCGAAAAGCCCTCACTCCCCTGCATTATTAAAATCCTCCAAGGTGGCCGGATCATCCATGATTTGATGCACACATATATTAATTAAGGCTGATGGGCATTGCATGATAAATGCCACCCAACAGCATGTAGAATCTTTACACTGCATTTAATAGATCCAAAAGGAAGGCCAGGTGAGCGACAATATTTTCCCTGCTGCAACATATAAATAATACATGTTTCAGGGCAAGACTTATCCATGTGTTCCTTTAAACATGGTCCAAACGGTCACCTAATAATTCAACTGCTTCCATACTATGAATAACCCCCAGCATAAAATGTCTAAAATTAGGGAATATATTAGAATTAGGATATATGTGGATAAAGGATACATTTATAATAGAGCCGACTGCAACAGCAGCGACATTGCTGACCAGATCCATTACTATGGTGCATGGGGCAAGAGAACACCTGTGCTGCATTCCATTCAAGTGCCTGTTAATTGCCTGTTAATTTTGGGCGAAGATCTGTTTTTGTGTGTTTTGGAGTTAACACCAGGGTTGAGCAGTATGCAAATTTTCATGATTAGTGTCCCTCCAGAAATTAGCGCTGGCACCAAGTGATCTGTTACAAAAGCACTGGAGATCTTTAGCGCTCCCTATGTTAAGTATAGGATGTGGAAAGTACAGTAAGCTCGCGCTATGAATCGCTAATAGCGACTCGCTAAATGATTTTTCCTGTTTCTAGCGAGAGGCAAGCGATCTGTTGGTCAGGCGTTAGACTCATTTAGCCTGGCGCTAACACAAAAACATGACGACGCTAGGGTTGGGTCACACCAGGTGATAGTGCCCAAAAGGTATAAGCCTGGCTCAGCTTTGTCCTTTCTCATAGCCCTTAAATGCCAAGTGTGTGAAAGATTGGGGATAAATACTATGGGTGCAAGGGTGTGTTGCGGGGGAAGCCTGGAGGGCAACCACCTCAAGCAGCATGTCAGGAGAAGCAGCAGTGGGCACTTGATGAGCATGTATCAAGGGAGTATATTTAAATGGAAACAAAGTAGCAAAACAAGAGGACATAGTCTTAGATTAGAGGGGCAAAGGTTTAAAAGTAACATCAGGAAGCATTATTTTACTGAGCGGGTGGTGGATACATGGAACAGCCTTCCAGTAGAAGTGGTAGAGGCCAAAACAGTAATTGAATTTAAGCAAGCATGGGATAGGCATAAGGCTATCCTAAACAAAAGATAAATCCAGGTAAAGTATCCATGTAATTGGGCAGACTAGATGGGCCGAAAGGTTCTTATCTGCCGACATTTTTCTATGTTTCTATGTATGCTGCCTGTAATATTCCGGTGACCACAGCAAATAATGCCCACTGGCAATGATGGGCTGTACATAAAGGAGGTGGAATAAGAGAGGTTGTTTGGAAGTGAGAGTAGTTTAGGAGACACAAGGTGGAGTGATAAAATGAGAGAAGAGTTAAAGTCATAATGGATTATGAGCAGTGTAAGAGGGGGGTTGGTGTGGATGGACATAAGTGTTGAACTACCAAATATTATACTGGGAATTTTGGTATAAAAAAATTCTTGGATGCCATTAACAACAGGAATGCCATTGGGTCTGAAGCATATAAGGACAAGCAATGAAAAAATATATACAAATCATTAAAGTAATGCATCCTCTTTGTTTTCATTTCACAGCGTACTAATTTATTTTCTATCTAATAACACCTGTTTTTATCAATTTTATCTGCATAAAAATGACCCAACAGCCACATAATTGCTGATGAGAATCATGTTTTGCAGACAAATGCCATTGAAACCATAACTTAATACGCAGCACAAAACCATAAAGCATGCTTAGGGTTTTTTTTGCTTAGCTCTGTAATGCACCATATGTCTCCAATAAATCACAGTTACATATTTCTTCTCGTGCAGGTGTGTTCCTTGGAATTTCAGGCTTTGGAATTGTGTAGACTGTTGTGGTTTCCTGATTGTGTACACAAATTAACAATGTTTATGTGTGTAAGCAAATGTTGTTTGTTTGCACATTTATTAACTCGAGGATATTTATTTACTATATAGCAACGCTTGATTGCATGACTTCATACACAGCTCAAATTAAACATTGCTACAACTTTTCTTCTCAATTGACAATAACACAGAATTTCTCTTGTTTTCGCTGAAAATATGACAGTTTAACTTGATCCACTGTAAATTATACAGAATGACAAATCCAATTAACACATACAGACTCCAGCACTGGTTTGAAGGCTTGTGAAAAATAAAATAAAAAAGAGAAGCCAGCAATGAAATTAATACTTCTCTGAGCTTTTCGGGATAACAGAGTGCCCTAACGCATTAAAATGGTCCACGTCCTTAAGGTCGGGGTCAGACAAGTGCACTATGTATGCCCTTACTGACGTGCCTCCCGGCATCCGTCACAGTGTTGTGATGCTTCGACGGGGCTGGCCACATGCTGTAGCGCACGCACGAATTGTGTGCGCTACAGCGGCCGTGCTCCAGCCATGCTGAAAGCCTCCCCATCGAAGTGCTATGACGCGCGGTCAACAGGGCTGCAAAGCACGATCCTCATAGACGTTCCTTCCGCTCGTAAAAAAAAACTCATCTGACCCCAGCCTCAGTTTCTGCATAAACATGAATGGGGGAATTTCAGGTAGTCTCTGCATATGATAATATTCTTCAATTTCAGTGTTTCTAAGAATATATCATAATTCAGTGGAGTTAGTTTAAATTGAAGTATCTTGAAAAAACGAATTCTGGTGCCTCTGGCAACTTGGCACCCGCCTGGGAAGAGGGAGAATCTTTAAAAAGGAATACCTCTATTTTTCACAGTATATACTGTAGGTCCACCAAAAAATGTGACCCTATATAAAGGAAGGCATGCCCTGTCACATGGGAAAAAATCATTTTGCACATGACAGGTGCATTTAAGAAAAATAATATCACAGCATATAGTTTTGAATAAAAATGTCTTGTTCTTTGATAGTATCCTACTTGATTATAGGAGGTTTTGAAGGGACGCCTCACTTCTGGAGATTGCACCTTGTCTTTTTTTCAGTGTGCAGGACTGCTGTGTTGGGTTTTGGTACAATTGTTCTATGATAGTGACATTCAAAGGCAACTTGCACATCCTTGTAATAGATGGAGTAGCATTTGGTTAAGTCAAGTCATACTGTATGACAAACTCAAAACTCTAGACATGCGCAGAGGTTGTGCCTGGTGTGCCCAGGCACACCCTAATGTTGGGTGAAGAGGTCCTCTTTCACCTCCTACATTGATATTTTAGATGTCCCTTACTTGGTTCATGATGAAAAACGGTATCTCAGATTTAGAAGGTTTTGCTCAAAATACACATTTTTTATTAGCAATAACAAGCCTGTAATCAAAGTTTTAAATTAATACAGGTTCCGGTGGTGTAATGTAATGGGCTGAAATGTAATGGGCTGCGCACACCAGTGACACTAACATTATCTCCTGTTAATTAATGTGATTGCTTGGCTAAGTCACCTGTACATTGAGCAACGAGGATCTTTTTCTCTTCTTCACTTCTTAGCTTTCATAATTATTTAGCATTTTAAATCACTTTATAATCGCCATCAGTGGACGAGTAAAAGACATTTAAGCAAAGTTTCACTGCTCCGTGAGGCCCCGTTCATCCAAAAGGCTGACAGTGAGTGGATGCTGGATAGCCTTTCTGAGGCTGAGATCCAAAACTAGTATTGCTCAGTTACACACATTTCTGAACCTAGAAACATAGAAACATAGAAAAATGTCGGCAGATAAGAATCTTTTTGGCCCATCTAGTCTGCCCAATTACATGGATACTTTACCTGGATTTATCTTTTGTTTAGGATAGCCTTATGCCTATCCAATGCCTGCTTAAATTCAATTACTGTTTTGGCCTCTACCACTTCTACTGGAAGGCTGTTCCATGTATCCACCACCCTCTCAGTAAAATAATGCTTCCTGATGTTACTTTTAAACCTTTGCCCCTCTAATCTAAGACTATGTCCTATGAGCATTCAGCCAGCCGGCTCGTAATGTTGCTTCATGAAGAAGAGCTTCATGCATTTCGGTGGCAGAGCACAGGGAGACACAATGGGAAACCACAGAGTGGGACAAAAGGCAAATTTAAACATTCCATGAGAAAAAAACAGTGCGCTACCCAGAAGGGGATGAGCGTTAACCCCTAATTTTTTTGTAATTGTTTTTTTTTATATATAGGATGTCTTTTTAAATATATATCAAGGGTTATTTAAAAAACTGATTTAAACGTTTGTATTTTCTCGTGTTAGGCTAATATTTGTATGACTATACTGTGACTGTTATTTGTATTATATACACTTACATGCTGAGTTAAATGAGAGGCATGCATATTTTCTGAATTCAACATTTCAGATCACATTTTATAAATACGTTTATCCCCAGCTGTTTATTTTAAATCAGTCAATATCCTTCTTTTCCCCAAAACACAGTAACATATAGATCTTATTTGAAACTTGACTTGGCTATACAGTAACACAGAGATCTAAACCAGATTAAATCATCTGTCCCTTTAATATCTTTCTGCAGGACATGAAGGAGACCCATGCCTTCGGTCATCTGACTGTATGGAAGGATTCTGCTGCGCACGTCATTTTTGGACCAAAATTTGTAAACCTGTATTACACCAAGGAGAAGTGTGCACCAAATTAAGAAAGAAAGGCTCCCACGGTTTGGAGATTTTTCAGCGCTGTGACTGTGCTAAAGGGCTTTCTTGTAAAGTATGGAAAGATGCCACATATTCTTCAAAATCAAGACTTCACATCTGCCAAAAAATTTGAGCTTTTGTTGGGAAGTCGTTGTTACAACAGACTGTTTGGTAACAGAAAGGACAGTAAAAATATGGACTTTGGTATTGAAAGTAAACACTGAACTGAAATGGAATATACAGTGGACTGGAGCTATTACAGTTTATTACTAGTGTAAATAATCCATTGCCGACGGTGTCATTTTATACAAAAAATATTATTTTAGCAGTGCATGCACACTGATTTTTATAAAATGTTAAACCATTAATAATGTAGAAATAATCTATTTTTGTGTATGTTGTCAAATTTCTCGATAATTTTCAATATTTAGTGGCATGGTTGGATTTATAACCACCCACCCGTAACAAAGCTCTCACTCCTACAGATTGTTGAATGCACAATGTCACCAAATATATTCGTCGTCTGACTGTAAAAGCCAACTCATTAATGGAAAATAAAACATGCCATTTATTGACAAGAGCGAGACTAGTTTCAAGCTAAATATATTTTTCTCTTTTCTTAGACATGCAGATGGTTAATAAAATGCACGTTGCTGTTTTAATTTGATCATATTGGCACAGGATGTATGAACATTTGTTTTCAGCAATTTTTGATAGGGGTATGGTTACAGCATTGTATTACAATCAATCAGATTGAATCACCATGATATTGTATCTTGTTCTTTGTGAAGAAAACTGGGCCCTATTCCAGCTGTCTGTAATAAAGAGTAATTAATGGAAAAAACCAACAAGAGATGTCATCCATTAGTGTCTCCCTATTACCTGCTCTATTACTAGTGAGCCGCCATAATAGTGGACTTTTCATATATGAGAGCAGCTAACAGCTACCTGCATCAATGCCACACGCCACCGCTGACAGTGTTTGCTGCAGTTCATAGGGCTCCATGGAAACCAGAGAGTGGCGCACTCTGATATTGCATGTATGTGAACTCATAGGACCAGCAGAAATACACTGGGAACTATTTCTTGTCGAGGCAGAGGATAGTGGACATGAGCATTTTTGGTTCTTCTGAATGCAAATTCGGATGAAAAAATGCTATGTGGGAGCACTGGAAATTCCAAGTCATCAAAATATTGAAATGAAATCATCCAACATTTATTGAGCAAGATTAATATGAAATTATTTGAGTTAATGTACCGGCTGGATGGAGTAGAGGTAACATCGCTGCTCTATAACTGTGGAGACACAGGTTTGAATCCCGGCCAGAGCACTTCTCTGGTAAGTGTCCTTGGGCAAGACACCTAACGGTACATACTCACCACCCAAGACATACTTGAAAACAAGAGAAATCTCATTGTATCCTTCGGTTAAAATACTTTCTCAAAACAATTGGTGTTATTCAGTTTGCTGAAAAGAATTGCAGTTTAGTTCAATACTAACCCTATAAGTAATGCTAATACCATCAGAACGAGTAACTGTAATCCTAACCCTAATCTTAAAACAAACAGAACCAGTTACCCTAACCCTAATACAAGCAGAAATAGTATCTTTATCTCTAAACCTAACAGTAACCCTAAAAGAAAGTTTAGCCTTAATCCTAAAATAAATAAACCCTGTAAACGTAACTCTAAAACAAACAGAACCTGTACCAGTAAATGTAACTGTAATCCTAACCTTTTTAGCAGAACCCATAATTTTAACTATACTCAACCATAATTAGTGTTTCCTGTACATAGTATAGGATGTGGTAATTTACAGTTGGAAGCTGAAGAGCCAAGAAACAATTGGTGTTGTCTCAGCTGGAATAGGATGCGAGTCCTTATGTATAATGACTCCACTCATTAAACTTAACAGCTCATTTGTTGTCCTTAAGGCTTCGTTTGGAACAAGGCTACTAGGTTTAATACAAAGCCTCTACATGGCCTTTAGAATCAAGATGAACACTAATTAATAACTGAAATCATGTTGAATGCATACTGTTACTTTATTTCCCAAAATTGTATTATTTAAGTTTTGTAAGACAGATCATCGTAACTTCTGAGTTTGTTGGTTTGGAATTTTTTTTATCTATCTAAAAATGGTATTGTAAAATGTGCAATGGAGTTTAATATACTCACATTGCAATGACAGCTTTTTTTTCTTCAGTTCACATAATACAGTAATAATCCATATCAATACAGTTAACATTGGTCAATCCACTTCTTTTAGGCTCTATATGTATTCGACTTTATCTTCCAAGATACATTTTCTGGATTCGGTACTTTGGATTTTTCCCTTTTTTATAGAATACAGTGGTGCACACTGTTTGAACATAGACACTTGCTAATTCCAAAAGTTACTGTATGTTAATTTTATTTATATTGGCATGGCTAGAAAAATAAAATATTCATATTTGTAGACATATGGAGTGCGTTTCCTAATTTTGAATGGAAAGCTGTTTAAAATCTGCAATGCAACTAAAAGTATTTGGGCTAGATTATCTACTGACCGCTGTAACATTCGGATATGTAAGCGTTAACGTCAGGATAGGTGACTTTAACACATGCACCCTATATTACCTTCCTGACGTTAAACACAGTAAAATCCCGTTAGCACAGCGGTGATTGTGCTAGCTTGCTCAAACTTACTGTACTTTAGACATGTGCATTCGTTTTAGTACTAAAACGATTTAGTCCGAATTTTGGGATAATTTAGTTTTAGTATGACTCAAGAGAAACGAAACTGCTCAGTACAAAAAACGAAAGAAACTAAAATAAAATGCACTACATTTTAGTTTCAGTCCTTTTTGTGATATTACATTGATGAGTGAAGGAGACCAGCAATGAAGAGCGCAACATCGCAACATCAAAGTTCTGCACCCTCCACATGCCAATGCAGTAGGATGTTCTATACAGAGAGGGGCATTAATTAATGCAGGAGGATGTTCTATACATTATACAGAGAGGGGTATTAATGCAGGAGGATGTTATATACGTTATACAGAGAAAGGTATAAATTGAGGAGAATGTTCTATACAGAGAGGGACATTAATGCAGGAGGATGTTATCTACATTATACAAAGAGGGGTATTAATTAATGCAGGAGGATGTTCTAAACATTATACAGAGAGGAGCCTTTTTTTTTAGCCCTTTAAATCCAGTGGCGGTGAGCGCTGAGATCGGCTGCTTGTTACATTATATCTCAGTACAATGTATCAGGCTCAGTTGTTACAGTAACTGACTGTAACAGCGCTCAGAGTTTCAGAAAAACAAGGAAATAATATTGTTCTAACCTCTTACATATAAAAATATTATTTACTAGTTTTACAGAAACTCTGAGCGCTGTGATGAGCAGCAGTCAGTTACTGTAACAGCTTTGCCTGACACGGGGCAGTATTACAATGTTGGTGCTAACTTAACCTGTTGTAAACTGAAAACCTCCATAGGCTATAATGGCTCTGGGAAGGTTACAACAGCTCTGGTTAAGTTAGCACCAACTATGTAATATGGCCCACATTGTGCTGAGAGTGAGAGATACTGTAACAAGCAGCGATCTCAGCCCTCTGAGGAGCCACCACACAATAGTAATTGTATCCACTGGTTTTCGGATGAACGAAATTAGTTTTCATACTAAAGAACTGAAAACGAATTTCTTTAGCAACTAAATAAATTGCATTTTAGTACTAATCCATTAGTTCAAAACGAAATTTTGTGCTGTGCACATGTCTACTGTACTTTGCACACCCTATACTTAGCATGGGTTGCTCAACCAGTAATTAGCGTTAGGATAAGTGAGTTAATACAAACTCTTAAAGCTAATTACTGCACCGACGGGTTAACAAAATTTTTACTGTGTTCGAAAAGCTGATGGTAAATGACTCTGCTTTTGCAGAACCATTTGGCAGCATCTAAACCCCACAATAAATCTGATACTCACTTCTCATCCCGCGGTGAGAACGGTGGCCCGATCCTTGCCACTGGGAGCAGATTGAGAATGGGAACAAAAAGTCCCCAGTCTCCCTCCACGATCAATCCGGCACTGCGTGATGTTGCGAGATCGCTTGGCTCGCGGCCCTGAAGTGGAGCCCTCCATGGAGTCCTATGGCGTGAAAGCGCTACTGCGAGTATCACAAGGGTAGCGCTTCATTCTGGGGCAAGATGCTGAAGCAGCGCCTTCCCTGGAATCTCACGCTAAAGTGTGGACGCAATGGAGAAACATGCCTTTGCAGGTTTTACCTGTTAGCGTCCCCATTTTAGCGTGAGCAATGTATTCGGGTCCTTTAAATTAGAAAATGAAGAAAATGCTTTGTTTCATCTGGGTGTATGAGCAAAGTATTGTCGATCCCCATTTCTATCTGAAAAACATGGGACTTGCATTTCTCTGCATTCAAAATCCTCAGTCTCTGTTATTAACGCAGAGCGGCCCTCTAACAGACACAGACCTGATTGTTGCACCACAATTCCCCTCTCATAGTAATAGAGATTAGCTAATGCATGAGGAACTGGAAATAGGAAATGTGGATGGAGGTAGAGGAGTAATTTGCTTGATTTGAGGGCAATGTTTGTGATTCAGTCTCCCATCGCTAATTGGTTATGAAGGGACTCCGCAGAGCACTGGCGTGCGCAACCTGTTGCATTAGGGTGTGCACCCATAGAACATTTATTAACTGAAAACTTATTTTTAGAAGATTTTGCACAAAATTCACAATTTTCCATTAGAAACAAGGAGATAGACAGTTTTTATGTTATTCATCATGAATCAGCTAAGAGACCTCTAAAATTATTATTTATTATTATTCTTTATTTATAAAGCGCCAGCATTTTCCGCAGCGCTGTACAATAAGCACAGTATAGACAGGGTTACAATACATTGAACAACATTTGACAAACAGTACAGGAGAGGAGGGCCCTATTCCCGTAGGAACTCACAATCTGGGAGGGTTGGGGTTGGAAACAGGAGGAGAGGACTGTAAGGTGAGAGTGATTGATGGTTGCGTCAGTGAGTTGGGTGGTAGGCTTCCCTAAATAGGAATGTTTTAAGGGAGCGTTTGAAGGAAGAGAAGTTAGGGGACAGTCTGACAGTACGAGGAAGAGCGTTCCAGAGAGTGGGGGCTGTCAATGTAGGAGGTGAAAGAGGACCTCTTCACCCAACATTAGGTTGTGCCTGAGGTATTCCTGGCTCCATACAGAGAAGTCTGCAAACTTGGTAGTTTTACACATTGGTCAAGGTTATGTAAAGATAGAAGGAGGACCAATGTCTGTGAGAGATATACACCAGAGAGAAGACAAAGATTTAAGCGTTTCTTGGCTAATATTCATTTGTCAGCTTTACAAGTTAAATTCTGTGATAATTTCTGCAATCAAAATGCAGTTAAATGGCTCATTGCATTGCTACGGCAAAAATTGTTACTCACTTTCTGAATTAGTGCAGATGGTATACATTATTGTGCTCCACAACATATATTGTTTACAATATGAAAAGGAAATTACTTTTCTTCTAAACATTTTATAACTTCTGGATTGCATTTTTTCCGTTACTATGTAAAATGTAGCGATTGTTGAGTAAAGGGCTGGATTGCAATCTTAGCTGAAAACCAAATACCGCTTAAACATATATAACCGCGATGAAACAAAATCTATAACTATATATAAATATTTGTTGTTTATTTTAGCCCCATTCTTCACAAGTGTTTGTCTTATAAAGCACTATTAAATATACCTCATACAAAATTTCTATATAGAAGAACAATCCTCCGATGGGATTTTTGGTTAGCCTGCCTGTGTTAGGTTGGTAAATTGTATGTCTTTTAATTAACCTAGGGAACTTGTTGAAAACTATTTACTCACAATCGAGTGGGATAACACTATCAAGAATAAAGTATCTGATCTAACACTATAGATACAAACACTAGGGGCTCTATTCACTAGTGAACGGTAACTGTAGCGTTCAGATGAGTAAGCGTTATCGCTAGAATAAGTGACATTAATGCATGCCCCCATATGAGATCCCTAACCTAGACCTGCGAAAGTCCGTTAGCTCATCAGTGATGCGCTTGCTTCCACGAGCTTACTGTACTTTGCACATCCTATACTTAACATTTGAAGCGCAATCAGTAATTAGCGTTTGATAAGTAAGGTATTACAAAGTCCTACCGCTAATTACCACAGCGATGTGCAAACCAAAAATTTAGCGACACCTAAAAGCTACTGCTAACTGATTGCTCTTTTGCTAAATCATTTAGCAACCCCTAACAACCCCCCTAATAAATTCGATACTTCTCATCCCGCAGCGAGAAAGGTGGCCAAATCTGCCGCTTCTATTTGCCGGGAGAAGAGTGAGACTGGGGATAAATAGTTCCCGGTCTCCCTCCGCATTCACTTTGCAGCGCTGCATGATCACGTGGCCCAGCAGCGCAACACTCCATGGAATCCTACGGACTCGAGGAGGTAATACTCACAGCAGCGTGTAAGCACTACCACGAGTATCACTGAGGGTAAGCTGCGTTCCAGGGCAAGGTGCAGTGGTGGCGCAGGCCCCAGAATCTAACGCTAAAATGGGGACGCAATGGGGAAACCTGCAGGTGCAGGTTTTCCCCGTTAGCATCCCCATTTTAGCGTTAGGTAGGGAATAGGACCCTAAGTGGGAAAATCTACTCAACCCCACAGTTAAGAAAACACCAACTAATATATAGTTTTTTTCCTCAATGTAGAGCTTTGATTGGTCATTTGCAGTTATGACACTGTAGGTCCATCAGGTCTATTCACTAAAGGGGAAATCCAAGAGAATAAGCAGGAGAAGTGAAAATTCTGTCAAAATAGAAAAATTCTCCAATTTATCTCACTTTCCAAATTGGCTATTTGGTCTAGATTGTTCTCTTCTCCTGCCAGTTCTCCTGAGTTTCACCTTTTAGTGAAAAGACCTGCATGTGTTGCTGGAGCATTTTAAACATACATATATTTTAAGAGAGAGTCATTTTCAACAGGACCTATCCATCAGTGAGGAGGACAGCATAATCCTCCACCTTCTCTCACCCCAAGCACATAAGAGGTTATTCAGAGAGCATTTCGGTGTTATCTCGTTCCCCGCACTTCGGGGAATCAAATTACCTGACCCTGCGATGAATTCAGCATTCACCATAGGGTCCCCGAAGTGTAGGGAAAACCCGCCGACCGCATCCCAAAATCTGCTGCAAAACCACCAGATCGAACGGAAAAATGTCGCAAAACCCCGAAAAAACACTGCACACGTCCGAAAAAAGCCAACCATCCACTGCAAAACCACTTAAAAAAAACCTGAACGTGTCCAAAAAAAGTCGACGATCCACCAAACATAGCACCGATGAGCCACCAGAAAAAGCCGACAAGCCGACGAATAAAAGAAACAAAAAAACAAAACAATTGTAAATTTCAAATTTGAAACGCTGTTTGCAAAACATAACTACTGGACAAAAATGTCTGGAATTAACATATAAGGTTCTATGACTAATAATAAAAAGACCTTACAGAAAAAAGAAAAACGCTATAAAAAAAAGGTTTTGCTTAAAAAATCCCAAAAAAGTCTTACAAGATCCTGGAGACTTTTTACTGCAGATTAAAAGAATAAACGGTTTATTAGATATTGGGTAAAAACGGGAATATTTTTAAATTGAAACCTATGGGATTCCCCTTATTAAATCTGCCGAATGAAACCACCGAACACCAGGAATAGATTAACCATTGCTTCTCTATGGGGATTTCACTGCTGTCAAACAGGTACCATAATTGCTGGCAATTCGCCAAAATTTGGCAAAGTGCCTGCTTTTCTAAATGGCCACGAAAAATGTCACCGTACGAGGGAATTCACTGTTCAGGGCCATTTTGGGGCCAGATCGTCTCTTTGTGAATAACCCTGTTAATTGTCTGTAACAGAGTGAAATTGGAAGAGCTGCCTAAACATATATGTAAATGTGCTCATTCTAAAATTCCCATATATTTATGCTTTACAGAAATATGTTGAAAGGTTGAAAATACTAGGTAGTGTCCCATATAGCAAAAGAATATAAAAATATTTATCTTAAAGTGGGCATAATACCTTAACCTCCTAATGTTATTCCCGAGTGTGGCTCGGGGTTAACTTTCAGTGCTGAAAGCTGTAACCCCGAGCCACACTCGGCTGGATACAGTACCTGTTCCTGCGCTCCCTCACCGACCACTGCAGTCTCCTCCGGCGATCGCGACCTCATACTTCCTGATCCCCTTCTCGCGAGAAGGGAACCAGGAAGTGTGAGAGTCGCGATCGCTGGAGGAGACTGCGGGGGACAGCGAGGGAGCGCAGGGACAGGTGATGTATCCAGCGTCATCCCGAGTGTTTTGCTCGGGGTTACCGCTTCCAACATAGGAATTTAACTCCGAGCCACACTCGGGAATACCGCTAGGGGGGCAAAAAAAAAATAAAAAAATGGAATGATTCTGACATCTAAATCAGATGTCAGAATCATAACGCCAGGGAGGTTAATGTGGATAATACAGTAACACCTTGTATCTGTTCAGTACAGGGATTTTCAGCAAATAGGGTTTTATATGATAGATTTTTTTTAAATTGTATTTACTACGCAAACTCAAATTTACTTGTTTTTGGTCATTAAGGGGTTAATCAGGATATTACAGTGTGAGATGAAGACAATTTCTCAGCTAATGTTGACATTACACACTGTAACAAAAACGTAAGAATATTTTAAATTATTTTTTATTTACACCTATCAATAATCCTTGTAATTAAAAGTAACAATTCACTGTTAGATCGATTGTTTTGTTATTATTTACAATGTTGTCTTAATCACTTGTAATGTAAACTGCAGGCACAAAACACCATTGATTCATATATCTTTCTATTCAGCTTGACTATCCACTTGGTGAACATTTTGTTACCATTTGGGCCCCTTTTGTCAAAGCAATGACTGCCAATTGGACCTGATATGAGGCATTCGTGTGCTCGGAATTTTATTTCTCTGGGATTCAAGCCAAGACCACCATATTCAATTTACTTCACTTAGATGTTTTAGCATCACTTCATCAGATTGGTTTTCTTTCCTTCAAGTTACTGTATAACTGGCTGCAGACCAGGGTGCTTTGGGTCAAAGATTACAGGACTGTCAATAAATTGACATGCTATAGTGGTTCAGTTACTCGATGATAACTTATTTTGACTAAGCTACTTACAGCTTACCATGGTTTTGTTCTAAATTCTTTATAATAGTCTGGAATTTCTAATTACTTCCAACGAGACTAGATACACAGATAGATGGACAGAAAGAATAACAAAGCAATGTCTTTTATTTTCATAAATATTTTTATGATAACAGCAATTCCTCAATTCTGTTAAATGAAACCATTAGAATCCACAGCAATTGTTTTGCTGATAAACACTGATCAGCCACAACAATAAAACAATCAGAGGTGAAATGAAGAACATTGATTATATCGTTCCAGTGGCACCTGTCAAGGGGTGGGATATATTAGGCAGTTAGTGGTCAGTCAGTTATTGAATTTCATGTGTTAAAAGCAGGAAAAATAGGCAATGTGAAAAGATCTGAGTGACTTTGGCAAGGCCCAAATAGAGAAAGCTAGAAGACTGGATCTGAGCATCTCCAAAACGGCCAAAAATGGGGTGTGCCCAGTATGCAGTGGTTACTACCTACCAAAAATGGTGCATTGAGGAAGAGCCAGTGAAGTGGCATCAAGGTCATTGTCTATCAAGGCTCTTTAATGCATATGTGGAGTGAAGACGACAACATTAAAACAACCTGCCTAATATAGTGTAAGCCCCCCTCATGGTGCCTAAACAGCTCCGATGCATCGAAGGCAGGGACTCCACAAGACCTAAGAACGTGTCCTGTGTTATATTGGACAAAGACATTAGCATTAAATTATATAAGTCCTACAAGTTGCGGCCTCCGTAGAGGTTTGTTGTACCAGAGCATACCACAGATGCTCAGTCGGATTGAGATCTGGGGAATCTGGAGGCCAAGGTCAAACCTTTTCCATGTTCCACAAACCATTCCTGAACATTTTTTGCAGTGTGGCCGGGTGCATTATCCTGCTGAAAGAGGTCACTGCCATGAATGGGTATACCTGGTCTGCAACAATCTCTAGGTAGGTGGTACATGTCAAGTGTGTTCCTTCTGACACTTCTTTATTATGTTTTTCAGCATTTTTTCAGCAGCATTCCAGCATTATGTTTCTCAGCACTTTGACCCACTGTAGCTCTTATGTTTGATTGGAAAAATGGGTCAGTCTTCGCTACCTATATGCATCAATGAGCATTAAGTGCCCATGACCCTGATGCTGATTCACCGGTTGCCATTCCTTGTAGCTGTTTTGGTAGGTACTAAGCACTGTATAGCAGAAACACCCCACATGATTGGCCATTTTGCAGATGCTCTGCCCTAGTCATCTGATCATCACTGTTTGGACATTGTCAGTCAGTCACTCAGATCTAATTGCTTGCCTATTTTTCCCACTTCCAACAAATGGAATTCAAGAACTGACTGCTCACTTGATGCCTAATATATCCCACCCCTTGGCAGGAGCCATTGTAACCATTTAACTAATGTTATTCACTTCACCTATCAGTTATTTTAATGGTGTGGCTGGTCAGTGTAAGGTATCAGGATCCGTTCCTTCATCCTTCCCTGCATGTGTAAGCTACACGAAGAGTGCTGCCCTCCGCTCTAAAACAGTATACTAAGAGTTAAAGCACACACCTCAGGTCACTTGACACAAACCATGAATAAAGGCACCACGTCTTTCACCTAACATTGCTCCATTATTGTAGCTCATTCTATGAGATAGAGAGGTGTTACACCCTGCTCTGATCCTGCGTTATTCCTGATTCAGATAACCCGGCCTACCCTGAACCCTATCCGGATACCTGTCCCTGTTCACCCACCTTACCTTCTGGTTCCTTCATCATCAACTCCCATCACCCTGCAATATTCTACCTGGTTTGCTTCTGCTTGTCCTCTATTCCTCACACCCACCTACACCAGTCCAGTTACCTCTGCATAATGGGCTCAGGCCCCTCCCCCCTGTACCTGCGCTGTCAACCCAGTGGTGTAACCTTGACAAAGGGAGAGGTACATTTCCTGAAACTCTTATTATTTTCCTTTCATTCACTTACAATCTATAATGAAAACATTGAATTCGGTTCTACACGAATCACCCTGTACCTTTGATACGCGGTAAGCATTTACATCTGAAACTTAGAAAAATTTGGTGCAAACTGCAGCTGGAAAACACTTTTGTTTATTATTTTAAGACAAAAGCTGGAAAGTTCACCAGGTATTCTTCAAGTTCTGCTATCTTGGGCCAAACGTTCAAATTCTTAGAACAGGCCTCAAGTTCTATGATTGTAATAAATGAATCCCCGCAGATGTGAGATGTGCAATGACAATATCCTCCTGCTCCCTTTTTTTACAGTGAAGTTTAAGGATTAAACAACAGAATTCATACTCTACATATACAATAGCAGATGTTATTTTACATTGTGACATGGTTTCTCCTGCGAATTCCATGTAGTCTGAAGCATGGTCTGAGAAGAAGAACATATGAGGTGCAAAGCCTATAAATTCTGTAAAATCAAAAGGCGAAAAGCGACTATACAATGTAGTGCTCTGACAGAATAAATGTCCACAAAATGATTGCTAACAAACAGCAGCCAGATGATTTTCACATTCGCAACAGGTGACCGTGCGACATTCGGTTCAGCCAGCAGACTATC